>FR990058.1:6991870-8257227 GCA_905404095.1 Glaucopsyche alexis
TAATAGAATCAGGCGTTACTTTGCGGAAATCCATAGCATTAAATAATTAATATTATGTTTATAGCAGTTTTTCCGCTAAATAATACCCACAACCTGCAAGCAAATGTGTGAGTGCACGCATAAGCATGCGTAACGCACCTCCCTCCTCCCACACTGCTTATGCGTGCACTCAGATGCAAGATCGTGCAAACACCACCACCACACAAGCAACAATGTCGGCAAGATCGTGCAAAGCCCCACACCACCATGCAGGTTGCAAAACTCGACGCGCGTTTCGCCCCGAACCCGGAGCATCCTCAGGAAGTGGACCTGCGAACAAAGTTCGTTAGTAATGCTGCCAAGCAAACCGCCACCTTATATAGACTACTGGCTACTAGTACCCCCACCAAACATATTAATGAGCGGTGACGTAGTCAAGCAAGTTTGGTCATTCAACAATGCATGTCTATTGTTGTTTTTTTCTTTAATTATTTCTAATTGTTCCAACACGCTCAGTCGAAAGCCTTTGTCACATTTATGTAATATCTTATAGGAATGGCCATCGGGTACACTATGACCACTATCTAAAAGGTGTTTAGCAAAATGTGATTTATCACGATGACCATTTCTATAAGCCGCGATGTGTTCTTTGTACCGAGTCTCAAAGTTACGTCCAGTTTGACCTACGTATACACTATCGCATTCAGGACAATCGATTCTATAGACACCGGATTGGTACTTTAAATCAATCCGGTCTTTATTATGACACAATTGATTTTTTAAAGTATTATTTGTCCTGAATGCGACGTGCATATCGTTATTTCTCATTATTTTAGATAAACGTGCAGATACCTCACCCATGTAGGTCAAACTGGACTTGTATCTAACCACTTCCTTATCAGGAGTCCCTGCGTACAAAAACTTAACCAATTCCTTTTTAATTTTATTATTTAAAATATTATTAATAATTTTGGGATTATACCCATTCGACTTAGCAATTTGGTAAATTATGTTTAACTCTTTCTGATAATTTTCTTTACTAAGAGGAATGGACATTAATCTGTGAACGTAACTATGAAAAGCCGCGAGTTTATGTTGCCAAGGATGACATGAGGATGCATGAATAGTAGTATTAGTATATGTCGGTTTGCGAAAGATTCCAAAACTGTGTTTATCGTTATCTCTAGTAATAGATAAATCAAGGAAATTAAGTGTTTTATTGTCTTCACATTCTAATTTAAATTTAATTTTAATATGTTTTTTATTAAGATTTTTAACAAAGACGTCCAGTTGTCTCTCTGTACCGGTCCAACAAAGGATGCAATCATCTACATATCTATAGTAATATAAAATACTTTTGTCATTAACAATATTTCTTTGTTCAAAATCATTCATAAATATTTCGGACAGCAAGGGACTCAGTGGTGAGCCCATTGCTAGACCGTCTTGTTGAACAAAGAATTGATTGTTAAATCGAAAGTAGTTTTGTTCCATGCAGATTTTAGTAAGAGTAAGCAATTCCAGACCTTCACCAGGAGGCAAACGTTTTTCCAATTCATTCCCCAGAATACCCAACGTTTCCTCACACGGAACATTAGTAAATAAACTATCTACATCAAGCGAAACTAATTTGCAACGAGGTGGCAAAGTCACATTTTTTATTTGATTTACTAATTGCAAGCTATTTTTAATTGCATAAGGTGGCCGAAATGAAATCCTTTGTTTAATAATGTAATTTAATGACTTTGCCAACTCGTATGCCGGTGCACCTATATATGAGACAACTGGACGCATTGGGATATCAGTTTTGTGAATCTTTGGAAAACCGTACAGTGATGGTGCGTGAGGATTCATTGGAATAAGTTTTCTCTTCGCTGATTCGGTACCAAATAAATATTTATTATTGTTTATGGCTAATTTAATCTTAGCCATAAACTTGTTAGTTGGGTCAGAAGGAACCCTTAGAAATTGATCACACCGAATCACGTTATTTACTTTTTCCAAGTAATCGTCACGCTCCATCACCACTATTGTGTTACCCTTATCTGCTTTAGATAATATAACCAAGCCATTATTATCTATTGTTTGTTTTAATGACCTCAAAGCTACTCTTTCATGGTTAAATGAATAACCGGAAGGAGTACCCTTGATTTCATTGGCTAGTAAACCCTTAACCATGTTATCCTTTTTATTAACTACAGTTGCTATCTCTGATTCAACCGCAAGCATTTCCAAAGCATTCTGATTAATATTAGGAGTAATATTATATTTAAGACCCTTTTCCAAAAGTGACATGTCATCCTTGGCAAATTGGACATTGGTTAAGTTTTTGACGCGAGGATGAAAAGAAAAAGCTTCAGACTGTGTCTCTGTATAGAATTGTACAAATCTATTTTTATTTACTAAAGTCTGAAGCTTTTTTTGTTGATTAATATATTTAGCATGCACTTCGATTGATGCGAAATCACGTGCTTTTTCGTCTAACCAATCGAATTCAATGTTATGTAATTTATATGAGAGCTCGGTATAAAGAACTTTGAGATGTAGTTTTAAATTATCTCTAACGGTAAACCAGTGACGTATCTCTTCATTAAGCCAAATGGCTTCGGCTTTTTTAATAGCCCTATTGGCGGCTCGACTGTGCGTGTTGGTTTTAATATTAATATAGTTAGGAACAACATTTAGATGTTTGCATTGTTGATTGAACCAAACATTTTGGGCGGCGACTCGATGTAACTTTGTTAGTTTAATATAGAGTCTTGCCTGTACGGTCATGCTCACCGATTTTAAATAGTTAATAGAATCAGGCGTTACTTTGCGGAAATCCATAGCATTAAATAATTAATATTATGTTTATAGCAGTTTACCTACATGGGTGAGGTATCTGCACGTTTATCTAAAATAATGAGAAATAACGATATGCACGTCGCATTCAGGACAAATAATACTTTAAAAAATCAATTGTGTCATAATAAAGACCGGATTGATTTAAAGTACCAA
Source organism: Glaucopsyche alexis (assembly GCA_905404095.1). Taxonomy (NCBI): domain Eukaryota; kingdom Metazoa; phylum Arthropoda; class Insecta; order Lepidoptera; family Lycaenidae; genus Glaucopsyche; species Glaucopsyche alexis. The sequence continues at coordinate 6,994,850 of FR990058.1, forward strand.
TCCGGTGTCTATAGAATCGATTGTCCTGAATGCGATAGTGTATACGTAGGTCAAACTGGACGTAACTTTGAGACTCGGTACAAAGAACACATCGCGGCTTATAGAAATGGTCATCGTGATAAATCACATTTTGCTAAACACCTTTTAGATAGTGGTCATAGTGTACCCGATGGCCATTCCTATAAGATATTACATAAATGTGACAAAGGCTTTCGACTGAGCGTGTTGGAACAATTAGAAATAATTAAAGAAAAGAACAACAATAGACATGCATTGTTGAATGACCAAACTTGCTTGACTACGTCACCGCTCATTAATATGTTTGGTGGGGGTACTAGTAGCCAGTAGTCTATATAAGGTGGCGGTTTGCTTGGCAGCATTACTAACGAACTTTGTTCGCAGGTCCACTTCCTGAGGATGCTCCGGGTTCGGGGCGAAACGCGCGTCGAGTTTTGCAACCTGCATGGTGGTGTGGGGCTTTGCACGATCTTGCCGACATTGTTGCTTGTGTGGTGGTGGTGTTTGCACGATCTTGCATCTGAGTGCACGCATAAGCAGTGTGGGAGGAGGGAGGTGCGTTACGCATGCTTATGCGTGCACTCACACATTTGCTTGCAGGTTGTGGGTATTATTTAGCGGAAAAACTGCTATAAACATAATATTAATTATTTAATGCTATGGATTTCCGCAAAGTAACGCCTGATTCTATTAACTATTTAAAATCGGTGAGCATGACCGTACAGGCAAGACTCTATATTAAACTAACAAAGTTACATCGAGTCGCCGCCCAAAATGTTTGGTTCAATCAACAATGCAAACATCTAAATGTTGTTCCTAACTATATTAATATTAAAACCAACACGCACAGTCGAGCCGCCAATAGGGCTATTAAAAAAGCCGAAGCCATTTGGCTTAATGAAGAGATACGTCACTGGTTTACCGTTAGAGATAATTTAAAACTACATCTCAAAGTTCTTTATACCGAGCTCTCATATAAATTACATAACATTGAATTCGATTGGTTAGACGAAAAAGCACGTGATTTCGCATCAATCGAAGTGCATGCTAAATATATTAATCAACAAAAAAAGCTTCAGACTTTAGTAAATAAAAATAGATTTGTACAATTCTATACAGAGACACAGTCTGAAGCTTTTTCTTTTCATCCTCGCGTCAAAAACTTAACCAATGTCCAATTTGCCAAGGATGACATGTCACTTTTGGAAAAGGGTCTTAAATATAATATTACTCCTAATATTAATCAGAATGCTTTGGAAATGCTTGCGGTTGAATCAGAGATAGCAACTGTAGTTAATAAAAAGGATAACATGGTTAAGGGTTTACTAGCCAATGAAATCAAGGGTACTCCTTCCGGTTATTCATTTAACCATGAAAGAGTAGCTTTGAGGTCATTAAAACAAACAATAGATAATAATGGCTTGGTTATATCTAAAGCAGATAAGGGTAACACAATAGTGGTGATGGAGCGTGACGATTACTTGGAAAAAGTAAATAACGTGATTCGGTGTGATCAATTTCTAAGGGTTCCTTCTGACCCAACTAACAAGTTTATGGCTAAGATTAAATTAGCCATAAACAATAATAAATATTTATTTGGTACCGAATCAGCGAAGAGAAAACTTATTCCAATGAATCCTCACGCACCATCACTGTACGGTTTGCCAAAGATTCACAAAACTGATATCCCAATGCGTCCAGTTGTCTCATATATAGGTGCACCGGCATACGAGTTGGCAAAGTCATTAAATTACATTATTAAACAAAGGATTTCATTTCGGCCACCTTATGCAATTAAAAATAGCTTGCAATTAGTAAATCAAATAAAAAATGTGACTTTGCCACCTCGTTGCAAATTAGTTTCGCTTGATGTAGATAGTTTATTTACTAATGTTCCGTGTGAGGAAACGTTGGGTATTCTGGGGAATGAATTGGAAAAACGTTTGCCTCCTGGTGAAGGTCTGGAATTGCTTACTCTTACTAAAATCTGCATGGAACAAAACTACTTTCGATTTAACAATCAATTCTTTGTTCAACAAGACGGTCTAGCAATGGGCTCACCACTGAGTCCCTTGCTGGCCGAAATATTTATGAATGATTTTGAACAAAGAAATATTGTTAATGACAAAAGTATTTTATATTACTATAGATATGTAGATGATTGCATCCTTTGTTGGACCGGTACAGAGAGACAACTGGACGTCTTTGTTAAAAATCTTAATAAAAAACATATTAAAATTAAATTTAAATTAGAATGTGAAGACAATAAAACACTTAATTTCCTTGATTTATCTATTACTAGAGATAACGATAAACACAGTTTTGGAATCTTTCGCAAACCGACATATACTAATACTACTATTCATGCATCCTCATGTCATCCTTGGCAACATAAACTCGCGGCTTTTCATAGTTACGTTCACAGATTAATGTCCATTCCTCTTAGTAAAGAAAATTATCAGAAAGAGTTAAACATAATTTACCAAATTGCTAAGTCGAATGGGTATAATCCCAAAATTATTAATAATATTTTAAATAATAAAATTAAAAAGGAATTGGTTAAGTTTTTGTACGCAGGGACTCCTGATAAGGAAGTGGTTAGATACAAGTCCAGTTTGACCTACATGGGTGAGGTATCTGCACGTTTATCTAAAATAATGAGAAATAACGATATGCACGTCGCATTCAGGACAAATAATACTTTAAAAAATCAATTGTGTCATAATAAAGACCGGATTGATTTAAAGTACCAATCCGGTGTCTATAGAATCGATTGTCCTGAATGCGATAGTGTATACGTAGGTCAAACTGGACGTAACTTTGAGACTCGGTACAAAGAACACATCGCGGCTTATAGAAATGGTCATCGTGATAAATCACATTTTGCTAAACACCTTTTAGATAGTGGTCATAGTGTACCCGATGGCCATTCCTATAAGATATTACATAAATGTGACAAAGGCTTTCGACTGAGCGTGTTGGAACAATTAGAAATAATTAAAGAAAAGAACAACAATAGACATGCATTGTTGAATGACCAAACTTGCTTGACTACGTCACCGCTCATTAATATGTTTGGTGGGGGTACTAGTAGCCAGTAGTCTATATAAGGTGGCGGTTTGCTTGGCAGCATTACTAACGAACTTTGTTCGCAGGTCCACTTCCTGAGGATGCTCCGGGTTCGGGGCGAAACGCGCGTCGAGTTTTGCAACCTGCATGGTGGTGTGGGGCTTTGCACGATCTTGCCGACATTGTTGCTTGTGTGGTGGTGGTGTTTGCACGATCTTGCATCTGAGTGCACGCATAAGCAGTGTGGGAGGAGGGAGGTGCGTTACGCATGCTTATGCGTGCACTCACACATTTGCTTGCAGGTTGTGGGTATTATTTAGCGGAAAAACTGCTATAAACATAATATTAATTATTTAGTGAAGGAAAAACATCGTGAGGAAACCCGCACATGGTTGGCCCCAGAAGTATTGACTAGTCATTCCTCTGGACTAGGCTGACTATGTTGTGAGAATGTCGTATGTGCTTGGGTAACCATACGACATTTATAAACCGACTGTCCCAGGCACTACAGTATTTCAAGAGTGGTTACTTCGCTCGGAGAATACTGTATAAATCATCCATTTATGGATGAAAAAGCCTAACAGAACATAGGCTACTATATAGAACATAGTCTACTTTTTATTCCGAAAAAGTACAGTGTTCCATAGGATACTGTATTTACGTGGGGTCAAGGCCAGTAATATCTATATTAATAAAAATGTTGTGCCGATGGGTTCCATTAATTGGATGCGCCATAATGAATCACGAAGAGATAAATTTATCCTCTCCCGGTGGTGGCGAATGAGGAATTTATGACTACGAGAGGGACCAGGGAGGGCCTAGGGAGGTTACGATCACGAAGTGCGATCACGTATCGCAAATGATCGATTTCGATTACCGTAATGTACCTTGCAAATTATGATCATTAATTTAATATCAGTCGAAATGGAATGTTAAACATGTTGCATCTCTTTCTGTTTGTATGTTTCCTTTGTTTATTTTTTTATCTTAACGAGTATATTATTATTGTAAAATAAAGAAGCATTACAAATACAATCAATTTGTACTTGTATTTATTAGATAGAATGAGATCAAACAAACGAAATGTGAGATTAATTTTACCAAAATACTTAAATATGAAAATCTGTTTTATGTTAATTCTTATGTACCTAAATTACGCTAGATTGTAAACATAATCAGAGCAGAGTAAATATTTTTATGAGAATGGGGCCACACGTGAACCGTATATACAGCCTCCGCCATAAATATAGGTTATATGAAAATGAAAAACTCGTATTGTATTTAGTTTTACGACTGAAACATTTTATGATGAAATATGTGCTGTGTGTGGTATCTACTTTGCGCAGTGCAATGTATCTAGACAATGAATAATATACTTTAATAATTATAAATTATAACAACTTGATACAATTTTATTGTGGTGAATTGAGAAAATTATACTTTTAGACTTGATTACAGATCAAATAAGTTTTTTTATACGTACTTATTATAAATGTGATAATTTGTGAGGATGGATGGATATGTTGGTTGTTACTCTTTCACGCAAAAACTACTGAACAGGTTTTAATGAAATTTGGTATGGTAGTAGTTTAGGCTCTGGATTAAAACATAGGCTACTTTTTAAACCGAAAACATACAGTATTCTTGATGTCACGTACACTTGCTTTTGAACCTAACTAAATATTTTTGTTGCTAAAATTATTTGAGCTAAGTTCAATATCCTCCTACAAGTATATCATAATATTATAATATTTTATGTCTTCTCATACAAAATATCTTACATAAACGAAGGTTCAGTGTTCTTTGTTCCACTATCGGCGTTGGAGGCATCTGGATCGGCACGCAATAACGCCACAACCAAACAATCTACGAATTGCGATAACCGGAATCTACTACGTTTTGATTGGAAATCTGACCTTAAATCCAATACAAGATTAAAATAGTCACAATGGCTGTTGCGGAATATTGAAGTGATTCTTTTGTTAAATATTCACATCAGATTTTTTGTGAGGAAAGTCGTAAGATATATTTTGATTATGAAAATTCCTTTTCACCTTACTACTATTATTATTGTGAAAGTTTGATAGGATGGATGCTTGTTACTCTTTCACAAAAAAACTACAACGGATTCGATGTGGTAGTTTAGGCTCCGGATTAAAACATGATATTTTTTATTCCAAAAAAATACAGTTTTCCCGTGGGAGACCGTATTTACGCGGGCGTAGTCGCGAGAAAAAGCTAGTCACACATAAATAAGAGTTAATTACCAATTCTAAAACAAGCATTTAAAACCATAAAATTATCCCTGAAGGACAACGCTCTCAAAATATTTCCAACACATCATTGGCGAAGGCTGGTTCTCCTTTATAGGGAAGGCAGGCCCTAGTCTAGTTAGGGATTTGGATCAGTGTCTTCAAAAGGTAAGCGGTAGGGGAAGCCGATAGGAATGGGGTTATAGGAACCCCTCGCCACTGCAACACATTTGCTTTAATGGATAGTGATGGTTTATCTCCAGTATTAAAATCGGAACGTTGTGTAAATTTCATTATTGGTTTCTTGAAAATGTCATCAAAACAATACAGCAATTTGGGAAACAATTGAAGCTGACTAAATGTGTTCCCAATTGTCCAATTTGTTCCACGCGTTTGCTGATTTGACAAGAGTCTGGCGATTAGTTGACTAGACAATCAGAAAATTTGTCGACAGACACCAGAGAGTCTGCGATCTGTTGATAATAATTCTATTATCCAAGCGTGGTCTGGTGAATATCAGAGGAAATCGGAACATCTATATTTTCTACTAGATATATCCCGCGACTTCGTGTGTGCAAAAATTAATTTCGCAGAAACCGTACATTTTTTCGCGATAAAAAGCTTATGTCCTTTCCCGTGGTCTACTCCTATATATATGATGGATTATTGGATGCAAACAAAGAAACAAACTTTTCCTCTTGATTATATTATACCTATAGTATAGATGAACACTCCAGAATTTAGTAACATTGGTTGTGCGGACTAAGAAATGATTATATTCTTTGTAGCATCAGAGGTTATCAACAGTAAATACAATAACTTATTAAAATGCCCCTTTACCTGAATCCCAATTCTCGTAATTAACTTACTCTTTCATTAAACTTTAATTGAATTATAAATGAATCGTCTTGATATCATAAACTGATTTTTGGAGTTTAGACCATTACAAAAGTGATTTGACGTTGATTTGTTTTAAACATATCGGGACTAGATTGTGACTGTATTATTGCAGGATTTAATTAGATGAATTCTGACTTCAGCTCCCATAAGCTCCCATTAGATAATTCAACCATCTGACTTCAGCTCCTACACTTCCATGCCATATCACAAAATCATTTCCACAAATTCAAGAAAGCGAAAGAAGTCACATGGAAGAATCTTTTTTTTTCTCCCAATACAAAGACTTTGCACAGTTTCCCTTTAATATAATCAAGTTAAATGTGAAGATAACGAAATAAACTTAGGCAACGGTTGGTCTGTGTTGTTTTCTTATAAGGCATTATCTGATGCTACGAGGTATTGCCCTTATTAGGACTTCCGTAGACCCACTGAGAATTGCTCTTACAATGTTTACTATCTCCGATTGTTGATAGAGCGTTTCAGATAATAACTGAACTAAGCAAATGAATTTATGCCGTTGTATAAAAATTAATTAGGATAATATTTTATTTTATCTAGCAAAGTAAAATTTGTCATTTTTAAAGTGGCCTTAAATTATACTATTTTTTTGTCTGCTTGGCATCTGACGATCAGATTGGTTTATTTTATTTCGAGCAGATAAAAACAGTCATAAAAATTGAATAATAGCTGGCCAGTAAAAAAAAATAATTAAAAAGTAACAAAACAATTTGAAAATAGAATGCGATTGTAAAATCATTAGGAAATAAAATATATAGCGTGTGAAAACAATTACAGGCGAACACGCTAGTAGGCTATAGGTATACCTACATTACCATTTTACTGTTTAAATAATTTACATTTTTAACAATTACAATTAAGTACTGTATGATTTTGCAACGTAATTGACCATAGTTTTGCAGTCTTAATTAGAAAGCATAAAATAAGCGTAGGGCATTTAAATCTAAGCGTCAGCAATTAGCACAACACATTTAAATAATTCTATTATTTAATAGCTAATAACTATTCTTCGAACCGTGATATCTATTCAACAAAACCTAAAACCATGCGTACGAAACCAAAGTGGATTCCGCGGTAATTCCTAATCTATGATTTTGATTGATAAATTGGTAATACAGATTGGTAAATCGTTACTTTTTTGTTGCATAATTTATTTGAAAAACGCGTAGTTTTAGTCAAATTAACGCCTAGCATTATTTTTCATATAATAATAAGAATAATTACTTTATAATAACTAAACGCAAAAAAAAGTACATAACTTAACCAAATATACGTTAAGTTATGTAGTGTAGTGTAGTAGTTAGGGAAACGTAGTTGATATATCATAGCAGTTTGTGCAAAGAGTATAAATAGCTCGAGTTTGTCAGTTACTAATACACAACTCCCGAGTGCTACGACCACAAATTTAATTACTTGCTCTATTCACGTGTGCCTCGTATTTCCGTAAATATTACAACCTCCCGCTAGTCTATTCGTGTAATCGACCTCTGTAGCTCAGCGCGTGTTGGTGCTCAAGCCGGGGATCGCGGGTCCAAATCCCGCCGAATAAAAAAGTATGTGTTCCTGACTCATTATAATAAAAATCTTAAATATATTATCTATATCTATTATATTATCTTATATATAAAAATGTTATGTTGGTTCGTGTACGCTTCAAAAACTCAAAAAGTTCTGCACCGATCGAGCTGAAATTTTAGCATGATATCATTATATATATCCGCATCAAAGATTGTTCTTATATATTTTTTATCCGGGATCGCGAAAAAACTATATTTACGGGGGCGGAGCCGCGGGCAACAGCTAGTGTATTTATAAAAATAGAGATGTGTATATATATGTGAGCTCCGTAGCCTAGTGGGTAGACCGTTTGGTTCGCACTCGAGAGAGTGCAGGTTCGAATCCCAGGATGTGGCGTGTACCAATGAGACTTTTTCAGATCTCAAGTACATTATACGGACGCTCTAACGGTGAAGGAAAACATCGTGAGGAAACCCGCACATAGTTGGCCCCAGACGTATTGACTAGTTCATTCCTCTGGACTAGGCTGACTATGTTGTGAGAATGCCGTATGTGCTTGGGCAACCATACGACATTTAAAAACCAACTGTCCCAGGCACTACAGTATTTCAAGAGTGGTTACTTCGCTCGAAGAATACTGCATAAATCATCCATTAACGGATGCAAAGGCCTAAGTTTTTTTTTAAGTATCCCTATATTTCACTTCGCAGCTTAAACTGCAAGCCGCAGACGCATAGTGTTTGTATGTCGCAATAGATACAAGGGTCCCATCGAGCACAAAGGTAGTTGCAAGTTAATACTTTAGATAAGGGTGTAGAAGATACGGGGGTTGAAACATGTGATTTCTAATAATGTGTGATTTTATCATTAATCTAAAATGATTTGGATTGTTCTAGAACATTTTAGAATGATCTAGAAAGCTCTGAAATAGATAACCATGGTTATGAACGATCAAGAATGTTCTAGAAATTTCTAGATTGATCTAGATTGTATACCGAGTAAGTAGTGATAGATTATTAGCATTAACAAATATTTATACAATTAAAAATGTATATATTATAATATACTTTTTGTCGCTGGAAAATGTTCGGTTCCGTGGGATTTTTATTTTCGCGTACGAAGTCGCGGGCCACATTAGCTTATATAGAAAATAAAATACCAATTATATTTCGTACTTAAAAGTACCTATTTCTTAATTTAATGCTTTATCTTTTACATTTATTACGACAGCAGTTTGTTTAATTAAGAAGTTAAAGTTAACTTCGAGTGACGATTAATCACAAATGTAGGGTAAGATCATTTGCAAAAGTTAATTTTGTAGATGAGACCGTGTATAAGCAGGTTAGAGCTCCTAGGCTGAGAGACTTCGTCACTTAATTTACATTAGTAATTTATTTCAGAAAAGGCGTATACTCGTAAATGCTAGCTTAGTTACGCGTCTGTCTAGCGACAAGAACACGTCGATTACCTTATACCTTTAGCCCATCACCCATGTTTAACTACATAATTTAAACTACTGTAATTTTTACGTGAAATGGGGATACTTATCGACTTTAATAAACTCGTATTCTGTAATAAAAATATTACTACATTATAAAAGCATAATAACGACATAAGGATCGTAATAGAAAATATGTTTCATTATAAATTATTATCTATTCTGTATATTTAGTTTTTTACTTTTATTAAATGGGGATTAAAATCATCATTACTCTTTAAATATACCTTTACCGAACACATAATTAATTCTAATATTTCAATATACCTTTCCAGGGTCTTTAGAATAACGAATTTCATTTAGGATTAAGACTGTTTTGATTTCGCTGAATCCAAAATGATTGGATCAAGGTAGAATTTAAATTTTAATGACTTTATCCGATTTACATTTCTGTTACGGTTTCTATACTGTCTTTTTTAAAATAGGTTTAAATCATTTAAACCCTTTCTTTATTTGAAAAAGTAACACGTCAAAAGGTTCTAACATTATGCCCTATGTTTGTACTTTGAGGTTACATTTTCTTAATGATTTATCCGGGTGCATATTTTATAGACGAGACAGGTTGAGGCAAAAAGTGCCTCCAGTAAAATGGCATTTTGAGATTTTTGGGGCCATTGTGGCATTTGAAGTATGGGGAAAACTAGACGGCTGACATTTGAAAAATTGTGAAAACCAAGATGGCGTAACTTTTTATTGTTTGAAGATTTGTTCTGTCAAATGTACGTCATAGCTTTATCTTGAGTTTTAATATCTTTGTTCGGGTGTCTCTAGGATCCTCGACTACAACTTATAACCATGAGGGTTTTCAAATTTTTTTCTCCCGTTATAAGCCAGACCAGACGTAACGTGGTAGAGCCATGCTTCGGCACGAATGGGCCGGCTCGACCGGAGAAATACCACGGGCTCACAGAAAACCGGCGTGAAACAGCGTTTGCGCTGTGTTTCGCCGAGTGAGTGAGTTTACCGGAGGCCCAATCCCCTACCCTATTCCCTTCCCTACCCTCCCCTATTACCCTATTCCCTCTTAAAAGGCCGGCAACGCACTTGCAGCTCTTCTGATGCTGCGAGTGTCCATGGGCGACGGAAGTTGCTTTCCATCAGGTGACCCGTTTGCTCGTTTGCCCCCTTATTTCATTAAAAAAAAAAAAAAAAAAAGACTCACAAAGTGCCATCAAGTGGCGGAAGTGATTTCGAAAATTATCAATAACATCACTTTTTTGCTCCCAGATGGCGCATCATCAAAGTCGGGTCCTAGTCAGATTTCACGAACTTCAAACCCTCATTGAGAGTTGGGTGGGTGTTTTATTAATATAGAACCTAGTTCTTAATTGAACACAAAATCATAAACTTTAAGCTTATAAAATGATTGCTAAAATAAACTTTATTCGAGTACATATAAGGCACATTTTACTTAACTCTAAAACATTGCAGAAGTGCATATAGTATCTTTTGTTATTTTATGCGGGACGACTTTAACTTCAACAGAATTAGTTTGAAACTTAGCAAACTCAGTTCTGAGTGGTTTGGACTTAGACGTAGGAAAAAAAGTAATAAAATAAGTTCAAACTTAGCTTGTAAAAGTTTATAGCGTTATAAACTAATCTCAATTCTTTCATATCTATGGTTTTATTGCTTCAATAAACTTGACATAAATAGTCTCAGATTATATAAATAATAGATATGATTTGTATAATCTGAGTAAATATTTATATAAACATAAAAATACCATTTACATAGTCACTTTCAAAAAAAAATTGTGGTGTATAAAAATCATAATACCCATAGTAATATTATAGAAATTAAGCATATGTGCTCTATGAAGTATCAACGTATTGTAATAAACTAAAAAACTGCATTTTAAGATTGCTTGCTATTTTCATGTTGTTATAATTATTACAAATTAGACAAACGGATATTAAGCACGTCAAGTTATAATACTAATTATGGCCAGGTACCAATATATATATTCATACATTATACTTATAATAATATTATAATCAAGAGATAATAGTTGAATTGAATAGGCTCCAACACTACTGGATCGATTTTGATGAAATTCAGCATAGGCATAGAGTAGACCACGAGGAAGCACATAGGCTTTCATTTCATTATCGCAAAATCTACGGTTCTCCCAAGGGTTTCTCTTGTGCGCACGAAGTCGCAGGCAATATCTAGTTAGGAAATAAGCAAATTAACTCAAATCATAGCTCAGTTAACGTTTAACGAAAGTAAAGCAACACAAACCACCCCGACCGTCGTGGTAATTAAAGGAAAACATGCAACGTGACCAGTTAGTAATAAAATTGTAAATTGGAAAATATTACGGACCAGCTTCGTTATTAGTATATTAAGTTTGTATACGATGGATAAACAAAACACTTGTATCTTTTAGCTCGCTTCACACTTCCTCCGCGAATCGCATGCGATTCTGTGAAAGGTCCACGAAAAATGTCCGTCCATAGATATTATTATTATAGTTACTTATTTAGCTATAGTTAGTTATAGAGGAAGTATGGAGCGGGCTAGAAGTAAAAGTAGATAACTAAGATTAGGTTAGTAGAGATAGGAAAAAAAATGTAAGTAAATAACAAAATAGTTATATTACTATGGTGTATGTTTATACAAAACTAGATGTTGCACGCGACTTCGTGCGCGCAAAAGGTAATCCCGCGGTAACCATACATTTGCCGCGTTAAAAAGTAGCCTATGTCCTTCTCCGTGGTATAATCTATATCTGTACCAAATTTCATCAAAATCAGTCCAGTAATTTCGGAGCCTATTCAATGCAAACAAACAAACTTTTCCTCTTTATTATATTAGTATAGAAAATGAGCTAAAATCACCATTTCGTTATATAATTTATATAACGAATATATTCGAGATATAATTTATTACAGATACTTACGTTATACTAACTCACACAAATCCTACGTAAAAGTTGGCTAAGCCATGTTGGAAAAAACATAAACTATGTCACTTGAAAATTACGGACTGTTTTAAAATAATTACGGAATATTATACCAACAGATATATTTCATGCCGCATTTGACGGGTCGTAACGAAATTTTTACTACTATTTTAGGTCATAAAAGTGCTCTCTTTTTGTTGTTCAATCTAACGCTTTCAACAAAATTTAATGAAATTTATTAACCTATAAAAACGAGCGAAAAACTGAAATAAAAACTTGAATCTGCTCGCTCAGTTCACATTAATATTTCCAGTAATGGCTACGGATAATATTTTATTTAATCAGTTAATATATTAATAACTTTTAAATCAATATGACGTAAATTTTGAAACATAAGTTCTTTAGCGGCGTTGAGAGTGAAATTTGTTTGTCTCCTTCTATCGAAATAAGAATGTCACTTGTGTGATGTGAACAAAACACTGTATAACTATTCAAAGCTTATACAGCGTTTATTAGTAAGGGGCTTAAGTCTACGCTAGTCGGTTTTTTTTTTTTCATAAAACCGTTCTTGGTGATTTACTCTAAAGTCAAACATTGTAGACCTAAATTTTAGCTTATTATGAAAATCCATTGTGTATATTTTATATTATATTTATTTATTTATTTTATATTTTCATAATATCGATTTGTGTTTGTACCTTATGTACCTTGGTCTGAAATAATAGTTTTTATTATTATTTATTATTATTATTACACTATTAGTTCGGTATGTGCTTATATTTCTAAAATTCAAATAAGTTTAGAAGATATGAGCCTCCAAACATCGTATTTTTAACGCAACTTTGACCGAAAATAAAAACAAACGAGGAATGAAAACAAAAAAAAAATCAAGCACGTATCGACACAGTTCGATTGTTCACTTATACTGTAGACAGCACTGTAGACAGCATACTTTACTTTTTTCGTAAAATACTCGAGTGTGTCGATTTCCGCAATGACGACGTCTGACGATCAATGACGTCAATGATGACGTCTTTTCTAAAATACTGTGCACTATAGCTTCGCTTAAAAGTATTTTCCCCCGATTTTAGGTGAATCAACAAGCATTATCCCCGCGCGCCGTACTGAGTTCGAGCCGTTGACTAGCGCATAAGGCCGGAATTCTTGGTCGTTGCTTAAGGCGCTCTTACCCTAGAAATACGCTTCTTTCAAAAATTTTTTGAGACGAATGGATACATTTTAGTGCAGCAAAAAAATATATGTTAATTTTGATCATATTTGCTAGGGGACCTTCATTTTCAAAACACGTTATCTGAAAAATTTCTCGATAAAAAAAAATCATAAAGTTACCATTAAAATAGAAATTCTTGGAGTTGTAACTGTATTATTTGTGAACAGAAATGAGAAAATTATTTGCAGTTTCGTAAAACATAATAAAAGGAAGGGAATTGTTGTTTTGATTTTTCGTATAGAATGTGATATTTGTTAGTATTAATTTATTTCAATGATTAATAATTCGTACGAGTCGAATGAAACATCGCGAAATGGCGACCTGTCATTCCTTCTCTTTCATATCTATTGAATAAGACAGTACCGGCTTAGGCCTCTTGCTAATGAGACGTATGTCAAATTTTGTCCCTCTTTTCTGCTCAAAAATTATTCGAATTTATTGTAGAAAGTCCGTTCAAATTTATTTTACCCCCGAATGGACCTTTATGTCGTCTGCATAAAGGTCAAGTCGGGGGTAAATATTAGTTTTCTTTCGTCGTGTAATACTTATGATATATACGTAATTTCGCTATCTGACGTAAGACGGTTGGTAGCCCTTTGGCTTTTTGCGTTGTTGCGACCAATTGGTCTCGGGTTCGAATCCCGGTCAGACGATTTTTTTTTCTTTTTTTTTTGTCGCAGTATAAAACTCCGAGCGATGCTTGTTTTCCCAGTAATAGAAGTATATGGTTAATTATGTACTTATTTATTATTAGTTACTTTAAGTTGTTGTTAATATTAGTGTAGATTATATTATATAAAATATGAAAAGATTGTATTCGATGAATGTCCAAATTTTTAATTCAAAGTTTTAAGATGGAGGTACAAAAACTCTTTATAAGTAGGTACTAGGGAGACCGAGCTTTGGTAGTAGTTTTAGTACAACGATAAAAATTAATAAAAAATAAATAAAAAAATATTAAAGAATCACAAAAATAATATTTATCTTACCGGGATTTGAACTCACCACCAAAAATCAAACGGTACGCAAACCGAGCTGCCAGTCAGACTGACGTAAAACAACCGAAATTATTGATATAATTTATTACACGACGAAAGAAAAAACATAGGTAGGTATTTGATTCATAATTGACAACATTGATTGACAACAGAATAAGTAAATATAATATATATACCTAAATATTATTATTCTGTTGGTTTGTAAAGTTTATACATATAATTATATCAATTATTATAATCAATTCTAATTCTAATCACCATGAGCAGATATTAGGAACATGTACTTATTCAGTAATCTACGTTTATTTTTTACTAGCTTTTGCCCGCGACTTCGTCCGCGTAAAGTTCGGTTTCCATACAAAATTTTAACCCCTTTGTTACACCCGTAGGGGGCGAATTTTCAAAAATCCTTTCTTAGCGGATGCCTACGTCATTACAACCATCTGTATGCCAAATTATAGCAACATCTGTTCAGTAGTTTCGGTTGTGCTTTGATAGATGAGTCAGTCAGTCAGGTTTGCCTTTTATATATTTAGACTAGGTGTTGCCCGCGACTTCATGCGCGCATAAGGAAATCTCGATGGAACCGTACATTTTTCGGCAATAAAAAGTATGCCTATGTGCTTCCCCGTTGTCTATTCTATATCTGTCCTAAATTTCATCAAAATCATTCCAGTAGTTTCGGAGCCTATTCAATGCAAACAAACAATCATACAAACAAATAAACCTTCTCTCTGTATTATATTAGTAATAGATTAAATAAAACAATATTTACAATTAATATGATGAAGCCGAAGAGACTATTTGGTTAAACCACAAACGTCAGAAACTAGGTATTTGAAATTGTATTTTTTTTGCTGTCAGTGCAAGTTTCATGTACCTATGTAGAAGGGGAATATTTGATATTGAATTTTATTGTGTATTTATGTATTGTATCAAATCAGTCGACAAAATTTAGCTTTGTGCTACGCGAACAAAGTTGCGGGCAAAAGCAAGTTTAGATTTTGTAACCGCTGAAAAATGCGAATAAAATAAAATTTTGAAATGTCGTTCTAGGAAGAAACGTCAATGTGTGTAATGTCATAATGTGTATCCTACCAAAAACATTCTGTAAAAAACTAGCCAAGTCTCGATGGAGCTGCTTGTTTATCTCTAAAAAGTAATGAAATCTAGACAAAGTCGTGCCAAGTCTAAGGTTCCTTACTGCGATTTCTTTATTATTATAGTTAATATTGTGTGACTTGGCCGTTGAACATTATTTATACGTTAGTGGGTACAAGTCAATTTTGTTTACACGTTATATCTGTTATATCTAATGTAACTACCTATGTTTGTTATGCGAGATAATAGCCCATACTGGTATTGGTAATTGGACGCTAGTGTCTCGTTTTAGGCTGTTGTTGATTGTACAACACATGTATTGGAGCAATGGTGTCATGGAGCCCCTTTTGTACCCTTCAACGGCCAAGTCACACAACATTAACTATAATAATAAAGCGACCTATGCGTAGAACAAAGTCTGATGTGATCATAGAGCAAAAGTGCGTTTTTTGGATAAATGAAATAAGGAATCAAAGCTCTACAGACTGACATTTTAATTTTTTTTTTATCTGGCTTATTTTCGGAAATACAGAATCGTACAATGTCTTATTTGATGTAAGCTCCATGATAAAATGCACGTAGTGTTCATAGGACGGAGAAATTGAGGCGCGCACGCCGCGGGCGCCTCGCACGATCTTCACTTCAGGCGTTGTCGAGCGGAAAGAAGGGTTTTTTGCGTCATGTGTCTGATTTTTTTTCGGTTTGACGAAAATTATAATTTTACTAATTATTGCGTACTAAAAGTATTTCTGAGATGTCATGCTTACGGATAATGCTGGATATGCTTTAAGAAGAGAAGAAAAAGAGCCTGAACGTAGTCCTTATTTTTCAAATAAGCAATATATTTTTATGAAGAACGGTGTATATCCGGGTAAGCTGATTTTTTTACTTAAATTATTCTTCAAATTTAGTATTATCATGCTTTGAAATTATAGTTTTTTACTATTCCGCTTTTTAAGCTCATAAATAGAAACGGGAAATCTATATTCATATAAGACATTTTTTGACGGAAAGTTAGAAAAATACACTTTAGTTCGAAAAGTATGATTAGTTTCATGTTTATTTATTAGGTAAATATTTGTCGTGTTATCAATAAAAGTTGACGTACCAAATAGTTGAGATTATAAGTAATATTAGAACTATGTTGCCGAGTGAGTGAGTTTACCGGAGGCCCAATTTTTCCCTTTCCCTTCCCTACCCTCCCCTATTACCCTATTCCCTCTTAGAAGGCCGGCAACGCACTTGCAGCTCTTCTGATGCTGCGAGTGTCCATGGGCGACGGAAGTTGCTTTCCATCAGGTGACCCGTTTGCTCGTTTGCCCCCATATTTCATTAAAAAAAATGTAAGACTAATACTTTAGAATTTCTAAAAGTTTCATGTAAGTATAGGACGTTTTTTACGGAATCACAGAATAGTTACAATACAATTTGTCAGTTCGATATGCAGATGGGACGTTATAGCCTGAATAATGACATCAGTTAGGACGTTGTTCTTTTAAAAATATCGTTAAATATAAATATATTTCATATTAAATAAATAAAAATAGTTTAAAGCTGCGTTACCTTACAATATATACACATTTGTACCCTACAAATTCGGCGAATTATACAGGATGTCCCAGAAGTCGACGTCGTCCCTTCGAAGGCTGATAGACCAGCTCATGACTCACCAGAATATCGTAATATGACCTTAGTAAAAAATCTTTAGTTTTCGAGATATTGGCACTTTTAATAATTTTTTAAAAATTACACCTCATGTCAGTTTTTAGACTCCCGCAACTACAATTTCCCGTATTGTGGGATACAAATTTGTATTGCGGAATGCTGACTAGTTCTGCTATTGACCACGGTTATAAACAAAGCTAACAGAGTTTGAACTTTGTAGAAAAAAAGAAAACTTTTCCCTAATCGTGATTTCAAAAACTTTTTCTCCTAACTTTAACTATCCATACTGAACAAAAAATACACCACACTAACCTGGGTTGTTACTTAAAAAAGTTGCTTATTTTGTGTAGTTTTTAAAATAGTAAAATAGTTGCTATTAAGCTACGTCAAAAAAATTTTTTGCTATTTTAAGTGCACAGAGAACACATTTTGAATGTTTTTCTTTAGTTAGAATTTCGAACAAAAACACTCGTTACATTGAAATCAGCCAGATGTTTACTTAAAAATTGTACGTTGAAGTTAATTAATTAATTAATTAACTTAATTCATGCTTACTAAACTTAGAAACTAAACAGAATACAAGGATTTTTTTTAAACTGTAAGGAGAAATGCAAAGAAGGAGAACACATTAATAATATCATTTAATGAGTTAGACATGAGGTGTAATTTTTAAGAAATTATTAAAAGTGCCAATATATCGAAAACTAAAGATTTTTTACTAAAGTCATATTACGATATTCTGATGAGTCATGAGCTGGTCTATCAGCCTTCGAAGGGACGACGTCGACTTCTGGGACATCCTGTATAACATTATGATCGACAGTTTTTAGTTCTGTACTGCGATGTTCATTAAACCTTGTATATTCAAACTTTTTCTAATAGCGACGCACCTCCTAATCGATGGATTCTCTCATTAGTAGATGAATAATGAGAGAATTTATGGCCTTCGACCATCAATACTTTCTTTAAAAGCTACTCCTAGTTTCGAAAAATCACCTTTAATACAACTTAAAGACTTAGAAAATTCTGACCATAGGTTCTGATCATCAGTTGATCAAGAAATGTCGGTACTAACTCCTATGCAGTCTCCTGCTGATAGTCATTCCACCTATGACAGCGTTTTCAGGTCCAATTAAGTAGATAGTAGTATACAATTTAATTAATATTATATCTAGCAATATCTCGAAAGTATAATCTAGAAAAATATCCAAAACCTGCAAGCAAATGTGTGAGTTTTCCTTTTTACCATGCATAATGCAAGTCTATTGTTGCTCTTTTATTTAATTATTTCTAATAATTATTCCAGCACGCTCGGTCAAAAGCCTTTGACCACTATCTAAAAGGTGTTTTGCAAAATGTGATCATATTATGTAACTCTGAAACGGGGTACAAAGTTTGACTCAAACTGGACGTAACTTTGAGAATCGGTACAAAGTTTGACTCAAACTGGACGTAAATTTAAGAATCGGTACAAAGAATACATCGCGTCTTATAAAAATGGTTATCGTGATAAATCACATACTGCTAAACACCTTTTAGATATGTTAAATCACTATAGTGTAAGTACCTGAGGCCATTCCTATAAGGTGTTACAGAAAATATGATAATGTATACATAGATATACACTACCACATTCAGGATAATCGATTTTATAGACACTTGATTGATACTTTAAATCAATCCGAACCTTATTATGACAAAATTGATTTTGTATGTATTATTTCTCCTGAATGCGACATGCTTATTATAACAGGATTATGGCCATTACAATATTATGGTTATTTTTCATTATTTTGGATAAACGTGCAGATACCTCCCCCCCATGTAGGTTAAACTGAACTTGTACCTATCTAATTACATTATACAACATAGCTAGAAAGCTTAGATACAGTACCAAAGCAGTATAATTTATAACTACGTTTTAGAAAGGGTTAGGTGTTAACATATCGAACGCGGTCAGTTCCGATATCATCTGGAGGGCAAGGCCAAGTTAGCCTCCAAGAAGCTTGGTGTTCTGAACAGGTCAAAGCAGTATTTCAGTCCGGTCCAACGCCAACTCTATAAGGCGCAGGTTCGGCCTCACATGGAATACTGTTCTCATCTTTGGGCAGGGGCGCCAAAGTACCAGCTTCTCCCTCTAGATCGTATCCAACGTAGAGCCGCTCGAATTGTCGACTGCCATAGTATTTCAAACAGACTTGACTATGTAGCATCACTCTGCATCCTCTATCGGTTATATTACGGGGAGTGCTCCAAGGAATTGTTCGGACTTATACCTGCTGCAACTTTTCGCCACCGTTCCAAGCGACAAAATATTTATCATCTTCATCACCTTGATGATTGATCACCCGAAGCTTTCTGCCGCGCACTGTAAAACTCTGGAATGAACTATCGCCAGCAGTATCCGGACCATTACGACCTGCAAACCTTCAAGAAGGGAGCATATTCCCTCCTAAAAGACCGGCAACGCACTTGCAACTTCTCTGATGTTATCACTTATGGTAACGGTACGGTACCGTAAGCACTACGGTAATCGCTTTCCATCAGGTGATCCGTTTACTAATTTGCCCCCTAGTTTAATAAAAAAAAAAGTTTTAACTGTTTATAAGTTTAAATTTTGTTTTGGGCTTGATGTATTTTTTCAAACAATATTTATTTTTATGGGCATATCTTAGAGATTTTAATTTTTTTGTAGGTTTTAGACTATGGTAACTAGTATTTTAATTTAATTTTAAGTAAGTCCCTAGTACTGACTATGGATTAATTATAGTTCAAAACACCACCTTTTTGAGATTTTTTAATGTAAATAAACGATTTTTAAAAATAATTATGTATTATAATTCATTTATACGTAGTGTGGATAGTGCTATATCAAAATAATAGATTATGATTATTCACATAGGACTTAAAAATGTCGGATAACTCCAACAAAAAACGAATCATATGAATATAGAACCGCGTTTCATTCAAATGTCTCCGTAAAACAACGTAATATGATCACTACGAACTCTCGCTTCTCCGCTGTAAAACGTCCTAGCTTGATATAGAACTCGTTATCTGAGTAAATATAATAATTAGTAATAAACAGTATAAAGTGGTTAACTAGACTAGGATGTCATAATAACATACCAAAATTTCAAAAATAAAAGTCTCACCGTTTATAAGTTATTCAAGTTTTTCAATTCGCAAAACTTGTTTTGCCTCTACTGAAAAGTAGCAATTTTTCAAATCGGACTTTGTTCTACGCATAGGTCGAAAGATATCGCAGTAAGGAACCTTAGACTTGGCACGACTTTGTCTAGATTTCATTACTTTTTAGAGATAAACAAGCAGCTCCATCGAGACTTGGCTAGTTTTTTACAGAATGTTTTTGGTGGGATTTCACTTCTTTTTGTAGAAACGTGGGCTTATTGATTTATGTTACTAGATTTTAGTGTAATTTGTTTATTTAATGTTCGAGTAGAATAAAGTTAATCGTTCGACTATTTCTTCTTGTAAACTTGTATAAGTATAAAAGACAGTCTAGTCTTATCCAGAGTTTTCCTTTAATTTTATTTATATGCGTATTAAAAGCAGAAGGGGAGGCATTCGCCCAGTAGTGGGGCGCTACGGGCTAGATTAAATTAGAAGATGTGTCCCACTTCGCTGGATTTTTGCAATGACAGTTGATTTTTTATGTACCAATAGTAGAAGGGGGGAATTACCATAATAACTCTAAATCAGTTGAGACCAGCTGAGGGTTCTTCATCAGATACTTCTGACCTTCGATTTTTGACATCAAATGAAGCGGCCCACCAAGTTGAATATTTTTTGTAAAGGCGGTATGTCGATCTCTAATAGTTTGGTTGGGATCTTGTGTTTTCTAATCAAGGTCACCAGGTACTCTAGATCTTCGATTATCCTAGTTTTTATAGTTTTCCCTTAATGTGGCCATTAAACCCTAACTCTGTACCAAATTTCAGCTCTCTGAGTTTATGGGAAGTACTAGTTCTATTCTGATGATCATGAGTGAGTGACTGAGTGAGTGAGTGTCATAAATGCGAAACCTTGCTTTCGCTTAACTTTGGAGCTAAATTTTGGATTTTAAGTATGTGATTATAGTTTACTGGATGACGAAAATTTTTGCGTTCTGGTCTTATCCAGAGGTTCTCAAATAGAGGCCTGAAAATGCGGCGAAATGGTTCCAGTAAAGAATGGTACGGCAGTGTTTGCTTCGCGCTCGACTTGGCGGGGGCACTGCCGTGCCCCCAGATCGACGTTCTGGTCTTATCCAGAGGTTCTCAAATAGGGGCCTGAAAATGCGGCGAAATGGTTCCAGTAAAGAATGGTACGGCAGTGTTTGCTTCGCGCTCGACTTGGCGGGGGCACTGCCGTGCCCCCAGATCGATTATCCTAGTTTTTATAGTTTTCCCTTTATGTGACCATTAAACCCTAACTCTGTACCAAATTTCAGGTCTCTGAGTCTATGGGAAGTACTAGTTCTATTTTGATGATCATGAGTGAGTGAGTGAGTGAGTGAGTTTCATAAATGCGAAACTTTTCTTCCGCTTAACTTCGGAACTAAATGACCTACAGACTTGAAATTTTGGATTTTAAGTATGTGATTATAGCTTACTGGATGACGAAAATTTCTGCGTTCTGGTCTTATCCAGAGGTTCTCAAATAGGGGCCTGAAAATGCGGCGAAATGGTTCCAGTAAAGGATGGTACGGCAGTGTTTGCTTCGCGCTCGACTTGGCGGGGGCACTGCCGTGCCCTCAGATTGTGTAATGTGTTACATGTTGTAGTGCGTATTCCGCAGTACTTCGACCGCATATTATAATAGTACTAGCTATCCCGGGAAACTTCGTAGTCTTCGTACCGCCTTAGAATTAAATTTGTTGACGTAGTGACTACTGACAGCAGCGCCACCTACCAGGTCCAATTGCAAATTTAAACCATTCTCGAATCAACCTGAAGACACATAATTTTTTTTATTAAAATCGGTCCAGCCGTTTAGGAGTTCAGTGACTAAATTGAGCTTTTTTTTAGATTTTTTTTACCCTTTAACTACTTACTAAAAAGCTTAACTTTCTCAAATCGCAATGGCTAAATTTGGCACAAAATTAGGAATTAGACTTATTATAATTGACCTAGACAGAAAATAGACATTTTGAAATTGTAATGAGATTTGAACCTAGACGCTACGCTTTGCTTAAGGCGGGCAAAATACCGCTAGGCTATGAAGCACATTACGGTTTTATCGAAATTACGCTTTTGTACATTATAGACACATCACTTTGACGTAAATCGCATGAAGCCCCCCGCAGTAACGGGGGCGGCACGTCCCCCACTCATCTCCTTCACCCCCTCGAATACTTCATAGTTGACTACTCACAGCGCCTTAAGAATGGTATTAAGAATTTCTCGAATAAGTCCGCCTTATTTGAATGAAATAATACTTAAGACAATGCTTAAGTTACGACTGTGAATCGAAATGTCACCATGTCTTTAAGGCGAACTTAGAAATAGGAATCGACCAAGAATACCACCCTAAGGGTTTATTAAAAATACATTCAGATAAGATGTGGTTACAAATCGGGTAGATAAGGGCAATAAGAATCTTACTGATTACCGTAATAAACCCAAAATATTCAACAATTTCTTAAGGGAATCAAATATTAGAAATTTGATTATTTCTAATAACTTTGGAAGGGCCTTTAGAATATTCTAAGCATTCGCAATTTTAAACAACATTTAAAGGTATATTGTTGATAGGAGTCTAAATCAAGTTATGCGATATGTGAAGATTTACGGTTACCTAATGGCTAAAGATTTGATCAATGAAACTTTATAATTACAGAAAGAACAAAAATATGATTAGTTAAGTTTTGCTAATACATAATGGTTTATGATAATACAACATTATTTAGGGCTTGGTAAAATTAATTACATTTTGGGCAAATTACGATCTACTGCTATATGTAGAAGTTTGGACAGAAAAATAATTGCTATATAGGTACTAGAAAAATAAATCTTCCTTTATATGGGCGAGGTAGGTGATGATTTTTTGCTTTGAGTATGACAATAACTTTTTGCCTAAACGTCTTTATCTATACTAATTTAATAAAGAGGAAAAGTTTGTTTGTTTGTTTGCACTGAATAGGCTCCGAAACTGATGGACCGATCTTGATGAAATTTGGCACAGATGTAGAGTAGATCACGGGGAAGGACATAATATGCTACTTTCTATCGCAGAAAAATGTACGGTTTCTGAGTTATAAACTTTTGCGCACACGATTTCGCGGGCAACATCAAGTAAAAAATATATGTTTATTTCAGGCATAGCCCATAATATAGTTAGTATACAAACGACTTGTTTATTTTAAGTATATACCACCTTCTGGGACTCCGGGCACATGCACGTGTGATTGGACCCAGTGCCGCAGGAGGGGGCTGTCCAGCTTGGCGCTAAGCAGATTCAGGATGGTGTTGGGACCAGTGGCGTAGCGTGGGTGTCTGCCACCCAGGGCGGACGTCAATTTCACCGCCCCCTTACTTAGGTTTTGCCACCCTCTTACTTAGGTTTTGCCACCCCCTTACTTAGGTTTTGCGGCCCCCTAAAAGTGCCCCCCCCCCGCCCCTACTACGCTACGCCACTGGTTGGGACTTTGGGCTTCCACGCGTGCGGAACATCAGCGATGCGATCTGATGCCGCAGCACGGTTTGAAAACCGTCTGTGTGTGCATGCGCAAACATCGCAGACGCACTACAGTAGCAAGGAAGGCCCACCAATACCCTGAACACGTTATTATTACTGTATTCGGAGACCGTTGATGGCCCTCTGTAGCTGACCCACATATTGCAGGTGTAGAGAGTTTGGCAAAACGCTTTAAACAGTGTAATTTTAACATCTGTACTACACCTTGCGAATCTGCGTGCCAACATGTTACAGGGGACTGCCATCGCTCTCCTCTCCCTTTCGATGACCCCATCGTCTGCTAAATCCTCGGTGACCACATAGCCGAGGTATTTAAACTATTTCACTTTTCGAAGAGCAACACCATTGAGCAGCACAGGCGCCACATCTCCCAGCTTACAACCCCTGGTTTGAAATATCAATAGCTCACTTTTTCTTACATTATATTGAAACTTATCAATTGCCACAGACCAACACATAGACACACAGACAAGTCAAACTTATAGCACCCATTTTTTGTGTCGAGGGCTAAAAAGTAGAATGAGTTGATACTCTTTGCGATGTAATTGTTGAAAACAATGATTTGTTTTCAACAATTTCAAAACAATGATTTGTTTTCAACAATTTGAAAACAATGATTTGTTTTCAACAATTTACCATCGCAAATGATGTAAATGATTCGCTGATCATTGCGAGGTATGCGTATCACGACCTCTTGATCACAATTGGCATTAATTGGCCGTATTACCGGGACTGCAATGCAGCTACTTCGGGCACAGGTGAAACGCCAAACGACTCCCCAGTCTCTCCGGGCTACCAAAAATAAAGATTTGCAATACTAACGCTGGAAGTCGAATACATTTTAAAAATCTGTTTTGGGTAAAGCAGGCAGTATGAGAGTATGCATATTAATAATTAATGCATACAATAATTACATAGTACCTACAATATTACATATATAATAATATTGACTACTATAGTGCATATAATATACCAAGAAGGTTCAAAAGTGGTATACCACAGTGAACTTAGCATGAACAATTGACAACAATGTATTCGTAGAATTATCGAATGAAAATTGTTGAAAAATCATGACATTGATAAGCGCAGCGCCTGTACAAATTTAATTCAATAAAATTACGAATAGATTGATGTCAATTATTCGTGCTAAGCCCACAAGTGTTCGCTACTGTACATAGCAATAACAATTTATTTTGTGTCAATAAGATAAGTAACTGTTTCATAATTCATACAAAATGAGCTCTGTGGCCTAGTGGGAAGACCGTTTGGTTCGCACTCGAGAGAATACAGGTTCGAATCCCAGGTTGTGGCGTGTACCAATGAGACTTTTTCAGATCTCAAGTACATTATACGGACGCTCTAACGGTGAAGGAAAACATCGTGAGGAAACCCGCACATGGTTGGCCCCAGACGTATTGACCAGTCATTCCTCTGGACTGTGCTGACTATGTTGTGAGAACCGAACTGCCGTATGTGCTTGGGCAACCATACGACATTTAGAAACCGACTGTCCCAGGCACTACAGTATTTCAAGAGCGGTTAATTCGCTCGGAGAATACTGTATAAATCCGACGAAATGGCCTAAGTTTTGTTTCATACAGGTACAAGTATAATAAATTTGATTATTTTATAATCCATGTAAAACTTCGTAGTCAACAGTTTCATTTGCGGAGTAGAAATGGCTCCGTCTAAAACAATTAGGTATGTTATTAATTCATTTGGGGCTCGCAAAAGGCTTTTGTGATTTAATTGTTGGGAATTTCATACATATTTCACGAGCCGCTGGAGGATTGAGGGCTAGAAAATGGTTTTATAAAGGGCTTATAATTGGTACCTATGGTTTCTTTTGCATGTATTTTTATGAAAAAACAATTGAGATATTTTCTAGTTTCAATGTTTCAACTCACCACTTATTAGTTATCACTAATTTAATTATTAACCCCCTTAGTAATTAAAATATTTACACAATGGTTATGCTATACAATATTTTGTCCTTGTTTAATACGTTGGAAAAGTTGCTTGATTGACAGGAAATGACAAAACATTGTAGGATTCAGCTTATCCATTGTGTAAATAATATTTATATGTAAGGAGTATGATCATGTGGGGTATTATTTATGTTGGAGATAAATGAAAAGTATAGAGTCCCGGAAATATAATATTATTATACTTGCACTTATACAATGTTTAGCTTAGTACTAATACCGATGGAGGTTAGGACGAGACTGCCAGGTTAACTTTAACAATCATACAATAATGCAGTCTTGGAACCTAAAGTGCAAAGCATGCACTTTTGTGTGGTCCCTACAATCATGATATAATCGTTTACGGTTAATACAAAGCACTATCGACATGCCGAGAGTTCGACTCATACAAAAGATAATAGATATCAACAATAGGCAAGCGGATTGATTTTTTTTTATTGCATAAATGAATAGTACTCTTAAATAATTATGAGTAACTTCTCAGAAGAAACCGTATATCAAAAGTCAATATTTTCAAAGGTACAGCGATTTGTATACAACATTTCGCGAGTCTTTATACCAAAAAATTATTTTTTTTTGCGAAACTGCTAAACAAAACCTACATCATTAGTTTACTCACATCATATACAAAAACATTCATTATGGTAAGTATGAACTTAAACGCACAAATATCGGAGATATTTACAAATATATTCCTGCGGCCATATACTTCATATACTACTTCATATACTATAACCTACAAGTGACGTCATTTGTAGGTCGACTTTAGTATGGAGCGTTTTTAGGAGGCTCGCGAAATTTTTTATACAAATCGCTGTACCTTTGAAAATATTGACTTTTGATATACGGTTTCTTCTGAGAAGTTACTCATATTTAAGAGTACTATTCATTTATGCAATAAAAAAAAATTAGTCCGATTGCCTATCATATAATAATTATATCTATGAATGCACCCCACCACGTCAATCTGATCCCGTGGGAAATTCTCGAAGAGCTTGTGTTACGGCCTACGGGTACCAGCCAACGGAAATATATCTCATACTTTTATATTAATTTTATACACATTATTAATACACATCCATGACCCAGAAACACGAAAAAACTTTTTGTTCGTTCCGCGGGATTCGAACTCGCGATCCCCGGATTGGGCACCAATACGCTCAACCACTGATCCAGGAAGGTCAATCATATGAACGTACTTTAGAACTATCACCTAAGGCTTAGGTCCTAAGCCCACAATGAGTGGTCCACCAGTAAGCAGCGAATTAGCGAAAGATCGCGCACAAAATAGTGGAGTTGTGAGAAAGACAGCACTATTGACCTTTATACTGGTAACATAGAGAGAAAAAATATGTTAGTTGTTACTCAATAAATTAATTAATATTTTATTCATTCGTATTTGCTACTTTGCTGCTGTGAAACATTAACTTTTAACTCCATACATCTTAGTAAGTATACATAGTCCAATATATTTCGTATACATTTAAAAACCTCCAAATGTATACAGTATATATAAAAAAACTACAACTGGTTTAATGTTTTGGCTATATTTTAAAATTCCACAAAAATATATTATACAACGAAAACCAATAGAACTGTAGGATCGCGTTGCAGACTAGATATATTCCTATAACATTGAGGGGAGTCCCAGCGGTGGGGAAAACTATCCCTTAATTTAGATATTCTTTAATTTCTATAATCAATTTAGAAATCCTGTCTTAGTAAAGGTTTTTAAATCCATCTATTAGGTTAAATGGTTACTGTAACCGAAAGCAATCATCAGGGTCATAACTAAACACCGGAACGGCTTAAAGCAGCCAGAAATGGCTTAAAAGAATATTCAACTGAAAATGTTTAAACTTCTGGGTCTCGGAATGGCCTAATTACCTTTTGGAATTGTAACTCCTTCAATTTATGGCTGTTCGGTTAATCCTTTATTTGAAAATATAAGCAAATATAATTTTATTATTGAATCCAGGTTGGATTTTTCATCGTTATCTTGAATTACTCGATATACTCATAGGTATTAATAGCTTTAACGAAATTAAAATGTTATTATGTTGTTTGTTAGGAAAATTAGGAAAAATATAATCTTGTTGAAAGTAACTATCTATCTAGAATAGGAATCTTATAATACTGAGCTACAGAATATGTGTGGCAATCAATATTCAATATTGTACCATCTTACTCTATCTACCATATTTTTGCAAATAAAGATTTTCTATTATATATGAATCACTTTTAGAGACATCATTTCACGTTCCTTAAAAGTGCGTTTATCTTTTAACAATATTCCCTCAATTTCACAGTGTCATGGCTTCACAAATTAATTTCATTACAATCTCGGAGAGTCAAAAAAAGTTCCTAACTTTATAAATTTATGGATCACAAATCTGTAGATAGAGAATGGTGAGGGGGAACTTGAGTTTCATAGATGGAGAACGGGAAGAGGGAACTTGGGTTCTGTAGATGGAGAACGGGGAGGGAGAACTCGAGATCTGTAGATATGGTATGAGATGTAGAGTCTATAGATAGAGAATAGAGATATAGGAGGTTAATATTAATGGAATACGATACTAAGCCATGGTAGAGGGATTAAATTTTCATCCCGATGAAACGAGGGCGCGGCGGGATACGTCGATTAGCGAAATGGGTTTCTAATGTATCAGGTGGCAAATAGCTCTTAACCCTAATAGAGTACTTACAATACAAATAAACAGACAAATATTTTCTTTATTAGTAATTTAGTTAATTTTATAAATATAATACACATAAACAACCCAACATCTGAGCAGAAAATATTCTGCACCGCACGAAGCTTGAAGACTTTAGTGGTACGTGATAATGGGGTATAGGATAGTAGGTACCAACAGGTATCTATTTTGCACTTGTTTTCCCTACATACGTCTTATATGTAAATAATATATTTGTCTAAACTGGTAATTTTTTTATTATTAAAAGTTGTAATACTCGTAGTATAAAAAGTTTGTGTATTTTTACCATCTCGTATTTAACTTACACTTTCATTTTACTTTTATTGAATTATTAAAATGTATATTTTATTAAAAATGAATCGTCTTGATGTCATAATCTGATTTTTGAAGTTTGGACCAATATTTGAGTTTGACGTATATGAGAATACCATTTTGCAGTTTTACAAGGACTGGATCGTAACTGTATTATTTTAGGATTTGATTAGATGAATCGACCTTCTGTTAAAGTGACTCGCGTGAACTTGTGATCGGGACGTATCATCGGGACGTGTTTAAAGTATGAGAATCGCCATACCTAAACAATATCATTTCACAAGCATTTCACGAAACTTCCAAAGCTCCTAAATATGATAAATACTTACAGCTGCTAAACGAATTTACGCTTTGATTGTTGAGTGTTCACAATTAGTTTCTATAAAACTATTATATTGGCGAGTGGCCAGGGCATAGTGCCAATGTCTTGACCTGTTGCATGCCCCATGTAAACTATCAATAAACAAAAACTATAATAATATGAACTATAAAACAGTAAACAAATAGTACGTAATATTTCCTAAAAATATTCGTTGCCAACACGATAAAACTCATACGAATGCTGAAATAAAGAGCGTTAGTAACTTAGCTATTTTCTTTGATCCAAATAATTACTTTTAGCAGCAGATTAAATTGACTAACTTTAATTAAACATTTTAAAACAAACATTTAGGAACTTTTTTTTATGTAACTTTCGGAAGTTGTAAAATAATGCTCTTGTTTTAAAATAAAAGACGTACATTTATACAAAAGACCTATGGCTATTTCAGGAAATTGCTCACAAAGAATGTATCGTTACAATCCTGACACGAAACAGGTATAAGCGTAACTTGTTCTTAGAATATAGAGACATCAAATACCTTTGGAACTGTGCATTTTTGACTAATAAGCTGCTGCCCTATTACCTAATTTTATGGACTTCAACTGACAACTGGGAATGGTCTTCATTTTGACGTTTGAACTTTTTAAAACACATTTTATAAAGTTCTTATGTCAACATTTTAAATTTTAACTTCTTAAGTTGTGTTTTCAAAAGTTTAAACGTCAAAATGAAGACCATTCCCAGTTGTCAGTTGAAGTCCACTGGAACTAAACAATAACGTCATATTTCTGACTCCTCTAGTGTTGTTGACGTCCATTAAGAATTCACCATCACTAATGAGGTAATTCATTCATCTACTCGTTTACGACGCAAAGTTATTAGTTACATTTGCTATATCAGGCAATTCGTCTGGTCATTTACTACACTTACCTGGACATGATACGGTGCCACCTTCTCCTCGCCCTTGATCTCGACGTTGATGTGCAGTCTGATGGCGCCCGACACGGCCGACTTGTCCGTTCTTTTCTCCAGGTTGTACCATACATCCATCTCGCCTGACAGAGTTCGAACCTGCACCGGAAAATTGGGGCCAAATATATTATCAACAGTTACATTTAATTTTTATTCGGTTAGGGCATCACAGACAGCGAAGATACTATAATATTTTATCATAAGATGCCTGATATATTTCATTTACGTAAGATATATCTATATATCTAATCAGCGAGTATAGCAAGCGATATTTTATCTTGTATATATATGTCACCGCAAAATTGTAAAAACCGTTAGATTGTAATAAAACTAGTGAAATTATAAAATGTTGATAGACTTCCGACGCGAATATGCTGCCTATAATTTAACACATTATTCTTCGTTAAATTATAGATATATAGTTTTTAATATTTAGACATATTTTTACAATCTCGATAGTTATTTTACAATCTAACGGTTTTTACAATTTTACGGTGACATAATATATAAAAGGTAAAGCTGACTGACTGATGTATCAACGCACAGGCCGAACTCTAGGCTAGTAATTTGAAATTTTGCACACGTATTTCTCATATGACGTAGGCATCTACTAAGGATTCTTCAAAATTCAATCCCCCAAGGGAGTAAAATAGGGGATGAGAGTTTAAACCTATTTTCACGCGGGCGACGCCGCGGGCAATTAATACTATCTTAACATAAAATATTGAAGTATCTATGCCGTCTGCGATGCCCCTTAATGCGTATAGTATCTGTCTAAGGTTACAAAAGAAATAAATACCATTGTTACTAACATCAAAATAATTCGCACGAGTATTATGATTTTCTTTACCTCGATAATGGTTTGACCCAAGAAGTCGTCGGACTCCCTCGTCAACTTTTGCCGAAGTTTCGACTTCAAATCGTTGTCCTCATCCCACACTCGTACTTTTATCCGATCGGAGGAATTATGGCATTCGCTGAAATGAAACAAAACGATCAAAACCTGTGATTTGGTCATTGCAATTAAATTGTTCAAAGTTTTACAACCAAAGTTTTATGGAATTAATGATTATGAATTGGGGCCGGTTTTGAACAATGACGCTTTGTAAAAAGTATTTTTACATCTTTCAAAGTTTTTTTACAATATTTTGCAAGGCCGGCTTGACAGAGAAAAACCGGCGTGATGTAGTGTTGTCATCGGGTGTAAGACCACAGTGTATGCCTAAGGAATAAGGCTGGGACTAAATTGTCTGAATCTGGTTGTCCGGTGAAAATTCAGAGCATTGAAAATAGAACTCTGAGCTAATACAATACATGATAATATTGATATTTACAGCTAACTACTTCAAATATTTACAAACTATAAAAGTATAAAAAACTTAAAAAGCTACAGTAAAAAGAAATCTCCCAGATCGTCCCCACCAGGCAGAGTACCTCAAAGAGTTTCCCCGCTGGATTGCGATACTCACTCTTTAGACCAGGTAGGCGCCGGCTCTGGGGTAATAATAATACTAATACAATAGAGTTAAAAATCAAACAGACGAGTGTCACGTTATATGTCAATGTCAAATCTGACAACCCGATACTCATGTCGATTTTCAACTCTATTGTAGCCAAAGTTCTTTCTCTAATGCTTTGAACTTTCTCCGATTTCCGGATAATATAGCGCCAGCCTAAGGAGGGATCTGTCTGCTCTTTTTCCTGTCTCACTTCATAAACTATTTACAAGTAACAGCCTCCGTGGTCTAGTGGTTAGAGCATTGGCTCTTGACTCGGAGGTCGTGGGTTCGAAGTTATTTCCAAGTTTGGTTGGAACAATGCAGGCTAATCACCTGATTGTCTGACAAGAAAGATGGTCCATGCGTCGGATGAGCATGTAAAAAGTCGGACCTGCGCCAGATCTCTCGTCAGTCGTGTCGGTTATCCGTCCCACTGGATTACGAGAGTAAAGGAAGAGAGAGTGCTCTTGTGTACTGCGCACACACTTGGGCACTATAAAATTACCCCTGCGTAACTGGCCTAATTTCAATGAAACCGACCACCATCACCGAGATCGATGGGGAGTTATTATAATACTTACAAGTAAAATTTTTCATTCCAAACTGGATTGAGCTCTTGCGGCATGGTTCTTGTGCGCTTCTTGACCTTGCTGACTTGGACTGTGACGTAGGGATCGGAGGTCCCGCTCTTGTCCTTGGCGATCAGCCCTTGGGCGCAGATTACTGTACATAAAACGGTGACGTATTGTTATACGTTTAAAATAATTTTAGACCAACATTAAAATCACCTGATCAAATAATATTGAACTCTTTATATTATTCTATTTAATGTTATATTAATTGGACGATTGTGAAAATAAATGTCTTCTTAGATTAACATTATAATAAACACTCTTTATGGATTTGGAATCTTCTGTTTATTTCCATAAATGCTACAATTTTGAAATGGCAGCAATAAAACAGCACAAAGCTGTTTTAAGCGTATAAGATTAAGCTTATTCTGTATTTATTGGATAAACCTGGTAATTTGCAAAGAAAAAAAATGGATTCGTGAAAAACATATTATACTCGTATGAATGACCTTATTTAAATTACTTTACAACGCTATTCAGCAACTTTACTTTACCAAGCCGTTGATTGCAAAGTAATTGGCACTGCTCTTTATGTTTCATATTTTACAACTCAATAACGCCTCCTCTTTACTTCAAAATACATGAGTATGTGTCTATCGTAGCTACTCACCAAATCTGAAGCGATACAGCGGGGTCAGATGAGTATCCTGTAGTTGTATAAAAGGGGGACGTAAGACACTAGCTTCAAAACTACCAAGATGTCATCTAAGTATGCCCAAATCGAGACTAATTATCAACTTGATTAGCGACTACAATCGCAACTTCTACTGCAAACTCGGTCCAGAATTATGTCATTACGGGCTTATACAGTATGAAATCTAAATTGTATTGGAATTTTCACGAATCGAGCATTATAAGGATAAAGATGGAAGGAAGAGATAGAATTGAAACTTGTTAAGATATAGGGGTTATCCTCGTGCATGCTTTCCATTTCGCTATTTCATTAGCATTCATCTATTCTGGAATAAATCTATTAAAAAGAAATGTTGTTATTGTGAAATCAAATATTGTGATTAAAATTTATTGCAAGTTTAATATCGTGTTTCTGAAACTCAATTTGTTGGATATGCTCCATGCATTTGTGTTAGCAGTCGTGTTGCCGTCGTGTTAATGTTGCATTTCATTTTTAAAGTGAATAAATCATTTCCCGTGGTGAGTATATTCAATATAGTGCGGTACTATTTCTTTGTTATTTGAAATTTGTGGGTGTTAGATTCGTGGAATTTCCTCGTGTGGATGGAATTATGACTACTCTCACGTGTCAATTGATCTGTGCACTAGTAATCGTGAGTGAACTGGGTTAGAAAATTTAAGAAGAATTGCAAGACTAATGTCTGCTAAAATGGCCAAATTATTATCTGAACCTCGCATTTTTGCAACATAGAATAAGTTGACAACGACGCATGTTAAGCGTTGATTAAGCATTAAAAATAAAGAAGCTTCACATAATAACAATAGCTTTATTGCTGCGTTATATTTTAGCAGACATTACAATAGAGAAATAAGGCGAAATTGTTTTCTAATAGATCAAATTTTTGCGAGCGTGCGGTTCGTAGCCGCAAAAGACCACTGCAAACCTGTAATGGCGATTTTGCAGGACCATTTTGATGTTCCTTCTATAGTAATTTGCTCGGCTTGTTCGAGGGTGTCAATGTGTGTATCAGGATCGACGCTAAAAGTCCGTCTGGCCGCCATATGAAACGAAAGATATGTATCAGTTAAGTGTAGTGAATGTTGTTGTGGTGGCCCCGACTCCGCTCCGTCGCTTGCTCTGAAAGGGAAATGGTTAACCACGACACATCTCCGAACCTGTGATAGCGATCTTGGCGCTCCATTTTGATGTACCATCCAGGACAGACTGCTTCACGGTGCTCATGTGTGCCGAATGCCCATCCACTTCGATCCCGAAGACTTGTCTGTTACATACACATTTTGTCAACATTATAATTTCTAGAGGAGAGCATATTTAGTACCTATATAAAATATGAACTCGTTTTTCCCAGAAACATTGATTAACTTACTCACTATTGTTTTAGGTATGTAACTAAAATAAAAGATTATTTTATTAAAGCATAGTACTTGTAAACTTATTGATTTTTATGTATACCTGATCAATTCAAATATTTCCGGTTTATCCCTTTCCCGTTGTTTCATCCGTTCCTTCATGGCGGTGATTATAGAGTTGGCCTTATCTTCGGCGCCATGTTTCGAAGACTTTTCAGCAGCCCCTGCGAAACACACTACTCAGGCGATGCCAACTAGTTCTTACGTGACCGCGGGTTGCGCCAGGAGGGCTCCCCGCCCTGCGGTCAGGCCTGCAACGACCACTCACAGGGCACAACCCAACCAGAATCCAACATAGAAACAAGAAAATAGACGTCTTTCTACAAAGTCGGATCTAATCAGGTCGTTGACCTTGAGCGGCGCCAGCCGGAGCAAACCTGAGCACGGCGCCTGTATATCAAATGGTATCTGAAAGCTACTTACATAATAAAATACCATTATTGCTTGCGCATTTATCAATACGCGAACAACGTCTTTGTAAATAGCATTGAGATAAAAAATTTAAATGTATTGTTAGTATTTTCTGTTCGAACCTTTTCATCTTTCCTGTTAGCTCTAATACGGTACTGACAAACATTTTAGTAAGTTTTTAGTCACAGTATTTAAGGGATCACTAAACAGAGACAGATCAACAAAAGAACAAGAAATTTCAACAGATGTAGAAATTCGAAAATCTAAAAAATTAACACATAGAAATTAAACTAAGATCACATATAATATTGAAGTGGGCAAATACTGGATTGCGTGCACACATTGCTAACAGGCACATGTTAGTCATATGCATTATGCATTGTTAGGGCACTTGTGTTCACGAAGCTTTTAGGCATTTATTTAAAGAGCAGTGTAAGTGTAGATTGGTTTGTACAGATTTAACACAATATTCAAGGGACTTTAATCGTTCGGCGCTGGGCGGGGCAACCCGAGGAACATACAAATAACCGATCCCTATCTACGTGATGAGTCTACATTCAAAAACATTGATAATATTAAAAGACAGATAAAAATTAAATAGGTATTTGAAAGAGAAAAAATGAAAATCAAAGGAAGTAACAGCACACAAGAAGTAAATAGAAGTAAAGAGAATAGGAAACTAAAACCTGATATATATCAATGCTTTAAAAATGCAGACCAGAATGGTAGTGACGTGCAGTCGGCTAAAATTATTTAAAAAAACACGAAACGAAGCGCGGTGGGCGGACCGAATGCTGTTAACGCGAGCGACTGCCCGTCTGTAATGATAGTGCAAATCTAGCCGTATACAATAGGAGTAATCTTGGAAAATAACACAAATACCGACAGCCATGCACATCGATAAAGCTACAAGGTTTTCGAGGGAATCATGCTGCTCAAAATGTTCGTCTAGAATGACACTGATTTCTAAAGTTTTATCTAAATCACTAAATGGTCCCATAGGTGTCACTATGTTTTATTAATCTTTATTTATTTTCATAGAATTTTTATGTTTTGATATAATTAGTGACACATGCACATCTGTTTCATGCTAACTTTAACTATTCTACGACGACGTCTTTACCAGCGAGGATGTCTGCATGAGGTCACATACACATTAACTTACACAACATTCAACATCTTAAAAGAAGATCGTCACATCACATGCTACAAGATAAAGAATACACAATCCAATACTTTTCAAAGCCGACATTCATATTTTGTCGTAAATCCTTCTGAAATTTGCGACAAAACAATTTAAGGAGAAAAAGGAATTCCCATAGGAAGTCAATTTTGGTATCGGTCGACCGACGCCTGTATATTCAACAAAAATTGCTTTAGGACATTTCTGACTTTATTCGACTTCTATTTACACATTCTATTTAATATTTCTGTTTTGTTAAAGATAAATTTATCTTCAATACAACTTTTTTATTGAGGGTAAATCTTTTTTTAGTACCAGAGAAAACAAAGTATTTTCTTGGGTTTTGACTATTCGACAATAATGATAATAATTTGTTACTAAAATATACTCACAAGGCTCATCTTAATAAATTGCACGAAGGAGCAAGGGCTTTTGAGCAAGGAATTTTGAGAGGCTTGAAAATACTCTTTCCGCTGTATTTTTACATGCATCCTTGATTTTTTCATACTTGACCAAGAAAATACCAAGATTTCTTTATTACACTTAAAAAGAAGTGTGACAGATAAATAATAATTGTAGAGGCTAATTGTTCGGCAATAATAAATTATTAATAAATAATAATCCTTGAAAAATTTCAGCGTACTAGATGAAAATGTTCTAAAAATTATATTTGTAATATGATTGTAAGAACATTTTTATTTATTTTTATAAAGCATAACTTTAAAATCTTTACTACTATTACAAACGCGAAAGTTTATATAATTGGATGTATGGATTTTTGTTACCCTTTCACGTAAAAACTACCGAATGTATTTTGATGAAATTTGATGTGGAAGTAGTTTTTAACTCGAAAAAGTATAATGTTCTCATAGCATATTGTATTCTCGGGCAACATCTTGTCTAGCATAATTTTGAAATCTTCTTAATGATGACACCTGAATTACCTTCCAAAGTTGAATCGTAGTAGGTACGTTCAAAAGTATCATTCGAGATTTTATATTACAATAGAATCTGAAGCTCTGAAGACTCTTGCGTTATTAGATTAAGATATTTTGTCCGATCTTTGACTACACGCGATTGACTTTGCCGACTTTGTTCAAAGTAGATCTTGTCTACAATGTGACCCTACAAGAGTGTCTTGACACTACTCGAGCTTAATAAGAGAACGCCGCTTCACAGGCGACTGAATTCATAATTTTCCATAAATCGATACGATGTAACGACCTTCTTAATGATAAATTTATACTTACATTTATATCTGTATACATCAGCAAATATCTTATACATTTTATACACATAAATCAATACATTTTAGTATTAATAGGATTTGTGAGCCAATATTTTGGCCTAGTAAATAGTTTCCAGATACTAACATTTACACAAGTTGTAAAATTAATTATTATATAGCTTTCTAATTGCTAATTTAATTCGATTATTATCTTTGCGATTTCATACTGCATCTCAGGGATCAAAGATTGATGCACTTGTCCTCTTATTGTTATAGATAACATAATTATGTTATTACGGATGTTAAATTATTGTTATCTCAGGTCAGTGATACAATGTTATCATCAGCTTTAAATAATATTACAAGTTTCTTCGAAATATATAGTTAAATACAACAGTGCTGACAACACACATTACTTACTCTGTAAGCAGTCGGCGTTAAGCAGGTCTTTGCATTTCTCGTGGCACTTCACCCCGCACTCGGTACATCGGACTCCCTGTCGAGCGATCCCCCAAAGTAGGCCTTCGCATTCATAGCAATACGTCGGAGACGTGGCCGTCCAGAGGACGAAGTTGTGCGGCGTCGTCGATGAGATCGGATAGATGAGGGCTTGCAACGTCTTCTTGTAGACGTGCATTTTCTGTAATATCACGTGTTTGTTATGGTCTCGTGGAATTTACATTTACTTGAAACCATTACTATGCTAAGACACTATCATTTGTAAAAACTATGAGTTCCGCATCTCATCCATTAGCATTACTTATTTATTTATTTATTTCATTATATTTACGAACCTTAATAATCGTTAATGTTTTAGAATCATAATATTGATCTTTATGGCGATATACTATTACTATCATTGATAAATTTAATTTCCTTACCAGTTCTTCGTCGTTTAACGTCGCTCGGTGAACAGCTGATGTCAAGCCTGCGTTTCGTTTCGTGGCTGCCATTGTCTAAAGATATAATTGTATATCAGCAAATAGCAATTAATAAAATTTTGATAAAACTGAAATGAATGATGTGAAAGATGATAATTTATCAGTTGATTAAGTTCAAGAATCACTGATGACTTCATATACGTAAAAAGTTCTGAGATAAATAGTAATTAATATAGATAAATGCTATTCATGCTGATGAGGAAACCGTTATTAAAAAGCTTTTCATAATCATAATAATATGAATTTAAATAAATAAAAAATAAAAAAAATATTATTCGTATTTAAATTAAACTATTTTTGCCTATAAAAGGTGTTGGTCCAAAATCGACTTCGAGTTAACGGCGATGAAATGGTTGCCTATTTCTTCAATTTAAATTATATCTGATGTCAAGGTTAATAGTAAGTAGTAAGTGTAGGTGTAGTTTTTGGTGTTGAAATTGTAGGTATACATACGCCTACAATTTCAATGTACGGAGGTAGGATTTCAGACAATCGCTTACGGAAGTTCCGCAATTGTGGAGGCGTAATCGAAGTTCCGTTACAACTTTAATCTGTACCTAAACATACCTACGTAGAACGGCAACCTAACTACATATTCCTAAAGTTCCCACACCAACAAATACATAATATACACCTACATCTCGACCTACTATATTATACCTACAGGCAACCCTGATATACGCCGGGTATAGCTGAAGATAACTTCAGCTATACCCGGCGTATATCAGGGTTGCCCCTTTGGTGACATCAAATATAATTTAAAGTAAACACATTGGCAAACATTTCGTTGCCGTCGACTGTGTTTTTTTTCAGTATAGATTTTGGACTTGGCCCTTTCTTGCAAATTTTATGTTAAAATAAAATAAATAAGTACTTATAACTTTTACAAATCACTACCTATTATAATAATGCTCTTAGATATTAGGAAAAAAATTATATCCTTAACTTTTAATTACCAAAAAAGAATATGAACAAAACCTGTGTGCTCTAATCCTTGTATTATTAATCAATTTTTTTTAAGAACCAACTCAATAATTTTTGGTTATCTAAAAACCTTATGAATTATTTAAAAATCAAGCTCGTGCATAGCAAAAATAATTTTCGGATGTATTTGAGTATTCATTTTAGGAAAACTTAAATGGGACATGCATAATTATCAATTTATTTTACTCTAACATAAAATAAAGCGCTTATAATAATACAAACTTAAATTAACCCAATTTGCAATATCAAAAGCATATTATACATTTTTGGACGTTTTCGACTATTTAAGAATACCTGAGAACTATTGGCACGGAATTTGATAAGGGTTGCACTACCATATTAAATGATATCTTTTTTAGTCGAAAGCGTACTAATTAGAGTTAGAAGAATAACATGCATAAAATAGAAAGTGTTATTGGGAGAAATATACCTTGAGAACCTGTGGATCCACGGTTGGGGTTAAATGCAATGATATATATAGTTAATAAAACAGAATAAAATAATATATTTATACGGTTTCACTACAGTTTGTATTCAGGTGACCCCTAGTTTGCAGGTTGGAAGGCCCTCTAAGAAAGGAAGGTTTACCTTTAGTTCACACCAGAAGGGACACATAACATAAACACACCAAAAAGAGGGAAGAAATACAGATGATGTAAAATATTTAAATATCCATCTGATGGGAGAAAATACGTTATAGTTCAACTATAAAGTGTTTTCGCCCCGTTCCGTATAAGAAGTTTTCGGTTTAGAAGAAAACATTTATTACCCGCCTAAGATTACTAAGCTTCAGGAAGCGAACGTCGAGCTGTTAACATAGACGACCAGTTTCAAATATATACCATAAATTAGTGGCAAAGAGTCGAAATTTGAGTGATAGTAAAAATCTGAAATTTTACAAAGGCGTAAGCACCTGCAGCGCTTTACTGTAAAATTGTGTTTACTGATGCTCTTTACAACTACTTGGCATGGTACTTCACCAAGATACAATTACATTCATTCGATTTTCATTAGGTAGCTATTTATGTTTTAAAAGTGTTTTTAGTAGTTATTAATGTTCTAAAAGTAATCGAACCAGGTCAATATTATAATATCCCTTTTATTGGAGTTAGAATAGCACCTTCAAATCAATTGAATGTAATTGATGAGTTAAGAATAATACGTCATGTTCATACATAAGTGAAGAATCATACATTGTAGATAAAATGTTGAAACTGGTCACAAAAATCCAACCTTCGATTTAGTTGGAGATAGAATGTTATGAACATATTACTTACAAGTTCGGATACAAGAGGAATAGATTTCCTTCTCGGTCGAATATCAGGCATACTGTCGATGTTGCTGTAGAACGGATTGTCCCCTGGATGCCTACAATTTTACAAAAAAAATACAAATAAAATAATTCCTTTTCATTTGGAGATCATAATAATATCAATAAGTGAAGAATAATCTTTATACTTCTATTTACAAAAACTAGATATCATCCTGTGGTAGGCTCTTAATAATTCATATAGTTTTTAAGTTTTAACTTTTAGAAAATTATTAAGTTTGAAGTTTAGAAAAAAAAAATATTGTGACAGATTAACCAACATCAATGTGTAACAAAATTGTAGGTTTTTTTGGCTTCATGTGGAAGTTGTGTTTTTTGTATTTCTTCCATAAATTTATGTTATTTCGGTTCTTAACGTATAATATTGGTTGAATTTAGTATTCCTTCACGTTCACAAGTGGTACCTACAACTTTAAAAAGCGTACTATTTTGTGCTCTCCAAAACTCCCTAGGAAGTTTTAGTAAAGCGTCTACTACTTTACTGAATCGATTGACTTAACTGATGAGTCATGTTAGTCGATTCAGTTGATTCAGAATCGTATTTAAAACGTAAGTTTATTGATTGCACTGACGATTTATTTAGACTTTGACTAGATTTTTAGACTTCACGATTTATAAAATACTTAAACGAAAATTCTAAATTTCTGCCTTTTTATCTTGACAATGGCAATGATTTTATGCCGATCGTAAAAGAAAAAAAAACAACAATATTGTATCATGGTAGTGTGTGTGTGTGTAGTAATCTGAGGTTGTTCTTTGTTATTTTTATTAATTTTATGTATAATATTTTCTAAGCTATATCGATACTGGGCGACCACTATACTAGTTAAATTAAATACGAAAAACGTACCCATTTCCTCGACCACCTTGCTCGTTGAATCCGCCGGTGCCATTCTAAAAAAAAAAAACAAAATTAAAAAACAGAAATTTAAACAAAAAAAAAGTTTTATTATTTTTTTAAACTAAAAAAAAATATAACAGATAAATTTTTCATACAGTATAGTATAAGACCAGTTATAAATATTTATTATAGTTTAAATACGATACTTAAGTTTATTGGCAATGGAAGCTATAGAAGGCAGTGATAATAATATTATGTCCTTATTGTAACTTTCAATCATTAATTGTATGAAAATTTTATCTATAAAAGTTTACAATTATAAATGGAGAATTAATACTATAACATACTTATCATAAATACAAGTGAATATCAGTTTAACTGTTGCGCAAAATACACCTAAAGCTACCTATTCGTATAATATTCTCTCACAGTTTTGTAATTATCACCAAAACAAATGTAAAGTAGAGATTACAAAATTCGATAGTAGTTTGAGATACATTATTATATATTACGATCTCGATTGAATTTATACATATTTAAAGCATTTATAATATTGCATTAAGTTTTCATGGTTACAGTACATTTAGCGTAAATTTCATCTAAATTGTGTAATACATTTAGTGCATCTACGTTTCCTATGTGCGTTCCTACTGTAGTACCTAATTAGAGTAATATTATGTCGATGAATACTTTGCATTTTATGCATGAGACATTAAGAATCGCCGAAGCATTTAAGTAATCGGTAAATATAAATTCGTGTACAAATACTCTTATGTATATCATATTAGACATATAAAGCGTTTTGTCTTTATGAGTATAGGTAATAGGTATATTATAATTTTTCATACTAGCAAGTAAATAATTTTTTATGCGGCGAAGGATATGAGACGATATGACGGCGAATGATTTTGTACCAAAACTTTTTTGGGCCTGAGACTTTAATTATTATGATAATCATTATGAAATATAAATATTTTTTATGGATTAATTTATTATACGTATGCCTATACAAAAGTATGAGTACCTATTTAATTCATACGCAAATATTTTGCGCTGTATAAGGATTCTCAACATTATGCACAATGAAATTAGTCACTACTTTGAAAAAATATCATAAACAACAACACTAAATCTACTAATACTTTTTACTCCTATGCCGTTCTCATTTTCATTTTTTAACTTAATAAGTATATCATTCCCTTTTATTAAGATTTGAAGATGCAAAAAAATCACAACCTTTTCAATTGTTAATTAGGTATTTTATTTAGTCTTCTAGAAGTTCTTAACAAAATAACACATTAAGTGAGTCTGTTTTTATTTGCAATGCATGATAGTACTTACTTAGTAGTATATTATTATAGAAACTGTACTATTAAAGTTTATTGTTACTCAAACCTGTTTCACGTTTAAGACGTCCTACAGAACAAACTATCAAACCGTGTTATACATTAGTAAATTCCCAAGAAAAATCATAAAATGATGATAAATATTCCATTTATATAACAAACATCCATTTATGTTACAATTATAATATAACAAACAATATTGTACTGAGTAATATAAACAAATAATATTTCGCTAGGAAACTTCAAACAGTATAGATAATACATCAACTACCTTAACATTTAGCTTTTTACTCTAATTTCATGAAATTTTTGCATAAGGTAACTTACACCAGCGCTGACTTTATCCTTTTCCGTAGAAGGAGTCGAGACTGGTGGCGCCTCAGCAGTTTTTTCTTCCGCTTTTCTATCTTTTAAAGCTTTTAGTAGTTTCCATTTGCTGCCAACAGGAGCATCTGATGGTTGTGAGGGTGGTTCAGCAGGGACTTCCTGTTGCAGTTTCGGAAGATCATAATCATCTTCAAATTCATCACCACTTTGTACAGGACTATCGGGTCCTGAAGTTTCACCGGATCCAGAATCTGCATACGATTTTTCCTCATCACTTTCTTTATCAGACAACGGTTCTTCGCCTTTTTCGTCAATTTTAGGAAACGTAGTTACTTCTTTCCAAGTTTCTTCTGTCCGTTCTTCGTCACAGATCAATTTTATGTTGGCAGTTTTTAATTT
Organism: Glaucopsyche alexis; assembly: GCA_905404095.1. Classification (NCBI taxonomy): domain Eukaryota; kingdom Metazoa; phylum Arthropoda; class Insecta; order Lepidoptera; family Lycaenidae; genus Glaucopsyche; species Glaucopsyche alexis. The sequence continues at coordinate 7,038,215 of FR990058.1, forward strand.
TAGTTCCCTGAGCACGTACGACATTTTTTCTTTCAATATTTCATTTTTTTCATTTGCGAACTCTTCTTCATTTTCAGGTTCTTCATGCAAGGGCTCTTCTCTATCGAATTCTAATTGCGATTGATGTTCCATTTCCTCTAATTTTCGTAATTCGTAACAATACCATTCATCTTCAGAATCAATACTATCTTCCGTACTCTGCCTTCGTGACGAAACTCGAGAGCCACTTCTCCACGAATGTGTACTTCTACAATCTTCGTCATCATGTTTATTAGGAATTTCTAAGCTTTGTTGATGTCTCGTTTGAAATTTATTTTGTATGTACCTAGTACTTTGAATAGAAGGGCTACGTTCAGAATGAATTTCTGAGTCGTCTGTGCTAACGTTTATAATTTCGGGAGGACTGGTTTTTGCTATTTTATTATTTTTAGTTATTACAGGTGGCTCATTGGAACTTTCTTCGATACTTTCACTGGTTTTAGGTGGTGATATATCTGGTGATTGCTCATCGGATACTGATGATGACTTGCGAAGTCTATATTTTCCTAATGCCCGGGACACTGCAAATTCTTGTGAGCTTCCATTATAGGATTGATTGTTTTCGCTTGTTGTGTCTTCAGATGACGTGTTAGTTTTTTTCACATCGCCAATAGTGGCAAACAAAGAAGCCGGAGACCGGTTATCATCTTCATCTTCTTCGTGAGGGTCTACATTTGAAATATCAGTGTCAATATCTAGTTTTTCTAATTCAGATATATTATCACTTTTCATTTGACTGACTCTTGCAAAGTGAAAGTCAATGTCATCACTTTTATCCCGGGGCAAGGCGTTAGAAATTAGATATTTATCACTTTCCTCAATTATACAATCATTTTCATCGTTTTCATATTCAAGTCGTTGCTGTTGTTGTGATTCTTGTATTTTTTGTTGTTGTTCTATTATTTCCTGGTGATTAACTTTTCTTTGCTTAGGTTTCGATGCGACCTTAGCGAACATATTACCCTCATGTGTGGAATCAGAAAAAACACTATCACTATCCTCAGATTGTGCACTTGATCTACCTCCAGACCATTCAGTCTCAGATGTTTCAGGATCTGATAGCGATTGATGACTTGCTTGCTGTTTTCTTCTGGCTTTTTGTAAAAGCCCAGACATAGAAGCTACTAAGTGATATTTCTTTTTTCGTCGTTGTGCTGATAGTATTCTTTCTTTTAATGATTTTTCTTGTTGAGTTTGTTCAACTGTATCTACTCCAGAAGGAAGTGAATGTGACCTATGTTTCTTCGGTAAATGTAAATCTGGAAGCCAGTGACTCATCGAAGACATTGCTGATTTTAATGAAGACGTTCGTTTTGGTTTTTTACTCTGTTTATCTTGTGACTTTCCTCTATAATTGCTAGATATTGACAAGTAACCAGATTCTGACACAAGCACTCCACTAGAATCAATAAACTGTTCTTTTCTCAGTTTATTATGATCTAAAACTTGCTTATCATATCCTTGAGCTTCGTTCATGACATTACCATTTCTTTGGTCATATTGCTGCTGCTTAAAATACTCTTGTTGCAACTGATTTTGAAATTGTTTCCTTTCGGATATGTTCAACGAATGAGATTTTAAGCTGGAAGTTTCCATTGAGCTCGTTGGTGACCTGTTTTCAGACCATGAGATGCGATCTTCAAGAGATGGGCGCTTTGGAGAATCATATCGGCTCGACGTGGGGTAATAAGAAAGTGCATCAGTAAGGTTTCCTGGAGGATAGCCTGAACGATGATTTGATGCTACCTTGTACCCATTTTGATAATAGATAGCATCATTAGAACCCATTGTACTTGCTCTCGTGATAGGTTTTTTACTAGCGTTCATTGATACAACTGTTTGAGCATGATAGCTTGGTTCTGGTGGATATGAGTCCACATCCTTAGGAACATTTTCTGAAATTTCATTTCTATCTATTAATTGGGAAAAATTATTATCCTCTGAATGAATTCCCCTTGGCGTACTATACACAGTAGTAAAAATAGGTTGTCTATTTCCAGCCACCGAGTAGATTGATGCACTGTCATGACTATAATAGTATTCTCCGATATTACTAATAGAACTTTGTGGTATTGTATAAGTAACATTTTGTTTTATTAAACCCGCATCAACTTTTTCTTGTAATTCGTTAATATCTAATTTACTTTGCGTAATCAGTTCAGAACTTCTTGGTATTTCTTGATTATTTAAATTTTTATTTTCATATGTGTATGAATCTACTAAAGTTTCTAAATATGGTTTAGAGTCAATGTCATAAGATAATCTGTGAATAGACTGTGGCGAAGGTACTCTTATTTTTTGGATGTCATATAATACGTTGTGGTTTGTTCTGCTTGTCTTTGGGGAGCCTGGGCTTTTTTCTAAGCTGGACCATCCACTCATAGAAGACAAACCAGAGTCAGATTTAGCTGCTACAATATTATTATTTTCTCTTTTAATATGTTTTGGAGATGTTTTCGGAGACTTTGGTGATCGAGGACTTAGGCGCATATTATCATGTGACAATTGTTGTGTTGTTGTAGAGAGCATACCATGCGCTGATAATTCCTGATTATTTTGAATTAAACTGAACAATGCCGCGCCATTTGGTGGCGCGGGTGGAGGTGGACTAGGAGACTTTCGTAACCGACCTTCATCATAAATAGCACCTAATCTTTCATTGGTTGGTTCATCGTAAATTTCGTGAGCAGGTTGCTCTGTTGTCATTTTATACATTTCATTAAGTGTTTGTGGTATATTTTTTGTACTGAAATAATTTTGTCTTATATCTTCATCGGTTTGATACGTTGAATTATATTCAAATCGGTCCCTTGACATGGCACTCGGCGACTTTGATTTTGCTGCATTAATTTCTGCATTAGCCACCGCCGAACTATATGCTAACCGACCTGTGACTGTAGTGTAAGGTTCTGTGGAAGTCCTTTCAGGCACAAACTTACGACGAGGAGAAAGAGATTGAGGTAAATAATCTAAATTTCTTTCTGGAACTGTGTTTTCACTTAGTGACATCCTTGATGGTGATTTATCTCTTATATTATCTTTAGGGACAGATAATACAAAATCGTCAAAACTTTTCATCATATCGTTAATTCCCCAGTTTTCAACCCCAGTATACATACTTTTTAACTGTTCATTAATTATATTGCCATCTTCAACCAAAGCTTTAGCTTCTATATCTCTATCGTGTTTTGATGATTTTTTTGTTTCTGGACTAAGAAGTCTAGTTTTCAAGTCTTTTAACTCTCTCGAATCTTTGTGTAACTGTGATGTCAGCCTATCTAATTCTTGTAACTTATCTACAGTTATTTGATCTATTGTACTTAGGGTAGATAAATGAACTAAATCTCTTTCATTTATTTCGGGTCCACCTTGAATTCCACAGTAGTCATTGTAATCTGTAGCGCTAAACATTTGTCTTGATGATGTTGGATGATGAAGTTCAATTTCGTTATCTTCAGGAGCTTCCCATATCATATCTAATTGTGATTGAGGCCTTGATGTTTCGTCACATACTAAATCTTCCCTGTAAGCTTGGTTAAGACTTCTATAAAATGCTTCATTTGACTCCATCGCTTCATCTTGTGGATCGAGCAATGCTGCGCTTCTTCCAATATCCAGTCCCTCTTCGATACCATCTTCAACTGTTCCATTTCCTAAAATTTCTCTTATTACTTCAAGCCGAGTCATAGGATCTCTGGAACCCACAGTTCGACAGGCATAAAAGTCAAGGAGAGTAGATATAACTCCTTGTTGGTCAGCTAGTAAAGTCTCCAATCTTTCCAAACGATCCCACATTCTCACGTATTCTTGGCTCAACAGATCTAATGCTCGCCAGGCATACTTTAGTTCTGTTTCTAAAATATTTAATCTCGTTCCCAGGCGCTCCATATAATCGCTAATAATATAGTCGCCTGAGTACGGGGGGAGGTCAGGAGGCAGCACGAGTGAGGCGCATTCGTCCATATCGACCTCGACAGCCCCATTCCCACCGTCCTCGTTTTCCTCCATCACGCCGTTTGTGTTTCCTCCCACATTGTCGTGGATTTCGTGCATCATCTTTGGTACGGAAAATGGGTTGAACATGACATTTCCCACTATGAGTCATCCCATATCTTTTTTAGTTTTACACTTTTTGCACAAAACATTCCTGAGCCATGTGTTTCGGTTATCTTAGATAACATTTTATCACTAACACTTTTAGTTCATATTGTTCACTTTATTGTTTTTTTTTTTTTTTTTTCACTTTAACACTTTATATTATCACTTTTGTATACTTTGTACTAAGACGGATTAAAATTGTTAACTTGACATCAAAAATATATTTTAATATTGAACATTGTATATCACTTTTCTGGAATAAATATTATTTTAGATGCGACACGGGGAAATCACTGACATGTTCATAAAATATATTTTATCAACATTTCAGTGTGTGGATTTGAAAACCTCTACAACACTTCTCCATCGCTTTATGAAAAAAAAAGTAGATTAGGTACTTTTATTATAAAATAGAATTTATAAAATGAATGAATAAATCATTCATAGTGAAAATGAAATCATAAAGCTACCACTGAGAAGTGCTATTACGAGGCAGCTTAGCGGTTCGATACGATTTCACGTGAGAATATAACTCAGAGGTGAAAGGTAAAGCTCGGTAAGGAATATAAGGATGGGAAGGTGAACCACCACCTCGCTTGATGCTATGGATAAAGAGGTTTTCATTAAAAAAATATAATTTATTTGGTATCAGTTTCATTGTTGATAATAAGTTTACAACAGCGTAGATTATAAATATGTTAAGTCTTCGTTAAACATGTTTAATTGCGTAAGCTCAACCTATTAGAAACCACTCAAGATTTTATATGACTTAAAAGTTGTAAAGGAAATCTAACACTATAAAGGAAAGTTGTTGGTTCTTAACGTCTTAATTTAACCATTTTACGAGCGACGCTAAGCAATCATTTAGTAATTGTCTTTCGGCGCACAAACGGATTTAGTACCAAAGAGCCGTAGGAGCTTGGTGTAACAGTTCCGGATTGGAGCCTCGCCAAAACACGCTAAAACTTACTGACCACTAATTAGATTTGTTTCCTACAAAGAAACAAATGAAGGAGGATATTTAAGTACCAGATCAAAAATTTTCTTGTTCCAAGTTTAATGTGTTGTTAAATTAAATGTTTAATTTACCAACACATTAAACTTGACACAGATGGTACTGGATGGACTTGGTACAGATGCCTAACATCATATTAAAATATTTTGAGTTGTGTTTCAACCTAAAGATTACGTGTAACGATTCAAAAGAAAAATTAAGAACATTTCGTAAGCCAGGGCCTCTAGTCAAGATGCATTCTGTCTCAATTCAAAATCAAAAATGTATGGGATTTGACATAAGTCATCGCTAAGTGACATGTCTGCATGACTTATGTCAAATCATTTTGTTTTCGAACTTCACCGTCGAAATTATCGAATGCATCTTGACTAGAGGCCCATAACGCTTATCGTAACGTAGTTTGAATGAAGCCTCCAATCATCGTAACAATACCCAACGTTTGCCAAGTTCGTCGTGGCACAAATAGACTGAAGATTATTATGGAAGAGTGGCAGGAAAAGAAATTGCAGTTGGCAAAAGTTCAACTGTCGCCAGATGTTGCATTCGAAATCCACAACTTGGCTTCTTAATGAACTGTACGAGTCCATTGAAAAACTTTTGATTCACGGCGAAGTTGCGACCCAATAGTTTCGCACACCTGTATACTATATTTATGGCAGTGGAACATAAGTAAAATTGCTATTAATAATAATAATAATTATTATTATATGTATGGACGCTTCACACCACGTCAATCTGATCCCGTGGTAAGTTCTCGAAGAACTTGTGTTACGGGTACCAGACAACGGAAATATATTTAATAATTTTTATACTATACACATATTTAAGATTTTTATTATATTATACACATATTTAATACACGTCCATGACCCAGGAACACAGAAAAACTTTTTGTTCCTTCGGCGGGATTTGAACCCGCGACCTCCGGCTTGAACACCAACACGCTCAACCAACTGAGCCACAGAGGTCGTCAATATTAATGCGGAATAGTGTTGTATTTTTGGTGTATATTTAACGTGAAGAATTTCCAGTAATCCATACTAATATTATAAATGGGAAAGTGTGTGTGTCTGTCTGTTTGTCCGTCTTTCGCGCTAAAACTACTGAACCGATTTAAATGAAATTTGGTACACATATAGTCTAGAGCCTGAAAAAGGACATAGGCTATTTATCGCGGGGAAATGGACGGTTCTCGTGGGATAATTTATTTACAGTTTTACGTAAAAACTGCTAAGCCGATTATCATGAAATTTGGCACAGATATAAAGTAGACCATGGGGAAGGACAAAGGCTACTTTTATCGCGGGACATATAAGGTTCTCGTGAGTTGCTGTCATTTAACTTATTGATTTTTAAAAGGTTAACTCATACGAAGTCGGAATTTAATTAATTTTAATCACATTGTTTGTTTATATAAAAAATGTAGACTAGACAAATTAAAAAATTTTATGTGACTATAAGAATTGAATAATTGAAGAAATTATAAACTAGTTTCCGAGCCACCAACGGTTCTGCATCATGTAGGACAATTCTATAAGTGTTACGGCTGAGCCCTCCTATCATAGAAAAAAGTATCAATATATAGAGACCTCCTATTTAAAGGCTGTCTCTGTCTCCGCTAACCGAAATGACAAGGACAGCATGTGACTTGAGCGTCACTTAATTTAACTATCGTTTCAGTATTTAGCCGTTAGCTAATAACCTTTAAGGAAATAAAAAAGTGAGGTTTAAGTTTGAATGTTTCACTTATAATATTCACAGCTATGTATAGAGCATTACTTGAGGCGAAATAAACAGAATTATTACAAAGCGCGTTCGCCGGCTAATATTTTCCGGGTGAGTAGTCGATTCCTCCATTTGATCCCTTCCTTGTGATATTGTATACTCCAATGATTTTGCAAAGTGAAATTCTTACAGAAATTAAAACTTTCATATTCAAAGTTTGAAGATGATACAGTCAAAGCTATGAAATAGAGATAAGGGTTTTTGGATATATTTCAATTTAAATTCATTTATGTATTGTAGGTATTAAAAGAAAATTTAAGTTTAGTTAAAAATAAAACAAGGTGACAATTATTATGGTAGATACTGGAGACTAAGTAGATTTACAATTTACAAAGTTGTTCTCTGTGCTTATCTCTAGAGAACTCTGCTTGCAGCTCGTTCTGAGACTGCGTGGATAAAATAAATATGGTCTGAGCTGAAATTTAACTTTCATGATCGTTGCAATATTTTTCTGGCTACAAATATTTTCATATTAATCCTCGCGAAAAAGTTGAAGTCACGAAATGCATAATTTGTAACGGAATAACAATATAAATTCACATAATGTACAAAAAGTAAATTAGGTGTCACGCAAAATTTGTCAACGCGAAGTAAATTACGTTTAACGGGAAAATTTATCAACACAATAACGTATTGGGCGCGAGCGTGACTTTTATCCTACGGTTTTTCGGGGGACAGATCGAGTTATTACCCTTTTACATGAGACTGCCGAGTATATTATCTTCTACACGTGTCTTCATATTATATGCCAAAAAACTGCATAAAGTAAGACCTGGGGGCCTAGCAGGACACTGACGTAAACGCCTGTACAAATGTTATTCGATAACATTACGTTTACGTCTCTATCAATTGTTCCTGCAAGGCCATGATGATGACGTTGTCGAAACCAGTCGTGTAATATATTAAAATTACTGTAAAATACCTATTAGGCTGTGTTCACGCCAAACTGATTGTCAGCCGCCGAAAGCGAGCGTTACGCAGTTTATGGTATTTCCATACATTTTCGTTCACACCTAACCGACAATACGTTATTACGCTATGCGTAGACGCTGACATTCGGCGGCCGATTTGTCAGTATAGTCTGAACGTAAAATTCCGTTTATGTTCACGTTTACACTGGGGCTCACAGTGAGCCTGCTCACATTCGGCGGCTGACAGTCAGTTTGGTGTGAACGCAGCCTTAAAGTGGAAAAAGTGTAAGAAGTACTACGTATTATTATTGTGCGTAAAGTATTTTTGTCTCTCAACATTTTATCAAATCAAATTATGTGAAGTGTGCATGCAATAAGGACTTTACAACGGACAGAGCATGTACCTATGGTGCACACTTATTCTACATCTTTATACAAAAGTGCAGTTTAAATATATTTACTTTTATATTACAAGAGCCTCGCTAAGAAAAAATAAACGCGTTCTTAAAGAAAAGCAACTAAGAGCCTAGGTTATATTCCAGTAGAATTAATGCTACGTGATATTATAAGGAGCTATTCACGATGGCGCTAAATTTTGTGCGAAAATGTTTGCTTATTACGATCAAACTTCAAAGACTAACGGAACCTGGCAACGGAACAAGTCACAGCTGTTTAATTTTTGGAATTCTACTCAATATAATGAAACCATAGTCTACTATGATAATCTACTGCCGGCCTTTTTGTTGGAGTATCCCATTACAATTATTATTTAAATTGCCCTATTATTACTTAAGAATTTATAAGTTTCAAAGAAGTTAATTAACTGTATTGGATAAAAAGTGATTTTTGAGTTTTGAGGTGTAAATTACTTTAATAAGTAAATGTAAAAATGTTATGTCTATTATTAAACTGTGCTTTTAAATTTGTGTTAAAGTAAAACCAAATTATTTGACTTAGGGCCTGTTACAATCGCCTACTGACTTACTGTATACTGAGCAACAGAGACAAAACTTCCCTTTGAGAATGCAAAATATTTGTTACTACTAAGCGATTTACCACTATCCCAAAACGTAGCAAAGGTTCATGTTAAATATTATGTCTGGAAAGGTGAACGCCGCTGGAATATGTCAAGTCATGCTTAGTTACTGCTATTATATGAAGTGTTTTTTCCAATATTTTTTGCAAAAATATTTACCATCGCTACTTTGTTCGATAATAATGTGTGTGTTAATGGATAAAATACATAAGTTTTTCTATATTTTCTGCAACGTAGAATGAATAGTGTTAATTTTTATTAAAGTGATATTATTTCCTAGACAGTATTATTTATATAAAAAAATCTATTTGGACTAAAGATACCTAAAAATTGTATTTACATTCTGAATCTAACCTAATCTTGGGTCTTGACAAATGAATCTTTTGGTGACCTTTAATCCTGTCTTTTTGCTGACGGTCCCTGTGTACCAGCAGTCCTTTACAAACAAGCTACGGTCTGCAAAATCAACATCCGCATTACTGCGTAACAATGAAATAAATCTGGGTCTTTTGTACCCCGACTGTAATGTTCAACCCTTATTGTGACCCGCTCCACGTAGTCTTGTTGATTAATTCAACCTGAATACTAAGGAGGTGAATATCCTTAAAATAACAATTGTGGATTTTGTAATGTTATAAACTATTTCGTTACAAATATACAGGTTCATTAAAATTATAAATTTTGTTGCCGCCTTGCTTACGAAGTAGGGATAAATCTTGAGGGTTAATTTTAGAAAAAACTATTTTTGTTGACATTTTGAAAAAATATTGTTGAATTGAATGAGCTATTCCTTACTTTTTTGCTTATTTATTCCTAGCTTACAACTTTTTGGTAAGAAATGTTGGTTATTAATATATTTGCATAATTATTCCTTAATTCTCATTTAACACTCCCAGACAATTTTACTAAAAATGTTGCTGTTTGCTCAGGCAGCATGGTATTATATTTTTCTGAGTGTGCCATTAAGACTCCATTAGAAGCCTAATTACAGTAGGTAACTCTACATTTTATGATTTTTTTTATTTCGTTATAAAATACTTTGTAAATTGAATTTTTTGAAAGCATGTCTCCTATTTTTAGAATACATGTAGTATTCTAACACGCAACAATACTGGCTCGCCGATGCTCTGCCATTGACACACACCCTGCCCGCATGGTCTCTCTATCAGGACTGGTATCTTAAGTGTCAATGTCACTGTGACAAGTCTACTGTCATCTCTGGCAAGAGCACTCGAGACAGTATAATATCTATGCTACATACACAGCCATACACTACATCCCTTTCTTGTTATAATTTATTTTGTGCATTTATATTCTACTTGTATCCTGTCAAAATTGAATCAATAACCATGAATAAGAATGCCCTAAATTTATGCTGTAACGTCTCTATTGTAACGTCGTTATTTTATCAGCAGTTCAGCATCATATTAAGTGACCAATAAAGTATAATTTAGAAAACACAAGTAATCTGCTATCAATTCAAATCAATACATTCACCTTCCTAATTATTTCCACACTCCACCCTTTATCCGACCGACGTGTATTCTACCTTCCTCTCTTTCTTTTAAAACCTTCCATTGTCATATAAAGTATACTACACTTCGTTTTGATACTTTTTCCCCTATTAAATTATTCCAAACTTCAATATCTCAATTTGTATTTTTTCCAGATTCGAGAACCAAATTAACGCTTAACTTGGTTTCTTTATTAAGATTATCCCTTGGCCCTACGTAGCACCCTTCTTCTTACCCTTTTCCGTCTGCATAGTATTTTCAGCTTTTATGACCATAAGTCATTCAAATTCACGCTCAACTTCCCTATTTCTGTGTCTAACAGGGCACGGTACAAAAGAGTTATATTCGTTTATTTTGGTTATAACTACGCAGTTATTTCCGATGTATTTCCTTAACGACTGCATAATATCTGTTTAAGATTTTGTGGAACTTAAACTGGAAATCGTACAGTAACATTTACCGTAACGTCTAACTTGATCCGCCTCAAATGACAAGAAAATTCCACTCCGAAAAGTTCCCATTACATTGATGTCTTAAGTCTACCCCCGGCACGCTCGGTGGTTCTCACCTTTAGTGTAGTTGTAGCTTATACTAGAATGATTATATATCCTAAAACCTCTGATCTTGTTGCCGACTCTTCCTTCGGTCGTATTCTGTAGTGGTTGTGAAACCGGGATTAGTATGTAATTTTGGATATTTAACAACTGTGTACAATGTTACTGATGATGTTGTCTGTTTGCCCCCCTGAATGCCTTGTCACAGAAAACCTATATTGGATATACCATCAATTAAATCACTTTTGTACTGTGAGTTCCCCAGCCTATATCACATTACAATTCACTATCTTCATCAATTTCCAATACCGAATTAAAAGTCGAACTGCAATTTTACTTTCTAATCTAATCTAATAAAATAAATCTAATCTCTTTACTTCTATCTTGTAATAATAAATCATCTGTTCTCCATCCCACAACTATAATATGTATCATTTCCTTTTTCAAAAGTAGCTAATGTATGTAAGCAAAACTATCTGAAATTATGTTCAACTTGCACATTCCTCAATTTAAATGAATTTAAAAATTTCCTTTCCCATCTTCATGACTCATGACTTTCACTTGTCAAAGTCATTAAGCGTACTTGCCTGATACGCATATATTATTGAAGCAATAACCCCGAAAGAGAATAATAATAACCATACTACAGATCGTCCCATGGTCGCAACTCACCCATAATAAATCATTTTTTTTTTGTTTGAACTTTATGGCCATTTTGCCTCTTAAATATAAATTATTAAAAATATGTAAATATTGTAACTTGTGCATAGAATAATTTACTTTATGGATTGGTGACAGACAGGCAGATTCACAAACATCAAAGTGTAACAAAATTGAATCTATCCAACGCGCGGTAGTAACTGAGGTAGTGCGTGTTGTTGTTATTTTCATTAAAGTATTTATTTCTAAGCATTATTTAAAACAATATTAAATTTCTTTCCACCTAACTCCACGTAAACTTTAATTTACTGGTCAAATTTCATACTCCTCCATTTGCACAATTCTCGTATAAATGTTTTTTATATACCACTCAACCCAGAGTAGCTTATCATTGTCATTCGAAAACAATATTAGCAATTTCACTTGGACGGACTGTAGTCCGTGCGATTATTATCTAGCGTCTGACATAATATGAATTGACAACCATCGACAATACCCCATTTTTCCAGGTAAATTTCGCAGGTTTATAATTTAAGTCTATGACAAAATGACGAACCTCACAATGTTGGTTAACATTTTTTCCTTGTCTCATGAACTCCACTTTACTAAATGTTAGTGAATCTCCTATTCGTAGCATCCTCGCTCCTCCTCATTTTCAAATCAAATCTTGTGTTCATAATGTTTTGTTATGTTGCCTAACTAGGCGAACCGGAAACTGGACCCTGCTTTTATGCAAAATACGGATCAACTATAATCGGCGATATTACAAAAACTTTTTGCTAGTTCTAGCAACCAAGAAGTAATAACCATTTATTGTTTTTAAACAAAGTAACATCAATCTTATAATCACTCATACAGCTTGTCTGTAATTCTTATGACCTTACCAATTACTATATGATCACCTTTGTTGCTTAGAAGTGATACTTATCAATTGAATGATCAACTATATTGCTGACATGTCTTACATGTCAATTTCAATAATCAGCCCGCGGCTTACATGTCATGTAATTTATTACTTTATCAATTCGCTTATTAGCGTTGCCACTTTCGTGTCACCCTTATGGCCATAATTATTTAATGATTGGCTATACCACTTCCAAGTCATATTTATAACGTAATTTAATGATTATTATCATTTAGTATACTATTATATTAATTAATTACCAGCTTTTATGCTGCTTTTTTTACACTTTTATAACGGTATCAATTTAATGATCAGGTATATACTGCTTTATGTCACTTTTGTGACGTTATCAATTTAATGATCAGCCTATGCTGCTTTTAATATTTTAAAAACCGTCATCAATTTAATGATGCGCTGCACTGGTCTGCTATGCTGCTCTTAACATTTTAAAAACCGTCATCAATTTAATGATGCGCTGCACTGGTCAGCTATGCTGCTCTTAACATTTTAAAAACCGTCATCAATTTAATGATGCGCTGCACTGGTCAGCTATGCAGCTCTTAACATTTTAAAAACCGTCATCAATTTAATGATGCGCTGCACTGGTATGTATTTATGATCAATAATACTGCTTTTAATATAACTTTTCGTGACGTTATCAATTTAATGATCAGCTTTGCTGCTTTCATAAAGTTTTAACCGTCATCAATTAAATGATGCGCTGTACTAATTATCAGCTTTGCTACTTTTATACACTTTTTAACCAATCATCATCAGCCAGCTTTGCTGCTTTCATACATTTTTTAACCGTCATCAATTTAATGATCAGTTATACTGCTTAAAACCTATATGTTACATTCGTGACATTACACATTTAGTAAGTCAACTTTAGCTATGCTCATAAGCAGTAGACTCAGATTTATAAATAAAGCCCGGACAAACATACACACATCAAAGCCTGCACTCGCGAGGCGCTGCCTTTTAAGCTTCGCGCGAGAATTTACGCTTTCACGTTTCCCACTGGTGGCATAATATTATTATATTTTATTAAACTGAAATCCTAGTAAATTTCCCACTATTGAACCTTACCCTGTGGGCATAATTAGAATATACCCATTACCCACCATAAGTAGAATTTATATAACTTCTACTTAAGTTGTAAGTCACAAAAGAGATGACAATATAATGCACAATTGTATGTTATTGATATTATGATACAATAAAGCAATGTAATATTTTTTATTAATATAGCTATCAAACGCAACATTTAAACTTTTTAACAATTATTTATTAAAACTACATACATTTTACATATTGCATTCTTATTTGATAAAACAAATGAACTTGTATCGTTATGTGGGCTCGTGTAATATTTCGGAGATCTCATTTGTTATAGTACGTTAAATAGTAAACATCTGCAGTAGCAGAATACTCTTATCTTACTTGGTTATCGGTAACAACATATTAGTTTACATTTTTTCACTTTTTCTTTATTTTTAGCAATACATGATGATTGCATAATTATTATGCAGTAATACGTAAGCAAATACTGAGATTATTTACATTGCCATTTCATTACTATGCAGTATACCTAGTATATAAATCACTCGACTTGGCGGGAGCACTGCCGTGCCCCCCGATCTAATAATATATATAGGTACAGCGACATGTCGCTTCTATATCACAATCCTTACAGATGTGCCTACTGAGCAGTAACACTAACTCAGTCAAACAATTGTTTTGCAATTGGTTTTATGATTTGGAAACCTTAAATTATTACCTGATAATAATATTTTATTATTTATCCCTTGCACTGAAAAGTATAGTTTGGAGTATAAACTTAATATAATAAGGTCATATACTTCAACACTTTAAAACCTACAGGTAACTGCAACAATTATCTGCTACTATAGATTCTGTTAATTCACTAAGTTTTGTAAGTAGCCAGTACTCATTAGTTAAAATACATCAAGTACAAAATGCTTGTGTCAATATAAAACATGGTATCAAAACTTACAGTAAGTATGCAAGTTTCACTAACACTTAAACTGTGATTAGTTATGCCTAGTGATATTTAGATTCTAGTTCTAATATTCCTTATGTAACCAACATATTATAATATATTATAATAATTATATTTTAAACAAAATAATCATAGTGGCCTTTGGATTGGAGTCCTGCTTACTTACCACTATTTAATGTCGGTGGCTTTTAATAAACCATAATAACGTGAAATAATTATTGTAAATATGACTCTTGACATAATCAACAACTTATTTTCATTGTAAATAACAATGTATTAGTAATAAAATTATTGCCATGGAATCTTTTAGTATACTAGCAGCTCATCACAACTATGGTCATTCCTTATCTTGACCCGCACATAGAAAATGTAACAAGAATTAAGCAAAGAGGCTGTGTACATTAGGTGATTAAATTTTAAACAATAACTGATTCGACACCTACTTGGCACATTTTGCTATATTTAATATAAAACTCCCACACCGATTTCGGTGAAGACGACTGGTCTCATTGAAGCGAACCAGTTACGCAGGAGTCACCTTACTGTGCCCAAGTATGTGCCCGGTACACAAGACAACCGACACGACTAACGAGAGATCAGGCGCAGGTCCGACCTTTTACATGCCCATCCGACCGTTAACCGTCAGACAATCAGGTGATCAGCCCGCACTGTCCCAACCAGACTTGGAAACAACATTTTATGCTGCTCCAATGCGGGAATCGAATCCACGACCCTCGGGTCGAGAGCCAAGCTCCCACCACTAGACCACGGACGCTGCTATATGCCTGCATGGGCAATACGATATTCTTTGTTTTAAACAATCTACAAGATTGACTGCACCTACAGGCTACAACTGACTGGTCCCTCCATTACTTCCCTCCTTTGTTATTTTCAATGCGGATTTGTAAGATACGATAATCTTTTGTATATTTTTGTAATTTTAACCACTAACCTTTTTTCCTCGTCGCCACATGTAGTATTCTAACACGCAACAATACTGGCTCGCCGATGCTCTGCCATTGACACACACCCTGCCCGCATGGTCTCTCTATCAGGACTGATATCTTAAGTGTCAATGTCACTGTGACAAGTCTACTGTCATCTCTGGCAAGAGCACTCGAGACAGTATAATATCTATGCTACATACACAGCCATACACTACAATACATTAATATCAGTAACTACATTTTGTGCGCGACTTTGCTCTCGTAAATACACTATCCAACGGGAACACTGTATTTTTTCGGGATAAAAAGTAATATATACGTGATAATCCCCACCGCAACTACAACTACAAAATAACAGATACGTGTTAATCCCGAACCTAAACTACTACTATACCAAATTTCATCAAAATCCGTTAGTAGTTTTTGCGTGAAATAGTAACACAGATCCATCAATTCATCCTTACAAACTTAGACATTTATAATAAACTAGCTGTTGCCCGCGGCTCCGCCCGCGGAAATATAGTTTTTTCGCGGTCGCGGATAAAAACAATCCTTGATGCGGATTATATATCATGCTAAAATTTCAGCTCGATCAGTGCAGAACTTTTTGAGTTTTCGAAGCGTACACAAACCAACATAACATTTCTATATTATATAAGAACGATAGTACCTAGTAGAAGACCACTTACGTCTTTCTTCAGGTTTACCTGTACCGGTTTGTTCAAAAGACAGGTCTATTCATCACGACTGGTACAGATCCAACGTGCGGTAGACCGTAGCACTAGCAGCCTTCTAATGGAATTAATTTCCAGTGAAGAAATACTGGCAAAAATGAGTAAAGTCCCCTTTCATTTACGCACGAGACATATTTAAAGCATCCTAATTCACAAGAACACGAATACTTGTGTTGCTTCTTGATATAACGCAGAGCTTAACTGATCACGCGTATTTCGAGCTTATGTTCTCTGGAATAGGGTTGTTGTTTGCATAATATTAGTCTTTTAAGGCGTCCTTTGTATCAACGTTTATGCGAAGCCTCGACGCAGCAATTTCATAAATTACGCTCATGTACGTTGTCACCATGTTATAACTTGATTTAAACGCCCAAATAAACCTCGATCCCAATACGATTCTTAAGGATTGACTTTTAAAAACACATCTTGTGTTTTTAAAATTCAGTTAGCAAACCATTATATTTTGATGCGTTTTTAACTTTTACTATGAACTGTTATTAAAATTAAAAAATACGATAATGACCAGTGACCACTTACAATCAGCTACACATCTATAATATTCTACACAAAAATAATTTAAACTTTCATTTCTAACAACCTTTCATTGCAGTTTAAATAATAATTTCGTATCGGGTATAAGTCCTACTTACTATTATAAATTTAAAAGTTTGTGAAGATGGATGGATGAATTTTTGTAACTCTTTTACGCAAAACTCTTTTATGCTGGTACAAATTTCGACGAAATTTGGTATAGTTACTACCATAGTTTTGGCTCTGGATTCACACATATGCTACTTCTTATCCCGAAATAAGAAGAGTATTCCTGTGGGATACTATATTTACGCGAGCGAAACCGCGGGAAAAGCTAGTTATAACATAAACTTTAGCTATAGTATAAAGTGCTAAAGTTTACGGCAAAAGCTTATATCACGTACTCAGCACACGAAAATCAATGAGCGCAGCTGGGAACGTTATTTTCACGTAACGTCACTTTTAGTGAGAACACAATATCTTATTTCTAGAATAATTTGACAGCAAAATATAATCTGTCAGCAAAAAACTATGAGCTATCGCAGGATGCATAACAGAATATGTGAAGTTTTGAATTTTTCTGAGTGAATTCATCACATTGCTAATAGACATTCTAATAAGATACAATACATACTACGTTTGTAATATAAAGGGATACTGGGTACACTAATTGGTCCTCCCTTTTGCTTTGTTACCCTTATTTCCTACTTAAAGGTCCTATTTGAAAAAAAATGCAATGGAATACCAATAAGTGTCCATATAATAAGAGACAGTTTATGTCCCATAAAATTACTATGCAATTTTTTAATGTTTTAAAACAAACTAAGATTTCACCTTCATTTACTGTTTACCACTAAAAGCATAAATTATAATTATTATTGTATACGCATGCGGTATTTTAGTATTAATTTTCTTGTGTACCTTTTCTTGTTTTTTATACCTTAGGACTTTGGAAATATTTAGTAGTTAATCAATAATTAAAAACATTATAGCAATTAATCCAGAAGGATCAAGTCTCCCCAAATGAAGTGTGCGATGAGTAACTGAGATTAGTTTTACTATTTAAATAAATTAAATTTTTGATTAATATATTTTTTTAATAAAACGGAAGACACATATTAGGACGCATAGACAAGAAGGTCATTCTAAATAACTGTTAAATCAGAACATTACAAAATAAAACTTGATTGCAACAAAAATAATTTTCGTCCACCATTTTAATAAAATCTGACGCCTGTGCCATATATGACGATTTTACTGTAGATATGGCCCATACAGGCAATGTAAATTGAGTGAACCTAGTCTCCCTTGAGAAACAAGTGTCCCTCTTCCCTCTAGTATTATTCTTTGACAATATTTTAACAATTGATATGTCAAACCATGTGAAGTATTTAATTCAATGCTGAGTTTTTGTTTATATTACGATTTATGACGCTCTCAGCTGCTAAAAGCTAAATTTAAATATGAAACTAAAAGGTATTTCTACTATTAAACAATTATTGTTTGCAAGAATTTTGTGCTAGTGCTATCAACGAAGTCAATCTAAAGTATATTTTTTCGTAATTAATTAACTCCTTAAAAGTGTTTGTGACGGTTTCCTTTCCGTGTTCCAAAAATATTTATGTAATCTGATGACCAAGTTTTGGTTATTTAATCACTTACTAGCAGCTGAACACGCAAGCTCGTATGCGATATTATTGCCTGGCCACGCAGTGAGCGTTGGCGGCGCGGCGTCTAAAATAGTTACATAGAACAGAACTCAGGGGGGCTCGGTGGTTGCAGTGGCAGTCTAACGCAAGTTTGTAAAAATATATAAACTACAGTCAATCAGGGTAACTTTGAATCATCATCGACATATTTTTTAATCAAACTTTTACTATGTTAAGAATTAGTCAAAAGAGTTTAGTTAATCTGTGCTCTCAGGTTGGTTTTCATGCTATAAAGTTATAAAACGTCTTTAAAAATGACTAATTATATTAAAAACTGGCAATTTTGTCGTGTATCAAAGTTACCACCTAACTTGGGTAACTTTGACACAAACTAACTTTTAATTAATTTACAGCTTCAGAGTGACAATAATTTATGTTTTTATTAAATATTGATGCAGTGGGGTCATAGACAAGTCAAAAAAACATTACATATAAAAGGTTGCATTATGTTTTTATATACCTTGATAGCAGCAAAGTTAACGAGATTTTTAAACAAAGTTTTGCACTGATTTTTACCCATTATGTTGCGCGCGGTTAAAAACAAAAGTTTTTGGTATTATCTTCTCTTGACAGCTGCTTTTTTTTTAGATTTCGTTTACGAAGTATGTTACGTACACGAATTGTTATTAAATTTTAAGCGCCAATTGTTTCCCACATAAAACAATAGAAAAGAATTTTGTGAACAAACTGTCAAAATTACCCTCGTGATTCAAAGTTACCCTGAATGACCGTACTAGCTGTGGCCCGCGGCTCTACCCGCGTACATTTTCGAGATAAAAAGTAGCCTATGTTTTAATCCAGAGTCTAAGCTACTACCATACCAAATTTCATCAAAATCTGTTCAGTAGTTTTCTCTTGAAGGAGTAACAAACATCCATCCATCCATACATCGTCACAAACTTTCACATTTATTATATAAGTAGGAAGTACATTTTTTCTTTCTGCGAAAAGCAGATATTATTATTAAGATTTTGTAGGCTATTTTAGCGTATATATTTTCGCTTTTGTATGGGAGTGATGTATCTGTTACATAGTGTTTATTAATTAGCGCTTCAAGTATTCGATTGGTTAAAGTTCTACTATTTTAAAATCATACAGTATAATTTCCTAAGTAGTTTTAGTCGTATCGTCGCTTACGCCCATGTTCGTTGCCATACGGTTAAAGGTTTATGGATAGGTACATCAGACCAGTTAATACGCACGCTATAACATAATTTTATTGATTTAATATTTTCATGAGCTGCAACTGAAAGTTTCAGATCAGACAGTTTTATCGAATAATAATTATTACTACGTAGTGAACGTGCGAAGTTTTGTTTGCGATTTTGGGATGATCTATTGAGTTTTAATTTCACATTCACTCACTTTGTCCTTGGTAGAATCAGATTCGCATACCTAGGGTTCATATAAAACGGAAAAAAACACGTTTGTTGTATTTATTTTATTTGTTTTTAGTATTAGTTATTATAGCATCAACAGAAATATATCATTGGTTATGGAACCCTAAAAATCATAACTTAAGTATAAATCTTTACTAATATAGTACCTAAAGAAGAAAAGTTTGTTTGTTTGTTTGCATTGAATAGGCTCCGAAATTACTGGACCGATTTTGATGAAACCACAGATATAGATTAGACCACAGGGCATAGGCTACTTTTTATTGCGGCGAAATGTACGATTACCGCGGGATTTCCTTTTGCGCGCACGAAGTCGGGTGGAACATCTAGTACAAAATAATCGTGTCACGTGTGACATTTCAGTGCAATCTGTTTGTCTGAGCTAGCTAGCTTTTAAAACAAAATATTTAGTTTTACAGTACCTAGTTCTAACACAGAGTAGAAAGTATATTATATATACCTACGTACAGAGAAACAGCTTT
Source organism: Glaucopsyche alexis (assembly GCA_905404095.1). NCBI lineage: Eukaryota > Metazoa > Arthropoda > Insecta > Lepidoptera > Lycaenidae > Glaucopsyche > Glaucopsyche alexis. The sequence goes on from FR990058.1 coordinate 7,058,554, forward strand.
CATATAAAGAATCATATCGATCCAAATTTTAAAATTTTGACATCCCCTTCAACAGCCCACAAATTTTCCATACAATCATGGACGCCGTATTTTTGTAGTAGTGCAATCAAATCTAAAACTAACTATGTAACTGTTTATCTGTTCTTCTTTCTATAATATGTGGTTCAAGTTGAAATGTACAAGTATAAATAAATTTTGTGATTAATTGGCTAAATTTAAGATATTTATTAATGGGCGGGAAAATATTAATAGGAAAAGACTAGAATGCGTCATTTTAATAACTGCGTATTACACTTCCCATCCAGTTTCCAAACGTATTAAATACAAGGAAAATTGTGACTTAGATACTGATTATAAATATTATAATATGTTATATTGTGAGATTTATCTCAATTGCAATTAATGAATGTATTATCGCCTAAAGGCGTAGTACTTTCTCAGGAAGTCAGGTAGGTCACCGATAAACCCGGTATATCACTTTTGAACCTTATTGCCTTGGCAAATTGGCAAATATACGTAGTTGGGCAAAAATACGAGGAAACCTGTACTTTCGTTGTCTAATCTGACGAGATCTTGGCGGGGCACAAACCTGGCGTACCACTTTTCGATCTTATTACCAAGTTATTACCAAGTAATAAGATCGAAAAGTGGTACGCCAGGTTTGTGCCCCGCCAAGATCTCGTCAGATTAGACAACGAAAGTACAGGTTTCCTCGTATTTTTGCCCAACTACGACGAAGACAAAAGGAAGGGTAATGATTTTGGCAGTCCACGTATGTATGTTAGTAAGAATTTATCTATGTATGTTTGTTCCACCGCAGCAGGTAAACTGCTGGTCCGATTTTAATAAATGAATTGTCAATAGATTTATAATAAGGGATCTTCCACACGACGTTTTTTTGCGCACTGACGACGCGTGTTTTTGATGCGCGCGTCTTCTGCGCGTTTTTTTCGCGTTTTGACAGATATTACACGTTTTTTGACGCAAATGAAACACACGTTTGTATCGATACAAACGCAAGATGAACGCTATTGAAACGCGCTTTAATTACGCGTTTGTATCGATACAGACGCAAGTTGAATGGCGCCGATCAATAGACAAACGCGACACGAACGCGATATAAACGCGATACAAGCGCGCGCTTATAGCACGTCCTAGTTGCGTTCGAAAAACGTGGCGTTTGTATCGATACAAACGTAAGGACCGTGTGTAAAGGTTAAAATGTGCCTGCTTCCTTCCGTTTGCTGAGCGTTCAACTTGCGTCTGTATCGATACAAACGAGCGTAAAAAAACGTCGTGTGGAAGGGCCCTAAGAGTCTGGGAAACAAGCTATACCTATATATTAATTCACGCAGTCGGTTTATAGTTTTTTTTTTACAAAAAATGTAGTTATTAAACGCTCCCATAGACGTTCGAGTTCTAGTAACCGGTATGAACGCCCATATAATATAGGAGAAAAAATGAGTTGTCTTAAAGCACAAATTTGTAACAATTTTTGATCGTTCTTGAGCATTCTCCAATTACCAGCACAAATAGCTGGCTTATAGTTTATAGGTTTCCTTATATTATAATAAATAGAAGAATTGCAGTGGAAGATGCTCATTAATTTATTTTGGATCAAAGAACATTAGCGAGTGTGGTAAAGCTGTTTCTTTTTTTTAAGTGTGTTTTTTTTGTTTTTAAAAAACATATCATGTTATTCGTGCTGCCGTTTACTTGTACTATTTAGAAAAAAAAACTCATAAAAAAACATAAGCGTGTGTAACATAACAGGATGACGGTGGACGTAGGGCGCGACGGTTGCGAGTATTACGACTCGCGTTGAAGAACTATGAGTAGACCTATTTTCCTGCATAGGAGATTTTTAAGGTTCCGTACCTAAAGGGTAAAAATGGCACCCGTTTACTATGACACCGCTGTCCTTCCATCTGTCTGTCTCTTTGTTCTATGCTGTATCTCGTGATAGGAAGACAGTTGCAATTTTCACAGATGAATTTATTTAGAATTTCTGTTGCCGCTTTAACAGCAAATCCTAAAAACAAAATAAATTAAAAATTGTAGCGTAGTAATAAGTAATGTTGTTTTTTACTGTTTTATAAAGTACTATTAACTTTAATTTCTGTAGTATTTAGAAGTCATAAAAATGTGTGAAAACTGTTTGTTTTTTTGTTTCAAAAGAAATATAGGTACATAAAAAGTTTTTAAACTTTTTGTTTAATAAAACTTCATTGAAGAAAACAGTGGTGTTTTGTATACATGAAGGGTATTTTGGTAAAATTAGGATGCATGATAATGGTTATTTACGACAAACTCTCGAGGTAATAAATAATAAATTCCAAGGTGGCGCATGTTTTTAGCTGACACTGCAACCGTTGCTACTTTGAGCGCTGCATAATATCACGAGAGGATCGTATTAAAATTTCAACTTTATGAATATAATATAGCTTTTGCCCGCGACTTCGTCCGCGTGGAACAATACTTTGGGATATCGCTGAAATTTACCCTAGACTTTATTTATGACTAACGAAAGCGGAATCCTATTTTTTTAAACGGAACCCTAAAATAAAAGTAGCCTATGTTAGACCCTATAACATCAGCTATCTGCTAGTGAAAGTTCCGTGAAAATCGGTCCAGCCGTTTCAGAGATTAGTCGGAACAAACAGACAGACAGACCGACTGACAGACAGACAGACGGACAGACAAAAATTAAAAAAAAATGTATTTTATTGTAAGTACCGAATATACTTTCAGATTCATTATGTAAAAAGCTGTTAATTTGAAGTTACAAACAGACACTTAAATTGTATTTAACTGTATAGATGTATAGATATTATAATGTATTATATTTTAAGATATTATCAATTTGATGTTTATAAAACAACTAAACTATTTAACTAAACTAAACTAAACTAAACATTAACCCGCACGCGCACCCCGCCTTGGTGACGCCCACTTCGCAACGGGCCGTGCAGCAGAAATCGTAGGTAATATTTTAATTTCGCCATAACTTCAAAACCAAACGTCCAATTTTAATCATTCAAAGACCAAATTTTATCTACATAAACTGTACTTAGTGATGAAATAATTTATTTTGATAAGGATTAATAACATGAGGAAAATAAACGCGTTTAAATGTAGTCCAAAAATAAAAAAATGGTTGTTGTGCCTCACTCGACATAGATAGGTATAGTGTGTCGCGGACTTTTTTGTAGATATTTATAAGATCTACAATTAATTAGAACATTTTATGGTTCTATCTTTTATAGTTTAGGCAGCGTACGCAAAATAAGTAACTTTTCTGGTTGATTTTTTACACCTTGTGTCCGAAAAACCCAAATATCTTACGGAACCCTATTTTTTTCTAAAATAAAATTTAGCCTATGTTACTCGTGGATAATGTAGCTTTCGAATGGTGAAAGAATTTTTGAAATCGGTCCAGTACTTTTTGAGCCTATTCATTACAAACAAACAAACAAACAAACAAACAAACAAACAAACAAACATACAAACAAAGTTTTCCTCTTTATAATATTAGTGTAGATAAAATGATAGGACTTAAGAGTGCGCTAGTCAACGGCTCGAACTCAGTGCTGCGCGCGGGAAAAATGCTTGTTATTTCACCTAATATTGGGGAAAAAAGGATATACCCATAAAATAGTAATCTATACTTATAAGAGAAGCTATACTACACACATTTATGCAGCTGTGTAAAGTATTTTAGAAAAGGCGTCTTCAAATTTCGCAAATCGTCACTCAGCTGTTGGTGTTTTATGAAAAAACTATATAATATTTTTGTCTGAAGTAAAATTATCTCAATTGCTGAATAATTAAACTGTGTCGGTACGTGCTTGATTTTTTATTATCATTCTTCGTTTAATTTTTATTTACGTTCAAAGTGGCGCTAAAAATGCGATGTTTGGAGGCTATTATTTTCTACACTAATTTGAATTTCAGAAATATAAGCAAATACCGACCTAGATAAGTGTCATAAAAATCGATATTATGCTAGAATTTGGGTCTACAATGTTTGACTTTGGAGTAAATCACCAACAGCGTTTGTATGGAGAAAAATCCGACTAGCGCAGCCTTAACTACATATCGGTAAACACCTTCCAGAGAAGGATAGTTCTTTATAACCTAATATGTAGCCTATTTCAAAGGCTGATTAATTTTGTATACAAACGTCTAAACATAAAGTTTTCGATTACTTTATAATTTATTTTTTTAAAAACAACAGTTACTGAGTAATCTATCAATACTAATCCATAATATTATTTGCGACGCTATTTAAGGCATTTATTTTCCTTATTGCACTTTATTCTATTTACTATTCCTACCTACAGCCTCCGTGGTCTAGTGATTAGAGCATTGGCTCTCGACTCGGAGGTCGTGGGTTCGATTCCCGCATTGGAACAACAAAAAATGTTGTTTCCAAGTTTGGTTAGGATAATGCAGGCTGATCACCTGATTGTCTGACAAGAAAGATGATCCATGCGTCGGATGGGCATGTAAAAAGTCGGACCTGCGCCTGATCTCTCGTCAGTCGTGTCGGTTATCCGTCCCACTGGATTACGAGAGTAAAGGAAGAGAGAGTGGTCTTGTGTACTGCGCACACACTTGGGCACTATAAAATTACTCCTGCGTAACTGGCCTAGTTTTAATGAAACCGGCAACCGTCACCGAGATCGGGGTGGGGAGTTATTATTATTCCTACCTATATTCGTAATAATAATAATATTACTTATTGGTTACCGACCTAGCTGTACCATAGTTTTTAAAATACAATCCTAGTAACTTCATTTGTTATTAAAATCTATTTGGAAGCAGTATTACGTTCCGTTGAAAGTATTTTTAAAATGTCTGAACATACGAATATGGGTCAACATTAAGGTTAGGTCAGGTTATATATAAAATATACAATTAATTAGAGGGGATGTTAATTTTTAAAGTAAGCTGCGGTAGACATGTTGGCTCATTTCCTAATTGATATATCGAATTTCACTTAGTGTATTTCATTTCAAGTTTGTGGTAAACTAATTAAATTCTATTAAATCCATTAGAAAACTTCAGACGTAGAAATGAAATGGAAAAGTATGCAAGTGTTTACAATTTAATTTTACAGCTATCTCTTATTAATTTATCATATTGGTAATAATTACTTTATAAGAATGTCAGATAAAAGTTTTATAATATTATGTGCTACAAAGAACACATTTATATTCAAAGTACTGAATATTATAAAGTCCCATTTTGATGGTATTCGGCACAGGGATTTAGTATACCACATAGAAAGACATGGGTTTATTTGTATTAAGGATTATAAGGTACCTGATGGATATCACGGGTACCTTATTGGCGCCAATGAAGTGGCGGAAAATGAAATCTATTTGAAAAAAAAAAAAAAAAAAAACAAATATTTTTATAAAATCCAAAAAATTAAGATACACTGCAGATTTAACCTAGCTCTGCCAATAATTGACGAACGAAACTCACAATAAAAAAAAATAACGTAAGAAAAAGTAATCAAAAGCCCAAATTTTTTAACATGTGAACCAAAAACTTTCAGTACAGTTTTACGACAGCTGTGCAACCGGAGGATGTGTATGAAATTTGGCCGATAAATAAAAGCTTATTTGGATAAAGATGTGGAGAAAGATAATACTTTTTAAATAAAATTAAGAAATATTATGTACATAAAATTAATTAAAAAAAAAACAACCAACACACACTACCTCAATTTGTTAACACACTTCAGTGCGTTTGATAGATACAATTTTGTTACATCTTGACATCAATGTCTCTGATCAATGATCATCTGTAACAATATTTACATTTTTATTATTTTTTCTATGTAAGAGGCAAAATAATCCATATAAAGCTCTATCTTAAAAATTATACTTATGAATAAATATAATAGTCGAATTTCGACCACATGGTGTACTCTAGTACTCTAATAACAATCCTTGATGCAGATTATATATCATGCTAAAATTTCAGCTCGATCGGTGCAGAACTTTTTGAGTTTTTGAAGCGTACACAAACCAACATAACATTTTTGTATATAAGAAGATATAGATATTCTTAGTATCGTGTTAGAAAACAAAATAGGATTTTTCACTATTCAATATCATTTGTGTACAGCTTTACAAAATAGAAACGCTGAATAAAAGTCCATTATGAGAGACATTATTACTTGTTGAAAAACAGCTCGCTTGGCGTTATTGAAAATGAATTCGGTCTGTAATATGATCGTGGCTTTTATACTGTCTGGTTTTTTGTACATTGAAAATGAATTGTGTGAATTTAGCATTCCCTCACAATTTCAAGTGTCTTACTTATTAATTAAGCTGGCAAATTGGTATTTAAGCGTGGTCTCCACTCTAATACTTGTCTGCTCCATCGATTGTCTGTCCGTCTGCAGACATGGCCGGCCCACTTCCACTTCAGCGTGCTAATTCGTTGAGCAATGTCGGTGACTTTAGTTCTCTGGTGAATAACGTCGTTACGTATTTTATCCACCAGAGATACCCTTAACATTGCTCTTTCCATCGCACTCTGAGCAACCTTAAACTTATGAATCAAGCCTACGGTGAGTGTCCACGTTTCGGGATATTGCTAGAATATATTAATTCAATTGTATGCGATAGATTTCCGTAAAGTAACGCCTGATTCTATTAACTAAATGCTAGTAAGTTATACTTGCGCATTGGCCGTCATCTACTAATTACGAAGCACCCGAGGTGCTGGGTCGACCCGGCTGAAGCGGCCGGGTCGGATATACAGCCTCACTGTGCCATATTTTCTACTAATGAGGTACGTTATCGCTTTATACGAAGTTTGACCCCGATTGTTAATATTATTTGTCTGAAAAGGCACTTTTATGACTTCTAACAATATATGGAACCACATGAAGTAGTGTGGCCCTAAAGCATTGTTTAAACAAATAAATGATTTTCTACCTTTTTCTCAGTGTGCTGGTTTAAATATTTAATTTCATATAAAGTCTTGTAGTGCTTCTGATGATGACTATCATCTAAAAAAATGTCTTGGATAGTAAAAGAATCTAATTCATCAGATTTTCCTTTCTCAACTTGAAATCAAATTAGATCATTTAGCTCCCGATGTTCCCGAAATGAGGCAATCAATATCCGTCAGTCAGACTCTGACTTTCCCCCGTCTTAGTGATGGCTTAATCTTGACATTATTTCAATTCAATTTCGTTTTTAATACGAACTTAATTTGTAATCTTGAACTTTTTACTAAATCTCATTTGATACAAAGTACCTAATTATACGTTTTTCAAACATTTTCCCTTAATCTTCAATACTGTAGATAGACTATTGTTAGATTCAGGGATCATTGTAACAAGTTAATAATTGCGTTTTAATACTAGATAGTATAAAGTAAAATTTATTTAAAAGTCTGGCGGATTAACTTCCTGTATCGAGTTCTATACTTATACTTGTTTATAATTGTACGTGAATGTATTTAAGAAAATACGGGGCAAATGAGGAAACAGTTTGTCTGATGAAAAGCGATTACTATCGCCCATGAATATGCGCAAAACCAGAAATACGCTCTTTTCTGTACTGACTGTAAAATTCTAACCATAATCATTGGTTACTACTAGGTTGGCGTCCGTAAATTTTTTTTAATGTAGTCATAATTTATTTCTCTATGATGAATATTACGGGAGTAAGAAGGTTAATTAAAAGCCTTAATTAAAATATAAACCTGAGCTAATAGCTCGGAAAGTAAGCAAACGGCCCAGTGGAATATCTTTCAAAATAAATACTTATTTCCTTCAGTAAAAATTCATCGTTTTATTTTCAAAGAAAAAATATACGTTTTAATTAAACTTGAAATATTTTATGATGTACATGATAATTTATTATTATGTCCCATAATTTATAAATAAAGTTAATCCCATGAAGGAACAAAATTATTTTTAGCGATTTTTATTTGTAGTAGTAATCACTCAATTTTGTTAAATTTAAATATGTAGAAAAATGTTTCTTTGTAAATTTTTAAAAAACTTTGTTACTAACAAATTCTTGCTCAAAAACTTTTATTACCTTAAATATAGGTTATTAAATAACACCTCTTTAAGAACTGTCCTACATGATGCCTACCACCGGTTCGGAAACTAGCCCGGTAATTGGAAGCAGCGTAAAAAACTCGCGCGGGGCTTTTAGCAAAAAAATAGTAACATTGTTATTTTCAAAAAAATATTTTTACAATGTAGTAATGTAATCTAAGACATAAAAGTACTATCGTACATAAAAGTAGCCTTGCAGGGAGCCATCTTATTCCCAGATCGTTAATAAAATCTATGACTATAACAAGCTCTAGCACACAATTCTTCAACAAACGCTTATCCTGTTTACATTTATTTGAAATTGTGTTGCTTAGTAACTGCACACGATACTAATACTAGTCAAGTTCCTAATTGATAGCAAAGTTTTTTGGTGAGCAACTTCGACAAACATGGTCATTAGATCACACCAATTATAACTTTATGTGAGTTCTGTCGTCGAAATTCTTAACAATTTCTTACGTTATGATTCTGCTATAGGCAGCATTTCCATATGAAGTACAACTTTTGTCAATGTTATTAAGAAAAAAACAAGTTTAAATTAAAATCGGATCAGTAGGTTAGGCGCAATGTACATGCATAAAAGGACTGCTTAAATTAATTACCCTTCCTTTGACTTCGCCGTAGTTGGGTAAAAATATATTTTGTAAGTCTTGTTTCTAGACACAAAAAAAATAAAGATTTTTACCAAACGTTTTATAAACCATTTAGATTAGACCGTGTTCAAAGCAGTAAAAGTCACGTATTTACATGAATAAAATAACTCTAGATAATCAGAGCCAGATTTTAAATACGAATATGTAAAAGAGTCAAAAGGAGATAAAATAATTTGAATAACAAGATTATCTGTCTACGTGACCTTCAGATCTTTTTCTAAGAATTTCAAATAACTCGAGTGAAGTCAAAGTAACAAATACCTTTAAAGGTACTTTATAACATTTTCTAAGAAACGATGACATGAACAATATTTACGACAAAGTGTTTTTTAAGGGTTCCGTAACACTCGAGGATCCCTTATTATTTCGCTCTGTCCGTCCGTCTGTCTATATGTCTGTTCGGCCTTCTAGCTTCTGTAATTTAAGAATAAAAATGGATGAATTTTAGTAATATGGTTACATAATGTGTATAGATCTCGGTTTTGGCATCATAAAATTATTTTATATGAAGTGGGGATGACAAATATTTTTTCATTCTACCCCATCATGTAATCGGGGTCGACACCCCGAAAAAAATCATGTTTATAACCTTGCTTTTATTTTAAAAGACCTATTCAACGATTTGAATAGGTCTTTTAAAATAATGGCAAGATTTTTTAAAAGTCAACCACGTCCAAGCTGTCGGCATCCAAAGTGGTTTATAAGTTGGTTAAACCCTGGCATTCCTAAACTATAAGAGATAAAAAATTGCTGATAGATCATGCTGAAAACTCTTTTGGAAAATTATTTTGAGCGAAATCGGACAATAACTTTTGAAAGAAAACCTGTTGTGTGTCGATAGTTACAGCACCCTCCTTAGACATGTCCTGATAAGCTTTTGGTAATATTATTTTTAAATAAGACCGGCAAACAAACATACAGATCGCCTGATGCTGAGCGTAAATCAGAGGATTTACAAGCGCGTTTCTAGTTTTTAGACCTTAACTACTCGTCGATAACGATTTAAATTACTCCAATCTTCTGTGAGGCTCTTCGATATCTCTTTGTTCCTTTCGAGGTTTTCTTCAGTTACACACAATACAATTTCTGCGTACTAAAAGTATACAAAAACTTCTAACTTCCCGTATAAATTTTAAATACTTTAAAATCCTTTGAAGCGCCTAAACAAACATTATGGCTTTAATGAAACGCGAACTTTGTTAACTTTGTATGTATTTTTAAGCTTTCACGATATAATACGAAAAGAATTTAATAACGCAAATAGGGTTGGACATTTTGTTTTTGTAATAATATTGGGTAAAAGCTTGAAATGGGAATTGTATAATTAACGTGGGCGAGCCATGCTTCAACACAAATGGACCGGCTTGACCAGATAAAAACACTGCTTTCACAGAAAACCGGTGTGAAATAGCGCTTGAATTGTGTTCAGAGTGAGTGAGGTTACCGGAGGACCGAGGGGGGTAGGGGATTTTTAGAACTGAAAACGCACTTGTGCATCCTCTGGTGCTACGACTGTCCATGATTGGCGGTAATTGCTTATCATCGAGCGATCGGTCCGCTCATTTCCTGGTCCATTAAATAAAATAAAAAATTGTAGATCGTGTCAATCGTATCTATAGAATATATACCAGCACAAAATGAGAAAACACAAGTTTAACTCGTAATTTGATATTATATATTATTATCATAATATTATATAGATTGATTTTCTCGTATACTTGAATGCGAAACGGACTTCCAGTTAACTTCGACTTGAAAACCAAAGTGCTTTACGGTCGAATAGCTCTGAACTTTTAAGGACGCTTTTGGGTATTATTGGCAGATAGGGCAATATGGTAAAATATATTATGTAAAGATGCCATACAAAATTCTTCCTATTAACCGAGAATAGAAATAAAGTATGGTTCATGTTAACTTACCAGCGGTCTTAGCATGACCACTGCGTAGAAATGAGTTGTTCCTTGTGGCAATATAGAAATAAGGGTCGTAGCAAAATAGTTCTTAATTCAAGGTAGCAATTTCGTCAAGAAAAGTTAACATTTCTTAGCAGCCATATTTTAATATCTAATTTTGACAGAATAATAAAATTTGACATAACTAACAGAATGGATAGAAACGGTTTTCTTGGACACCATGATGAAGACTATATTTGTTTTTTTTTTTTTTTTTTAAGAAGAAACATTTTTACACTTAGTTGCCACAAGTAATAACTCTCCACACCGATATCAGTGACGGTTACGCAGGAGTACTTTTTTTAGCACTCAAGTGTGTGCGTAGTACACAAGAGCACTCTCTCTTCCTTTACTCTCATAATCCAGTGGGACGGATAACTGACACAACTGACGAGAGCTCAGGCGCAGGTCCGACTTTTTACATGCCCATCCGACGCATGAATCATCTTTCTTGTCAGACAATGAGGTGATCAGCCTGCATTGTACTAACCAAACTTGGAAACAAAATTTTTTGCTATTCCAATGCGGGAATCGAACCCACGACCTCCGAGTCCAGAGCCAATGCTCGAACCACTAGACCACGGAGGCTGTTATTATTTATGAATATAACATATTCTTTGTTGTCAAATATCGTGCTCGAGCTACTGAAGCGCTAATTCAAATCCCAATTTGACGCAGGTAAGCACTAAAAATTCCTTCAATTTATGCTCCGGTGCAATTTTTTTATCAAAACGGAAGTTGGCCGTAAACCATGGTATAGTGGCCGGTATAACTTGGCATCAATATCACTTGTTGCTTGTTGCCTGCATTGTACTAACCAAACTTGGAAACCCCATTTTTGTTGTTCCATTGCGGGAATAGAACCCACGACCTCCGAGTCGAGAGATAATGCTGTAACCACTAGACCTCGGAGGCTGTTGTTGCCACAACTAGACGGTAAATGGCTGTCGTGTGAGGTCGTACGACGTCTTGCTTGATCGTCGGTGGAAGCAAAATAAATGTTCTCTTCTCTTGATTGATACTTCGAACGTACTACCTTATAATAAGAACTATAGTTGCTACGAACTATATTGCTATTTTCTTGCCCAAAAAGAACTCATTTCTACGCCGTAGCTATGCTAAGCTCGCTGATAAGTTAGATGGGCCATACCTAATTTTTTATTTCTTCCGTAAAATAGATTTATTTCTAAGGTCATGCTAAGCCTTTTGGTGGTGCAGGATAAACCATCCAATACAAATGGTCGATAAAGTGACTCGAAAAATATTTTCCTCTTGGCCCAGAAAGGTAAATATGAATATATTTACCTTTCTCGGCCTAGAAAGGTAATAAAAACTTGCCTCTTTCCCCATCTAACCTTATCATTAAAACCTGTCAGTACATATTTTGAGCACGTCTAAAACCTTCATAATGTTTTAATATTTCGGTTCTCTTCGATAATATCGCCCGGTCAAGGCGAACGTTTATTTGACAACGTCTATGAATAATTTAGTGTTTATTTTGATAAGAGAGTTGTACGCGTCTTTGTCTGTTTAACTCTATACTAAATTTTTCAGCAACTTAAGTGTACAAAGATTAAAATTCACTTCAAACGGGTAGATAACGCATTTGTAACTTCTCTGGTCACGATACTTAAAAAGATGATTTGGGCATCGTTTCTCCTATTCCATATCTATGAATCAACGATTTAAATTAAAATGTCTAGACAATCTTGCTCCTTTTATAGCTGAACCCTAGTCTATGTAAAGTCTGTGTAATGACAAGAAAAAAAAACAATCAATTAGACTTTGTCCCGTTGGTTAGTTAGCCAGCTGTAGCCAGGTAATAAATAAGGGAAGAACTAAGCCAGCTGATTTACATGAGCAAATCGTAAAAGGAATTATCAAGTAAAAGCTTGGAAAAATGGAAATCTGGTATAAAAAAGTCAAAGTCACATAGAGGCAACTTAAGTTAATCATCATTCATTAAAAATGTAATATCGAGTGGCTTTTACGCAAATCAAACAAAAAAAGTATGACATTAATAACTATTTTACTAACTTTAAATAATAACCAGAATATATACTAATATTATGTCTATACTTAATATTATAAATGCGAAAGTGTGTCTGTCTGTTACCTCTTCACGCTTTAACCGCTGAACCAATTTTGATAAAATTTGGTACCTGGACATACTTTGAGTCCCGGGAAAGGACATAGGACACTTTTTATCACAAAAAAGTACAGTGTTCCTGAGAGATGTTGTATTTACGCGGGTGGAGCCGCAACAGCTAGTAACTAAACAAAAAAAGTAAAGCAGTACATAAAATATAATTACTTACTTACAAGTAAGTAATAGTTTTCCTTTAGAACTTTAAAGTCTTGTTTGCTTCTTATATAGAAATATAATTTTTTTTTGTACGGCCATTCGCCTGAAATTCATGTCTTATTCAAGATGGCACTAATTATTTCGATACAAGTAAAGGGTAAATTGATGTTTGAAACAATTTATGGGCTTCTGAAAGGTTAATCTGCTACACGAGTTTAATATTTTAGGGTTGATCCTAACCATCATTATTATTTAATAATATTAAGGTAGCATAAGTTCGTCTAATTATTATGACATTTGGGGCTACCCATGACCCATCCCATACCCATTATGTGGACCATTTCTAACTTTACACATTTAAAATTTAAGATACAACAGCCAATATCTGTAAAATAATATTTCTCTTCTAAACTCATATATAAGGTATCCGAAAATCAACTACGGATACTTCGGGCATATGATCCACTGCTTATGTAAAGACGTTTAGGCAAAAAAATAATTGTCATACTGAAAGTAAAAAATCATCTCTTGTATGGGTGACTGCGCAGAACGCAAACTCGCCCATATAAAGAAAAAATATTTTTTTCGAGTATGACAATTATTTTTCTGCTTAAACGTCTTTACATAAGCAGCAGATCATATGCCCAAAATATCCGTAGTTGATTTTACCAAACCTTATATTTACCCCCTTACTAATAAAAATATTTATCCAGTAGATAAGCAATACAATGTTTTGTCTTTGTCTGTCAAGCGGTTATTCCAACGCATAATACAAGGAATATTTTACATACATATTTTTATTAGTAAGGAGTTTTAATTGGTAGTTTTGTGATAGGGGCAAGTTTTAGTTACTTGAAATATTTAATAAATTATTAAAATTTACTCGTTAGTTCATTTAAATCGGCATTGGCGAAAAGTCGTCGCTTTCGCGAAAAATCACTGCGCGAGAGAGAGATAGATGAAATGGAATAGTCCACATTCACGTCTGACGAGGTTTCTCGGCGAGAGTTTAGATAGGCTTATAGATATTGCAAAAGAAATGGACTACTCATTGGAGAATTGAATATCTGGCGAAACTTTTCGATGCGGCAGAAGTTAGTGTATCTGGTAAAGTATTATTTTACAATTTATTGTATCCGGATTTGTCTGATTTTTGTGACCCGATGGAAAACGGGACGATGAAAAATCTTAATATTTTGCGTAAGTATTATAGCGAATAAAAATCCTCTTTATCATATTAGTGTATATAATTTTATGATGTTTTAATACTGACATTGAAATAAACTTTTCTGATAATTTTCTCAAGAGGCTTGAATGCCTCTTCTATGTAGGTACTTCAATAATTTACTTGACCGTGCCTTGGGATACTTAATATTATAAAGAGGAAAAGTTTGTTGGTTTGTTTGCAATGAATAAGCTTCTGAATTAATGGACTGACTTTCGTGAAATTAGGAACACATTTGAATAGACCACGGGAAAGGACAAAGGCTATTTTTTATTGCGAAAAATCTTACAATTTCCGTGAAATCTACTTTAGCGCGCACGAAGTAGGCGGGCAACATCTAGTAAATTAAAAAAATCGTTTTTTAAGAATAATGATAAAAAACTTGAGAGGTGTCAAGGGACACCCGGATGGAACGAAGTTCCGGATGAAAATATCTGGCTTGCTTTCTATAAGAGAGAGAGAGACAGACAGAGAAATATGCGACGCCGCACAGCTTACAATAGCTTACTATAGCAAAAAAAAAAAGACATACAAACAGACAATTGTACATGTATATATAAAATAAATAATAATACAATATCCGAACCGTTTTTTATTTTACAATTTATTGTATCCGTTTTTAAAATATCCGGTATTATCCATACATACATTACATACATACATACTTACATACATACATACATACATACATACATACATACATACATACATACATACATACATCCGTCTAGCCCCCTTTCACAACGCGCGATAAGGAACTTCGTTCCAATAAATTTTTATCCGTCCGCTTATTAAATCATACTGCTTTAAATTATACATAAATATACTTAAGAGCTTGTTTAATCATCCTAAAAATGAGAGAGGTTTGAAGAACCTTTTAGATCCTGGCAACGCGTGAATAGTAAAATGAAGTAAGCACGCGATATCTATAATTATGTAAAGGGCAAAGACAACAGCTCAACCCTTTTAGTCTTTAGTAGCCGTTTTTAGTTATGACATAGGTATGATATACAATAAACATTTTCACGCAAGTTTTTCATGGAACCGTTTGTTCCGCTATGAAAAAAATAATTTTGAGAAATTAAATAATATACTTAATGAGTACAAAAATTAGAACCCTATTCTTCTTTGAATACAAGAAAGATTGTATAGTATCCCTTCCTCGTGGTACAAAATTATTAACACACTACATAATCTCGTAGCGGCTACGGCTACGGCGCGTAGACCCTCTACGAGCTACGTATATCATCAATGAAACTTCCGCGATACCAAATAAACCACACTTGATCCTTGACAGGTGTCAACATTACATAAGGGGAGTCACGTGGGCCAATTAAAATCGATCACTTCACAACACTGGCACATGGAGTTGTTTACTGGGGGGAGACCGGGCAATATCGAGCGGGAGGCCGCCTCGCCTCGCGGCTCGAGGCGGAGAGGCGCATTTACTGAACGCGACCGGCTGCGAGGTTGTCTGTGCTGGTACTGAGGCCTGCGCGCGCCTCGCCCGCCGCTCGATACCGCCGCGCCCCACATCACCACCTGTACGCTACTCGCCGATCTCCCCTGACATAGTAAACATCTTTGCCGTTTGAGAGTCTAACTGGCTGACTCGCATAGATCAAGTGCTGGTATGATCATCACCAACACACACGTCATTCAGCGCTCGTAGCCTGAAACTACCACTGAAAGCCTTCCTTCAGCCTCTATCCAATATTCAGGGAAGTTATTCGTGACTGACGTAGTCAAGAGACCCACTGAAAGGCTTCTTTCAGCATCTATCCAATATTCGGGATGGATATTCATCATATTATGACTGTAAAGGCTCTATCTGGCTAAGCAGAAAGCGGAAGGTGATTGGACTCAATTTTGGAGGTCCTGGATGAATTTGGTAGATCCAGTCAGGCTTAAAGAAAGTGTAGTTTTTGAGTCTATCTACTTCTTTGACATGGGTGGCATTAGGTTGTGTTGAGCGAGTGCAACTATGCCCAATCCCCTTGAATGATCTCTGGATTAGAAAAAATGACAGAAACGTCAGTTTATGTGCTCAAAAATATATATCAGATTATTAACACACTAGGTACCGAACGTTTGTTACTAGCAAATGTTTAAGTTATGAAAATGCTAGTAGGTACTACTACTACAAATGTTGCCCGCGTCTTTTTAATTAATTTTTTTTAATTTCGCCGAAGCCGTACCGATAGGTGTTAATGCTGTAGAAAACTTGCCCCAAAAACACACAAAATTTTCTGGTAATACAGATTTTTTTCATATACAATTTTCGCTGTATAAAACACGTGCTAGACTGATATTACTCATAATTTTGCAACATTTTTAATTCTTAAAGAAACGGAGACTTCATTTATAAAAAACTGTGAGCTCCTACTAGCACATAAGTGTACATATTGCTAAGGTTAATATTAACCTTAGCAATGAACACAAATTACAAAAGTCGCGCCCAAAAGCTAGATAGCTATTGCGCGCGACTTCGTCCGCGTGAAGGGTCCAACATTGCACCCGCCCCGTGGTGGAAATCTTGGCTCATTTAAGTCTTCCTAACATTTTAACTAAATATGTAGTCTTCTTACAGTTGTATAAACGCCAAATGGCTACTGATGATAAAAAGAATGTTTATGGTAAACGTAAAAGTCTGTTATAACAGTTAGTTTTAGTACGTACGAACCGTTTGCAGTCCCCGCGGCGTGCTTTGTTATTACAATTTTATGTTGGAAAGTAAACTCATTCCTGCACTTCGTATAAGTATGCCGTATATACAAACAAACTTCTCAGTATAATCTCGTATAATAGTGTGAAACAACTATTTTTAAAATTTTTGCTGTGCTAAGGGTATTATTAAAATGAGTAACATTAATTGCCCGCGGCTTCCCCCGCGTGAAATTAGGTTTTAAACTTTCATCCCTTATTTTAGCCCTTTGAGCGTTGGATTTTGAAAAATCCTTCCTTAATGGATGCGTTCGTTACATGAAAAATATGTGTGCAAAATTTCAAATATCTAGCCTCAGGTATTCCTTATATATATATATATATATAATATAAGGTAGATAGGTAAAATATGAATGAAGAAAAAACTTAATGTATTGATTAAACCTAAATAACACTTTTTTTAATAAAAAACTATAAGCCGACTGCATAAATTATATAGCCTATGTTATTCAATCTGATACAAATCTATTGACATGTCATTTATTAAAGTAGTTTAGGCGTTACGAGGAAACAAACATACAATATACATAGACCATAGACCATCATGCCAAAATCATTACCCTTCCTTTTGGTTTCGCCGGTAGACGGGTAAAAAATTATCTTGTATGTTATAGTACAATGTTGGTTTACCTACAAATACCTAAACACATGTATGATAAACAAACAACCTAACAATACAAGTTTTAGTCAATGAATTTCAGTTGGCGATAAGAATCACATTTGGTGGGAGTCGTTGGGCGTTCGCCAATAAGATGTGACAGTCTCTACTCTCTCCTTGCGCACATCTGGGCGTTATAAAGAGAATTTGTTGCAAAGAGAAGCTGTATATAATAGAAATAAGTGAGTTAAGTACCTTCTAATGCGGTATGAAATACGGAGAATACATCCGCAGTTAAGTTCTAACATAAAAATGTTTTGATACCGCGGTCTCTGTGGCTCAGTAGTTAGCGCGTCGGCGCTGAAGACGGAAGTCATGAGTTCGAACAAAAACTATTTAATGTTCCTGGGTCATGGAAGTGTGTTAAATATATATAATAGAAAAAAATTGTCGGGTCTCCGTAACGCAAGTTCCTCTGATACTTAGCACGGGGCCAGATTGACGTGGTACGCCGTGTAAAGCGTCCATAGATATTATATTGCTATATACCTGATGATTTTCTATTTTAAGGTTCCTCATATAACCTTTTCCTCTCCTTAAGATAGTAATACTAGCTGCTAAGGCGGATCAATTTCTGCTAAGATAGATCCATTTTCACCAATAGAAAAGTGATTCAAGAGGAAGGTTTAAATATATTTAAGCGAAAGCGGCTATCTTTGTATTCCACAATAACAAACCTGCACTACTTAGCACGTTTCATTATAGTTTCACATTTTATTCCATAGTTATATTGTTGAATGTCCCACAAAGGTGGAATTAGGTCAAGTTCGACCACTACCCTTTGAATTCACATTGCTCGTTGATTTTGTTACCTCGCATTTGATAATAAAGGTGTGTACGCACTAGGCAACGTAACCAAAAAAATGATAGTTGATAGTATTTTATTTAGTAATATGACATTTATTGGCCGTGTTTAGCGGACAAAAAGCGCTGGGATGTTCTCGTAAGCAAAATGGCGATTGCTAAGTGGTAAATGAGCAAAATGGCGGATTGTGTAAGCGCTATTGAAGTTAGTAAACGTATCATGGTCGATATCTATATATTTTTTTCTCAGCGCCGGTAAATTTTGACAAGCTTTTGCCGCCAAACATAGTCATTGGTGATTGGTTTCGCGGCGCCGAAGCATACGTCATATTATATAATCAAACTAAACAGAGATTTTTTTTTTGTGTAACGTTGTTACTTTAACGTATTTTTATTGTATATTATCGCTACCTATGAAACCGATAAACAAGTGCCTTTTTACGAGAGAAATGCGTTATGCATAATGGAGTCCAACAGAACCCTGCGACCTGGAAGGTCTGTTGGATTCCGCAGTGTTTTGCAACGGTTTACCAACTATAAACAAGAAACAAGTGTCTTGCTAGTATTTTAGCTTAGATAAGGTTTCGGTAGCTTAAGGCTTTCGGTAGCTTTTTTCGGTACTCGCCAGTTTATAGCATGAGTTGAGATCGTGAAATTAATCCAATCAAGATGGCCCATTCGTGCCAAGTATATACCTTATCAGGTCGCATAGTCCGTACGCTCCTTACGCGAGTATGAAAGCGTTGGAAATATGAAGTCATTTTCGGGGCTATGCATGGCGTGGCGGCTCTTTGATTTTTATCATCACAATTTATTACTTTAATAAATTAGTTGATTAAACTTGTCATTTATATTTGATGGCGGCTTTTACGCGGCTTCTGTGGACATTTTCCCTATAAACTTCTCCGAATTGGTTTATTTCTTTCGGTTACTTCATAAATTTGACCTCTTTATAGTATCAAATACGGTATGGATGATTATCAAAATTATTTTATCGTCATTTTAGATTGCAAGACATTTAGTTCTGCTATGAAAAGGCTATAGTCGTAAAATTTTAAGAGGGTTGCCCCTTTGTGTCGTCTTATTATATTTCAATAATCTTTTCTCTCAACGCTTAAGTAACAGAAGATTGGAAATAAGTATTCACGAAGACTGCAATATTAACTTCTATAAAGACATGATTTTGGATATGACGCCATCGATATAACAAAATCTGTTGGAAGCTACTCATACTCCTTACATGACAACTTAACTTTCTAAAGTACGGCTAAATATAATATGTACAAATTTTTAATTTTTCTATTATTTTATGAAAGGATGTTCTTAAGGCGCTTAAAGAGTGTAGAGCCAGCCCATACGTGCCGAAGTACGGTTAAAATGTAAAATCATCAAAGGAATATGAACAAATTACGATGAGCCGGTTCATTTACCGCCATGTTAAATTACAGCCACTCGTTAGGCCACGGGAAGTGACTTTACAATTCTTTCCCCGTGAAATGCACACTTGATTAATAGCTTTCTGAATGCAGCAACGGGCTATATTTAAAGGCTATGTAGGATTTGTTGTGTAATTAGTTCTTTTGTTGTATGTTTTATATTATATATATTATTTTAAGCAGTAGGAATGCGTCGTAAGATATTTGAAGAATCACGATAATGTCACATACGTATACATCGAAATTATGTTACACGATAGGTATATATTACAATTAATCAATTAAAATAAATATTCTTAGTATAGCCAAATATATTTGTATCGACTATCAATATCTCCACTACAAATCCGTATACCTATATTCGAAAAAACTACTAACCTCTTCGTAGTAATGAAACTATATTTAAATCTATAAGGAAAACATACAAAATAGATGAAATACGTAAAAGAAGGGATCTAGGATAATAAGCCACACAATGTGGGTAACCCACAAATCCCTCACAAAATGTTGCCAAAAATCAGACGTAAAAGTTATCAGGGGTCCTATTACATTCGTATGTACCCTATTTAAGTTAGATTTTAGTACAGTTTTACGAGAATTAGGGGAACGAAGGAGTATGATACCTGGCACAGTTAACGTTCATGTGGGGGAAGCACGTTACCTTTCTGATATATTTTAAATAATGCTTAGATATACATTAATTTAAAAATAACAACATCACACACTGCGTCAGATTATTATTATAACACTACTGTGAGTTTATTAATATATAATATATTAATTTAAATTGTAAAAACCGTTAGATTGTAATATAATTAGTGAAATTGTAAAATGTTGATAAACTTTGGACGTGAATATTCTGCCAATAATAATTTAACATATTATTTTTAGTTAGATTATAAATATATAGTAATTAATCTTTCGATATATTTTTACGATCTCGTTAGTTATTTTACAATCTAACGTTTTTTACAATTTTACGGTTACTATATACAATTTTGTTATACGTTAAAACAATAAATTAATTTTTTTTTCTGCCTAAGAGGCAATAATTATAACCCTTAAAAAGTTCAAACTTAAATATTATATTATGAATAATTGGGCATTAATTGGGAAAAAAATGTATGTACCGAAAAATCTGAGTATATCCTTAGAAGGCATTTTTTAGCTGGATGTTAATTCCGGTTGGGACGGAAAAGGGGAAATTGGGTGATTTCAGTTTTGGCGCTCATGTACCGACCTAAATGTCTATGAAAAAGGAAGCTGGTATTATGGATTTAAGCTAACAGTAAGTGTAACCAATCAACTCAATGTAAAAAGTTATAATCCTTTATTCTTAAAACATTTTCTCAAGTTAACTACTTTTTTGTCGGTATTAAATACTTCGTGGAATGGAATACATGTTGACGGTATTCACACCAACATTAACTAAATATCGTACGTACTAGTAGGTAGATGAAGTTCTATATCAAACTAGCTGGTTTTAAACTTCGTTTGCATTGAACTACCAACTGTTGGAAATGGACCCTATTTTTTTTAACGGAACCCTAAAATACAATTAGCCTTAAGTTATTCCTTATCAGCTATCTGCTAGTCAGAACAAAATCGGTCCGGCCGTTTCATAGATTTGCCGGAACATACATACAGAAATGACAAACAGACGAATAGACAGACAAACATTTTAAAAGCTTTAATTTTTTTTTGTGTAGGTAACGTATATAGGTACCTAGCTAGATACTATCACGATATGCATTGATGAACAACGGTGAAGGAAACATCGTGAGGAAACCCGCACATAGTTGGCCCCAGACGTATTGACCAGTCATTCCTCTGGACTAGGCTATGTTGTGATAATGCCGTATGCGCTTGGGCAACCATACGACATTTAAAAACCAACTGTCCCAGGCACTACAGTATTTCAAGAGTGGTTACTTCGCTCGGAGAATACTGTATAAATCATCCATTAACGGATGCAAAGGCCTAAGTTTGTTTTTATGCATTGATTGCAAAGCTGATAATTTGAAATTACAAACAGACACTCCATTTTATTTATTTGATAAAATCAAAAGTATGGTGTGAGCTGACCCTTAGACTTATGTCAAATAACATAATATATTATATTACTAACGTACCTATTATCAGTACCTCAAGCAGGAACATTTTGCGGTATCGTTACGTGTACGTAAACGTGAAATATGAGATATTTTGTATGCAAATTTTAGTTACTTTTACGTCCGCTAGAGGCGCTTTCATAGTTTTCATACAATATTTCTCGCTTACGTACACGTAACGATAACGCAAAATGTTCCTGCTTGGGGTACAGATAGGGACAAGGCAAGTAAAAATAGCAAGTACTATACAATAAGTAGACGTACCTATGTTCAAGTGCCATCAAGCCTCATATAATTTTCACATTAAAAGTGTCAACGTAGACACGTTAAAATAATATGGGTAAGATATTATCTTATCTGAATACAATGGGGTACATTTATTTATCGTAAAGCTTCATTGTCGTTGCCCCAGGGGCGTAAAATTTGGAGCGAGATCGTGACACGAAAACGTTACCTTCCCGATCGATCTCTGAGTAGCACCTCACATACTCAACACTTAATTTCCTGAGATAACATTTCGGAGTTTTTTTTTTTTTACAAAAAATATGATAACGGTAAAGAAAATACGATCTTCATTCAACATAGCTTTCAAATTGATTGAAATTTCAATGCGATGGCGCAGCCTTGATGAAATAAAACATTAGCGCCCGTCAAACGTATAGTTCTGACTAGCATGCGCCGCGCCGTTCCAATTCGTACTCCGAACCGAACGTGTAAATGCCCGGAGCCGACAATCCTATCTGGAATGACGATGGCAGCGCATTTTCCATAGTTTGAACTGCGAGCGATGAATACAAAATAGTATTTTGACTTATTAAGTATGTAAGATACCAGCAGTTCAAACCGTGACACATTTTTAATCGAAATTAGCACGACAGTTCGATACGCAGTCCAAACCGCACTTATGCTTCCGTCCGAACTTTAAATGTGCAGGGCGCTATTGCTTTTTCTTTCTGATGTGATTGTCCTGTGTGATATTGGCTCTAAAGTCGATAAATTTTATGATGAAATCGTGTAAAGTTCATTGCACTCCCAAATGATAGGACACTTTGTAACCGACATTGACTTTTCAAACACTAATATCAAAAACTATTTATATAAATATATAAAAAGTAAACCTGACGGACCCATCTATCAACGCACAGCCGAAACTACTGAACGGATTTTGCTGAAATTTGGCATACAGATAATTGTAATAACGTAGGCATCCGCTTAGAAATGATTTTGAAAATTCTCCCCCTAAGGGGGTGAAAAGGGGGTTAAAACTCTGTATGGAAACCGAACTTCACGCGGACGAAGTCGCGGGCAAAAGTTAGTTCGCATACATAAGAGAAAATAAAGATACTTGTAACTCGTGTACTATCACTTGAAGTTTTATTTTATCTTACTTTTTTAATGAAAAAGAAAAACTAGGCATAGAAAATGTTTACCTTATAGTTATTTTTATAAATTCTTGCGATAAATCAAAGATTTCAACTCAAGATAGGCTATCACGTACATTTAGCCGAAAAAATTTTCATACAAGAAAAAATTACGCCATCTATGTAAAATCAACGGAACTTCGATGTTCCTTTGATTTTACGATTTTACCATTTCGATGGAACAGTCGCTAGTCGTATGATATAACTTTGTAAGGGCGTACAACGCATACATTTTTTTTTTTAATACATATCTTGACTAAAGAAATGTTAATAAAATTGTCCGGCGTAATTTAAGTTTAGCTCGCATTAATACTGGAATTACTAAAATATTAGCAACAATAAATCAATAAGGCTTACAAACAAATATAAATTTTACAGGTATGTAATGTAATTTAAATATTTCATATTTCTTATTACAGGACGTATGTAATGTAATTTAAATATTATCATAAAGCATAGACGAGGCGTGTTGAGGCAAAAAGTGTCCACACTTAAACTGCCCCACTTTTGGGGTTTTTTGGGGCAGTCGAGGTTTCATATTTTGTCATCTTGACATTTCGACATTTGCTTTCCGCAGATTTTTCAGTCCACATTTATTTGAAAAAATCTTCTTAAATCAAGACGGCGCGGTAACTTTTTCTTATACCTACATTATTTGTCAAATGTATGCCAAAGATCAGGAACGCACTTTTAACTCCTCTGGTACCCATAGATGGCGATAATTACATACTAGAATATTATACATATATTATAACGGTGTAATAGATTAGTTCAATGGCTAATGGTGTATGCATACTAGATATTTAACCTAAGCAAGATATTTTAAAGGATTTTACAAGAAAACAAATTTTTTTCTTCTATATGGCGTATGGACCTAGACCAGACAACAAATTTGTTTTTACACATGTGCCGTAGCTCCAGCGGCGCCACAGAAGGGGCGGAGCCGTAGGAGCTATGACGTTTCACAGCCAGCGCTGCAGCAAAAATTACATACAAATCCTAGCGCAACAACACTTAATATTCCTTTATTACCTAGATAAATAAAACAAGACTCATTAAAAACAAAACTAATTATATTATTAAGTACAATAAAAAGAATATTGAATTATAATTTATAAAAACTTATACATAATACATATTCTAATCAGTTTGAAAATAATGATCTACATCTACACTAATATTATAAAGAGGAAAACTTTGTTTGTATGTTTGTTTGTTTGTAATGAATAGGCTCAAAAAGTACTGGACCGATTTCAAAAATTCTTTCACCTTTCGAAAGCTACATTATCCACGAGTAACATAGGCTAAATTTTATTTTGGAAAAAATAGGGTTCCGTAAGATATTTGGGTTTTTCGGACACAAGGTGTAAAAATCAACCAGAAAAGTTACTTATTTTGCGTACGCTGCCTAAACTATAAAAGATAGAACCATAAAATGTTCTAATTAATGGTAGATCTTATAAATATCTACAAAAAAGTCCGTGACACACTATACCTATCTATGTCGAGTGAGGCACAACAACAATTTTTTTATTTAGAAATCTTGAATTTTTTGGACTATATTTAAACGCGTTTATTTTACTCATGCTATTAATCCTTATCAAAATGAAATCTATCATCACTAAGTACAGTTTATGTAGATAATATTTGGTCTTTGAATGATTCAAATTGGATGTTTGGTATTGAAGTTATGGCGAAATTAAAATATTGTGGGTGTCACCAAGGCGAGCGGGAGGGGAGTTTAGATCTATGAGTTAATTTTTTTTAGGCTCATTTCGTTGTTCTCGAATAAGGCGAGTCCAAATCTCTTTGTGCTCTGGATCATTGGGAAATCTGTAATTTAAATACTATAAATTTCTGCGCTGTTTACAACAAATGTTCACTAAATTAGACAAAAGAAAAAAATAATAAACTAAGTATGCCAAAGTACTCTATTTTGTGTAACTATTATACACTGTTTCTCTTGAAACGGATTAAAAAATCACTCGGTATAAAGGTGCTTCCAGTAACATAGTAATATTTCAGAAATATTACTTTTTTTTCTCCAAAAGTGCATAGGTAATGTTAAATCGGCTGGCCCCTGAACATTGTAGGTGGTTGTTTAGGAGTAGAATAGACAGTAGGTGCAGGTTGTAGGTGATCTACATCTAGTAGATGTAGCTTGTAGGTTTTTAGTGGGGTACTACTGTTTACCTACCAACCTACCACCTACCAACTATAGGTATGTAGTAGGTCTAGATGTAGGTTATAGGTGTAGGGTATGACTTATGGGTGTAGCAACCTACGCTTACAACCTTCAAGCGTAGTTATTTTTTATTCAATTTCATAATTCACAGAACAACGTCTGTCAGGCCAGATAGTAAATAATATTTTTAAATATATGTAAAAATCAAATAAATAGTAAGCCTTAGTTACATTTTATTTAAATTAATCAAAAATGTGAATACTGACGGGTAAGGTTAGGTTTGGTTAGGTACTGAAATAAACAAAAAACTTATTCTCTTATTTCTGTAATAAATCAATAATAAAAATGACGTCCCTACAAAGTTACCTTTTCACTGTTGCGCATACAATAACCAGTGTTATCTTTCATAGTTGGCCGCCATTTTTGAATATTTATTTAAAATTCCATGAGTATTTTAATCTTATTTTAATTGTAACAAACAATATTGTGATAATTACCTGTGATAAGATATCCCGTCTATCTTTTTTACACGTTTGTCATAGTTTTTACAGCCTTTAATTACGCAACTACTCGGCATTTTATGAATTATATGCGGACTGGATAAACTGCATAAAGCAAAATATGTAGAAATGGTAAGATCACAAGTGCCAAACCTCAACTGTCAAAATGGCCCCAAAATTTAAAAATTGGGGCCATTTTATTGGAGACACTTTTTGCCTTAACATGCCTCGTCTATAATATACGTCTATGCGATAAATACGCATAATGCTATCTAGCACGAATTTGGTACGGTGCAGTGAAGCGAAACGCTCGACACTCGTGTGTTCGATTTTATGCTCTATTACATTAGCACAGAGTTCTATTTACAGTGCGGTTTTTAAACGACGACGATGATTCCCGCAATTCATTGATAACGGGTAGTGATACCAACACTTAAAAAAATATTTCTCCCCAAATTTTACGCCTGATTACTTATACCATTGACAGGTCTAAGAGATAATAAGCTAGAAAGAAAGGTTATGTGTTTAACATAAAGACTTACGCGTGAATAACATAAAACTAACTTGTCTTAATCTGATTTCACTCCCAATACATTTTCATATCCCTGGCTATATTACAAACAATGGCATACAAATTGATTCATAAGGAGTAAACTCTAAAAATCATGTCCTCTAGTAAACCCCGTAGATATTTTCTCTAATTTTGGGGGGTACATCCCTAAGTTGGCAACACTGATACTGTTGTACGGCCAAACCGCCGGACTGCTCTACACACGCACGAATTTGGTACGGAGCGTACCAGATCCGATGCGGACAACGGTGAACTCTTCGCCTTCTTCTTATGTTCGCCGGACTGCCCTACACACGCTCGGATCTGGTACGGAGCGTACCAGATCCGCTGTACGCTCCGTACCAAATTCGTGTGTCTGTAGACACCATAACCCTTACCACACAAGATTTATTCATCTCGAATCTGCATTTTACTCAAGGCTTTTTTATTATATTCTGGTCTTACCATTAATAATAACAATCTATAATATGATAAACTTATAAAATAAAGACCAACTAAAACAACATAGTGTTGAGATATAAAACACAGTATTGACATAATTTTGGACTTCGTTAATCTTATAACCCAAAACTTCTACAAGTTACTCCGCACTGGTCTAAGACGGATTTACAATATCCACTAGTTTTCGGAACTCAAATACATTGCATAAGCTTTAATGTTTCAAATAACTTATAAGAGGGTTTTTATTGGGATACAAGGTTTATTATGTTTTAGTTTAATGTATATAAATATTACAAATACACCTACAACCTACAATTTTCATAAAAAAATATAACCCGACTACGTAATTGGCCGCTAAGGTGGAACAAACATACATATATAGAACATACATATTATTACATACATAGACTGCCAAAATCATTACCCTTCTTTTTGGATACGCCTCGTCGTAGTCGAGGAAAAATAAAGAGTATTTTTTATCTCAAATTTAATGTATATATAGTGCTGTATACGTATACTGTGACCGAACTGTGCAGTTTTATCGTTTTTTGTTTTATCTTTATTTGAGGAGATTAGTCATAATTGACTATGCCACTCCATTAGGCCAATGATTACAGTAATTACAAAATTATAATATTATGTTTAAGCACTAAATATCACTAATTACAATTTATTTTACGTCGATTTAGTAGTAATGGAAATTAATGCTATTTTTCATTAATTTCATTAGCATGCTAATTTTCATGTCTTAGCATGCTACGTGCTATTGCTATGCTATTTGCTAAAATCGATTTCGCAGCATCGTGAACTCTCGGGTCGCGTCGCGCGTCGAGTCAAAATTATTTCGCATCGGATTTTAGCATTAGCAAGTAGCGTTAGCACGTTGCCAGTTAGCACTTAGCGCCGCGGTGCAAACTAGCGCGGTCGCGTATTTTTTTCATTCATGAACGCAGATAATTATTTGCTGCGCACGATAATTAGCATTCGTTTTTTTAGCAACTTCGAATAATTTAATGATTGCTAATGGGCATTTAGCAATTAATAATTATTACTAATGCTAATTATTCCAACACTACGATTTAGAGCTTTACTGACCACTTTACACTTCTATAGCATGTTCAGACACCCCACGCTTATCGTCGTGATGTGTAGCGGTCATTAGCTGATAGTGCACATCATTCATATAACAAAAAGCATATATATAAGTCGTACTTAGAAAATTTTGAGGTAGACAAACGATATAAATTAAAAGTTTGGCTAGCCGGATAAATTTTTATATGGTAATAGTACTTATACTTCGTACTTCGTACTACAGTTATTTTAAGGCGCTCTTACCCTAAAAATACGCTTCTTTAAAAAAATTTTTGAGACGAATGGATACATTTTAGTGCAGCAAAAAAATATATGTTAATTTTGATCATATTTGCTAGGGGACCTTCGTTTTCAAAACACGTTATCTGAACATTTTCTCGATAAAAAAAAATCATAAAGTAACCATTAAAATAGAAATTCTTGGAGTTGTAACTGTACTATTTGTGAACAAAAATGAGAAAATTATTTGCAGTTTCGTAAAACATAATAAAAGGAAGGGAATTGTTGTTTTGATTTTTCGATAGGAATAAGATACTTGTTAGTATTAATTTATTTCAATAATAAATAATTCGGACGAGTCGAATGAAACATCGCGAAATGGCTACCTGTCATTCCTTCTCTTTCCTATCTATGGAATAAGACAGTACCGGCTTAGGCCTCTTGCTAATGAGACGTATGTCAAATTTTTCCCCTTTTTTCTGCTCAAAAATCATTCGAATTTAATGTTGAAAGTCCGTTCAAATTTATTTTACCCCCGACTTGACCTTTATGTCGTCTGCATAAAGGTCAAGTTGGGGGTAAATATTTGTTTTTCTTTCATCGTTTAATACTAATAATATATGCGTAATTTCGCTATCTGACGTAAGGCGCTCGGTAGCCCTTTGGCTTTTTGCGTTGTTGCGACCAATTGGTCTCGGGTTCGAATCCCGGTCAGACGATTTTTTTTCTTTTTCTTTTTCTCGCACTATAAAACTCCGAGCTTGTTCTCGCAGTAATCAAAGTATAATATTGTTAGTTATGTACTTATTTTATTATTAGTTACTTTAAGTTGTTGTAAATATTAGTGTAGATTATATTATAAATAAAAAATAATAATTTAAAAAATTTAAAAACCCGACTGCGTAAAAAGTGAAGCAAACTAAGTAGTACACAATGAAAAACTGAAAAGAAAAAAACAAGCACTTAGATGTCCGGTGGTCTAGAATTCTATAGTATATTATTGAATGAATACTATTGAATAAAATAAAATATAATCTATTATTGGAACATAACAACTAAACAGTCAGGATCCATTGAAAAATTAGATTGGCTGTCGAATAATGGATCCCGACTGTTCAGTTGTTATGTTCCAATAATAGATTATATTTTATTTTCTTCAATAGTATTCATTCAATAATATACTATAGAATTCTAGACCACCGGACATCTAAGTGCTTGTTTTTTTCTTTTCAGTTTTTCATTGTGTACTACTTAGTTTGCTTCACTTTTTACGCAGTCGGGTTTTTAAATTTTTTAAATTATTATTTTTTATTTTATACTTTTTAGTTATGAGTACCTAGCTAGCTATTTACCAGGCTGGATTTCCTATCAGCATCAAAACTATATCACAATTGCACTGGAATGTGAAAATGGTTGTTACGCAACTTTAAATCGATATAGATCCTAAACGGTCAGTCAAATCGAAAAATGGTAAGAGAAAACTAAAAATGATTTTTAAATACCTATTCAACGATACCCCACTTGATATAGTTTGTTGACTTTCATTTTTTTCATTTTCACAATATGGCGTCCAGTAGTCGCCATATTGAATTTTCACTAACGTCATGTCTTTAGTGACACTCCCCGGACTAAGAGGAATCGATTGACATGTGAATCATTAAAATCGGCCCAGGCGTTTGGTCTCTATAGTGCTTCAAAGGAACATACATACATACATACATACATACATACATACATACATAGGCTGATAAACACATTACCACTCCTTTGCGTTGCGCAGTCGGGTAAAAATATGAAAAGATTGTATTCGATGAAAGTGCAAAAACCGTATTTTTAAGATGGAAGTATAAAAACTCTTTATAAGTAGGTACTAGGTAGACCGAGCTTTGGTCGTAGTTTTAGTACTTACAACGATAAAATTTAATTAAAAATAAATAAAAAATATTAAAGAAAAACAAATACATTATGTATAAGAATCACAATAAAATATTTATCTTACCGGGATTTGAACTCACCACCAAAAATCAAACGTAGGTACGCAAACCGAGCTGCCAGTCAGACTGACGTAAAGTAACCGAAATTATTGATATAATTTATTACACGACAAAAGAAAAAACATATTTGATTCAAAATTGACAACATTGATTGACAACAAAATTAGTAATTATATATATCTCTAAATATTATTCTGTTGGTTTGCAAAGTTTATACACAATATAATTATATCAATTATTATAATCAATTCTAATTCTAATTACCATGAGCAATAAGGAACATGTATTCAGTAATCTACGTTTATTTTTACTAGCTTTTTCCCGCGACTTCACCCGCGTGAAGTTCGGTTTACATACAAAATTTTAACCCCTTTGTTACCCCCGTAGGGGGCGAATTTTCAAAAATCCTTTCTTAGCGGATGCTTACGTCATTACAACTATCTGTATGTCAAATTTCAGCAAAATCCGTTCAGTAGTTTCGGCTGTGCGTTGATAGATGAGTCAGTCAGCTTTGCCTTTTATATATTTAGACTAGGTGTTGCCCGCTACTCGGAAAAGGAAATCTCGATGGAACCTTACATTTTTCCGCATTAAAAGTATCCCTATATGTGCTTCCCCGTGGTCTATCCATACTTAATATTATAAATGCGAAAGTGTGTCTGTCTGTCTGTCTGTCTGTTACCTCTTCACGCTTTAACCGCTGAACCAATTTTGATGA
Organism: Glaucopsyche alexis; assembly: GCA_905404095.1. NCBI lineage: Eukaryota > Metazoa > Arthropoda > Insecta > Lepidoptera > Lycaenidae > Glaucopsyche > Glaucopsyche alexis. The sequence goes on from FR990058.1 coordinate 7,089,661, forward strand.
AATTTGGTACAGAGATACTTTGAGTCCTGGGAAAGGACATAGGATACTTTTTGTCCCAAAAATTTGCGGTGTTCCCGAGGGATAATGTATTATTATTGTGTGTACTTTGACTGTATTTTACTGCTAAACGGTTGAATTGATTTGAATGAAATTTGGTATGGCAGTGGTTTATGCTTTGGACAAACGCGCAGTCTACTTTTTATCCCAAAAATATACAGTGTGCCCGAGGGATAATGTTTTAATTTGTGTACATCCATACTTCCATATCCATACTAATATTATAAATGCGAAAGTGTGTCTGTCTGTCTGTCTGTTACCTCTTCACGCTTTAACCGCTGAACCGATTTAGATGAAATTTGGTACAGAGATACTTTGAGTCCTGGGAAAGGACATAGGATACTTTTTGTCCCAAAAATTTGCGGTGTTCCCGAGGGATAATGTATTATTATTGTGTGTACTTTGACTGTCTTTTACTGCTAAACGGTTGAATTGATTTGAATGAAATTTGGTATGGCAGTGGTTTATGCTATGGACAAACGCGCAGTCTACTTTTTATCCCAAAAATATACAGTGTGCCCGAGGGATAATGTTTTAATTTGTGTACATCCATACTTCCATACTTCCATATCCATACTAATATTATAAATGCGAAAGTGTGTCTGTTTGTCTGTCTGTTACCTCTTCACGCTTTAACCGCTGAACCGATTTTGATGAAATTTGGTACAGAGATACTTTGAGTCCTGGGAAAGGACATAAGATACTTTTTGTCCCAAAAATTTGCGGTGTTCCCGAGGGATAATGTATTATTATTGTGTGTACTTTGACTGTCTTTTACTGCTAAACGGTTGAATTGATTTTAATGAAATTTGGTATGGTAGTGGTTTATGCTTTGAACAAACGCGCAGTGTACTTTTTATCCCAAAAAGATAGAATCTTCCCGAGGGATAATGTATTATTTTGTGTACTTTGACTGTCTTTTACTGCTAAAAGGTTGAATTGATTTGAATGAAATTTTGTATGGTAGTTGTTTACGCTTTGGACAAACGTGCAGTCTACTTTTTATCCCAAAAAGATATATAATAGTGTTCCCGAGGGATAATGTACTATTGTGTATATTTTTTTAACGTCTTTCATAGCTTAAGAGTTTAAACCGTTTAAATGAAATATGGTATGATAGTGCTTCGGACAAACAATTAGTAATTAAATAGAGAACGTAAGATAAGGAAGATACAGATTTAACTTAGAGTACAGTCGGGAGTGGCCAAAAAACCTCATTTCTCGCGGGCGGAGCCGCGGGCAAGGGCTAGTTCTATTATATATCTGTCCTAAATTTCATCAAAATCGGTCCAGTAGTTTCCGAGCCTATACAATGCAAAAAAACAAACATAAACACAAAAAAACCTCTCTGTATTATAGTAGTATAATATACTACTATAATACAGAGAGTTTATATAGATATAGATATCTATAATACAGATTGTTTTATTTAATATATTATATTAAATAAAACAATATTTACAATAAATATGATGTAGCCGAAGAGACTATTTGGTTAAACCACTAATATATGTAATATCAGAAACTAGATAGGTACCTATTTGAAATTGTAATTTTTTGGGTGTCAGATAGCCGAAGTTTCTTGTAAGTAGGTAGAAGGGGAATATTGGATATTGAATTTTTATACAATATTTATGTATTGTATAAAATAATTTAGCTTTGTGCTACGCGAACGAAGTTGCAGGCAAAAGCAAGTTTAGATTTTGTAATCGCTGAAAAATGCGAATTAAATAAAATTTTGACATACTGTCTTAGAATTAAACGTCAATGTGTGTAATACGTGTATGTCGTAGTGCGTATTCCGCAGTACTTCAACAGCATAAGTATTATAATAATACTAGCAGCTGTCCCGGCAAGCTTCGTACCGCCTTAGAATTAAATTTGTTGACGTACTGACAGCAGCGCCACCTACCAGGTCCAATTGCAAATCTAAACCATTCTCGAATCCACCTGAAGACACAAACATTTTCATTAAAATCGGTCCAGCCGTTTAGGAGTTCAGTGACATATTATACACGCATAGAAGAAATATAATATATAAATATTAGATTTGCATTTTATTATTTTAAGTAATAAATCCATGAAAAATGAAGAAATTAGGATATAGATTAGATAGGTATATAGATTCTTTGACTAAACAATATTGAATACGTGAACTTTATTTAACAATTAGGTTTTTTAAGCCTTTTTAGCTTAGGGAAACTAAAAAGATTAATTTTTCAAATCGCAATGGCTAAATTTAGTACAAAACTAGGAATTAGACTTCTTTTAACGGACCTAGACAGAAAATAGACATTTTGAAATTTTGAATTTAAAAAATTTGAATTTGAAATTTTTTGAATTTTAAAATATAATTTATTTGTATTGAGATTTGAACCTAGACGCTACGCGTCGCACTAGGCGGGCACAATACCGCCAGGCTATGAAGCTCATTACATTTTTTTCGAAATTACGCTTTTGTACATTATGGACACATCACTTTGACGTAAATCGCATGAAGCCCCCCGCAGTCACGGGGGCGGCACGTCCCCCACTCATCTCCTTCACCCCCTCGAATACTTCATAGTTGGCTACTCACAGCGCCTTAAGTAGCTTAACCAAACATCCAATACCAAAGTGTTGAATCAAATAGAAATATGAAATTGATATTTGTTTCGCGCTATACGATATCCCAATATTTCGTCCAATTTACCTATATACGTTCTTGTTGGTATGACAAAATATTTTCAATAATATGATTAAAATATTTTTTTATTGGACCAAAACAAACGAATATAAAATATTTTATTAACGTACCAAAACTGTGTTCTTAAATTAAAATAAGCTTCGGTGGCTATACATAACTACGAGTATCATATTTTAGCTTTTTCTCCCGGCTCTGCCTGCGTAAATATATCCCACGGGAACAGTGTACAAATCACACAACAACACAGTACAATCCAGAGCTCTAACTACTACCATACCAAAATTCATCAAAATCCGTTCAGTAGTTTTTGTGTGATGAGTAATAAACATTCATCCATCAACATTTACATTTATGGCATGGCATTTACATTTATGGCATGGCAAAAACTATGCTCCACTAGCCCCATCTGACCTTAATAGAAAATGGATTCTTTCATCTCAAAATAATAAAATCCTGTCTGCAGCATTGCTATCCATATACTGGTCTGCTCATATTGAGACGCGACGCGGTGTGCAATTTTTAAGAAAATTATTTAAAATTGAAGTTTATTCATAACACAAAAATATACACGTTTCATGGCAAGAGCAGGCCGTGCAGCGTGATTCACCTCGTAATACGAATTCTTGCAATGAAACGTGTATTTTTTGTATATCTATAGATACTTATATTATAAAGAGGAAAGTTTGTTTGTAGGTATGCTTCTTTTATTGTTTGTTTGTTTGCATTGAATAGGCCCCGAAAGTACTGGACCAATTATGATGAAATCTGGCACATAATAGGGAAGGACATAGACTACTTTTTATCGCGGAAAAATGTACGCTTTCTGCATGATTAACTTTTGCGCGCACGAAGCCGGGGGCAATATTAATTAGTATTGAATAAAGTAAATTTTGAATCGCAATCTTAAAAAGTGTCCTCCGCATTACGTCTCAGTGTAAACCGACTCTTAGTGGACTCTCATTTATTTTCACAATTTATTTGTATGTGTGATGATATTTAATAAAACTCTTTGTCTGGTGAGATTGTCATACTTCAGATGTCACGATATTCCATGGAGACCAGTGATAAAATTTACCCGGGACAGAGCAATGCATACTAATCTTCTGATTATACAGATGGTATTCTTCATAACTTGCTCCATGACGTTGTTGCATGAGACATTTTACATATGAAATATTCGCATACAAATTCTTACAAAAAAGTCCAAGTGCGAGTTGGACTCGCGCACGAATGGCTCCGTACAAAACGGCAAAAAAATTACGTTAGTTGTTTGGGAATTACATATTTATTTTAGTATTTGTTGTTATAACGGCATTAGAAATACACCATCTATGGAAATTCCAATTATCTAGCTATCACTTATTAAGGAGATACCTACAGCCTGGTGACAGACGAATGGACAGACAGCGAACTCCCAGTAATAGGGTTCCGATTTCACCTTTTTTTTTTTTGTACTCCCGTACCAAAAAAATAAGAATATAATACCCAATGAAAATTAATATTTTCGATCGATCAACAAATGTAGATAACTATCAGTAATCCATAACTTAACTGATTTTATTAACTCACTTGGGCCTTTTATAATATTTATGTCAATAAAAATTGTATCATATACCACAGAATAGATATTAGTTACCACAGAAGCACCACTTCGAAGAGTCATTAGAAGAAATAGGGACTCTTACTACTATACCATTAAGTTCAATTCACCTTGTGCAGCGCGCGATCGCCTACGATTATATTTACCTACAAGTTGCGTCTCTTTCTATCGCATAACTCTTATTCATATCGCATAATTGTGACGAAATCGGGGTTGTCTCCGTTTAGAAAATAATTTATTTAAATACAACTTTTTTTTCTAGTACCTACCTACTGTACTTTAGTGAACGAATTACTTTCCAAGTAAACCTAAGGTAGGTGTTAGGTACTTTAACTCTAATAAATTCGCGCATACCTACGTATAAGTAGTTATGCGTAAAGTGTAAACGTAAGCGTTTTCGATACCTTTACGGCCTGATATTACTCAAAGATGTTGAATCACGCCGCCTTACTATTACTCTAGGTACTTTTGTCAACAAATTACTTTTCAAATCGTATCACAATTCACATTGCATCGGAATGACAGTTTATGACGCGAACAGGTAGTTCAGGAGCCAACACCTAAAAACTTAATATTGGTTCTCAAAATCTCAACTAATAGCATTAGCTCAAACTATATTTATAATAATATTGTTATTTAATATTTATAATATTATAGTACCCATTATACCCACTTTTAAAATAATACGTAAAATTATAATAATTACGAACAAATCTCGCGCGTACGTCTCTCACTGCTCGCATGTAAGTCCCTACTGATTGTCCACGCAGAGCGGGATGCCGCGCGTACTTGCATTTTCTATACCTACACGGGGAGTGAGACAGGCCTGCATATACTAATATTACAAGTAGGATATATTCATTTGTTAGCATTGAATAGGCTCCGAAATTACTGGACCGATTTTGATGAAAGCACAAATTTAAAATAGACAACGGGAAAGGACAGGCGAGGCATATAATCGCGACGTTTCCTTTTGCGCGTTCCAAGTTGCGGACAAAATATTATAGTCATCTAATCGTAAAATAAAAATATTGATATGACGTACTATCATAATAGCTTTTTACATCTTGGCGAAAGTGCAACTGCACTTTACTCTGGCTGTAAAATTTTATAAAGCTATTTTCCGTCATTGCATACTGTGCTAACACCGGGTAACATAACGACTTGCATAATATACGTGTGAACTAACAAATTATCATAATAGGTTCCTAAATTTTAATTTGTATCAACAAACCACATGGACGCGAAATATAAAGAGGAAAATACCATATTAAGAATATAAATTTTGGTGTCGTGGGACAGATATGAACGAAGTTCTTTACTATAAAATATTAATTTCAAGTTCTATTCGAGGTATAAATAAAATAATTATTCGGGTATACATTTTTTATAATGTATCTTTTTTGTCGATCAAAAAAATCTACAGAATAAACTTTACAAAATTATTTTAAAATTTAACGTTACGGACGTTTTTTGCCGACTAGGGTAGGTACCCCTCCGCAACGCCCCATAAGGAACTTTTCGTTCCAAAATAGCTTTTTATGACTTTTTAAAGCAGGGTTTATTTTTATCTTATCTATACATTATATGCTTATGTTATCAATCGTACCAAAATCTACACTTAATACTAAGTTTTATACATATTATATAGCTTATAAGTTAATTGCTTCGCATGACATCAGTCGTATATGCACATTACCGCGCGGTGCAACCTAAACCTCAATTCTCGTATTTAGACTGTCATTCTACTTTGATTGGATTGAAATTTGAATGTGAAACGACATGTTTGAGAGTTTTAGCGTATCGGGATTTGATTTTAATTGTATTATTGCAGGTTTTATTTAGCATAATTGCTCCTCTGATATTCGAACTGATACAATGCAACGTGTATCTTCTTATTTAACAAATAAAGTTCAATTTTGAATAGCCATTTTAAAAATGCAGCGCCATGTCGCAAATCATTCCATTTTGGTATGAATTGGCCTATAGGCGAGTCCTAACATTTGAAAGATATCTAAAAAGAAAATCATAAACTTGGGACCATTCTTTACATGTCTGCGCACTAAACACATATTCATAAATTGTATTTATCTTAACCACAATCATAACGTACTGGACCATGTCTTGACAATATATTCCTGATAAATTGCGTAACCTTGTACTGAAGTTTACGACCCCAAGGGCGTTTACTGACCATTAATCTGTCAATAAAATTTGCTTCATTACCAACTGATAAGGCATATAACTTATATAGCAACTGCAAATATAGCTTAATTGTTTGATGGACAAATATAATATTTTTTTATATCTATGAACGCTTCATACTACGTCAATATAGCCCCGTGCTAAGTATCCGAAGATCTTGTGTAACTGGTACCAGACAACGTGAAACTTATATTTAATACTTTTATAATATATAGTACATATCCATGACTCATGAACATTGAAATCTTTTTTGTTCCCTCGTTGGGATTTGAACCCGCGAGTTCCGGCTTGAGCACCGACGTGCTGACGTACTGATGAGCCACAGAGGCCGTCAAAGCTTTGAGCTATTATATTGATGTTCGATACAAAAATAGTTCATGTTAAAATTTAAATTAGCCAAGATTATTTAGAGTTAGAAAGTTCAAAGTATAATTAAAAAGGTACAAGAGTCGTTAGTGTTTTTTTTTTCTACCTAATCCTGCTGGATTTTATGGAAATGGATTCATAGTATATACCTAATATACTTAAAAATTATAATAAGGATATGGATTATAAAAACGAAATACTTTAACAGTAATAAATAATATTATAATAAATAAATTGTCAAGCAGTGAGCGAGCTAATTTTGATGAATTGTAACTAAAGGGCCATACTGACCATCCAGTCTACCATCCAGCCTGCAAGCTCAAGGCCGCGAATTCGGAGGCAAAAATTTGAAATGATCAACACTTACAACAGTACATTAGTACCAGTGCTGGATTTGCTATATCGATCATGTCAGATTTCAAACAAAAAAAAACTAGGTATATGGAAATTGGTTCATCTGTGGTAGCTATACCTACCTCTGTGTATTTAACACGACAGAGGGCACGTAAATATCACATGTTTTAGTCGGAGGTTAAAAAGCAAACAATCGTTATGTTCTTATTTAAAATTGGGTTACTCCACTCAACCGCTGAGCCAAGACGAATCTCAAAATGATGGGGACCACGATTATAGCGTCATTTCATTCCACAGCTGGCTGTAATTGTACGGTTTTCGTATAATTGGTTTTAATGGGTTTCTCTCAGAATATAGGAAGTGAGATCCAAGCCGACAATTTTATAAGAAAACATGGAAATGCAATGAGTTTAATAAGCCGAATAACGTAGATTATATCCTGCTATGATATTCTATGAGATTCTATATCTATGTATATCTATACAAAATCCTACTAATATTATAAATGTGAAAGTTTGTGAGGATGGATGTATGGATGGATGTCCATACATCCATATGTTTGTTACTCTTTCTCGCAAAAACTAATGAACCGATTTTGATCAAATTCGGTATGGTAGGTAGCTTGAGCTCTGGATTAAAACGAACTACTTTTTATCCAGAAAAAGTACGGTGTTCCCGTGGGATACTCAAATAGTGAGCGGAGCCGCGGGCAACAGCTAGTATTATTATAAAGAGGAATTATTTGTCAGTTTCTTTGCATGTGCGCATTAAATAAGCTTCGAAACTACTGCAACGATTTTGATGAAATTTGGCACAAATATAGAGCAGACGGGAGGAATATATATGAACATATACGCGGAATGACATAGGCTACTTTTTAACGAGGAAAAATGTACGGTTCTGCTCTGGATTACGTTTTGCTCAAACGAAGTCGAACTAAGTGTTATATAAATTTTGTGGGAGTTCAAAGTACCGGCGACGCTCTTTTAACCGCGTATGTACAATCGCCACATTAGGCTGCGAGTAAACATACGCGGTGGTAAGCACTTACAATTAAGCGATCCGCCTTCTCGTTTACCAATAGGCAATCGGACAATTTTTTTTATTGCATAAATGAATAGTACTCTTAAATATGAGTAACTTCTCAGAAGAAACCATATATCAAAAGTCAATATTCTCAAAGGTACAGCGATTTGTATAAAAAATTTCGCGAGCCTCCTAAAAATGCTCCATACTAAAGTCGACCTAAAAATGACGTCACTTGTATATGAAGTAGTATGAAGTAGTATATGAAGTATATGGCCGCAGGAATATATTTGTAAATATCTCCGATATTTGTGCGTTTAAGTTCATACTTACCATAATGAATGTTTTTGTATATGATGTGAGTAAACTAATGATGTAGGTTTTGTTTACCAATTTCGCAAAAAAAAAATTTTTTTTGGTATAAAGACTCGCGAAATTTTGTATACAAATCGCTGTACCTTTGAAAATATTGACTTTTGATATAAGGTTTCTTCTGAGAAGTTACTCATATTTAAGAGTACTATTCATTAATGCAATAAAAAAAAATCAGTCCGCTTGCCTATTTTATTAAAAAAGAATAGATAAATATCACACATTACATACAATAATAATTTCCTTTCTGCGTACTTTTGTATAGCATTCTGAACAATATGAATTATGAATATTCCGCTAGAATTAATTTTATTTTCATGTGCGAATACACAAGATGAAATAATATAAAATATTATATTATTACGAAAAGTGGCAATACAGAATTATAATACGACAAAGAATTTAATATAATATTATCACGTGAAAGAAAAAAGAAAAATATGCTCACATATTATACTGCATTTTTTACGAAAATATATTCTTATAGAGGCAATACAAGTACCTACCTACTGTAATATTAATATTTCAACATATTCTTAAAAATGTTGTGAATGATTTTTTAACCATAACTTTATTTATATCAAAATCTATAATCTTTATTTATATCAAAATCTATAATAACAAGCGTCAATCATCTAAAACTGTGGTATTTTATTAAAATCTACTTGTTTTATAAATGCAACCTGATAATACTTAACAACAGTGGCGTAGCGTAGTGGGAGGTGGGGGGAGCGGCCCGCCCGGGCGGTACTTTTAAGGGGCGGCAAAATCTCACTCTTCTACGAGTATATACACCTACCTATCTGTAGTATTGCTTGACTTTTGCGATGAGGTAGCCTAGCCTAAACCTATGTTAGCTAATAAAATAATATGTATTATATTATTACAAAACAACGCTAGTTTTTATTTTATAACTATATTGTCCATGAAATAATAAAAGCTAAAAGTTTTTCATAAAATATGTGACATTTTAATAATTAAACTACTAACTACGTCTCGTGCGTCGAACTAATTATTTAATTATATTAATTCTTATTAACTATTGAGCAAGAGGTGTGTGATGCCATAGACATTTATGGTGCAAAAATATACTTTGCTCTTATAAAAAGGTGACGTATTTTTAATTAAAGATGAAAGTTCGGTTTTACTTCTTAGCTACTTATTTTTTTAAATATCATTTAAATTAAACCTAATTTTAAACGTGACAACGAGGTCGCGCTGTACAAATCACATACAAATTCTTAGTAAACGCCAAACGCGCTCACGATTGAATGCGAATAGAAAAACTCACACTTAGCACACTGGTAGTTGTTTGTCATAACAATAAATTAAAAATGATATTATACGACTTGTGTGTAATGAATGTAAAATTATTAGAATAATTAATACAAATAGATAACATTAAAATATAAAACAAAAATATGGTTACGTGTAATTGTACTGAATACATAAAAATAATACAAAAATAAATGAAAGTGTATCTTATTTTTACTATCTCAAGGATAAATACTAGGTAAGTAAATATTCCTTGTATGTGTTTTGCCATTGAATTGAAGAATATTTTCCCTGATATTCAGTGACGGTTTATGACAACATTTGGATCGATTTTGAAGCTTATTAAAGCACCGTACATAAGTACAAGTATGTATTTATGTACAGTGCTTTCATAGAAGCTTTATAGCATAAAAAGTATTTTAGTCTGTGCTTGTTGACGCTGTCGTCTCGTGTAAAAAACTTTTGTATAATACGCTCTGAAAATGTAAAGTCAATAAAAATTTCTCTTATAAATGGCGCTGCGTTTTAAACGTATCTCGAAAGCTAATTCCGTAACATCGACGCCTAATCCAGGGATCGATGCGACCTAGCACTAGGCTTTACTTTTAGCTTCCTAACTTTTAAGTCTATTTCAGTATAAACATTTCGTTTTAAATATCGAATTCGTTTTCAGAAAATTTCCGATTTTTTTCAATTACTGTATTGTTTTAAATAACTACATTATTACTGAAAAGTAATAAAACTAACATTTACCGTTTTAATAAGAAACTAGATGTTGCCCGCGACTTCGTGCGCTTATAAGGAAATCCCACGGGAACCGTAAATTTAACCGCAATATAAAGTAGGCATGTCCTCCGTGGTTTTGATGAAATTTGGCAGAGATATAGAGCAGCTATATCTGTTCCAAATTTCATCAAAATCGGTCCAGGAGTTTCGGAGCCTATTCAATGCAAACAAACAAACTTTTCCTCTTTACAATATTAGTACAGATAACAGTTTCAATATGGCTATTATAGGTTACTATATACAGGTTTTGACATCCCTTTGAAAAATTGGCGACCCTTCGCAAGATTCGTTAGATGAAGTTCGCTATATTTTCAGATCTGTTAGACAAAGATTTACGCGTTCATAGGTCATAAATCTATGCGTAGCCCTCGTATACGAAAACGTGACGCTACCAAACTGTTCGCGTCGTAAACATAATAAGTTACCGCCAAATATTTTCTACGAATGATTCGCAAAAACAAAAGTTGTGGCTGTTGCCATAACGATAACAAACACCTCGCACATGTTAAATATCTTATTTATTTTTCATGGCTCCCGGGCCTCATATAGTACAAATAATAAAGAGCTTACATGGATTGCATGAAATAGACGTTTGAGAGTCGAAAGTTTTATTTTTAAAAATACTCAATTTTTTTTAGTTGAAATAATAATAATATCTATGGACGCTTCACACCACGTCAATCTGGCCCCGTGCTAAGTATCCGAAGAACTTGTGTTACAGGTACCAGACAACGGGAAGTATATTTAATACTTTTATACTATACATATATTTAAGATTTTTATTATATTATACACATATTTAATACACATCCATGACCCAGGAACACAGAAAAACTTTTTGTTCCGTCGGCAGGATTCGAACCTGCGACCTCCGGCTTCAGCACCAAAGCGCTGAACCACTGAGCCACAGAGGTCGTCAATTATATAGATTATATTTATTAACATAACCTTTTTGTTAATTCCCTTTTTCTCGAAGACATAATTTATTTTCTACGGTCCAATTAGTTGCGACATAGATAGGATTTTCAAGAAGGTTCCAACCAAAGTTTCGGGGAAAAGTGTAATCAAAAACCCAGAATCACCCTTATCACTCTGACACTGGTATAGAAACTACAATATATAAAGGATATAAATCAACGAATTTTATTTGGTTATAACCCTAAATGTCTTACCCATTTCAAACGCTTAATTACATTAACCACACTCAGATTTCGTTTTACGACAAAATTTTTATTACTTTCCATAATAAACTTTAACGTTTTACAAAACCTAGTAAATCATTCTATTGTGCTTACTATGATCCCAAGATTCTCATTTCTCATACTCTCATCCGAAGATTATAATTTCTCAAGCCCCGTCTAGACTAGGTACTCGCGAAGTAGGCCGAGGAAGTGCTCCGCGAAGTAACCTGAAGTATGAAAAGGCGAAGCGAAGTGCATGCCCATTCGGCCAACCTTTGTCTACTTCGCGAATAGTCTGGACGGGGTATCATAATCTCATCCAAAGATTCTTATACTCTTATTCGAAGATTCTCACTCTACTTTTTCGCATGACATAATTGAACTTGGCAAACTTACTTATCCTTATAATAATAGTTACAACATTTGGCATAACTGTTTAGGTATAATTAAAAAAGCAACTAAATTGTTAGGCATATATTATACTTTTATCTTGATTTAAAGCATAAATTTTATACCTGCACTTTTAAAACAAAGGTTAGGCTTCATTATACTTTCTGAATAAGGTCTGACCTCAAAATCTTTGCTCTATAAAAAGCCTGTAATCTGCGGGGCTACCTCTAGTATTTCAGTCTATCCGCAGTTATTTTAGATCACTCGAAGCTGACAATTACAATTTAACACGCGGTATCCGAGGTGGAAAAAGTGCTGAATTCCCACTTTGAACGTGTAAAGTAAAACGATTCAAACATTCTCGACACATTTTCCAATTGGCGATAGAATGTTCTAGATATATTATTTTTGAAATTAAAAACAAAATATGTAGGGTTTTTTAAAATAATGTATTGAGGCCAGCGACACACTTGTGACCCCCTGGTGTTGCGAGTGTCAATGGGCGACGGTAATCACTTTCCATCAGGCGATCCGTTTGCATGTTTGCCTCCTATTTTATAAAAAATATGTGGATAGGCTCACGGTTAAAGCTATGAACGTATAGTCTGAGTACTAATTATATCTATCACTAGATGTTGCCCGAGACTACGTGCGCGTAAAAGTTAATTTTCGCAGAAATCGTACATTTTCTCACGATAAAAAATAGCCTATGTCGTTCCCCGTAGTCTACTCTATATCTGAGCCAAATTTTATCAAACTCGGTTCAATAGTTTCGGAGCCTATTCAATGCAAACAAACTTTTACTCTATGTCTGTGGCAAATTTTATCAAAATCGATTCAGTAGTTTTTTAGCCTATTTAGTGCAAACAAACTTTCCGCTTTATAATATTAGTATAGACATAGGAACAGTGGAGACGATGATGATGAATGTTATATCGTCTGATGAGATCTCGCTGGAACGTCTGATATTATGTCACGTTACACGTAGCACTAGTAACTAAATATGGCGCTCAGTAAAGACGTCTTCCACGTAATCTAGCTTTGCGGTAATTTGCTTCGTTCCAGTATTTATAGTGTGTTCTTGCGTATTTAGCATATACTAGCTGTCCTAACACGTTCTTCTATCTAACAGAAAGAATAGATTTCAACGAACAAATAGCCCACCGATTTTTTTAAAAAAGCTGATATCTTGACGCGAATCGATTTCGAATTTCCGATTGAAAATTAGGGTTAATTTTTCGATATTAAGTCAAAATAAGGTGAAAAAATAAATATTTTAAATCAAAAAAATACAGTGTATTTGGGACATAAAAATATGTAATAACTACACATACAATGCAACCTATATCCTAGTCCTACATCCACATAATCTCCTATAACCTAAACCTTTTCGAAAATTTCTCAACGTTTAAACCTTCTCTGAACTTCTACAATTATTTCAAGACCAAAATTAGCGAAATCGGTGCAGCCATTCTCGAGTTTTAGCGGGACATTGGAATTGTACACCATTTTCTACATAATACCAGGTTTTATATCACTTGACACGTCCCTCGGGAACGGGATAAAAAGGGAAGTATCTTATGTCCTTCTTCTGGTTTTAAGCTACCTAGCCACCAATTTTCAGCCAAATCTATTCAGCAGGTCTTATGTTATAAATAGTGTAACTAACACGATTTTTTTGTTAAAATGAGATTTTGACAAAATACATGGTTCTTGGTTATTGTGTCTTTGGTAAGAATATTAGATTTTCCATTATAATAATGTTATAACAGGATGTAACACTTACTGATCTAAAGCCTACCCTTTTATTCTGTTTTGTGGAATTCCGTTATCGAAAAACATTGTAGCCAAGTACAAAGAACGTTATATAAACTGACAGCGGCCTACGTTGGTATATTTTTCGGTAACAAACGCGAAAGGGGTCGCAGCTACGTGTTCGCAGAAAATATTTTAATCTCAAACGTACTAGGAATTTAAAAATTCTAACAATAATACTGAGAATGCGCAATATTACATTGTAAAGTTATTTGAAATACATACATAGCTACAATTAAAAATATTTAATACCTAAAAGAACATGAATTTTCAACAAATCGTCAGTTGTTTCAAGTTTGCGTGTGAAAAATTACGGCACTAAGAAACTGGCTGCATTAAATATTTCATAACTGTAGGCCAAGTACGAACAGATAACAACCAATTATTCGTAACATAATCGAATGAAAATTGTTAGCGATGTCATGATTTTCACACAATTTTCATTCGATAACGTGTAATAACATAATATTAAGTCCCCACATCGATTTCGGTGAAGATGGCTGGTTTCATTGAAACCAGGCCAACTACGCAGGAGTAATTTTATAGTGCCTACGTGTGTGCACAGTACACAAGAGCACTTTCTCTTCCTTTACTCTCATAATCCAGTGGGACGGATAACCGACACGACTGATGAGAGATCAGGCGCAGGTCCGACTTTTTACATGCCCATCCGACGCATGAATCATCTTTCTTGCAAGACAATCAGGTGATCAGCCTGCATTGTCCTAACCAAACTTGGAAACATTTTTTGTTTTTTCAATGCGGGAAACGAACCCACGACCTCCAGGTCGAGAGCCAATGCTCGAACCACTAGACCACGGAGGCTGTTATTGTTTATGAAGATAACATAATATACTTTGTTGTCAAATGTCGTGCTCGAGCTACTGAAGCGCTAATTCAAATCCCAATTAGACGCAGGTAAGCACTAAAATTCCTTCAATTTATGCTCCGGTGAAGTTTACTTATCAAAACGGAAGTTGGCCGTAAACCATGGTATAGTGGCCGGTATAACTTGGCATCAACATCACTTGTTGCTTGTTGACTCTTGCCAAAAAATTTCAATGGAGCAATTGTTGCGGAATGTTGGCATTGTCTGTTTCATCGTTTAGCGTAGATCGGTTTGTTATGCAAAGCAGGTTCGAGAAAAGTCTTTTCAAAAGGAAGGTGAGAAGGTTATTGTTACAAAAGAATTCTTTGCCTGCAATAATATAATATACGGAATAATAATAAGTTTTATGTACAAAATAGATAGTTATTAGTATTGTTTATGGATAATATTTAATTATATAGTAAAAAATAGATGGTTATTATTATTTATGCATAATATTAAGTTATGTCGTAAAAAAGAAATATCGCAGTTTATATCGCAGTTTTTAAACTGCGATAATTCTTTAAATGTGAACTTAATGCAGCCTCTGCAAAAAGCTGAAGCTGCAGATAAAAGCTAATTACAAAATATAAAACGTATAAATCTCAATTACATTAACACATAATAAATTATAAAATCCTTTAAGGTCACGTGAATCGGACAAAGAGCTCACACGAAGTAACGTTGCGACAATTTAATTAAATGTGAGGCCGTTTTGTGAGCACGTGAAACGTACGTGTCACATACGTGATCTACGGTGAAGCTTTGTTACGGTGTAGGACAAGTTTGTTTTTATACTGTTCTTGTAAAAAAATTTTTCCTGCGGCTCCGCTCGCGTAAATAGTATTAGATATTTCACTTCACGTCAATACTATACATTTTCGGGATAAAAGATAAATAAAAGTATCCACCCATCCATCCTCACAAACTTTCACATGTGTAATACCTATTGTATTGGTAGGATTATCTGCAGTAGCGTCATGAAGTTCTTATATCAAATCGACTAACGCTCGAAATTAATAATCAATCTTATTCTCATTTTAGCTATCAGAGATCAAGATTTCAATACATTTCAATAATCCTATGATTAACTGCACGTCAATTTTCGTTTTTTTTTTTTTGAGAATCTAAGATTGAAGTCAATCTAAGATTTTAGATTCGTTATTAATTTCGGGCGTTAGATAACAATCATCCGTAAGCAGAGCTGACAGGCTTGAGGTAGGTTTAGTGAAATCACTATTCGGGATTGGGCATTAGGCGACCTTCTATTAACAATTCCGGATCAACCTTTGAACTTCCCACATTTGCGAATAATGGATGACAGAACTTGTCAGCTTGGCCTAATTAGTTTATACATTTTATCATGTGCTATTTAATCTCTTATCTAATATATCTTCTTACCTACTAAATAGAATAAGATTTTTATCTTTATTATTCAGAATTCAAATAAAAGGACGATGGACAAAAATGTATGAAACCTGGGATCACCCTTTGAACTTCCCACATTTGCGAATAATGGATGACAGAACTTGTCAGCTTGGCCTAATTAGTTTATCATTTTATCATGTGCTATTTAATCTTTTATCTAATATATCTTCTTATCTACTAAATAGAATAAGATTTTTATCTTTATTATTCAGAATTCAAATAAAAGGACGATGGACAAAAATGTATGAAACCTGGGATCACCCTCCAATAGTAATAATGATATAACATATCATGTCGTTGGATATTATGTCTTTTCAATTGGGACTACAATAGCAAAGGCAGATTGTTGTTCCATTCCGAATAAAGATAATTTCTTGATAAAAAAAGAAATAAAAAAAGTAAAAAACACACCACAAAAACTATTTGTATTAGGTTAGGTGAGAATAAGGTTAAGTCAACCTAACCTAACCCTTACGTAACCTATCCTTGGGTCTTAAAGGTCTTAAAAGCTGGATGTTAGAGAGATAAGGGCTCCAGCAACTATCTATTTAGTTATATACCTGCATGCTTACATTGATTGTAATGGTCTAATAAAATACAAAAGTATATTTTATAGGCAAAAAAGATATTAAACATAACTGTACAGAAAAAAATAATATTTTAAATTGTTTCATAAGAAATAAAAATACCCACAACTCTAACCGGAGAGAAGTAAAAACAAAACTATCATAACAATAATAAAAGTGTTGTTTCAATTGAAAAAACATATCCTACAAGATAATATTTATTTATTTATAATATATATTATATAATGATAATATTTATTTAGATTCTTATCGGTATTGGAGGGTGGTGCTAACCTGCCCATTCTCCTTTTGAAGTATAACATCTTTTCTCTTGATTTTTACAAGGGAGTGAATTTGTGAGTTGGGGTGGAAATGTGTAACAGGAAGTCGTGTATGGGGAGCCATTTCAATAATAATTGCATTTTATTACAAAAGCGACATGTCAGATGTTATTCATCATAATAATATGCGAATATAATATTTAGTCATACTATATCTGGATATAATTATTATACGACAGATAAACTTTATTTTTTGATCAAGGTTTTTAAAAGTATTTTTTAGATATTGATTCATTCAAATAAATTTTTTGGACCTGTATATAACTTAATATATGTTAATTTAAAAATATAAAGCTAGATGTTTTTTTATGTTATCTTCGAGAGTAAGCCGTAATAAAAACAAATATATTTCAGGAATTCACAAAGCGTAGCAGTAATTTGTTTTCGGTTATTTATTATTCTATTTGTCAAAAGAATCCACCCAAAGGGTAAAAACGGGACCCCATTACTCTCTTTAGACTCGGCTGTCCATCCATCTGTCCGTATGTCTGTCTGTCACCAGGATTCTAATTCTCGTAACTATATTTTCGATGTAATCTCGATTCGGTCAACGAGCTGACTCATTAGCATGTGTGTCAATGCGTGCGAGCGGGACAGCCTGAAAATCCAAACGAGATTTACAATACGGCCGATGTATCTTGGCGAGTGTGAACTTCGCGCAGAAGGTTGCGCACTAACTGTTTCTAAGTGTTTTCGTATTTATTTTATTTGTACTAATTGGTCAACTGTATTAGGGAAATTTTATTAGTACATAGGTATATAAAAATAATACAATAACAGTTTTCTTCACGAGTTGTACATGCGCTAAAGTTCGCAGAGCCTATGTTCAGACCCGTCAAGATACAGCGGCCGTAGTGTAACCGATAGTAATTACGAGAATTGCCCCATAGGCTGTTGTATCTCATGTACCGTGATAGCTTTAAATTTTTACAGGTGATGTATATTACTGATGCCGCTATAATAATAATAACTCCCCACACTGATTTCGATGACGGTGGCCGGTTTCATTGAAACCAGGCCAGTTACGCAGGAGTAATTTTATAGTGCCCAAGTATGTGCGCAGTACACAAGAGCACTCTCTCTTCCTTTACTCTCATAACCCAGTGGGACAGATGACCGACACGACCGGCGAGAGGTCAGGCGCAGGTCCGACTTTTTACATGCCCATGCGTCGGCATGGATCATATTTCTTGTCAAACAATCAGGTGATCAGCCTGCATTGTCCTTAGCAAACTTGGAAACAACATTTTTTGTTGTTCCAATGCGGGAATCGAACCCACGACCTCCCGAGTCGAGAGCCAATGCTCGAACCACTAGACCACGGAGGCTGTTAATGCCGCTTTAACAACAAATATTAAAAACAGAATAAAATCTATACTAATCTATACTATCTATACTAATATCATAAATGCGAAAGTGTGTCTGTCTGTCTGTTTGTTACCTCTTCACGCTTTAACCGCTGAACCGATTTTTATGAAATTCGGTATAAAAATACTTTGAATCTCGGGAAAGGACATAGGATATTTTTATCCCGAAAAAGTACAGTGTTCCCGCGGGATAATGTATTTACGCGATCGGAGCAGCGGGCAAAAGCTAGTGTAATATATTTTAGTGGAACTCCCATACATCAAACGTGTTATTTCGATTTGTACGGAACCTCTTCGTGCGCGTGTCCGACTTGCACTTGACCGGTTCTTTTTTGTTCATGTTTACAGTAGGTACAGATATAATGTTTAAATTGTAATTATTTTTGAATTTGGAGTATGGATGATATAATCGGAGGATTGATTGTGCCATTACAAAAAATATTTTCCCTTTAACCCGAAAAAAAAAGTATATCGCGGCCCAACTAACTTTACAAAAACGTCTAAAGGTAAGTAAATCGTTTACCAAAGCTTGTACGTATTCTACGTTTTTAATTAAGAATTAATAAATACTGTATAAAAGATAAATAAAAAAGTGTTCAGCAAAGAGTCTAAGGTCAAACTTTATAAAGTAAAAGAATGGAATATAAAATCTCTTAGCCTCTGCATTTTCTCAATAATCACTTCAGACTCTGTTCAAGATGGAATATAAATCAATTATCCGCTAAAAGAGATTGTTCACGGTATAAAATCAAATAAATATACACTAGTAACGAATGCACGGGGAAAATCTGTAATAACGACATTAAAAGGACCGTGTATAAATAATTATAGTCGTAAAGGCCGACGGTTGTAAAACCATCATTATAATGTGGCATTTTTTATCTACATACATTTTAAAGGGTATTCTATGTATTACAAAACTCGAAATAAGTAGAAAAATAATTATTTGTTAATTGAATTTATTAAACTTTAAAATTTAATTTATGAGATCAACCAGCTTGGACATCCAGTCTAACGGACTACTACTTTATAGCACAATAACTGTAGTCTGTTTTTGAGTATCACTCCGTCGAACTATTCGTGTCGAAGCATGGTTCCCTCAAGGTTGAATTGTCATCAAAGGTTTGAATTTTTGAAAATTGAAGAATTGTCGCAAATGAAGTTAGTGGCAATCATATATATCTGTTCATATTAGATGAATTACTTCGGTCTTTCGATAGTTATGCAATAGCTAAGGGTACATATATACTACATAGCCAATGTAGTATGTATGTACCCTTAGCTATTGCATAACTATCGAAAGACCGAAATAATTCATCTCGATATGAACAGCTACAAATGATTGCTGTTATTTAACAGTCTCTAGGAAACTAACTGCTCGGCTACAGCGTTTGTAGTTTAATACAATAGTTGGAACATTATTTATTGTTAGTGGGTTAACTTAAAGCGTAAAGGTCAATTTACACCGCGACAATACGCAACGCTATGCGATATTGCATTTTAAAGATAGCTATTCAAAATTGAACTAAATTCACCACACAAAAGATACACGTTTCATATGACATCAGTCATACACTGAACATGCGTTGTGCAGCGCAGTGGAACCTCACATTCGAACTGTTATAATGAAACGTGTATCTTCTTGTATCTTACTAATATTATAAATGTGAAAGTTTGTGAGGATGTATGGATGGATGTTTGTTCCTCTTTCACGCAAAAACTACCGGACGGATTTAGATGAAATTTGGTATGGTAGTAGATTAGGTTCTGGATTAAAACATAGGCTACTTTTTATCCTGGAAAAGAACAGTATTCCCGCGGGATACCCGATACGCGGAAAACAGCTAGTAACGAATAAAGTTCAATTTTTAACAGCTATCTTATAAATGGAGTGACAAGTCGCGTATCGTTTTGTTTCGATGTGACTTAACCCTAAGCTTTTCTTACGACTTTGATGTCTAAATTATATTCAACTAGATAATGAATTGATATTGCCCGTGACTTGCGCAAAAGGTAATCCCGTACTGTGTATTATTTCACGATTAAAAGACTCCGCCCACGTAAATATAGTATGCCACGGGAAGACTGTACTCTTTTGGGATAGAAAGTAGCCTTTTTTCTTCCCCGTAGTCTACTTTTTTTTGCCAAACTGATCAAATGATCCAGTAGCTTCAGGGCCTATTCAATGCAAACAAAAAACATGTAGGTCTATGGATTTCACATATTTTTTTATTACATCAATCATTCTTGATCAATACAAATTTTACTCTAGTATTTGGTTACATGAAACATATTTATCTAACGATTAATATTATAAGATAACGAATAACAGGCTCACAAATGACTGCAAAATTGAATTATACAATGTAACGAAATTAGTCCGTGAAACTTACCAGAAATTTCCAGGGAGGTTTCCACCGCGATTATAATTACGCACCCCTTGGCAAGTCCCTGTCCCCCCCCAGAAGTAGCCTCGGTGTCATGTTCGAGAATAGTCAGTTGAATTTAAACGTTAGAAGTTTGAAATATTCAAATGTGTTATAAATGTTTATCAAGGAATTTGTAAGTATTATATACAACTGGAAAGAGCTCTCGGCATCAAATTTGTGCCGAGAGGGAGATACAATACAAACCGCTCCGTCTCTTTTTAACGAGGGTGACAACAATATTTTTAATTTGGGGACAAATTAGTTGAAGTTTGGAAACATATGGTGATTTCAACTTTTTCTAAAGAAGTCCAAGCACATGCTATCAAAAAGTAATATTTTGCTCAAAGGTATACCCTGGATCCAGAAGTATAGAACAGAACTCCTGACTCATTATAGATACATGTTTGGGGATTTCGGCGTTGTTTAAAGAACTGCAAGCTGCAAGCATATGCCACCCTGTCAATTAGAGTAAACATCATCATCACCACCACTATCACACCATACATCATCACATTATGATGATATAAAAGGTACTTCCCATAGTACTTTACACTAACACGGAGATCTTTGAACATTACTCTGCTGTTTATGGACCTATTTAAAAAAATCGTTTGTTGTTGTAAAGGGTTTAATTCGAAATTAGTCATTTAGTCACCAAGGTGGAAACCGGATAATGCGATCCATGAGGAATCGAGGGAACTCTTCGAAATTTATATCGACACATATAGTGATTTTGACTTTTACTGAAGTAACACAATGCAGCATATGCTCCTTAAAATAAGATGTTGAACATCAACGTCAACATCTTATTTTTGGATCTAGGGTCTACTCTACCCTAGATCCAAAAGCACTGAACAGAACTCCTCAGTCTTTAAAGATACGCGTTTGGAAATTTCAGCATTGTTTAAAGAACTGCAAGCATATGCCATATACAGTAATCATCATCATACAGTAATCATCATCATCACCTTAACAACAATACCTAATGGAAGCTTGGCGCGTATTCAATTATACATTCGATCGTTTATTTTAACGTTCTTAAGACGTATTAATAACAACTTAACAAAATATATACCTAACTAAAACGGGTGAAATTATTATTTTTAAACAAAAAATTAAACCAACTTCCAAAGTAAAAATACACAAAAAAGTATGAAATAAAACTTATTTTCTAAATAATTTCCCTTTTAAATTTGGCTATTTCTCTACTTAATCTTCTTAATATGAACTTTAAGCCACGGTACCGGCAAATATGAACGTAAGTTCTATAAAATATTGTCGAATATCGTTTGGGCTGGTATCGACTTCAAAATTAAGAAGATTAAGTAGAGAAATAGCCAAATTTAAAAGAGGAATTATTTAGAAAATTAAGTTTTATTTCATACTTTTTTGTGTATTTTTACTTTGGAAGTCGGTTTAATTTTTTGTTTAAAAATAATAATACGTCATAAATGATAATACAAGTTGCTGAAACGTATATTATAGAGTGACTTTTAATTAGTGTAAAACACTTTACCACATGATAATGCTCATGATAACAAACATCTTACCCAAATAAACTTTTTAGAGCATTTATTATAAGTGAAAATTCCTTTAGCGGCACTGTGCATTTTTCTTGGGATGGGTAAAAAATGTTAAACTCGAGCAGGGCACGTGAATCTGATCGAAAAGTCATAAAATGCAACTTGCAAATGTTTGCTGTCTTGGTTTACGCGAGCATGAAACTATTTTAGTTCGTATTTACTTTTGACCCTAACTATTGACCTTTGGCCTTGACCTTGACCGCCAATCATCCCCATCACTTTTACCCTTACATTGGCCTTTACCTCCAATTGTCCCCCCATGAAAATTGTCTCCAGTTAAATGGCTCGACTTTTGAGATTTATGGGGCCATTTTGAAAGTTGACGTACGGTGAAATCAGTATCTAAGAGAAAAGAAGTGTCTCCAGTTAAATGGCCCCACTTTTGAGATTTTTGGGGCCATTTTGAAATTTGACGTATGGTGAAAAGACCATGGAGAACAGAAGTGTCTCCAGTTAAATGGCCCCACTTATGAGATTTTTGGGGCCGTTTTGAAATTTGACGTATGGTGAAAACACGATAGAGAAAAGAAGTGTCTCCAGTGAAATGGCCCCACTTTTGAGATTTTTGGGGCCATTTTGAAATTTGACGTATTATGGTGAAAACACTATGAAGAAAAAAGTGTCTCTAGTTAAATGGCCCCACTTTTGAAAATTTTGGGGCCATTTTGAAATGGCATGTATTTAAACTTGCGACAAAACAATTAAATTTTGGATGTGAAAATACCCAATATTGAATACTAAATTACTAAGTTGGCGAAAGAATGTAAGGAACAAAAAAATTACAAATCTGGTGACTAAATAATATTTAGTCACCAGATTTGAATTTTCCAAACTTGCAGACAGATTATATTTTAGCGAACAAATAACCATCTTGGCGACAATTTGTGAGTACACATTTAATTTAAGAATAGGCACATATATTTTCCCTGATGTAGGTAACTCAAAAACCATACAAGCAGCAAAACGAGAGCACACAAAAAAAACATAAAGGAGCGTACAAAATTTCCAATTTTTAATTTTTCTCGGTTTTAGGGGGGTGTAGATTATTGTGTAGATTAATTTTGAAATTTAAAAATGGCGGATATGTATTTTTCGTAAAATTGATATGGGTGTCGTTTACCAGGTTTTGGGAGTGCTGGATACGAAAATGACATTCGTTTTGAAATTCCAATATGGCGGACATACTTAATTTTATAAAAATAATATGGGTGTCCTTTTATTGGTTTCTGGGGTTGATTACAAAAAAGGCATCCATTTCAAATTTCCTTAGTAACCCCGCAGCCTCATATTTTCGTCATGATGGGAGAAAAAGAAATTCGAAAATCCTGAATTTTCCAATATTTGTATAGCTTTATACATTCCTAGTATCTCAATGTAGAGTATTTACTTCTTTTTATATAAAATTGATTTTATCTCGGAAACGGTGCATCCTATTGAAAAAATAATGAAAATTTCGTCCCCCTTAGAAACCTCGCAATATCATATTTTCTTCATGATGGGAGAAAAAAAAATTCGAAAATCCTGAATTTTCCAACATTCCTATAAACATCCGTCGTATCTCAATGTACAGCATTTACTTCTTTTTTTTATATAAAATTGATTCTATCTCGGAAACGGTGCATCCTATTGAAAAAATTATGAAAATTTCGTCCCCCTTAGAAACCCTGCAACATCATATTTTCTTCATGATGGGAGAAAAAAAATTTCGAAAATGCTGAATTTTCCAACATTCCTATAAACATCCGTCGTATCTCAATGTACAGCATTTACTTCTTTTTTTTATAAAATTGATTCTAACTCGGAAACGGTGCATCCTATTGAAAAAATAATGAAAATTTCATCCCCTTTAGGAAACCCGCAACATCATATTTTCTTCATGATGGGAGAAAAAAAAAATCGAAAATCTTGAATTTTCCAACATTTCTATAGATTACAACCCTCGTATCTCAGTACAGCATTGCCATATTTTTTTTCTATAGTCGCTTCTATCTCAGAAACGGTGCATCCTACCGCAAAAATAATGAAAATTTCCTCCCCCTTATTAACCTAGAAATCGCATATTTTCTTCATGAATGGTATAAAAACTCATAAATCCTGAATTTTGAAAAATTTCTATATATAGCTGGTACCTTGAACTACATAACATACTGTAATAATAATCATCAATCCTAATTAGCATCCCCACGATCTTTTAATTTAGTATTCATATTCATTTTACGAAGATTGAATATTCTCTATTTTGGAAAATGAAATTGGAAGACAATTTTGTAATCAGAACCCCCCAGAAACCTGGAAAAGGACAACTTTATTAATATTAATGACAAAAATTTACGCCATTGTGGAATTTCAAAACAGATTTTATTTTCATACTAGCTAATGCCCGCAACTTCGTTTGCGCAGAACTAACGAAAGCAGAACCCTATTTTTTTAAACGGAACCCTAAAATAAAAGTAGCCTATGTTAGACCTTATAATATAAGCTATCTGCTAGTGAAAGTCCCGTGAAAATCGTTCCAGCCGTTTCATAGATTAGCCGGAACAAACAGACAGACAGACCGACAGACAGACAGACATACAAAAATTAAAAAAACTGGTATTTTATTATAAGTACCGAATTATAAGTACCGAATATACTTTCAGATTCATTTTGTGAAAAGCTGTTAATTTGAAGTTACAAACACACACTTCAATTTTATTTATCTGTATAGATTATTCTGCACCCCCAGAAACCTAGAAAATGACACCCATGCCAAAGAAAAACTTACTCCAACAGTATCCAAAAATAGGATTTTCCGTAGTCAGCAAATTGACTTTTTAGCAGCCATTAATTTATCAACCAAATCTGGTTTTATAGCTGCTTATATGGTATAATGGTTACCAACTCGGAAATTAAGTCACCAACTTATAAATGTCGGTGCTAATTTGGATTAAATTTCGCCTCTTTTTATCTGCCGACTTTTGAATTTTTTGTCACAAGAGTGTTTTCGCCAGTTTAGTAATTTAGTCGCCAACATATTAATTCGCTGCCAAATTCAGTAATACAGTATGCTCACATGCAGCCGCCAACTTATTTTTTGTTCGCTCGATTAATTATATCCCTTTTGAAATTTGACGTATAGTGAAAACACTAAGGAGAAAAGTGTCTAGTTAAATGGCCCCACTTTTGAAATTTTTCACTTCTACCGGCACTCCCGGAGTGCAACCCGTTGTTTTTTATTATTATTTAATTCGCTACCTAATGTTAAGTTGAGGTGGATTAAATAAAAAAGTTCCTTTGGGAAAGTTTGTAATCATGAGCACTACCACGTGGTAAAGTATATTTTGCACTAATTAAAAGTTTGACGACCTCATTGGCTTAGTGGTTGAGCATATTGGTGATCAAGCCGGTCGCTGGTTCGAATTCCGCCATTTTTTATTTTAAAACTTTTACTATCAACTTATAACGCGAACGTAATTACACAATTTATATGTTATAAAAGCTTGTCGAGAATCAAATAAATTGTATCATAAATCTATCAGATCAAGTTACTTGATTTACTTCTTTGATTTGTTTGATTCTCGACAAGCTTTTATATCATATAAATTGTGTAATTACGTTGTAAGTTGATAGTAAAAGTTTTAAAGGAAAAAATATTTTATTCTTTTTGCGCATTCAAATAAAAGCTTGTTTTTTAAAAAAGCTTTTTTTTTACTTTTAATTTATTTTTTACTTTTTAGTTATCGCTAGATAGGTTTCTCAGTCTGTACATCTCATTTAACGCATCATTGTTGCAAGGTTGTTTGCCGGTTAATTTAGTACAGTCAAGCTCTTCAGGAGACCTCCTAGAAATTTTACTCTACTCAGTAAGGACCTCAAAAAACCCCAACACACCATACTTTCATTTGATACCCATATTGTACGAGTGCATTAAAAATAACTTGTCGGCCATATTGGGTGTTCCGCCATGTTGGATTTTCGAGTTATTCTTAGCAAGCCCTTTCATTTGATACCCATATTGTAGGATTGCATTCAAATTGACTGTCGGCCATCTTGGATGTTCCATCATGTTGGAGTTTTTGGGTTTTTCTCAGCAATCCCTTTCATTTGATACCCATATTGTAGGATTACTGTAAAATTGACTGTCTGCCATCTTGGACGTTCCGTCATATGCATTCCTATGAGTGCATTAAAAATAACTTGTCGGCCATCTTGGATGTTCCATCATGTTGGATTTTCGAGTTATTCTCAGCAAGCCCTTTCATTTGATACCCATATTGTAGGATTACTGTAAAATTGACTGTCTGCCATCTTGGACGTTCCGTCATGTTGGATTTTCGAGTTTTTCTCAGCAATCCCTTTCATTTGATACCCATATTGTAGGAGTGCATTAAAAATAACTTGCCGGCCATCTTGGATGTTCCATCATGTTAGATTTTCATGTTTTTCTCAGCAATCCCTTTCATTTGATACCCATATTATAGGAGTGCATTAAAAATAACTTGTCGGCCATCTTGGATGTTCCATCATGTTGGATTTTCGAGTTATTCTCAGCAAGCCCTTTCATTTGATACCCATATTATAGAAGTGCATTAAAAATGACTTGGCGGCCATCTTGGATGTTCCGTCGTGTTGGATTTTCGAGTTTTTCTCAGCAATCCCTTTCATTTGATACCCATATTGTAGGAGTGCATTAAAAATAACTTGCCGGCCATCTTGTATGTTCCATCATGTTAGATTTTCATGTTATTTTCAGCAAGCCCTTTCATTTGATACCCATATTGTAGGAGTGCATTAAAAATGACTTAGCGGCCATCTTGGATGTTCCGCCATGTTGGATTTTCGAGTTATTAACAGCAAGCCCTTTCATTTGATTGCATATTCACGCCAACCAAGATACTCGTCAAGACGAATCATACGAGCCCAAACTCGATGGAACCCCATCGTCGTTTAATTACAGAGTTCCTATGGCCATATTCTAGCTCCCTGGTTACCATATAGTATCAAAGTACTCGTCAAGACGAATTAAACGAGACGAAACTTGATGGGGTTGCGTCGTTTAATTACGGAGTTCCTATGGCCACCTTCCAGCTCCATCATCAGATCCTGGTTACCATATAGTATCAAAGTACTTGTCAAGACGACCTAAATGAGCCCAAATTCGATGGGACTATGTGGTTTTATTTTGGAATTCCTGTGGCCACCTTCCAGCTCCATCATCAGATCAGCTTCACGTCATTATAATATTGCATTGTCAAGCGGTTTACATATTCGTGTAAAATTTCAACTCAATCGGAAACCGGAAAGTGGATCAAATTTAACTTGCAAGAATCCAATTACAGACCGACAATGGGACAGGTGAAACTAAATAAAAGCTTATAAAATAAAATTGTTCGGACTTATACCTGCTGCAACTTTTCGCCACCGTTCCATGCGACAAAATATTTATCATCCTCATCACCTTGATGAGTGGCAGTCCTCCACCGTGCGCTTTACCCGAAGCTTTCTGCCGCGCACTGTAAAACTCTGGAATGAACTGTCGCCAGCAGTATTTCCGGACCACTACGACCTGCAAACCTTCAAGATGGGAGCGTATTCCCTCCTAAAAGGCCGGCAACGCACTTGCAACTTCTCTGATGTTGCGGGTGTCCATGGGCGACGGTAATCGCTTTCCATCAGGTGATCCGTTTGTTCGTTTGCCCCCTAGTTTTATAAAAAAAAAAACACAAGTTCTTCGAGAACTTACCACGGGACAAGATTGATGTGGTGTGAAGTGTCCATAAATGTTATTATTATATTATAAGTCATCCTATACAGATAAACCTACCTACTAATATTATAACTCTGTCTGATGTCGCCCGCCCGCCCGCGAGATTCTCACGTAACTATGCGCACATAATAAGCACTCAGGGATTAAGAATTTTTCTAACAGTGAAAGAATTTTTCAAATCTGTTAGGTTTCAGAAATTATCAATAACATACAAACATACAATGGTTTTCTCTATACAATATCATTAAGGTAGGTAAAATAATATAAATGTCCTATATTCCCTATTAAATCATATTGTCACCCGAATATTTAGAATGTTCCAAGGGAAATACACGGCGTTTTGTGTTGCAACTATTCTATTTTCATTTCTTCCATTTTACTCTACCAAAATGCAAATAATCAAAAATTAAATAACAAATTTCTAATTATCGGTTAGTAGGTAGGTTCTAAATAACTAGTGATTTTTATTTTACATTTCTCTCTCAGATTATGAATAACATAATATTTAACCGAGTTTATTAGTATTTCTTTCTTATACACTATATCGCACATAAAATCTACCAAACCTAAAATTTAAGTAAAGATATAAACTGGCTACACTAGGTTACTTGTTAGAACGAGACACAGGGATAACTTATAGCTATCTCACCGGGACCGGTTTTTTTATTGCGCACGTGATAAGCTTTAAATCTGAGTAATAAAGATCATTTTTGATTGAATTAAAAGAAAATAAAGTTTGAAGTACTCTTTCCTGTTGTATATAATACTTACAAATTCCTTGATGTTTATATGTACGTGACATTAGGTGTGTTCCGCGGAAAATAGCGCTTGTTAGCGCTAAAGAAAAAAAAAACAGATTATCGGCCAGGACATGTTTGCTAACTTCAATACTGCTTACTGCTAACATAATCGGCCATTTTATTTATTTTACGCCAGCGGTTGCCATTTTGCTTACGTTTTTTTGTTAGCGCTATTTAACGCCGAACACAACCAGTATCACGTTATACATAATATTATGATATTATGTGGTTATTAACATTACTGTGGGAACTTAAAAAATTTGCATTTGACATTGTGTTTTTATAATTTGTACGCATACTGGCAACTTTGTACATAATATCTTTGGACAAAACATTGTTAAAGTAGGGCTCTAGCATTCTTAGAATAACTGAGAACATTTTATTCCTTCTTCTTTGGTTTTGGTTTATTTATACATAAGTTTTAGATATATAAACTTTATAAAGAACGTAACAAATAACTATTTAATACATTTAGGTATAAATAGTTTCCTATTAAAAGTACTTTATTATTATCTGATTCCAGTTCAATTGTAGTACAAGAAATGC
The DNA here is from genome assembly GCA_905404095.1 of Glaucopsyche alexis. Taxonomy (NCBI): domain Eukaryota; kingdom Metazoa; phylum Arthropoda; class Insecta; order Lepidoptera; family Lycaenidae; genus Glaucopsyche; species Glaucopsyche alexis. Next base: position 7,119,448 of record FR990058.1, read on the forward strand.
ACCTACTTCACCATGTCTCTGCATCACCCTAAGGTTGGCTGGCAGAGAATACCACATGGCATTAAGCCCGCCTTTGTACATTACGTGCATAAAGTGTTATAAATATATAAAAAAGTATAACTTAACTTATCACTGTATGTTAATGTAGTTGTTATTTGTTTAACTTCCTGGCTGTATTTAAACGGGTAATATATTATGTAAGTTTACACCATATGTGTAACTCAACAACAAGTTTAACACCCGCCATTAATAACGTAGTGGTTAACTCCAATAGCTATTAATTGGTATCATTCGTTAATGCGATAGAAACCTCAATTCCATCGAGTTTTGGGGGAGAATCCAATTATAAAATCAAAATTACTCTATATTTATTATATATATGTCACCGTAAAATTCTAAAAACTATTAAATTGTAAAATAACTAACGATATTGTATAAATATGTGGAAATATTAATAATCTAACGAAAAATAATGTGTTAAATTATAGGCAGTATATATTCGCATCGGAAGTCTATAAACATTTTACAAGTTATATTACAATCTAATGGAATTTACAATTTTACGGTGATATATACATTCTACACGAACTCTGAAAATAAGTAAAATTCAAGTGTATGTTTCTTTTTATAAAATCAACAGATTTTTACTAAATGCAAATAAAAATGTAAAATACTGTATGTATTTGGGTATACTTGTATAAAAAATCATTTTTAAAATTATTGTCTTTCTGTTTGTTCTGGCTTACCTATGATACTTCTGGGCCTATTTTGTCAAGTTTTTTACTAGCAGATATCAGGTAGCTGATGCTATAAATAGTAGGTAACGTTTAATTATTTTAAAAATCGAGTTATCAGAGCTATGTTTGTCATTCTACGCATAAGATGAAGGAAATGAGGGTGTTTGATACTTTTTCCCGTTAGGGGGCAGACCCAACGCCCACAAAGCATCATCTGGAGGCGTAAGTGGTATCAAAACGGTCAATAAGAATTTTCCGTCACCAGGCGGCGCTTGATAGCAGGACGGTCCTTGTCGTGTCAAAAAGATATCAGATATCACGAATTTAAAAACCCTCACTGTATGTTCCATATACAATGGCTGTGTTCCGCGGAGAAAAGCGCTTGTTAGCGCTTGCTAGCGCTAAAGAAAAAAAAACAGATTATTATCGGCCAGAACACGTTTGCTAACTTCAATACTGCTAACATAATCCGCCATTTTGCTTACGTTATTTTTGCTAAAGCTATTTTCCGCGGAACACAGCCATTTTATGTTGTAAGCTACAAAAGACAATCTGAACGTTTTTCTTTTATTTCTTACATGTTTCTCATTATTCGTCTTTTTATTTTTTATCTGCTGACACGCTTTACAGCCAATAACAGTAAAATTGTTGATTTCTGTCAGTTATTGGATATCTCCTTGTCCAATATAAGAAACAAATCGTTTATTTTATTTCAATATTCTTTATTCATAGGAAACTTGAACAAAAACGATAAATTGTAATGTATTAACCGATTATAGGTGGACTACCATATAGTAATATTATAAATGTAAAAGTTTGTGAAGTTGGATGGATGGATTTTTGTTACTCTTTCACGCAAAAACTGCTGAACGAATTTAGATGAAATTTGGTACGGTAGTAGTTTAGGCTTGAATTAAAACCTATGATACTTTTATCCCGAAGAAGTACAGATTCCCGTGGAATACTATATTTACGCGGGCGGAGCCACGGGAAAAGCTAGTCGAATATAAAGTGAACTTTTAAAAATTCTACAGGTTAGTGAATTATTATTTATCAAACGGTTATTTAGAAACACGGTAAAATATATGTTATCTTATTTTATAACTAGATGTTTCCCGCAAATTGTGCGCGCAAAAGTTAATTTCGCAGAAAATATACATTTTTCCGCGATAAAAAGCTTCCTTCACCGTAGTCTACTCTATATCTGTGCCGAATTTTAACAAAATCGGTCCAGTAGTTTCGGAGCCTATTCAATGCAAACAAACTTTTCCTTTTTATTATATTAGTATAGATATTATATTAGTATAGTAAACTAGATCGTTAAAGTATAATATTAAAGGAACAATAAAATTCAAGAGAATTCGTTTCCAAAGAATAATTTTATGTAACGCGGACATATTAAATCGCTAGACGTTGATCTATAATAAAATATGATTCTAGACTGTCCCCTGAAGATATCTGAAAATATATTATGTCACAGAATAACTGAAGCAAGTATACATTTTATAGTATTACCAGTTGATCCTACCGGTTTGAAATATTTCATGACTGATGGTTCTAGTATATACTTAATCTGTATTTTCAAAAAAAACCGAAGACTTTCTCAGAATACCTGAAACTCAATTAACACGGTCATAAGGCCATTTACGTAAGTGACTAAAATTCCGTGCGGCTCGGTCATTGCTTTCGAAAATATTGAGCAGAATGGGTGTTAATCTCTAAATTTAAATAGTTATTCAATTTCTTCGCGCAACTGGCAAACGCCTACCAGTAGCAACATCATCTAGTAAGGAACTCGTAATCCATCGTGTAAAGGTATCTATACTTACTAATATTATAAATGCGAAAGTGTGTCTGATATTTGTCTGTCTGTTAACTCTTCACGCTTTAACCGCTGAACCGATTTTTATGTGGTATAGACATACTTTGGATCCCGGGAAAGGACATAGGATATTTTTTATCCCGAAAAAGTAGTTTTCTCGCGAGATTACATTAATAATGTGGGCGGAGCCGCGCGCATAAGCTAGTTTTTCTATAAAAATTAATATTTTATAATCTGAGGCACAAAATGTCGCATATAAAAATCCGTTAGATAGGGTGAGTTTAGACAGAAAGTTAATGTTTTACACAAACATCATTTATCACTTATTTCTTTTGTATTCTATTTGCAAAACAAAATCTTAATACCCAGAATAATCCCAATCAACCGGGGAAAAACCGCATGAAAATCCCTGAAGTACTAAAGGATGAAGCGAATGAATCTCGTGAATATAAAAGTCAAAAACTGTATTTTTTAGTTCACATATTCAATGTATGCTTTTCACGTTTTATATAATAGCAACAGCAATTTTGGTAAATAATTGAACCTCAATTCTCGTATTTAAAGTAGAATTTCATTTTACTTTGATTGAATTATAAGTTGAACGACGTTATCTTTTGATTGTTTTTACTGATTTTACGACGCGTTTAATATCTACGAGAATACTGGTCGATAGTTTTTGTGTATCGGGACTTAATTATTGTAATTTTATTATTGCAGATTTTATTTAGCAGGGTTGACCCTCTGGATTAAAACACCAATCAATCTATCATAATAATTATGCGTCGACATAGCTAGAGTCGACATAGAGATAAGTAGCTACAATAGGTGATCCAGACTATTATATATTATATATTAGTTCGATATACACGCATATTAGCGAGAGATTTATATAAACCATAAGTCGCGTCGCGTTGCGTCCTGTCCTGCAAAAAATTGATGAAAAGGGGCAACAACACTTTAATTAATAGTGAACCATTGGGCGACATTTTAAACCCTTACAATCCCGATGTTAAAAGCCAGTTCCTATAAAAGAAAGTACCACTTCTTAGGATAGATAAAGTGGAACCGACAATATGTTTAAAGACAAAATGGCTGCTTAGAAACTAATATTGTGTTACACATCAGCTGAGTTGTTCAGCCCGGAGTTGGTGCCTGTCTGTTTAGATGTTTCGATATTGGCAACTCAAATACTGTGAATTCATATAGACATAGTTTTAATTGTGTTTGGATATCCTGAGTATCACTTCATTGCTCATTGAAATATACATAATTACTTTCGCATAGTTTATCATGCATAATATAATGCATATCTTTCTTAATCTTTCTAACTTATGTCAATTGGCACACAGATAGTTTGTAATGAAGATTTGTACAAATATTTTTATCTTCAAAATAATAATATACGGTTTCAGCAAAAACTAACAACAGCCTACATTTTCAAAAAGGAGAGGCACGGGCCATTAAGACGTTAATGATGATGATGACGTCAGTACAAAAGCCAATCTAATCCTACACATAGAGGGCACACGTAGTATATTGACACAGTATCAGCTGATGAAGGTTTCCGTCTGCCCGCTAATGCCACTCGTGTAGCTACTCACTAGTAATCTAATATTAATGACTCACTCAACTTCCATTTTCTTCTCGCCGATACATTAATTGCTTTCGAACAAGCTTAAAAATGAGATTTTATTTTGTAAAATTCTATGGCAGGACCATAATTTTAGCTTCAGTAATGCATTTGAGCAATTTAATAATAGACTTCAGAAATCTTTAATATTTAGCTACATTCATTAATTATTAACCACAACAGTAAATAGGAATTTTGGTTATGAGCAAGTTATTTTGTTTCTTTTTGTTATTACTCAATGAAAAATATATATAATATTAATGTTTGCTTTTGTGGTTTTGAGGACGAATTTTGAATATTTTTATTTATGTATGGAATTTTCCATGTATTATGTGAAGAAAATTGGTTTTTTGATTGAATATTTTATTTTAGGGAGTTTCTGGCTAGATTATATAATTATTGTTATAGTGTAGCAATATACATATAATTTGTAAAATATCCTAGGTTTGCTATAAAACAATATACAAATTAAGCAAACCTTTTTTATTACAATTTGAGTTTATGGGTACTTTTCAGTGTAGCAATAAACCAACGTTAATAATCATAAAGAGACAGAACCAAGAAACGTTGATTTCCGTCGATTATTATTAATATTTTTGGCTTAATCAAACCTCATTATTTATCGAGCTACTTTGTTTATTTGGTATCCGAACAAAAAAATATTAATTTAGATTGTTTTGATACCCATGTTAAGGTCTTCTGATTCTTATAACTACACGTACTGACCGAGAGCAAAAAGCAAACACAGAGACTTTGTTATTTATTACCAGTAGAACTTTTACAAACTCGAAACATCGCTAACGCTACAAAATGCCCTGTATTGATTCTTTCCATTATATTTAAGTCCACTTTAAGTAGCTCTCACCTCTTATATAACTTGTTAAATGTTAAATTTAGAGCTTCAGTGTTTATTGATCTAAGCCGCCTATAATTCACTCTATACCGGAATCGGCCGCTATATTTTAAGATATAAACGAACGCTCGACTTGAGGCGACATTTCTCGAAATACTTTTACATCCTTTTGCGAGAAATTTCTGTTTAACTTGAAATGAAAACCAGTTCTAAAATTTGTTAAAAATCTCTAAATCGACGTTGTGTTTTGAAATTTTTACGGGAAATGCGATGACACTAACATTTATATTCAGAAGGCAAGGACTTTCAACAACTTATACCTACAGCCTACAGGAAATAATTATTAAAAAGTTTTAGAGATGAAAAATTGTTTTCAGTGTCATGAAAGAGAAAATTGAACCTTGAATACTAAAATAAAGAGCATTTTTTCCATAATCCTTCCGTTGTTATCCGCATTGTCATTGTTTTAATTATAATAAACGTTGACAAAGAGTGGATTGATTATTTTTTGTTGTACGTTTTTTAATTTATTATACGAGAACAATAAACCTATGGAGCTATTTTCAAAATTACATTTTTATCTGCCACTTTAAACATAGATATTATGTTACGACTTACGACCTGTCTTAAATCATTCTAAGATTTGTATTAACTTTCAAATCAAATCAAATCAAATCAAATAGCCTTTATTTACTGATACAATAATTTGCAAGACATGCAGTATAAACATAAACATTAATATGAATTTATAATTTATAATTAATACAAAAGTCTCATTTTATATAGGTATTATTTTAGATTACTTTTATTTATATTAACATTATATTTGGCAAACAATAGTTGATAATATTAATCTATAATACTATTTATATGTCATTAGTATTTTTATTTATAGTGCATAAGGTTATATAAACTTTTATTTTAGACATCAGTATCAGCTTGCCCTTTGGCATAGGCCTCCCCTAGACTCTGCCATAATTTTCTATTTGTGGCGGTTCTCCTCCAAGTGATTCCAGCCACTAGTTTAATGTCATCCTCCCATCTCTTTTTTTGTCGTCCTTTTCTCCTTTTACCATCACGAGGGTACCACATTGTTACATCTTTAGACCACTTATTCCTTTTATTTCTTATCATATGTCCTACCCAGTTCCATTTAAGTTTTTTCACTGTATATGTGACATCAGTAATTTTTGTCTTAGTTCCTATATGAGTTAGTTTAATTTTGTCCCGTAACTTGATGTTTAGAATACTTCTTTCCATTCTAGTTTGACAAACTTTAAGCGCTTTGATATGTTTCTTAGTCAGGGCCCAAGTCTGTGCTCCATAGGTTAAACATGGCAGTATACATGAATCATATATTCTCTTCTTGTCTTTCATTGGTATTTGTGGATTCTTCAATATTTCTTTGAGGGACCAGTATCTTTTCCAAGCGCTGTTTATTGTGTTATTTATTTATTTCTGCATTTGGTGTTCTGGTGATATAATTTGTCCTAAATATGTGTACTGGTCGACATATTCTATTTGGTTAGAGTTAAGAAAAATTGGCGTTTTTATATGATTTGTCATTAGCTTTGTTTTGTCGGTGTTCATAGTTAGGCCTACAATTTTACTTTCTCTTTCCAATTGGGTCAACATTTCTTTTAGGTCCTGGTGGTTTTCACTAACCAATATCAAATCATCGGCGAATCGTAGGTGATTTAGCTTTTCACCGTTTATATTTATTCCAAATTTATCCCAGTCTATTTTCCTGAATATATGTTCCACCACTGCCGAGAACAGCTTGGGCGATAGGGGATCCCCTTCGCGTACTCCCTTCATTATTCTGAAAGGTGGACCGTTTCTGTTTGAATTTTTGCAGTTGATCCCGTATATATATTTTGTATTATTCTAATGTATTTGGAGTTAATTCCTTGTGACTTCAAGGCTTCCCATATATGTATATGTTTTATAGAGTCAAATGCTTTGTCTACAAAGGCCAAGTAGTATATTTTCCCATATTCATTGTTTTTCTCTATATTAACTGTATATATTAATGTATTAACTTTAGTAGTCACTTAATATTTGAGCTAGGGGACATATTTGGCTTAACCAGACATTTATGGCGATGATATGAAATGTAAAAAGGTCTATTCAGTTCTTGGTCACTTGGATAATTCACTGTCTCTCACAGACACACTACACTTCCATTGTCGACGAATCCCCTTTGTAATGGCTTAACAGTACTCGTAATTATATTTTCACAACTGAAAACATGATAACCAAAATCCACCTTCAAGCCAAAGCAATTGTTACGTGGCTGTTTGTTAATAATGATTTAGTTGGAATGATTGAATTAATAGTAAGAATGATTATTTTAATTCGATAAATAAATGATAGGTGTCGGAGCTAGACAAGATACCACGCTATTTATATCATTATTGTAATGTGAATTTATATCATTGTGTACATATGTCATAAAATTGTAAAAACCGTTAAATTGTAATATTACTAGAGATATTATTATAAGCTGACAGATTGTCAAATACAAAATTCTCCATACAATTGTACGCATTATATTTCGTTATAATTATTATTATGAAAAGGCAAACAAATATGGAGGCGCGGGGCACATACCGTTTAACCAATCGGCACGGTAAATATTACAATATAACGAAAAATAATGCGTACAATTGTATGGAGAAATTTGTATTTGACAATCTGTCAGCATATTATAATATCTCTAGTAATATTACAATCTAATGGTTTTTACAATTTTACGATGACACATATATTTGGTGCATATATCTGACACAAGGATTTCAACGTGACGGGCTCGGGCAAGGCTCGGGCATGCAGACATTGGCATATTGGCATAGTCGAGCGCTGAGACCAATCATTTATCGTATTTATGTTCAATTCCTCTCGTATTGCGAGTATCCATGGGTAACACTAATCAGTAATCACATACCATAAAGCGATTTGAAGCCCAATAATCGTAACTATTTGTGATTATAATCCTGTTTCAGTCGCCGCGCTGTCTTACTCGCTCGCGCGCGATTGCCGCATGTGTGAATGCGACACTGCACGGACCGAAACATGATTATAATCACAAATAGTTTGATCGAGTAGTATGATCACAAATTGTTACGAGAAATGAGGTGTTGGCTGGTTGTTCCTATTCTATAAAATCGGCTACAGTATTTTTTGGTAATTAATAATCTTCTTAAATGTTGATCTAACAATTGCAATTAGTCGAGTTTGGTCCCTTATCCTAAATAAAGTCCATAAAGGACAAGCAGAGAATTCTCCAGGAGAGAGAAGCGGAAAATTAGTCGTATCCTTTCTGTATTGAACAGAATGTGCCAACTGCCAACACGCTCGAACAAACGTTCTAATGAAAATATCGCGAGTAACTCGCATAGTTTTGTGTTACGTCTTAGATATTTTATAGCGTTACATAAACAATCTTGCGTATTTCTTTTGTTTATCCATCCGTTTGCGAGTTACAATGCCACGGCCAGATACTTAAACGTATAGCACCCCATTATTGGGGTACCTAAAACCTATCAAATTACTTAGGTCAAAGTTAAGATTTAATGAAGAATGATTATCATACACGTTAATAGTAACTACTGACAAAGCCTATGTATTAATACAGAGGATCAAATCTGCTAAATTAAATCTGCAATAATACAATTACAATCATATAATATACGCTAAATCCGCCAAACGGTATTCTCGTAAACGTTAATAACGGTGGCCGGTTTCATTGAAACTAGGCCAGTAATAATACACACTACTTCTTGCACTATTTCCACTTTAGTAATTATTTTACATTAATTTAAATATTTTACACGACCGGTTTCGACAAAGTCATCATCAGGTGTCACCTCGTGGTCTTGTAAAATATATTATGACAGTGAAACATGAATTTCCATCAAGAACCTACAGTACAATCAATAACATATCTAGGCCAGTAACGCAGGAGTAATTTCATAGTGCACAAATGTGTGCGCAGTACACAAGAGCGCTCTCTCTTCCTTTACTCTCGTAACCCAGTGGGACTGATGATCGACACGGCTGGTGAGAGATCAGGCGCAAGTCCGACTTTTTACATGCCTATCCGCCGCATGGATCATCTTTCTTGTCAGACAATCAGATGATCAGCCTGCATTATCCTAACCAAACTTGGAAACAACATTTTTTGTTGTTTCAATGCGGGAATAGAACCCACGACCACCGAGTCGAGAGCGAGAGTCGATGGAAAGGGAAAATCAATAAAAGATACCAGATGGACAAAGTGAAAAATTAGGGTCAGAACATATCTACTTGTCCCGCGGGACAACCACTCTGTCCCCAGTAGGTCCGTTATTTATTAGTACGTTAGGGTCCAACAATCTGTATTTGGATAGCAGTTGATTGAAATTTCATTAAAGGACCGATCAGGATTTTGTTTTCACGATTTGGTGTGGTAGTAGTTTAGACTTTGGATTAACACATAAGCTACTTTTTATCGCAGCAAAATGTAATATTCCCGCGGGATTTGACTTCGTCAACACGAAGTCGTGGACAACATCTAGTTAAACATTAAAATTATCAACGCAACTTTAATTTCGCACTCGCTTAACAGTTTCTATAGAAAAGTAAAACCGCAATATAAAGATGGAATATCTGCTGCGAACCCGTGACCTGAGACCATTGTTCCTGAGCCATTGTTTCAGACAAGTAGACGGTTACTGTGGAACGCAACATTTCACGTAAGCAACAAGCAACATTTCAGGTACATAAGCAACAGAGTATTAAATATATGTAATAGAGTATTAAATATTATGACAACAGCCCCAGATCTACGATTTTTTCGAAACGGGGCAAAAACTTGAAAGTGGCGCCCCTTTCTTCAGTGTTTGAAAAAAACTGTTATAACTGACAAATGAGTAGCATTTTTTGTGACATTTTGTGAAAATAGTAATAGGTACTTTTTATTATCTATTAGCTAATAACTTTAATTTGTGACATAAACAGAAATACAGAAAACATCGAAATAAAAAATGTATGGGATTTGACATAAGTCATCGCTAAGTGACATGTCGCTTGTGATGCCTTATGTCAACTCCCATACATTTTGTTATCAAACTTCGCCGTTGAAACTATCGAATGCATCTTGGCTAAAGTCCCAGGAAAAATTACAACTTGACACGGCACGACGTGTTTTTTTTAAATATTATATTAAGATTTGATATGACTTGATAAAAACATAAATTATGAGATTGTAGGAAAGGAGGCTTCACTTGTTCGATATTTCGAATTCTTGTCTCAAGGATTTGGCGCCCCATGGAATTACTGCCCGGGTTAAGTGCCCCTTAGATCCGGGGATGTATGACAATATAATAAATTGTCAATTTTCTGCAATACTAATAGTTTTACATAGTATTACATTCCTTGGCCTTTAGTCAAGATGCATTCGAAAATTTCAAGAGCCCTGCATCTGCTGATTAATTTCGTTGCGAGTCCTAAGACAGATTTAGCATATCCCTCGGGCACCCCTTGAGATCATCAATAGGTTTTTGTGGTTGGTTATCGCTTTTGATACAAAGCCTGGCTACACAGGAGTTGCAGTGGTGGGAATGTTTGGGCCATTTTACAGATTACATAAACATACTTCAAACGGTTTTTTTTTTTTTTTCATTGTCCTTGAGTTTTTGGGTCCCGTGTATGAAAGGACTGTAAAATACTGAAGTTACTCGAGTAGTCTGCGAAACGATGAAAATGCAATAACGAAAATAAAAGTGTATGTTTTAAAAATATAAACTCACTGTTCAGTGTTCACGGATACATAAGGAATTATTTTTCGGAAGTGTTTCGTCTAGTTTATGAGAGCACCGAAGACAATTTTATGGGAGGGTTTGGGATAAAAGGGCAGCAACGCACCTGCGTGCACTCAGTTACAGCTGATATATTACGTAAATGTTGAACATCAGTTAACATCAGGTGCCATCTTCTAGTTTCGAATAACAAAAATAGCTACTTTGGTATAAACATTTATTTGACGCTTATTTGAATTATGATGTTAAAATAAGAGTAAATAATAAGTTGTATTAAAACTCAACATGAAACCTTCGCTCTATTAGAGCTTTTTCGATGTCGCATCAATAGACTACTAAGGTACTTCTACTACTACTTTTTTTTTTTTTCGAAAGGGTCTATGCTAGCGGTCGGGTTAAGACCGCTCTAGCCTAATCAGACTATAACCAGCCTGGTGGCTAGTTGGTTTGATTAGAGTAAATGGGAGGGTTGGCCCTCCCTAACTTCACCCGGGTGAAGTTCAGATCGGTTGTTGGGGACAGCTACGGGTAAGCTATTTTTAGGACGGGAGGGACTCGGGTCCCCCCCGCTAAGGGGTCCGACCCCTTCCTCACTCTCTGATGAGTGAGGTTGCTCGCGCGCAGTAGTAAAAACTAGCGTCGGAGTTATCGCGATAGAGAAGCTCGTGTTATTTATGATTTCAGAACTGAGAGGGCCGTCCCTCCCCCCTTCCGCGTACGGTCGGGATGACTCGCGCGCGTAAGTTAAGGTACTTCTACTACTACTACTTCTTGTGTCTTTATAAAGCCATGTCGCACCGATGACAAAGACAGGTATAATGTATCATATTAAAATATATGGGCTGTCTCTCTCAAACCTTAGTTATCTGTGCGACATGTGATATTGCAATGGGAAAATGTATAATGCCGAATAATTAATTAATAATAATCGATGATTAGAGAGATAGCGTCTAACTAAAATATGCATTAAATACTAATGGCATTCAAATTTCATTACCATAAGCCTATATTGATGACCTAAATCTATAACCTAGATTTGTAGTGGACTCATAATACAATGATTCAAGAGTCGAATAATATATACCTCTTTACATAATTAGGTACTAGATATTACCCGCGAATTCGTGTGCCAAATCTCGCAGTGACCGTACATTTTGCTTCGATAAAAAAGTGCCGCCCTCAAACAAATATTTTATAAAAAAAAAAAATATTTCCTATTTATTATATGCTTCGCCCGCATAAATACAGTATCCCACGGAAACATCGTACTTTTCAGGATAAAACGTAGCCTATGTCCCCGCGATCTATTCTGTATCTGTGCCAAATTTCATGATGATTGTAGTTGTAGTTTTAACGTACGTACGTAGAAAGCGTAACAACCAAACAAACAAACTAACATTCACATTTATAATGTTACTTATATTATAAATGTGAATGTGAGTTTCTTTGTTAGGTTGTTAAGGATAGTATAGACTATAGATAAACAAAGGGTCGAACCCTACACAAGGTACTTAATTCTCTCAGCGGGAATACGAGGTGAAGGTTACATTGCATTATGAATAATTGTGCATAGAATACAATACATAGTACAACATAACAACAGATATATTATGTCAAGTAGTTAATCAATTGTTAGCTCAACATATTTATGTTGTGGACTGTATGCAAGTGGATTCAAATTTTAAAATGTACTACAACAAAAAATTAACATGTACTACTGTTAGTTGTACATAATTTATTACTATTATTATACACAATTCTTGAATAATCATACCGTTAATTAAAAATTAAAAAAATAACAAAAACCAGCGTCACTCTCATAAGACACAACTAAGAACGAACGAATCTAAAGCCCCGTCCAGACTCGCGAAGTAGGCTGAGGAAGTGCTCCGCGAAGTACAAAAAGGCGAAGCGAAGACTGTGTGTCCACACAGTCTTATTCGGCCAACCTCGGCCTACTTCGCAAGTAGTCTGGAGGGGGTGTAACGATACCTACGACAAACCGTTTAGACTCTAGAGCATGACAAAGATATATACAAACATACATGCATACATTCGAGAAACATAACCATCCTTTAACGCAGTAGGGTAAAAACAAAACCCTCCTCTGACTCAGTCGAGTAAAAACATAACCTTCTTTTGGCACAGCCGGTTAAAAAGGCTTTTTATAGCGGATAGTGCAAATGCCTGAAATAAAGTAGCAATGAGATCGCCGTGTTAAGGACTAGTATTTTTCCGCTGTCCCACCCGCGTAAATAAAGTATCCTACGAGAACCCTGTACTTTTCGGGATAAATAGTAGCCTATGTTTACATCCAGAGCCTATACCACTATTATAAAAAATTTCATCAAAATCCGTTCAGTAGCTTTTGCGTTAAAGAGTAGCATCATCCATCCATCCATCCATCCTGACTGACTTTCACATTAATTATAATATGTATTAGTAGGATAAATTAAATACATCAGAATGAAGGCTGATAGTGATGATGAACCAATAAATGGACTTCACGGATGTATGGTAAGCCCCTGTTTTATTATTAGGAAGCAATCAAACGCTTCTAACGGCACCGAGCGCTTTTGAATTATTGCGTAGCCTCGCTTCCTTTGTGCCGAGTGAAGGTCAGCTTTATGTAACATGTCGGGCTAAATACTACGAGAATAGATACTATTAGTTACACGGTACACCCTCAGGAGTGAAGCTTATCCAGGATATGAAATTGTGTTTTCATCGTCTATTTATTTATCTTGTACTTTAAACGATACAATCTTGTATATATAATCGGTTTCTCGAAAACGGCTCCAAGTATTACCATATAATTTAGTATGCATGGAGTTTTGGGGTGGAAAAATCGATCTAGCCAGTCTTATCCAGGGGGCAGGGATACTGCTCATTAGGATTCCGTACCTCGAAAGGAAAAAACGGAACCATTATAGGATCACTTTGTTGTCCGTCTGTCTGTCTGTCTGTCAAGAACCTTTTTCTCAGGAACACGTAAAGGTATCAAGCTGAAATTTATATAAAATACTCAAGTCTACTGTTCCTTGGAGCTGTGAAAAAATCAAACTTCTAAGCCAACGCAATCAAAAGATACAGCCGATAATGCCGCAAATTTTCGACACTCGCAAGGGAATGAAAACTTATACACGGGTACTTCCCGTGAATTCATAATCTTGAAATTTGGTACGAAGCAATGTCTTAAAGCACTGATAAAGGAAGATTTGCGAAAACCGTACATTTTAGTTACATCATTTAGTAAAAATATTTTTAATAATTTCAAACTTACTACCCCTTTCCTCATAAACGCGTAGAGGTATTAAATTGAAATTCATATCAAATATTCAGGTCTATAATACCTTTAAGCTGTAATAAAATCACATAGAGTAATAAACATCCATCCATACAAACATTTATAATAGTAGTAGGATAGTATAGAATTAAAGATTAGAAAAACAAGTAGCGACTGTTGAGTGTTTTTACTAGAAATTAGAAAATCATGCAGGCCTGCAATAGGTATGTCCTGCAGTGAATTAGTAGCTGCGACGACGACGAAAGAAGTCGCGGGAAACAGCTAGTATTCCATAAATTCAATTCGCTTTTATGACAGTGTTGTAATGTTTCAAGCAATGTGCTATATCCGCGAAACTTGAAACATTGAAATGGCCTACCCGATAAATATGTACAAGACAAAGGTTGTTTGTTGAGAAAATAATTGTTAAATAATTGTTAGTTAAAACAACCTGAGCTTATTAAACGAGTGCTGGCGGCTTCGTTGTTTGTTTACACAACGAGTTCTCAATGTTTAGTAAATAAATAATAGGTATCAAGTATATAATAGGTATACATTGTTTTTATACGATAAAAGAAAATTAATTCAAATAAAGTATATTTTGCATTTGCATGTTAAAGTATGATAATTTAAACTAACTAAAGTCTGTCAGAATCGCATTAATCTTAAACAAAAGAGAGGCATGTTTAAGCACGAATATAGTGGCTCGACCGGATAAATAACATGGTCTCACAGAAAACCTCCGTGAAAGAACGCGTTGTGTTTCGCCAAGTGCGTGAGGTTACCGCGCGGAGGCCCGAGGGTGGTTGTAATTAGTTATAACGAACGAAAAAAAGCAAGACATATGTACAGAGTACACGTAACAGTAATTATAACTCCACTCATCGTTAAAAATCTAAAAATACTGTCATCGTGCCTAAAAACATCACTTCAAAAAATTAGTAGAAAATTAAAATTTGTACACCTAGCACATCTGTGTATTGAGCCGTACTTAGTTAAGTTGTTATGTGAGATGATAAGTAGCTTCCGACAGATCGCGTTATAATCTATAAACCGTTAAATTTAAAATCATGTCGCAACGCGTGTGGTGACGTGGCACGACTCTGAAATTTCACTCTCAGCGCCGCTAAAGACGTTCCAATTATGTGGTCTCTAACTACCTCTATGGGAAATCAGCTTATGCAATGGACACGCTGTCGCATGTCTAGAGAATAGTTGCGATTTGCGATAAACACACCGGTAAAATTTATCTAGAAACTTTAATCTATAAAACTTTTTTACGCTTACCCTGCATTTCACAAGTTCAGGCTGTAGTGAATTGTTCAAAAATCTCAACAGTAAAATACGTTTTAGCCTGCTTTACGTATTTTAACTATACGACAGACAAATTCTTAGAATGTCAAAGGCGAGAGAGATACGCTTAAAATGGGTTACATCTAAGAGAATTTAGGATGTTAATACTATATTATAGGAGTTAGGTAGTTATTTAGCAGGGAGCTAACCTAACCTTCTTTTTTTTGATCTCGCAGGGAAATGGTCGTTACGTCCTTCCCGGGTTGGGGGACCCGGAGGTATATGGGACTCGCCGGTTTACCGATTAAACTGTACCTGCGGATTGCCCTCAGCCGCTATAAGGGGTGTGTACAGTACAGTACAGTAGCCTATGACAGCCAGGAAGAAAAAAGACAATAGTACCAGCATGGCCAAAAGCCCAAAAAGTATGTGAACTTGGATTTGTTAAACTTAAAAGTTTAAGAAATCCAAAAAAGTAGCAAGGCTCCAGTGGTTAGATTACAGATATATGTATATTGAATTAGATATATATTAATGAAAAAAAAAAAAAAAAAAAAGATACAATGACTTTGCATATATATGGCTATATTGCATATAGCACAGCATATATAGTTAAGAAATTAATTAATCTTATGTATACAAAATTTGTTAACTGGTACTATTGTGTTTTTCCCGAAGTGCAATGTGGCAGATCACAAATTGCAATAAAAAATATTGTGAAAATATTTTCATCGCAAGCGCCAACCTGGGCGCCCCGTACTGAAATAAGTTACAGAAGAGCCATAAGAAATAAGTCGTAAGAAATAAGTAAATACTGTTGAGTGACACATAAGATAAAAAGTGAATGTTAACTAATGCGAGATAGTAGTAGTGAATAATGAGTAAGAAATGTTTTTGTAAATTAAGATAAGTGTTCTAGTACACTAATATAAAAAATGTAGGGGTATGTAAACATAATATATGTTATAAAATTAGTATGAAATAAAATTAAAAGTTTATGTAATACACTGGACAATGTAAGAAACAGACAAATCATGTGAAATAGAAAAGTTGTGTAACAAAATAATATGAGAAAGTACAATAAGATGATAAATGTTATAAAAAACTAAGATAAGAAAGAAATGTGTTAAATTAAATAGCCATAAATGTAGAGATGAATCTGTAGAGTGGATGTAGCGATATATAAATAAGAAAATAGTAAAAATGTAAAGAGAACAAAATATGTATTAAATTATAGAAATAAAAATGTAAGTAATAAATAAATAAATTGTCTACAAGTAGAAAAACATAACACAAGCAAACAATTGTCCTAGCTTACGGTTGGGAAAAAAAAAAAAAAAGGGTGTGTCCAGGATCTGTCTAACACAGGACACGAACTAACTTAACCTACCCATACCTACTAATTAATACACTTTGTCTGATGCTGTATCAGAAATTAGAAGGGTCCGTCTAATCTAAATTACTACTAATTGATACACTTTGTCTGATGATGTATCAGAAATTAGAAGAGTCCATCTTATCTAAATTACTACTACACTTTGTCTGATGCTGTATCAGAAATTAGAAGGGTCCGTCTAATCTATATTACTGCGATGCTGATAATTTTCACATGAAAAAATCATAGCTACCAAAAAGCACTATTCAAAACTATAATAAATTTAAGTTTTATAACATTATCTCATTATATTGAAGCTTGTTTCCGACACCGTTAATTAGCTTTGTGATAAACTTCTGTGGAGTTTTACTGTGCTTACGACCAAACATAATTGCAACTCCAAACTTGGCAGAAAGCGACTAAACTTAACCTTTAACTAAGTCACACCCGTCCAAAAAGATTTGGATCTGTAGAAACAGCATTCATAGCTGTTTATATAATCGTAAAGTAAAATAATCTTAATTGAAAAATATAAGAATTTGTGACGGTAATAAAGAGTAAACATTTTTTATGAACAACAAAATTAAAAATTTTAAGTAGCCCCCGAACTATTAAGTGCGCAAGCTAATGATAATGATATATAATTAAGAACAGTCTCGATCATGTCAGTTATCAAACAAAAATAAAACCTGCCAAGTGCGAGTCGGACACGCGCACCGACACCGTGTTCCGTACAAACCTGTAGTGATTTTGTTACAGCTTAAAGGTATTATAGATCTGAGTATTTGATATGAATTTCAATTTAATATCTCCACGTGATCCTGAGAAAAAGGGTCTTGGTGGACATTCGGACGGACAAAAAAGTGATCCTATAAGGGTTTCGTTTTTTTCCTTTCGAGGTATGGAACCCTAAAAATATATCCAAATCGGTTAATCTCGTTTGAGAGTTACGATGACAGATACAGAAATACACACACAGACACGTCAAACTCTTTTTTATCGGGGGTCAAAAACATCAAAAACATGACTTTTTCCTCAAAAATAAATTGCAATAAAATTTTCGCAAAATTTTAATGTAATATTTTCTACCAAAGAATAAAATATGATGAATAAAAGATTCTATTATTCGGAATTGGGTCTCTCTTGCGAAGGAACGTGACGAAAAGACTTTAATACTATTGTGGTACACGAAAATGCACTAGGGTAAGCTTTCATTAGGCCTGGACGAAGCTGAATGACCTCAACAAAGACACCATACAGCTTTTACGAGTTGGCTCATAACATCACATATTAAAGAAAGTGTTGTTTTGTTTGATGAATAAAACTTTTGATTGGAATAATATAAAGGTTTAAAACAACGATTTGTGTACCTTGGACTATACTATATTAAAAATATAAAAAAATACCTTGAAAAATGGTGCAAAATGTGACCTTGTCGCCAAATGCAAATAAAATACTTTAAATAAATTTGTTTAAAATTTTGTATCGAGATGTAAATAATAAGGATGTATTCACACTGCGACGATACGCGGCGCTGCAAGATAGCTGTTGAAAATTGAACTTTATTCACTACATAAAAAGATATAGGTACGTTTCATATTGAAATTAGGTAAATTCAAACAAAATGAAATTCGAACTCGAAAACTAATTCGAAATCTTTTCGTATCGTTCCAGTGTAAATTGACCGTATCTTATCTTCTTATCTTATTCTTTCTTATATATAAAAATGAATTGCTATTCGTTAGTCTCACTAAAACTAAAGAACGGCTGGACCGATTTGGCTAATTTTGATCTTTAAATAACCGTATCAGTTCAAGGAAGGTTTAAACGGTGAGAAATTTCAGTACATAGCTATGGCAGAACAACGTTTATCGGGACAGCTAGTATAGTATAATTTACAAATAAATTTCAAATAGAATAGTATTCTTCGTCTAGAACTTCCATACGACTACAATATACCGACTTGGCAATTTATTACTTAAGTGCAAGACGAATGCATACTCGTAAAACTCGAATAAGCAGTAATGTTGGAGGAATAAAACATATATATGACACGTACAAAATAAACTTCTACTTTGATTTTAGTGCAGTACATTATGCATCTTTTATTTTGTTGTAGCTGGACTTTTATGTGATTGGTGACAAGTTTTCTTTAGATTGTGGATTTAAGGATTATTCGTAGTCGAATTTGTAGTAATATATTAAATTAAGGCTGTGGCAACAGCCTTCTTTATAGATACATATAATATGTGGACCTTTACTCAAAAATTTTTATTTTCAAACAGAAAAAAATCTTCTAATAGTATTATTAAAACTAGAGGACGCAATAATATAATACATATAATTTTTAAGTTTGAACTAGAGAGAGGAGTTATTTTATAGTGAAATTGGTTTTTGTAACTCGATTTTATCGTCCCCCTATTCAGCAGCTTCTCTTTATATAGTACTAGCGACCCGCCCCGGCTTCGCACGGGTACAATACTGATACTAATACTGATATAATAGTAATATGTATGTTAGTCTATAAGGTATTTATAATATGAGCCTATGCAGCCCGAAATAAATGGTATTTAATTTAATTTAATACTACAGAATGTCGCCCACTCCGCAACGGGCCGTGCAGCAGAAATCGTAATATTATAATTTCGCCATAACTTCAAAACCAAACGTCCAATTTTAATCATTCACAGACCAAATATTATCTACATAAACTGTACTTAGTGATGAAATAATTTATTTTGATACGGATTAATAACATGAGTAAAATAAACGCGTTTAAATGTAGTCCAAAAAAAATCAAGATTTTTAAATAAAAAAATGGTTGTTGTGCCTCACTCAACATAGATAGGTATAGTTTGTCGCGGACTTTTTTGTATATATTTATAAGATCTACAATTAATTAAAACATTATATGGTTCTATCTTTTATAGTTTAGGCAGCGTACGCAAAATAAGTAACTTTTCTGGTTGATTTTTTACACCTTGTGTCCGAAAAACCCAAATATCTTACGGAACCCTATTTTTTCCAAAATAAAATTTAGCCTATGTTACTCGTGGATAATGTAGCTTTCGAATGGTGAAAGAATTTTTGAAATCGGTCCAGTACTTTTTGAGCCTATTCATTACAAACAAACAAACAAAGAAACATACAAACAAAGTTTTCCTCTTTATAATATTAGTGTAGATTAAGCATTGTGTTGGTCGTTAGGTTATTGATAGTTTATGTTTCTGATAAATTAAGTTATGTTCTTCTATGTGTTATCGGTCTGATTGTATCATGCGGATGATATTTTCCATTGGGAAAAAACTCCCATTAAAAATAATAAATAAAAAAAAACTATGTAATGGTTCTTAGATAGAAAAAATAAAACAAAAATAAATGTTGTGACAGACTGACAAACGTCAACATGTAACAAAATTGTATCTGTCAAACGCACTGTAGTATAAGCTAATAATAATTTGAGGTAGTGTGTGTTGTTCTTATTTTAAAAATATTAGCTTTCTGCGCACCTTTCTCCACCTAAACTTTAATTTACCGGTTAAATTTTATACTCCTCCAGTTGCACGATTCTCGTAAAAGTGTACTGAAAATTTTATTTTCAATAATTAATATAATAATCCCCTATAAAAGGTTTTGTCCCTGTACGTTGAAAATGTCGCTTGACAGACAAGGACAAAACATGTTATTGCTCATCCACTGAGTAAAACCACTGAGTATTTTTATTAGTAATGGGGTTATATTATTTATAATATAAAAATGTATTGCTGAAAAAACAACACTTTTCTATACTCCCATACAAACGATTCGTAGTAATACTAAAATGAGTGACGTTAGTATCGCATAAATATAGGTATAGGTTTTTGGACCTTTTTTTTTAATATTGGTAAAGGTGTAGGTTGTAGGAGTAGGTATAGGAGTAGGTGTAGGAGTAGGTGTGTTTATTAATTCTAGTTCATATTTAAAACAGAACAACGTCTGTCGGGGTCAGCTAGTAATCTATGAAATTTGTAAACGTTACATGATTGTCTCAGGTTATTCAGAAGAGCTAGTTAACATTTAAGTCTCGTGCCCGCAAACCATTATCCTGCGCGATCCACGTAAATGACGTCATCCTCTTTGAATGGGATTGTATGCACCTCATACATACATATGAGGTTGTATGAAAAAAACCTTAACGATAAATGTGTATCATTATGTTTTTCATTTTTACTGTTTTGTATAACGTATGTAGATTGTCTCGTTAGGAAAATGAAAATGGTAGGAGTTTATGAAATTGTTTTACAAGGAATATAATAAAGATATATTTTGTTTCTAAATTAACACGTAAGGTTACTCGTAGATTTCAGCGGTCACTAATCAAGCAATCACCGTTTAGATAATTTCCTATTAAATATTTAAAAAATCACATTCAGCACATCGTGCTTGTTTGTGTGCATTGACTATTCAATGCACATAAACAGCCTATGCTCCGAAACTACTGAACCGATTTTGATGAAATTTGGCACAGATGTAGAGTAGACCACGGGGAAGGACATAGGCTACTTTTTATTATGGCAAAATATACGGTTCCCTCGAAATACAGTAATTGAGAAGCGTCCTAATACATAGTGTTGAATAAAGATAACATAATATTAACGGAATATTACAACAATATATTTGTTCACTCTAAGATACAAAAGGTGAACTAGTATAAGAAGAATCATGGTTTATTTCCAAGAAGTTGGTTACAAAGGTGTTAACATTTTTATATTTTCAGCTCTAAGGGCATGGGAATAACAATTTGAATAATAGGTATATAAGAATCATATTAACAAATTAAATCATGTCCTCGAAATCCCAGCACCATAATAATCAATTAATAACAAAATAACAACACTAAACTTATACCCCCTTACTAATAAACGCTGTCATAAGCTTTGAATAGTTAAACAGTGTTTTGTTCCCGTCACACAAGTGACATTTTTAATTCGATTGAAGAAGACAAAACACTGTATAACTATTCCAAGCTTATGACAGCGTTTATTAGTAAGGGGGTTATTGTTTTATTTTATTTCAGCACACAAAGGATTTTTCTTCCAACGCCTGCTGGCGTATACAAAACAGGGTACTAAGGTACTACTCGATTAAAAGCTAAACAAGATTTAATGACTGATAAAAATAATTTGGTAATAATGAAGAAATTGTTTTGCATGGGTAACTCCGATACCTTTTGGTTTAACTTAAAACCTACTAAGTTAAATGAAAATCTATAAACTTGAAGGATCGGGCAATCTGAAGTTAAACACGATGGAAGTTTTGAAAAGATTAAGTGTTTTGTATTCATTGAAACATTGGATCCAAGATTATTTACTTATCTATATTATACTATATAATTATTTAGAGACCAGTATATTAATTTAGTTAACTTATTTTTGCAAAGAATTGCGGTTCTTTTTAACTATATTAAAAAGCGTTTATTATGGGTATATTATACTCTTCAAAATATACTGACCTGCGAAAACTTTTAAGATTTTAATCATTTCAAAACTATATAAGTTACTGATATTAAATAAAAAAAAATGTAAAGCTAATTTAATCAGGTTTCTGAAACGAGTAGAAAGTTGATTGCTATAAAACGTTTTTATTTAAGTCTCTAACTTCTATAAAATTTTAAATGTGTAGTAGGTAAGTATAAAACGTTTTTATTTAAGTCTCTAACTTCTATAAAAAATTAAATGTGTAGTAGGTAAGTACTTTCTTTTGCAGTAAAGTGTAAGAATAAAATTAGTACATACTAGCTTTTTTCCGCGGCTCCGCGTGAATACAGTATCCCACAAGAACACTGAACTTTTCCGATGTAGACTAATTGTATTGATCCGGAGCCCAAACTACTACCATACCAAATTTCATCAAAATCCGTTTAATAGTTTTTGCGTGAAAGAGTAACAAACTTCCATCTCCATCCTCACAAACTTTAACATTTATAATAGTATAGTATGATTGTGTGTCCTATATTTTGCAGGACTGCAAGGCTGTGTAAAGGTAGCATCAGAATAATAAATCAAGGAAGCTCTTGATCTCAGCGCAGCTTGCAACAGACCCTTATTCCCTTTGGAGCCCAGTAAAAGAGGGATACAATAACACTCACATAGAAATACAATAACACTCACAGAGAAAATATATTTCTCTGTATAATGCAATACTAGGATATAAAAACTTAGGCCTTTTCATCCTATAATGAATAATTTATCCAGTATTCTCTAATCAAAGTAACCACTCTTGAAATACTGTAGTACCTGGGACAGTTGGTTTTTAATGTCGTATGGTTGCCCAATCTCATACGGCATTCTCACAACACAGTCAGCCTAGTCCAGAGGAATGACTGGACTAGGCTGACTGTGTGTGTGTGTGTGTAGGCCAATACGTCTGGGGTAAACCATGTGCGGGTTTCCCCATGATGTTTTCCTTCACCGTTAAAGCGTCTGTATAATGTACTTGAGATCTGAAATAGTTTCATTGGTACATGCCACAACCTGGGATTCGAACTTGCAACTCGAGAGAGTGCAAGTTCGAATCGTCACAGAGCTCTTACTAGGATATAAAGTGGATTATAAATTAATTAGGTGTAAATCTGAACTTTTTTTCACAGGCTAGAATATATAACTTACGCAAAGAGAAACAGCATTCATAGTACGATCCAAAAATATGAAAATTTTCATCGTTCCCTTCATCGGCCCACAATTTTTCCATACCGTGGACACATCGTATGCTTGTAGTAGTGAATCGAAAGCTAACTATGTAGCTATTTATCTGTATCTCTTTCTGTAATCTGTACTCTTTAAAGTGCAACTCTTCGAAGTTAACACGTCTAGTGACAAGGGGTGTTTATTAGTTGCTACGACAGAGTACGTCTCTTTGAAATAAAATTAGTTTCCAAAAAAATCTGATTTCCTCTTTTATCTTACATATTTTTTTTTGTAAGGATCCTTTTGCCAGAGCCTTATATTATTAGGAAATACTGTATTTTGCGTCTAAGCTGAACATTTGTATTCTAATACCGAAATTACACCAAATAATATTCTGTACAACAAATTCGGTGATATTATGTACCGAGAGCAAAATAAGTATTATAAGGATTAGGTACTAGAGCAATTTATGAAAAAAAGTTGTATTTTAAGATCTTAATTTAATTTAAATAAAGGAATATCAAGGGATTTTCAGTGATTTTTAGTGCAGTAATGTTTGAATGTAAAGTTGAAGAAAAATAATGTTTCATAAATTGAATAATTACTATTTGGCAATGGCACTGATGCGACGGTAGTCACACTATATTAGGAGCTTAACAGCCTCAGTGGTCTAGTAGTTCGAGCATTGGCTCTCGACTCGGGAGGTCGTGGGTTCGATTCCCGAATTGGAACAACAAAAAATATTGTTTCCAAGTTTGGTTAGGACAATACAGGCTGATCACCTGATTGTCTGACAAGAAAGATGATCCATGCGTCGGATGGGCATGTAAAAAGTCAGACCTGCGCCTGACCTCTCGCCAGTCGTGTCGGTCATCCGTCCAACTGGGTTATGAGAGTAAAAGGAAGAGAGAGTGCTCTTGTGTACTGCGCACACACTTGGGCACTATAAAATTACTCCTGCGTAACTGGCCTGGTTTCAATGAAACCGGCCACCGTCACCGAAATCGGTGTGGGGGGTGTTAGTTATATTAGAAGCTAGGATCTGGAAGGCCGAAGAAAAAAAAAGCATTGAAAATAGAACTCTGCTGTAATACAATAGAGCATAAGTTGGAACACAGAAGTATCGAGTCAAAAGTCAATGTCATATTTGACAGCTTGACATTCGACACTAATTCCATTTTCAACTCTATTGTATTAGCGGCGGGCATCGAGACCGGTTTTACCCGAAACCGAAAACCCGGGTTTTCCCGGGTTTTCGGGCCTACAATAAAACCCGGTTTTCAAAATATTAAAAACCGGTTTTCGGTTTTTTCGAGCTTTTTTTCATTATGAAATTCTACAACACTTTATAACAGTTACAGTCACAAACCGAACGTTATAGTGGCTTGTGATTGTCAATGTAGAATTTTAGAACAATAGTTATAATGTTTTCATGTTGTATGTAGTACATTTGGGGGCACGGTAGTGCCCCCGCCCCGCCAGGACGAGTGAGCGAAGCGCAAGGGACCAGACTACCTTTTCTCGAAGCGATTCGTCGATTTTTTGGACCTTCATAACTTGGTATAATTTATTATTCGGTTCCATCAGCGCTCAGTGCGAATTGCTCTCCGTTCCCATGATACCCAAAAATCGAGTGGGCCTAACGGAATCCGTCCCATTGTGTTAAAAATGTGTGCTCCAGAGTTGGCACCGGTCTTAACGCATCTTTTTCGGCTCACCTGCTTTTATGGCACAGTCCTGGCATCAGCTTTGGTGTGCTATCGCCTGCCCTGTTCATACTGCATATCAATGATAATATTATGTGATGACGACAGTATGGGTGATGCCTTATATACAGGTCGCCCGAACATCTCTCGGCAAAACATCATTGAGAGTCGAAACGAACTTGTCTCTCAAATTAAGAATTCATTGGAGAAGATCTCTGAATGGGGTAGACTTAACTTAGTCCAATTCAACACCTCTAAGACACAAGTTTGCGCGTTCATCGCTAATAAGTTACCGATGGTCGTATGTCCTCGTTTTGAAAGCATACCCATAACTGTCTCCTCCAATATAGGAATACTTGGTGTTAGCATATCGAGCGAGGTCTAGTTCTGATATCATCTGGAGGGCAAGGGCAAGGCCAAGTTAGCTTCCAAGAAGCTTGGTGTTCTGAACAGGTCAAAGCAGTATTTCAGTCCGGTCCAACGCCTACAACTCTATAAGGCGCAAGTTCGGCCTCACATAGAATATTGTTCTCATCTCTGGGCAGGAGCGCCAAAGTACCAGCTTCTCCCTCTGGATCGTATCCAACGAAGGGCCGCTCGAATTGTCGACTGCCATAGTATTTCAAACAGGCTTTACTCCTTAGAGCTACGTAGAGATGAGCATCGCTCTGCATCATATATCGGTTATATGACGGGGAGTGCTCCGAGGAATTGTTCGGACTTATACCTGCGTCAACTTTTCGCTACCGTTCGAAGGGACAAAATATTTATCATCCTCATCACCAACTGTCGCTAACAGTATTTCCGGACCATTACGACCTGCACACCTTCAAGAAGGCAGCATATTCCCTCCTAAAAGGCCGGCAAGGCACTTCTACACGCCTTAACTCTACAAGCCTAACTTTACAAACTCTACACTTTAGTCAAATTATGTGGCATGGCCATTTCGTCAGGCAACGTATTTTGACTAAGGTGTAAAGTTTGTGAAATTATTAATTACTTTACAAGAAAATGTTTATGGTGGGATCACATTTTACCAGTATTACGTTGTTACAACAGAAAGCAGCTGATAAAAGTTAATTTTAGGACATTCCTAACAAAATTCTACAAAATCAACAAAAAACCCGAAATACCCGAAAAAACCCGGGTACCCGGTTTTGAAGATGGCTGGGACCGAAAAACCCGGTTTTTTAAAATATGACCGGTCTTCGATCCCCTAATTAGCGCAGAGTTCTATTTTCAGTGCTCTGGATTTTCCCTGGCACGCCGGATTCCAGATCATATAAGCCTAGCCTAAGTGACTGAAGACGATAACACGCGCACGTTTATCCTTCGTTTCCTTCTCTCTATTTTTTTTTTTTTTTTTGCTATCTGTACCTAAAAAATGCTATTGGCTTAGTGAATACGTAAACAATATCTTTTCACGGATATCTTGTCTTGAATTCCTTTCTACAAACAATTTTATTTTGTTACTCGGTAAATAGAATCGCCTGAATTGTATTAAAGTCCCTTTTTTCTGTTAATAAGGTAAGTGTACTCAGCTCCTAAGCCTTATTGGCCTACTGGACCTTCCATTACATCTTCAAAATTACCGGCAAAATTTGTTTGTTTTGTTTCCTTCATGACTTTGTCATAGTTTGAAACTTTTTACACACGGGTGTCAAAGGCGTTATAGACTTATAAAATACCAGATATTGTCCGCGACTTCGTACGCGCAAAAAAAATCCCAGAGGACCATGCATTTTGCCGAGTTTAAAAGTAGCCTACGTCAACGACTAGAAAGAGTAACATATATCCATCCATCCATCTATCCTCACTAACTTAATAATTATGGAGCAGTCAGTAATTGTTGCATCTATCATCAAACATATTATAGGTACAAGTATATTTTGTATGTAAAAAAGTTAGTTATGCTAAAACTAGGGATTCAATTTCCCATATTATTTACAACTTTCTATCTTTATCAACTAAATTTTCCTAATAAACAGTCGTAGGTTCCATGAAATTAGTAATAAATAAAATTCAAGTCGAGCTTGTTAAAACGCGAAGTCTTGTCTACTAACTCGAGTGAAATTGCATTTTTATTATAACACTAACTAGATTGCTCACTTGAACCGTTGAAAATTTCGTATAAAATCTTTGCTCCGATATCAATGAAAATTATTATTATTTTTCTTTGGCAATTTTTATTTCAATTCTCAGAGTGAATATGAGAATCAGAAACGAATGTAGTGTGAATGCTCGAATAGGTTTACTTAATATTTTTACGCGTTACTTTATAATATTACTTATCTTTTGCCCGCTCCGCCGACGTAAATAAAGCATTTCACGGAAACACTATACTTTTGGGCGATAAAAATGCCTAAGTTTTAGTCCAGAGCCTAAACAACGACCATACAAAATTTCATCAAAATCTGTTCAGATGTTTTTGCGTGAAAGAGTGACAATCATCCTTCCATATATTCGTCCTCACAAATTTTCACGTTTTTAATAGTACCTGGAAGTATGGTAAAGATCATAGACATAAGAAGGATACGGTATGGAATATACCTACTACTAATGTCAATAATGTGAAAGTTTGTGAGGATGGATAGATGTTACTCAATCATGAAAAACTACTGAACGGTATTTTATGAAATTTAGCATGGTTTACTACCATAACCATTTAAGTTCTGGATTAAAACATAATATGCTACTTTAATACTTTTGATCTCGAAAAAGTGCAGTTTTCCCGTGGGATACTGTGTTTACGCAGTCGTAGGCGCTGGAAAAAGCTAATATAATATAAACTATCCCCGGAGGACTGTGATTTATGTTCGAAAATTCTATGCGTCAACAATATCTAAACGTTATCTCCAGAGAAAATGGAACGTTTTCGATCCAGATCCAGACCTGCTATGTTGTCAGGAACAAAGAAACGTCCATCAAATTGTGGAGGTGCTTCGAAATTTTCTTTTTCGGTAAGTTCTTAAAGTAATTAGTTTTTTGTACTTGATTATACAAGAAATTCAGTTTCAGAGAAAGGTTTCTTCTTTTTTTTTTTAAATATACCAATAGAAACTATCGTTTCTGAAATAAATTTTTTTCAGTGATGAACTTTTAACAAGGTGAAACGTAAAACACTTGTATGTCTGTCACAGAAACATGCTCCAGCACTTCACTGGGAATTGACTGGACAGTAATAAAAGCTTCACAAAAGGTTAGTTACGGTCTAGTTTGTGTTTCAATTGCACGCAAAATCTGTTTTTTGGCGCTTTCAAAGAATTTTATAATTTTTGTTCCTAGTAGCTATTTAATAACGTTTTACATTAATAGTTTAGCAAGTTTTTATAACTAGCTATTTATTTAACTACCTACTATTTGTTATTAAGAAAACTTTTTAAATGATTAAAAGTAAAGAAACTTCACATAGACACATATATCAAAAAATTGTTAGATTTCTTCCTTAAAAACCTTCAATCCTATCCTACTAATCCTACTAATATTATAAACGTGAAAGTTTGTGAGGATGGATGTTTGTTACTCCTGCACGCAAAAACAACTGAATGGATTTTGATGAAATTTGGTATGGTAGTAGTTTAGGCTCTGGATTAAAACATAGGTTTCTTTTTATCCAGGAAAAGTACAGTGTTCCCGAGGGTACTGTATTTACACGGGCGGAGCCGCGGGCATGCGCTAGTTATATTATAAAGTTAACTTGTTACTCTCTATTTAAACTACATAGTTTATCTAAACATTGGTAAACGTTCAAAAGATAATAGCCGCGTTTTGTACCTCACTCGATTCAGTGGCCACTGGAACTGTGATTCGAACGTGCAAGAGTCAATAGACAATGGCGTTGTTTTGTACAATTTTGTACAAAAATTTTAGTACCGTTTCCATATATTATAGACAAGGTATATCGAGGCAAAGAGTGTCCACACTCAAACTGCCCTTCTTTTGGGGTTGTTTGGGGCAGTCGAGGCTTGTCGTTTGTCATCTTAACATTTTATTGACATTTGCTTGCCGCGTATAATCAGTCCGCTTTGACGAAATCAAGGTGGAGTAAGTTTTTCTTGTATATAGATTTTTTCTGTCAAATATGTACGTGGCTAACGGCCCGTTTCAATAATCTGTCTATCTATAACTATTTGTTGGAAAAGTCAAAAGACATGTTTGATTTTGGGCTAGTTCTATGTACACTACATAGGTAAATAGGAAAAAAATATGGGAATATCATAAAAATACGAAAAAAATAATTTGAAGAAGGGTACATGCGTACAAAAATGATTATTTGAAGAGTTTTTTATTGCGAGAACACTATTTTTAGGGCGGTCAAAACAACTGTCATAGTTGTTTTGACTTGACTTTTGACGTAGTAGACAGTTTTACGAAGAGACGATGTCTTGAATGCCAAACGTCTTTCTTTGTCAAAGGTCATGTCATTGACAAAATGACATTATTTATTTAATTTTGATCTGATCCGCCATGTTTTATTTTACTTTTGTGTTGCTCTCCTTGACGAAGTTAATTTAAATGTACATGGAAACGAAGTGAAATTAAACAAAATAAAGAATAGGAAACGGTTACTATATTATGTAGCTATATTTACATATACTGTACGTAGGGCTGGCCCAGGCCTCATACATTTCTTGAACATCGCTTTTGTACCGGTTTTGTAAAAAAACGGCAAATAATTGAATGACGATGTTTTAACAGATAGTTATAGATAGATAGGTTATTGAAACGGGCCGTTAATGAGCTATGCATATCCTAATATTTGAAATCATTGGCTGTTTCATATGTCTTGGATATCCCTTTTTTAATAAAAATATTTGCACAGCGAACACGCAACTCCACGTTGCTGTCTGTCTGTCCACTGTTCAATGACTTTTCTAACGCATCGGATAGTGATAGTAACATTTTACATTAATTAGCGTATCTGTAGCGTAAATATCTTTATCCATCGCCTAATTGCTAAAACGGCTGGACCAATTTTCACGTAACTTTCACTGGCAGATAGCTGATGTTAAAAAGAGTAACTTAAGGCTATTTTTATCTTAGAATTCCGTTTTAGAAACTAGAGTTTTGTTTCCGTTACTTCTACGGAAAGTGTTGCGAGCACCAGCTAGAGGCTAATAAAACTGTAAACTAACAACAAATCTGCCTACTGACAAAGACTATCAAAATAAAAAAGTAGATACCCACAGAATACCAATTACGTTTTTACTCGAAAAGCGTATCTATGTAATCTTATACAAATAAAATGGCGAAAGTTGTACTTTTCGGCCTGGAGAATGGTTTTTATTATAATAACGTATGAGATGGGAGGCTCTACGGCCCCACAACCTCCATAAGCCAACCCTCACTAGGAATTGTCTCGGCATAGTATATTTTATATATTTTTCGCTTCGAGACTATTCCTTATAAATAAATTCTTTTTTTTTCTTGTTTTTCTCGTACCTTCTAAATTTTTAATGGGTATCTGTTTAAAAAACTATGGAGGTGAGTAGCTAGTAGCAAGTTAAAATAGCCAGTAACTAATTCACACAAGCGTATTATTTTACACTAGCTTTTGCCGCGATTTCGTCCGCGTAGAGTTCAGCTTATAAAGTTTTAACCAATTGTTCTCCCCCTTAGTGGGCGAATTTTTCAAAAATCCTTTCTTAGCGGATATCTACGTCATTATAACTATCTATATGTCAAATTTCAGCAAAATTTGTTCAGTAGTTTCGGCTGTGCGTTGATAGATGTGTCAGTCAGGTTTGCCTTTTACATATTTAGATTTATATTTAAATATATAATATCAAGGAAAAATATACCTGTGTTAATTGTAAATAAATATTTAGCAACATAAAAAGTAGTTCCTGAAAGACTTTATGTGCAAACTGAAGCCGAGAAGAACCATGAAAATAAAATAATAACGGCACAATAGAAACATTTCTAGGTCGTAAACCATTGTTCAATAAAATTATTATTATTGTTCCAAGCAAACGAAACCGAAAACAACCAGCGAAACAAAATATATTATAAACCGCAAAAGAACAAATGTCGCATCGTAAACCACGAGGTTTCAAAGTCCTTGTTATTTCTTTCTTTACGATTGTTGACAATTAAAATGAATTTTCGCAAAACATAAAAGGCTTTATTGAAATTGTTTTACGAGGATATCACTGTTTATTCTATTATTTTCCTCATATACTCTTATTTTCTTTGACAAAATTACCTGTAGAACGTCTCTTGATATTAGAGTTTGTTTGTATGGTGTTCCATAATAATATTATCTAGTCCCATGACTAGATAATATTATTATGGTGCAGCTTGGCAAGCAAGGATCCATATCCTTGCTTGCCAAGCTGCTTGCCTAGCGTGTGCAGATGTCATTATTCATCCAAGCCATCATATCAAACTTTAAATACGTTGAAGAAAATCATTATCTGATTGGATAGTTTATTCAATTTTAAATTACTTAGTAAACTACTCAAACTAGTAGTGTTACGGCTTACTTATCCGTAGTAGGTACTATAAGGAGCCCTTAAAGTTTGGCAATTACCGTCCGTCCGTCTGTCTGTCCGCTCTATAACTTCTGTAATTATGCATATAAGTGTATGAATTTAGTACAGTTATATATATATTGGCCTTGGCATCATAAAATATTAATAATTTTATTTTTTGGGGGTGGCTCTCTATACATGTGAAGTAGGGATGAAATATATTTTTCATTTTACCCCATCGTATTCCGTATTGTCGAGTAAATAAAGTAAACCATTTTTGATTATCTCCCTCCAAAGTTTAGGTACCACTTGGTCCCCTCTGGCATTTCTAAACAGTAAAGGTAAAAACTTATAATTTTCCATTGATATTAATAATCCTAAATATTCTTTAGGAAAGTATTTTGAGCGAAAATAGACAGTAACTTTTAAAATGAAAAATATATATGAGCGATGACAGTTACGGAACCTTCCCACGTCTTAACATGCACTTGGTTACGTTATTACTTTAATTAAAATGGAAAAGAACTCCCCTTTCCATAAAAATCAAAACGCCATGTTAAAAGATTCTTTTCATAATAAACGAAAATAAGTAAAAAAATATTCGCCGGAAAAATAGGAATCTCACAAAAGGTAGGTACAAAATAACAAGCCTTAAAAGCATCTTAAAGAGATGAGGTTCTGAGCATTACTCATAAAGAGAACAAGATCATTATTACCAAAACAACTTTGTTCTAAATAATTGAGTTTATAAATTGTTTTATTATGTAAAAGTAATGAAATCCAATTTTGTAATTTTGACTTTTAATGGCAAAATTGTAGTTTCTCCAATAAATATTTTGTAAACACTTTGACAGTATCCTTCTATACTTACTTAATATAAATACGAAAGTGTGTCTGTCTGTCTGTCTGTTACCTCTTCACGATTTAACTGCTGAACCGATTTTTATGAAATTTGGTATGTCACTTTGGGTCCCGGGAAAGGATATAGGATATTTGTTATCCCGAAAAAGTAGTGTTCCCGCGGGATAATGTATTTATTTAAAATATTAAATACTGGGTGTACCCCGCGGCTCCACCTACGTAAATAGAGTATTCCACAGGATTGGGAACACTACTTTTTAGGGGATAAAACGTAGCCTTCCTGTATTATGACCTTCCCTTATATTTCTGTGTCCACCAATAGGTATTTTCGGATTTATTTAAAGCATTATTCAAAGAAATAAATAAATATTTGCTCTTTAAAATATTAGTATAGATTTTACTCGTGTTAGATATTACAGCTTCTAACTGCTTCAAAATAAGTTTTTATATTTTATCTCTTGTAATTGGTGTAGCCATGCATAAAAAATAGCAGCTAACTTTAAAATTTCTCAAGAACTCAACTTCTTTGTTTAAAACTACAGAATATATTTAAATAAAAAATTCAAAAGAGAATTTGTTCCTTTTATCTTAAACTACCTAGGATTATTAAAAAAGTATTCAGGAATTTTAAAGTGAAACGTTAGAAATGTATAAAATCGTAAAATAAATCGTTTATAGTGTAGTTTCGTCGTTATTGTAAGAAATATAAAAAGTGAATGTTTTAGCTTTTTTGTTATTTAAATACATAAGTACATACTTACTTCAGTTTTGCGATAAACAAAATATCTATTTGCTTTTATGTAAAACATTTTCTTTTATGGTGGTTAAATAAATTGCAATCCTGCTTTCGCGCCTAAACAATCTCAAAGCATCTTGAACCCTTATTCCGGTCGCGCCGTATTAGATCAACTTTAAATAAAATTCTTATGAGGTTTTTTGACCTGTATATTCCAATATAATTTGACTTTAACGTTATTCGGGACATAGGCTACATTGAACACGTATTAGAGCATATAAACATAAAACATTGTATATAAAAATTCCATTTCGGCTCTATATATTGTAGAAAGTCTTGCACATTTTAACGTAATATACTCAAGATTTAACTTTATTGCAGTAAGGGTCAGCTCACACCGAAACGAGACGATACACAACACGGTGATGTAATTTTAAAATAGCCATTCAAAATTGTACTTTATTCACTACACAAGAAGGTACAGTTTAATTGCAAATTATGGTATTCCGAGGTGTCACCGCGCTCTATATATCGCTCCGCCGCTCTTGCTGCTTGCATATATGACGTCACTGCCTCCTGAACGCGAAAGCCCACTTTGAAATTAAATATTTTGGAAACTAATTGACGTACTATATAAATATTCCTTTCACAAATACCTACATTTAATTTTCCACGAAGGCTTACATTTATAACTAGCTGATGCCCGCAACTTCGTTTGCATATAACCAACTGAAACGGAACTCTATTTTTTAAACGGAACCCTAAAATAAAAGTAGCCTATGTTAGACCTTATAATATCAGCTATCTGCCAGTGAAAGTCCCGCGGAAATCGGTTCAGCCGTTTCGAAGATTAGCCGGAACAAACAGACAGACAGACCGACAGACAGACAGACGGACGGACAGACAAAAATTTAAAAAATTGATATTTCATTGTAAGCACCGAATATTTTACAACTTTCATATGCATTAAGTAAAAAGCTGTTAATTTGAAATTACAAAGAGACACTTCAATTTTATTTATCTGTATAGATAGATACAAGAAGATCCTCGTTTCATTGTAAGAGTTCGAATGTCAAGTTGCACTGCGCTGCACATCGCAAGTGACTGTGTATGACTGATGTCATAATTATGAGATGTGTATATTTTGTGTAGTGAATAAAGTTCAATTTTACTACCTTAAACATGAAGCCTTGCGTCCGGTAACGTCTCGTTTCGGTGAGAACTGACTCTAATGTATAGTACTGACACTTTTTAAGCTATTTAACAGTTTACTGCAAATTTCTGTAACAATCTCGGAATTAGGTTACACAAATATTCAGATGCTTGTTACATGAGGATAAAGGACATAAATCATCCATCGACTGAAGGCGCTTTATTCCCTGACCTAGTTACAGCCAATAAAAGTGCATCGTTTACTTTCCAAGTACTAGAAAACCAATTATACCAGCTTCCAGCAGTTATCAATTTATTCAATTACTTCCAATAACAATTCTTAAGGTTTATGGCTATATATCGGCTTTAAGCTGGCGGGTCAATCTCCAAGAATCTGTATTTTGTAACGGCTAATGATGGATATTTTTATCAAATTATGAGTTCAGTTCTACGAGAGTGGGGCAAACGGAGGAGGACGAAATTTGGCGCAATTAAAGCTTATGTTGAGGAAAGTGTGCAGAAAGCTAATATTTTTTTTTAAATAACACATAGAAATACATAAAATTTATTAAAATAAAATTACACACACTACCTCACTCATACTACTATGCGTGTGTGTAATAACAGTAGATGTTGGTTTGACACAATTGTCAATTTTTCTTCACATTCCATAAACTAAAAGAGATGTTTGATTTTGGGCCAGCTCTATGTACACCACATAAGTAAATAGGAAAAAAATATGGGAATTTCATAAAAATATTAAAAAAAAAATTAAAGAAAGGAAAATACCTACAAAAATTATTATTTGAAAAGTCTTTTAATGCGATAACTCTATTTGGTCGGCCATGACAGTTGCTTTGACATGACTTTTGACGTAGTTGATAATTTTAGGCAAAGACGTCTTCTTGAATGTCATACGTCTTTCTTTGCCAAAAATCATGTCATTGTCAAAATGACATTCTTAGGATAATTCTGATCTGATCCGCCCTTTTATTATACGTTTTGTTGCTCTCCTTGACGAAGTTAATTGAAATGTACATTGAAACGAAGTGAAATTAAATAAAATAAAGAATAGGAAACGGTTACCATATTATGTAGCTACATTTACATATAGTGTACATAGTGCTGGCCCACGCCTCATACATTTCTAAAACATCTCTTTTACATATTTTACTGTGTATTCAAGAGTTAAAAAAACCACAATTTGCTGAACAATTCACACGTGTTAATATACTTTCTATTGAACTCAACGCTCTAGAAAAGCACCCATTTGAAAGCCTTCAAAGGTCCTCAATTATAGTACCTATATTATACTATGTTTGGTGTGATAACCACCCGAGAGAAAGCACGTGCAGAGACAGAATTCGCTTTTTAAAACAATTAAATTATGCTTTTACGTTACGTTGGTACGTTTTCAGTATGTTTTTCCTATTCAAATTAAAGTACCTATTCGCATACAATATTTAAAGTCTGATCTACGGGTATATTATGCAGTGCGTAGAATGAGATTTTCTACGCAAGTCTTAGACTACACTAATATTATAAAGCCAAAGATGGTACAGACACATTGTAGACCACGCAGTAGGACATAGGCAACTTTTTTTATGCGCGAAAATTTCCTCTAGGTTTTTTATTGGGCGAACGAAGTAGAACATCTAGTTGATAATAAAATGGTTACACAATCTACAATATCTGGGCCTCTAGACGAGATGCATTCAATAATTTCGACGGAAAAGTTAGAAAACAAAAATGTATGGGATTTGACATAAGTCATCGCTAAGAGACATGTAGCTTGCGAGGCCTTATGTCAAATCCCATACATTTTGTTTTCGAACTTTGCCGTCGAAATTATCGAATGCTTCTTGACTAGAGGCTCTGGTCCCTTAACGATATCTCCAAGAAACGGTTCAGATCTAATGGGAATTGGTCATTAGTTTGCTGAAGTTTGACACGATAGCAGAACTTGTGATTCGTGTATAAGTGACAGACTGTGGCTTACATTATCTATGACAGAAATTATCTCTTACCTTAACTAGTACAGTACGACCCCGTTTCTAATGACCCTCGCCAATCGTCGTTTTTGGGTGCCAAGCGAAGTCAAAAAGAAAGATAATGATTTTATGTTATGCTTTTTCCATCGTAGCACGTAAATTACTGATCCGATTTTAATGAATGAGGCGTAAAAAGATGAGTTATAATAGCCCGAATAACATATGCTATATTGTATAATTTACGTAGACGTGTTAAAATTGTTTTACGAAAAAAATATTTATTCTATATTAATGGAAAAAGATGTATGAAAAACGACGATTTCCGGAAGACATTAGAATCATGGCTTTACTGTGCCTAATATTAAGTTGTATATATCATAAGCATTTATTTTTTCTATAAAACATCATCTAGGTATCAATCATCTAATATTATAGAAAATATTTCCGTAAAAAGACTAGTACACCCGTATAAACCGTACAACCCGTACGCCTATAGTATAAAAATAGAGCCACAAAAATCTTTCAAGCTTCATTTCGATAAAAAATTAGTTTATAGTAAACGAATGCTTGAAAAGTATAAGAATATATTTAAATATGAAAGAAATTTCTTAAGGAAATAAATACACTTTATACGTAATAGAAGATTTGACAAACCTTATATACGTAATAAACAATTCAAAAGTTGGGAGCAGCAAAATCAAAGGATTTCTGCAAAAAATATTTTGTCGTGCATATTATTGTTGACCGTTGAGTAGATTTACGGCCCGTTTCTATATAACCTATCTACCAATAACTATTTGTTAAAGACGTCGTCTTCGGTATCATTTGCCGGTTTTTTGCGTTTCAATAAACTAACTAAGACAGAGGAATCTTTGTCTGTGACAGCGAGATAGTTGACATCCATACCAAATGTGACGTTTTTAACAAATATCTAGTTATTGGTAGATAGGTTAATGAAACGGGCCGTTAGTAAAAGGGTTTTTGATGAGTTGATGAGGGGATTAGATAATATAGTTCCTACTAATCTTTGAGGTAACAAAGGCTTTAAATCTTCAAAAAATTATGCAGAATGACTTAAACATAGCGC
The DNA here is from genome assembly GCA_905404095.1 of Glaucopsyche alexis. Taxonomy (NCBI): domain Eukaryota; kingdom Metazoa; phylum Arthropoda; class Insecta; order Lepidoptera; family Lycaenidae; genus Glaucopsyche; species Glaucopsyche alexis. The sequence continues at coordinate 7,156,916 of FR990058.1, forward strand.
AACTTTCTTATATTAATCAATAATAACAAAGGAAGTTTTACAGATGATGAAAGATAGACAGTGAAGATGATAATAATAATAGAATCCTTAATAATAACATAATTCAGAATTTACTTTAGTTAGTGTAATGTTGTTAGTCAACTTTTCCGATAAGTGATTCTAAGTTAAGGTTTGTCAATAAATTACGTGAGGAATTAACGGGATCCACCAGTCTCGGCAAATATCATGCAATTTTTTTCTGGCAAACAATAGTCTCAATACGCGAGAATATTAGATTAAAATAAAAAGTTTGTAAAAATTCAATTGTACACGTTTCACATGCTTGTTATAACGAAAGAAAGTAAAAGCAATTATATTATTATATTTTTTTACTATGATAATAAAATCTGAGTAATCTCAAACATTAGTCCCAATAAAAGTAATTAAAAAATTGAGTTTTTGAGTAAATCAACGCTTAAAAATGTTGTATTGAGTATAATTTACTCAATACAAAATTTTTATATCTCACGTGAGATTAGGAGAGAGGAGGGGGTCGGGGCAAATTTCACGATATCTCACCAGAGAGGTAGGGGGATACAAATCCTAAAACACGCCTTACGTAATCTATGGACGCCTCTTATATTAAGGTCAGATACCATCTCTTTATAACTCGCACCAAATTGTCTCAGCTGTTATCTCGGGACTCGCTGAAACTTGACTGTGACCTGGTTGTCCGACAACTTGCTGTCAATTCGCGTATAACTTCGTACCTAATTGTGAGCAAACTTGTGCGCGCTTCTTTTCTTGTAACATAATTAGTTGGTATTTTACTTATATTATTAGAATGTGTAAGATTTTATTTTTCCTTTAGCCTGGAACTACTTAAGAAGAATGTTTAATGGAATCGTATAAATTGTTATTTTTAGTATTACAGCGACAGTAGGTACCGACATTTTGACCAGTCACACTAGAATACCAGAAAAAAACTGACTTTTAATTAAACTTAGTGGACAAAATGTTTACTGAACAGTAGCCCAAGCAGGAACAGTTGATAACTTAATATTCGTAAAGTTATCGAATGTTAATTGAATGGGCGTTAACCCCATATCAAATCATCAGTTTTGTTTTTGAGCTAGTCGATGACTCTGAGCTTTTAGCTGAGAGAAAGAATTCAAAAAACCTCGAAAAGGTATATATAGGGTTTGGTAAAATCAATTACGGATACTTTGGGCATATGATGTGCTGCTTGTGTAAAGACATTTAAGAAGAAAAATAATTGTCATACTCGAAAAAAAATTGTTGTCTTTATATGGGCGAGGTTGCGTTTAGCGGAGAGTCGCCCATACATTAGATGATTTTTTTAGTTTGAGTGTGACAATTATTTTTCTGCCTAAACGTCTTTACTTAAGCAGTGGATCACGTGCCTGAAGTATCCGTAATTGATTTTCGGAGACCTTATATTTAAAATTAAAAACAACGAATAAACCAGTAGCTTAAAAAGTCCTTAAACCGAAGCTTTTTCACTGAAGGAAAAAACTTAAAATACGCAAAGCGTAAACATTTTACAGTTCCTACAGGATGTACCTATCATACGAAAATGTCACAAATGATTTTTCCGCACACGTGTTACAACGTTATATCATCAAAGAGCACGGAAATTGTTCTTTGTGAATACCTCAAAGCATTTGTTATATAAAATTCCAACGCTAAATTATCCTTTGTAATTAATATTTCATTATGAACGCTTTCCTACCTAACACAATATGAAACCTTTTACGTCGCGAGTTGTGATATTGTATTAAAACATTTTTATATTTTATAACAATTATAACATACCTACTATTAATTTCTACTATAAATTATGTGACCCCGACGGATGTTGTTCTGTCTTAAATATAAACTGGAATGAATGAATGACTACACCTACTTCTTCACCTACTCCTAGTCCTACACCACGTCCTACACCTTCTCCTACTCCTACACCAACTGATACACCTACTACTACACATACTCCTACACCTACTACTACAACTATGTCTACACCTGCTCCTACACCTACTTCTACAACCTACACCTTTTCCAAAATAAAAAAGGTCCTAAAACCTATACCTATATTTGTGAAGTGCTTGTTGTTTTTAAACTTTTTCAGGCAACTTTTTAATTTTTTCTCTCCGTAAGAACCATCCTCGTACTTCAAGGAATATTCTCAAAATAGAATAAGCGAAATCGGTGTAGCTGTTCTCGAAATTTGCGCTTAGCAACAAATTCAGCGATTCATTTTTATATCATAGATATTTGTGGATGAATGAATGTTTGTGAATCTCTCACGCAAAAGCTACTGAACGGATTTTAATGAAATTTGGTGTTACTTCTACACTTTTACTACACGTTTAGGCTCTGAATTAACACATACGCTACTTTTTATCCAGATGAAGTTCAATGTTCCCGTTGAATACTGAATTTACGCTAACGGAAAAACTAGCTAATTATCATTTTAATACATTAATCCCATTACTAATAAACGCTGTATAAGCTTTGAATAGTTATACAGTGTTTTGTTCACGTCACACAAGTGACATTTTTAATTCGATTGAAGTAGACAAAACACTGTGTAGTTCAAAGCTTATACAGCGTTTATTAGTAAGGGGGTTAGTATTTAGTATGTAAGGCTAATATGTCTTAGAAGAGTGTTCTTCTTATACCAAATGAAAAAAGTAAAAATCATAATTATTATACCGCTTATTTTTATTTACCATTTTTATAATTATTTAGCGTTCAAGAGATTTAAAACCTAAATGTCATTCAATTTTGAATAAACTCAATATGATTACGGAAAAGTTATAGGTGTTTCGATCAAATTATTTGTTATGTGACAATTTTATATAACCTCATTTATTCATACAGCCAAAAATCTCTTGAACTGGTTCGATTACGCCATTTTTCGTGGCACATTGCGGTATCCTCAAGAGGTTTGTTCAGTTGAACGACGCTGGTAGGTACACTTTTGCACACGATTGTATATACTATGAAAGGACTGTCACGTAGAGTTTTGCCGTTTATAGATTATGTTCCGGATTCGGAAATGAGATGAAAAATGTTAGAAGGTAAGGGTAAGGGGATTTTTATTAATGCTTTCAGTAAAATTTCTACGGCCGCGTATTAAATACATTCGGTGGTTTTTATGATTTCGTAGTACACAAGGTTAAAGTAAAAACTCTTTGGAAAAAATATTTTAATAGAAATCAGACAATAAAGTAAGTAAGTAATTTAAGAAAAAACTATTGCGCGTTGATAGCTATGGAAACCTCCTTAGACAAATCCTGACTCGCTCTTGGTTCGGTTACTTCGGTTTAAAAAAGTGTTATAAGTACAAACGGTGCCTGAATTTGGTAAGATAAACAATTTTCCCCCTAAAATCCTGACCGCGAATTTTGTAAAGCGTCTACAAAATTCAATATTATCAGAACCCTTTCAATATGAACCATTTAAATGGAATTATGAAACCACTCATAATATTTAATGAAACATTCATAAATTGGTTGTCCAATTACAGACAAAGCGGTTCAATAAAGGAATCAAAATGGAGAACACTCGCTACATTTTACTGGAGAGAATTTCTAGAAGCTTGTAGACAATAATTTTTAATTGAATGAAGCAATACTCTTCAATGCGAGATTAGACGTATTTGTCTGACATTTATAAGTGAAATAAGTGAGATTACATGGTAATACAAACGTATACATTACATTGCAATAAGAAAAAAATAATATAAAAATAATAATAATAATTATGTTTACATGTGCATGAAGCACTGTGAATGTGTATAATTAATAAGAAAAATTAGCTAATAGTTATGTTTACATGTGAATGAAGCACTGTGAAGTGTTTAATAAGTATAATATATATTGTTACGAACAAAGAGACCAGCGCCATCTAGCGTCAACCAATGAAACCACTAGGTTCAAACAGGGACAACGTGAAACCCCCTACTCAATACTAGATGGCGCTACTGTGCTACTACTTTCCCGAAAAATCCAACACGGTTACGAGAGGCGGAAACTCTCTGGAATATTCTGGGACTCGATTCGGCCCATAATTAATAAAAGGCTTATGGCAATTTAACGTCATGCCCTTCGGATTGTGCAACGCACCTGCCACATTTGAGCGACTCATGGAATGTGTACTGGCAGGTTTACTTGGAGAGGCTTGCTTAGTCTATTTAAACGACGTCATCATTGTCGGCCGTGACTTCGAGGACCATTTGCGAAACTTGGAACGAGTTTTCGCCAAAATAGAGGGAGCCAAATTAAAGTTGAACCCAAAAAGTGTCGTTTATTCAGGAGTAAGGTCAATTATCTCGGCCATGTTATCTCCAGTGATGGAATCCAGACAGACCCGGAGAAATTGGAAGCAGTTCAAAAATGGCCTACCCCTAAGGACAAAACCGAAGTGCGGGCATTCCTCGGCCTATGCTCATACTACAGGCGTTTTGTTAAAGGATTCTCGGAAATAGCCAAGCCATTACATCGGCTGACAGAAGATAAACGACAATTTAGGTGGGATGAGACTTGTGAAGATTATTTTCAGAAACTGAAGAAGCATCTGTGTGAAACACCAATCCTGGGGTATCCACAAACTGAAGGTCAGTTTATAGTCGACACGGATGCAAGCAACACGGCCATTGGAGGGGTGTTATCTCAAAAACAGGGTGAAAGAGAAGCTGTTATTGCATATTTCAGCAAATCTTTATCCAAGCCAGAGAGAAACTACTGCGTGGCAAGAAGAGAATTGTTGGCTGTTGTAAAGACGCTACAACATTTCAACAAATATCTAATCGGCAGACAGTTTTTGCTGCGAACTGATCACGCAGCCCTGAAGTGGCTGCTGCAATTCAAGAACCCAAGTAGCTCGATGGATTGAACAGCTTCAGGAGTATGACTTCAAGACGGAACACCGCAGTGGAAAGACGCATGGGAATGCTGACGCACTTTCACGAAGGCCGTGTTCGGAAGACTGCAAACATTGTGTTAAGCAGGAATCTAATGAAGTTACATTGAAGCTAACGAGAACAAGTCCTTTGGGTCTCTGGGAGAATGATGCTATGAAAGAGGCTCAAGAAAGAGATGACGACCTTCGGCATATCGTCACGTGGAAGAAACGGGGTGACGTAAAACCAATCTGGAGTGAGGTTGCACCCCCTGGCGCTGTCACTAAGGCGTACTGGGCGCAATGGGACAGTCTGATACTTCAAAACGGAATACTCTACCGGAAATGGGAGAAGACCAACGGCAGAGAGTTCCATTTTCAGATAATTGTCCCAAGAACGAGAGTACCAGATGTTCTCCGTGAAATACATGATGGCGTATCAGGAGGTCACCTAGGTGTCAAGAGGACGTTAACAAAAGTGCGCGAAAGATTCTACTGGTTGCATCGTCGAGATGATGTACAGGATTGGTGCCGCAAATGTACTACTTGCGCTGCTGTAAAAGGACCACAGACCAGGAGCCGTGGGAACCTGCGGTTGTATAACGTTGGTGCACCGTGGGAACGAATTGCAGCTGGGCCATTTTCTGTAACGGAATCGGGAAACAAGTATTTTATGGTCGTCATGGACTACTTCACCAAATGGCCCGAAGTGTTCGCCATACCAAACCAAGAAGCTACAACAGTCGCTTCTAAGTTAGTCGAAGAAGTGATATATCGCTTTGGTGTGCCTCTAGAAATCCATTCTGATCAGGGCAGGAACTTCGAATCGCAGGTGTTCCAGGAAGTGTGCAGAATTTTGGGCATGCATAAGACGAGGACCACCGCGTACCATCCACAGTCTGATGGAATGGTAGAAAGATTTAACCAGACCCTTGAGAGGCATTTGGCGAAATTGGTAAACGACAAACAAAAGGATTGGGACAAGTATATACCACTCTTCCTTCTGTCATACCGAACCGCCGAGCATGAGAGCATAAAAGCTACCCCGGCGTATGTCAACTACGGTAGAGAACTACGAATACCAGTAGACCTTTTGACAGGAGGGTCACCGGAGAGACCAGAGACCGTACAAGACTATGTCTGCGATTTAAGGGAAAAAATGCGCTATATACACGCCTTGGTTCGGGAAAATGGGCTACAGTCAAGTAAGAACATGAAAACCAGGTACGACCGGAAATCGAACACGAGCGGCTTCGAGGAAGGGTCACTGGTGTGGCTGCTTAACCCAACTCGCCGGAAAGGGAAATCTCCAAAGTTGCAGACCAAGTGGGACGGACCATACAAAGTGGTTACCCGAATAAATGATGTGACTTATAGGATCCAAAAGCAACCAAGAGGGACATTCAAAGTGGTACACATAGACCGTCTGGCGCGGTACCATGGCAGTAACAACGATGCTCGGGACGAGCATCTCTAAGAGGGGAGTAGTGTTACGAACAAAGAGACCAGCGCCATCTAGCGTCAACCAATGAAACCACTAGGTTCGAACAGGGACAACGTGAAACCCCCTACTCAATACTAGATGGCGCTACTGTGCTACTACTTTCCCGAAAAATCCAACACGTTTACGAGAGGCGGAAACTCTCTGGAATATTCTGGGACTCGATTCGGCCCATATAAATACGCCGCGGAGATGCGAACGAGTCAGTTCAGTCTTGAGCTTCTTTCGAGGCGAAACAGGCGATAAGTTAAAGTGATTAATACAAGTGAAACCCACGACTTGGCTACGACATAGGACATCGTTAGTGCTTAGTGTTTGGACCTAGTGCTTAGTGTTTGGACTTAGTGTTTAGTGTTAGACCTAGTGCTTTGTGTTGGACCTAGTGCTAGTGAATAAAGTCTTCAAAAGAGTCAGCAGGTCTTTTTCTCCAAATCTTCGAACCCCAACACGTAACACTGGTGTCGGAAGTGAGATTTGGAGATGCCATTGACTCCGAGAGAGGACTTCAAGGAGGGCGTCAGGACAAGGGCACAACGAGCTGCGGAGGCCACCCACTGAGGACCAAGCCCCGCCCACTGGCCCCGCCTACCAGGCCCCGCCCACTGACCACGCCCCCAGGCTCAGCCCACTTTTTTTGTTGGGCATGCATAAGACGAGGACCACCGCGTACCATCCACAGTCTGATGGAATGGTAGAAAGATTTAACCAGACCCTTGAGAGGCATTTGGCGAAATTGGTAAACGACAAACAAAAGGATTGGGACAAGTATATACCACTCTTCCTTCTGTCATACCGAACCGCCGAGCATGAGAGCATAAAAGCTACCCCGGCGTATGTCAACTACGGTAGAGAACTACGAATACCAGTAGACCTTTTGACAGGAGGGTCACCGGAGAGACCAGAGACCGTACAAGACTATGTCTGCGATTTAAGGGAAAAAATGCGCTATATACACGCCTTGGTTCGGGAAAATGGGTTACAGTCAAGTAAGAACATGAAAACCAGGTACGACCGGAAATCGAACACGAGCGGCTTCGAGGAAGGGTCACTGGTGTGGCTGCATAACCCAACTCGCCGGAAAGGGAAATCTCCAAAGTTGCAGACCAAGTGGGACGGACCATACAAAGTGGTTACCCGAATAAATGATGTGACTTATAGGATCCAAAAGCAACCAAGAGGGACATTCAAAGTGGTACACATAGACCGTCTGGCGCGGTACAATGGCAGTAACAAAGATGCTCGGGACGAGCATCTCTAAGAGGGGAGTAGTGTTACGAACAAAGAGACCAGCGCCATCTAGCGTCAACCAATGAAACCACTAGGTTCGAACAGGGACAACGTGAAACCCCCTACTCAATACTAGATGGCGCTACTGTGCTACTACTTTCCCGAAAAATCCAACACGTTTACGAGAGGCGGAAACTCTCTGGAATATTCTGGGACTCGATTCGGCCCATATAAATACGCCGCGGAGATGCGAACGAGTCAGTTCAGTCTTGAGCTTCTTTCGAGGCGAAACAGGCGATAAGTTAAAGTGATTAATACAAGTGAAACCCACGACTTGGCTACGACATAGGACATCGTTAGTGCTTAGTGTTTGGACTTAGTGCTTAGTGTTTGGACTTAGTGTTTAGTGTTAGACCTAGTGCTTTGTGTTGGACCTAGTGCTAGTGAATAAAGTCTTCAAAAGAGTCAGCAGGTCTTTCTCTCCAAATCCTTCGAACCCTAACACGTAACAATATTGTATAAATCTTGCACGGGTCTCTGTTCTCATTTTTTTATCCAAAATAAGTACAGTACCTTCTCTTTCCCTATTTCTACCCTCTCCGCCAACCCGTGGGAACGCAATGGATAGTCATAAAAACAATTTAATTATCCAAAATGGCGGCGATGTGGTTCGCCACCCATCACGTCTCGTTTCTCTCGGAGGCGAAAAGTGGCCCATGGAGAGCCGATTCGCTAGGTTGAATGTAAGATGAGGAATGGTATGGTAATGGTACTTTAGGGCTTATTTATTTTATTAACCACATTTAACAATACAGGCTAATATCTATCTATTTAAAATATTTACAAAGATACATAACATTAAGTAATAAAAAACCGGCCAAGTGCAAGTCGGACTCGCGCACCGAGGGTTCCGTACAAACCTGTATGTATTTATGTAAAAGTTCACCCATCACGACAATCGAGTCATATAGTAGGAGTAGTAGTAGGTATAATATGATGTAACTAAAAATTTACATTTTTTCCTTTATCTATGCTATAAGACGTTACTTCGTACCAAATTTCAAGATTCTGAGTTCACAGGAAGTATCCTGTAGGTTTTGATTCCCTTGCGAGTGTCGAAAATTTGCGGCATAAACGGCTGTATCTTTTAATTATTGCGTTGACTTAGAAGTTTGATTTTTTCACAGCTCCAGGGGACAGTAAACTTGAGTATTTGATATAAATTGCAGCTTCATACCTCCATGCGTTCCTGAGAAAAAGGGTCTTGACAGACAGACAGACGGACGAACGGAATCGTTGTCGACGTCGTCGGTCGGAAAACAAAGTGATCCTATAAGGGTTCCGTTTTTTCCTTTTGACGTACGGAACCCTAAAAATTAATTCGAGTTGACTTATTTCTACAACCTTTGACGGAAAATACAAAAAAAACAACTCTTCTTTTTCAATAGAGTCAAGTTCAAATTATATTGCCATTACATAATAAATATTATTGCAAGTTACAAACTTATGGCCGCAAATTGTGGAATTCAACCCATTACCTTGATTGTAGTTATTGTAGTTATTTGGTTTGGCATAGTAGATATTAAAATAGGTCTGATTTATGTCCAGCTTTTTGTCTATACTAATATTATAAAGAGGAAAGATTTGTTTGTGTGTTTGCATGAAACATGCTCCGAAACTTTTGGACTGATTTTGATGAAATTTGACACAGATATTGAGTAGATTACGGGTATGGACATAAGCTACTTTTCATCGAGGCAAAATGAATTGTTCCAGCGGGATTTCCTTTTACGCGTACGAAATCGCGAGCAACATCGCGAGTATCAAATACAAAGAATATTAATTTTGTTGAGTAGTAAGTAGCTACAATAATACATTATATAACTAAAAGATTTCAAAAGTCCTATGAGTATTTAATTAATTGCCTATTTACTTTTCGTAAATAGGCTTAAGTAAATACAAAAGAAAAATGTAAGGCGTAAATTAAAAAACCTATTTAGAGTGAATTCAGGCGTTTGTTTAAGGAACTAGAGTACGCGGAACAACCATTAAAAACAGGACGCCTTGGTCCATACAAATGGATGACGGGTAAGTAAGCACAAAACTAACTAAATTAAAACGTGACTCGGTAGAACTAATTGGTTTACTTCGTATCATTTATTATGGAGGACCTTTAGGGGTCCTTTTTCATGGGCACAAATAAGCTAATAGATTGCCACAATAAATCCATGGATCATAGCACATAGTACATCCGAAATCAACCAATTAACTTGACCTCCTTTAAGAGTGATGATTATCATCAATAACGAGCATTTAGTGTACTTTTTAAGAGTATGACTAAAACGTCCTACCAATATTAAGTAAAAGTTTGTGGGGATGGATGGATGTATGTATGGATGAACGGATGTTGTGACTCTTTCACGCGAAAACAACTGAACGGCTTTTGATGATATTTGGTATGGGAGTAGTTTCAGCTCTGGGTGCCTATGCACTTTTTGTCGCAGCAAAATGTAAAGTTACAGGCAACACGTGTATTCTATTATATTGTATAATTAAATTTTGCCCGCGACCTTGTCCGCGTGGAGTTCGGTTCCCATACAAAGTTTTAAACCCTTCGTCACTCTCTTAGAGGGCGAATTTTCAAAAATCCTTTCTTAGCGGATGCCTTCGTCATAACAACTATATGTATGCCAAATTTCAGTAAAATCCGTTCAGTAGTTTCGGCTGTGGGTTGATAGATGAGTCAGTCAGGTTTGCCTTTTATATATTTAGAAAAGGCGTCCAAAAAATGGCATTATAATGATTATGTTTTGAGAGATGGAAAATTTGGCCATGAATATTGTTTGAGAAGTGGAAAATGTGGCCATCAAATTTGTGTGTTCAGTATTGGCATCGCACGGAACAAGACGATTAAGCCTGAATGCAACTTATTTGCACACGAGGCAGACATTTCACAGAGATACAACACATAATAGAACTTTTGTCCATTTCAAACTGGAAATTTGGCCGTTCTTTAAAAAAATTCAAATCATTGATTGGTAAAGCTACAGGCTTACTTTAAATGCCTCAGCTTTTGTAGGAAAGTCTCTATAAAACATGAGAATGTAGGTTATTAGGAGGCAATACTTAACGGACGCACTCCACGGCGAGATATATTTCATATCATGTCTTAGCTAATTATAGTCGAGGATAGACCAATCGCTGATTGTTAAGGACAAAACGGTTAACCACATTATATTATATAATTCCAAGCTCCACCGAGACCAGCTCACAATTGGCTGCTAAGCTGATTATCCATTCAACCTTTACAGCGAAGTACGTGATTCTCATTTAGTAAACCTATTTAAATCGAGATACAAACATTACACTTCAGTTTGTTTGATGCATAAATTTTAGTTTAACTGGTATAATAATACTAGCTCCCCATGCCGATTTTGGTGACGGTGGCCGGTTTTATTAAAACACATCCAGCTACGCATGTATTATTTTGAGTAAAACCAGTATACGACGGCAACACTGTACTTTTTCGGGATAAAAAATAACCTATGTTTTAATTCAGAACCTAAACTACTACCATACCAAATTTCATCGAAATCTGTTCATTAGTTTTTGCGTGAAAGAGTGATAAGCATCCATACATCCACCCATCCTCACAAACATTCACATTTATAAAAGTTTTATTTATTTTATTTATTTATTAAACAACAAAATATTTTACACCAGAAGATACAGCTTTACATGGGCGTAGCCAGGGGGGTGGTTTAGAGGGTTCAAACCCCCCCCGAAATGGGCGGGCTGGTATATATAATACAGAGATCTGACCAATATACAGAGGCGTATTTAGAAATTTTGCGCCCGAGGCCAATTAAAATATTTTGCCGCCCCTTTTTTTTAAGTTATTTTAGAAAAATAATCAATCAGAACTTTGATACTACCCCCCCCCCCCCGTAGTCGTTTTATTTTCTTGAACCCCCCCCCCCCCCCCCCCCCGAAACTAAAACCTGGCTACGCCCGTGCAGCTTTATGTGTACCATAAACCTTCACGGTTTGTGCGGTACAGCAATATTCGACGCGCGCATTATACAAATTACAATAGGTACTTATATAGTATAATAATGGTAAAAATTGTAGAATATCTAACCAATCTTACAAAAATAATTAGTTCTGTTACATATTTTACAAATCTTAGGTAGGTACAATCGATTCTCGTGTGCAGGGCTGCGGCTGGGAACCGGTTACGACTTACGACCGGCGATCGTAAGTAGTAGGATATTTTCTTCTGGTCCCTAAGAGCGTTGTCCTTAATAAAAAATCTATGTGTACCATCTGATACACGCAAAGTTTTCACCAGCAACAAGTTACTTTTTACTACAAACACTTACTTAAAACTTATTGTAGCAAAATGTGTAACACACTTTCTTAAACGTACCTATATATTTAATAACTAACGATAATTCTTAACTCTCATAATGAATGTCTTAATTGCTTGTTAAGATAAATCTTCCTTCAAAAGGAATTTTATAAAGACCTTTCTCTATTGAACCGTGAAAATGGAGGAAGAACGCTTAACACTCTTAAACGACCTTTTATAAATCCCACCGTTATACAACTCCCTTTAAATTTTGTGTGCAATGTGGATAATGTTACAATATTAGAATGATTGGAAATAAGAAAAGTAGGTATTACTTATAGTATTCGCGTAAATTTGTTTGTTTTCACGATAAGTTTATAAACAATTCATTTGAGACAAAAAGTCTATAGCCTATCATTAATAATTATACAACCGGTAGCGACTATATCAATCAAAATTATCTGAAAATGAGGCACGATTTGGCTTGTGATGACGATATCACGTAAAGTTATGGCAAACCGACTTAAGAGACAACCATTTTTATACATAAAACGTGATCTATTCTTCAACCCGTTGTTTTACCAAATATCGACGGCACAATCTTCGAAAATAAGTATGAAAATAGAACTCGTACGGTACGGGATGGCATTAATTATTCAAGCGGCCCTGTTTGACTGTACACCAAGTTTAAACCGATCGATAGACCAGTTTTAGGTGAATGAAAAACGAATTTCACTTAATTAGTGCCGGGATAATAAACTGAACTATTCCACGTATTGGAACAAAGCGAATAATGCTATTCAACTTCAGTCTTTTCGATTCCCTAATATATCGAATCGACTATTGAGAGAACGAAAAACAAAATAATATTATGCTTGAAGAGGTAGTATCTTGTGTATTCTCATAGGGGTTGTAATGCTCAATTTGGAAACAAATTTTTTTATTTACTTCCTCATTATGCTATGTATTTTTAGGTAACGTATAATGTTTGATGTTCTGTTCCCAAAAACCGGCTAAGTGCGGGATGAACTAGCGCACGATATGTTCCATACAAAACGCAACTCTTGTTGTTTGAAACCTCTTAAACATTCAATTAATGTTTTTAGTACTTTTCGTTATAGCATGAATACATCATCTATGAAAATTTTAACTATGTAGATAATATTACGGCTACGAAGATACTATTTTTACATTTTGAGTACGGAATCCTCAAAATAATCGTATCGTAAGGTTACAATAACAAATTATAAAAATATCATAATAAATATGACATTGTTTTAAAATTTTATCTAAGTACTACAATTTGACGATAGAAACCCGTAAAAGCTTTATCAGCTCTCTATGGCCAGTTAAGGGACGTCTTAAGAGACTATTAAACTTGACAGACAACTTTAACCTTTGATCACAGGCTGTAGGGGACCCTCTTCATAGCGGGAAAATCATTCGTGAAACTATAATTTTATTTACTTTGGATCTACGAAAGGTGTGACAGGCGCTTAAAGTAAATGAATACCGCTTAAATATAATAATAATATGTAAAACAAGCTTTTTCTCGCTGCTCCGTACGCGTCATTATTTTTTTATTATGAACTCACGACAAATGTTACTCATAAGCTTACCGTTAAATCGTATGCGCAAAAAAAAACCAGGGGGATCCATTTCGCCTTGAAATGGAATCGTCTATCTATATCTATGCCAAATCTAAAAGTTTGCAAACGAACACTCAAACATACAAAGAAAGATATTAGTGTAGATTATTTTAAATGCCGCTTTATAATTGGTGACAGCCACCTTATATTTCAATGAGTTTATCTAGTGGCGCCACCGTGAACGTTTTCTTGTAAAAAAATGACGCGGTTCACCAGGAAGCGGTAATTATTACACCTTAGAAAACTTTCATTCGCCGCTATATAACTACGGTCACTTTAATATGACGGCAATGCTATCCTAGGAAACTAAAGCTAAGCGTGGTATCCTAATCAGCGAGAAGTCTAAAGTTTTAGCAAGGCAAAGCATTAAGAGAAAACATTGTCAGATTCTTATTCCAAATAATTACCCAAAAATTTATTGTTAAGCATACGAGCAATTATAAAAGTGAACAACAGACATAAAACAATGTTGTGATAATAAAAACGTACAGCTTGATGAAAAACAAAATGAACATAGCTCAAACAAACACTGTACGGCTAAGCTTAATTTAGAATTCAGTTTACGAGGTAACGAACTATTGTTTTACGGAATAATTAAAAGTCAAGCGTTTACAAATTGTTTAAAATTATTATGTAGTGATAATAAAAACATATTATACTCAGCAAGAGAGTTTCTACAGAATTAAAACTGTTGGTAAATGTTATAAAATGAACAATTTTGCTTATGACTGCAATAATTTTCGTTTATTTCTTAGCTTCTTTAAAAGCTTAAGGGTCAGTTCACATCGAAACGACATGATAAGCGATGCGGTGCTTCATTTTAAAGACAGCTATTCAAAATTGTACTTCATTCATTTCATAAAAATACACATTTCAAATAACATCATTCATACTGCAAATTACAAGTATTATACTGTATCTTATTTTACTACTATATTATGTATTTTTTACTATAAAATGATATATTCTAACGAAAACTTTCTCTTCCCCATATTTCTGCCGAATATTCGTAATTAACCTGCAACACCTGACCCAACTAGGTTAAGTCCCGCGAGAGGGGAAGCCCCGCTTGGGTACGGATTAACTTTTACCTTAGCAAAACACTGCTTTTGAATGTACTGTAAACTATCGACTTATGTAACACAATACTTTGAGTTAATAGACGGGTATTTACTGTAAATTATGTAAAGCTAACGAGAGCGATACAAACGTTATTATAAGATACGTACACAAGGATTCAAATGTCTCTTTTGAAAATTGTGTTGAGACCTCACATTGTATTATTTAAAAAATATTTGATAAGATGTGATGATACGATTAAAAATACATATCCATAACATAGCAAGACATAAACTTACTTACTAATAAACGCTGTATAAGCTTTGAATAGTTATACAGTGCTTTGTTCACGTCACACAATTGACATTTTTAATTAGATAGAAGGAGACAAAACACTGTATAACTATTCAAAGCTTACACAGCGATTATTAGTAAAGGGGTACATCTATATAATAATAACCAAACCTTGAAAACTATAACGCGAAAACGTAAATTAATTAGTATATGTTACCCGTGCCATTATTACGAATATATTAACACCTAACTATTGCATTAAATTAAGATATTATAAATTATTTTTTGGTGTTTGGACCAATTAAAATTGCGTTAATAATTACTTTGACGTTTATGAGAATACTATTTTGCTGTTTTAACATATCGGGGCTGCATCGAAATAAACTAACATTTACTAAAAATTTACAGTATTTGCAGTGCTACGATGAAACAAACATACATACACAGGCTACTAAAATTATTACCCTCATTTTGATTCATCGTAGTCGTTTATTATAATGAGCAATCGCGTTAAACAGTAAACACACAAATCAATCAGAGCGATGCGAAAAATTATCTGAATGAAAACATTAAATGTTGAAAGTTAACCGCTTCATATCACATTCAGATATACAAAAGACCAGCAAATTGGAAAATAAACGTTACTTTTACAAGCAATTGTTTGAAATATTGTGAACAAAAGCACTCACTTCCGATGATCTTGAAAACAATTGGGATCCTTTTTAGGGTTCCGTAATACTTAAGGAACCCTTATAGTTTCGCTCTGTCCGTCTGTCTGTCTGTCTGTCTGTCTGTCTGTCTGTCTGTCTGTCTGTCTGTCTGTATGTCCGCGCCTCTAGCTCCTGTAATTATGAATATAAATTTATGAAATTTGGTGCAGTTATAGATTGTGTATAGATCACGGTTTCGGGATCATAAAAAAATAATAATTTTATATTTTAGGAGTAGCTCTCCATACATGTGAAGTGGGGATGAAAAATATTTTTTCACTCTACCCCATCGTGTGGGGTATCGTAGAATAGGTCTTTTAAAATAAAGGCATGGTTTCATACGTTACTTTTTTATAAAGTTGACCATTTTCGAGTAATCGGCCTCCAAAGTAGTTTGTAAGTTGGTCCCCCCCCCCTAGCATTTTTAAACTATAGGAGATAGAAACTTGCAAATTTCCATGCTGATAGATCATGCTAAAAACTCTTTAGGAAAACTATTTTAAACGAAATCGCATCATAATTTCTATTTCTAGAGCAATTATAGAAAAACAAATTAACATATTAAGGCAAATCAGAATAATTATACATCATGTGAAATTATCATTTAAAATAATGTTTCAAAACTGGTTGCAAAATTAAAAAAAAAAACTGAAATTAACAATTAATAAAAATAACTTAAATTAATAATAAATAAAACATGCTGTCGGGTTTGAACCTACATCCAAGGACAAACACTATGATTAACTGAGCTACAGTAATTATAGTGATTATTGCGAATTTACGTTTCTTTACCAGAATTAGAGCTAAGTTTTGAAACACGTAAAATTTTAATTAATAATTAATTTTACGAATATGTGCCTCTTTTACCAATTATTACAATAATTTAATAACACTAAAAACATATGAATATAATTATGTTATCAATTACCATATTATTATTGTTTTTTATTATAATTTAATACCTACCTTTAATATTAAAAGCTTCAATTTGCTAGTAACTTTACGAAAACTAGGTATATCATATATGGCGCTAGTCTCCTGTTTAAATCGTGGATTGTTTTTGAAAAATAATACTAGATGTCGCTGTGTTATTGGATTTAAATTCTGTATCACGCTATCGAAAACCTCGCTGATATGTATAACCTCTCAGGTGTCGCGCTTTAAAATTTTTATCAGTATATGGTTGTATTCTTCGTACCTACTTTGAGGTCTCGCTAGAGTGCGCTAGAGTAAATATTTTCTTTGATTGTGATAGGCGGTATCGTAATAGACTAAAATAATATGCTCAAATGTTATGTGATTAGCGAAATGCGAATATTAAATAGAAATCGAATAAAACTTATTCTTAAAGAACATCTGGTTACTATTCACTTATATATATTTTGATTATTAATCAACATTCAACATTTACGGAACCCTCCTTAGACATGTCCTGACATGCTCTTGGTTAGGTTATTTAGATGAGGCTTATGGTTTTCTAAAGTTGTTTAGAAGGAGTGTTTTTTTTTTTCAAGTATTTTCCTGTAAAGGCTATATGCTTGCTATATGCTTAACTTTAAATCGTAGACGTAGACTTTAATTTATATATATCATGTTTTCTCCATATTTTTCTGTGAAAGACATGATAATATTGTATAAATCTTAACTTCTGCAATAATAAATACTACAACTACTCGTATTATAGATGTGAAAGTTTGTCATGATGGATGGATGTTCGTTATTCTTTCACTCAAAAACTACTAAACGGATGTTGATGAAGTTTGAACTGTGGTTTACCACACAGGCTATTTTTAACAGTGTTACCGCTGAATACTAAATTTACGCAGGTGATACTGTATTTATTCATTTGCATAACACAAAATAATAAAGATGAAGAAAATAAAATTACAATCAACGGTCCTTTTCCATTCGGTAATTCCAAATGAACACATTACAAGATTTGTTCCTTAGAACAACCTTACACTCCGAATTCCATTCCGAAAAAATAATGTTCCCTTTCCTCGGATTCTGTCAAGTTGATTAACAAGAGATATTTTAATATAACACATCGGAAGTTTGGGCGGGCGGGGCGGCTCGCTATTGATTTTACCCCCGCCCGCCCGCCGCACGCATCTCAACTGTTGCTCCCGACACAGACCAGGAGCAGCAGTAGGATAGTATACAGGGTGAATTTGGGTGCAATTTGGACAAGTAAAACATATTATAAAAGCAACACATACTGTACATATTCTTCCTTTGACGATTATCGATTATATTAAATTAAATAATTTTCAATGAAAATAAAATGAATGTTTCCTAGATCACACAATTTTCTAATTTGATGGTTTGTTGTATAAATTAGAGATATAAGAATATAACACTACGATATATTTTTGTTAAAGCTTATCGCTTGCTTCTATACGAAAGTAATGAGATTTAAGTACCTATAGAGATTTGAGAAAAACAAAAAAGATTATTAAAATATTTAAGGCAAATAAGTATTTGTCAAGTTATTTATTACTACTAAGCAGAGTTAAAGCGGCCATTTATTTCTACGAGACAATCTATTACCAATACAGTATGAATGATGACTTACTGTTACATCTGTCCTACGTCTGATCCTTGTACAATGTATATACTCGTTTATCAAGGACGCGAGAAAATTGAGTTAAATAATATCAATATGACCATATCACAGATTTGTCTTTTATTTATGTAGAAAAGCGAGCAAACGGATCGCCTAAAAGTAAGTGATTATCGTCGCCCATGAACACCCCGCACCACCGGACGAGCTACTAGTAAATTTTCAGCCTATATTTTTTATTATGATTTTGAAATCATAAAATCATCATCATAAGATTTTATAAATAAGTAAGATAATTTGGAAAAAATATAACTGTCTCATAAAAAATAAATACTAATATTAATTTTTACTTAGTCAAATTCATAAAAAAACTTACGCAAACCGTATTTTTCATTATTTTCTATGCGATCACTAATTGGATCAAATTTTGGAAGGGTTTTCAAAATTCAACCCCCAAGGGGGCAAATTAGGGGACGAAAGATTAAAACCTTATTTCACGCGCAATGTTAGTAAATCAATAAAAATAATCAATGTGCATAAATACAAGTCTGTTTAAGTAATACAAAACACTTAAATCTTTCTCTATTTTAACTCAATATTAAATAAGAAAATATATTGTGAAACAAAACAATAGTAAAGGAAAGCATCTAGGCTTTATAACGCGACCAGCTGCATTTTAAAATGAGATTTGAAACGAACCTGTCAGGCAATGGGAAAATATATCCAGGCATATAAACTCCTGTGTTGTATTAAAAACGTTTCTCCCTTTAGATTTATAACTAGTTTCCTAGTAATCTTTAGAGAGATGTACGGATAATTTATAAAAGAGAAAAGTTTAAGATAAAAGGAACATTTTAAAACAACTGACCTTAAAAATTTATTTAAAAAATATAGTTACGACTTCAACGCTTCATTTAATTATGAGAAAAGGGAGAATTTTAATATCACGGCGTCTTACACTTGAAAAGGGTTGGGCGACAAAAGAACTGTACTCTATCGTGAACGTAATTAAAACAAAAAGTTGAATTTTATTGAAATAAAGTGGAGGTATTTGCATAATATAGATGATCTAATGACCTATTTAAAGTTGGATTTAAATCGAACAATCGGTTAACATAACTTTAATTATCTATGACATTCGAATTACTATAGGAAAAGAGTAATATAATTATATTATAATTTCGTTTATGGTTATATTCAAACTAGCATTAATTGCCCGCGGCTTCGCCCGCGTGAAATAGGGTTTTAACCTTTCATCCCTTATTTTACCTCCTTAGGAGGCGAATGTTCAAAAAGCCTACGTCATTACAACTATTTGTATGCCAAATTTCAGCGAAATCCGTTCAGTAGTTTCGGCTGTGCGTTGATAGATCAGTCAGTCAGGTTTGCCTTTTATATAATTAGATAAAAGTTACGTACGTACGAATAACGCATAAGAAAATCCCGTGGAAACCTTACCCTTTGTCAGGATAATAAGTAGCCTATGTCCTTCCTCGTGGTCTACTCTACATTTACAAATTAAAAAAATAGCCTATTGAATGCAAACAAACAAAAAATCTAAAATAAAAACAAATATTTCCTGTTTAAAATATTAGTGTGGATTAATTCGTGACTAACAAATAAATAAAAAATGTAAGTCACAACTTTATATCGCTGTTGATTTCTAGTATGTATAGTTAAAAACACTAGTTAAAAATACAACAAGTCTTAAATCAAAGTGGTAAGGATTTCAGAAAATACAAGAGATATACTAATAGTAAGTCAACCTATATAGAAAACCTTTGTGAGCATAATACAAAAATATGTATATGTTAAACAAAATCATATAATTACCATCTTCATACAATTAAGACTTATAATATAATCAATGGCTCAATGACTATCCGAAATACAAAGAGATAGCCGAATGAGATCAGCTGACCACAATCCCAGTGACTAATAGCGAAGCTGTCGATATGTTCGTTAGATAATGTAATGTTTGCCCGATTGGATCAGCATTCGAATTTATTTTCTGTTAAATATAATATTTGTTAGTACAAATGTAATGTAATAGTGTAAGTAACGTCCTAGTGAATAGGGGATCGTACTTTTATTTTAATTGCATAAATGAATAGTACTCTTAAATATGAGTAACTTCTCAGAAGAAACCGTATATCAAAAGTCAATATTTTCAAAAGTACAGCGATTTGTATACAAAAGTCTCATAAAAACGCTCCATACTAAAGTCGGGCTACGAGTGATGTCACTCTTGGGTTAAAGTGTATGAAGTATACGGCCGCAGGAACATATTTGTAAATATCTCCGATATTTGTGCGTTTAAGTTCATACTTACCATAATGAATGTTTTTGTATATCATATTAAGTAAACTAATGATTGTAGGTTATGTTTACTTAATTTCGCAAAACAATTTTTGGAACGATGTTCCTTATCGCGCGTTGTGAAAGGGGGCTAGACGGAAAAAATTCTTACGAAAAGTTGTCACGACACTATTTTAATTACAAAAGATAATTTTATTTTTTAAAAAAATTAAATATTTACGCGTATACATTTATTATATTGATGAATGTATGTATGTATGTATGTATGGTATGTATGTAATGTATGTATGGATAATATCGGTTCGGAATTTGTATTATTATTTATTTTATATATACATGTACAATTGTCTGCCTGTATGTCTTTTTTTTTTTTGCTATAGTAAGTTATTGTAAGCTGTGCGGCGTCGCATGTTTCTCTGTCTGTCTCTCTCTCTCTTATAGAAAGCAAGCCAGATATTTTCTTCCGGAACTTCGTTCCATCCGGGTGTCCCTTGACTAGAGATGTGATAAACGGCTTTAAATTAAAAGTTAACTTATCCGTTATTAAATATTCAGAAGCAACTTTTGTTAACTGCTTAGTTGCTTATTTGCTTATCTACTTATTGCCACTTATAATGTTTTTTGCGCTTATGTTACGTTTTTCGATCGCTAAAACTGATTTCAATGAACTTTCCTTCGTACTTTGCAGGCTTAGGACTGTCTGAAATCTGAATAATATTAATACGAATTATTGCGTAGCGTAATATATTACGTTCAACCCGCAAAGCGCAACTAACAAAAAGTGAATAAACATGAAAAGGCATATTAGTTATAAGTACAAAAAATAAGCTGTTTAAATAAGTGATGAGCTACATTAAAGAATTTTCACTCTTATTGCGCTGTCATAAGAACTATTTTTCTTTGCTCATACCACACTTATGGCTTTATGGCTATAAAGTTATAAACGATATAAACGATAAGTATAAGTGTTAAACGCTTACATTTATAAACGACTTTTCAACTTATTTATAAAAGCACGCTTTTTTAAACGCTTTACGTTTAAACGGCCATCTCTACCCTTGACACCTCTCAAGTTTGTTTGTACTTTTTAGATGTATTTAATTAAAAAACTACACATAAAATAATATATATTTTTTTACATTTACCAAGTAGTAATGCCTCAATATTTCTGAGTGTATTAATGAAACTAAATATTTTAGATGTAATCCGATCTCCTATTTTTGGTCACAACATTTGGATTGCGGTGAAACTTTAGAGACAGTTGGCATCTCTCAGAAGAATAAAATTAAAATAACTCAGTTCAGAAAATATTGTTTGTAATATTTAAGTGTATTATTCTAAAAGCTTTTACCCGCGGCTCCACCCTCGTTAATATCACACAGAAATGCAGTATTTTGCGTGATAAAATCTAGCCTATGTTTTAATCCAGAGACAAAACTACTACCCATACCAAATTTCATCAAATTCCGCTCAGTAGTGTTTGTGTAAAAGAGTCACATACATCATTTCATCCATCCTCACAAACTATCACCTGCATAAATAGTAGTAAGATTATAATGAAGTTTTTAACATTATTTATATAGATGTAAAGCTCCTAGTAAGAAATGCTGTTCTTAATACAGCGTTATGTAAGATACTCAGACTCAGTATTTGGGAGTTTGAGGCTTTTTCCGGGTAATAAACGTAGTTTTCGTGTTTTTTTACGATTATATAGAAAGGTCTGAACGCGGAACCGATACGTCCCTTCTTAGAAATGTAAGTAGAATACTTATATTAAATGAGTTATCCAAAGTAATGAAACCTTTTTAAGTACGAGGAAATAACTGAAGTTAAGTAAGTTAAGTGGAGTTAAGAATTTGTTGTAATAATGTTAGAATATATTATTAAAAATACTATTTTATAGTTTTAAAAATTCCTTTTTGGCACTTTCAAAGTAATGCCGTAGACATGCTACGCAGCTTCGTAGCGCGTAGCGTCTCTACGAAATTCTTAAAAATATGATGTTAATTATACACATTAATTTTTTTAACATTATTACAGTGACATCGAAAAACATAAATATATTTTTGATGTAAATATTATATACGAGATAATTTTCCGAAGAGGAAATTAATAATTATGGTAATTTATCAAATTATTCGATGCCTTGTCTAGTAAGAACCTACTATAAATATAAAAGCAATCATTAATAGATTTTTTTAATTCAATGGAAATCTTGAATGTAATAATAAGTTAAAATATTTTTTGTAAAAAACGTTTAAATAATTCAGCTCATAATTTGGCTTCAATTCAAATTATAGGAAATTTGGTTTGTGAATAAAGTATGAAGCCGTGATGACACGCGGGGAATTGTAATATTACATAATGAATTTTTATCGGACAATGAATTATTGATTTCCATCATGAATGAGGCTATTTATATGTACCGACATGTTGGCGGTTGTATTTATTAAGGAATTCAATAATGATTTAGGCATTTTCTTTTTTGACAGGCAGAAAACGGTCTGTTGCCTAATGATTGGTCGTGATTCTGCTGAAGCTGTTAGAAGTAAAGACTTTCAAAAGAATAATTTATTGGTTGATTTATGAGGTACTTTTAAAGAAGCAGTTTTACAATTTAAAAGCGTACGTCTAATAACTCAAAGAAGCAATATTACAAAGCGTGTTTAAGTTACTTCGTTTGAAAAATTGTAATTAGCAATACAAACGTTTTTATTGTATCGTATTTATTTTTGGGTATCAGACCTTTTCGTTTTGGGCGAATATTAATGGACGTCATTGAAATTACAAGACATTTGACGACCACTGTGGCTATTGAGCTAGTGACGAAATCACACTTACAAATAACCACAAGCCGAAGGTTGCGGGTTCGAATCCCGCCGAGGGAAAAGGGATAAAAAGTAGCATTTTTCCTTAACCCATACACTATATATATGCCAATTTTCGTCAAAATCGGTCAAGTAGTTACGGAACATATTCAATGCAAACAAACCCACAAAGTAATCTTTACCCTGTATGATATTATGGTATGGATTAGATCAAACTACTAGAACAGCTTAAACATACGTTTGAGTGTGACCTTTTTTGGCCATTAAAATCACAAAACAATATGGCGTTTGTACGCCATTGTAATCACAAAAATACACATCGAAACATACGTGTGCTACACGTATGTTTACAGCGCCGGTATTTACATATTGAATATCGAACATAATACCTGCAGTAACTGGATTATGGGAATACGGTATTTGAAACACTCCATAGTTGATTTTCAATTAATTCCGCCTCGCGTCATAATACCGTATTTACGATATTCCCGCTACAACTTACCCGTGATAACGTTGTTTATTTTCTAATTACTTTTCGTTAACGCTAAATAGGTGTCTTAAGTAGGAAAATGAAAACAAATTAAAAGTAGCCAAGTACGAGTTGGACTCGCGCATAAAGTGTTCTGTACAAAACGGCAAAAATCACGTTTGTTGTATGGCAGCCTTCTTAAATATTATGTTATAGTTTACCTGAAATATAAAATAGTATCTTCACCGTCTGTGACGCTCTTTACTATACAAACGTACCTGTCAGGTAATCCCTTAGGTGTATTGGCTAGCTAGCTTAATATACCAAAATTTCCACATACAATTAATATAAAAGGTAATGAAAAGTTACAATATTTACCGAATACATCTTCGCCATTGTTCCGGAATTCAAAAAGGTTGTACAAGATAACTACACCAGATAAATTCTAAATTACTAACAGGGTGCGTTCAAAAGGAAAAGCTTGAGATTTTTGGGATCATTAGTTAGGAGAATCCTTTGAAGATAACATTGTGGCGTTTCGCAAAGTAATCTTAACACACAATTTAACACATTCAATTACAAGTTATTATACGGTGCTGATGTTGCCTTTTATATACAAGCTGGTACGACTGACACGACGTTATTGATATGAACTTGAAAAATCGCAATCTTCTGTATAACTAGCTTGTGCCCACAACTTTCTTCGCTTAGAAGTAACGGAAACGGAACCCTATTTTTTATCGGAAACCTAAGATAAATTTGTTCTCATTAATAAGACTATTCTGCCACTTTATCCTATATACAGATATTTCTAGTGTTGTAAGACACTTTCAACGTTCGTTTATAAAGACATCACAAACTGAGGTGCGATGCGGCGCGCACTTTTTTACAAGAAAAATCAACATTGAACTTTTTAGTCACTACACAAAAGGGTACTCGTTTCATGATTTCAAGAGTGAATCCGCGATACGCTGTGCAGTATAGCTCAAAATTCGAACTCTTGGAATAAAACGTGTATACTCTTTGTATAGTAAACAAATTTCAATTCTGAATGCTATCTTCAAAAGTGCGCACCGCGACTCATCTGTGTGACTGTGAGCTGATGCTAAAAGTACTTATGTATGTTAAAAATTGGTAGGTACTCAATTCACAACTGACGGCCTAAAAACCAAAGAAATCTTTTCCATTTTCCAATACACCAAAGATCTCAAATGTATACAGACATAATCAGGCCAATCTTTTTAATTAGCTAATAGAGGGAGGGAATTAGGCCAGTCCCGGTTTATCTTTGTACTGAGGCCAGATAAATAAAATAAAACTTGGTAAAGAATCTAGAACGTTCCGCGAACATTTTATAAAACTTTGTTATTACTTTGTTTCATTTACTGTCAGTTATAATAATTATATTAAGTTATGGTACATAGTTTTAACCCGACTATGAAAAAGCCAAAGGGAAGAGTAATAATTTTGGCATTAAAACGTTACATAATAGGTTGGGGAAAAAGTCTTTTCGCATTATAGTATGTATGAACTTGTCATAAAATATCTTGGGCTATACCAATTGTATCTGGCTGATTTTGGTATCATTAAAAAGTTTTAATTTTAGAGAAGACAATTCCAAATTCAAATTAGGTAAAGGACATCATTCATTTTGGACCAAAAAATGAAAGTGCCGGCCAGAAAGAAAAAAATATATATTCGGATAGAATACACAATTCCTAACATTTTTTACTATGACGTCCAATCTGTGCGCCCAATGGTTACGTCGTAATAAAATAATTTAAAAATAATCCTTTTGTGATAAAAAGGTTGGAGTGTCACTATTAAAAGCATGGATATCTTACGTTATGATATAATACTTGATAGTAAAACACAGTGGTAAGGTTGATAAATAGTATTGGAAAAAAATATTTAGTCATAAAATAAAAATAAAAAATATGTATCAAGTACTAGCTGTCCCGGTGAACTTCGTGTCACTTTAAAACCTTCCCTGGACTTCTACGAATATTTTGAGACTAAAATCAGCCCAACCAGTTCAGCCGTTTTCGAGTTTTAGAGCGACTAACACATTTGAAAATCCATTTTTATATATAAGAAGAAGACTAACTGTTCCGGTGAACTATATGATACAACAACCAAAGATATACAAAAAAAAAATTGGCAATGCCTGGAAAAGATTCTGGTCCTTTAAAGAAATAGTAAAATGCATAAGTATAAACATGAGCACCAAAAGAAAACTATTTAATACATGGATTCCACCCATTCTAACATAAGGGTGCCAAACTTGGGCACTAACAAAAGCTCATACAAGTATGCTGGAAGTTGGGCCGAAGGCTATGGAGAGGAGTATGTTTGGAAAGAAAAGGATAGACAAAATAGAAAACAAGGAGTTGAGAAAAATGACACGTGTAACTGATGTAACATATAAAACTAAAAAATTGAAATGAAACAACAAACAATCAAAACATGTCCGGCCCGGACATGTTTTGATTTTGATAGGGCCAGACAAATGGACAAAAATAATAACATCTTTGTATCCCAGAAGGGCTAAAAGAAAAGAGGGCAGATCTCTAAAAAGATGGGAAGATGAAATGGTACAAATGGCTGGCAAAATGTGGACTAGTGTATGTGGAGTGGCATGTCAGAGATGTGAGTGGAAGCTGTTGGGGGAGGCCATTGCCAAGAGGCACTCAGAAGCAGAGACCGCGCAACGGAAAAATCAATTATTGATTTGAATATTTTGTAATGTATATAAAATAACGTATTTATTTTGGACCGTGGGTTCAGAGATGCAGTTCCCATTCTTGAAGGAAATGGTTACACTGTGAAAATGCCGGAGACAAAGCATCCTGGAGCGACGCAACTAACCACGGAACAAGCAAACAAGTCACGCCTTGTTACTATTTGCCGTTGGGTTGTGGAAGTAGTAAATGGCCGATTTAAACGAGATTTCCGCCTGTTGAGAAACGTTCATATTAATATAACATTGCACTATATGTTTGAATATTTTAGAATCGCAGCAGCATTAATAAATGCTTATCACGTGTTGATAATAGATAATGTCCATGCTTCTGATTTTTTACAAATAATCCGGGAAAGGATAAACATGCCCAATACACTGGCAGATCTTGTCGCCAGACGTAACTTGAACAGAATGAGAGCACAGTTCCAGCCCATGTCTGCAGATATGGCTGAGTTTAATGACTTTCCTACGCTGACCGAAGAAGAATTAATATTATTTAGCCTCGGTATATATCAGCTGAGACAAGCGAGAAGTTACTATGGAGAGCATGTTCAACCAGATGGAGTTTTTAGCATTGAGCTAAGTGGTGGAATTCCTCTAGAGCTTGTAAGGGAATTGGAGGGAGAGGACTTGTGGTTGATTCGAGGGCGAATACAATCCCGACACATCCGATCTAAAACATACTATGTGTATATTGCTCTGGATAGAACAGCAACCGGGCGTCGAGCAATAAAACATTACTATTGCACATGCCATATTAGGAATGAGAACCATCGGATGTTGCTCCCATACTATGTGCATAGTCTGGTACATGGGTTATGCTAGACATGACCCTTACCTCAGCCCACCCGCAATAAGTTTAGATGACGTATTTGTAAGACTAGAAAATGTTTAATTGTACGTCATTAACTTATTATTGTTATTAGCCTTTATTCAGAAGAACAATACATTTATTTTATATACATTACAAAATATTCAAATCAATAATTGATTTTTCCGTTGCGCGGTCTCTGCTTCTGAGTGCCTCTTGGCAATGGCCTCCCCCAACAGCTTCCACTCACATCTCTGACATGCCACTCCACATACACTAGTCCACATTTTGCCAGCCATTTGTACCATTTCATCTTCCCATCTTTTTAGAGATCTGCCCTCTTTTCTTTTAGCCCTTCTGGGATACAAAGATGTTATTATTTTTGTCCATTTGTCTGGCCCTATCAAAATCAAAACATGTCCGGGCCGGACATGTTTTGATTGTTTGTTGTTTCATTTCAATTTTTTAGTTTTATATGTTACATCAGTTACACGTGTCATTTTTCTCAACTCCTTGTTTTCTATTTTGTCTATCCTTTTCTTTCCAAACATACTCCTCTCCATAGCCTTCGGCCCAACTTCCAGCATACTTGTATGAGCTTTTGTTAGTGCCCAAGTTTGGCACCCTTATGTTAGAATGGGTGGAATCCATGTATTAAATAGTTTTCTTTTGGTGCTCATGTTTATACTTATGCATATTACTATTTCTTTAAAGGACCAGAATCTTTTCCAGGCATTGCCAATTTTTTTTTTTGTATATCTTTGGTTGTTGTATCATATAGTTCACCGGGACAGTTAGTCTTCTTCTTATATATAAAAATGGATTTTCAAATGTGTTAGTCGCGCTAAAACTCGAAAACGGCTGAACTGGTTGGGCTGATTTTAGTCTCAAAATATTCGTAGAAGTCCAGGGAAGGTTTTAAAGTGACACGAAGTTCACCGGGACAGCTAGTACTTGATACATATTTTTTATTTTTATTTTATGACTAAATATTTTTTTCCAATACTATTTATCAACCTTACCACTGTGTTTTACTATCAAGTATTATATCATAACGTAAGATATCCATGCTTTTAATAGTGACACTCCAACCTTTTTATCACAAAAGGATTATTTTTAAATTATTTTATTACGACGTAACCATTGGGCGCACAGATTGGACGTCATAGTAAAAAATGTTAGGAATTGTGTATTCTATCCGAATATATATTTTTTTCTTTCTGGCCGGCACTTTCATTTTTTGGTCCAAAAATGTATGAAACGTGAATGATGTCCTTTGAGATTTTCATTTGTTTTTCTTATTGTTAAAATGGTTTAAGCGTTTTCAATCCGGAAATTTTGATATCAAAGATGCACGTCGCTCTGGTCGCCCTGTTACGGACAAAACTGTTGCCATTTTTAAAAAATTGGAGCAAGATCGGCATATTAGTAGTTACGATGTAGCTGAAGAACTGGGGATTGACCACAAAACGGTTTTGGCGCATTTGAAAAAAGCTGGGTACACAAAAAGCTCGATATTTGGGTGCCTCATGAGCTCACTGAAAGAAACCTAATGAACCGTGTACTCATTTGTGATTCTTTATTACGACGTAATGAAACCGAACCATTTTTGAAGAAGCTGATAACTGGTGATGAAAAGTGGATCACGTACGACAAGAACGTGCAAAAAAGATCGTGGTCAAAGGCCGGTCAGGCTTCACAGACTGTGGCGAAACCCGGGTTAACTCGCAACAAGGTGATGCTGTGTGTGTGGTGGGATTGGAAGGGCATTATTCATTATGAGCTGTTACCGCCAGGCAGGACCATCAATTCTGAACTGTACTGCGAACAACTGATGAGATTAAAGCAAGAAGTTGAGAGAAAGCGGCCGGAATTAATCAACAGAAGGGGTGTGGTTTTTCACCATGATAACGCTAGACCTCACACATCTTTAGCCACTCAGAAAAATTACGGGAGTTTGGCTGGGAGGTGTTAATGCATCCGCCGTATAGTCCTGACCTTGCACCTTCAGATTTCCACCTGTTTCGGTCGCTGCAGAATTCCTTAGGCAGTGTCAGGTTGACATCACAAGAGGACTGCCAAAACCACTTGTCGCAGTTTTTTCATCAGAAGCCCCAAAATTTTTATAGCAATGGGATCATGTACCTACCAACAAGATGGCAAAAAGTTATCGAACAAAATAGCACCTATATACTTTAGTCACTTGTAAATAAACTTTATAAAAAAACCTTGTGAATTTTAATATAAAATGCGAAGAAACTTTTTCCCCAACCTAATACATAGACTATGTATGTGTGTTTGTTCCACCGTAGCGCCTAAACTACTGATTTGATTTTAGTAAATTAGGTGTCAATAGATACATAATAATTATTTTATACTCTGTGATAATAGCCCAGGTAACAAAGGCTGCATAATTTATTTACGTAGACGGGTTATAGTTTTCATAAAAAAATACCGGGTAAACATAGTTATGTATAATTATTAAATAATTAAGCATAACTATATTTCTTATTTAATACTAGCTGTCCCGACAAACTTCGTACCGCCTTAGAAGTAAGAATTAAATTTGTTGATACACTGACAGCAGCGACACCTATCCA
The DNA here is from genome assembly GCA_905404095.1 of Glaucopsyche alexis. NCBI lineage: Eukaryota > Metazoa > Arthropoda > Insecta > Lepidoptera > Lycaenidae > Glaucopsyche > Glaucopsyche alexis. The sequence goes on from FR990058.1 coordinate 7,186,945, forward strand.
ACTGTAAATCTAAAGCATTCTCAAATCCACATGAACACATACAAAAAGTTTCATCAAAATAGGTCCAGCCGGAGTTAGCAGGAGGAGTTCAGTGACATACACACGCACAGAAAAAATATATAAAGTTAGATGTTTCTCTTTATTTAATGTATTATTATTAGATAACTGTAGGAAATTGATAAATGTCCTGAGCATAATAATAATTGTAATATGTGGCTAAAAGGGTATGGGCACTAAACCTGTAGTTTGTGTTTATTAAATAAACGAGATGTTGCCAGCGACTACGTGCGCGCAAAAGTTAATTTCGCAGAAACTTTACACTTTTCCGCAATGAAAAGTAGCCTATGTCCTTTCCCATGGTCTACTCTACATCTGTGCCAAATTTCATCAAAATCGGAGCCTATTCAATACAAACAAACAAACTTTTCCTCTTTACTATATAAGTATAGATTAAAAATGTTGTGTTTCGTTTTATCTAAGCACTTGTAGTATACTTTGTTTTCTAACGTCCGCATCCATTAAATTAAACATTCCTCATGATTGGCCAACAAAACAAAAGTTGATAAAACTAAGCACGGATGTTCTGATTTTACGGAACGAACTTGTAACAACAATAAAAGTTAAGATGAGGCGCTTGAGTGCAAACTTTCGACGGTATGGAAAGTTTTAAAACGCTTACATTAAATTATAAATAGAGTTATTGCTTCTTGTGGCTTCATGAGAGGAGTTTTAATTTAAATTCTTTGTTTTTCTACTGGGAAATAGATGTTTTGACTATTGTAGAAAGAAAATATTTAAGTCGCAGTTGTAAAATCATTGACTATTCCAAACTCGACTATATACAAACTTAAATCGACGATTGAATTTTCCTATGTAGGTGTAGATAGTGAAGGTTGTAGGCGTAGGAGTAGTTATTTATTTATTCCGCATCATAGTTAAAACAGAACCGTGTGTGTCGGGATAACTTGTCTTATATAAAAATAAAAATTATTACATTTTTGATTGTTCACACATTAAATCCTTAAATCGGAAAAACGAGATAAAATAAGGGGTTGCACTCCGGAGCGCCGGCAGAAGTGAAAACTTGAACATTAAATTGGAATAACGGCCATATGGGTTAAGAGATACGAACTAAAATAGTTTCATGCTATGCTCGCGTAAGGGAACTATCAACTAAGACAGCAAACGACGATCAGGTCACGTGTCCTGATGCGAGTTTAACATTTTTACCCATCCCAAAAAAGTGAACTACGCCGCTAAAGAGTTTTCACTTCAAAAAAACGTTTAAGGCCACTGCCTCCAACTTTGCGGGGAGCGATGCGGGGGTGGCGGCGGGCAGCGAAAGCAGTAGTGAAAGGACAGGCGAGTGATACAGTCACCGCTTGACAAGGTGAATTTCTGACAATAGGCATATACGTATATGCTATAGACGACGAGGTGAAAACTGTACTCACTTAAATGTACGTTTAATGTCTAATTTACTGTCAAATGTACACTATGGCCAGTGTATCTTGGCCAGTCTGAACATAGGCTCTGCGAATTTTAGCGCATGAATAACTCGTAAAGGAAACCGTTTTTGTATTTTTTTATATACCTATGTACGAATAATATTTACCTAATACAGTGACGAATTAGTACAAAAAAATACATAAATTATTGCGTAACTTTCTACACGAAGTTCAGACTCGCCAAGGTACATCGGCCGTATTGTACGTCATAGCCTATCTTTACTTTTGAAATCTTTGACAAGAGGTAACACTGCCCGCCACCGCGCCGCTCATGGCGGAATTAGAGGCAGTGGCCTTAGAAATGAAAGCATTACCCACAGGTTAATGTAATTACAATGTAGCTACAGCTTTAGAAATAATCTCTCGTTCCATAATTGTGGTTCAAGTTTGCAATATGAACATTAAAACGTCTAGGTTCATTCAGGAAATGCATTTTTAAAATGCTACCAGAGAAATGTCTCTTAGATAAAAATTCAGCGCTTAAAACAACACTTGAAAATGATAGAAATATTCCGACCTCCTCAAATATAACAAGTTCAGAAGGCGTCTCGGGATAGGAGGTAGGAGAATAATAATGTGCCCACATTTACCTACTGCATTGAGTTGTGTCACCGCGAAAATTCCACTTCCATTTCGCAATACCTCGATTGATAGGTTGAGTTCGATTAAAAATGGTTTTTCAAAGCTTACTAAGAAATACTAGGTTAAGAATAAAATCCAAATTATGTATGTGCTATTAAAGATGTTAAAAGATTTCAAATTCCGGTGTGCTATCAAAATTTTATATTGTGATAATTTTATACGCCAAATATTCACTAATTCTATTATAAGTCCTGCACACGTAAAATACGCACTGTGTTCCAAACCGCGGAGGGATCAGTACATTTTAGACTGCGTATCGAACTGTCGTGCTCATTTCGACTGAGTGCGCGGATAAAACTGTGGGAAATCCGCTTGCATCAACATACCAGATCGGACTGTTGCATGGTCGTTTCGCAGCGAGGATTGGATTAGCGCATACTGTTTCCCGCGGAACAAACTTTACGTGTAGTGTGCGCACATCTTTATAAAATTTTATTATTATCAGTAAGACTCATAATATTACATTGTTGACCACGTTTTATTAGGATGCATTCGTGGTACAAATTAACCGTAACCTCTCACATACTCATAGAGAATAGCAAACAGCGTCCTGTGTGGTCGTAATTAGTACGGTGTCCCGGAACATGCACCGGACACGGCACTAAATTATAAATTCACAGTTCAAACACTCTCAGGGAAAACTTATTACTGTGTAGTGTCATAGTGTGTGTGTAGCAAAATAATAATAGGGTTTTATTTTTGTTAGAGTTGAACTTAATAGTGTAGTGGTTGCCAGTCGAGAGGATTTAAGTTTTATAACCTTAAAAAAGTAAACAAAATATAATACTTATAGTATATATTTTTTGAGCTGTGTGATTGCTTATAATTTTAAGTGGGTACCTACAGAATCAAAATTTAAGGACAGGAAATTTTTCCACAAAAATGGTATTTGGCTCACATGTTTTTACCTCCATAATCATAATCAAAAAGAAAAACAACGCTAATTCGGTTAAACAAGATTAAGCACGAAATATGCAAAGGCACTCAAAATAAATTAAACACTTCACATAAATTCATATTTATATTTTGGCACGCAACCAAATTTTTGCTAGAACCAGCTGTTCAAATGAACATCTGGTATTGGTTTTCATTTCAATCAACTTTTCACTCTACGTTTAATAAATTATTCATGAGGGTATTCGTTAAAAACACGAGGATAAGCCACGTGTAAAACAATGCTTCGGCACGAATTTTCCGGTTTGACTCCTCAGCCTCAAGAAGCGTGAAATAACTTTTGCATTGTGTCGCCGAAAGAGCACTGGAAGCCAAAGAGTATAGTAACGCACCTGTTACTATTCTGGCGTAGTGCCCATGGGGTATAGTTAAAAAGTACTCTCCGTGGTTCAGTGGCTTAGAGCTTAGCTCTTGACTCAGAGGACTTGACTTAAAATTACTCCTGCGTAGTTAGCCAGAACCTCAATATAAGTATTTAAAGTAGACTTATTTTACTTTGTTTGGATTGCAAGTGTAGCGACATGTTACCATGCACGGATTTTATGACGTTTCGACCAATCAGAGCGCGTTTCACGTTGGTTTAACGTTCATAAAAACACCGTTTGAGAGTGTATGCATGTCGGGACTTGATTGTAATTGTATTAATGCAGGTTTTATTTAGCAGAATTATCCGTCTGGTTTCAAGTTTCAACCGGTCACCATTACCGAAATTCGTGTAGCTATATTTTTATGGTTAAAATAATTTTTTGTTATGATATTTCTTGTAAAGGGGTCACATCGTCTCACGTGGCCCCTTTACACAACTCATAGCAATTAAAAGTTATAGGATTAGGTCTTACCTTACCTGAAACATGGCTTTGGAGTAACGCTGTGAATTTTTAATTAAATTATATAATATTCAGGCGTGGTGCTATTTTAGTAACAGAGTTTTGCGCTAATGAGACATGCGAAATACTTGGGGCTTTTAAATAAAGTATTCTCGATACTAAAATGGTTAATTATTAATTACATTCTTTAAAAATATCTACTGATATCGCTATGAAAAGCTTCTATTAGTAAGTATGAGTATCATATTGTCTATTGCAAAAAATCCATTTAAATGTGTATATACACAAGCGATAGAAATAAAACATTCAAACCATGCCTTTTATTTTATTATCCCAAACGTTGCATCCTATATATTGTTTGACTATCTATTTAATTAACTACAGGATTTTTGTTAAATTAAATTTCAAATTACAACGTTCTTAAAAAAGGTTTTACTTCATAAAACATATTTGTATGATTACATTTGTATTATCCAAAAATTGCTTACCTAATACACTTTGTACAATATCTAACACTTTAGATCTTTATCCTGTATATACCACAAAAATAACAGTAAACTTAAATGTAACTGTATACACTAGTTTTTTAGTTAGGTAAGGGTCAAATTGCTTTGACACTTAAACTAAAGTGTTATTTAGCTTAATTTGCTCCCTTACTTTCAGCAAAGTTTTTCTTCGTTATATGCATAAGTTTTAAATTGGGTTACTTTTTAATGGACTATTAAAACTCTAACCCTCTCCCCTACTAATAAAAATATTTATACCACTGTTTAACATTCAATGTTGCTGTCTTTGTTTGTCAAGCGCCTTTTCCAAAGTATGAGATAAAGACAAGCAGCATTGAATAGCTAATCAGTTGTGTAAATAGTTTTATTAGTAAGAGGGCTAATAAACATTTTACGATCTGTTTGTACCTAAGCTTGTATATAGGGAGAAATCAACGGAGGTAACATAAAGAGGATTGATTTGTATGTTTGTTTTCATTGAATTGGCGTCGAAATCACTTGACCGATTTTGATGAAATTTAGCACTGATGTAGAGTAGACCACGGGGAAGGACATATACTACTTTTTATCGCAAGAAAATGTACGGTTTCCACGGAATTTTTTTTTGCGCATACAATGTCGCGCGATACATCTAGTATTTAATTACATCTAGTACGTTGTATTTAATTTTTTCACCGACCACTAACACTCCTATTGCTGAGGCTCGGGTTAAGACCTCTACGAGAATAAGATTAAATTATAGCCCACCACGCTAACCTAATGCGGGTTGGCATATATTGTCCAAAAAAGTCCAAAAAAGAAGAAGTTTACAATTCGGATATTTTTTTTGTATGTATTTGTGGACTATCTATACAGATAAATAAAATTAAAGTGTCTGTTTGTAATTTCAAATTAACAGCTTTTCACTTAATGCATATATTATGTATGTTCGGTACTTAAATAAAATATCAATTTTTAAATTTTTTTGTCTGTCCGTCTATACGTCTGTCTATCTGTTTGTTTGTTTCGACCAATTTCTGAAACGGCTTGACCGATTTTCAGGGGACTTTCACACTGGCAGATAGCCTTTATATATAAATGCTTAAAGCATTAGAATTTATTTACAGTTACCACTGATCAAATAGCCTGATACATCAGTTACTTTCTCAATCTAGTGTAGTCTCGAGGGAGGTAATGAAAATCTTGTAAATATTTACGACACATAAACGGACAGACCAAATAAAACCAATAAAAGTAGCCCATTGGCGGAACGTCGTAAGGTATTAACTATTTACTGCCTTCGTCACCGCAACTTTATGTTCTGGGATAATTAAATGGTAAAACATAAGCAACACTTTATACAGGAATACTTTTTCTTCGGTACAATAAATTTTACCACGTCATTGGTATAGATAATAGAGTACATTTCACATTTTTTTTTTTTTTTCATTTCAATTAATTTATTCTATAACCAATCTCATACCGCATGGGCGCACTAACTACAAGGCGTCAATGGGTGCGGTATGAGGTAGGGGGCGGCGGGGTGGGGTAAGCGATAGGATAAAGCATCGATAGATGCGTAATGCATCCACATTTTCCATTAGTTTAACGGATAAGTTCGGGGATTGATAATTTTGTTTTTTTGTTCCAAAGGGGTAGTAACAAAAAACGCTAGTATTTTTTATTTTTGACAACTATTACGTATGTTGATTTATTGTACTGTTGAAAAAATAATCCTGTGTATCTAGAAAAGTAATACGTGGTAGAACCATGCTTCGGCACGAATGGGCCGGCTCGACCGGAGAAATACCACGGGCTCACAGAAAACCGGCGTGAAACAGCGTTTGCGCTGTGTTTCGCCGAGTGAGTGAGTTTACCGGAGGCCCAATCCCCTACCCTATTCCCTTCCCTACCCTCCCCTATTACCCTATTCCGTCTTAAAAGGCCGGCAACGCACTTGCAGCTCTTCTGATGCTGCGAGTGTCCATGGGCGACGGAAGTTGCTTTCCATCAGGTGACCCGTTTGCTCGTTTGCCCCCATATTTCATAAAAAAAAAAAAGTAAAAGTTACTTAGGGTCAGTTCCTACCACGACGATACGTGACGCTATTCAAAGCTATTCAAAATTGAACTTTATACACCACACAAAAGATACACGTTTCGTATGACATCAGTCATACACTGCACATGCGCTGTGCGGCGTGGTGGAACCTGACATTCGAACTTTTACAATAAAACGTGTATCCTCTTGTGTAATGAAAAAAAATAAATGTTGAATAGCTCTATCGTTTCGTTACGGTGTGAATTGTCCTTTATTGCAAAGGAACAAAATGAATGTAGAAGACGTAAAACACTTTTATCCCATTCTCGACTTTATTGATTTTTCTATAAAGTTATCACGAATTCGTTTTTTGCTTGATATCATTCAAAGTTATATGTTACTCGTATATTATACTTCTTTTATCTTCCCGCAGAAATTTCGGGATAAAAAGTGGTATATGTGTTAAATTAGAACTTAAACTACTACCATACCAAATTTCATCTTAATGCGCTCAGTAGTTTTAGCTTCAAAGAGTAACAAACATCCATCCATCCCCACATACTTTCTCATTTATAATATAAGTCGCTTGACAGAAAAAGACAGGAACATTGAATAGCTTAACCACCTGAAGTAACTTTATAAAGCTTTGATGTAATTTTTCGGGCACACAATAAAGTATTTTTCCTGGCATAAACAAAACTAGCATCCAATTTAACATATTATCCGGTTATAATCACAATAAAAAGTTGGTAAATTTTATTAAACTTTTTAAAAAGGGAAACCATAATAATGATAATAAAACTCTGGGACCTTAAAAGTGTATTAAATTAATGATTCCATAACAAAACGAATGCAGCACGGAACTGAGATTAAAGCGAAATTGCGTCCCACAATTCATTCCGGGAGACGAAAATATTTCAAACCCTCATGATGATACAGGCACAGATATACATTTAGCTAGACGCCACATGATTTATATACCAATTTGAAATATATCTATGGAAGCTTCCACACCATGTTAATCTGGTCCTGTGCTGAGTATTTGAATTACTTGTATCACAGGTACCTGACAACGGAAATATATTTAATATTTTTATGCTATACACATATTTAAGGTTTTTATTACACTATACATATTGTATTTACTTAATAGATCCAGGAATACCAGTAACTTTTTGTTCGTATCCGAACCCGCAATATTGGGCTTATGCGCCGACGCGCCATTTAGTCGCAGAGGTCGTCACGCGCATGAGCGCAAAAACTTTCATTAGTGTAATACTATATTTACTAACTCACAACACTAGTAGGTACGCAATGCAAAACCAACATATTATAGTATAAGATTCGATTTAAAAGAGCATAATATGAAAATCACTAACCAAAGTGGTTAGGAGTAACCTAACTTCTAATTTAAGGGCATTTCCGTCATGAGGACCTAGTGTGACCAATGTTGTTGTAGCCTACAGCGGGTTGATATAAAATCAGAGGCTAGATTTTATACCAATTAGAAGTAACGACAAAACGATCGTACCTAAAAACCACGGAATATTGACACCAAACAATACAAATTTTAATAATCATCTTGAACAGTTTACAGTTGACACTTGCGGCATCTACGTTAATTTATATCTGTGGCAACAGGATACTGTTTGAATTTTAATTTTCTCCCGTCTCATAACTCGTAGATGACTTTGCTTTTCATTCGTTGAAATAAAGTTCATAATTCCGTGCATTAATTCAATAGCTATCATAGTATAACATACTTTTGATACAGCTGGTGTAACCTGCAGTTGTTTTTATTTTAGTTAAAGGATTTAAGAGGATTTTAGTTTAGATAGAGTACGATTGGTATTTACATCCATAACTTTTGTTTAATACATTTGATAGTAACGTTTTCTTTATTTATTCAATAATTACTGTATCTGGTAGACCAGCCAGAATGCTAGAATCAAGTAGAGCTAAGAGCTAAAACTATATTCAACGAATATAATCAGAAAGTCTTTTTTTTTAAATATTTTTAGCTTTGTCCACCAGATATTTTTGTAACAACGAAACTGCCAGGCATTTGTTTGGCCGGGCTACAAACGCGGTCGCAACTTAAGCGTAAAGTCGCTTACATATTCATGAAGCCTCGAACGGATAATTTAATTGATTTCGGTAGGAAATGTATGGTGATTGTCGATTTTTGTTGCATACATTGCTTTTATACAAGGCGATGTTGTGTTTGTTGTAGATTTCTTGTAATTGTTATTTTTTTTTTTGTTAATTCAATTGATGTATGCTTCTATGTTTTTGTACTTGTTAAACTTGTGTAATTTGTAAGTAGGAGCGCTGTAAATCTAATGTATAAAATTCTCGTGTCATAGTGTTATGGGACACACTCCTCCGAAACGGCTTGACCGATTCTTATGAAATGTTTTTGCTTATTCAGTAGGTCTGAGAATTTGCCGTAATCTATTCTTTATATATGGTAAAACAACGTTTGCCAGTCAGCTTGTAATTTGAATCTACACCTACGGACAAAATTATGTAGGTATTAGTATTTATGGGTTACTGTCAGTAGGTTACATTAGAATGATATTTCAATGAAAATGAATGGAATATCCACTGTAGTACTCAGCCTAATGGCTAGGCGAAGTCAGTTGGGGCTTCAATGGAATATACCTTGATTCATTATTATTATTGACATTTAAGTCTTACTATACTCATAGAATTATAACGACTATACTATTATAAATGTGAAAGTTTGTGAGGATGGATGGATAAATATGGATGGATAGATGTTTGTTACTCTTTCATGAAAAAACTACTGAACGTATTTCGATAAAATTTGGTATCGGAAAAGTACAGAGTTCACGTGGGATACTGTATTTACGTCGGCGGAGCCGCGGGCAAAAGCTACATATTATATACTATATTTTAGAGCAATGCTGTATTTTGTATTATTTTTAAAGTAATAACATATATGTAAAGAGATCCAATTTCAACAATAATTGGCGTATGACGTGATAACAAAAAATCTAATTAGGTCAAGCATTCAAGTACCATTTGAACATTAATTTCGAGTTGAAATTATTGGTGAACAAACACTAAATGTGACGTAGATTGTGTCGTGTGCTCCATACAAAATACCGAAATATTCAACTCTCCAAATGTATGCAAATACCACTAGGTAGTAGGTACACAAGCGCAACATTTCTAACAAAACACTATATTATATATTCAAATGTTGCAATACGTGTTATATAATTTGAACCTTTGTATGTAAATGAAATAGGCGAACGGAGAGATTGTTGAAAAGTAACTATAATTTTTATAAAAAACTAGCTGTTGCCCGCGTACATATAACTTTTTCGCGGTCGCGGATATGTGACTGATGCAAAAAATAGATAAAAACAATCCTTAATTATGCTAAAATTTTAGCTCGACCGGTGCAGAACTTTTTGAGTTTTTGACGCGTACACAAACCAACATAACATTTTTATAAATTTACCTCTTTACTAATAAACGCTGTATAAGCTTTGAATAGTTATATAGTTTTTTGTTCCCGTCACACGTAATTTTTATTTCGATAGAAGGAGACAAAACACTTTATAACTATGCAAAGCTTATACAGTGTTTATTAGTAAGGGGGATAAACTATAACCAGACCACATTAATTATTATATAGCCATGTTTTCCGGACCCGGGATGGTTGGCGCTCATTGGAAGAGGCAAACGTTCAGCAGTGGACGGTGATAGGCTGATGATGATGTTTCCCGGACTATTATTACGAATCGATTGATACATAGACTGCCAAGATTTCCTTTCCTTTTGGCTTTACCGTAGCCGGTACTCTAAGATCTAAGACCTTAAGATCTCTAACAACACAGAGCTGATTTTTCAATCGTCAGATAACTTTATCTATATGAATGTGACTTTGTCAGATTTTGTAAAAGAAATCTGTCAAAGTCACATAATTATTCCCCTTACCTGAGGATTGAAAAATCAGCCTTGAAATTATTTAACACATATTGTACCAGACAATGCATTATTAATGTTATGTAAACAAAAGGAAATATATTTACTTGATAAATGAATACATACAGTGTGGTAACTCGAAGAAACTAAGGGTCAGCTCCCACTGAAACGGAACGATACCGCGGTGCGGTGCCGCGCTAAGCAGAACGGTGCAGTTTTACATTGTGCAACGGTGCAGTCTTTCAATTAAACATGTATTTTCTTGTGTTATGAATAAAGTTAAATTTTGAATCGCTATCTTAAAAATGTAGCGCTGTGTCGCGTATCATCTCTTTTTAGTGTGAACTGGGGCCTAGATGGTGCCTAATATCTATGATGGTGCTCATAGGTGTATACTTTATTTTTAGTACCTCCAGCTGTACGTACTGTACTCAACATTTTCATAACTTTTAAAAATCTCAACAAAAATTGTAAATATTTGAATTCAATAAAACACCGTTAGTACTGAAACTGGGTTATGTAAAGTGCAGGAAGATTGTTTAAGAAACAAGCAGTTAATTAAATTCAAGCGGCTACCGACCACTAGCTATGGACGCTAAAAACACAGTGTTCCTATTAACATTGTAACAAGCAATTATTTCAATATAGTGGCAATAACTTGGAACAATTTTATTATACCTTGAGGTACTAATTTTGAGAATCGTAATAAAGTACGTAATATTCAAGAAAAGCCCACATGATTTTGATGAAAATTAAAACTTTTCTACTTAAGCCAATAATAAACCTTATATTTTTTATTTCAAATTCAGATACAGGTGGCAACACATCTAAAATACATTATTATTCAAATCTCGTTTTCACATTAACTTTTTATTTTATGCCAACTTTAACACCTAATACTTTAACAGTAAAGCCTATATAATATATAAAGTTTTAAAGCTTGGACAGGATTATTCTATTATAACTACTTACAATATTTTGAAGTTTAGTTTGTAATAACTTTTGCCCGCGGCTCCGCCTGCGTGGAATAGTGTTTGCTGTAAAAATATTTTTAGCCTATCTCACAGGAACAATGTGCTTTTTAAAAGGTAGCCTATGTGTTAATCCAGAGCTTAAACTACTACCTTGACATCATATATCAAAATTTGTTAAATAGTTTTACGTGAAAGATTAACAAAATATATTCATCCACCCATTCATCCATCCATCTATCCATCCTCACAAAGTTTCACTTATACAACAGTGGTAATAAGTAAGATTGAAGATTCATTCAAGTATACTTGAGTTTACTATTAGGACAATTTTCGTAACCTTCACCATAAACCTACACAATAATTATAATAATCAAACAATACGTTGTTTTTTAAATTAGTTGTCATGGAAAAAACATACTTTTATGTTAAAAACTACTCTTTATTTTCATTTATAAACATAGCATTAACATAAGTTTGAACAAATGTGTACCGTGTAAATCGTGTTATGTTTCAAGAAACAAACGGATCAACGGACAAACGGAAATGGAAAACGGATTCGTCGGAAAACTATCTACCTAGATATTTCAGAGTTTTCAAACCTAACCTAAGTTTAGATATGAAATTGAATTGTGTAGTTGATCAGTAAAAACCCAAACATAGTTGTATAGTTTCATTACTTTTTTCCGTAAAAATATTATAAAGGATTTATTTGAATTATTTATTTATTTATTTGACTTCTCAACGAAGAATATTGTGAGACGTAATATGTTTCACAATAGAACGAACGTAAATAATAGGCAAGAATACATTTATGATAATTGAATTTAGAATCTACCGATACAAAGGTGCATTGTTCAAATATTTGTATCCGCTTTTATAGACTTTACATTAGCAACTATAATATGGAATTCTGCTTGGCTTTTATTTTTCAGACGTGACTCCATTTTACCTATGACTAGCGACCCGCCCCGGCTTCGCACGGGTACAATGTATATATCTGTATAATCTATGGGTACAATACTGATACTAATACTGCGGCTACCTCATAGATCTAAACTCCCCTCCCGCACGCACACCCCCGCCTTGGTGACGCCTACTTCGCAACGGGCCGTGGAGCAGAAGTCGTAATATTTTAATTTCGCCATAACTTCAAAACCAAACATCCAATTTTAATCATTCAAAGACCAAATATTATCTACATAAACTTTAGTTAGTGATAAAATAATTTATTTTGATAGCATGAGTAAAATAAACGCGTTTAAATGTAGTCCAAAAAAAATCAAGATTTCTAAATAAAAAAATTGTTGTTGTGCCTCACTCGACATAGATAGGTATAGTGTGTCGCGGACTTTTTTGTAGATATTTATAAGATCTACAATTAATTAGAACATTTTATGGTTCTACCTTTTATAATTTAGGCAGCGTACGCAAAATAAGTAACTTTTCTGGTTGATTTTTTACACCTTGTGTCCGAAAACCCCAAATATCTTACTGAACCCTATTTTTTTCCAAAATAAAATTTAGCCTATGTTACTCGTGGATAATGTAGCTTTCGAATGGTGAAAGAATTTTTGAAATCGGTCTAGTACTTTTTGAGCCTATTCATTACAACCAAATAAACAAACAAACATACAAACAAAGTTTTCCTCTTTATAATATTAGTGTAGATAAACGTGATATAAAAACGGTACTATTTCGTTTTATGTCAAAATGATCTTATTGCTTCTTATCTTATCTAAAAAAAAAATCGGCCAAGTACGAGTCAGACTCGAGCACCGAGGGTTCCGTACAAACCTGTAGTGGTTTTGTTATAGCTTAAAGGTATTAGGTAGGTAGACCTGAGTATTTGATATGAATTTCAATTTAGTATATCTAAAATACATTAAAAACTGAAATAACACAAATTTTGAGAAAAAAACACAAAAATCATAACGTTGCTGATTAACATTCCCGGCGAAAATCGACTTATGTGTTCGATTTTCTGCTGTATTGTAGTAGCGCAGACTTGTATTTTCAATGCTCTGAATTTTCCTCGGCCTCACGAATACCGGATCACAAAGTCCCAGCCTAAGCACGGAATTTTCTGTACAACGTAGACAGAATACATTAAAATATAAGACTTTAGAAGTACCAAATTCCCACGGTAAAATATTTCAAGTTTTAAAAGCTAAGCATGAACTGTATTTTACGAGGGACAACTTAAAATGAAGTGTTACTGCGTGGTTTAAAATTATTTTATTTCAGAGTATACTGAAAATGTCTTAAAATATCAAGTTATTATCGTTTCGTTTATATATCTATTATGATTTTCAGTATCAAATTCAACATTTATAAAAGCAATTCAAGTTTTATCCCAGTAAATTTTGTTTCCTATCATACCGACGTGAAATATAGCCTTAATATAACTTTATGGAAGTTTATATACGTACCTAAATACTATTTAGCTTATTATTGTTTTAAGTTTTGACGGTGAATTGAAATTTAGGAATGTTACTAAACTCCGTATACAAAGAGAACAAAAGAACACATAATGCTACCAACTGAATGTCATCATAATATGACACATTATGATGGTCGAATTCGTTCAATTCATTTAAAACTTTGATTAATTATTACATAGATACGTCCTTACAAAACTGACAATATTTCTGTGCCACGACACACATTGACATGGGACGCGTGTCAATATGTCAACGTCGCATAGTAACACAAAACACGCTATTACTCGCGTAGCACACTAACCAAAATTGGCCCGACTCGGGCCAATTCGAGTCTTCATTTTTACGCGTTTATAACATATCTACCTCTTTTTAATATTATATATCTATGGTTTAAAATGTTTAGATAAAATTTTCTTTCACACACACATAAAATATATACAGAGGCATTATTAATACATAATTATATTAAATATTTAAGTAGAACTTGTGTAACGGGTGTCAGACAACGGATATATATTATATACAATACAATACACGCATAATTTAATACTAGTAACAATATACAACATAAAAATATTATACACAATTATATAAATACACACCACGCCTATCTAGTCCCGTGCTAAGTTTCAATTGGATCTGAACGGAGTAAACCTGGTAATTTTCTTGTTTGGGTGAGTAAATATTTCAATCCTCCGTTATTACTTTCTTAAGTGAAATTGAAATTTAGAAACTGGGCTAGTTCCAGCGCATAGAATGTCCATCCCGCTTTTGACCCACATCATGAATACAGAACTTTATAATTACTAAAACTTCGTGTTGAACATCTAGCATTTAGCCCATTTAAAGTACTAAAGTGCTAAAGAAGGCTTACGGCGTAAGAGGATTTTTTACTTGTACGGTTTTATTTCAAAGACACTTTTATATTCCAAACGTACCAGATATCTACTTATATTATAATGTATAATAATAATAAACCTAATAATTCAGTGTAGCCATGTTATCGCATAATATATATATATATATATTATGCGATAACATGGCAAAGGCAACTAAGATTTAGTTATTTGAAGTAGTTTTTAAATCAGTTAAAATAGTTATTTATGAATAAATGCACTTATAATATATATATATATATATATATATATATATATATATATATATATATATATATATATATATATATATATATATATATATATATATATATATATATATATATATATATATATATTATAAGTGCATTTATTCATAAATAACTATTTTAACTGATTTAAAAACTACTTCAAATACACTTCAAATACATAATGAAAAATAAAAAAGACTATAGGAATATAAACTGGATCTAGGTCGCAGGCTGCGGGTAGAGTACCTAAGAGGCTGGCAGCATTGTTTCGCTGTATATAATAAATGACTGATAATTCAGTTATAATTATAATTAATAAAATGTTAAATAAAACTAATTATGAGAAATAAAATGTAAAAATAAAACGAAATAATCTTCCATGTTTGTGTATAAAATGCATTCAATAAAATGTTTCAACTTTACAATACGATTACAATAATTCGATTTCAATGCAATTAATGTGTACTTAAATCTCAATTTCCGATGATACTCATTAAACGGCATGCGAATAATTAATTAATGATTTACAAAGGTATGCTATAAATGATTAACGTTTCATAACGTTAATTACGTGACACGTGAAAATCGCACGTTAGCCGCTAATTACTTAGTAAAAAGTTATTAGAATTAGCAACACCTCATCATTACATATTTCAGAAAATTAATGTTTTTTTTTTGCGGAAGAACTAAGGTTGAATGAGCTATAATAAAATAATAATAATTAAGTAACAGGGGTTCAGCCCACTAACAGTGTATATAAGGATTTGAAGAAATCTCCGTCGCATCTCTATCAGCCAAGCCTATCAGATTGAGCAATTTAAAGAGCTTTCATTACAGAAAATAGTAAGTTACCTTGCTTGGTTGCAGTACCTTAAGTAGCTACTGCAAGCTACTTGAGTCTTGGTCAACAACTACTAAAGTCTTGATAATGTCTAATATTTACCTAAAAATACCATTAGCGCTTAGAATGTTGAAAACTAAATTATTATTTGGAGTGAACTTACATATAGAGGCTTAAAAATGTCCTTACTTTGAGTGGGGTGGGAGTGGGAGCGGGTACAGTAAAAAAGAAAAAAGATTGACGAGATATAATAGCATAGGTAAAAGTCGAATAATATCAGTGATTTATACTAATATAATAAAGAGGTAAAGTTTGTTTGTTTGTTTGCATTGAATAGCAGATGAAAAAAAAATTAAGCCTTTTCATCCGTTATTGGATGATTTATACAGCTGTTGCCCGCGGCTCCGCCCACGTAAATACAGTATCCCTCGAAAACACTGTATTTTTTCGGGATAAAAAGTAGGCTATGTTTTAATCCAGAGCCTAAACTACAAAGATACCAAATTTCATCGAAATCCGTTTGGTAGTTTTTGCGTGAAAGAGTAGAAAACATCTATACATCCATACATCCTCACAAACTTTCACATTTATAATATTAGTAGGATTCTCCAAGCGAAGTAATTACTCTTGAAATACTATAGTGCCTGGGGCAGTCGGTTTTTGAATGTCGTATGGTTGCCCAAGCACATACGGCATTCTCAGCCTAGTCCAGAGGAATTACTGGTCAATACGTCTGGGGCCAATCGCACATGATTGGTTGCACATGGTTTCCTCACGATGTTTTCCTTCACCTAGAACGTCCGTACAATGTATTTGAGATATAAAAAGTCCCATTGGTACACCCCACAATCTGGAGATCAAACCTGCACTCTCTCGTGCGAATCAAACGGTCTACCCACTAGGCCACGGAGCTCTCTATCAATTAAATATGAAGAAAAAGTTTGCATAAAATATGTAAGCAATAACATGTGCTTATGTATAAGTCAATGAGTACAGAAGTCAGTACCTATTAGGTAAACCACAAGCAGGCGTATTTGACCACAACAGTACCGACATAGACGTAATCTGGGATTAGTAGTGTTAGACGTGTCTACACGCTAGCTTGCAATTAGTACATAATAATCTGGGACACTGAGTATGTTCAATTATATTTTTACGTTTCAGAGCCATGCTTGCTCGACCGGATTAATGCTACGGTCTCACCAAAAACCGGCGTGAAATAACGCTTTTGTTGTGTTTCGCCAAATGAGTGAGGTCACCGAAGGCCCAAGGGGGGTGATTATAAGGATCGGGAACGCAAAACCGCAGCACCAGATAAGTCAGATTAGTTCATGGACAACGGTAATCGCTTATCATCAGGTGATCGGTCTGTCAATTTTATCTTACTATACTAATATTATAAATGTGAAAGTTTGTGAGGTTGTATGGATAGATGTTTGTTACTCTTTCACGCAAAAACTACTGAACAGATTTTGATGAAATTTGGTATGGTAGTAGTATAGGCTCTGGTTTAAAAATAAGCTACTTTTTATCCCGAAAAAGTACAGTGTTCCCTCTGGATACTCGATAGTATATTTACACGGGCTGAGCCGCGGGAAATAGCTAGTATAAATAGTTCAATATATTTTAAATCAATGTTGTGCCACTTTTGTTTGTTTTCAATGCACAAGAAAAACCCTCGGAAAAAAGGCTTTTTTGACGGGACTGTCTTACAAAAATAATCATTGTAACTAATGTACTTAATTCTATCATTAATTAATGACATTCCTAGGTACTAGAATACATACTATTTCTAATAAAGTGTTCAATTTACATTCCTATTTGAAATTATTGAAATTTGAATTTTTTTTCATACAAACCGAAAGCTGTCAAGTACTGAGTGCCGCGTGCCGGGTGCCGGCACGACGGTATGTCGCAGAAATTTTTAAAATTCCCTCTAATATTTTTATTAAATCTATACGCAAATGCCCAATATCTCCTTCTTTTTTATTTATGTCGAGCGTGGTGTGGCAAAAAAATTGTAAAAATTTTAGGATTTTAAATGAAAGAAAAAATATTACTACTACCCGCAAAGGCGGCACCCGGTGCCCAACGCTTGTTGCCCTAGCTTTTAAGGGCGGGTCCCGGCGCCCGACGCCCAAGAGGATAAACAAATAATACACACGTATCTTTTATTACTTAAATAGATCTATCTTGTTTGATTGGCCGTGTGGAAAAATTTTATATATTTTTAATATCAGTGAAAATAACAAAGAAACGAACTTTTAAAGTCAATTAGACAGAAAGTTCCGATATGTTATGTGACGTCACATTACACGACTTGTAGTAAGTTAAAACTAAATTTTGTTTTGATAAATAGAGAGAGATTAAAAACTTTGATCGCCCATATCTTGCTCATTTTTTAACAGATATTTGCAATTTTTTCCTTTTTTTTTTTTTTTTTGGAAGTCGGTTAAAATGGATTTCATTTTCAATGCCTCGCTAAAACTCGTGAACGGCTACCGACCGATTTGGCTAATTTTGGTCTTGAAATAACAACGTGTGCCGGGATAGCTAGGTATGAATATAAGTATTCAGAAATAAACTTGTAGATTTATTCGCGTATTTACCAGAAAAGAAAACTGAAAAGGTCTGGCGGAAAAATAATTCCTAAGATGTCCCTAATGAAATCTTCCAATTTCAGCTTTTGTCACACAAAATTATCCTTTACAGCGAAAAACCAGGTCTTATCCTTAATTTGAATCTCGGTTTTATCAAAAAATTGACTTGAATAGAACCGCCGCGCGACACATTCAGATGAAAATAATAAAACTCTTGGGTCAGGTAGATTTGCTTATAATATAGCTGACGTCAAAGAAGAACGAAATTGAATCTTTAGACTCGAGTTACAGTGAATTAATCAAAATTCCTATTAAACTTGGTATTTAAAATAATTCCTACGAAACGTGTGTATTTAAAATAGTTTCTATTAAACGTGTGTATTTAAAATAATATTTTAAATATATTTATTTTAAGTAGCAGTTTTCCGCGGCTCCGCCCGCGTAAACATACTATCGCGTATCCCGCGGGAATACTGTAATTTTTCGAGATAAAAAGAAGCCTATGTTTTAATCCCGAGCCTGAACTACTACTACCTTGTTCCTCTTTCACGCAAAAACTACACAATGGATTTTGATGAAACTTGGTATAGTAGTAGTTTAGGTTCTGTATTAAAACATAGGCTACTTTTTATCCCAAAAAAATACAGTGTTCCCGAGGGATACTATATTTACGCGGGCGGAGCCGCGGGCAAAGGCTAGTTTTGTATAGATATGCTTAGTTTTAAAATAATCATGTTTAAAGATACTTTAGAAATTTCGATAACCGAAGGATTGTCACAAACATTTTAGGGTTCCATACCCAAAAGTTATGACTGAGATTTTACTGTATGTCTGTCCGTCCGTTCATCTGTCACCAGGCTGTATCTCACGAACCGTGATAGCCTGAGAGTTGAAGTTTTCACAGAAGGCGTATTTTGATTACTGTTGTAAAAACAAACACTAAAAACAGATTTTTTTTTATATTTTCCTATACAAAAAAAACGTTAATTTTAGCCGTTTTGTATAGAACCCTACCAACCATTTGGGGTTTTTTTATCTCACTTTTATTTTACAATCTATTATATGTGCAATTTTTAAATTTCGTAATCAAATCATCCAAGTTAAATTGATGCTACAATCTTTATTTTCAACTTTTTACAAACATATACATAGAAGCTTGTTTAAAAAAGTTCTTGCTGATATTTTCTTAGCAAAGTTCCCGAGCGTCGTTAACATAATAAATAACCCTTGGGTGCCGGTTTTTTCGAGACGAGACCCGAGTTTATATTAACCCACTTCATGCAGTTAACACTAAACTTAAGATGAGGGGTTTATACCTCACTGCGCTAGACGGGGAGTGGATAAATTTTGTGACTATTACCTACTACAGTGCGTAAGTAACTTTTATAATATAATTATTTTTTTCACCCCAGTGCTCTAATTGAGCAAGTATAAAATAACGTATAAGCACTTTGTTATCTTATAAAGTTTAACCTTTTTACATAACCATTCCATATTTTTCTTTTAAAATGCACTACAATCATATAAATGTGCATAGCAACGAATGTACAAATGAATATTCTTCACAGCTTATATTTCATGTAAATGTTCGTTGTGTATTCATCGCGTACGTTTAATTAAAACTAAAGCATATGCGAAGATATTACTCGTTAAATTTATAAATTAAAAATGTGTTTACACCACAAACGTGACTTGGTTGTTTGTCTTACTTTTGTTTTGTTATTAGTTCTCGCGACTTTGAGAAATATTTACCGAGGGAAATCTTACCTCTAATCTCGGAAACGGCTTTAGCAATTTCCATGGCATTTTGTAAGCTATTTAGTCTTATTTAATATCTATACCTAGTCATCTGTTATTTTTTTCCGAACTCCGAGTCACACTATAACGTTACGTTTAAACCTTAGAGTTATTTTCTTAATAACGATTAGGTGTAACGTTGGGCCTCTAATCAAGATGCATTCGATAATTACGACGGCGAAGTTCGAAAACAAAAATGTATGGGATTTGTTTTCGAACTTCGCCGTCGAAATTATGGAATGCATCTTGACTAGAGACCCAGTTCTTTTGCCCATCGAATTTCGATCGTGGGGTGACAAATTAAAATAAAAGGTCACTATCGTATTTTTGTCACTCCACAAACCTTGACCTGAAACTTTATATTTAGAATATGCATACAGCCACAATAACTGAAATTACCTACTTAGTTTTTTAATATCACATTACATTAAGCTATAGGAACTGAATCTTAATATTATTGTTAGCGCACGTAGGCATATTGTCTTTGAACGCACTATATTATAATTTTATATTAAAGAGCAGCGTTGCCGATTTGTGGGGAATTCCCCAAACTGCGGGGAATTTCAAGTCGATTGGGGATTTATTGGGGATTGGCACTATGTGGGGATAATGTAGGGATTTTAACATTTCGACATCTTATTCTCATCGGTAAATATTTCATCATTCATTATCGACACGATATCGACCTTTTTTAAAATCATTATGTATGGCATGGGCATGGCACATCTCTAGTTTTAAACTACTAGTAGATTGACATTTGTTTATGATCAGGGGAATCCCTTCTTCCCTTTCTTTAACAGATACTGTTGTATCATTTATGGCTGTAAGAGAAGGAATAAAAAACCGGGCGGCAGCGTCAAGTTCTACCCTTCAAACAAAATGCTTTCCACAAAAATATGGAAAAGAATATGAAAGATATCAATATTATTTAAATAATCTATATATACCTATATTAAAATGAATCCCCATCTCCATTGGTCACGGCATCACATGTGAACGGCTTGACCAATTTCCCTAATTCTTTTTTTTTTTTTATTGTGTTTGTTTCAGGAGAAGGTTCTTATGTAAGAAAAACTAAGAAAGTAGCGTGAAAATTTTTAGAATTAAAGAAAACTTATTGATCATATTAACTGTTTGTTTGACTCTTTATTTTTATTAATTACTTATACTAATGCGAATTATACTCAGCTAGTAGAATATTGTTTCATTTTTTAAAAAAACCTATGTGCGGAATTTGTGGGGAATCAGCGGATTTTTGTCCCCAAATTGGGGAATTCGATCCCGATTTTTGGGGAAATACATAAATTAGCATTGGCAACCCTGTTAAAGAGTCCATTCGTAGAGCTAAGTTAGTCGTAGACTTAAGTTTAAGCTATATATAATAACTTCAATCAAAGTCATTGAACTGACGCGACGCGATGTGTCGTTGCATGCGTATTGTGCTTAGTGTATCAGACATATAGCCCAAAGTCACAGCACAAAAGGGTTAAGAAGGCGCACATCCAGGTGTATACGGTACAAAGTAAAAACGGGAATGAAACGACACACTCGACCTGTGGAGAGCCAGACGCTTTGTATACATAGGGTTGCCAAAACGTACAACTGCAACTGCAGGTTGCAGCGCTCAAGGGTATGCGCATACCGCAGATAGACTTAAATTAAACACAACGTACATTTTTGTATATTGGTCAAAATAATATGACAGTATCATATAAGTAAGGAAAGATTTAACAAACTATTTGTATTTTTGTGTAATGTGATGGTGACAACCCTATTCAACTTAACCTGAATAAAGCTAATTTTGCACTATTTTTGTAATTATAAAGCTTGAATGTTGTCAACGGGGTCAAAAGTATTCGGACGGGTCGTGACCAGGTGGAAGTGGTGTGAAATGTCCCTTAGGTATATTGCGGTGTACCACTTTTGAATCTTATTACATCAAGTATATTGGTACAATAATTTTAGTAACAAATACTAATCATAGATTATAGACATAATCTCAATGAAATTGATCTGAAAAAAGCTCAGAATACGAATGGAGCAAATTAATTCAAATTGTACTAACATAGAAAATAAGGATTCAATTTTGTGAAAAAAGCCGAGCCAAAGTGACAAAAGATGGCCTTTTCTTACAATAATAATGCCTTTATGTGCGGATAAAAGAGGGAAAAGTAAATTCGAAAACTCTTATACGTATTCGTAATACACGCATTGTCAGACAAACAGAAATCACATTTTATTATATTGCTTATACTATATGATTATTATACATTTGTTATGATTATGTTGTAGGTTTTTTAAGGTGGAATCAAATAATATAATAATAATAATGACGCTTCACACCACGTCAATCTGGTCCTATGCTAAGTATCCGAAGAACTTGTGTTATAGGTACCAGAAAACGGGAAGTATATTTAATGCTTTTTTACTATACATATATTTAAGATTTTTATTATATTATACACATATTTAATACACATCCATGACCTAGGAACACAGAAAAACTTTTTGTTCCTTCGGCAGGATTCGAACCTGCGTCCCCCGTCTTGAGCACTAAGCCGCTGAAGCACTGAGCCACAGAGGTCGTCAGATACAAAATAGATACTCAGTGCAGTTGTCTATATTTTTATACTAATACTATAGAGAGAAAATATTTCTTTGTTTGTTTGCATCGAATAGGCTCCAAGATCACAGGACCGATTTTGATGAAATTTGGCACACATATATAGTAACCCACGGGGCAGGATATAGTGTCTATATAAGATATAGATTGTCGCGACAAAATGTACGGTTTCCGCGCGCTCGAATTCGGGAGCAACATCTATCGCCTTTATAAAGTTTATATTATTTTGATAGACATAATATATTTTCACATCTTAATAACTCATAAGTATGCGTAGAACTGGGTTAATAACAAAACATTTCTGTATAACTTTCATCTGAAACTTTTCATTTTTAAACGGACTTTTGCTTCTGTTAGTGGGTCATACAAAAAACAATGAATGCATTTAAATCCTTTTAACAAAAATATAATTTTTACAGCACATACGAAAGTTTTAGGGTTATGGCATTTTTTTTTTTTTGTTTTATTTAACAGTCTCTCTGGCCAGTCGTGATTGTCAACAAAAAGTTCTAAGGGTCAGTGCTCACCAAAACAAGACGATACTCGACGCGGCTGTATTTTTAAAATAGTGATTCAAATTTGAACGTTATTCACCGCACAAGACTCTTTTTAATGCAATTTTCAGCAACGGATAGAGTGATTCAAGAGAAAGCTTTATATGAATTATACATTGCACCCGTGCGTAGCTGGAGTGGGTGGCTAATATATAACAATAAAAAATAAAATTCCTGTTTCTGTCGAAACGCCACTCCTGAGGTGAATATCGCCAAACTTAATAATTATAAGCGTAGCAAGAGCTATTAACTGAGATAGGTTTGAAATCTATTGGTGAATGGGGACGCTGCCCTGAATGGGCATGAGTTTTTTTCATGGTCCTTTGGTATAGTATCATAGTAGTTAAGGCTCTAGATTGAAACATTGCATTACTAAAGAGTACAGTGATTCAGTGGGATTCTGTATTTACGCGGGCGGAGCCGCAAGTAATACAATAGCTAGTACCGAATAAAATTACAACAAAATTCCTAGCTCTCTTACTGTAATCCCAACCGTTAGGTTCTTTGGTACGTTTGATTAATACGTAATTGAAAGCTTTAAGAACTACAGCCGAAGCCAAATAGGTTTGTGGGACAAGATAAGATCGTATGTGGATCAGCCTGTTTCAGCAATAAGTGTAAAATTAATGAAGACATATTTTTATCTTTATATTGTTTAAAATAACCTAACCTAGAGCTTGTCAGGACATGTCTAGTAGTTTTCTGTAACTATCAACGCGTGATAGGTTTTTTAAATTACTTCAATAGTTACAGTCCAATTTCGTTCCAAATCATTTTTCGAAAGAGTGTTTAGCATGGAAAATTGCAAGTTTGTAAGTCTCATAGTTTAGAAATGCCAGGGGGGACCAACTTACAAACCACTTTGGAGGCCGATTTAAACTTTCATCACATATTTTGCCCATCTAGGGGCTGAATTTTAGAAAATGCTGAAATACGTAACTCATTATTTTTAAGTACTCAATTCATACGAAATTTCATGCAAATTGGGGGTTTAATTTTAAAAAATCCTTCCTTAGAGGATGCCTACGCCATATTAAAATACGTGTGCAAAATTTCAAATTTCAAGCCTTAATGGTTTAGCCCGTCCATTGATACATCTGTTCATCAGTTTTGCCTTTTATATAGATAGATAACTACTTAGGGTCAATTCACACTGAAACTACACGATACGCGACATGGCGCTGCATTTTAAAGGTAGCTATTCAAAATTGACCTTTATTTATTACACAAGAAGGTACAAAAGTTAGAATGTCAGGTTGCACCGCACCGCACAGCGCATGTGCAGTGTATGACTGATGTGATATGAAACGGGTATCTATTTGTGTAGTTATTAAAGTTCAATTTTGAATAGCGATCAGAGCCGCGTATCGTCGCGATGTGAATTGAATGATTGGGGTGACATATTCACTTAATCCTAGCGGTTTTATGTATAAAGGTATATATACTCCCCCTAACTAATAAACGCTGTATAAGCTTTGAATAGTTACACAGTGTTTTGTCTCCTTCTATCGAATTAAACATGTCACTTGAGTAATGTGAACAAAACACTGTATAACTATTCAAAACTTATACAGCGTTTATTAGTAGGAGAGAGTAAAAAAAAAAAATTTCATCCCCACTTCACTTTTTTTTTACACACTTCATATGTATGGAGAGCCACCCCTAAAATTTAAAATTATTATTAATTTATGATGCTGAAACTGAAATCTATAATAGTACACAACTGTATCTACTACATTTCATAAATTTATGTTCATAATTACAGAACCTAGAAGATTTACTGTCAGACAGACGGACGGACAGAACTAGACTATAAGGGTTCCTTAAATATTACGGAACCCTAAAAAATCACGTATGAAACCTTGCCTTCATTTAAAAAGACCTTTTCGATGATATTCAAACGCTTTCTTATAACTCACCTCTAGATGTAAGTTGACCCGAAACTTTTTGCTAATGTACTCTTCGATAATAATTTAAAAGTTTAAACTATAAAACAGATTTTACCAAGTTTTACATCAGTCTACAAAATATTACCCTCCAGGTACCGCTGGAGGGACGAGGTGGAGAAGGACCTGATGGCGTTGCGAGTGGAGGCCTGGCAAGATGTCGCACAGGACAGGACCAAATGGCGTACTCTAGTGTCAGAGGCCAAGACTCAATTTGGGTCGCTGCGCCGCAGTAAGTAAGTAAGTAAGTAACAAAATATTTCAAGAGAAAGGTTTATGTATAATATTATACAGGATGCTTTTTTAGTCACCATCCAAACTTTCATATATACCTATACTCTTGAATATAAGCAACTTTTAGTATGGGATCAACTTTCCTTTCAAGTAGGAAAGTTGATCCATACTAAAAGTTGCTTATATTAAAGAGTATATTAATTCCTGAAAGTTTGGATAGTGACTAAAAAAGCACCCGGTATAAGACATCGAATTTAATGCGGGCGGAACCATAGGCAGAAGCTAGTACTCAACTTAATATTATGAAAGTAAATTCAAATTCCTGAATAAATGGTCGGTTTTTTGTTGGAGTCGCGAATCCAACTATCTAAATTAAATGTTTTGACTTAATTTAGATTGGAACGTCTTTGACTTTGGAATTATTATTCGTGTGCTTTTTATAAAGAAATGATGTAAAGAAAGAAATGAGAAATGAAAGTGAATTTAGACTAATAGGGAATATGCACGTATGTTTTTTATTTTTTTATATATATCTATCTTGTTTGGTAAATCGTATGGTAAAATCAGTTTTTTGATATCATTAAAAATAACAAAGATATGAACGTTTAAAGTAGTCTATTAGACAGAGAGATCAGACGTGTATCGTGACGTCACATAACACGATTTTCATAGAAAGTTCATACTAAATTTCGTTTTGCTAGAAAGAGATAGATTACAAACTTTGCCCGCTCATATCTTGCTCATTTATCAACAGATATTGAAATTTTTTTCGCCATTTCCTTTATTTTTCAGTCTAGTATCATATTATTATGATATAAGCTATTTTTATATTTTATGCATATTCCCTATTGCCATCTAAGGATATTGTTTAAATAATACAGTATTTTATCAAGATAGATTTGAGTGTTTATTGTTATTTACGTTGCTGTAAAATGGTATTTTCTGTCATTTTTATCTAATAAACTTTAAATTCTCTTACGGCCTATCGACAATTATCCTTTTTGTACGTTTACTACTAACCTTTATACATAAAACAGCTAGGAATAGGTAAATATATCGTTTATATTCGTATTCGCGATGTGGTTCGCCACCCATCACGTCTCGTTTCTCGCGGAGGCGAAAAGCGGACCATGGAGAGACGCTTAATAGCTACGTTGAATGTAAGAGGAGGAATGGATGATAAGAATGAAAGTGGACGAAGCGAAATAAGTATGTAAGGATCGTAGCAAGTGGAAAGAAGTGGTCTCTGCCTACCCCTACGGGAAAGAGGCGGTCCTGCCTACCCCTACGGGAAAAAGGCGTGATTATATGTATGTATGTATGTATGTATGTATATTCGTATATATTTATATTCGTTTATTAGGGTCAATTCACAATGCGACAATATGCGGCGCTGCTTCGATCGATATTTAAAACTAGCTGATGCCCGCAACTTCGTTTGCGCAGAACTAACGGAAGCGGAACCCTATTTTTTTAAATGGAACCCTAAAATAAAAGTAGCCTATGTTAGACCTTATAACATCAGCTATCTGCTAGTGAAAGTCTCGTGAAAATCGGTCCAGCCGTTTCAGAGATTAGCCGGAACAAACAGACAGACAGACCGACAGACAGACGGACAGACAAAAATTTAAAAAAAAATGTATTTTATTATAATACCGAATATACTTTCAGATTAATTATGTGAAAAGCTGTTAATTTGAAGTTACAAACAGACACTTCAATTTTATTTATCTGTATAGATAGAACTTTATTAACTACATTGCACATGCGCTGTGCGGTGCGGTGCAACCTGACATTCTAACTTTTGTACCTTCTTGTGTAATAAATAAAGTTCAATTTTGAATAGCTACCTTTAAAATGCAGCGCCATGTCGCGTATCGTGTAGTTTCGGTGTGAATTGACCCTAAGTAGTTATCCATACTTAATATTATAAATGCGAAAGTGTGTCTGTCTGTCTGTCTGTCTGTTACCTCTTCACGCCCAAACCGCTGAACCGATTTTGATGAAATTTGGTATAGGGATACTTTGAGACCCAAGAAAGGACATAGGATACTTTTATCCCGGAAAAATGTACGTTCCGCCGCGATAAACGAATTTTGGCGCAACGGAGTTGCGGGCGTCATCTAGTCTATCTATATAATAGGCAAAACTGATGGACAGATGTATCAATGCACAGGCTAAACCGTTAAGGCTTGAAATTTGAAATTTTGCACACGTATTTCTAATATGGCGTAGGCATCCACTAAGGAAGGATTTTTCAAAATTCAACCCCCAATTTGCATGAAATTTCGTATAAATTGAGTACTTAAGATAATGAGTTACGTATTTCAGCGTTTTCTAAAATTCAGGTGGGCAAAATATGTGATACATACATACTATATATATAATAATCACGCCTTTTTCCCGTAGGGGTAGGCAGAGACAACTTCTTTCCACTTGCTACGATCCTTACATACTTGTTTCGCTTTATCCACTTTCATTCTTACCATCCATTCCTACTCTTACATTCAACGTAGCGAAGCGGCTCTCCATGAGCCACTGTGTGATGAAATTTTAAAACCTAATTTCACGCGAACGAAGCCGCAGGCAAAAGCTAGTTTCTTATAAAGCTTAATTCATTACAAAATATAACTATATACATAAATTGTAAGCTACTTACGTTAGGCGGTAATGTAAGTAAATTTATTGCCTGCCAATGTAATCTTATAAGATGGATAGCCTTCAGCGAAGTGTCTACAAGTGAAACCTAATCTGCCTTAATCGTATTGCCGGAGTGCTTAGATCGATTTCTCTAAGCCGAGAGATAAATGCATTATCGTTGTAATAATTGGGACGAACCTTATTATGAGCTTAGCTTTTTACGATAACATTATATATTATTTTTTCATGGCGTTTTTAAATATTTTTTTTTTTTATTTTCCCGTGGAATATAGTTAGAACAACAAAAAGGCAGATGGAATAAAGTGCCTACACCATAAATGTATTATATAAAAAAGGCGTTGCGCGTAAAAAGTGAAGACTCAAATTTTGGTTAGTGTGCTGTGCGAGTAATAGTGTTCTGTAATCTGTGTGTGCGACGAGACGGTCGACGAGTAGCACGTATTACGCGTCCCGTGTCAACGTGTGTCGCGGCACAGAAATATTGTCAGTTTTGTAAGGATATAACGTATCTATGTTTAATATAACATATTAATCAGAGACCTACACAGAAACTTTAGAACCGGGATTTATAATTATTAGCTCTTTCATCCCGATAAGACTTTTCGTAAAATATCTTATTCAGTCTATTATTTAGACCCATAAAAAATTAACTTGAATATAAAACCAGTAATATTAAAAGTGTTCAATAAAAGCACTAAAGTACCGTCGGTTTAAGTACTAGAATAAAGCCGCAACTATTCACTAACTGCAGGCGGCTAGTGTATGCAAATCAAAACGGTTATTTTAGGAATTTGTCTTTTGAATAAATGTTTTATTCAACACCATCTGCCAGACTAATTTTGAATTGAGTATTCTAAAATATACTTTATATTTTACACAGAGTGATCATCCATGATTTTACATTCCACAAGCCACATAAAAGTTTCTGTTTCTTACTCCCAAGATTTTATGCAAAGTTGCTACTCGTAAGAGTATTTATTTTGTTTGACGCTGAGAAAAAAAGTATTACTTTAACCTTACAAAAATAAGCTACTCTAACGCTGTTTGTCCACCGCCACCGTCAACGGGACGTCAACTAGAAAAACATGACGTCGCCGATGTAGCGATACATGATACATTTGCTATAGCCGTCCACCGCATGCCCGTGCCGTCCATCTATCGTCATCCCCTTGACGTTTTCGGTGGATAAACAGCCTAACGCTGCTTGTCCATCGCAAACGTCAACGGGACGTCAACGAGAACGAGATTATTTCTGGTCAAGATTAGATTGATAGGACGGGCGAGCGGTGGACAGACGGCTATAGTAAATGTATGTATCGCTACTTCAGCGCCGTCATGTCTTTCTCGGTAACGTCCCGTTGACGGGGACGGTGGACAAACGCTGTAAGGGGCCAGCTTACAATCAAACGCAATGCGGCGTTTCATTTTGGAGTGCAAGAGTCGCGCCGCAGCTTCGAATTCAAACTTTTGCAATGAAACGTGTAGCTTCTTGTGTAGCGAATAAATTTTAATTTCTAATCGCTATCTTAAAAATTTAACGCCGCATTGCGTACCGTCTCGGTGTAAACTGTTAACTGATGCTAAGCCAAATTGTAAGTAAGCCAAAATTTCATTTTTGTTATTCTGTATTTTATGTCTTGAAAGTCTAGTAACTTTTAACACATGTAGCTATAGAGCAACATAAAAGCTTGGTTAGCTGAAAAAAGGAAACAGCATTGCTAAATGTTCAGAGGTAAATTTATCAAAGTTATGACACCGATTTAGATCAAAGACATATAGTCAGGTTGGGGAAGACCGTCTACAAGGCAAGACCGTCTGCACGCAATAACTTATATTTATGAATAGCTATGCAGCTTGAATTGACAGTCGGTAAAACAGAATCATACTTTGGTTAAATTTTTTAATCATAGATGTCGCTGGCAACACTATGATGGGAGAAAATTTTCCGCCATTTTTATTTGGGTTTTGAAGGTCCATTAAATATGAAAACAAGAATTTCATATGACTTTTAACTTTATTATCTTACAGTTAAAGTGCATATTTGAAGGTAAAATACACTTTTTAGATATAAGTTGGTATAAATACATATAATATACCAAGTGACGTGTTAAATGTCAATAGACGGTCTTGCCTCCAATAGCACGGGAGTCTTCCACGGGAGTTTTCGTCTGCACGCCGAATTTTAAAAAAGGGCTTGTATTTGAAATATGTGCTATTATATTGTAATTTATGTACCACAAAATTGTTACTGTTAATATGTTTCAGCACATGGAATACTTAAGATCGGTCTAGAACATACCAAATATTTGTTTTATTAAATTGAGTAAATTTTTCAATGAAGTATGCCGGTCTTACCCAACCTGACCTTAATTGAGGAGAAATGGGTTGAATTTACGCAACACTTTTCAATTTGATAACCACAGATTGTGCCTTGTTTGTTAAATGTTTTCATAGAGTGTAATAAATTATTCTTATATAACTTTGTACTTTTTTGCTTTGTTAAAAAATGTTATGATTTTATAAGTAACATTTTAACTAAATCAAAGTATTCTCAGTATCATAAGAACTTTGTTTTCAAACAACAAATAACGAAGTAAAATGCTAGTTGACTACTCATTTATTGCATAAATGAGTAGTACCTACTCTTGATTATGAACTTTTTAGAAGAAACATTATAATTATTAAAAATGAAAGGGACAGCGATTCGTAACACAGAAAGTGTCTTGAAAACACTTCATGGAAGGTTTTCAAGGCGCATGCAGAAGCCACGCGTTCCTGCGGTTGTTTGAAATATAATATAGGTCAAAGTCAATTTTTTTTATTCAAAATTGACATTTTTATACACTTTCTACTACTATATGAGGTATTCCACCGGTTCGGGAACTAGCCCAATGAGAAGGTTGCAAGATTTTGCTGATATCTCCAAAATTATTAAGTTTAAGTTTATAATTATTACCATACTGAATGTTTTTGTATTTCATGTAAGCAAACTAACAATAAATCAATCTAATAAAAAATCCAACTTTTTCGAAACTTTCAAATGCACCTAAGTATAAAACTACACATAAAATTCAATATATTTTTTCTTCTCGAGCTTCTCGAGAGACGTGACACAAAACATGGTATTATGATATAAAAATGGATTGCAATTCCAATGTCTTGCTAAAACTCAAGAACGGCTGGACCGATTTGACTAATTTAATTTGGTCTTGAAATAATTGTGGAAGTTCAGGCAAGGTTTAAGCGTTGAGAAATACTGGAAAGGGTGTAGGTTGTGGGAGTAGGTGTAGGATTAGGACGTAAGTTGTAGGTGTAGTTATTTATTGATTCCAGTTCATATTTAAGACAGAACAGCATGTGTCGGGATAGCTAGTATTTTATAAATAGTTACTTCATTCCTATCTGGTGTTCCACAATACCTGAATATTTTGAAATATATAAATTATACTAAATATTTTACATATACTCAACTACCCTATTTTAATTTCTATAAAAATAGAAAAATATTATGAGAAAATAGGGACAAATAAAAAATTCAGAAAGATAATTTTGAATCTTGAAGTTTTATGAAAAACTTAATATTTGACGTAGATAGGTTTTATCTCAAATTTGGCATCAGTGCTGGTACCAAATTTGCAAGTTCTGCGGATAAGTATTTCGCCGGAGCTCAAAGGAGCCGCATCCATTGACGTAATTCACAGAAGCTAAATGAAAATCTCGTCAAACTTCAACTGAAACTGGTTCGTAAGCAAAGCTTATAGACATAATATCCCAAAATACATTTTTAATACCGGTAGATAGTACCCATTAAGTACTACTAGGTATATCGAAGTAATAAAATATACTGCTTGATAGAAGATGTCAATAAGATATTTATTTAAAATACAATAATATTTAAAAATTAGTCTATGTAGGTTATTATCTTCAACAAATTTAAAGCAAAAAGTATTCCTACCAGCAGGTCTAAATTGGCCAAATTAAGTAAATCGTAGTATGAAATTATTTTTTGAATTTCAATAGATGATGTATCATGATACGATTTACTTAATGCAATCATTAACGGTTGCACACCTTGGGAATAAAATGGCCCCATGCGAGGCTGCTTTTATGTACTTAAGTATGTTATATGTACTTATGACTAATGTTATATCAGATTACGTTACAACATTGTAAAAATATTTTTTGAAAAGAACAATTTTCCCATCTTTTTGCTAAAAGGTGGCCCCGTGCGAGTTTCTTACGCCGGTTCTTTTCGCCGGGCTACTTTCCGAACCGGTGGTAGGCATTATTTAGGACAATTCTATAAGCGTTATATTATAACCTACATGGAAATAAAAATTTTGAGTTTGAGTTTAATGTAGCCATTTAAGACCTGGAGGTATAATTAGAGGATACTTATTATTATTTATCTATACTCATATAATAAAGAGGAACAGTTTGTTTGTTTGTTTGCCTTGAATAGGCTCCGAAACTACTGGATAGATTTTGATGTAATTTGGTATAGATATAGATTAGATCACGGGGAAGGACATAGGTTACTTTTATCGCGGCAAAATGTACGGTTACCGCGGGATTTCCTTTTGCGCGCACGAAGTCGTGGGCAACATCTAATTTATATATAATTTCAGAAAACTTATTATAATAAAGTCCTCCTAATACAGCCACAATATATTTTATTGTATTCTCAATGATCGTGCATCATGTAAATAAATATTACAAGCTATATAAATAATTCAAAAATACAGAGACATTAGGAACGAATTGTCAGCGAAATCATATGCGGGAATTACGAGACTCGTGCTTTTGTTTATCACCATGTGTCCTAGACGTGATAACGTTACTAACGTTTAACTTCAAAAATGGTATAACATTTGTTATAACGTGTTTACTACGAAAATGTGTCGTGGTAATATGAAACGCTTACAATAAGTTTAGTGGAAGCATTTCATATATATTAAAGTAATTTTAACGTGATGAAATCAGTAGTAAACTTTTGAAATTCAATGTTATGATATGCGGCGTGGGACTTAAGCGACTATTCAGTTTGTACTTTGTACTATATACACACGTATGTATAAAAGGCAAAGCTTATTGGCTGATGTATCAACGCACAGGCCAAACCCTACAGATTTCTCATATGACGTAGGCATCCATTAAGGAAGGATTTTTTAAAATTCTATCCATAAGGGAGTAAAATAGGGGATGAAAGCTTAAAACCTTATTACATGCGGGCGAAGCCGCGAGCAATTAATGCTAGTTGTAAAGTACGAAAATTACGTACACTCCAAACTAAGCCTACACTAGACTAGAGATGTACTTTCCTAATAATAAAAAAATCTAAATCGAACGATCGTTTATAGAGCATTCGTAGGTGTTTAATATTTGCATAATGTACCAATCCATTCGATTCGGGATGACAGGGGGCGCGATAATGTTGATCAATCAATGTCACAGACGTTGACAAAGCAGAGTGACGCTGTGACGCAGTGTGACGCAGCGTGACGCTGTGTGACGCGGCGTTAAGTTGTGTGTGACAGTGTTTATGCTATCTACAGACACACGAATTTGGTACGGAGCGTACAGCGAACCATATCCGGACAGAGTATATTGTGATTATATTCTCTTTGTATCCGGAGACCAAATTCGGTGTCGCTACACACGCACGAATTTGGTACGGTGCAGTGAAGCGAAACGCTCGACACTCGTGTGTTCGATTTTATGCTCTATTACATTAGCACAGAGTTCTATTTACAGTGCGGTTTTTAAACGACGACGATGATTCCCGCAATTCATTGATAACGGGTAGTGATACCAACACTTTAAAAAATATTTCTCCCCAAATTTTACCCCTGATTAATTATACTATTGACAGGTCTAAGAGATAATAAGCTAAAAAAAAGGTTAGGTGTTTAACATAAAGACTTACGCGTGAATAACATAAAACTAACTTGTCTTAATCTGTTTTCACTCCCAATACATTTTCATATCCCTGGCTATATACACACATTAAAATAATTTTTATTATTACATACAAATTGATTCATAAAGAGTAAACTCTAAACATCCTGTCCCCTAGTAAACCCCCGTAGATATTTTCCCTAATTTTGGGGGGTACATCCCTAAGTTGGCAACACTGATACCGTTGTACGGCCTTACCGCCGGACTGCTCTACACACGCACGAATTTGGTACGGAGCGAACCAGATCCGATGCGGACAACGGCGAACTCTTCGCCTTCTTCATATGTTCGCCGGACTGCCCTACACACGCTCGGATCTGGTACGGAGCGTACCAGATCCGCTGTACGCTCCGTACCAAATTCGTGTGTCTGTAGACACCATAAGTACCTCAATATTGGTTGTGCTTACTGCTTATGCAATATGGTATTAAATACAAACATTTCTATGCATAGACTTATAAGTCTATCACAATATGTTCAATCACGTTATTGTAAGCGTAAGCACACAATTCGATATTACTGCTTTAATAAAACCTATAATCTTCATAATGTCCGCTATACACACATACCGCAACGATAAAACTGGACAGTTCGATCACAGTAGACGTATACAATACTACATCTTCATACTAGACCGCCCCAATCGGCGCACGGACACATACCAAATATGTCAACTTTCACCAAACTGTGCAGCTGCCCTATTACCTAATTTTAGAGACTTCAACTATGAGCTGGGAATGGTCTTCATTTTGACGTTTGACCTTTATATGCACAAAATATAAAAAGTGAAAATGTAAAAATTTTGACATAAGAACTTTTTAAATCGTGTTTTAAAAAGTTCAAACGTCAAAATAAAGACCATTCCCAGTTTTCAGTTGAAGTCCATAAAATTAGGTAATAGGGCAGCAGTTTTATCGTTGTAGTCTAGCACGGATAATAGCAATAACATTTTATCAAAAACAGAAAAACTTCAATCTAAGAGTAATTTTCCACAAGCCCCTCGCAAAAGAATTTGTTTTAATAAAGAAGCACCAACAACCAACGCCATGGTGAATAATATAAACGTTTATCTATGCTTAATATTGTAAAGAGGAAAGTGTTTGTTTGTATTTTTGTATTGAATAGGCTCCGAAACAACTCGACTGATTTTGAGTAAAAGGAACAGATATAGACCACGGGGAAGGACATAGGCATTATTTTTATCGCTGGAAAATTTTCCCGTTCCCGTGGGATTTCCTTTTACATTTAAAAAGTCGCGGCAAATATCCAGTTTTATAAATTCATAACGAAACATAATTTTAGGCTCTATAACTCTCTTTTATTAAAAATGATATAGATGTAACATCATGGATGCATTAATTTAAATAACTTATATTCATAAAAAACTATAAAACATTCCCAAACCGTAAGACCGAAAAAATGCCTAGCAAAATATTGTCTATAAAACACATTTCGCGGCTAAATCCAGCTAAACCACAGCGAAAGGGACTTACTGTCAACTGGAAAGTTACCGACACAGAATTTCTCACATTTTATAAAACTTAACAAGCGCAAAAATGCGAGGCTTTAAGGTACAGGTTTCAAAGCCCTTTTTATTGGAATTCCCATGGAAACGGCTGTCTACGAGCTAGGTATTTTCATTCACTGTGATTCTGCTCATCGTAATAAACACACTACTGAAACCTTTTATTTTAAATGCATTGATGGGTGTTTAGGTACTCCCAGAAATAGAGAGATATTATAGATGTACTAGCTTGTTACTGCGGCTTCGCTTACGTAAATAAAGTATCCCACGGGAACACAACTTTTTCGGTATTTAAAGTCACCTGTTTTAATCCAGAGCTTAAACTACTACTGTACCAAATTTCATCTAAATCCGTTGAGTAGTTTTTTCGTAAAAGAGTATTAAACATCCATCCATCGTCAAAAACGTCCACATTTATAATAGTAGTGGGATTGTTGTACAAAGATTACCAAAATGAAAAAATATGGGTAAGCTCAAAATACAATCCCATTATTTAAATTATGGGTAGGTACTAGTAGCATTAACTTCTATGTAATATGTATACTAAAAATAAAGATAGGTAAGATTAGTTTGTTTGTTAGCATTGAGTACGCTCCGAAACTACTGGACCGATTTTGATGAAATTTTGTACAGATATAGAGTAGACCACGAGGGGGGACATGTAGGCTACTTTATCGCGGCAAAAAAAATACGGTTTCCTCGAAATTTCCTGTTACGCGCAAAAAGTTGCTGTTAACATCAACGCGACCCGGGTCGCGGAGATTGTTTAGTGCTCCATATAAATTCATACTTAGCAGTGGCTCCGCGACCCGGGCATCGGAAGGCTTTTTTTACTACTCCGTCAGGACCGCCGTTGGTAGAGCCACGGACTATTATAACTTCCGCGACTCCGCCGACGGCCGCCTGCTATGTGGGTTCTAGCAGGTCCATCTTGGGAGGTTTTGATTCACCCCCTAGGCCAAACAGAGGCCCTTGGGACTTGCCTAGGCCATCCTCTCTTGGTCTGCGATGCGCAGGAATACGATGCGCATCGTAACCGGCTCGGGGACTCGGTGCAATGGACGACGGCGTCCTCACCGCGCCGCCGCACTATGTGGACTTTAGGCCATTTTCGTGTCATAAATCTGTAACTTCTTTGTTTTTCAAGATATTTACATGATTTTTTTTTGTATTTTACTCTTGAATACATACACTTTCAAATGACGTACACTTTGATTTTATAAATTTATTTTAAATTCGTTAAATAACACGCTGAAATAATAATAAAGTGAAAATTTGAATAATCTCATACTTATTTTAGATAATTTTACAAAAAATTAATAAAAATTAAATACTAAAAGGTACTTTAGGTATGAAGTGACAAAAAATTTATACTTTTTTGAAAAAAAAAATCATGAAAACATGAAAAAAAAATCAAGTCTTGGTGGCTATGATTTTCGAGTTTAATACAATATTTTCTTGTAAATATGAAATTATTTAAATTTTATACAATATTCTAAGACCTAAATATAACAAAATAGTCGCTCGAAATTGATCTAAAAGTGCTACTTCATTTAGAACTCTTGAGTCTTCCTATAAATAGGATTTTTTAAACTCGATGTATTATCCGAAGTATAGAAAAATATATATTATGTAAAACGAACTTCGTTAGTGGCTTATTTCTTGCATTGTCTTGTGTGGTAAATTTCACTTTAGTTTAGACCTATTTTAATAGTTTTTTCGTAACTCCCTGGGCGCCTTCGGAGAGTACCCCAAAGGGCAACACAGCAAAATTTAGGATTACAGTTTCGACCTTAATTAAGACTTTATGCATAGAAGAAGGCTATTTACCATTTATATACATAATAAGCATACACTTGTGTTATTTCTAATGCGTAATGACCAAAATTTGGTAGGACTGATACTTTTTTCATACATACATTCACATTTTAAAGTATAATATTATAGTTTACGCACTGAAACTGCAAAAAGTATTTTATTCTGTAAATCTGCATTATATTTACTACAAAATAAGACTATTATCAGAACTTTAGCAGATTTCATTAAATGTCAAATCGAAAAGTGAAGAGGAGACAAAACGATACAATACCTACGTCTCTAGAGGTGTAATTTATTGAAGAAAAAGATATTGATCCTATCTACCGTATATACCATATTTCAAGCATTCTAAAATGGTATATACTTATATAATTCTCTTAAATTAATTAGACGATAAACACATATTCATCATTTGCACCCTATAAAGTACAAAAACATACCTTCACATTATTACATATTACTACATGTTGCGCACTGATGCCGCAACAAAAAAATTTACCATGTAAATCTAAATTAAATTTGCTATAAAATAAGTATAATTACAGAACTTCGGCAAATTTCGATAACTGTCAAAACTCTAATCGAAAATTAAACATAAGAAAAAACGGCATACTACGAGATGTACGTCTCTAGTGGTGCCGTTTATGCAAAAATCCAATTTTTAATTAATTTTTAATAAAGAACACATCTTAAGCTTTCTAAAATGGTATAACACTTATATATTTCATAGAGAAAAGCTACTAAAAAGTCAAACTTAAATCTTCACATTTCAAGAATTAGTTTTCAACAAATTTCCATTCAGCTATTTTGAGCGTCTTTTTTTAAAAAATGAGGACCAACTGAAT
The DNA here is from genome assembly GCA_905404095.1 of Glaucopsyche alexis. Taxonomy (NCBI): domain Eukaryota; kingdom Metazoa; phylum Arthropoda; class Insecta; order Lepidoptera; family Lycaenidae; genus Glaucopsyche; species Glaucopsyche alexis. The sequence continues at coordinate 7,225,304 of FR990058.1, forward strand.
TGTTTATCGTTTGTATTTAGGTAGATTGGTCCTTTGCCTACAATTTGAGGTATAATACATGTACCTCTGCCGACTTTTGGAAAAAGCATTTATGGCACGGCTTTCTTAGGAGCGTCCACATAGTGCGCCGCCCCGAGTTTATAATCGGAAGGCTACCTTATGAGACAAAAGAACCCTTATAAAGTTCATAGAGAAAAATTTAATGAATTATGAGCGAATTTCGTCTATGATTACAATCGATGCATAACCGATGCTAATGTAGTACGTAAACACTCGCCCACCGCCACAATTTCATCTGACAGCGCATCCATCACCACGAATAAATCATCGGTTCAATTCCAACTTTAATTTTTCATGTCGAACGCATGTACTTTGAATTTCAAATAGAGCGTTTGTAACCAAATAGGTTTGCCGTGATTCAAGAATAATGGAAAGCGATTTTACTAGTTTTTTTTTTAAATAAGACTGTTATATTTATCCTTCAGTAGCATATTTTATCAAAGACCGATTCCAGCATTCATAGTTAGGAATACTATATACTCGCATAAAAGTAAATGAAAACTTGGTACAATTCTCTCAACAAACGTACGATACAAAGAATACTGAAATAATATTACTGCTATAAAATATGGTTTTCAGGTCCCACAGGTCTGTGGTCAATAAATTCATTAATTTCTTTCATCTCAAGACTAGAGTAAAAGTTAATACTGGACTAACATAGAAGCATAATCATAAAAGTTTCCAAGAAACTGTCCTTTATTCCCGAGACTTACAATTTTCTCCACTCAATGGACAAGTTTTTAATTTAAAAAGCAAGTTTTTAATAACTTGAACTGCATTGGGATGTAATGTTAAATAGATTTTACAGAATATTGTTTACAGAACGCAAACATCTATTCAAAGCAAAATGAAGTCACAATATTTGTTGAGACCACAAAACTTCAGTATTGAACAATATTTATATAGTATTTTAAAATAGCTTCCAAAACAAAGATGAACTGAACATAAAATATATCTTAGCAGTTATATGAATATTGAATAACATATATAACTCATCTAGATGGCGTAAAATGTATTTTCAATAATTATTTATATAGTCAATAGGGGATCGGACTTCATTTAAAATATTTAGCTTCATTAATATACTCAGAAATATTGAGTCATTACTACTTGTTTAATGTAAAAAAAAATATTATTTTATGTGTATTTTATATAAGTACATAAAAAAAGTAAAAAAATATTTTTTTCTGCTAAATTAGTAAACAAAACCTACGTCTTTAGTTTACTTACATCATTATATAAGTATGAACTTAAACGCACAAATAACGGAGATATTTGCAAATATGTTTTTGCGGCCATATACTTCATACCCATGAGTGACGTCCTTTGTAGGTCGACTTTAGTATGGAGCGTTTTTACGAGACTTGCGAAATTTTGTATACAAATAGGTATATCTTTGAAAATATTGACTTTTGATATACTGTTTCTTCTGAGAAATTACGCATTTATTCATTTATGAAATTTAAAAAATCCGATCCCCAATTTATAACATCTTGCCCTCTTCTATGTAAAAAAAAAATTAGTCTGTAGTCATGCGAGACTTCTACTGAGAGTCAGTTTACTCCGTGACGAGACGGATGCAGTGCTACATTTTTAAGATAGCTGTTCAAAACGAAACTTTATTGACTACATAAGATAAAAAATTTATTTTACTTATATGTACTACTTTTTTTTCATTATAGTGTAAAACAACACTTCTTTTCTCTGTACCTACACTTAGATCAACGCAACGGATTTTATCGCGATTTTTATCAATAGTCAGAGTTACGAACGAGAAATTTATAAATTGTGTTTTTAATATTATGCCACCTGTTTTAACGATGGCAGAGCAGCGGGAAAAGCTAGTTTTAATATAAAAGTACCTTGGTAATCGAGCTTTGCTCGGAGCTCTAGTAGATTTAAAAAAAAGTATTACAAAAATATTTCACCAGGGTTTGAATATATACCTAACTTAAAAATGCAGTTTCACAGGGATAAAATCTACCTAGACCGATTTATCGCCCCCGAAACTCTCTGTATACTAAATTTCATTAAAATCGTTGGAGCTGTTTTGGAGATTCATATTATAGAAATTTACAAGAATTGCTTGTTTAAAGATATAAGATATGCTCCATAGTATACTGCAGTACAATGAGATATAAAAACGATTTTTCTCCGAGTATACATGCATGAGGCACTCAGCGGCCCTCGTTAATGGCCTGTCATCTACACGCGTACCGTTTGGTGTAAAGAAAAGCTAATTCAAATATACATAGTTAAGAGAACATCTTAAGAAATTTTATGTGACTTTCTTGGACGATGAAAATTGACGTTTTTATACGATAACTAGCTTTTGCCCGCGACTTCGTCCGCGTGGAGTACGATTTCCATGCAAAACTTTAACCCCTTTTTCACCCCCTTAGTGGCCGAATTTTCAAAAAGTCCTTTCTTAGCGATGCCTACGTCATTACAACTATCTGTATGCCAAATTTCAGCGAAATCCGTTCAGTAGTTTCGGCTGTGCGTTGATAGATGAGTCAATCAGGGTTTGCCTTTTAATATATTAATTAGATATTCGATCCTTCATGCGTATACTACGCGACAGTTGTAAAAATGAGTCTGTTCCACGGAAGAATAGATAAAAATACGAAAAATTAATAAAGGAAATCTATTGATTGGTCCATATCTGATTATGTTTAATATTTAATGGAAAAAAGGATTTCATCCGCGCACGCTACGCGTATTAATGATATTCGATAGTCGATACAACCATGAATTATCACGTCTCTATCTATACTAATATAATAAAGAGAAAAAAATGTTTGTTTGTTTGTTTACATCGAATAGGCTACGAAACTACGGGACCAATTTTGATGAAATTTGGTAGATATAGAATAGACAACGGGGAAGGACATAGGCTACTTTTTATCGCGTCAAAGTGTACGGTTACTGCGGGATTTCCTTTTGTCGCGCACGAAGTCGCGCGCAACATCTAGTTGATACATTCCACTCGCACGACTGACCTCCGAATATTCATCGATACAACAATATTGTTACCTCATACAAAGCTCTGTGGAGTGTGGACCGAGAAATAAACGACTGTCGCTTCACGGCTGAACCCTCACAGAGAATACGCAGGACTGGCCAATCACCCCCCGATGGTTGCACGCCTTGTCGTGGCGGTGGGGCTTAGTAACCGTGGACTGGTCACCCACGGTGAAGCTAAGAGGCAACCGGGGCCGGCCTGTTTGCCGCCGGCTGGCCCGAGGAGGGCGCTCCCAGCGGGCTGAACATGTCCGCTGAGGACGCGCGTGGAGGTGGGACCGCAGAAGAAGAGGAGTGCCGGTATTACGGTGCGCCGTTCTCCCTATCTTCTGTGGCCGTGGAGGGATCGCAGGGGGAGAGGCGTGATGGTATTACGGTACGCCACTCTCCCTACCCCCTGCGAGCTGGCGGGGCCGTTCCGTCAAAACGGCGTTGGTGGGGCCGCAGAGGAAGAGGCATGACGGTATTGCGGTGCGCCGCTTGCCCTATCCTCTGCGACCGAGGTGTGATCGGTGGCAGAACCACAGACCTGATCTGCCACCGGGTACCGGTGATGAGGCTGGTATCCGTGGCCTCCTAGTAGCAGACTCGGGGGGAGTCTGCTACAGTACTGGTGGAGGCCGAGGAGGGAGGCGCACCTGGGGCCTTCGGGCCTTAGATGGAGCCGCTTGTAGGCGGCTGCCGTCGGTGGGGTCGCGGATGTGTTTATCGTTCCCGTGGCCCCGTCACAGGGCGGCGAGGAGGAAGGTGGGGGGTGGTTTTTAGTGGGTATACCGTGGGTCTCATTAGCCTATACGGGAGTCCCACATCACCACTCGGGTGCCCCCTGCGCCTGAGTGGTATGCGTAATGCATTTTCCCCCTCGGAAACAAAAAAAAAAAAAAAGGACTGGCCAATCACTTTACACCATGTGGAATATATCAATGGAATATAATATACTAGTCAGTGATTAGCTAGCAAAAGAATATATTTTTTGATTATCTTATGCCAACTAAGTTAAAGTAAGTAAGAAATCGCATTAAATGGTGCCATGTGGTCTCCGCCAACCCCTGTGGGAAACGGACGTGAGCATATTAAGGATATATTATGTATGTAATAAGTACTAGATATCCGCGACTTCGTACGCCCAAAAAGAAATAGAACCTTACATTTTGCTGTGATGAAAGTAGCCGATAAATAGTTAATGCAAAGTGTAAAATACAATCATACAAAATTACATCAAAATCTGTTCAGTAGTAAATGCGACAAAGTGAGACAGACTTCCATACAATCATACATCTGATATATTATCATTCTTGCAATATTAAAAGTTGGCATTATGAAAAGTAGCCTAACGATCAATTATGTCACCATAATGCTGTTGTAACTTGTAAGTCGTAGGTTGACTTATTATGTTACTAGGTTTTATATAATAAGAATCGTGTTTAAGGACATCAGATATTTCACATCAATCAAAATCTTGGTTTAATAAAAAAATAACATAAAACGCTAATCTTAATTTATACAGAACATTACAGATTATACTAAACTTGGCGCCAACTGTAGATACAATACTTACACTTATGCATTTTCTAAGTTAGTCTTGTGTGCTAAAAATATATTAATATTATTGAAAATTCAAAACTTTTATTTAAAAACCTATAGGTTTGTACGGATCCCTCGGTACGCGAGTCCGACTCGCACTTGGCCGGTTTTATATTAAACAACCCTTCCCAAAATAGCGGACACGGCAACTCCATTACCCCGCACTTCACTTAAATATACTGCAAGTTACTGTCATAACTAATGTGGTACGTTACGACTTCTACTTTATACAGATTATATTCAGCTTACTTTGTAGAACTCTGCATAGCAAGCTTTACTCCACTCGGTTAGCTGGAACCTTGGAATATTAAATAGGTATGCTGAGAAATATTAATAAAGAAGGAGATATAAAGGAATGCGAGACAACTGTCGACTTCATAAGACACAAGTTTGTAAGCTGTTTCTACAGTTTCCCGTATTGCTTAGCTACTTAGCTAAGCAATACGGGAAACTGTAGAAACAGTACACTTGTACTATGTGATAAATATCTTAAAATTAAACAATAGGTCCCACAAGCCATTTATGAAGAATACTTTTATAACCTAATAAAATTGTGTCATTACTGCTAAAACATCTTTTTTAAAACAAGTTTTTTTTTATAATCTCCTTCTTTTCTTATAACCACCTTCCACCTTTATCATTAGACCCCGAATACCATATTGAGACAAAGTACTCATTAAGACTAACCTAACTAAAGTACTCATTAATTAACTCATTAATACCATATTGAGACAAAGTACTCATTAAAACACAGAAAACCGGCGTGAAACAGCGTTTGCGCTGTGTTTCGCCGAGTGAGTGAGTTTACCGGAGGCCCAATCCCCTACCCTATTCCCTTCCCTACCCTCCCCTATTACCCTATTCCCTCTTAAAAGGCCGGCAACGCACTTGCAGCTCTTCTGATGCTGCGAGTGTCCATGGGCGACGGAAGTTGCTTTCCATCAGGTGACCCGTTTGCTCGTTTGCCCCCTTATTTCATAAAAAAAAAAAAAAAAATATTTGACCCCGAACTCGACGGAGCTATATCGTTTTAAAACGAACTTCCTATGACCAAGTTCCGGCTTCATAATCAGACCGTCAATACTTTATTGAGACAAAGTACTCGTCAAGACTAATCATTTGAGCCCAAACTCGATCCTATGGCAACCTTCCAACTCCAACATCAGATGCATCATAATTTTGCATTGTCTTGCGATAAACATGCAAACGTGATTGCAAAATTTCAGCTCAATTAAAAACCAAAGGAAGTGGGTCAAATTTAACTTTCAAGATTTTGGTTACACACAAAGACAATAGGTGAAACTAAATAAAAGCTTGTAATAAATAGTCTACGACTAAACCAATTTATTTTCATTTAATTATGAAAGTAAAGTTCATGAGCTTCAAGCATCGATCGGCTGTCGTCCACTTCACGTCATGTTATTTGTGGGCATTTGACATTTGTAATTTGACAGGTGATAACGCGAACAATCCGAAGCCCTCGCATTCGAGAATATTCTATTCGTTCTATTCGATATGAAATTCATTCAGAACAGTTCAGTTCACAGTTATCTGAAGAGGCTTTATGCCGACTACATAAGGATCAATATCATAAAAAACCGAGTTAAAATAACACTGAACGGATTGTTAGCAACAATCAGTTTTTTATTCCGACATAGTAACAATTTGTTACTATGTCGGAATAAAAATTTCGAGTAAAAGTTACAATGAATATAACACATCCGTACACTTTACAATTTGCGCATAATTTCAACATTTTCATTTCCCCAGTCGATTATAAACACGAAAATGTGTTTCGTACCGTGTAATATCGAATTTTAAAATACATTTATACAATAATATGGCATTACAAACAGCGAAGATAATATAATATTTTATGTTAAGATAAAATATCGCTTGCTATGTAGTTTGTATGAACTATCACAGACGGCTAAGATACTATATCATATTATCATAATATTATTACGTACTGTACTAAGATATATCCAGGCATCTTCAGCTAAAATATTATAGTATCCTCGCCGTCGCCCTTTACTTATACCTATAACTTGATAGTGTATTTTGGTGCTGAATGTAAATTATAAATATTTTTTTAGATTTTGATTCCCATTATTTTCACTATTAAAACTATAGTAAAAATAATCTTTCACGCATTGGTTTAAGTGTTTTTGAACAAAACCGTGTTTTTCTATTTTATATCACATACACACATCGTAACATAATATGTTGTTTTAAATTTATATTGGAATCCTTACGTTTTCGTCTCAGAAACTTGAATGATACTCAAACTCATTTCAAACTGAATATTGAAGGTTATACCCGCATCTATATCTGTAGTCCAACTGGTTCTACATTCTAGATACTACTCAAAGCAAACCCAGATTACGACAAATTAGGCACTAAGTATGCTCTAAGATACTGCTTGAGCACTTTACATAAATATTTTAGGAATTACTAGACGTACATACTAAATATTTAAAGCTGCTCTACATAACTTGGCTCACTCAGCAGATATTGAAGTATCTAAGTCTCTATTACACCATTTACATGAAATATTGGAGAAAACTCTAACATTCCTGTGGTAATCTAAAAGTATGAGGAACTGCGAAAAGTTTTATACACTTTTGCGAAGATCGATCACTGTTTCGAACCTGATTTTGATAGCAACTGAAATGATTTTAAAAGAAAATACTCCTTGTAAGGTTATCCGATACTATTTAGAAGATTGTGAAATAGGCCCTTTGCTAAAAAATGTTACCGTTACTTTTAAATAAAAAACAATTCATACCATTTACACAAAAACATGTCAAGTGCAGTGAATTTCTTTTTTTTTTTTGTCATATCTACCTCTAAGACTTTATTTCATTTAGATCGATTTCACCCTTTTCCTTTTTAGCCGAGTCTTGTAACCATTACAAGAATTTCTTAGAAAAGTAATCTTCACAGACGAATGAGAAACAATGTGATCTTATAAGGATTTCCATTTTCCTTTGAGTTACAGAAACCATAAAATTGTATCCAATTGAGAAAGATAATGTTGTATATTAAGTATTATTCTTGCATAATATTTAAAAAAGCAATAATAATTAATATAATTTATTATCCCACTTCCCTCTAATATTATATATGTGAAAGTTTGTGAGGATCGATGGATGTTTGTTACTCTTTCACGCAAAAACTACTGAATGGATTTTTATGAAATTCGATATGGTAGTAGTTTAGGCTCTGAATTAAAACATAAGCTACTTTTTATCTCGAAAAAATAGTGTTTCCGAGGGATACTATATTTACGCGGGTGGAGCCGCGGGCGACAGCTAGTCTTACATAAACTAGGTACATTTATTCGTAATGCTGGATTTACACAGGTGACTAAAGACACACAACCACAATCACCCGTTTAGATGGCTATTTAGTCACTTGCGACTTCTCCCAAGACGATTTATTGAAATCTTATGTTTTTGGGTAAAAAATTTTTGGGGATTTTGTTTCTGGATGGAATCCACTACCAACATTTTAGTAAACCAACTAATATAATGTAACGAACACTTATCTAGATGTTGTCCACAACTTTATATGCGCAGAAATCTGAAAGTCGCCTGTAAACGCTACAACGCTGCGACATAAAAGTAACCTATGTCCTTTTCCAAAGCTTGATCTATGCTTGTATCAAATTTTGTGAAAATCAGGTCATTAGTTAAGGCGTAACAGACAGACGAAGTTTTCGCATTTATAATAATATTATGAAAGGCTAAATTGTATTTTGTATTATTTAATTACATTGGTTTTTTTTTTTTCATTTGATGCAAAAAATGGCGACTCTCAGCCGAGATAAACATGTACATCACAGCCTGTGTGCGATCACATTCGGTGTGCGCTCGCTTGAGTAATTGTTTCACGCATGACCTGCAGTCATATTTTCCCATTTAATATATTTGAACACGCTCCAATATAATAGCATATAATAGCTCCCCACACTAATTTCAGTGAGGTTTTCATTGAAAGCAGACCGGCCACGCAGGGGTTATTTAGAAACGCCCAAGTGTGTAAGCAATAACAAGAGCACTCTCTCTACCTATACTCTCGTAACACAGTGGGACGGATGACCGACACGACTGACGAGAGATCAGGTGCAGGACCGAATTTTTACATGCCCATCCGACGGTGGACGGATGAGATGATCGGCAGGCATTATCCTAACCAGACTTGACAACATTTTTGTTGTTCTAACGCGGGGATCGAACTGGCGACCTCCGGAGTCGATAAAGCTATAATCCACTGATCCATGGAGGCTCTGATATCGTGCCTTTATTTTGTTACATCATAATCAACTAACTGTTAGTTATCTCATAAAATATATGTGTAATGAGAGGATATTAGCACGTTACTACTTGGTACTTTTGATGTTAGGTACATAAAATAAATTATTATATAATTATTATTTATTAATAAATACTTAATACAATGCGACTGATTTTGCTAAGCATTGAGACCCTTTCAATGGAAATAGTATTACGTAAAATTTTAAAAAATATGCTATATTCTCTGACACAGATTACTAAGGTAATAGTTATGCCTCAGATCTTACCGTATAGTAAAACCAACACGACAAAAACTTCAGGTATTAAGCGTTCTAATATTCAGAAAAATAATTCTGCGCTAGGCTTTTATCTGTGTGTACTGGCGCAAATGTAATTCCACTAAATCTAGCGTTTGTAGCAATGCGGGCACAGAATCTATTACAACTAAATCTAACACTACTAGTTACTACCCAGAAAATATTATGTAACTATTACAAAAAAAATATGATAAAAAATTCATTCAATTCATAATTCAAGAGTCATTACACATTTCTTAAATAAAAAGTACATTATCATTTTAATGCAGATTTCAAAATTCAAAGACTTTTAACAGTTAAAGTTTACGTGGAAGTGTGCAGAAACCTAATATTTTTTTAAAATAATGCTTATAATACAAAAAATTAATATAAATAGTTCAACAACACACACTACCACCGATTATTATTAACACGCACTCAAGGAATTTGTAAGTATTATATATAATACTTACAAATTCCTTGCACGCACTACCTACCTTGCGTTTCATAGATACAATCTGTCAAAACATATATTTTTTTTTTATCTAAGAGGCAAAAGAACACTTACAAAGTTCAGTCTTAAAAATATATGAATTATCATGGGCGATTTTAAACCACAGGGTGACCTTTAGTATACATAAATGTAAGGCAAAAACCATAGATACTCGTACATCACTTAAAAAAATTACATGCGTTTATCATCGAATCCTAGCCTTATTATAATAATATTAAAAACTCTAAACATCTGTACCCAATAGGTACCCAGTTCGCATACGACGTGACTAATAAACGAGTTAATATTTTTTACATTTTCCTACCAAAAAAATGTTTATTTTTCGTATGGAGCTCGTTACTAGGCATCATGTTTTTGTAATGATGGGCGGGGCGCGAGCATTTGATAAATTACTTTCTTTGTTTACTTGTTCGGTAAATATTTTCCTGTGTATTGATTTTTACTTGAAACATATATCGATAGTAATTGGAGTGGGCTAGGTAAATAATTAACCATTAAAGCCCACTTGCTCAGATCTACTTTATGTGTCTAACATAATAAAAATCTGAAATATAATACGTATAGTATAAAACTATTAAATATATTCCCGTGGTCTATGACACTAGCACTTCGCAAACTTACCACGGGACCGGATTGACGTGGTGTAAAAGCGTCCATAGAGATTATTAGAAGGAACATGCATTTGCATTGCAATCAATGGCTTAATTAAAAGGTTACAGTTCTAAATTGGATTTTGCAGATTTAAAAACGAAAATAACTGTTTAAATGGTTACGATATTTGGGACATTGTTATAACAACGATGCACATTCAAGTGAATAAAATCAAATTTGTATTTATCTTCATACATTTTTAAACTGCTATGACGTCATATAAGTGCATCATTTGTAATGCTCACCCACGTTGTTACTTTTGTGATGACTATATTGAAAATGAAAATGAAAATTTTATTTCCAAATAAAACTGAAAAAGCTATTTTCGGAAAGTCAACAAAAAAGCTATTGCATCAACGGTTGATTGTAGATATGATGTTACAATATTTTCTGGCTTATTTTGTACTTTTCGAAAAGCCAATAAAACTTAGCGCGGTCCACATTCAAGTCCTAACAACTAAAAAGTCGATAAATTAACATCAACTTCATGCTTATATTAGATCACGTAGATTGCCTTCCATATCATCCAACATCATTTGGCATCCTATTCTATATACAACATCGTATGCCATCGTATAATGTCACTACTCATTATATATCCCGTCTCTACATTTGAGTACAAGCGTTGCAAAAAGTCTCTAACGGCTTGAAACAAAAACAAGTATCAGCGAAAACAATTTTCCTCCCGCATGTACTCTACATTTAACGTAGTAATTACATTTTGATAACACGTACCCACAACGTAGCATTAAAATATCATTAACCTCAATTTGTACTAGATATATTTTGTTTGACTTTCATACGATCCAACTACTTACTAAATTAATGACAACAAAATGAAAACAAAATACATTGGGGTCTTTAAAAACCCAATGTCTTTTAAAAAATATTTTATTAGTTTAAGCAAATGTTATCTAAAGATAGAGATGCCTTAAAATATAGAATATACATAAACATTTGTCACTATATATACTTATAAAATTATTGATACTACGATTGTGAAATGTTTTTATTGCAATTTTTAGCGCAAAGAAAAAAGAATAATTTTGGACATTTCTATTTTACTATTTTTAAAATTTATAAAAAGAGACCGCATAAAATCCCAGCGATATATATCAATTTTATACTATAGTTTCTTGACAAAATAATTATTATAAGCAATTATTTTAATGCTTAGGTAAACCAGCGCCATCTATATTTTGATATAAGAAGGACGTGCATAAGATTACCACAATATTATGTAGAGAGTGTAGAGTTTCGCAGTACAAATACAACTCAATAGATGGCGCTAAAACGGTTAAATGTAGAGTTCTTCAACAACAATTTACAGCAAGAATAAACTACTACAATTTAACCGTAACGACCTCGACGACCAAAACTTTAGGAGTAAATCATACGTTACAACTTTTCTTAGATCATAAAATGTATAAGTTTGTCCTAAGTTTGTCGCGTTATAGTCTTATTAGAATATAAGAATACTAAATACGAGGTAAATAATAAAATTTCAACGTCAAACGTTTTTGAAAAAGACTTATTATTTCATATATTGCGTTGTTTTTTTTTTTGTTAGTTCTTATTCTATTAAGTATTTAAAGTACTATTAAATTATTACCTATTAAGGTTTCATTGAGCTATTTATAAACTAATATAAATAAACTTTATGTTATATTAAATTCCAGTATTATTATCAAATAACCTATAAGTATTTAGTAAACTGTGAAACGTCCACCTAACTTAGTAATAATTTGCCATTTAAGTCCAGATCACACTATCGTGTAGTCGATTACACAAACACTGTATAATATCTCACACAATTTAGTGAATTAACCTGTGTATAACTCGAACCTGTATATAATAAAATGTATAACTCGAAGACATAATAACTTGCTCAAAGCAGAAGATCAATTCTGCTAATTATATTAGGGAAGGATCCCTAATACAAATTCAATCCAGTAACTGCAAAATGGTCCAAACTACAAAAATTAGTTTATGATATCAAGACGATTCATATATAATTCAATAAAAGTAAAAAAAAATATAAGTTAAATCAGATAATTGGGGTTCAGACATTATCTAGGTATTCAGAAAATATAGTCTATATTATTAATGTTACTTAATTAACATACTACTATATTTTCGAATTAAAAAAATCAGAATATATCATTTATTAGAATTTTATTTGGTTGTCAGGATAGGTGCCACCGACTGTGTGTTAAGTGCTTAAAATTAAATTTATAGGTTTTTGTATTTTTAAGGTGATTCTATCATACATTAACTGGTATTAAAATTACGTATTAAGTCTTTTTATCTTAAAAAAATCTAAAAAAAACCTTTTGATCTATACCTCTATATAAATAAGGCAAAGCTGATCGACTGATGTATCAACGACAAGGCCAAACCCTTAAATTTGAAATTTTGCATACGTATTCCTCGAACGACGTAGGCACCCACTAAAGAAGGATTTTTCAAACTTCAATCCCTAAGGGGGAAAATAAGAGATGAAAGTTTAATACCTCATTTCACGCGGGCCAAGCCGCGGGCAATTAATGCTAGTATTTCAAGTAAGAATTCAGTAGTCTGTACACACCTTAATCATAATATCGCGGTCAATCGGAGGTAGAAAGATAAACAAGAAACAGAAACATTCAGTTCGTACACGATTTCATAACGACACAGTTAACATTTATGACATACTTATTGTATCGTGAAAAAAATTGTACAAAAACAAGTGGTAGAATTTTTTAACGCAGAGAACCGTACAAAATTAAGTGGTTTTGTAAAGATAATGAACAGTGAATAGAAATGAAACGCCACATATTCGTTTTGGTTAGCTTCTATATTGCAACCACTCTACAGGTAATTAGTTTTGTGATAGCATTTGTATTTTACTTCACACAGAATGGTTTTTAGTTGAAATTCAACAATTATTGTTTAACAATTCGCAACCAATTTCAAACAACAGTTTATGTTTTACAGGTTTAGCTTTTTAGGTTTTATTAGATTTTTGAAATTTCCAATGTCCTTTGAAATGAAAACCAATAATTAATGTCGGTGTGATTTGACATTCAAAAAAAGATAACTAGATGGAAAATTTTTGCTTATACCACATGTTAACTGCACCCTTTCTTTCAGACGGATTTCCAAGAGAACCTAGTGAATGGATACCGAGCGTTAATAGCGGACATCCAGGTCCGGACCCAGAAGTCCAGGGAAGACATGGACACGCTGGTGTCACAGATCAAGCTGCTGATGAAGAACGAAGCTGACAAGGCTATAAATTATATGACGGTGTACTTAGAGCAAATCTCTATGTACTTTCAGGTGTATACTCCGTTCAGATCTAATCTGTATCTATATAAAATAATATACTAGCATTAATTGCCCGCGGCCTATTTTATTCCCTATTTTACCACTATGGCCGTCCTTCCTTAGTACTTAGATGCCTATGTCATATAAGGAATACGTGTGCATAGTCTTAAGGGTTAGGCCTGTTCGTTGATATATCAGTCAATCAGCTTTGTCGTTTATGTATAATATATATAGAAGATAGATAAAAGCAGATGCCCCCACTGACTTACTGCTAATAGTAAAAACGTGAAATTTGGACAGTAGTTTTAATTTACAATGTAAACGCGCAATAAGAGGGGATTTTGTTCCCCTCTTCCCAAAATTCCATCCTTAAAGGGGTGAAATAGAGTATATTTCAAAAATGTAGAGTTTCCAAATATTAACAAATATAATTGAAAAAATTAAAAACTAGTTAAAATATCTAAATTATTATTAGATATGTATCTAAAATATTTTTTTTAAATTTAATGTTTCATTTACTTATTAAAATATTTTAAAGCTTAAGTAAAAAGCAAGAAACGGCATTTTATGTGAGTGCAGAATTCACTCTGCCATTATGAATAATGCACCTTGCTTTAAAGCTCCTGAAATTGAACTTTTTATTATAATTATTATATTATATTAAAGTAAAGAATATAAATTAAGGACTGAAAACTTTGTTGTTGTAGAAAAAAGAAAAATTTGGTTTAATGTTAGGTAGTAGATTATTCACCACGGGATTTGAAACGTTTTATTTCAAAAAGTAACTTTAAAAAGTTTTTTGTGACTATTTGATAAAGCTGATTTTTCAATCGTCAGATAACTCATAGCTGAGGAATGTGACTTTGACAGATTTGGTATAAAAATCTGTTAGTCACAAATAGGTATTTATTGTTTAGCTAAGATACATCTAACAATTGAAAAAACAGGTGAGTTTGTAAGTAGGTTATAATCTGCTCTATTATTTTTTTAATTAGTTTATTTATATATGTTTTAGGTGATAATTCATGACCGAAAGCCACGTAACGGAACATACTGTAAGGAGAGTATCATCAAATTACTTGGTGAAAACTTGCAGCTAGCTGACGAAAATGTGACTCTATGTCTGGCTCTAGGATATCAGAGAGTTCAGAGATTACCGGGTAAGCTATCTATCGTAGAAATGTAGTTAATAGATACGATTATTATTGAGTCTTTTTACTATTTATGTGATGACATTAATTCTTATAAAGAGAAAAATATAATTCTTCGAGAAAAGCGTTCCACGCTTCGAGTCTTGGCGAGGCCACTGCCTTGGTCCCAGATTAAACGAATCCATTTTAAAGATAAAAAGTCAATTTAGCGATGATTCTTAAATGAACATGTGCTTAAGTATTGAGTTTGAATGTGGAGGAGCCATATGCTTCGACATGACTCGACCGGATAAATACCACCATGGTCTCACATAAAACTGGTGTGAAATAACGCTTGCGTTGTGTTTCGCCGGGTGAGTGTGGTTACCGGAGGCTCAGGAGGGAATTTGCGGGCCAAGAACGCAAGTGCGCAAAGCTTGCCAATAGGCGATGCGTCTGCTCGTTACCTGTTCTATTTTATCAAAAAAGTACAACTCAATTTAATAAATCTCATAGAAAAACTACAAGTCCACTTCGAAACGTTAGAGAATCTGAAGAAATATTCCGCTTCGAAACTTTTCGAGTGCCAGAAACAGCAGCAAGTCGGTGGGAACTGTTCTCATGAAAGCCAGGACTTAGAAAGGACTGTTGTGAGTTTCATTAATTTACTTTGTAATTTTAGTATTAATAACTTTCTAAATCCAATACAAATTTTATTACGTAAAAATTCCTGTAAAATGTTTATGTATCCGTGTGGAATCAAAAATATTATCACTTTGCTGCTGAACGCATGATTCAATAATCGCTCTTAAGATTATGGTGAAAGTACCTACCTATAATAAATAGATATTGAAAAAAAAAAACAATTTTGGGTAATTAAAAAAATCAATTTTTGTAACAGTTCATTTTCGTGTAATCTCAAGTATATTTTAAGAAGAGACACTTTTGAAGTGATACTACTTTAGGCCCGTTACGAGTGAAGTTTCAAGGTTATGTCACGCGATTCGTGTCATGTCACGAGCAACACGATTTTGTTATTTTAAACCGAGCACGATAATTTTGCAAAAAAGTACTCGTAACGTTATCGAATGAAAATTGAATGCACGCTGTCATGAATTAAACAGAATTTCATACGAATTAGAAAAAACGAGTATGCTTTGAGAGATCAATATTTCATGCACTGGCAATGAGAGAAAAAGAGCTTGAAAATGTGGACCACATAACTCTCTCTCTCTCTTTTCATCTTCACTAACTTATATCTCCCTCTCAACTTCCGTTTGCCTCGCCCGATCACGCTGTTCGTAACGCTCTTGTCACGCATACTCGTACTCCCCAAGTCGAGCGTGCTTAAAGTAGTTTTACTTAGATAATAATACGAATACTTTTCGCAAATTTTTCGTACTTGTGCTACTGTATATATTGTGTACTGTGTAATATTTTTTACAGTTTCTATACGAGACGTCCCCGTTTCCCGTGGTGATGTCCGAGATAGCTATCAATGGGTTCAAGGAGGTGTCCGAGCTGTCCGTCTGTCTGAAGGACATCATATCACGCATGATGACGCACTCTGTCAAGGTCATAGGCGACTTCAACCGATGTATACACAACATTGAGATGCCCAAACTGAAGTATCTGCTAAAGTTCATGAAGAAATACGCTTGATATGTCATAAGCGAATGTAACTTTTTATATGAATGAAATATACTACATTTTAATTAAAATATAAGTACTAATTTTGATTTTTACGTTGTGATGCCAATATTTTTATATCAAGTATGTTATAATCCAAGAGCACTACACTAGTGAACGTATGGGTGCCACGAGTACGAATTCAAGTACTCATGACACCCCCAGGAGTATCTTTCGGGGGCATCATTAGACCAGAATGAAAAGAAACTACATGTTTATTTGTCATTCCGATGTTTCATATCAACAGATGTCTCGCTACGCAAACGCGAGAGTACTCACTTTTAATTTGAGGAAAAATTTTTATGATATTTATTTTAGATTAATTGTTATTTTAATGTTCTTAGTATTTTCACGCAGAGAACCTATATATTACAGGCACGCTTATTGCAAGCTTATAACATTTCAATAATGGTAAACATTCGTATTTTCACTCGTATTATAAAATAAAGCAATAAATTGCAAATGAACCATCCAATTAGGGAATTATCGTAACCACATTCACTTTAATAGTTCTGATATCCTGTTCAACTTGTTTGCAGTTCGATTATGCATATCGTATTGATAATACAGAGTGGTAGGCATTAACATATTGTTATAAAATACGCTATTTCAGCATTGACACGATAATTGTGTGGAATTAACGTTGAAAATGTATGATGACTTGACACTGTACATGCGTTAAATGTGAAATAAAAAAGAACTATTAGAAAATTTTAATTAAATAGTATCATCCTCGAGAAGCAGAATTAATGAAATAATTAGGGATCATATTATAACAGATCGTATGTTAAAGATTAATACTAAGTAATATCATACGTAGGTACATAACGATCTAGTGGTTAGAGCATTGGCTCTCTACTCGGAAATCGTGGGTTCGATTCCCGCACTAGCACAACAAAAAATGTTGTTTCCAAGTTTGGTTAGGACAATGCAGGATGATCACATGATTGTCTGACAAGAAAGATGATCCATGCGGCGGATCGGCATGTAAAAAGTCGGACCTGCGCCTGATCTCTTGTCAGTCGTGTCGGTTATCCGTCCCACTGGATTATGAGAGTAAAGGAAGGGAGAGTGCTCTTGTGTACTGCGCACCCACTTGGGCACTGCAAAATTGCTCCTGCGTAACTGGCCTGGTTTCAATGAAATCGTCTACCGTCACGAAGATCAGTGTGGGGAGTTATTATTATTATGTTATTAGATACGTACATACTAAGTATAAATGATGGCAGTTATTACTAATAAAACAATGTTTTGGATAAACCTTCCGGCGATTTTAGTTAGTAAAGGCATAATATTTGTACTATAAACGTATGAGTTATAATCGCTACGATACTGTAGAAAACGGGCTCCACAAAAAAATTTATTTTCCAAGCTTATTGCTCAAGTTCATGATCATATTTTAGATGAGACGAGGTTTTTAATTATCTAAGTATTGTCTATAAAGTTCTTATTGTCAAACTTTTACGTAGCAACAATCGATAGACACCGAAAACACGACCTTTTCAGAGGTCAATAGCTCCTGTTATTATCCTCTGCTACTTTACTACATTTACAAAGTAAAATCCATGTAAAGGGTCATACTTGCGATCTATCCTGCAAATCCAAGAATGCGGCCTTGAAGCGGACTAGTTGGCAAAAATTAAAAATGATTCACACTATTAACCTTAGTGATGGCTATAAGCACCGGTGCTGGATTTGCTGGCTGGACCGTGAGTATGGCGCTTAACTCACCCATTGAACGTCAGTGAAGCAAGGCTGGTACTTCAGCAGTCTACTGAACCGCAAAGTCCTTTGGGCCATGGTGAGAGGACCGACTGGTCTTGATACGTGTATAAGTGGAGACGGCATGGGCTGCGGCGGCGGTGTCGGTGCTGGAGGAATACTTCGCTTCACGGTCTCAAGAGGCACCGTTCTGGCGACCAGAGTATCGCTTCCTACCGAATTGGCACTACCACTGAACATGTTCATTAAGTCCCCGATCGACCCGCCTCCGCTGGATCCAGTGTTGCAGCGAAGTTTGTCTAAATCCGTCAAGCTAGAGCCTCTCCGGACTCGAAGCCGGGAGCCCGAAGATGGACTCATGAAGTTCTGATCGCGGCGTACATCGGCTTCACTTGCCGCCTGGCACTTTCGTCTTCGAACCATCGCGTCGTACTAACACTTTTTTCACCTAAAGTGAAACTAATTTGCATAGGAATTGATAGTCAATTATGCCATGGCCACCCGCAGGAGCGATAGCGCGTCCTCGCGCGTTTCCGTTACACAATCACCTGATAGATGTCCTGACGATACAGAGCCGGGGTATCAACTGAGAGACGGCGAACGCAATAAGCTGATCGTGTTCCTTGCGAACAACGGGGTACCACTTAACAGAAGCCGAGTGCTACATGTATAACTGTCAAAACGTTTTATATAATGTGTAACTGTTTTATTTATTATTTTTTTACTAAGAAGTTAACTAATGTCTTATTTTTTCGCAAAAGAGCAAGTTTTTCTTTAAAGACGCCCGCCCCTCTCCCCTTATTAATAAAAATATTTCCATCATGGATACGCTAATCTATGTTTCTGTCTTTGCCTAATACGTTGAAAAAGCCACTTTACAGAAGCAACATGGATTAGCGTATCCGAGGTGTAAGTATAATCAATAAGTGTGTTACAATAATATGTAGGGCGTAACCGTAACTGCGTAACTACGCAGTAGTAATTTTAAAGTGCCCGAGTATGTGCGCAGTACACAAGAGCACTCTATCTTCCTTTACTCTCATAACCCAGTGGGACGGATAACCGACAAGACTGCCGAGAGATCAGGCGCAGGTCCGACTTTTACATGCCCATCCGACGCATGGATCATCTTTCTTGTCAGACCTAACCAAACTTGGAAACAACATTTATTTTTGTTCCAATGCGGGAATCGAACCCACGACCTCCGAGTCGAGAGCCGAGCGCTAACCACTAGACCATGAAGGCTGTTATGAAGCGGTTTAGAGTACCTATAAGAGAGTTGAAATCTTATTAAAATAATTAATGGTAAAAAATGTACAATATTTATTTTATTTCTTATCGTAATGTATTTCAGAAAAAAGATAAGAGGATTGTAATAATTCGGTTAATAGTAATTGTGAATACAGTTGCTTTTACCCAATTAAGGCTTACAACGAATCCCGAGGGTTAATGTAAAGGAAACGCAAAAATATTTTTGGGCCACGCTTCATCAAGTTGCTTCCTCTCTTTTTTATTTAATAATACAAAAAGAGAAGGCGATTGCTAAAGATATTCAATACAGTAATGGCAAATCCTTTGCGAATGTAAGAACAAAGTCGGTATCAATAACTCCAATTATTCGGGGAAGCCTCAAGCCACAGCCGATCCGATAAAATATATATTTAGATATATCGTGGATGTACTACTCGTTATCGTTTTAAATCTGGAACCTTTGAACCTTTTAATACCAATATATCCTACACAAGCCTTATAATCAGAATAAATATATGCTTATAATTATAATAGTGTAGTATTAAATACTAGTAGTACGTGAAGCAAAATTTTTCGGTGCAGTTTTACGAGAATTGTGAAACCGGAGGAGTATGAAATTTTGCCGGTAAATTAAAATTTTTGTGACGGAGGGTGCACTATTAGTAGTCTTTGGTCACAACATTAAGTTTTTTTTAAGAGGCAAAAGATCTCTTACAAAGTTCAAACTTCAAAACTATATAAATTATTATGGGCGAATATCGACCACAGGGCGACTTCTGGTACCTAATATGAAAAGGGTAACGTTGTTATCTTATCTTTGTTGATTTATTGCTTAATTAATTCGACAACTATTGTAAAAAATGAAGATAAACTTACTAAACGGTTCTTTTTATAAAAATGTTATTAATTGCTAAATAATATGTAAGAACTGTAAAATGTAATAAATCAATATTTTTATACACAATACCTTTTTATTACTTTATCTGGTTTTACTTTATTTCTTTTTAATAAAAAAATTCAAATAACATAACATTACACGTTCTTAGATATCTAATTGAATACAGTCCAAATACTTAAGCATTCCCTTTTAGTCTCGGTTAGGTACCTACTTAAAAAGATATAAATGTTTAATGAAACGTTTCTAACAGTAAAACATTTGGTAAATAATTACATTTAGAAATTATTTACGTAAGAATACTAGCTTGTATATGCATATATTGTACATATTATTACTAAAAGAAATATATGATATACATTTACATTGTAATAATAATTTTGCATTACATTTTAAATCGTTATTTTGCTCCCTAGTATTTGTTATGAATCATTCCTTTTGCTATTATATTCCAAATATAATGGTAAATTACAAAAAAACATAATTTGTCCTTCTATCTATGGAAAAACGCGGAAACGCGTTTTTTTTTTTTGTTTCCCTATTTTGTGGCATTTATTTTGTTGCAAAATTGTAATTGAATAGTAATATATTTTGTACTGAGTACATAACACATTCCCTATATATTTAGCCTGCTGGACTCAATGAGCATTAATAAGGTTACACTGCAAAGTGCTTACAGTAATGGAGTTTTCTTATTTCCCAGCAGCGGCGAATGTACGGCTCAGCACGACGTATTGAGCTACATTTATTCTCAAAATGCACCATACCATACGTATATGTTATAACCTACTTAGAAATACAATGCTGCCATTAAAATCACGATTTTGTACCCAACAATACTTCAATTTTCATTAGTCAAAAGCTTTTCGTCTTCGTTCAAAGCTGTTTTTTTTTCCTTTGTATGTACCGTAAAAATCTAAACCCAGAGTTTTTAAACCTAGAGGTTTAAATTTTTTATGTAATATAAAAGCGCAAACAGTTGAACAACATGTAACTTAGACATGTTAATATCACTTAATTTTAATTGCAAATAAATTAGTATTATAATTGGCTCTCAACGGAGGCTAACAATCTTTTATTAAATTAAGGGGTGTTGCTAACACGTTTATTATACGTTCATCAATTTTACTACGCCAATTACCAGTCTATTCTTGGTTTCATTTTTATTCGATAATCCCAAAGGCAAAGAGAAATTCGTGGTGTGGTTAGATAGGAACGGCTATAGGTTTTTTTTAATAAATAAAGGCCAATGGCCTAAATTAAAATTAGGCGAAGTTGTTATGGCAAGAATTATTTAGGTTTAAAAATCTATTAGTTAACAACTCAGTTGCGGAAGATATTCGAATGTTTTTTTATTGGCCCGGCCAATAAAAACATTGAAATTATAAGTTATAAGTTTAGGACATAAATGGTAACTTATTCAAATATGTTATATTTTGAACTTACCTTAGCACAAGTCCCGTTTCTTTCATCAGCCATAAAACACTTAACTATTCAAATATGTAGAATTCACAAACCTAACATAAATATAATTGTATAATATTTCCATTCGTATATTATATTAATTCTCCATTTATATCGATACAACGGAAAAATAACGACAATAAAAAATACAGACGCTTCAAATATAATTTCTAAAATAAAATAATTATGTCAGTAAAAATCTCATATAAAATTAGACAAGTAATTGAATATTTAGAGCGTCTGTTAAGGTCAAAAGTACTCACGTTTAGCTGCATCACGATCTTATTGTAGGCTCGATGCCACCTCTGCTTCGGAGTCAGCTTCGGTTGTTCGGGTTGGAAGTCTAAAGGTTCTTCATCTGCCCTCCCTTGTTCCTCATTGAAAACACTATCATCCTGATATTGTTCATCTCCTTCGTTGAATTCTTCTTGATCAAACTTATCATCTTCGAACCTTTCATCCTGTTCCTCATCTTGGTACTCTGTGGCAGGCTCGTCAAATGATTCTCTAGGTTCTATTCTATCTTGTTCCTGAGGAACCTCGTGATACTTTTGCCTCTCTTCTTTGAAACCCAATTTCGATTTGTCAGCACCCTCTGTAAAAGAAATTTCTGCACTGAAGACGATAAGGCAAGTATTAAGACGATATATTGAGAAGAAAAAAAACTAGCTGCAAAATTTGGAAAATTTAGAAAAGATACATATTTACCTTTAATAGAAGCTGTTTAAACAAAAATAAAGAAAAGTTGTAGCGAGCCAATCGTAGTCACTAAAATCATTTGCGGTGAGTACTAAGTGAAGTATGTAAGTTATACTAGCCAGAGAATTAAGTGTTCACTACTTCTAAGTTGTAATAATATGCCATATCCTCACCTTCCATTGTTGTCGAGATCGATACTTTATCTTCGTGTTGAGATATGAAAGAGCTTTGTGATGTTTTTCGATCAAGAACGGAAGGCGCGTGGCTCGCATGGCTATCGACTGAGGGCTTCCTTGTCACGGAGCCATTCTTTGCAGGAGATGAAGTCATATGGACGCTAGCAGTTTCTTCTGCCGCTCGGGCTTCTGCAGCAACATCTTCATGGATCGTATCATGGACTAAATCGTCATCACGATACCTATCTAAAGATGTTCTGTCACGATCTACTTGATCTATTTCAGTCTTTTGGTACTCATCTTCGTAGGCACTTTCATCTAATTCACCAGGAGGATAGTCATCGGGAGCTTCAGGCAATGTCCTTGTACGCTGCACTGATGGTCTTTGTATCGACTCTTGCCTTCTTAATGAAGGTGTTCTTGGTAACGTAGGGGCTGTGGTTGTAACTATAGGTTCATAAGATGTTGACGATTCATCAGGGACGGATGTTGTTTCAGGAAGACCGGAAGCTGTAGTGAATTGTGAGGTAGAGGTAACAGTTGGCATTATTCTTGTAACTGGAGCAGTTGTCACAGTTTGCTGAGTCGGCTGTGGTTGACTCATAGCAGGAGCCGCAACAGCCGCAGCGGCTGCTCCAAAGAAGCTACCAAGTTTTTTGGCACCACCTGCCATCAGTGATCCTAACGTAGCAGCGCCAGTAAGTACAGTCGATTGAAGCTGCTGTGCCGGTAGTTTTTGCTGCTGTTGTTGCTGTTGTTGCTGCAATTGTTTCTGTTGTTGCTCTTGTTGCAGCTTCTGCTGTTGTAATTGTTGTTGCTGGTGCTCTTGCTGTTGCTGATACTCTTGTTGTTGTTGTTCCTGCTTTTTTTGCTGTTCATACTGGTCTTGTGGTTGATATTGCATACTTTCTTGTTCATAATTATGTTGGTCATCGTACTGCTGCTGATCATAATTCTGGTATTCATACTGCTGCTGATCATATGGTTTTTGCTCATACTCCTGTTGCTCATACTGATGTTGCTCATACTGTTGGTCATACGATTGTTGATCATATTGTTGCTGCCCATATTCGTCCTGATTTTGATCATGTTGGCTATCGTATTGTCGCTGTTGATTTTGATCCTGTTGGTAGTCATATTGTTCTTGTTGACTTTGATCCTGATACGAGTATTTTTGGTCCTGCAAATAGCTTTCATCACCATATGCTTTTTCTTGCTGTTGGTCCGTTTCGTACGTATCATACTTTTGTACATCTTCTTTTGTTTGATATTGTTCAAAATCCTCTTGATAATTTTGGCACTTTTGATCATCGTGATACTGTTGCTGATCATAATGCAACTGGTAATCTATTTTTTTCTCTGAGTATTGATTTTGTAAATCGTTATAGGCTTGATCTTGTTGCTCATATTGTTGTAACTGTTTTTGAATATATGTCGTATCAAATTGGTCACTGTTTTGATCCTGGTATACTTCCTGTTCAGTGGTTACTACTGGAAGATCTGACTGTGTAAAATTTAAATAACTTTGATCATTATATACATCTTGTTTGGTGGTTACTATTGGAGGCTCTGATTGTGTAAAATTTAAATAATTTTGATCTTGATATACTTCTTGTTTTGTAGTTACTATAGGCGTTTCTGACTGCGTATAATTTAAGTAACTTTGATCTTGATATACCTCTTGTTTTGTGGTCACTATTGACGGTTGTGATTGTGTATAACTTAAGTAACTTTGATCTTGATATAATTCTTGTTTTGTAGTCACTGTTGTTGTTTGTGACAGTGTGAATTTTGAATAACTTTGATCCTGATATACCTCTTGTTTAGTCGTTACTACTGGTGCCTTCGACTGTGTGAATGCTTGAATCTTAGAAGATAAAGATTTCAGAAAACTCTCTTCCTCCGTTTTTGGTGGATACGAGAACTGTCCTGTATTGTCATGTGTTTGAGTATCGCCCCACGTCGTTTTTTGAGCTGAAATTTTAAACAATTTTTCGAACACAACAAACACAAACTCTTCATAAAAGTCATTAAATATCTGGGACATGATATAAATTAGACATCTGAACGATAAGTGGCTTATTTTAAAATAAACGTATACAAAGCGGATATTTTTATCTATACTTGACGAGTATAGTATAAAAAAGTGATAGTGCGAGTACATATAATACAGACAACACAGATTAGGCATATTTAAATATTATTCATAATAGTTAATTGAAATATTTTGAAAGTTTCTCATTGAATATTGCATTTTATTTAAATACCATCATCTTTAACAATAATTTAGCTTTATGGAATTAAAATACATGGATCAACTATTATAATTTCATATACAAATTATGAGTTCATCAGTAATATTCAACATTATTGATAACGGAAATGCAAATGAAATCCAAAACGATGTAGACATTATTTTAAAAACCAAAACTATTGACCAATTTGATAGAGAAAAAAAATCACAAAAAATTTTACACATGAGAGGTTATTATTATATTTCTTCGTCAGTTTAAAAACACTTCAATTTGCATATCCGTCATGCAGATCCGAATTTACTCTTTAGATACCTAAATTAACGTAAGTATGAATTTCAACTGTATTTGTAATAAATCATTCTGCCCTTTAGCAGAATTCCCCGAAATATGAACAAGGAAATCTAAAAAGTGGAGTGATGTTAAAATGTACCACTATGTGACCTCTTCTCAAGTCTCTCGCGATTATCAAAATGAACTGTGCTAGAGAGGCCATTTAGAGTGTCATAAAGTAAGTTCGGAGCTGCCAACATTTCTACGGGAACAGTAATTGTGAGGTACCTGTCGCCGCCGGCGGGGTCGCGTGAGGTGTCTCGTCAAAGAACGGCTGCATGCCTTCTTCGTCATAACTGTGGGAACAAAATTTTAGTTATTACATAGATTTAAAAAGATAGAGAAGTAAAGAATGCTCATTATAATTATTCGTTGTTATTATGATTTTTTGCAATAGGTATATTATATTTAAATCACTTAGGTACACCATTACGTCTAGACCTAATTCAACACTTATTTTTAAGATTATTAACTCTTCCAAGTTTTGCCGAATTGGATTTTCAAATAAAACAAAGTGATTAAAATATGTAGGTGAAAAAACATTCAAAGTGGAGATAGGTATTTATTACTAAAATAAGATGGTGTAAAACTAAAGTTTCAACTAACCTTGTATTATAATTGGTGTCTTGATAGGAGTCAGTGGCAGTGTCTTGTACATGGGCCTGGTACCCGTAGCTGTCGTAACTACTAACGTCAGGCACAGCCCGCTCTAAATCTACGAACAAAAACACTTTATTTAGAAAATTACATTATTTAATTTGTTGAACACTAACACAAAATTAGCCAAAGCGAAGCGTTTGGATAGTAGGTATTAAGGTTTTTTCGTTTTTAAAGTGATATGGCTTTATCGGGGTAGATAGTAAAATTTCAAGGTCATGACACGGTTTGTGATATAACGGCATCTGTTGGAAGCTACTTAAACTTCTTAAATAGCAACTTAACTTTATAAAGTACGGCTTAATACCGCTAGGAGTACAAATTCGAATTTTCCGATTATTTTTTGAAGTGATGTTCTTCATGTACGATAAAAGTATTTTTAGGATTTTAAATGAAGAATGAAGTTTCACTTCTGCGCATGTACTCTGTACACGTCGTGTTTTTATCGAATTCTATAAAGTTACACCAAGGTAATTTTAAGTCGTGATAGAGCCATGAATGTATGCTCCTGGCCGACTTTTCTGATATTTTGCTTTATTTTGTTAATTACAACAGTATTTGATAAAAATTACCTTTTACATAAATAGTGTGCTAGAATTATAGTTATTCACTCGCCGAATCTAAATATGTAAAAGTTGAACTGAAAGTTAACTAGTATTTTTCAGTTATGGCATATTTAAGTATATAGGGGTCGGTATTTAAAAGAGCTAACTTGACTCAGGAATGTTTGTTTCCTTATTATGTGACCCCGTATTAGTTTAAAAACTTAATATTCATTCAAAAGCTTCGTTTAAAAGGCACGTTAAAAATCATTTGTTTGTGAAACAGTGATAAACAGAGGAGATATGATTTTCAGGCTTAATCAGTCAGACTGAGCCTGAAAATCAAAGTATATAATATACATATTATATAGTTCAAAGCAGGCATCAGCACCTTGTGTGTAAGGCACGTGAGCTCTGGGCAGTGTGGTAGCGGGCGCGCGCGCGGGTAGACGGGGCAGCCTGCGCCCGCGCCGCGCCCAGCTCTCCCCCGGTGGCATGGGCAGCGCGCGCCCACGCTTCGGCGTCGACGATGGCGTCGCTACACATAAAGCGAGGTGAAACTACTTTTCATTGATCCACTTTAGAACCAATTCTGTTAGGATTAATTAAAAAAAAAATCCCGCAAGGATTAATTTTTTGGCCCTATTTTAGAAGTCCCGCAAGGATCAATTTTAGGGCCTAATCTTTTTAAGATTTAACACAACAAACAATACAAAGACAAACAATAGCTTCTTAAGATCCAAACATTTGATTTAGGAAATTGTGATGACATTCTTAGTTGAAAATGTTGTATTAAATGCGAAAGGAAGAATAAAAAGTAGTTTATTTAAAATAAGATAAAAGTAATATTAAGTACACATGAACATTAAAAATTATTAAAAACAAACTAAAAAGTTCAAAAATTTATATTCTGAATTACGGTAAAGCCATTTATAGCATTGGCGATTAGCACTTTTATCCCAGAATATCTTACTTGTAATCTTAAGGCTACGACATCTTAAAGCTGATAAATATAGACACCAGATTACATCTATTAAGACATAATAAAGCTCCCATGTATGAATATTAGAACATAATTTGAATAAAGTAATGTTGTTTATAAAGTACCTGGTAGACTGGCCGCGGTACGTCGCGGCCGTGGTCTATACGGAGCCATCTCATTGTAGTCAGAGTAGCGGGAAGACGGCGGTAACTAAAAAAAAACGAAGTTTTTATTTTTAGAATTTCTTGTAGACGATCGATTGCGTCCAGCATATGACAATATGAAAATACAATGTGGAATAACTATACTAAAAACCTGAAGGTAGTTTGTTCAGATTCAAGAGTTGAATCCAAAATACTACTTTTTATTATAGGTTAATTTTTATCAAAAAAAAATTTTTTTGTTTAATGCCGGATCTAAAAAGTTCATGCGCTATGCGCCGGGGCATGAACGTGTCCGGTGTCGGTCCGCGTCATTGATAACGAATGAAGAGCTATGAATCAACAACAATAGTCCTTAAACCAAAACATACACATAACTTCTAAAATAATTAATGACATTAATTACTTGCTAGATTATATTATTTGATATAGTAAAACTCAATTGGGGTAAATGAGGTTTTTAGTATAGTCAATTTTGTATGCCACGTTGTATATCATTGCTAAATACAAAACCAGCGGGAAATTAATCTGGTGTTGTATTTCACCAAGTGAGCGAGAATATGCGTTCTTTAACGTACTTAAGTGCTAAGTGTGAGTTTTTCTGCGCCATTCCGGTCAGTTCACACCGCGACGATACGCGACGCTATATTTTACGATATCTATTAAAAATTGAACATTATGCACTACACTAAAAGATACACGTTTCATATTATGACATCAGTCATACACTACATATGCGATGTACAGCGCGGTGCAACATGACATTCGAACTGTTACCAGGCCTGTCCCACTCCCCGTGTAGGTATCAAAAATATAAGTACGTGCGGCGGCCTCCCTAAACGGGCCAATTAAAAGGGACTCGCGCGCGAGCAGAGAGCGACGTATGCGTGAGATTTGTTCGTCGCAATGTTTTATGGATTGGATTTAATACCTTATAATCTGTGCACATATGACATAATATTACAATACTGTGTTTAACTTAGGTAAAAATCACCTGGCCAGCTATAACTATAATACCATAACATAATATTTAATAATATAGTTTGAACTACTGCAATTACTTGATAACCAATATTTAGTGTTTAGGTGTTGGCTCCACCTGAACT
This sequence comes from Glaucopsyche alexis, assembly GCA_905404095.1. Lineage (NCBI taxonomy): Eukaryota > Metazoa > Arthropoda > Insecta > Lepidoptera > Lycaenidae > Glaucopsyche > Glaucopsyche alexis. Next base: position 7,254,099 of record FR990058.1, read on the forward strand.
ATCTGTTCGCGTCTTATGTTATTCCGATGTGATACGATTTGAAGAGTCATTTGTTGACAAAAGTACCTAGAAATAGTAACGTGATTCAACTTCTTTGAGTAATATCGCCGTGAAGGTATCGAAAACGCTTACGTTTACGCATACATACTTATAGTTATGCGCGAATTTATTACAATTATTAAAGTACTATTAACACCTACCTTAGGTTTATTTGGAAAGCAATTTGTTCAGTAAAGTTCAGTAGGTACTCGTAGGTACTAAAAAGTAGGTAAAAAAAAGTTGTCATTAAATAATAAGAAAAAAATATATATACGTATAACCGCCTCCTTTTTTGGAAGTCGGTTAATTATTTTCTAAAATGAGACAACCCTAATGTCATTAGAATGGATAAGAATTACGCGATAGAAAGAGACGCAACTTCTAGGTAAATATAATCGTAGGTATTCAAGCGCTGCGTTAGCTGAATTGAACCTTATCGTATCGCAGTAAGAGTCCCTATTTCTTCAAACGATTTGTCGGAGTGGTTCTTCTGTACCTGGTACTATTATTTATTCTGTGCTCTTACAAAGAAACGTGTATCTTCTTATGTACCTTATGAGTAAAGTTTAATTTTTTAATAGCTATCTTTCAATGCAGCTCCATGTCGCGTTGTTTTTGTTTCGGTGTGAATTGACCTTTAGGTGATATCTTCTCGTAGCTAAGCTGTGACATATCTACACACCCTTACAAACTTTCGCATATTTTTACCCGACTACGGCGAAGCCAAAAGGAAGGATAATGATTTTCGCAGTCTGTGTACGTTTGTTCCACCGAAGCGCCCAAACTAGTAATCCGATTTTAGCGAATAAAGTGCCAATACATTCGTAATAATAACCCGGGTAATATAGACTATATAATTTACGTCGTCGAGTTATACTTTTAAGAAAATTTAAGTCCTACTATTATATATGTAAAAATTCGTGATGATGGATAGATGGACGGATGTTTGTTACTGTTTCACGCAATAACTACTGAACGGATTTTGATGAAATTTAGCATGGTAATAGTTTAAGCCCTGGATTAACACATAGAATTATTATCCCGAAAAAAATACAGTGTTCCTGTGGGATTATGTATGTTACATAACATTATAATTATTTAAGAGCATGTTATGTCAATGCCAAACTTCTTACTGTCACTTTGATGCCTGTGATAGTTTATTTAGTTAGCCGAAAGGCTATGTATAGTATAGACATGTATTAGTATGCTCCTCTGTTATATGAGTTCTATATTAATTGTATCTGTTGTACGTGTAGTAATAAATCAACATATTGTGATGCTATGATTTGTATCATTTGTATCTCCATGTAACATAAGAAGAATCCCCAAGAGATTCAACATAGAGATCCTGGCTGGAGCATCAAACAATGTATTTACGCGGGCGGAGCCGCGGGCAAAAGCTATATATGTAATATTTGTAAGACATCTATTGACTAGATAACGAAAGGTGACGCAAGTCTCATCGTCTGTATAGAAACCAAGCGTGCCATTATTTTTCTACCTATTGTGACGTCACAAGAGCGATTTAGTGATGCGAACTCCTCATCCCTAAGTAAACGATTCAAAGGCCGACACCGCGCGCCGCGCCGCCGCGTTCATTAGCTTTTTAGTTTTCGTTTGACGTTTGGCACCGAGAACGATCGAGAGGAAATGGCGCTGAAGGAAGTAATTTTTACTCCACTTTTACACGAAAGTTACACGCGAAGTACATACACTTGCGTGGTCTAGTCCAGTGTTCCGCAAAGTATGTACCGCGGCACACTGGTGTACAGTGGTAACTAGTTGATGTGGCTCGGGAAAATAAAGTTATCATAAAACTAATTTTTAGTAAGTAAGGGTAAAAATAATACTTTAATAAACTCATTTTTAATTTGTAATGTGTACCACCAAAAACTTATTTTTCGTTTTCTTAGATGAACCTTGAACCCAAAAAGTTTGCGGAACACTAGTCTAGTCAACAGATGTCTGTGAAGATGTCTGTGAAGATACCTGTTTGGGGGGTATCTGCGGCAGCTGCACCACGGAGGAGCGGCGCTTGTTGAGGAAGTTCTCGTACTCGGTGGGCGTGAGGCCGCACTCGTCGAACGCTCCCGGCCACTCGTACGGGTACGGGTAGCAGCTCGAGTCGTAGTACTCCTCGTAGCTGGGCTGTGAGGTTATGTGTGAGTGGTCCCTGGAATGTTTAATCAGTATCATGTTGTGGGAACATGGTGGTAGGCCCCATAGGTAGATCTCCGACCGAGCAAGGTGGTATGCCCGGTCAGGCCGAAGCCCACTTGTATGCATTTCAGCTGTCGTATATATAGTGCCGAGCTGTGAAAACTTCGAAAGCGCGATTCAGGACTGTGCGCTGATTGGTCCGCCACAATGTTATTTGTGTAATAATTATTATACTTTTAAAAAAATCTAAGGCTAACTATACAAATGACTTCAGATGATAATAAAGCTCAAAAATGCTTCTAACGCTTCAAAGTAAACGATTCATAAAAGTAAACAATTCGAATGATGTAGATGGGATCATTCGGAATCACTCTGGTCGAAAAAAACAGCGCTGAAAATAGAACTCTGCGCTAATACAATAGAGTCTTAAATCGAACCGACGAGCGTCGAGTTATTAAATTGCTACCGCGTGTTCGGTTTTCAACTCTATAATATTAGGGCAGAGTTTTATTTTCAGCGCTGTTTTTTTCCGCCGGCGCGCCGGAGTGATTCCGAATGATCGAATCTACATCATTCGAATAGATCTACTATCATACTCGAATCTGTCTGACTATTAGAGGGGAATACATAGTATCATGGCATTTCTAGTAGGTAAGTATTTCGTTATCTTCTTCTCTTATATATAAAAATGAATTGATGTTCGTTTATCTCGCTAAAACTCGAGAAGGGCTGGACCGATTTGGCTAATTTTGATCTTAAAATAATCGTATCAATTCAGGGAAGGTTTAAACGGTGAGTTTCAGTTCATAGTTATGGCAGAACAACGTTTGTCGGGACAGCTAGTAATTAAAATAATTATAGTATGTTGGGCTTACCTAATATGTGTGCTAGTTGTGTATGGGTCGTACCCGTAGCCTATACTTTCATCGTACAATGTATTTTGCCGCTCCAAACTTGGCCTCCGCTGCTCTTCTGTAATGAATACGATATAACATCATTTTCAGATTAGCAGCCTTCGTGGTTCTGTGGTTTAGAGCATGAGTTTTCTCGACTTCCGTGGGTTCGATTCCTGCGTTCGAACCACAAAAAATGTTATTTTCAAGTTTGATTAGGATAATGCAGGCTGATCATCTGACAAGAAATATAATCCATGTATCGAATGGGCATGTAAAAAGTCGGTCCTGTGCCTGATCCGTCGCACTCCCACTGGGATACGAGAATAAAGGAAGAGATAGTACTTTTATGTACTGCGCATACACTTGGACACTACAAAATAACTCGTGCGTAGCTGGCCTGGTTTCAATGAAACCGGCTACCGTCACCGAAATCAATATGGGGAGCTATTATTATTATAAATTAACGTCAACATAGGAATAAGCTTGTGTAGTGCAATGAACTGTGTTTGTCGGGGTTTATAACGACTATTTCAGGGCCACATAGACATATTCTATATTCTACAAGTGAAGTTTCTAGAACATTTACCTCCCGACTGCCAGTCCGCCGCCGTCCGCCACGATATGGCCGACTCCACGCTCACCTGCGCGTGCATCTGCGACCATGTTTCTATCCTGAAATTGAAGTTAATTGGCTGTTAGCATAGACGTAGGTATATATTTTAGACGAGCCATGTTGAGGCAAAAAGTGTTTCTAGTTAAATGGCCCCACTTTTGAGATTTTAGAGGTCATTTTGACATATGAAATATGGTGAAAACAAAGATGGCGTAACTTTTTAATGGAGATTTCTTCTGTCAAATCTATCTTGAGTTTTGAATTCTTTGGCTATAAAGGTCCGGACGCACTAGGCGGAAATGCACTTCGGCGGAAATGAGCGACACGTCGCGTCAAAATATTCTTTATATGAAATTATATGAGATAACACGCACTAAGCGGTAACGGAACTACACTGCAGCGAACTGCGCGTCAAACTCGATCAACTGACCTAAAGTGTCGCGAACTGCAGTTCGGTTTCGCCAACTTCATTTTCATAGTCAGTCAACCGAGATACTTGGGAGCGCGATAATCGTTCGTCAAAAATGTCGATAGATGAATAAAATTTATTGTACTCGTGGGCCAGTATCCGGAGACATAATAATATTATGACGTCCAGCATAAAAAGTACATGAACACTTCTATGAAAAAAAAAACAACTTTGGAGTGAAACGACCTCTGTGGCTCAATGGTTAGCGCGTCGGCGCTCAAGAAACCCGGTCGCGGGTTCGAATCCCACCGGGAGACAAAAAGTTTTTTATGTTCCTGGGTCATGTATGTGCAATAAAATATGTGTATTATATAATAAAATTCTTAAATATAATAGGTTGGGGAAAAAGTCTTTTCGCATTATAGTATGTATGAACTTGTCATAAAATATCTTGGGCTATACCAATTGTATCTGGCTGATTTTGGTATCATTAAAAAGTTTTAATTTTACAGAAGACAATTCCAAATTCAAATTAGGTAAATTTGAGATTTTCATTTGTTTTTCTTATTGTTAAAATGAGTGATTCTTATGAAGAATTTCGATACATTTTAAAATTTTATTACAAAAAAGGTAAAAATGCAACACAAGCCGCGAAAAAAATTTGTGATGTTTATGGACCTAATGGCAGTATCTGTGAGAGTAGCGCAAATTTGGTTTAAGCGTTTTCAATCCGGAAATTTTGATATCAAAGATGCACGTCGCTCTGGTCGCCCTGTTACGGACAAAACTGTTGCCATTTTTGAAAAAGTGGAGCAAGATCGGCATATTAGTAGTTACGATGTAGATGAAGAACTGGGGATTGCCCACAAAACGGTTTTGGCGCATTTGAAAAAAGCTGGGTACACAAAAAAGCTCGATATTTGGGTGCCTCATGAGCTCACTGAAAGAAACCTAATGAACCGTGTACTCATTTGTGATTCTTTATTACGACGTAATGAAACCGAACCATTTTTGAAGAAGCTGATAACTGGTGATGAAAAGTGGATCACGTACGACAAGAACGTGCGAAAAAGATCGTGGTCAAAGGCCGGTCAGGCTTCACAGACTGTGGCGAAACCCGGGTTAACTCGCAACAAGGTGATGCTGTGTGTGTGGTGGGATTGGAAGGGCATTATTCATTATGAGCTGTTACCGCCAGGAAGGACCATCAATTCTGAACTGTACTGCGAACAACTGATGAGATTAAAGCAAGAAGTTGAGAGAAAGCGGCCGGAATTAATCAACAGAAGGGGTGTGGTTTTTCACCATGATAACGCTAGACCTCACACATCTTTAGCCACTCAGAAAAAATTACGGGAGTTTGGCTGGGAGGTGTTAATGCATCCGCCGTATAGTCCTGACCTTGCACCTTCAGATTTCCCCTGTTTCGGTCGCTGCAGAATTCCTTAGGCAGTGTCAGGTTGACATCACAAGAGGACTGCCAAAACCACTTGTCGCAGTTTTTTCATCAGAAGCCCCAAAAATTTTATAGCAATGGGATCATGTACCTACCAACAAGATGGCAAAAAGTTATCGAACAAAATGGCACCTATATACTTTAGTCACTTGTAAATAATCTTTATAAAAAAAACCTTTTGAATTTTTATATAAAATGCGAAGAAACTTTTTCCCCAACCTAATATGTATAGTATAAAAGTATTAAATATATTTCCGTTGTCTGGTACCCGTATCACAAGTTCTTCGAGAACTTACCACGGTACCAGATTGACGTGGTGTAAAAGCGTCCATAGATAGATATTATGTGGTAAGTATCCGAAGAACTTGTGTTACGGGTACCAGACAACGGAAATATTTTTAATACTTTTTATACTTTACTTATATATAAGATTTTTATTATATAATACACACATATTTTAATACACATCCTTGACTCAGGAACACAGAAAACTTTTTTGTTCCCTGGTGGTATTCGAACCCGCGACCTCAGGTTAAAGCGCCACTGCGCTCACCACTGAGCCACGGAGGTCGTATGTAAATTATTTAGATTGTAGGTATGTAGGTACATATTTATTAAAAAAACCTTTTAAATTTCAATTGTCCATTCGTCCATCTTGCTCGGAGGTTGCCTAGCTACTAAATATATTTTTGTAGCGCCGCTGCAGTTCAAGTGCGACTTACCAAAACGTGTCGCTCAGTTCCGCTGAAGTTCAGTTCCGCCTAGTGCGTCCGGACCTTTAGGGGTAAGGTTGGTAAAGTCGTACCACCTCAGAAAATAATATTGTAGTTTAGAGTGTCTATTGTCGAGTTGCCATATATGACATTGACACATGTGTTCGATTTTCAACTCTATTGTATTAGCGCAGAGTTCTAATTTTACTGCTTTGTTTTTTAACGGGGTTCCAGATTCTGGAGCATATAGTCTCAGCCTTAAGGTGCTCCCTCACCAGGAGCATTCGCGTATAATGTAACGTTTTAGATTCGACTTTGAGCATTACATTACAATACTACCTTCCTAATTGACGAGCATTCGCGTGTTAGGTAACGTTTTTGAGTGCCGAGTGGATGGGATCATTACAATCCTCCTACATCTATGTAATGTTCGGATATGTAACGTTACATTACACGCAAATGCTTCAGGTGAGGAGTACCTTTAGGATCAAGTACGGAATTCTAAAAAAAAATACAATAACCTACCTATTCGTTCTCGGCTGGCTATTGTAGTACAGGGGGTCCGTGTCGCCGTGCATGTGATATTCTTCCCTTTCGTACGAGTTTTCACGAGATGCTTCTAGTGACCTCTGAAATTATACAAGGAAATATTAGTTTTTGTAAATTTGCAGTTACATCCAAAATAATATAAGTAATCTTATTTTTATATGATATTTAATTTGTCTTTATCGTAAAAATGTTATTTATTTATTTACCGCATCAGTTAGATCATAATTTAGTATTATGATCTAACTGTAAGGTACAAAGTACCCAGGTACCCAGCAAAGGAACTTTGATCGGTGTTCGTTAAAACAAATTAAAAGAATCACAAAAATATTTATCTGGCCGGGATTCGAACCAACCATATTCCGAATTTTCGAACGAAGTACAAATTATACATACGCATACCAAACTGCCAAAATGAAAATGAAAGTTGTGATTCTTGTGGTCATATAAACATGTGTTTATATGAGGGAGAAATATCAGTATCGCACCTGCGGTGTGTGCATCTGGTGCGCAGCGCTGCGGAACTGTGACGCGCTGCAGTTTGCGTGCTGGCCGACCGGGTAGTTGAGGTCTGAAGTGTAGTCTGAATCTTCTGAGTAACCAGCTGGAAAAGGTTAAAACATTTAAGTTAGTGCTTAAGCAATAATCACATACCCACTTATTCACGAGCTACTAGGAAATTAAGAGCAGGTTTGAGGCAAGCTGAAAACTCGTATTATACTTCTACTGTATTTCAGCCTCCGTGGTCGAGTGGTTCGAGAATTGGCTAACGACTCGGAGGTCGTAGGTTCGATTCCGGCATTGGGACAACAAACCAAACTTTGAAACAACAAAAAATGTTGTTTCCAAGTTTGGTTAGGATAATGCAGGCTGATCACCATGTCTGACAAGAAAGATGATCCATGTCCAATGTAAAAAGTCGGACCTGCGCCTGATCTCTCGTCAGTCGTGTCGGATATCCGTCCCACTGGATAATGAGAGTAAAGGAAGAGAGAGTGCTCTTATGTACTGCGCACACACGTGGGTACTATAAAATTACTCCTGCGTAACTGGCCTGGTTTGAATAAAACCGGCCACCGTCACCGAGATCGGTGTAGGGGAGTTATTTTTATTATATACTCACAGTGGGCCACGTACTGAAGCTGCCGGCGAGCCTGTTCAGCGCGCTCGGCGTCAAGGGCGCCATTGAGCAGGTCCAACTTGCGTTGAAGGTCGGCGCCCCCGGTGCCTTCAGCATCTGAAGTTTACAATACAAAATTTAAGACTTAACTTATAAAATCAACCTACATCATGTTGATAAAATCAAAGGGTTTATCCAAAACGGTTTTCTTATGATTTTTGGGTTCATCGTGTTATCAAAAAGTTAGGAGGTCAGTGTTTACCGCTTTTTGTTCGGGGGTCAGTGTAAAGTTTGTTTATTTGTTTGCATTGAATAGGCTCCGAAACTACTGGACCGATTTTGATGAAATTTAGTACAGATATAGATTAAACCACGGACACGGGTACTTTTTATAGCGACAAAATGAACGGTTACGGCGGGAATTCCTTTGGCGCGCACGAAGTCGCGGGCAACATCTAGTCTATATATATAAAAATGTTATGTTGGTTTGTGTAAGCTTCAAAAACTCAAAAAGTTCTGCACCGATCGAGCTGAAATTTTAGCATGATATATAATCCGCATTAAGGATTGTTTTTATCTATTTTTTGCATCAGTCACATATCCGCGACCGCAAAAAACTATATTTACGCGGACGCAGCCGCGGGCAACAGCTAGTAATTACATAAAAGGTAAAGCTGACTGACTCATGTATCAAAGCACAGGCCAAACCCTTAAGGCTAAAAATAAGAAATTTTGCACACGTATTTCTCTTATGACGTGGGCATCCACTAATCAGGGATTTTTCAAAATTCAACCCACAAGGGGGTAAAATAGGGGATGTAAGTTTAAAACCTAATTTAACGCGGGCGAAGCCGCGGACAATTAATACTAGTTTTAAAATAATTTTTCATTTCTCATACTCGGAAAGTAGTGTTGTTTTGATTTGATTATTGGGTGGAAAACGCTACTTTCCTTTCATAGGGAGGGAAAAACTCATACAAATTCATTGCGGCCCTCGGGCCGGAATGATATTGTATAAATCTTCAAAACTTCAAAAATGGAACTGCTGTCAGCTGTGAAGAGTTATATGTAAAAAAAAACTATTAAAAATGACATGACTTTCTAAACAGCCAGTGTGAATTTAGCGCAAACAAACCGCGAGTGCCGCGGCGAGTGGCAAGTTCCATATTTAAAAATTAAAAAGTCAACACAAATTGCCGGGATACTAAATTACTAATATATTAATATCAATAAATAGATTAGATAAACAACTAGTTTTATTTTCCTCATATTCTAAATGAAAAGTAGAGTGTATGCCACGGGTAAAAGAAGGAATTCCTACTCGGACTATAGCCGTCAAACTACCTCGGGAATTGATTCCTTTCAACCCTAGGCTAACAATCTACTATTTCTTGTATATATAAAAGTTATAAAAGCAATGACGCTTGGTGTCTATAAATTTCATTACATTTTGATAAATCTTTTGGAACATAATATTTTTGTAAGTACTTGAAAATATATGTAGGTCGTAGATAATTATGTCATTAAAAATTAAATACTCCTCGAAGGCAGCATTCAATAAAAGCTGTGTTTTTTTTTTCATCGGAACCCTTATACTTTCGTCATGTCTGTCCATCCATCCGGTTATGTATAAAATAATATGGTATTATTAGATAGGTATTTTAAAAACTATTTTTAAAGACTAAGGAGTTCTATTCTATTTTATTCTTGGCCGGTTATTTATCTTACAGAAAACATTACTTGGATCGAAAAAGTTACGTGTTTAAATTAAGAACGATATGATTTTAGCTGTGATTTCAATATGACAACCGTAAGCTAAACGTGCCTGCACAATGCTAGTCTTCATTATTTCCACATTGAAAATCGCTGTATTTATGTATAATTGCAGCAACTAACTGCTCACTTGTTGAAGCATTACAGGCGGAGAGAGACTTAACCTAAATAGTTATGGCCTCCACTGACCGAATTCTCTCAATTCAATATATTTTCTCATCAGTACTAATAAGCTATCAACTTCCGCTAATTCTATAACACTTCTATTAGGTCTAGATTATAGGCTAAGCCAGGGCCACCCTAGAGGTTGAACGTTGAACTTTAGTGTAGCCACAATCGAGATAATAACAAATCGACCAACGCTTTAAATAATCCTACTTTGGTGTAACCATATAGGATGGTTTTAAAAAACTATTGGATAAAGTTTGACAGCGGTAATCATCCTACTTCCTTCTAATATTATAAATGTGAAAGTTTGAGAGGATGAATGGCTGCATGTTTATTACATTTTTACGCAAAAACTACTGAACGGATTTTAATGAAGTTTGGTACGGTCGTAGTTTATGCTTCGGATTAACACATAAGCTACTTTTTATCCCGAAAGAATCTCCATCCCATCCCATCCCCAAAGTTTCCTGCGACTTTGTACGCGCAAAAAGAAATTCGCGGCATTATATATCTTGATATGATAAAAATTGGCATATGTTCATTGGCATGTATTTGCATTCACACAAACCTTTACTACTTACCATCATTTCATAAAAATCCGTTCAGTACTATTAATGCAACAGTGTAAACTAACTACTGAACGAATTAACTGATGAACGCTCTCGTGCACCGAATAAAAACAGGGCTACGGGTATCAGCGCTTAAAAAAGCGGATCAGACTTATTAAAATGGTATTGGGTACTTAAACATAAACACCCTTATTAATAAAAATATTTACACCATGGATAAGCAAATCCAAATCGCTCTCTTTGTCTATCAAGTGACTGTTCCAAAGTATCTGACAGTGACAGCCATGTTGGATTAGCTAATCCGTGGTGTAAATAATTTTATTAATAAGACTGAAAAAGTTTTTAAGAAGAAAGTACAAAATTTACCATTAGCAAAGTTTGAAAATCCCGAAAATCTTTAATATATTTCAATGAATATTAGTCCTTACAATATAATAAAACTTTTATTCTCAAGGAATACGAATATTATCAACAGCGAACGACCTTAGATACAATCAGATTCTGAAGTGTTTTACTTTAAAACAGAAAAGATCTGGACCTCAATTCTCATATTTAAAGTAGACATTCATTTTACTTTGATTGGATTGAAAGTGAAGCAACATGAATAGATTTAATGATGTTTCGGCCAATCAGAGCACGTTTCACGTTAGTTTAACAGTTTTAGCGTATCAGGACTTGATGTTAATTGTAATAATGCAGGTTTTATTTACCAGATTGAGAGTATGTACTTGTAATATCATAAATGCGAAAGTTTGTATAATGTAGGTACTTGATTGTATTTCACCCAAAAACCGCTGGACGAATTTGAATTAAATTTGGAATTAAGTTCTATAGGAAAGGTAAATTTCCTTTTTATGGGAATAATTTTATGGAAGCATCCAGTACATATAATAATCTAAAATAAGCGACGAAAAAATCATATTGTACAGTATCGTGTTATATTTTGCACCTTAAAGGTGATTGTTAGTTTAATAAAAAATTCAAACACAAAGACATATTAGGTTGGGGGAAAAGTTTCTTCGCATTTTATATAAAAATTCAAAAGGTTTCTTTATAAAGTTTATTTACAAGTGACTAAAGTATATAGGTGCCATTTTGTTCGATAACTTTTTGCCATCTTGTTGGTAGGTACATGATCCCATTGCTATAAAATTTTTGGGGCTTCTGATGAAAAAACTGCGACAAGTGGTTTTGGCAGTCCTCTTGTGATGTCAACCTGACACTGCCTAAGGAATTCTGCAGCGACCGAAACAGGTGAAAATCTGAAGGTGCAAGGTCAGGACTATACGGCGGATGCATTAACACCTCCCAGCCAAACTCCCGTAATTTTTTCTGAGTGGCTAAAGATGTGTGAGGTCTAGCGTTATCATGGTGAAAAACCACACCCCTTCTGTTGATTAATTCCGGCCGCTTTCTCTCAACTTCTTGCTTTAATCTCATCAGTTGTTCGCAGTACAGTTCAGAATTGATGGTCCTGCCTGGCGGTAACAGCTCATAATGAATAATGCCCTTCCAATCCCACCACACACACAGCATCACCTTGTTGCGAGTTAACCCGGGCTTCGCCACAGTCTGTGAAGCCTGACCGGCCTTTGACCACGATCTTTTTCGCACGTTCTTGTCGTACGTGATCCACTTTTCATCACCAGTTATCAGCTTCTTCAAAAATGGTTCGGTTTCATTACGTCGTAATAAAGAATCACAAATGAGTACACGGTTCATTAGGTTTCTTTCAGTGCGCTCATGAGGCACCCAAATATCGAGCTTTTTTGTGTACCCAGCTTTTTTCAAATGCGCCAAAACCGTTTTGTGGTCAATCCCCAGTTCTTCAGCTACATCGTAACTACTAATATGCTGATCTTGCTCCACTTTTTCAAAAATGGCAACAGTTTTGTCCGTAACAGGGCGACCAGAGCGACGTGCATCTTTGATATCAAAATTTCCGGATTGAAAACGCTTAAACCAAATTTGCGCTACTCTCACAGATACTGCATTAGGTCCATAAACATCACAAATTTTTTTCGCGGCTTGTGTTGCATTTATACCTTTTTTGTAATAAAATTTTAAAATGTATCGAAATTCTTCATAAGAATCACTCATTTTAACAATAAGAAAAACAAATGAAAATCTCAAATTTACCTAATTTGAATTTGGAATTGTCTTCTGTAAAATTAAAACTTTTTAATGATACCAAAATCAGCCAGATACAAATGGTATAGCCCAAGATATTTTATGACAAGTTCATACATACTATAATGCGAAAAGACTTTTTCCCCAACCTATTAAATAAGAAGTTATTTGCGTCGTGCCTGTAATTATTCTAGAATTTTAAATCATGTTGGAAATGTGGCCTTCATTAAAAATAGCGTTACAATAGGAAATTGTACGTGTAAGTCATGTCGCCAAGTTCAAAGTGGAGCAATGTCTAATTAAAAACTTTTTATGGGTTTTTGAATTTTTTAAATTTTAATTTAAATAGTGTTTCAAAATTGGAACACTTTTATAAACGATCAAGTACCGTACCTAATGGTAGTCATGTGCGTTTTGGATAATAGGCAAATGAATTGTAAGGAGAATAAAATGAAATCAATGGCTGTGTTTGGCGGCCCATTGTCTAAAATTGCTAACGCTGAGAATTTTTTTCGTCGTAAGCAATTTTAAATTCGGCTAACAATTTTAAATATTTCTCTACTCAATATTCTTAATTTTGAAGTCGATACCAGCAATTTTGACCGTGAGTTCTATAAAATATTGTAGGATATTGTTAGGTGCTGGTATCGACTTCAAAATTAAGAAGATTGAGTAGAGAAATAGTTTAGCCGAATTAAAAAGGGGACTTATTTAATAAGTTTTATTTCATATTTTTGTCTACGGTTTATTTTTTGTTTAAAAATAATAATTATTTAAAACGTATTATTATTTACAACTTAATGTATTAATAAGAACTAAATTTAATTTACTTATCATTCGAAAATTTATAAACCCAAACATTTTTTGTATAAAAAAATTTAAGTCAAAATTTGTTTGTTTAAAAGGTTCTTAAGCATTTGTAATATCTACTGCTTTAATACCTACTGTCCTGATCCTGCAATCTGCTAGTAATTAATAGGTTCGAAAAAAGTACTTTGTTATTCGCAATAGATGCTAGGAAGAAACCTTCGCCGGGGCTATTGTGAATCTCGGATTTGTTATTTTCCCATTGTCCAACGACAGAGATGTGGGTCCCCTAAAATGACATAGATACAAATAACTTGAGCTGGAGACTATTTACCTCATCATTTTTAGTTAAGACTAGCTTTTTGTCCACGGCTCCGCCCGCGTAAATAGGGATTAAATTTTAGGGATAAAAAGTACGGAAACATAATATATTATTTAGGGTTAAAAAGTAGCCTATGTGTATACTAGATTTTATAAAAAAAAATTAGGAAAACAGTTGACCTATATATAAGGCCATCCGTGCAACTTTCCGCTAAGCGCTTAAATTTTATCTAATGCGTCGTTTTTGAGCTTAACGAGCTCAAAAATAAAAGTGCTTCTAAAAATCTAAGTTTGGCCAAGCCCTAGCCCGAATGGCGCTAGCCGCAATAAAATCTGTCAAACCGTTCAAAAGTTGTAGGAGATTTACATACTTACACACACACACATAAACATACATACGTAGTGACACCCTCACGGGAGTAGTCAGGGAAGCTTCCTGTGACCTCAGAACGTCGAGATCTGATGAGAATTCGATTTTTTCAAAACGGGGTAAAACCAATTAAGTATTCTCGATTTTTGAAAATCTTACATTTTCTTAGAGAGAAGTTAAATTTTTTTGATTACTTTTTAATACCTATCGTCATATTTTAACCCTAATAAGTTATTTATTTAATAGAAAGAATAAAACTAGCAAAGGTTTATTTTATGTACTTCTAGAACTCCAAGCAAAACTCGGTTCTCTAGCTCACAGGCACTTCAGAATTCAACCAGAAAATCGATGATAAAGTCAAAAAATAAAGTCTTCAAGAAAAAGGATTTTAATAACAATTGCTGAAATGCAGAATAAACTTAAACAAATGAAATATAGAGGGTGTTTTATAATTGGTAGGGTGTTAGTTTATGGCGTTTACATGACTAGTTTTATACTTAACCATAAGTTCACCTTACATTTTTCATACTGCGAGCAACAATCAAGGCGCATTCCTTTCGATAACATTCTAGAATTTCAAAGATATCGCTTTAATATCTAATAATAGTGCAGCAAAGAGTACAGCTGACCCACTTACGTTTTTTTATGATTTTATACTGAATAAAATAAAAGCTATTTAAATTAACCGAGTATTGTCTTGACCGCAGAAACGGATGTACTATGTACGTATCTTAGGTCCTTTGACATTTACACATAAGGGTCAATTCACACCAAAATTAAACGATACTCGACGCATCGCTTCATTTTTAAGATAACTATTCAATATTGAACTTTATTAATAGGGAATATGCACGTATTTTTTTTATTTTTTTTAATAAATCTATCTTGTTTGGTAAACCGTATGGTAAAATCAGTTTTTTGATATCATTAAAAATAACGAAGATATGAACGTTTAAAGTGGTCTATTAGACAGAGAGATCCGACGTGTATCGTGACGTCACATAACACGACTTTCATAGAAAGTTCATACTAAATTTCGTTTTGCTAGAAAGAGATAGATTACAAACTTTGACCGCTCATATCTTGCTCATTTATCAACAGATATTGAAATTTTTTTCGCCATTTCCTTTATTTTTCAGTCTAGTATCATATTATTATATTTTAAGCTATTTTTATATTTTATGCATATTCCACAAGAAGGTACACGTTTCATTGTAAGAGTTCGAATGTCAGGTTACACCGCGCTGTACATCGCATGTGCAGTGTATGACATGATCATAATATGAAACGTGTATCTTGTTGTGTAGTGAATAAAGTTCAATTATGAATACATACATATAATCACGCCTCTTTCCCGTAGGGGTAGGCAGAGGCCACTTATTTCCACTTGCTACGATCTCTACATACTTGTTTCGCTTCATCCACTTTCATTCTTACTATCCATTCCTCGTCTTACATTCAACGTAGCGAAGCGGCTCTCCGTGGTCCGCTTTTCGCCTCCACGAGAACGAAACGTGATGGGTGGCGAAAGACATCGCCGCCATTTTGGATAATTAAATTATTTTTATGATTATCCATTGCGTTCCCACGGATTGGCGGAGAGGGTAGGAATAGGGACAGGGAAGGATAGGTAGTGGGGAAGGAAGATTGGTAAGTTAGAGTGGGAAATATCGGATAGTATCATAATGTAGGATATTATCGCCCAGCAGGGCAAGGGATAGGACAGTAATAGCTAGGGAAGCCGGGGCCGCATACCCGTATACTATAGGTACCACAACTATCGGACAGGTAAATTGGGATGAGTATCCTATGACAGAATTACGAATCCTACCTTAGTGCAGCGCACATCGTCGCGGTGTGAACTGCCCCTAAGCTGTCTATATACTCGTATTATTTGAACAAATGCGTTAAGCGTGGTATCTTGTTTTTCTTAATACACAATGATATAGACGGACACGGACAGATATACGGACAGACAGACAAACCAACAAAACTATAAGGTTACGGAACCCTAAACACAAAGTTATCTGTTGGATGTTGCTTTGTGTATTCCGCATCTATTAGTAGAACAAATCTATTTTCGCAGGTGCCCGCTGCAGTTCAAAGTTCCAATTCCAACTTTGGCTCCCGTGAACGACTGAATTAAATTATCTAAAAACGGAAACTTTTATTGAACGTAATACAGTGGAATGTATAAAATGCGCTTAGTGCAGTTAGCAGTTAAATTCATAAACACTGGAAACATAATATTTTGATTTTAATAATATTACTAGCTGCTTCCCGCGGCTTCACCCGCGTAAATACAGTATTCCACGGGAATACTGTACTTTTTCGGGATAAAAAGTAGCCTGTTTAAGTGAGAGCCTAAACTACTACCATACCAAGTTTCATCGAAATCCGTTCAGTAGTTTTTGCGTAACAAACATCCATCCATCCTGTTACCTGTAAAACTGTGTTCCTGTTTACTGGATACATATTTTTAATGTTATGTACTTATCGTGGTTTAATGCCCAAATTGTATTGAATAAATATTCTATTATTATTAATATCATCCATCCATCATATTTTACATGTATTTTATAATGCCGTCGTTTTCCTTGTCATTCGTCAATAATTTGTTTTTCATTTGATAGGAGCAAATATCCCTAATCCTTTTACTATTATAAATGTTTGTGAGGATGTATGGATGGATGGATGGATGAATGGATGTTTGTTCCTCTTTCACGCAGAAACTACTGAACGGATTTTGATGAAATTTGGTATGGTAGTAGTTTAGGCTTTGGATTAAAACATAGGATTCTTCTTATCCCGAAAATGTACACTGTTCTCGAGGGACACTATATTCACGCGGGCGGAGCCGCGGGGAACGGCTAGTCTAATATAATCTCATATTCAAGAGTACTTTTTAATTATGTAATAAAAAAATCAGTCATCAATCCTATTGTGGCTTATAACGACTACGCAGTTACGACTCGAGTTTAAAACCGAGACAGACAGATCCACAAACAATTTGTGCGACATAAATCTGTTACCATTATCCTGAAACACAAAAGGGAAGCCTATGACCTTTTATATTCATAATTGTGAGACTGTAAGTGGTTTGCACCGTCCTCGTTAAAATAAAGAACAAAAGATCTTGACTCCCGATTTCGTATTGTCGTTCGAGTGACATTCGATATTATTTGTGTTTGATTTATGTTAGTAAATGTGATTTCAAGTTCCATGTACTTTGGTAGACAAAAGAGATGTGTACATTAGTACCGATATTCGTCATTTTGGTCCGCCGAAGACCATGAATAGTATTTTTTTTTTTTTTAATAAACCAGTTAACCAGCAGACGGATCACCTGATGGTGAGCGATTACCGCGGCTCATGGACAGTAGTAACACCAGAGGAGTTACAAGAGTAAACACTAGCGTTCCTGGTCCATAAAATACCGAAATCATCGTGGGCCTCCGGTTATGTCAGTGAGGCTCAACTAAACAACGCCTTATTTCTTATTTCAGAGAGTTTTCTGTGAGGTCGTATTTATCAGGTCGATTTCACACATTCGTGCCGAAGCATGGCTCTCCCACGAAAAAAAAAACGTAGAATTATACTCTACGGTGAACACTAAAGAGTACAAAAGTAAAAAGCCTACCACACGTTGATAGACTTTACGTGCAGATATTATTATGTATCTCTAATGTTTTCCCCTTGTTTTGAACGTCTATATAAAATATTAAAAATGATTTTACAACATGCTGACAACTTCTAAACTGGGAATTAAACGATCTAGTCAAACGACATCTATTATTTCTAGAATGGTAGGTACAGTGGCGTTTAAAAGTACTTATTTTGCTATCTTGATTGCAATTTAAATCAATTGATATTATTTTATTGATGTCCAATAGAATTTATTTAGTACTGTCACTATGGATCTTGGATGATTTTAACTCATATTATCTATAAAGGAAAACTATAAAGAAGGATAAATAAAGATAAGAGCTAGTTATAAAACCATTATTAGTTCAGTTAAATTGTATTTTTGCTAGGAAAGTTTTGGGGTAGTTCTGATTTTTTTCATTCTATATGTGTTTTGGGGTGCTAAATCCGAATCTGAGGTTTGCGGACAAAATTTCGTGACGCAACATTAAGAAAAACAGAAAAAACCGGTTTTTTTTTTGCTTTTTTCCGGTTTTTTGCTTAAAACTCGAAAACTATTAACTTTTGGTAAATGGTCTGTTTACAGAAATTAAAGTACTTGAAATTCTCTACAAATAGCAGTATTTAGTTTTTTTTTTTCAGACGAATCGTTCGGTTTCTAGTGCGAGTTGAAAATTGTAAATTTTTAGCAGTTTATGCAAAACCCACTTTTTACATTTCAATATTTAATTTTTATGGATGCTGTCATTTGATAAATGTCACCTGGTTTTCCACACAAGTAATTAAAAAGAAAAAAGGCAAAAATAATGCAAATTCAGTAGGTATCAAAAAAAGGTAGAACTCGTAACAAAATAAAACTTAAAATCTCGTTACTTATGATCATATATTATTATGATTATAAATTATAATATGCAAAATTTATATGAGCCGTTGTCTTTTGGAAGGCCCTGGCTGAGGTTCTTCGATAACGATGAGTCCTGGTTCTGCTTGTTCTGGAAAATAAAAGTTTAAAGTTAAGTCATTTATCAAGAAGAGATGAAGATTACAAAATAGATTGTGAGATTAAACATACCTTCCGCATCGTACTGAGGTTCTTCGATGGCATCGGGTCCTGGCTAAGGGTCTGACTGCTCCATCGTCAGCGTCGGGAGTCGTTCTCCTGGAAAATAAAAAGAGGTGAGACACATATCATATATCAAGGAGAGATGAATGACTACAAAATAACTTGTGAGATCCAACATACCTCTCTCTCTTTCTTCAGTTTCTTCTACGTCTATGTCAGAGCTGATTTTTACTGATTTAAACTTTTATTTTTCAGAACAAGCAGAACCAGGACTCATCGTTATCGAAGAACCTCAGCCAGGGCCTTCCAAAACACAATGGCTCATATAAATTTTGCATATTATAATTAATAATCATAATAATATTATATATGATCATAAATAACGAGATTTTAAGTTTATTTTGTTACGAGTTCTACCTTTTTTGATACCTACTGAATTTGCATAATTTTTGCCTCTTTTCTTTTTAATTACTTGTGTGGAAAACCAGGTGACATTTATCAAATGACAGCATCCATAAAAATTAAATATTGAAATGTAAAAAGTGGGTTTTGTATAAACTGCTAAAAATTTACAATTTTCAACTCTCACTAGAAACCGAACGATTCGTCTGAAAAATAAACTAAATACTGCTATTTGTAGAGAATTTCAAGTACTTTAATTTCTGTAAACATACCATTTACCAAAAGTTAATAGTTTTCGAGTTTTAAGCAAAAAACCGAAAAAAAGCGAAAAAAAAACCGTTTTTTTCTGGTTTTTTTAATGTTGCGTCACGAAATTTTGTCCGCAAACCTCAGATTCGGATTTAGCACCCCAAAACACACATGGAATGAAAAAATCAGAACTACCCCAAAACTTTCCTACTAGGGTCACTTTACAGTACAAATTTACTGAATTATATAAAGGTAGGTCTTTAAGGCTGTATGTCTCAAAGACGGGGGCAGCGGCGACGGTTTGTTTGTATACAATCAAATGGACCTGTTCGCGAAAACGGTGAGAACGGCGCGGCGGCAGGCGACGAGCTGTTAGAGTTTTGTACAAATATCCGGACAATAATATAGTTCCAGCCTAACACTATTTCATACTTGGCACATGCTACGACGTAGAACCATATTACGTTGTTATGAGCTACAGCGTAGACAAGTGCTACGAAGTTATCACTGCATAATATAATAATTATTATATTTTAATATTGACTTTTGACCAATGATATCAGTAAAATTAGTTAGTCTCATTTAAAGAGTTTATTTATGAACATGTATTATAATGCATGAAATAAACGTTTAAGTACCGATAAACTCATACACAAAAAAGTATGACACACATAAAATGCATCGGTGAAAATTTTATAAATTATAATTATATAATCCTTAAAATATTCATTCTCTAGCATAACAGCTTAGCTAATAAACTACAGTCAGAAATATAATCTATACTAGTCTATACTATGTATAAAAAAGTTTGTTTGTTTGTTTGCATCGAATAGGCTCCGAAACTACTGGACCGATTTTGATGAAATTTTGCACAGATGTAGAGTAGACCACGGGGAAGGACATAGGCTACTTTTTATCGCGGAAAAATGTACGGTTTCTGCGAAATTAACTTTTGTGTACATGAAGGACAACGCGCGGACAACATCTAATTTTAACTATAAGCACAATGAATACCTAGTTTAAACCGAGTTCCCCGCCCTTAAATATAATATTCGAGTTTATAAAATGAATAAACAGGGTTACATTATTAAGGTATCGCGTGATAATTGCTGTAAAGTGGTTGTAAAGGGTTCACAAGCGGTGGCCTTCTACATTACGTCATTCATACTTAGCCGCGTTGACGTACTGTGTAGGGACCTTGCACTGAAAAAATAATTTTAGAATGTTTTAATCAGAACCTCAATTCACGTATTTAAAGTAGACTTTCATTTTACTTTGATTGGATTGAAAGTGAAGCGACATATTATTACGATGAGCGGATTTTATGACAATACGACCGTTTAATGTTTAACGTTTATAAAAACACCGTTGGAGAGTTTAAGCGTATCGGGACTTGATTGTAATTGATTGTATTAATGAAGGTTTTATTTAGCTTAATTATTGCTCCTCACATGTTGTAATTTCGACAGTTTTCTTAAGGAACGCTAATACAATACAGTTCTAAATCGTGTAGAATTGTTGAATCTGACACTTGACACTTCGATTTTAAGCTCTTTTGTTTATGTGCAGAATTCTATTTGCAGTGCAGTTTTTTCTGTCGCCATCACAAAAAAAACTCTCGTGGATACGAGAGTTACTAAGAGCGGCAAATGTGCCGATGGATTTTTTGATCGTAAGTGATTAACGCCGCCCGTTTCCCATAAACTAAGTTAAGAACAGAGAGAACAAGAGATAACGTTACTGGTATGTCCTGTGGTTCTCTCCGGAACACACTGTTTTTTGACAGCTATTTTTTGTGACGTTTATTTTTTGTACGAATGAAATATCCTTTGTATGGTACGTCTATGCTAAGCCAGGTAATTTACGATGTTTCACATTTTTAGTTAAACGTCGCGTTATTCAAATGAATACTTATTTATAGCTTGATTGTGTCGTTAAATTAATAATTTATAACTTAGGAGATTGAAAAGGAATATTTTTCGATAAATGCGTTACAACTAGACCTATTTTTGAATCCACTAAATATATTTGATAAAATAAACTCCAAAACATAATATTATCACGTTACATATTATTACCCCGGTTCCACATTATCACAGTGAAGCTTCAATCTTATTATAATAATGTTATAAATGTGAAAGTTTATGAGGATGTATGGATGGATGTTTATTCCTATTTCACGCAAAAACTACCGAACGGATTTCGATAAAATTTGGTATGGTTGTAGTTAAGGCTCTGGATTAAAACAGGCGTCTTTTTATCCCGGAAAAGTACAGTATTCCCGCGGGATACCTGATACTATATTTACGCTGGCGGAGCTGCGGGAAATAAGCTAGTTATAAATATGAACGTACGAGCCTGTCTCGATATCCACGTCACGACTTCGTCAATGTGAAACGGTGCGGTGTCACAGTACGGCGCGTTGACATAACGTGCTAATTCACATCGCCGTAAAAATTAACGTTACGACGCCGGAGCGCCGTGCTTTGTAAAATTCCGGCACATACTTCACCGTTTTGCTGCAACGTTGCCGTACCATGAACTACCACGACGCTGCAAAACACCGTGCCACGACACCGCACCGTTTCACAACGTCGTGACGTGGATAATGGACATGTAGACAGGCCGTATGTCTATGTCCAGAAAGCGCGTAATCATACGAGGTACTAGGCCCCCATAGATTGCGTCCAGAATCTAAGCTCGTATTTTTTTACAACGCGCGTATCGTCCATTACATGTCTGCCAGACAGGCTGCCAGACATTTTGTCTTGAAACTCTATGCGCGTAATTCAACTTTCTGCACAAAGTCTTTGAGTGGATGTTATGTGGCATTCACGATGTTTTGATGCGCCGCTGGCTACTGCCTTAACGTTAAGTGTGCCATTAAATCTGCCGTGATGAAAGATTCAAGTCAGTGTACTAGCTTAAATTCTTGAAAGAATGTACAAGAAACTGAAAATTAACATACGTATGCCAAGCATGTAATCTATACTAATATTATAAAGAGGAAAAGTTTGTTTGTATGCTTTGATTAGGCTCCGAAATTACTTGACCGATTTTGATAGATGAATTTTAGCTATGTTATGTAAATATAGAGAAGACTACGGGGAAGGATATAGGCTAATCTTTATCGCGGCGAAACGAACGGTTAACGCCAACGCGTGATTGTCTAGCAAATTATATAAATACTAAATGTTGCGTGCGGCGCGTTCAGTAAAAGGAAATCCCGTCATAATCGTACATTTTGGCGGGATAAAAAGTAACCTATGTCCTTCTCCGTGGTCTATTCTATATCTATGCTAAATTTCATCAAAATCAGTCCAGTAGTTTCGGAGCCTATTCGATGCAAACAAACAAACAAAATATTAGTATAGAATATAGATGATCTAATAATAAGCGAATCCGATCCGCGGATCTTTAACAAAATAAACGCTAACATAAAAAAACTCAGGCCATCAAGTCAAATAGTTGTATATGTCACCGTAAAATTGTAAAAACCGTTAAATTGTAATATGTATTACTAGAGATATAAATATGTCGACAGATTGGCAAATAAAAATTTCTTCTTACCATTTTACACGTTATTTTTATGTGTATTTCGTTTTAATGTAATATTTATCATGCCGATTGGTTAAACGGCAAGTGCCCCGCGCCGCCATATTTGTTTGCTTTTTCATAATAATAATTATAACGAAAAATAATGCTTACAGTTGTAAGGAGAAGTTTTAATTTGACAATCTGTCGAGATATTACAATATCTCTAGTAATATTACAATCTAACGGTTTTTACAATTTTACGGTGACATAATATATAAATAGATACTCACATAACGTTAACTATGAAAGCCGTAGAACACCGGCGGCCTGGGCAGAACCGGCTTTAGAAAAGTATAATTAGAACGGGGGGCATCGCGACAGCTCGAAAGATGCCCCCATTTCATCGTTAAACAACTATCCATTTATGCAAGACCCCGCGGGGGACTCTAACACGTTAAAATATGGACCATTTTACAACCGAATGCATCTAAATTACACTGGATATGCGAATGTTGAATTTTTCCTTCAATTGTGCATGAAACGACCATTTTAACTTGAATTTTCAAAAACAAATGATAGGGTACTGAGCAGGGACAATTATATACTGTAATTAAATAAAGTTTTGTTTCACAGTGGCATTGGAAGTTATTTAAAGGTTACAAGGTGCACGCCTACTTTATTTTTCTTTTTTTCTTGCAAAATACTCTTTCTATTACATTGTCAATCTCTACCTATTATGATTGTTTTTATAATAATATCTTTGGACGCTTCACACCACGTCAATATGGCCACGTGCTAAGTATCCGAAGAACTTGTGTTACAGGTACCAGAAAACGGAAGTATATTTAATACTTTTATACTATGCATATATTTAAGATTTTTGCTTTATTATACACATATTTAATACACATCCATGACCCAGGAACACAGAATATTTTTGTTCCTTCGGCAGAATTCGAAACGGTGACCCCCGGCTTGAGTACCAAAGCCTGAACCATTGAGCCACAGAGGTCGTCTTTAATACCAGAGTAGGTACATGTGTGGCCTAGTCTAGAGATCCAGGGTAATGATTCTGGCAATACTTTTTCGTAAAACACCCTAGAAACTTGTGATTTCAGCGCACTTAGCATGACCACCAAAGAAATACGTTGTGTCTACATATGAATAGATATTATACTGACAGACAATATGCACAAAATGACTGATTTCCTTTTTCAATCTGTCATTTTGTCTATTTTTCCGTAGACAAAAACCATTTCTAGGATGGATGTGCTACACATGCTAATAAACCTCGTCTGGTATATTGCTCACAACATAATTCCTCGTCTTGTATTTTAATCACAACATAAGTAAATAAATGGTTGTCTACAAGAAACCGCTTTAAGCGGTGAGACCGCCATTTTGCACTTTTTTAACTACTGTATTTTATTTTTATAAAAAAAATAATATTATTATTAACTCCTGTGACCCCAGCGCATACCCACAAAAAAGTAATTTGGTAGCAAAAGCTCAAGCCTACTATAGAAGTTCTAAATTCTGCATAAGTATCATTTTGTGTATTATCGGAGAAGTATAAAAGGAATGAACGAGCTGGTGATGCTTTAATGCTAAGAATACTATCAATCTCGTCAGCTTTCAAACAAAAAAAGCGTATCTCAATCGGACCTTTCGTTGAGGAGCTACGATAGGTACAGGACAGATACACAGACAAACACACTAAAGTTACAACACCCCGCTTTTGAATAAGGGATTAAAAAGGAGGTTAAAAAGGAGTACACGCGCTCCAATATAAACGTTTGTTATTTAAGGTATTTAAAGACATTAAATAACAAAATCAATTAATTACAGTTAACGGAACATAAAACATTTTCCTACTCGGCAGAAATAGATATTTAAATAGTTAATAGAATCAGGCGTTACTTTGCGGAAATCCATAGCATAAAATTAATTAATATTATGTTTATAGCAGTTTTTCCGCTAAATAATACCCACAACCTGCAAGCAAATGTGTGAGTGCAAGCATAAGCATGCGTAACGCACCTCCCTCCTCCCACACTGCTTATGCGTGCACTCAGATGCAAGATCGTGCAAACACCACCACCACACAAGCAACAATGTCGGCAAGATCGTGCAAAGCCCCACACCACCATGCAGGTTGCAAAACTCGACGCGCGTTTCGCCCCGAACCCGGAGCATCCTCAGGAAGTGGACCTGCGAACAAAGTTCGTTAGTAATGCTGCCAAGCAAACCGCCACCTTAAATAGACTACTGGCTACTAGTACCCCCACCAAACATATTAATGAGCGGTGACGTAGTCAAGCAAGTTTGGTCATTCAACAATGCAAGTCTATTGTTGTTCTTTTGTACGCAGGGACTCCTGATAAGGAAGTGGTTAGATACAAGTCCAGTTTGACCTACATGGGTGAGGTATCTGCACGTTTATCCAAAATAATGAGAAATAACGATATGCACGTCGCATTCAGGACAAATAATACTTTAAAAAATCAATTGTGTCATAATAAAGATCGGATTGATTTAAAGTACCAATCCGGTGTCTATAAAATCGATTGTCCTGAATGCGATAGTGTATACGTAGGTCAAACTGGACGTAACTTTGAGACTCGGTACAAAGAACACATCGCGGCTTATAGAAATGGTCATCGTGATAAATCACATTTTGCTAAACACCTTTTAGATAGTGGTCATAGTGTACCCGATGGCCATTCCTATAAGGTATTACATAAATGTGACAAAGGCTTTCGACTGAGCGTGTTGGAACAATTAGAAATAATTAAAGAAAAGAACAACAATAGACTTGCATTGTTGAATGACCAAACTTGCTTGACTACGTCACCGCTCATTAATATGTTTGGTGGGGGTACTAGTAGTCAGTAGTCTATATAAGGTGGCGGTTTACTTGGCAGCATTACTAACGAACTTTCTTCGCAGGTCCACTTCCTGAGGATGCTCCGGGTTCGGGGCGAAACGCGCGTCGAGTTTTGCAACCTGCATGGTGGTGTGGGGCTTTGCACGATCTTGCCGACATTGTTGCTTGTGTGGTGGTGGTGTTTGCACGATCTTGCATCTGAGTGCACGCATAAGCAGTGTGGGAGGAGGGAGGTGCGTTACGCATGCTTATGCGTGCACTCACATATTTGCTTGCAGGTTGTGGGTATTATTTAGCGGAAAAACTGCTATAAACATAATATTAATTAATTTTAAGAAATAGATATCTAAATCATGTACTCGTAATACGTGCGTATATCATTGTACAAAACTAAAGGCTCGGTCTTCCCGTAAACCCTTGAAATCCCTTTGTAAATTATGATAATGTTAATCTAGGACTGTTGATGTCCAATGTTGCATACTAAATGTTCGGCGAGGCGTTCTGGGTCACCGTTTGATGTTGAGTGCACTCAGTTATTTCAATTTTAAATGAATCGCGCGGCGCACCTTAAATATTATGATGAGTTTTGCGCCGAAATACATAATAATGAGTAAGACTTCACTACTTGTTGTATTATTCTTACTGCGACATGACTTCAAGAAATTTTTTTAAATAGCCTTATGTCTATACGACCATTTCGAGTGTATTACAGTCAGCGTATATAAAAAAAAATCTGCAAACAGATCGAAAATCCACCCACAGTTTTGATTAATAAAGAAATTAGATGCAGTCCGCTACTTTGTACATGCAAAAAAAAATCTCGCGAGAGCCGTACACTTTGCTGTGATAAAAAATATCCTATGTTACAGGGCCTAAACAACTACCGTAATATGAAATTTCATAAAAATCTGCTCTGTAGTTAATGCGGGAAATAGTAACAAACATCCGTACTCTACAACAGTCTACTACACTACTTGCACTCTACAACAGCCTTTTACGATGGTAAGTGCTGGCTCTTTATGATAATTTGTCTTTTGTTAGTGATAATAATAATAATTAATCCATTTCCTGCCAAGCGTAGATATTTCTACTACTCAGCCACCATGTGCTTGCCAAGGTGTTTTTAAAGCCCCAAGTTGTAGAGTCGTTAGCGGTTACTTACTCGCTTTACAAAATTTATGCCAAATCATGAAAATAAAGTGTTACACGTGTAACCTGCTATCGAATTGAAAATAAAGTAAATTTATTTTTACAGCGGTATACATTTTCCTCGCAGTTCCGCATTAAGATATTCATGTACTAAATGCACACTGTACATTAAAACTAATCACTCCGAGTAGCATTGTAATCCGTTACAGATCGGGGCGCGTAAGTTGAACCAAAATGGCGGTCGTCCGCGCAGGTAAAATTATAGACAAAAGTGTTAGACGAATAAAACTCGGCGATAAACGTATTACAAATCGCGGTGCGTAAGTTGAACTATGTCCTTGATTGCGCAGTGACACATTATCGGATCTCAATCGAATGCGGTATGAGTTGTATCTGCGCGGACGACCGCCATTTTGGTTCAACTTACGCGCCGCGATCTGTACGTACTTTCAAAAGGTCTAATTCAGAGGCAGAGCGCTACTTATTTTGCCCCCGGCGAAAACAGAGGGGTGTGGTCTGTGTGTCTGTCTGTGACATCGTAGGGACGGACCTATTGTGATCTGGTTTTATTTTGTTTAAAGCTGACATGATCCTACTTATATAATATTATAAATGTGAAAGTTTGTAAGGATGGATGTTTGTTACTCTTTTACGCAAAAACTACTGAACGGATTTCGACGAAACTTGGTATGGTAGTAGTTTAGGCTCTGGATTAAAACATAGGCTACTTTTTATTTCGAAAAAGTACAGTGTTTCCGTGGGATACTGCATTTACGCGGGCGGAGCCGCGAGCAAAAGCTAGTCGTAAGTATTTTTAGCTATAATTCATCATCATCAGCTCGCTCACTGCTTGTCGATTCAGGAGTAAGATAAAGAATGTAAACTGATTGTTCAGGACGATATGCAAACTTATTTTAGTACTGGCACATTGAATATTTACTTTTTTATTGCATTTAAATTTGGAACATACGTCACATTTTTTCACACTCGATTATAAATTTTTATGAAACTAACATGTATTAATTTTGTAAAGTACTAACTATTATATTATTTTATACCGCTAGTCTGGCTGTATTATTTTACCAATTAGACTTCTACTGTATTAAGGCCGATAGATCTCCGGTCTATACACTGACTGTAATAATCTTAGTAAAATTTCTTTCACTGCAAGATTACTTTCCCAAAGCTGTATTTGAACGAAAAGGGTCGTCGACAAAAACGACAGTCACTGTTCTTATGACCGGTGGGCATTTCTGGACATGACTCTCATATTTGGTGCTCTTATCATCAACATTATTATGTAGTCCAGTATGACATTTTTTTTTTTGCATAATCATCTTTACATAAACAGTACCTGAGAGATCGAACTTAGCTCGGGAGTTCTGGAACTTGATAAGAACGGGATTACGATAGGTATCTATTATTGTATCTGAAGCCCAATTCTCGTAACTATTTGTGATCATTGTTCGGTCCGCGCGCTGTCTCACTCGCTCACGAGCGATAGACGCTTGTGTGAATGCGATACCGCGCGGACCGAAACACAGGATCACAAAAAGCTACAAGAAAAAGTTCGTTCGTTCAAAAAACGTTCTTAAAGATTTTTGCAAATCATCATCATTATCATTTAGTCCAGAAATAAAAGTAACAGAGGGAGTTCTTACAGCTTTTACAAAATCTATTAAGGCCGCAATATAGTTCTTATTGAATTTCACAGAAAGGCAAGCAGTCGATTAAGGTCAAATTTTGTGTTAAAATGTTCTGAATAGGAAATTTCTTAATATTAAAGACTTGATACTAACGTTGAAGGGTGAAGTTCCCTAGCACCGGACGGTACCTAGCGTCGGACACTCGTACTATCTCGACAAACGTCAACGCAATCTATTCATTTATCGGTAAATGGGGTGCGATACAAGATCACGCAAAGCGATTTGCCAGTGCACAGCCGCGGTGGGAGAGGTGAATAAGTAACTGATTTTGGCGGGAATCTTGCGTCACGCTAATTTTAAGTGGAATTACTGGTATTGTTTTATCTTTAATTGTTTTCGTTGTTTGTTAATAAAGACATCGTTTCATTATAATTCTTAAATTGTGAAAGTTTTTATTAAATACTTAAACAGTTTTAGTATGAAATACGTAATTTGAACAAACAAATGGAGACAGAAAATGCTGTCCCTTACTTCCCCCTAATAACTCCCCACACCGATCTCGGTGAAGGTGGCCGATTTCATTGAAACCAGGGCAGTTACGTATGAGTAATTGTATAGTGCCCAAGTGTGTGCGCAGTACACAAGAGCACTCTCTCTTCCTTTACTCTCATAATTCAGTGGGACGGATAACCGACACGACTGACGAGAGATCAGGCGCAGGTCCGACTTTTTACATGCCCATCCGACGCATTGATCATCTTTCTTGTCAGTCAGTCGTGAATGTAATCCTACTACTATTATAAATGTAAAGGTTGTGATAATTAATGGATGGATATTTGTAAATAATAACCCTTTTAACACAAATCACAAATACTACGAAACGGATTTTCATGAATGGTATGGTAGTAGTTTAGGCTCTGGATTAACATATAGGCTACTTTTGATCCCGAAAAAGTACAGTGTTCTCGTGGGATACTAAAATTACGCGGGATGTGCAAAAGCTCGTAGTAAATACGCGCCAAAACTAGAGGTATAAACACACCACAGAGTAATTGCGTATCGTCTTTATAAAACAAACAAATTATGAGAACAATACCTGTTACTAAAAGAAATTATTTGATAGTACATAATATTAGGTTGGGGAAAAAGTTTCTTCGCATTTTATATAAAAATTTAAAAAGTTTTTTTATAAAGTTTATTTACAAGTGACTAAAGTATATAGGTGCCATTTTGTTCGATAACTTTTTGCCATCTTGTTGGTAGGTACATGATCCCATTGCTATAAAATTTTTGGGGCTTCTGATGAAAAAACTGCGACAAGTGGTTTTGGCAGTCCTCTTGTGATGTCAACCTGACACTGCCTAAGGAATTCTGCAGCGACCGAAACAGGTGGAAATCTGAAGGTGCAAGGTCAGGACTATACGGCGGATGCATTAACACCTCCCAGCCAAACTCCCGTAATTTTTTCTGAGTGGCTAAAGATGTGTGAGGTCTAGCGTTATCATGGTGAAAAACCACACCCCTTCTGTTGATTAATTCCGGCCGCTTTCTCTCAACTTCTTGCTTTAATCTCATCAGTTGTTCGCAGTACAGTTCAGAATTGATGGTCCTGCCTGGCGGCAACAGCTCATAATGAATAATGCCCTTCCAATCCCACCACACACACAGCATCACCTTGTTGCGAGTTAACCCGGGTTTCGCCACAGTCTGTGAAGCCTGACCGGCCTTTGACCACGATCTTTTTCGCACGTTCTTGTCGTACGTGATCTACTTTTCATCACCAGTTATCAGCTTCTTCAAAAATGGTTCGGTTTCATTATGTCGTAATAAAGAATCACAAATGAGTACACAGTTCATTAGGTTTCTTTCAGTGAGCTCATGAAGCACCCAAATATCGAGCTTTTTTGTGTACCCAGCTTTTTTCAAATGCGCCAAAACCGTTTTGTGGTCAATCCCCAGTTCTTCAGCTACATCGTAACTGCTAATATGCCGATCTTGCTCCACTTTTTCAAAAATGGCAACAGTTTTGTCCGTAACAGGGCGACCAGAGCGACGTGCATCTTTGATATCAAAATTTCCGGATTGAAAACGCTTAAACCAAATTTGCGCTACTCTCACAGATACTGCATTAGGTCCATAAACATCACAAATTTTTTTCGCGGCTTGTGTTGCATTTTTACCTTTTTTGTAATAAAATTTTAAAATGTATCGAAATTCTTCATAAGAATCACTCATTTTAACAATAAGAAAAACAAATGAAAATCTCAAATTTACCTAATTTGAATTTGGAATTGTCTTCTGTAAAATTAAAACTTTTTAATGATACCAAAATCAGCCAGATACAATTGGTATAGCCCAAGATATTTTATGACAAGTTCATACATACTATAATGCGAAAAGACTTTTTCCCCAACCTATTATATTACGAGTAATTACGAATTCAAATGACGAATGAACCGCTATAATATATCACACAATCTCCTATTTCAAATGCGAAGTATCATGCCTATTTCACATCTGCAAGACAGTTTCCTGGTCCTTTCCTCAGACGTCACTTATCTATAGGACAAGAGGGCAAGGAAGGCGGTCGTCACAGTAATGCAATGTGTGAATTTATATTACCATTTATAGTACACAAAAGCTATATGTTTTGTAACACAGGTCGACATAAAACAACATTTTTTTTATTCTCGTTTTTATTATTGATTATTATTTTCGGATTGCTTACATCGAAATGTACCCAAAAACTCAATTTATATAAAAAGAAAAGTTTGCTTTTATATATGTCATATTGTTATGTTTTTTTTATTCCCTAAAAAACTAGAGTAAGAGGTGAAATCAGAAGTGTAATGGAAAGCTCCAAAGCTGTTTGTTAGTTTGTATAAATATTTTTAGAGAAACAAATTGTTGAATTTGCTTTGAGCGTTAAACTGTCTTCAAAATGTACAAAAATGAAATGAACTCTTGAAGACTCAAGAACTCTTACATTTGCGCAAAAATTTATAAAAGAAAGAGCGAATCAATTATTTTTTTCAGTTACAAAAGACTTTATGAAATTACATGCAGCATGGACACCAAAATTAATTTGAAAAAAATAGGTTAAGCAGACAATTTCATTAACATGTAGGTAATAGATTTTAAGATAATTTGTCTTGGCCATTACAATGAAAACATGATGGGAGATGCATATTTTTAGGGGTTTATTCGGGAAAATTCAATTTATCTAAAACTTTATTACTATTTTAGTATATTATGTGCTGTGAGTAAATTAAATAACGATATTTCTGTTTTTATAAATTAAAGATAAGTCTTTCTTAAAACATTTGTCCGCAATTTGGTTTGCGTAGAATTAAAAATATAATAGTGATGAATATCATAATATAGTATTTCTCTATAAATGGGAATTCATTTCAAACCGAAAAAGTACAACCCTTGGAATACTGTATATTTAAGCGAGCGAAACCGAGGGCAAAAGCTAGTAGTTTATGTTATTTTTAATAAAGGAGAAATCAATATCTGGAACTCAGCGCTAAAATTTCTGTGTACTATTGTCATCAACCTAGAAATCTATTAAACTTTTAACATTTACAGGGCATTTTTATTTATCATTAGCTTTTGCCCACATCGCCACCCGCATAAATACATTATCCCGCGGGAACACTGTACTTTTTTGGGATAAAAAATATCCGATGTCCTTTCCCGGGACTCAAAGTATGTTTAAAATACCAAATTTCATAAAAATCAGTTCAGCGGTTAAAGCGTGAAGAGGTAACAGACAGACAGGCACACTTTCGCATTTATAATATTAAAAGTATAGATTTACGATTGAAAATCACTTTACGAAATATATATGCATTGAGTTGAGTCGTAACATTATTTCAGCCTGCAGTATTAGATGTTTTAAAAAACATATCATAACGCACAGTCACTGCTTAGTTTTTATCAAGAAAATACGAGTGTATTCCAATTTCAAAAATATTAGACCTTTAACTCAAATACAAACATGTTTGTTTAGAAGTTCGTCCTAAAAAAGAATTAGTAAAGAAACTAAGTGTATAAAAGCCAAAGAAACTCATGACATAAGAGCTTGTGTGTATTTTGAAGTCGTGTCAATCTTGCTTACACAAATGTGGTCGTAATTAGACACCATGTAGGTACACAGACGCTTCCACTTGCTTTAAGTAACTTTCTTCTGGTTTAGAACCTCTCGTGTCGATAGAACTGAAAATAAGTAACTGAACGAGAGTATTTTAGTAGCGGTTTTCTTTGCCTATTCCGATGCATGGACTTGAATGAGATTTGTCACACGATATTTTAAACTTAGGCCTTTTCATCCATTAATGGATGATTTATACAGTATTCTTTGAGCGAAATAACCACTCTTGAAATACTGTAGTGGTAGGACAATTGGATTTTTAAATGTAATATGGTTGCCCAAGCACATACGGAATTCTCACAACACAATCAGCCTAGTCCAGAGGAATGACTGGTCAATACGTCTGGGGCCAACCATATGCGGGTTTCCTCACGATGTTTTCATTCACCGTTAGAGCGTGCGTATAATGTACTTGAGATCTGAAAAATTTTCATTGGTACACGCCACAAACTGGGATTAGAACCTGCGCTCTCTCGAGTGCAAACGAAACGGTCTACCCACTAGGCCACGGAGATCTACACGATATTTTTAAAGCACAACAAAATATATTAGGTGTCCGAGGGATGTGCTTTTTCAATCTATCCTTTCAAAATTAACGCTAAAGCAATTTTAATTAAATAATTAGGCATAAAATTCGTTAAATATTAAATAATAATATATATTCTACTGTTCAGAACATCGTTTTAACGACTGTGGCAACATTGTAAGGGAAACAACGATAGCCCTCAAGAATCCCTTCGTTAGCGTTTCAGCTTACCCAAGCAGCAGTTACACTTTCAAGTTTATTTTCATTCGAAATTATTTTTCAAAGTATTTCTTAGCACCATAGGAACACTGCCTTTTTTGGGATACAAAGTAGCCTTTGTGTTATTTAGAGCTTACTCTACAACCACTAAATTACTACATAATACGTTTAGTAGTTTTTTCTTGAAATAGTAACAAACATCCATCCATCCATTCATCCATCCTCACAAACTTTTACATTTATTAAGTAGTAGGATGTACCTATTTAAGTAGCATTCTATGATTAGGAAATACAGTAACACCCCGGGCTTACGCGATAGGTAGGACCGAGCGCTATCTGTGTAGTCGAATTCGCGTAAGTCGGTGTTCATACAATAATTACGCGTAGGTACGTAAAATAATTCCACAAGGACCACGCTTGAACTTGTCATAAACTAAATTTTTACTGCTAGACTAGGGCAAAACCTTTGAAAAAGAGTAAAAAGTGAAAAAAAAATATAGTAGGATGAAACCCATTGGAAAAGGATGAGAATATAACAAAAATATAAGGAAAAATAATTTACGAGCGTTTTGAGGTCGAGAAATGTTAGGGGGTGTAAAACTCTTTATCTCATTTCCGGCAAAACTATAAGTCGTATGAAAAAAAATTAAATAGCAAAGTTGTAGGTAATAAAAAGATCTACAACTTTTGCATTTACACTTTTTTCACATAACCTCACAATTTATGTGAAAAATCCAAATAACCAAGTTTTTCGTTTTTTTTTCTCGTACAAAAAAAAGTTCACAAAATTCACAAAATTTGGTGAAAACTTACTAATACTACAGAGCCTAAACTACTACAGTTTAAGCTCTGTATTAAATATAGGCTACTTTTTATCCCCAAAAAGAACAGTGTTCAAATGGGATACTGTATATACGCGAGCGGAGACACCGGCAAAAGCTAGTATAATAATAAATGTGCCAAACATAGAATATAATTAGCTTACTTACTTTGTACTTTTTACAATTATTGTTGTTATTACTATTGACAGTTATTGTCATACTATTGAATACATTTTTCATGATTTTTATTAATTTGAAATGTAGGTTATCTATGTAATAGTATAAGATACAAATCAATAATTTATAGCAATTAAATTTGCGAAAGGAATGCAAGCGACGTCACCACTTTATAATCACAAAGCTATTCTATTTGAAAAAATAAAGCGCGCGGCCACTTGAAAAAGTCACTAAAAATATATTCCACTTGTCGCCTCTGAGTCTACCCTAACGATGACGTTCAACTCATTCAGATGAGTCGACCTTGCCGCCCACCCATCCTCGTCTGCTCCCGCGGCCAGACGGCGCCGCCATAAAGCCTTTTGACATAACAACAACAACTCATCCTGTTTACATCTAATTCGATAGGAAAGTTTTATCATCGAGAATGATAAAGCGCATTCGACCAGCAAAAACTATGATCTAAAACATTATTATTAGAATATACAAAATAGCTATCAACTAAACGTATTGTTTCTCAACTAACCTATACCTTTTGAGGGTTACACATTACTCAAGGAACCTATAATAGTTACGCTCTGTCCGTCTGTCTGGTGAGATGAATTTTAGTATAGTTATATCTACATTGAGTACTATATCACGTCTTGGCCCACTTAAATAAAAATATTTTTAATAATCGAGTAATCGGTCTATACTTTTGATTTGTAACTTACCCCCCCTAAAATATGAGATATAGAAATGAGTGGAATTGGACAATAACTTTTGAAGCGATTTAAAGAAAACCTATTGCCCGTTGATAGCTACGGAACCCGCCGACATGTCCTGACATGTTTTGGTTAGGTTATTTATCGCTTAAGGTACTTTCTGCGGCGGGGTTAATAGCCAACTAAAACCTCTGCTCCTTTGCGCTTTTTCAAGGCTTTGGGAACTGAGTAACTAGAACAATACTGATATATAATTTTGTCTGTGAAAATAAAAGCTGTAGTATCCTGTAACAAGCATAATTTTTATGCAATACTAGCTGACCCGGCAAACGTTGTTGCCTTATTAAAAGTTAAAAACACTATAATTGATCAGTTATCGAGCGGGATGAAAAATGATTAAATTACTAAAATGGCTATAAAAAAATAGGAGTTGGTGATAAAAAAGTAAAAATTTAGGATTGTATGTATTTTTAATGCCATATTATAAAAAAATAAAAACAAAAAATTCGTCCAAAAATTAAAAAAAAATTAAGGGTGAACAACCCATAATACTAAGGGGTATGAAAAATAGATGTTGGCCGATTCTCAGACCTACTCAATATGCTCACAAAATTTCATGAGAATCGGTCAAGCCATTTCGGAGGAGTACGGGAACGAACATTGTGACACGAGAATTTTATATATAAGATATAAAAATACTTACACCCGTATCATTAGTTGTTTCCTCAAATCCGCCTCGACTCAACCTCAACTGAGGTACCCTTGAGAAGTTCCTCGAATTTGGTATTCCGAAACGTAATTTATACCTCAGCTGTTTGCTCCTCCAGTAAGGTTGAGTGGAGGTATGGCGTCATAGATAATCATAGAAAATATATTTTTTATGTTAACACCAATAGTTACCAATAAACCTGGATCCGAATTTGACAGAACGATAATATAACCCTTCGTTAATCTTGTATTATCGTTTTCGCAACGCTTTAAGTAATCGTTTAATGGCCCACCCTTTGGTAGCCCCTGTTATTTCCACGAATTGGTAAGTTTAAAAGTGGTAAAATGACTTCTACTCGAAATAGACGTTTGATTTTCGCGTCGAAATAGGGTACCTTAAGTTTGACAGTTGATTCCTCGACTTGCGTAAGGAAATTCCTCAAGTCGAGGGCATTTTGTTGAACTAATGATACAACTTTTGTGGATTGAGGTTGAGTCGAGTGGAGGAAATCTCGAGGAAACAACTAATGATATGGGTGTTAGCTTCTAAAAACTTATCATAAGCAACTTTTTTGTTATGCCATTACACATTTCAACTTACGATAAATTGATCTCGCACACTTAGTAGCCTACTACCTAATAAATGACATCAACCAAAACGAACAAACAAAATAAGCCATTTACTGTTCGTATTCAAAGTTTTCGAGAGGTTCATACTTTTGGTAACGTAAAATCACTGCTATATTTTTTATTGGACCACCGAATCAGACATAAAAAGGAGGCTGTCACGGCTTTTACAAGAAAACCCTTTCTATCGCTGTAACTGAATAAGCTTTATTCTAAACGAATAAGTCTTGACAAGGGATTTGTCTCTTACAATTATTTATCGAGGTCAAACTTAAGAGATTTGCGTCGAAAATTTCCGATTTTGAGTAAGATCTTCAGGTGTAGGTTTTTAACGACCCCGTAATAATAAGCTATGGCATCACCAAGTGATAGTTTGATAGACTCCCCTGAAGGTTTCCAAAAATATGTTACTGTAATATGATTTTAATCAATTTAATACTTTGTTTTTGTTACTGACCGTTTCTTAGCTGCAATAGTTTTTGAAGAAAATACTTCTTTAGTGGCGCTGAGCACTTTTCTTGGGATGGGTAAAAACTATTAAACTCGCGCGTCAGGTCACGTGTGATGATCGAAAATGCGTAAGATTCAACTTACAATTGTTTGCTGTCTTAGTTTACGCGAGCATGTAACTATTTTAGTTCGTATTGACTTTTGACCTCAACCTTCCTAACACATTGACCTTTGACCTCGATATTTGACCTTGACCTTTGACCTTTACCTCCAATCGTCCCCCCACGAAACCTTTGTAGGTGAAGGTGTATGTATAATAAAGACTTATTTATTCTAATTCATAGTTAAGACATAACCAACGTGTCTCGCTTAAACTCGAGAACGGCTGGAACGATTTGGATTATTTTGGTCTTAAAATAATCGTATCAGTTCAAGGAAGGATTAAACGGTGATAAATTTTGGAAAAATTGCGTGGAAAATAATACCACTATATTTATAAGTGTGATCGAGCGTGTGTCGGGACAGCTAGAATTTTGATCTTGAATTAATTGTGAAAGTGCAGGAAAGGTTTAAACGGTGAGAGATATTGGAGCAATTGTGGATGAAATACTAAAAATGACGCTGTAAAATATTCGATGTAAAATATAAATGGCGAGTTTTTTACGCCGGTTCTTCTCGCCAGGTTAGTTCCCGAACCGGTGGTAGGCATAAGTAGGGACAATTCTTTAAGCGTTACTTTGTAACCAATATGGAAATAAAACTTTTTTGATTTTGATTCATATGTGCGTTCAGTCATCCTATTTGGTTATTTATGTAGTCCAGTTCATAGTTAAGACAGAACAACATCTGTTGGGTACAACTAGTCATATTTATAATTTTACTCAAAACATTTTTCATTATTGCCGTACAAGACTGGTGTAACTAATTTCTCGATACTAGAGTTACACTAACATTGGCACGACTCCAGTTATTGGCTCCGAAACGACTTACGCTTGTTACTTCAGAACAAAATGGAAAAATATTAATTTATTATTTGGTATAGGGATGTGTAATAAATATGACTAATAATAGCTAAACTAGAAATGAGGCTGAATTTATCATGAGAAGTAGAAGTTTGGCACAATTTAGTTGATTACACAGCTCTATTAAAATAGAGCCAGCATTTAGATTTAACAGTTACTAGCATTTGTTCGCGACTCCACTGGCGTAAATAAAGTTTTCCACAGGAACACTTACTTTTTCAGGATAAAAAAACATACCAAATTTCTACAAATTCTGCTCAGTAGTTTTTGCGTGTGAAAGAGTAACAAACAACCATTCATCAGTCTTCACAAACTTTCACATATATAATAGTAGTAGGATTAATAATTTTATTCTATCTGTCGGACAAGAACCAATAACGATAATGGCTATGTGGCAAGAGAGCATTAGAAACACATTTGAAAATTTGATAGCCTAACGGGCAAAGTGCAGGTTGTATACGGAAATACAGCATTACAAGAATATTATTATTTATGAGAGCTCCGTGGCCTAGTGGGTAGACCGTTTGTTTGTAGTGTAAGTTCGATTCCCTGGTTGTGGCGAGTATCAATGAGATTTTTTTAGATCTCAAGTAAATTATACGGACGCTCTAACTATGAAGGAAAACATCGTGAGGAAACGCGCACATGGTTGGCCCCAGACGTATTGACCAGTCATTCCTCTGGACTAGGCTGACTGTGTTGTGGGAATGCCGTATGTGCTTGGGCAACCATACGACATTTAAAAAAACCGCCTGTCCCAGGCACTACAGTATTCCAAGAGTAGTTTACTTCGCTCGGAGAATACTGTATAAATCATTCGACAACGGATCAAACGGCCTACGTTTAGTAAGAATATTATTAGTAAGTAGTATTCGAATTTACACTATATGTATGTTAATATTGAGTTGTTGGATGCATTAACTTCATATGTATACATAGTATATCTCGAATAGTAGACAAAGGTATGCACATATTGCATTTGCCTGGCACTTAGGTGCTATTAAGAGTATTTCCAAGAGAAAATTGTTATAATGAAGAGCAAACTGCTTCTATAGCGAACGATGACAACCTATTTATGTTTCGCATAGATGAAATTATATTATTTTTAAACTAAAACCGCTGTTTTCAACAGTGTTACCTGTAAATTCGCTCGCCTGCGGGGACCTTACATTTATCCAGAATAAAGAGTAGCCTATGTGCTATTGCAAACTACAAGCTAAATATATTCCAAGTTTTATTGAAATTCGTTTAGGCGTTTCTGTGGGAAAGTCAGTCAAACATAGACAACTTTCTCACATTATAATGTTAGTGTAACTAGTTCACGAAATTAGCTTGGATATTTTACCTTCTTTCATGAAATCTCTATATATGTAATGTGGTTTTGTGTATAGTCCATGTGTGTTTTTTCATAAAGGACTGGCTTTTGAGCCCCTCTTAACTGTGTCTTAAAATCTATCAGGTACTTTTATACTAATATATTAAAGAGGGAAGATTTGTTTGTTTGTTTGCATTGAATAGGCTTCGAAACTACTGGACCGTTTTTGATGAAATTTGGCACAGACATAGAAAAAACCACGGGAAAGGACATAGGCTACTTTCCTATTGCGGCAAAATGTACAGTTTATGCAATATTTTCTTTTGCACGCACGAAGTCACGGGCAATGTCTAGTTGTTTTTTTTTTTCTTTCTTATATTTTAATTCAATGTTTGCAAAGCCACAATAAATAATAACCAATATAAATTGACGTAC
Organism: Glaucopsyche alexis; assembly: GCA_905404095.1. Taxonomy (NCBI): domain Eukaryota; kingdom Metazoa; phylum Arthropoda; class Insecta; order Lepidoptera; family Lycaenidae; genus Glaucopsyche; species Glaucopsyche alexis. The sequence continues at coordinate 7,293,927 of FR990058.1, forward strand.
AATAAACTCCCCCATCACGTAATCATGTATTTTAAAAACCATACCTATTATATAATATTATTATCGAAACAATTCCACACTCTTACTCATTTTGTCGTTACATTTGATTGCAGATGAGCTCTCTAGAGACATGTACCACTTGTTCTTTAAGAAATTTCTTTTCTCTTTATTTCATTTTAAATATAGAATGAAATAAAATTGTACAGAATGCTGTGCTATATATATTTTTTTTAAGAAAGTCACCGGCAGAATTTTTGTGGGCACAAAATATTTTCAAATGAAAAATATATCATTAAATGTACATAAGTTAAAAGCATTTTCAATTACAGCACAAACAAAAAACTTGATGGATGGCCGAAACAAATGCGGGCAGGATGTAAAATGAATGACCAACATTGCCCCAACTGAATCTCAGTTAAAATTGTATTTAAAACTTAAGTTTAACGCTATTTCGCGAATGTTTACTAGTTTAAATAAAATATAGTAAAAAATTAAGTCAAGATAATTCGAAAGAAAAAAAAATAACTATATTTGTTAAAGATTTTTAATATATTTCGGAATATTATCATATCTAAAAACTCATATAGATATACTATTGCGAAATATTAATATCTTATTTATTCTTTGTTTTTATGCAATGCTACACGAGACTACGACGTAGCAGCATCTACGCCGTATCGAAGTAGATCTACGCCCGCACCGTAGCAAAGACTACGTCATAGCATCCAACGACGAAGATAATAAATAAAAAAAGTAATCATTATTATTAAAAACTAAACGGAACGGAACTTATAATATTAGGAAGGATCTTTGACGGATTTTGATAAAATTTTGTATGGTAGTAGTTTAAAAAAGGCTCTATATTTTAACATAGGCTACTTTTAATCGCAGCAAAATTTCTGGTTTCCGCGGGTTTTCTTTTTACGTGTACGAAGCTGCGGTGATATTTACTATGGAAGTAACCAAGACAAGTGAAGCATGTCAGATGCAAGGAATAACAGACTTCGCCCTTTGGCTTCGAAGCCGTTACCAACTTACCACATCTTTATATTTTAAGAAATCCTCTTTCTTGACAAGGCGTTCACAACTGACACAAAACTAATTTAATAGAGAACTAACTTTAAAATCATTTAATTTATAGACTTTTGTCTTGTCCAACATAAAAACCTAAATCAGGCAAAAATACATACATTGCACCATAAAAATAATAACCATTTATTTATATAAGAGAGAAAATTTAAACGTGATACGTAATATTTTAGCGAGCGCACATAAATAAGATAAAACTGTACGCTGATCTCAAAGGTGGGTCAAGTGTGGGACCAAAAGATACAACTTACAGAACCGTGTCAAGTACCCGTTAGTGTTATTAACATGCAACTTCTTAATTATATAAATGCACTTTATATGCAAAAACTTTATACGGGTTTTAAAGATTTTAAATATGTTAGCTTTGAATCGTGGTGCAATGAGATTTTAGACGTCGTCTTTTTGTTTCCAAACAATGTAGCACAAAAATTTTCCACTTGCGTAACTGAGCCCTTTTCATATTATGCTCCGAATATCCGGAACGCCGGTGAAAATTCAGCGCAGTAAAATTAAAACTCTGAATGAATACAATAGAGTTGAAAATCGAACACATGAGGGTCGAATCAAATGTCAATGTCAATAGGTTGGGGAAAAAGTCTTTTCGCATTATAGTATGTATGAACTTGTCATAAAATATCTTGGGCTATACCAATTGTATCTGGCTGATTTTGGTATCATTAAAAAGTTTTAATTTTACAGAAGACAATTCCAAATTCAAATTAGGTAAATTTGAAATTTTCATTTGTTTTTCTTATTGTTAAAATGAGTGATTCTTATGAAGAATTTCGATACATTTTAAAATTTTATTACAAAAAACGTAAAAATGCAACACAAGCCGCGAAAAAAATTTGTGATGTTTATGGACCTAATGCAGTATCTGTGAGAGTAGCGCAAATTTGGTTTAAGCGTTTTCAATCCGGAAATTTTGATATCAAAGATGCACGTCGCTCTGGTCGCCCTGTTACGGACAAAACTATTGCCATTTTTGAAAAAGTGGAGCAAGATCGGCATATTAGTAGTTACGATGTAGCTGAAGAACTGGGGATTGACCACAAAATGGTTTTGGCGCATTTGAAAAAAGCTGGGTACACAAAAAAGCTCGATATTTGGGTGCCTCATGAGCTCACTGAACGAAACCTAATGAACCGTGTACTCATTTGTGATTTTTTATTACGACGTAATGAAACCGAACCATTTTTGAAGAAGCTGATAACTGGTGATGAAAAGTGGATCACGTACGACAAGAACGTGCGAAAAAGATCGTGGTCAAAGGCCGGTCAGGCTTCACAGACTGTGGCGAAACCCGGGTTAACTCGCAACAAGGTGATGCTGTGTGTGTGGTGGGATTGGAAGGGCATTATTCATTATGAGCTGTTACCGCCAGGCAGGACCATCCATTCTGAACTGTACTGCGAACAACTGATGAGATTAAAGCAAGAAGTTGAGAGAAAGCGGCCGGAATTAATCAATAGAAGGGGTGTGGTTTTTCACCATGATAACGCTAGACCTCACATATCTTTAGCCACTCAGAAAAAAATACGGGAGTTTGGCTGGGAGGTGTTAATGCATCCGCCGTATAGTCCTGACCTTGCACCTTCAGATTTCCACCTGTTTCGGTCGTTGTAGAATTCCTTAGGCAGTGTCAGGTTGACATCACAAGAGGACTGCCAAAACCACTTGTCGCAGTTTTTTCATCAGAAGCCCCAAAAATTTTATAGCAATGGGATCATGTACCTACCAACAAGATGGCAAAAAGTTATCGAACAAAATGGCACCTATATACTTTAGTCACTTGTAAATAAACTTTATAAAAAAACCTTTTGAATTTTTATATAAAATGCGAAGAAACTTTTTCCCCAACTTATATTTTATTGCCCGACACTGGACACTTCTTTCAACTCTACTGTCCAGTCCAGACTTCTAATTTTACTGTTCTGAATTTTCACCGGCGCGGCGTTCCGGATTCCGGTGCATATAGTCCTAGTCTTATGGGTATCCGCGTGGGCACCAATTTGATCTCTGCCTTACCTCACCCACGTGACAACGCACTCACAGGATGTGTTTGTCTAGATTATTAAAACCGAGGTGTTAAGTTCAAACTACAAATAACTTTCTTTTGGAGTTTTGCAACCTGCATGGTGGTGTGGGGCATTACACGATCTTGCTGACATTGTTGCTTGTGTGGTGGTTTGCAGAATCTTGTTTTTGAGTATACACTTATGCGTATGCTTATGCAGTGTGGGAGGAGGGAGGTGCTTTACGCATGCTTATGCGTGCCCCCATACATTCTCTTGCAGGTTGTGGGTATTTTATCGCAGGATATTTGAACTAGATATCTAATTCTATCCAGAAATCTTCTCTTATATATAAAAATTAATTGCAATTCCAATTTCTCGCTTAAACTCGAGACGGCTGGACTGTTTCGGCTAATTTTGGTCTTGAAATAATTGTGGAAGTTCAGAGAAGGTTTAAACTTTGAGAAATATTGATATTTGTACAAAACATCAGCAGACCCCAGTAGGTTAGTAGACAGAACGTGTATCGGGATAACTAGTATATATACTAATATAATAAAGAGGAGAAGTTTGTTTGAGAAGCTACTATACCAATTTTAATGAAATTTGGCACAGATATAGAGTGGAGCACGGGGAAGGACATACGTTACTTTTTATTGCGGCAACATGTACGGTGTCCGCGAGATTTCCTTTAGGGCGTAGTATTAATTAATAGTAGATTATGCACCAAGGGGATAAAGCAGTGTCTTATGTCACGGGCAGCATATTGGATCCTGAGCGTAAAAAGGGACTCTAGAGTTAACTCCCGAGCGCAGCGAGGGAGTTAAAACTTAACTCCCGAGTGAAGCGAGGGAGTTATGTAGAGTCCTGAGTGAAGCGAGGGGTTCAAGCTGCCAAAGACGAAGACAGGCTTTATCCCAGAGGTGCATACTCTACTTTTCATACCTACTGCGAGGCAATAAAAACCCAGGGCTACATAAATAAAACATTTATTTTGTTTAAAGTTAATATTGATTTTGGACAAATTTGTCCAGTTATGGAGGGACAGAGTAATATTTTTATAAGGGAGAATGTTAAAACACGGAACTGTTAAAATAACGTAGTAGGTACCTGTTTTAATTTTTGAAAATACCACCAAACACTGGCTTTTGCTCTGAATTTTTTGAATCGCATTTTTCTTTTGTTATAGGTGGCCAGTTCCATTTCGAATAAACTCTCAGCAATACCATAATATTATTATTGAAAAACTCTATGATAGATGCGTATCTATTAGAAGTTTTCATACGAATTTTAACGTTCCAAATTCAAATCACTTTAATCCCTTGGGAGTTTCATACAACATTATCTCCTTTGGGAGTCAATGACATGCTTTACGTTGAGATTGCGTGATATATACCCGATACATTGTCGAGCAGGCGGGATGAAAATAATATAAATAACTCACCAAACGGCGGTTCGAATCGGCAGTCGAGCAGTAGAGCATGCCCGGTGGGGCCGGTGGTACCGACCACGGCGCCACCGCGCATCATCAACTGCGCCTCCAACTCCACCCACCGCCCGCCGCACTCCTGCTGCAAAGAGAAGAACAACGTGGGAGAGCTATACTCGACCTAATAAATACCAAGGCCTCATAGAAACGCGGCGTGAAATAACGCTTGCGTTCCACGTGAGTGAGGTTACCGGATGCCTAAAGGTGGTTGGGGATTTTAAGGACCATGAACGCATAACACAAGAGGAGTTGCAAGTGTTGCGAATTTCAATGTCATTGTATTATTAAAAACCATTTAGAAAGGTGATGGTTTGATATTAACACAGAGTCGACAGCAATAAAATGGTTACCAAAACCAACCACGAAACCAAAAAAGCACGTTTTTAATATCTTTCGGCAATCGTTATTTTCCATACACGGTCTCACGTCTGTCATTTCCATAAAATAACTGATTTTATTCCTGCTAATAACTTCTATACCCGGCGTATTTCAGGGTTGCCCCTTTGGTGAAATCAAATATGATTTAAGATGAACCCATTGACAAACATTTCATTGCTGTCGACGCCGCGCTGGGCTTTTTTAGTATGAATTTTGGACCATGCCCTTACATAAGTATATGTATTCATACCTGTCTGTCAAGTGACTTTTCCGTCATATCAGACAAAACAGCAACATCGAATAGCGTATCCATTGTGTAAATATTTTTTAGCTAGAATATGTGTTACATTTATTTTGATTAGTATCTAAGGGTGTCCCTTAGATACTAATCAAAATAAATGTAACACAAATTAAGTGAAAATTGTTTTAAAGCTGGCAATTCGTAACAAAGTTGCATAATATATTAGAGATGTTATTTATTTTCTGCTATAATTAATTAGTAAACCTCCGTCATTAATTACAGCTACGATCGATTCACGTCGCAACGATATATCACACATACCAGAAGCTCAGAACCTCAATTCTCGTATTTAAAGTAGACTTTCATTATACTTTGATTGTATTATAAGTGAAGCAACATGTTATCATAGACTGATTTTGTGAAGTTAAGACCGATCTGTACCCCAAGCAGGAACATTTTGCGGTATCGTTACGTGTACGTAAGCGAGAAATATTGTACGAAAACCATGAAAGCGCCTCTAGCGGACGTAAAAGTAACTAAAATTTTCATACAATATTCCGCATATTTCTTGTTTACGTACAGGTAACAAAACCGCAAAATGTTCCTGCTTGGGGTACAGAATGCATTTCCTGCCGTAATGTTTACGAGAATACTGTTTAGCAGTTTAAGCGTATCGGAACTTGATTTTAATTGTGTAAATGCAGGTTTTATTTAGCAGAATTTACCCTCAGATTAAAGAATAGGAACAGACAAATAGCTACATAAGTAGCTTTCAATTTGATTGCACTACTACAAGCATGCGGTGTGTCCACGATTGTGTGGGAAAATTGTGGGCTTTTGTTAGGGGATGTCAAAATTTTCAAATTTGGATCGACTTGGATCATTCTATGAAAGCTGTTTTTCTATACGTAAGTATAAATATTTTATATTTTCTAGCTTACAGGACTCGACACTAGTGTACAAACGGAGTCTTATGCTTAGAACAGACAAATGGGAAACGACGCGCGACGTCGATATTGGACGTGAACAATAATATAAAAATGGCGTTCATGTTCATTGATGTTGATTGGCGACAGAACAAACTACCAGGCTTGGTCATATATAAACAAAATAATATATTCGGTTTTATCAGACATCTTGTAAGATAGATGCAAATTGTAAGGCTTAACTCACATAGCCGCACGAAGCCGCACTACTGCTGAGAAACGTAGACGTTCATATACGCATGTCAACGCCCCTAGGCGCGCGCTACCATATTTCCATAATACAAATTTGTAGCTTGATAATGGAAAAATAGAGATGAATATGCTATAAGTGAAAATCATCTCTTTGACTCTCCGCCAATGTAAGTCGAGCCTTATTCTGTAATTTGTTTTTGCTCACGGCTATTCCACGAACATGTTGATTAATACGAAAATGGTTGAGAAAAATGCGGGATAAACTATCGTTTTACGTGGTCGTTGGCAACAGCTCCTGTAATTTTACCGCACAATAAATCGAACCAATTTTCTACATACTTTGTGATTCCCGCCGCCTCTAAAAATAGGTTGGTGTTTAATAATTCACCGCAGAAGCCTAGGACTCCGGGATGTAATACCTCTGAATACATATGAGGATCGTCGGGGAATCAGAACACGAAAACCGAGTCTTATTACTTGGGATGCATTCGACGCTTATTTATCATGTCGATCGTTCGATACTAATATATCGTATCGCGAATTCAAGATATTTTCTGTTATTCAACTGCTGTTAATGTTCTTAGGCACTAATTTGTAACGTTCACGTCAGAATTTTCTTTTGAAATTAACTTGTTTAGTAGCATTTAAAGTGTAATTTAAAGGTTGCGTCACTACACGATTTTGGATAACACCATCGATATAACACCATCTATCAGTAGCTACTACTAAGAAGTATTCTTACATTAAAACTTACGCATCTGCAATAATTTGTGATAATCCTACTTCTATTAAAAATGTAAAAAATTATGAGGATGGATGTAGATTTCACGCAAAAAGTGCTGAACGGATTTATGTGTAACTTGGTATGGTAGTAGTTTACGTTCTGGATTAATACATATGCAAATATATTTTTATCCCAAAAAACATACGTGTATGGCCCGGGCGAAGTTGCGGGTAAAATCTAGTAATATTATAATTGTATGTATTTAATGTTCAATAGGTTCGATTTAACTACAAAAATTTATTATTGTTAAACAGAAATACATTTAAGTATTGCTTTATGTCCGTTAATTCCATAATTGAACATTTGCAATTCTATTCAATATCAAGAACCGTTTAGAACCAGCCAATTTGATCAAATTACTGAACGTCTGTGGCGACCACTGTCCGATTCTAATTGACAATGGAACGTTGGCGAGACAAAATGACCTATAGGCACAGATGTCAGTGCCCAATTATTACCAGCTTGTTACCAGCAGATCCCAAAAGTCATTATTGCCTGTAACCATTAAATAATTATACAGCAGATTGGACGAGTAAAAATAAACCGGTCAAGTACGAGTCGGAGGGTTCCGTACAAAACGGCAAAAAATCGCGTTTTTCATATGGGAGCCCCCCATAAAATATCTATTTTATTCTGCTTTTATTATTTTTTATTAAAATTTTAACTATCTATTATAGTTAAATATGTACAACCTGGAACCTAATTCTCGTATTTTATGTAGACATCATTTTACTTTGTTTAGATTGAAAGTGTAGCGACATTTACCATGTAGTTACCATGACGTTTCGACCAATCAGAGCGCGTTTCACGTTGGTTTAACGTTCATAAAAACACCTATTGAGAGTTTTAGCGAGTCGGGACTTCATTGTAATTGTTTTAATGCAGGTTTTATTTAGCAGAATTGTCCCTCTGGTGACAGACAACGAAGGCTCAGTAATAGGGTCCCGTTTTTATCATTTGTGTACGGAACCCTAAAAAAGGTTAAACTCGCTAAAACATGTTTCCGAATTATTAAATTTCTCACTGTAAGTTGTTTGCCAAATTTATTCAAATCCATTTAGCTTTTCAGCGGTACTTGGGTGAAAGACTAACAAACACATCAACATCCTCACAAACATACGTCTTATAATAAGAAATCAATCTATACTAATATAAAATATAATAAATAGAAAAAGTTTGTTTGTTTATTTGCATCGAACAGGCTCCGAATATACTGGACCGATTATGATGAAATTTGGCATAGATGTAGAGTAGATCACGAGGAACGACATCGACTACTTTTTATTGCAGCAAGTAATATTAAGGTATACCTTATTAAAAAAACTGTTGTAATGTGATGTCGAATATTGACAGTTAACAAAATTTGCAATGCAATTGCAATGTAAACAATTTTATTTAATTCTGACGATCCTGATCAAGAAAATGAGATAAACTTATGAAATTATTGTACTGTCACCGATTCTGGATAAGTGTACAAAGTTTGAATTTAATCTGTCTGTTTAAAGTGGGTCAAAATTGAGGCCAAAGGAGTCGGTTACAAACATACAAGCCCACAAACATACAGGTGAACATAGATGTATTATATTAATAATCTTATCAAATTAGTGTATTGTCATCGATCCTAGATAAATCTACAAAGTTTTAATGAAATCTGATCATTTAAAGTGGGTCGAAATCAAATCCAAAGGAGTCGGTTACAAACAAACATACATACAGGTGAATCTTATAAAAAGCGTGTAAAAATATTTACCTCGTCATAAGCGACAGAAGTGAGCGGCAGATAGTGGTAGCCAAGTGCTCGGTCCCAAATTACACCTTTGTTCCACACCTCCACCAGCAGGCCCAAGTTGATGTCATTGATCTCACTGCAAACAAATAAGAAAAAATCAGACCGCTACCTAATTACATCAAACGAAACTAAGTCTGTAAGTTACGTTCACAAACAGACATAAAATCTGCCCACCTGTTACTTTAAATGGAATAACAGACCCACAATCTGATGAAGCGAAATACTTGAGAATTTATCTAGATAAATAAGTAACGTAAAAAAATATCTACACTAAACGTCTGGCAATGGGACAGCAGGTCCATAAAATGCACTGTATGATGAAACGTGATTCACAGCTAACTTTAACGAATAAAGTCCTCTTGTATAAAACAATAATAAAACCGATATAATAATATAATGATGTGCAGTTATGGGTAACAGCTGCACACTCTAACATTGAGATATTACAGAGATTCCAATCAAAAATATTAAGAATGATAACAGATGCACCTTGGTGCATAAGTAATTAAAAGTCTTTTCATTTCTCATACTCGGAAAGTAGTGTTGTTTTGATCTAATTATTGGGTGGAAAATACTGCTTTCCTTTCATAGGGAGGGAAAAACTCATACAAATTCATTCCGGCCCAAGGGTCTACAAAACTTCAAAAATAGAACTGCTGTCAGCTGTGAAGAGTTTTATGTAAAAAAAAAACTATTAAAAAATGGCATGACTTTCTAAACAGCCAGTGTGAATTTCTTTGAGCGGAATAATTACGCGGCGAGCGGCAAGTTCCATATTTAAAATTTAAAAAAACAACACAAATTAGCGGGATACTGAAATCTGTTATGCATTAATCTGTGACGGAATTTTGTGCTAAGATTTGAATTGAATTTAGGTTTATTTTCTATATATTCTAAATGAAAAGTAGAGTGTATGCCACGGGTAAAAGAATGAATTCCTACTCGGACTATAGCCTTGGGAATTGATTCTTTTCAACCCTAGGCTAACAATCTACTATTCATTACTCCATAACCTAAATGTGACTTCAGTCAAGCAAGAAATAAAAGATAAAATAAAATCATACAACACAAAAACATAAAACCCTTAAAATGTATATGCCAAAGAGCTGATGAGCAATGTAGAGCCAAGGAGACTCAAAAGAAAGCTCCCGCAGGACCTATTATTTTGCTTTGACAATATAGAGCACACTCGACATTAGTCAAGTAACGCCCCAGACCTATCAGATTTTGAAAAGGACCGCTAGCTTTATTACAAATGAAGGGGGCACGAAATAGCCGCGAAATACTTCAAAAAAAGATAGTACGGCCGCTAAATACTTGGCGATAGCGCTATCAGATTTGACGACCTCTGTGATTCAGTGGCTGAGCGCGTTGATGCTCAAGCCGGCCACGGGTTCGAATCCCGCCTAAGGAACAAAAAAGTTTTTCTGTGTTCCTGGGTCATGGTTGTGTATTAAATATTAGGTGCATGTAACAAAAATCTTACATATATGTATAGTATAAAAGTATTAAATACAATTCCAGTTGTGCGATTTCCCGCAACACAAGTTCTTCGGTAACTCAGCACGGGCCCAGATTGACGTGGTGTGAAGCGTCCAAATATATTATTATTATTATTTAAATATAATATGAGTATTTCAGTGAAAGTACTTGCCTTTGCAATAATTCTAAAAACTACACAAAAGTGGCTATAAAGTTATAATTTAATACAAAGTTGCTAGAGTTGGTGCGTTTCAAAAGTTTGACTCCAAAAAGTAACAGTAAAGTGTTTGTTTATAATTTGAATTGAAAACACAATGAAGTTACGTAAATGTATTTCTATTTAAAAAAATACATACTTTAAAATGTTGCTTTTAGCCTGCTTTTGTTAGTCTAAAAAGAGTTTACTGGAAGACTAAAAACTTTAAAACTTTTCTCTAACGCGGCTCGGAATTCTTTCTAGAAGAAACCGCTGCAATCGATCGCGGCCTGACTAGTAATGTGAATTTAAAACGATATTAGTGTTGCAAGGCTTCCTCAGCCTTTAGTAAAAGAAAGTATACATTTAGAAAGCTCTCATTGATATGAAACCAAAACAATGAAAATTTATTTTAACTAAAATGCACTGCACATCCAATATACAAATACGAGTATAACAGTAAGAAATGTAAAAAAATATAGAAAGCATTCTATGATATGAAACCTAAGTAATACAAGTAATAAGATCAAACGAACTTCTTCAAATTATGAAGGTAACCGATTCTAACCCAGTTTTTAAGTTTGGTCGGTGCCCGCAATCACATCTTGAATATTCTGATTGAGAGGTTGGACAATAATGAATCCCACCAAAAACATTTTTATGTATAGTGATGCCAAGACGATACCATATGAATCGAATTGTCAATAAGCTATCAGATCTCATGTAAAACCTAGTTTCTGTATTATTTTTGTATATGTATAATAATTTTTTGGAGAAACCATATGTCACACGTCACACATGATGCGTTACTTACATTTTGCTTAGCGCAATAATTTACCCTCAAGCTTTAAATACTTTAAACGCGACAATATTGTATATAATATTATGTAATCATAAAGTCATTTACATGAAATTCAGTATGCAGATTGTTTTTTTCTTTCGTCGTGCAACAATATATCAATAATTTCGACTCTATAATGTCAGTCAGTTTGAATAATTTTTGGGTTGTTCGGAAATTCAGAATGGGTTGGTGTTTGGTGTGTTTCAACCCCGGTAAAATATTTTTTTGATTTTTTTACCTACTATAGCTCACCCAGGTACTTAATACTAATCCAGGTACTTAATAATAGTTAAATAAAATATAAAAGTATTTTATAATGTTTTGTAAGGCGTAAACTACCATCGTGTGTCGGAGTTGACGCAATTTTTTTAACCCCCGACGCAAACACATGAGTGCTATAAGTTTGACGGTTTTGTGGCATCCTTCCAAATGGATGAAACGATTGTGAACTAGTTTTTTTTTTGTTTGATTGGTGAATATTAATCAAGAATATAGAATATAATTCAACAATTAACTATCGTCAGTTCGTGTACTGCGTGCGAGCGGCGGGCGCGGGGGTCGGTCACTTATAAATATAATTTTGAACTTTCTTTATACAATCAAAGTAATATTCATACGTATTTATAAATGGGGATCATGTAAGTTGCATTTATCTGGGTTAGAGCAGTAGGAGCACGTGTCTCATTACGCGCGGCCTTGGCCAACTCCGCGGCATTCAGATTCCGTTCAGGTGCTACTCTATTTTTAGCTGACTTTCTTAAAAGGCGGCTCGATATTATAATTTTGGCTTTTATGAGGCTGAAAATCTAATACATCCTACACTCTTTACTCTTACTTGTGTCAAATAGATGTTGTCTAATGTCTAATATACATCTTGATGTGTATTAAATATGTGTATAATATAATAAAAATTTTAAATATATATGTATTATATAAAAGTATTAAATATACTTCCCGTTGTCTGGATACCTGTAACAAGTTCTTCGGATACTTAGCACGGGGCCAGATTGACGGGGTATGAAGCGTCCATAGATATTACTATTATAAAACAGGTAGGGACTAGGGACACTCTTATAAATCACCTACGAATCTATCAGTGTTCTACGCTACTAAATGCTTTTTTACTACTAAACTCAATACATTCACAACAACATTAATTAATTAAAGACGAACATCATTTAAAGCTATTTACTTTAAACCGTAATTTTTAATGGATCACAATTGTAATGATGGTGATGATTCGACCAATCTAAACAAGTTTCCGCATGACATACGCGATTGATAAAACAGACGGAGCACAAAAGGAAGCCTAAATTAATTTGATTTTTGTTGGCAGCCAGCCCCGGGCCAACCCGGACCCCGCTCAGCTGTAAATCTCCTAAACTGCGTGAATGCCAGCAAACATGTGATCGACATATATCTAAACTCCATTCAATTTCCTGCTTTCACGAGACAGACTTTTTACAGAGATTAGCGAACAGAATAGACGTGTACTAAGATTCATGGTTAAGTATTTGTATTATAGCTAAATACTTAGGCACACTTGGACTAATCTCATTTAAAGTTAACCCTGGGTTAATATCACGCCTTATCGGCGACGGTTGGCCAGTTTCCTATCAAATGACGAGTAAACCTACCGTTTTTATGTGTAAATTTTATTGTATTCAGTATGAAAACAATTAATTATTTGTGTTAGTGATCATGCAAATATTTCTCTTAATTAGTATATTAAAGTGAAGTTTAAAACTAGGTATAAGTCGTAAATGTATCCAATTGTTTATTTACTGTGTTATGTTCAATAAAGAATTTTAAAAAACACAAAAACGACCCTGGGTTAAAATATCACGTATTATCTTTCAAAAATACGAAGAACGAGAGAGATAGCATGATATTTAACCAGGGTTAACTTTACCCCAGATCTGCGCAAGTGGGCCTTAGTATGTGTATTGTGTAATTAAATATACCTATACAAAAAATTAATCATTTGGTCATTCTTTTTAAAATTTTCCTTGTAGTTAAGGTAATAACCCCTCTACATTCTATTTATTATAAAATCAAATTAAAAGCATGTAACATAAATATGACAACGTATAAAGTGTGTATATTTATTTCAGTTCCAACCCACATACGAAGAGAAGCGATAAGATAATGAAACAAATATGGTTTAATGTGTTAATAAACAGCGAAACAGTAAATTTGGCACATACGATGCTTTCAACTTTTAATTGCAATAACACGCGAGTAAACAACCGAATAGAGGGATAATTAACTTCAATCAAACAACAAGTGATAACAAAAAAAAATGAACTGTAAAATAAATATGTAAAAAAAATGTGTCAGTTAAATAAATATCATAAAATATGTTAACACTTTTAATAAGTGATTAAGAGATCAGAAAAATATATGACTAAGACAGAAATTAACAATGACAAAAAAATAGTGGTCTCCATCTGAAAAACATTTCATAAGCATTTCATAGTTCACTATACTAATATAATCTTCTATACAAATATAATGAAGAGTAAAGTTTGTTTATTTGTTTGTTTTCATTGAATAGGTTCGGACCTACTGGACCGATTTTGATGAAATTTGGTACAGATATCGATTACAATACGGGGAAGGGCATAAGCTACTTTTTATCGCGGCAAAATTTACGGTTACCCTGGATTTCCTTTTGCGCGCACGAAATCACGTGCAACATCTAGTCAGCTATAAATCTAACTCTATACAAAAAAATAAAATTGAAGTGTATGTATGTAGTTTAAAATTAACAGCTTGGCACTTAATGCATAAGGAATTATATACGTTACTTAAAATTAAAATAAAAACTATTTTAAAAATGTTGTCTGTCCGTCTGTCTGTTTGTTTCAGCTACTCTGAAAAAACTGGGCCAATTTTCATGGGACTTTCACTGGCAGATAGCTGATGTTATAAGGTCTAACATAGGCTACATTTTTATTAGGATTCCGTTTAAAAATGGGTTTCCGTTTCCGTTAGTTTTATGCAAACGAAGTTGTAGGCACCAGCTAGTATGTAATAAATATTAAAACATATATAATAAATAGTATTTGAAAACGTTTTGCTAAATAAACACAATTAATTGACAAAATTCATGTGGTTTTGAACGATATTGACCGTTTGTTGGAACTGTCTCCTCTGTTTGAATATTTACTCACGAGAGTAATCCAGGATTTTATAAAACATCATTAAAGTCTATTGTGTAATTTAGCTCAAATGTTTTAGTACTTTAACGTAATAAAGTATTTGCTAAAGATCGTATAAAACATTGAATAAGTAAGTAATTAAATTAGGATTCAATTTATTTTGTTCCAAATTAATCAAAATATTTGAGTAAGTAAGTACTTTGTTGTAATTGCTGTGATTTTGCTATAATTGAAAAACGAAAATTACCGTTCAAATCATTGTCATTTGTTACATTTTTTAGAACAGTCTATTACGTAAGTTAAAAAAACAAATCTGTATTAATCTCCATACATTTTCAACTGAGGTAGTGACCTGAGGTAGAGTTTGTATCTAAGGGCGATTTTAATGTTCTTCAACAATCTCACTTTTGTGATGGCAGTATTTCGTCAGCGGTTGATCGTACATTGCAAGGAGAATATTTCTAGCTTATTATGTGCTTTGCGAAAAGCCAATAAAAATATTGGCAATTAATTACCAAATATTGGCAATTACCAAATCTACTAAAAACAAACCATGGGTAACGAAAGACATGAGAGACCTTATTAACTACAAATTAGCCCTATGGAACAAATACAAATTGACAGGACTTGACAAGCACTATAAAGATTACAGAAGAATAAACAACCGTTTAACAAGTCAAAGCAAAAACGCCCGCATGCTTTATGAACAAAATATTTTTCATGCCGGACCTAAAAAGTTTTATTCCTATTTAAGGCAACAAGTGACATCAAAGGTTAGCATACCTACTATACTACTCAACAGACAAGGCCAAAATGTAACTCAGCCTTATGAAATTGCCAAAACGTTCGCGGAACAGTTTGCCGGTGTTTTCCAAAGTGAGCCAGGATACCAGTTACCTACCTTAGACCCTACACTTAGAATTGAAGACTCTATTGGGGAAATACACTTCACTCAAGCCAAGATTAGCCAAACAATAAAAGAATTCAAATCAGATTCTTCACCGGGACCAGATGACGTTCCCGTAACAATATTAAAAAATTGCGACATTTCCGAACACCTAGCAACAATAATGCAGATGTCATATGACACCGGAACGCTACCAGATTTTTGGAAAACTGCAACAGTAACGCCTATTTTTAAAAAAGGAAACAAACTAGAGCCGGCAAATTACAGACCTATAAGCTTGACCAGTGTCGTATGCAAGATTATGGAGAAAATAATAGTAAGGCACATCCGACATTTCTTCAGTAAATACAAAATTATTCCTGAGCAACAACATGGTTTTTGCCCCCACCGCTCCACAATATCTAACTTATTGTCTTGTCTCGCTGTATGGACAGAGCAATTTAATAAGAGAGAACCTATTGACGTTATATATCTGGATTACGAAAAAGCCTTTGATAAGGTACCTACAAGAAGGCTGATGCAAAAATTGGAATTCCTAGGAATACGTGAGAAACTACTTGCGTGGATTGAGGCATTTTTGCGACAAAGAACCATGCAAGTGCGAGTGGGAGAGGCAAAGTCAGATCACATAGAAATAACCAGTGGTGTACCTCAGGGTTCAGTACTAGGTCCAGTGCTTTACATCATATACACTTTTGATCTTCCTCGCTGTCTCCATTGTAATGTAAGCGTCTTCGCCGATGACACTAAAATATTTGCAAACCCACTCACCAGCTTCGACCGCCTCCAGGATGACCTTAATAAAATAGCTAACTGGTCCAAGCAATGGCTCATAAACCTAAATTCTTCGAAATGCACAGTATTGCATATTGGCAAATGCAATCCACACCTGAAGTATAAGTTAAATGATACTCAACTTTTGGAAGTCAATGTGCAAAATGACTTGGGAGTGAAGATTACATGTGATCTAAAGTGGGAAGAACAAATTACATGCATAACTAAGAAAGCTAGGAGCCTGATATACTTGGTGAGGAAAGCGTTTCGAGAGCTGACACCAGAAATGATGCTCCAAATTCATAAAACTTTTATAAGGCCAATTTTAGAATATGCATTCCAGATCTGGAACCCCTATTTCGTTAAGGACATTGAACTCCTGGAGAAGGTGCAGCGTTCCTTTACTAAAGTACCAAGAAAAATCAAAAGACTGTCATATGAAGAACGGCTGGAAGCCTTGAGAATTACCACTTTAAAGGAACGTAGGGACAGAGGAGATCTAATAGAAACATACAAGATCCTAAACAGACATTATGATATACAGGACTTTCATAAAATATTTACGCGAAATGATAACACACATTTAAGAGGTCATAACATGAAGCTCTCTGCCAGCTTTTCAAATAACAACCCACATAAACATTTCCTGTGCAACCGTGTCGTAAGAGCTTGGAATAGCCTGCCAGAGGATGTTATTGCAGCCCAAAATGTGAACCAGTTTAAGAACAGACTTGACAGATATCTCAAACAAAAATCACTGATAGAAGACAGAAAATAACCTGATACAGGCAATATCAGCTGTCTCAACTGCCTGCCTGATTAAATAAAATAATAATAATAATAATTATAGGGACTGTTGATAGAAGTAAAAATTTAGAACTTTTAGTATTAAAATTTGAAATTTCATAATGTTTAAAACTAACGCTAATCTAACGCGCACAGCACACGGCCGCTGCGCATGCGCCAGTCAAGAGACAAAATTATTACGCATATTCCCTATTAGTGTAGAAACACTTTCTAAATGTACACGAATACTAAAGAACTAAATGATTTATATAAGTAAACAAGTGTTCATAAACGCAAACTAAAACATTTTATATAGTATTTTCAACACTACGGGCATTCAACAATAAGGATAAACTGCATCCGATGTAATTGATAAGGAAATGACTGTGAACGATCAATATTGTGTTTGCAGATAACGGGAAGTTCTCGAAGTTTTTACAGCTCGGTGTAAATGAAGTTTGTTTGCAACTTTCTTTATGCGGGCGCTGTGATAGAAATTATACTCTTTATTACAAGAAATAAACCGTATGGTATGGTTTCTCTTCTCTTATATAATTTTTCCGAAAACCAATTACGGATACTTCGGGCACATGATCCACTGCTTATGCAAAAAAATAATTGTCATACTCAAAAGTAAAAAATCATCTCATGTATGGGTGATTCTCCGTAAAACGCAAACTGGCCTATATAAAGTTTTTTTTTCTAGTATGACAATTATTTTTGTGCTTAAAAGTATTTTCATAAGCAATAGATCAATATGCCCAAAATATCCGTAATTGATTTTACCGACCCTTTAATAATTATATAAATGGATTGCAGTTTCTATGTCTGTCTGTACTATGTAGTCATTTATTTATTCCAGTTCATAGGTAAGACAGAACAATGTGTGTCGGATCAGCTAGTAGTCATTTTATCTCCTTATCTTTGCTTGTCAGTACTTAGTAGGTGTAGAGTTATGTTTCAGCAGTCTATTTTTAATGAAATTAAAAAATACCGCATCTACGGAGTTTCGGAAGGTACACAATACTATGAACAGAAAATGGTTGATCGTCTCGATTGATATCGTACTAATATTATAAATGTAATTAGTTTATGATTAGGGATATATGATGTTTGTTAGGCTTTCAGGCAAAAAGTACTAAACGTATTCTGATGACATTTGGTATGGAAGTAGTTTATTCTCTGGATCAACACACACACAGTGTGTGTGGTGACAGTATTTGCTTCGACATACCTCGTCTATAATAAATTAATAATATATACGTCTACGGTACAACTCCATCCCTCCTTTATCGTGCAAACTGGAAATTGGGGCAAAGTTCAACTTTAGGGCGAGCTAATGCAACTTGATGAACTTCTTTGCCTTAATTTCCTTAGGCTTAGTGCAAAGTACTGTAAGTTTTCGTTTGCAAAGTCAGTACCGCCTTATTCATAATTTGCAAAAGGAGAAGCTTTTGCGAATATTTCCTTAAACGCATTAAAAACAAAATCATGGCCTAATAGTCTACTCGACAAGTTGAAAATGGTCTAAAATGAAGATACTGCTCTTAAAATTATGTGTGATAGCTCATTGGATCCGGAATAACGCCTAGAAATATGTGCTAAAAGAGTGTATTAGCACATAAAAAATTGCAAGATTACGCCATAAAAGTTAAAATGAATATTCATACTTTGTTTATAATAATTTTTATACTTGCAAAGAAACTAAAAAATCCAAGTAATGTTATTATAAACAAAAAATTATTGAAAGTAAAGTATAAATATTTTTTAAACTTTTATGGCGTGATCTTATTAAGTATACTGAAATTTTAGTGGTTGTTTTCCCGCAGTAGAATGATTTACCTTTAGTACTACAATCAAGCGAGCTATTTTTTTTTGTTCTCTAATAATTTAAAAAAAAAATAATCACCAACTCGACAGCGTGAGAAACGATAGTTTCTTTTACGGGAATTGACGTATTTGTGTACAGCTTGCCTCACGAAATCAATGTTTAAAGCAAAAGAAGCTCTACGCACTAAGCAATACAGCATAAACTGCACCGCACCGCGCGCTTTATCACAATCGTAAATCTGCTATTTTTTATTTTAATAAAAACAAACTTCACAAATCTATTGTACTACTAAGATAGAATAATTTTACTGCGGGAAAACAACCATTAAAATGTATGTCAATATATGTCGTGGCCATATCGTAGATTTGCTCACTTCGTGAAATGCTCGAAAATTTCATGAAAATGGTTGCATTTCATGAAGTGGGCAACTTTAATTGTTCAGATCATTTAATCGTTAGCATTTTACGATTTTGTCATCCACATTTGGCCGGATCGTATAAAAATTGTGTCTCAACAAAATTTATTGAAAATCTAGAACATGTTATATATACATACATATAATCACGCCTTTTTCCCGTAGGGGTAGGCAGGACCCTCTCTTTCCCTTAGGGGTAGGCAGAGACCACTTCTTTCCACTTGCTACGATCCTTACATACTTCTTTCGGTTCGTCCACTTTCATTCTTACCATCCATTCCTCCTCTTACATTCAACGTAGCCAAGCGTCTCTCCATGGTCCGCTTTTCGCCTCCGCGAGAAACGAGACGTGATGGGTGGCGAACCACATATAGAACATGTTATGAACTTGTTTATTGTCGTTTAAGTTGTCGACACAAACATGGAAGTTGCGCGAAAATTGGAAAAAATTAGGAAAACTAAACAATTTTTGTAATTTAACTAAAGATAAGTAAGTACCTAAGTGTAGGTGTGGGTGTATACTGTATATAGTAGGTGTAGGTAGTAGATGTAGGTTCAACAATCATTTAAATTTTTTTTTTCATTTATAATTAAGACAGAAGTTCGAGAAAATATTGTTAACGGGAACAAATTATTTATAGTGTTCAGAATATACTGGATTACTTTTGAAATAAAAAAAAATATACATAATTCCTTAAATAAATTAATTTATGTGTCGTACTCGCTTTTGACGCCGCGCGCGCAATCTAAAAATGTTGCGCGGAGACCCATTTTCCGCGTTAAATAAAAATTATAAATAAATGGAGGTAGAGAAAATTTCCTCCTCTTTCCAAATCTTGTATTTGAAATTTCTTAAATATCATTATTTTTTAATTTATGTGTTGTTCAAATATAAATAGCCTATTTTATTTAAATAAAAAAATATTTAAAAAAATCGTATATAAGTAAAAGTTCACCCATTACGATAATCGAGGCATAGTAAGATTAAAATTATTAAAAATATTTTTATTATATGATGTAACTAAAAATTTACGGTTTTCGCAAGTTTTCCTTTACTTGTGCTACAATACGACGGTGATTCGTACCAAATTTCAAGATTCTGAGTTCACGGGAAGTACCCTGTAGGTTTTAATTCCCTTACGAGTGTCGAAAATTTACAGAAATTTTGCGGCATAAACGGCTGTATCTTTTGATTGCGATGGCTTAGGTATTTGAATTTTTCATAGCTCCAAGGGACCTACTGTCCCAAGTGACAAGTATGCCAAGGGACAAGGGACTACTTGGGGACACTCCTCTGAAACGGCTTGACCGATTCTTATGAATATTTTTTTCCATATTCGGTAGGTCTAAAATCCGTAAATTTTTAGTCACATCATATAATAAAAATATTTTTGATAAACTTACTACCCCTTTCCTCATAAACGCGTAGAGGTATTTAATTGAAATTCATATCAAATACTTAGGTCTATTATATCTTTCAGCTGTAACAAAATCACTACAGGTTTGTACGAAACCCTCGGTGCGTGAGTCCGACTCGCACTTGGCCCGTTTTTTTATTTAAAACTTTTGCTTGCATCTATATACTTAATATGAGTGGTGCAATACATTTTTGTTATTGTTATTATATTTAGTCAAAATATTTTTAAATATTTATTTCAACATATTACCAACATAAAACAAAGTTATAAGTTCAACATGATAATAAAAGTCGTTTTGATCTATCTTCAAAGGTACCGTTTAAATTGATAACTTTCTCTTTGGCAGTCCTTAATCCTAATGCTTCCTTATCTTATGCTTCTTCATTTATTACTCGTAATCTCTGCTCTCAGATATTCCCGGGATATATTGGAAATGGAAAAGTAATCGCACTTATAAATTTGTGGAGAAATCGGCGGTATAATCGTTATTACTGTATATTAATTTTCTCTTTTTTTATAGATAATCTTAATTATGTTTTTTATATATTTTTTTGAATAATTTTACAGTATTTAATTGGTAAGTCAAGATAAATTGTTATTGAATAGCGCTAATACAACGAAGGCTTTTCTAATATGAGATGGTGAGGCAATATGGGGTACTTACTAATACGTACGTACGTACTACTACTAATACGACATTTAACTAGGAAGATTAGTTAAATGACTAAGTTGTAATACTACAAAATATAAAAAAAAAAACATGGGGGTGGGCTAACCTAACCTTACCACACGCTTTTGCAAGATGTGCTTATTTATGATATTATATAATTGAGTATTGTAGGGGTACCCCTAAAATTTATTAGATGTGATAAGTCCACATTGTGTTTTTTTTTTCTTGTCCGCTTTAATTATCATATTAAGTATAACAGCCTCCGTGGTTAGAGCATTGGCTCTTGACTCGGAGGTGATCGTGGGTTCGATTCCCGCATTGGAATAACAAAAAATGTTGTTTCCAAATTTGGTTAGGACAATGCAGGCTGATCACCTGATTGTCTGACAAGAAAGATGATCCATGCGTCGGATGGGCATGTAAAAAGTCAGACTTGCGCCCGATCTCTCGTCAGTCGTGTCGGTTAACCGTCCCACTAGATTACGAGAGTAAAGAAAGAGAGATAGTGTTCTTGTGTACTGCGCACACATTTAGGGACTATAAAATTACTCCTGCGTAACTGGCCTAGTTTCAATGAAACCGGCCACCGTCACCGAGATCGGTGGGGAGCTATTATTATTATATTAAGTATAACCACATCATTCCTTTGTTTGTAATATTTCAGCTTCTTTTTAAAATTCAGTAAAAAAATAAATGTAACGAATTTGATATAAAACAAAATATTGTCTGTTTTGTCAGACTATCATAAGCTAAAATTACTAGTGGGATACTTTAAATTGCTCATTTTAAAAACACTTTTAATACTCTTAACAAATGTTCAAAAAATGTTAAGCGTATTATCTAAAATCACTTTGACTCGTATGACTTATAACTATCACAACGGTCGATCATCAGTTGGCTTCCTATTTCGTCAGTCTATCGTTCGCTAAAATAACTAGTGGGATACTTTAAATTTCTGATTTTAAAAACACTCTTAACAAATGTTCAAAAAATTTAAGCGTATTATCTAAAATCACTTTAACTCGTATGACTAATGACTATCACAACGGTCGGTCGTCACTAGGTTTTATTTTTGTAATACGCAAATAAAAAATTACTATTACTTTGGTTACGGTTAATAATTTAACTCAATCTTATATCAAGTAAAACAATTAAAGGCTAGAAAAGAATAAATTACACCGTTATGCG
This sequence comes from Glaucopsyche alexis, assembly GCA_905404095.1. Taxonomy (NCBI): domain Eukaryota; kingdom Metazoa; phylum Arthropoda; class Insecta; order Lepidoptera; family Lycaenidae; genus Glaucopsyche; species Glaucopsyche alexis. The sequence goes on from FR990058.1 coordinate 7,316,562, forward strand.
CTAAGTTTCAAGTCTAGACTTGACGAGTGTTTCTAGTCTAAGCAGGCCCTTAGCATTATAACACCTTTCATGCCTACTTCAGTACATACCACCTTCCTTTATAATGTAACACGTGGTTAATAATACAAAAGAAACACTCACAAAAGAAAGTCTTGCTCCCAGCATGGAGTCGGGCCCTTTACTGTCACCGTCGTCGACTTGACATTCTGTAGCTTGAGAGTCACGTATGTGTTGAACTGTGTTGCTGAAACAATATAACACTTATTACAACGAGATAAGGTCCAAATTTGATTATAGTTGGCTATAATCTAGTTACAGAATCGTCTTAAGTTCACCCTTGTTTTGTACTTTTAAGAACCCAAAATAGTTTGGAAGTTTGCTGTTTGAAATATATTAACAGTTTCTATTTACTTTAATACAAGTTACTCGGTGTCTTTAAGGCCCTCCCCCGAGCAAAAGACCTTGAGGCGATCAGCCGCATAACTCAGTTCAAAATTTTTCACATAACTTAGTTCAAAATTGACCAAAAAAAAATGTAAACGGCGAATATCTAGCTTATGAAATTGCCTATCTATTGGTGTGTGTCCCAAATAAAATTAACTTGTAAATACTATGGAGACGCTGAAACTATAATTGAATGTAACATTGAATTATAGTTTCAGCATCTCCATAGTATCGCCTCAAGGTCTTTTGCTCGGGGGAGGGCCTTAAGGGTTTAGGTTAACTTTGAGATATTATGAAGCAGGATTGAGCATCTTTATTTTATATATAGTAAAAGGTGAGTATTATTATATTATTGGCCAAAGGCTAGTAACAAAATTATAGCCCTACTATTAATAAATGTGAAAGTTTGTGAGGATGGATGAAAGGATAGATAGATGGATGGAATTTGATAAGGTAGTAGTGATAATAAATAAGGGATAATACAAAGAGAAGTTAATTGGAATTCCACTATCATATTTTAGAAAGCATTTTATTATTAGAAAGCAGAATATTATTTTTAATTAAATGACAAAATAAAATTCTAAGAAGTTTGATTTGAATTTATTATTACTTATTTCAGACCTGACGATTCTTCTAATTAAATCTTACAATAACACAGTTTCGATGCGCTTTTGTTTTATGAGAATACCGTTTTGCTTTTTTGTGTTAAAACAGCAAAAGAGTATTCTCATAAACATCAAAGCAACCTCAAACGCGTTTTGATTGGTCTAAACTCCATAAATCAGTTTATGATAATTATCAAGACGATTCATTTATTATTAATTGAAAGTAGGTAAATTGAAAGTCTAAGTTAAATACGAGAGTGAGAAACCTAATGTTCTTAATAAAAATCTTTGAATTATCTATAAAAACCATCTATAAGACTACTCGTAATGCTAGTAATACAAAAAATTCCACTTACCTTGTAAACCAACATAACGCGCCTTTTTTACTGTAAACAAAGAAAATAATAGGTTAGTTTAAAATATATTAATTAATAATGACTATCATTAATTTATGTGGTAGATTATCGCATTGGATCACACACCAGCTTTGGTATCTAACTACCACGTAAGTGGCGTGTATTATAATATGTTTATAATAATTACTACGTTTCAATCAAGGTCTATAATTATTATTATGGAAAATATCTTAATTACTTAATTTATCCATAGCGTGTGTGCAGTGTGACGGGCATAATACTCTCAAGGAATCTCGTAGCACTCACCTACGTGACGGGTAGCGTCGTGGGTAGGTTAATTCCGTGTTCAATGCCAAGCTTTTTTAACCCCCGTCCTACGTAAAGTCGTCATACGGACGAGGTTAGAAAATCGGGGTGTAGAACATAGAATAAATCCATGGATCTACGCATATGCATATGCTATACTCTATCAAGTACTAATAATTATATTTACACTAGCTAATAGCGAAAAATATTATAGCGCATGACACGCCATTCGAATGAAATTATTTCGAATATAGTGACTTGAAAGCTGAGTTCATCTTAACGAGAACGGTTGGCGTATAGAGACATGATCGATAAGACTTCCGTATACTTTGTATTAGTTCCCACGTATTATATTTCAATTTATCTCCCTTGAATTATAATATAGCTACATTGATTTATAATATAATTCAATGGAGGTTCTTATATTGTAAAGTAGTTCCTTATATTATACTAAGTATTGCCGTAGAAATAGACACATTTTTAAGCATCTAGAACGATAAAAGTATATTAGACTAGTACTAGTACTATCTATAATAATGAAGTTAATCACATCAATTTGATTATGAGCTTAGTATTCTTAGAACTTATACAACATTAAAATCTAAAATAAAACAAATTAAACAACAAAAACATTATTGAAACAATTTATCATATTCTCGTAAATAGAAACCAAATATAAAATCTAAAAATAAACAAACTACAGTTTCCTTAAAATACTATGAAACAGTCCACTGCATCTAAAATCTTGTAAACAACAAACCTCGAAGGCAATAAAACTCGGCGACATACTTCTCGTGACCTACATACAATCTATAATCTTAATTTACGACATGTGCGCTACATTAATCAAATATATAAAAGATTGCAATATAATATCATATTTTATGTTTTAAGCATTGCGCAATAGTCTGGGATTAGAAATCTCTAGATCTCTTATTAATTTACATCACGGATACGCTAATCCATATTGCTATCTTTGTCTGTCAAGTGGCTTTTCCAATGTATCAGAAACGTATCATATTTTATTAATAAGAGGGCACAGTTTTAAAGTACACGCCAAAGTTACATTGTAATAAAGTACATTGCAATAGCTTTTGATCGTGGGAGAGTAGGCCATGAATGGTAAAGATAACACGGTCTTTCAAATAACTAGAAGGAAATAACATACGTACATATAATCACGCCTCTTTCCCGTAGGGGTAGGCAGAGACCACTTCTTTCCACTTGCTACGATCCTTACATACTTGTTTCGCTTCGTCCACTTTCATTCTTACCATCCATTCCTCCTCTTACATTCAACGTAGCGAAGCGGCTCTCCATGGGCCACTTTTCGCCTCCGCGAGAAACGGGACGTGATGAGTGGCGAACCACATCGCCGCCATTTTGGATAATTAAATTTTATGATTATCCATTGCGTTCCCACGGATTGGAAGAGAGGGATGAGTATCCCATGACTACAAGGAAATAACGCTATGTTGAAATTCGTCAAGGAGTAAAAGTAAGGGAAGTCTACTTAATGGGACGAATCTATAAAACACAGACGAACAATCCTCCAAACCTCGTTCATGACGACCTTCTGTGTCCCTTTTTGGACAACGGTTGTAGATTCCTCTTTATGCAATAAATAGGTATATTAAATAGTTTAGAAACTAAAAATATAAAGAATACATTTCAATTTAACGCAAATAATGCACAATAACGCATGCAATATAATATTCAACAAGCAATCTGTCATAAGTCGCCTACAAGTTATTCCTATGTAAACCCCTAAGGCGATATAACTTTTAAATTCTCGAACGCGTACGTCCAAGTTTTTGCAACTTTTCTCGGGTGTCCTACTCTATAAAACGAAAGATCTGCATATATATTATAAATTTTGCGATTGTGTACCTTCGTGATAACGTAATCTCAAAGGTTACGGATTGAAATTATTAGAAGATTAGAAACTCAACACTACTTTTAATAAGTAGAAATTTAAAGTAATATCTACTATTAAATTATGTTTTTTTTTCTGAGGGCTTTTAAATGCGGGTCGTTGTAATTAACGAAAGTATCTTGGCTAACGGCAATGATTTTGTATATGTTCGACATAAATAACAGAAATTCAACAAGCATATTCTAAATAAAATAACTTTTGAAAAACTTAAATTTTGTATCATATATTATAGCATCGGGACTGTGTAGTAAAAGATTAAAAGTCTATAGAATCCTGAAATACGGACCGTCGGAAATGAACGTAAGTATCGTTGAACTGATTTAATTCTTCACAAACGGTTTACATTTAACAGCCTCTTAAAGTTGCAATTGAGTTAATAGGTTAGGGATTACTGTTTAAACATTTCACTCAATTTCAACGTTACGAAGAGTATCATTTTATTTTAAAATTTAATTGCCAACGAATATGTAAACACTGAATTATAATTATATTTTTTACTGACTAGGAGCATTTTTAATCGGGAAGCACTAATTGTGCCCGTTTATAATGCAAAAAGTGGGTACGCTTTAATATTATTATTTAATAAAAAGAATAAACACTCGTAAGTATACTTATTTGCTAAGTTATATCTAAGAGTATTATGATAATATTTAAAGCCTAAAGGGATACAAAACTTACTGCAAGTAATTGATCGCTGATTTCATAAATAATCTCGTAAAGAAATGCTACAAGTTCAACACGTGTTGAAAAAAATTGCAAGATATTTCAAACGAGGTGCCTAGCGATAAAATTTTTATCCAGATACCTTTTAGTTTCATTTATAAACAATAGAAAATATGAAAATTAATGCATCTTTATGCGGTTACTTAGGTAGGTATTTGGCTATTATATCACTAGGTACTAGTAATATTCTAACAAATTTTGCCTTTAAAAAAAATTAAATAATAATAATAAGTCCATAATGTATGGACATAAAATCATTTCGAATAAATTATCTATACTAACTTTTCTAATATTATAAATGCGAAAGTGTGTCTGTCTGTCTTTCTGTTACCTTTTCACGCTTTAACCGCTGAACCGATTTTAATGAAATTTGGTAAAGACATACTTTGGGTCCCGGGAAAGGACAAGGGATATTTTTTATCTCGAAAAAGTACAGTGTTCCCGCGGGATAATGTATTTATGCGGGCGTAGCTGCGAGCAAAAGCTAGTACAGAAATAAAATATATTACTATCACTATTTTACCGTTTTCAGATCATTTGAGACAAGTGACCGCAATGACTGCAGACATGGTTTAACTACGTATTTATACTTTATCTTATGCCAGGTCGAACGGAAACATGTTCGATAGTACACACGTCAACATACACACACGTCAACATAGTACATAATCTTGAAAAAAAAGTGTAGGAATTAAGACTCCTTATTATAACGGAAAAAATCAGCTTAAGAACCCATGTCATTGGATTTTATAAGCGCTTGTCAACGACAGACGCTGGGAAATTGGCATTTCTCGAGACCGCAGCCGCCTACTGTAAAATGAAAATCTTATCTCGTCTTAACCTTCCTCGTGTCTCGGTTTCTTAATCTTGGAATCTTGATACACAAGTGACGTCACTACTAAGAAGTTTTCTGAATGTTGACAAACAAGTTAATACTTGTACCTATTACCTAATGGTAATCCTACTGGATTAAAAGTATTAAGCTGGGGAGAGGGGGAGTACCCCAGCTTAACACTTTTTTTATAAATATACTAGCTGATGCCCACGGCTCCGCCCGCGTAAGTATAGTAACCCACGGTAACCGTATATGTCCCGCGATAAAAAGTAGCCTATGTCCTTTCCCGTGGTCTACTTTATATCTGTGCCAAATTTCATGATAATCGGTTTAGTAGTTTTTACGTGAAACTGTAAAATAAGTATGCCACGGGAACCGTACATTTCCTCTCGATAAAAAGTAGCCTATGTCCTTCCTCAGGCTCTAGACTATCTGTGTAACAAATTTCATTTAAATCGGTTCAGTAGTTTTGGCGTGAAAGACGGACAAACATACACACTTTCCCATTTATATATTAATATTAGTATGGATTTTATCACGATACGTCTTAAAACAATTCCCAGTGTTACCAGTTAAATGGCGGGAAAATAGAATTTGTGTTTAAGTTTTCAATTGTTTTTCTGAATCGAAGTCCAAAGTCTAGTCAAAGTAAAAATAAATTATCAATGCAGTCAATGAGTCAAGTCAGTCGGAACAAAAAAGTAGTAGACGCTTTTCTGAAAGTCCTTAGGGAGTTTGGAGAGAACACAAAATAGCACGTTTTTTTAATAATACGCCATTGTACCACTTGCCCACCCTTGTACACGTTAACGAATATTTAATGGTTAATATTCTACGAATATTACATAATAAAACCTGAAATAACACAACTTTATGGAAGAAATACAAAAACACAGCGTCACTGTTCTAAGTTCCCGTGGGATACTGTATTTACGCGGACGGCGCCGCGGGTAAAAGCTAATTGGAAGCAAATTCTCTGAACCTAACAATTTTTATGCCATGCGTTTGTCAGAAACTTAAAACACATAAATCATGATTTTATTAATACAATTTTGATTATAAAAGTAGTAATACGGTCGAAACATAATACGAGTAATTTGCAAAAGTTTTAATTAAAGTTGTTACGTTACTCGAAACAATCAATTTCAATCTATTATTACTGTTTATTATTTCTCAGCTCTATTATTAGAAAATACTAGATGTTGCGCGCGATTTCGAGCTCGCGAGTGCGCAAAAGTTAATTTCGCAGAAACCGTACATTTTTCCGCAATAAAAAGTAGCCTATGTCCTTTCCCGTGGTTTACTCTACATCTGTGCCAAATTTCATCAAAAGCGGTCTACCTAGTAGTTTTGGAAATTCGGAATTCAAACAAACAAACAATTTTTTTATTTTATTATATTAGTATAGAAGTATTAAAGAAAAATTTGACTAACGAACTTTGTTCGCAGGTCCACTTCCTGAGGATAAACCCGGACCGCTTTAGGGCGAAACGCTCGTCAAGTTTTGCAACCTGCATGGCGATGACGATGAACGAACGTGCAGAGGGCACGATCTTGCTAACATTGTTGCTTGTGTGGTGGTGTTTGCACGATATCGTTTCTGAGTGTACGCATAAGCGGTGTGAGAGGAGGGAGGTGCTTAACGCATGCTAATACGTGCACTCACACATTTGCTTGCAGGTTGTGGGTATTTTTTTACAGAAAATTGCTCAATTATTAAATATTAATGAAATTGTATAATATTTTTTACTTAGAACTTGAAAAAGATGTAGAAATATAGTACCAGGAACTTGTAAAAGGTATACATAATATTGTGTAAGGTAAACATTACACTAGTCTGCAAAAAAAGTACTACACTTTTAAACTTTTTTTCAATCCTATAGAAGTTAAGGGATTTAAAATTAAAAAACTTTTATAGCAAAATTTATTAACTTTCTGAAACTAGTTGAAAGCCTATAAAATAATCGAGGAAAATAAATTTCTTAAATACTATTAGTTTTGATTCGTTTATAATAATCGAACAGTACTAAATATTATGGATTGTTCAACAGTCTGTTATGAATTTTGTATGGCCAACTTGGTAATTGTCTCTGATCACGCAACTTTGGTTAAGTTTCGGTTTACCCCAATATCTAAACGTTGGTATTATTTAAAGATTGATGTTATAATTGTACATTTTGTCGTTCTTTAGCAAAAATGCGACATAAATCCAAGGTATGATGGATTTATTATAAATTAGCTCACACACCGATTTCTGTGATAGTGGCCGGTTTTATTGAAACTAAACCAGCTACGCAGGACTCAGGAGTTTTTTTATAATGTTCGAATGTGTTCGCTCTGTTTTTGCGTTGATTGACAACGCACGTCTAATTAAAATTAACATAAAGGTACTCCCTCATATTACGGGAGGTAGCGCTATAGTTGAGCGAGTCATTTTATTCCGGCTGAAAATCATAAAAATTATAGTTGTACATAACACATAACAGCTCTAAACGTCAGCTGCTGTTTCGATAGCGGTGGAGCTAAAGGAGACAACATGAAAAAGTCATTGGATAAAACTGCTGTGATTTTTATACGTCCAAAAATGTATTAATTAATACATTTTTGGACGTATAAAAATCATAGGAGCAGTTTTTTCCAAAGACTTTCTCCTTTATCTCCACCGCTAGTTCGACAACTGACGCTCACTTTACTGATTTCTGAACATTAAGCAACTGTTTGAAATATAATTCATCCGGTATAAAATTCCTAGAAAAATTGCAATGCTACTATAATGTAACGTTATAGATTCGACTTTGAGCATTACATTACAATCCATATAGTATTGTAGGTATACTGCTCAAAGTAGAATCTATCCCTGACTGACGAGCATTCGCATGTAATGTAACGTTATAGATTCGACTTTGAACATTACATTACAAAACGACCTTCCTGACTGACGAGCATTCGCGTATAATGTAACGTTATAGATTCGACTTTGAACATTACATTACAAAACGACCTTCCTGAATGACGAGCATTCGCGTATAATGTAACGTTATAGATTCGACTTTGAACATTACATTACAAAACGACCTTCCTGACTGACGAGCATTCGCGTGTAATGTAACGTTATAGATTCGACTTTGAGCATTACATTACAATCCATATAGTATTGTAGGTATACTGCTCAAAGTAGAATCTATCCCTGACTGACGAGCATTCGCATGTAATGTAACGTTATAGATTCGACTTTGAACATTACATTACAAAACGACCTTCCTGACTGACGAGCATTCGCATGTAATGTAACGTTATAGATTCGACTTTGAACATTACATTACAAAACGACCTTCCTGACTGACGAGCATTCGCGTGTAATGTAACGTTATAGATTCGACTTTGAGCATTACATTACAATCCATATAGTATTGTAGGTATACTGCTCAAAGTAGAATCTATCCCTGACTGACGAGCATTCGCATGTAATGTAACGTTATAGATTCGACTTTGAACATTACATTACAAAACGACCTTCCTGACTGACGAGCATTCGCATGTAATGTAACGTTATAGATTCGACTTTGAACATTACATTACAAAACGACCTTCCTGACTGACGAGCATTCGCGTATAATGTAACGTTATAGATTCGACTTTGAACATTACATTACAAAACGACCTTCCTGACTGACGAGCATTCGCGTATAATGTTACGTTATAGATTCGACTTTGAACATTACATTACAAAACGACCTTCCTGACTGACGAGCATTCGCGTATAATGTAACGTTATAGATTCGACTTTGAGCGGCGAGCGGACGGGATCATTACAAGGTGCACATTGTAATGATCGGTTATCCTCCTTCACTGATGTAATGTTCGGATATGTAACGTTACATTACACGCAATGCTCCAGGTGTGAGAGCACCTTAACGTGCAAATTGCGAATTACACGTTATGTCAATCGTATATTAGTAATTCTTCGCAAGCTTTGAGACATTACACTTTTGCCAAACGTAGAATCTATTGCACCGCAGAAGTGCAGCCTTTTTAAATAATGACCAAGACCTTCTGACCTTCAACCTCGGGGCATAACAATAAACTCTCGCGTTTTGCTTCGTATCAAATTTTACTTCCAATAGAAGATCACATCTGGTACGTAACCGCGAGGCAATTGAATGTGACAAAAAAGATTCCATTAAAGCTACATATTATTATAGTAAACTAGCTGACCCCGACAGACGTTGTTCTGTCTTAAATATGAACTGGAATGAATAAATGACTACACCTACTCCTACATCTCCTCCTACAACCTACACCTTTTCCAAAATAAAAAAATAAAACAATCCAAGAACATTCTGAAAAAAGTCCAAAATCCTTCTTTAAAAAAAAGGTCCAAAAACCTTCACTCCCTTATGCACAACAACTTTAAAGATCATCACATGATCAAATGCATAAGTTTACGATTGTTTAAACGATATATGGACAGACAGACAGACATTCATTTTTATATAACAGATGTTACAGAATACTGGAAGTTTGTTATAATCGGTATCACTCATTCAATTCAATCCTACTATACAATACTATTCAGTATGACCGCCGTAGAAATAAGTTTTGTCTACAAAAGAAGAGACATACTAAGGAATTGTATGGACAACATTTCATTTATCAATCAGCAATTTATCAATTTGTCTATTCTTTCATGGAAAGAAACCATTTCTAGGGTGTTATGCTACGCGTGCAAGATGCAAAAATGTGCCTAATTTCATAACAATTTATTGCGAGTCAATAAACTTTAAGTGTTAATAATACAAATCAATATCGAATAGAAATAGCACGTAGTGAATGCTCCGCGTTTCAAACTGGAAATTATATCAATAATTCAGTGATTTTAAAATAGCACCAGTCGATACTGAAACATCGTTGGACTGGTGTAGAGCTACCTTCTACCATCACAAGGGACTTAATTGACACATCGATTGACACTTTTGACAGTTCTGTACTGATTTGTATAATTATTATTTACTTTCACAAAACAAAAGATACGTACTTAAAAATAATTGTGTGATTTTCCTACTTAATTACGTAAAAGAGACTTTCGAAATAGTACCATCATACCGGATGAAAATCGACCGTTCACACACACGGCATCACGTGGCGTTAAATTTTTAAGATAGATATTCAAAATTGAACCTTATTCACTACACGAGAGGATCCACGTTTTATTGCAAGTCAATGCCGAAGGCGTCGCTCTTGCAACGAAATGTGTAACTTTTTATGTAATAAATAAAGTTCAATTTTGAATCGCCATCTTAAAAATGCATCGCGGCGTCGCGTCGCAACCCAAAATGTCAATTCGGTGAGGTCGTAACTGACTAATTTGCTATTTAGACGGTCGATTTTCGCCGTGCGCTAAAACACGTTGGGCTTTAGTCACCCGTGGAAAGTTTTTAGGAAAAGTATATTTTATTTTTCTTTCTGGTTCAAGAGAAACACTTTTTTATGGCAATGTCAATCTTTGCCCGTAGACGATCTTGCCCCAGCTGACAATGCTGCCTTTTATTATTTTTAGATATTGATTTTCTGCAAGAAATTAAAATTTGTCTAGTTTTTCAACGTATGAAAACATAAACACAGAATTTATATAAATGCTAATAATACATGTAGATCTTACATAACAGAACCACAGCTATACTATGTTGGCATATACTACAGTACCTATATGTAAATGCGTGCAGTATTCGCATTAGAGTCGATAAGTCTTTGGCAACTGTCTCCGAGAGACCAGTAAATTCTGAATACATCTGAATCATATTGCATAATATGATAATAAACTAGAATATTGAGAGGCTTCAGCTGTAGTTCTGTAGCTTTACAAATTATATGATCACTCGCTTTTGCCTTCGGGTCCGCCCGCGTAAATAATGTATCCCACGGGAACACTATACTATTTCGGGAGAAAAAGTAGCCTATGTTTTATTCCAGATCTTGAACTATGCAGTGCAGTGAATTTTGCGTGAACGAGTAATAAACATGCATCCATCTCACTTCACTTCACTTCACTTTCACATTTATAATAGTAATAGGATTTATAATAGTAATATAAATTAGAAGTAGGACTGAGTGCATTTATTGTGTTCCTGGATTTCATATATTGCAATTAACAGCCTCCGTGGTCTATTGGTTCGAACATTGGCTCTCGACTCGGAGGTCGTGAGTTCGATTCCCACAAGGGAACAACAAAAAATGTTGTTTCCAAGTTTGGTTAGGACAATGCAGGCTGATCACCTGATTGTCTGACAAGAAAGATGATCCATGCGTCGGATGGGCATGTAAAAAGTCGGTCCTGCGCCTGATCTCTCGCCAGTCGTGTCGGTCATCCGTCCCACTGGGTTACGAGAGTAAAAGGAAGAGAGAGTGCTCTTGTGTACTGCGCACACACTTGGGCACTATAAAATCACTCCTGCGTAACTGGCCTGGTTTCAATGAAACCGGCCACCGTCACCGAGATCGGTGTGGGAGTATTATATTGCAATTCTATGGTCTTATTTTTTTAAAAACACTCACTTAAATACACTTTGAAATACGAGAGAACAATGCTTCGTTACAAATCGGCCGATTCAACTGGACCGTTTGTTCGTATCCTGATCAAATCAGTATTAAATAGTTTTCATTCATTTTTTTTACCAGATCTTACTTTTTACTTAAAACTAAAGTGAAATCTTGGTGGAAATAATTAAAGGTTTTGAGGCAAAAGTTTTAAATTCATAGTAAATAATAATAACAATTAAACCATAAACAAAAGTTTCTAATCAAAAATATAATCATTTAAATGGTTTGAAAAAAGTAATTGCTGTAACATAATATCATCAGACATTTGAATAATTAGACGCAGATCCACTTAATAGAGTATAATTGAGCGTCTTCAGACAGAACCGATGACCTTCAAGAGATTTAAACCTATAAAGTTACAAAGTAATTTGACTATTAATTTTAATGGCTTGCTAAAATTATTAAATTTAAAAAATGATGTTTAGGCTCAGCCTTAGTTAAACTTATGTAAAAGTGAATACGGCGTAGTTAGTTACCTTATACTTTAAACAAGCAAATCTTGTATACTTAATATAATCGGAATCTCGGAAACGTCTGCAAGTATTTCCATCAAGTTTTGTATGCATGGAGTTTAGAAATATCGATCTAGACAATGTTTATTCTTTCACGTTTCAAATGATTTCGATTTCTTAATGTCAGATCTGAATAGCGGTTAGGTTAGTTTTGGACATTTTGGGTTTTTGGCGAATTGGTGTTACGGGTTCGAATTTAGGTCAGAAAAATTGTTTGTAAATCTTTTTCTTGTGTATGTGCAATTGTGCATGTACTCGTATGTTTCGTAGACATCTTGTCGCAAACCATAACAACTACTTATAAAATCAGATTTGATGCAGTTTGAACAACATAAATAACAACAAAAATCAAATAAAACTATTTTCATGATCACCATATAGTTCCCATCCGTTACTTTAAATCCAAGTTGTCAACAACAAAACAATCTCTACGTGCTATCATTTCGGCCAATTCGTCGTCATTTTAAAACATTTCCGCTCCATTTTGTGGGGTTTTTGAGAGAGTTTTTACTTCGCTAAGTCGGGCACGTTGCCAGACGTAGTGCTGTTAATATGTGCTTATGTTATGCCCGGAATTAATACACTGTTTCAATTCCGCATTCCTTACAGTTGGAAGCAATGCGTAATGTATTACTACATTTTAATTTGCAAGAAAATTCTTGTGTATAACTTAATGAGACGACTAAACTTTAAAACTAAAATTTTGAGTCCTGTGGAAAAGAAAAAAATACGATAAAACATATCTTCGTCATCGTAATTAGCGATCGCAACTCGTGCATAGGCTCTGATATTCGCAAAACCTTAGGAATGACACACATTCATAGGAACATTTTCATCACTTTTCCCACGAGCAAATATTGAAAGCACCAGCACCTAGTACAGTAATCTATATCAAAATTTAAAGAAGAGTTTTGATTGTTCGTATCTATGTTTGTTTGCATGCAGGCTCCGAAACTACTGGACCGATTTGATTTGACACAGAAATAGAGTATACTCTACTTCTGTGCCTTGCTCTGGTATACTCTGGTACTTTTTATCGCGTACGATTACATCGTGATTTACTTTTGCGCGTACGAAGTTACGAGAAATATACCACAGTAGACTTTTATCTTTATTTCTACAAGCAAATATTGTAGGCGACAATCACACTAGCACAAGCTTTTACAGTTATAACGTAAAACGGCTCTGATCGTTGTCCTAATTGGGTGGCGGTAAAATTTTCTACCTACACCTTAATATTACGGTAACCGCTCCAATCTTCCGCAGCTGTACCTTTATTTTTGTGATTGGATGCTTTATATAGTCTTATCTACGTTTTATTTTTGTCTACAATTCAGAACAAAATGTACATTCTTATTTTTAATCTCATTGTGTAAACTTACAGACAAACATAAATCTATCTCCAATAGCTTGATAAAGTAGCTGAAATGTCATTTTATTCTGATAAATCATAATAAGTGGAGGTCGTCCTGTGATCGAAATAAATTATATAATTTTTGATAGAAAAATTAAAAAATAATGTAATGACAAATACTGTAATGTGAACCTTTTATGTTTTTACCAATAAATACTTCTCATTAAAATTAACAATGTGTAACGAAATTGTATCATTTAATTTATGTTTCTAAATTCTAAGCTTTATTTAAAAAAATAGCTTTTTGTCGAAGTACATCCTTCGTCCTACGTAAACTTTAATTTGCCCGCCATATTTCATATCTATCAAACGCATAGTAGTGTATGTTAATAATCTGATGTAATATGTATTGTTGATATTTTTGTTAATTTTATAAACTAAGCATTGTTTACAAAAATATTAGCTTTCTGCATACCTTCCTCCACATAAACATTAATTTACTGGCCAAATTTCATACTCCGCCGGTTGCACAATTTTCGTATAACTGTACTTAACTACCCACTGAAAGTTTTTAATTTACGTATGTTTTACCATAGTATAATACCTGCTCAAAAATATGTAACAAGCGTGAAGAATGTATCTACTGCTTAAGTAACGTTCTACAACGAACTTTTAATAATAATTATATAATAATTAAATAATATTAATATCTATAGGCTTTCTTTCATACTACGTCAATCTGGTCCCGTGGTAAGTTCTCGAAGAATTTGTGTTACGGGACCACGGAAATATATTTAATACTTTTCTACTACTCATAAGATATTTTTTGTTACGCAGGACTTACTGTACATTGCCCTAGTGTGTGTGCAGTACACGAGAGCACTCTTTCTTCCTTTACTCTCGAAACCCAGTGGGACGGACGGACCGACACGACTGGTGAGACATCACTTATTAAATTACACACATTAAATATACATATCATCCATGACTCAGGAACACAAAAAACTTTTTTGTTCCCTGGCGGGATTCGAGCCCGCGACCTACGACTTGATCAATGCGCTAACCACTGAGTCTGGCAAAGTTTTAAGATGAGAGAAGCGTGTACAAATTTTAAGAAGAAAACTAAGTATTACTTGAATGAATAGTCGATTATATTGCATACTTAGAACAACGTAGCGTTAGCTACGTGGAAACTTAACGATAAAGCACTGCACTTATATACAGCCTTCAGACTTGTTAAGAAGTTGTAAAAAAAAATATATTTCAATTTAATGTTCTAAACTTTAATGAGTTTGTGAATTGGTTTTATTTATTTACCAGCTGTAACCCGCGGCTCCGTTCGCATAAATAAAGTATCCCACGAGGACACTGCTATTTCGGGATTAAAAGTAGCCTGTCTTATTGCAGAGATTATACTGGATACCAAACATATATTACTAGATACCGAATTTAATCAAAATCCTTTGAGTAGTTTTTGCGTGAAAGAATAAAATACATCCATACACCCATCCATTCCTCACAAACTCACATTTGTAATAGTAATAGGATTAACATAATTACCAAGTATTATAAGTTGTAGAGTTTTCTCATTAATCCGACTCTTTTTAGGGTTCCGTGCCTCAAAAGGAAAAAACGGAACCCTTATAGGACTAACTTTGTTGTCCGTCCGTCTGTCTGTCAAGACCCTTTTCTCAGAATGCGTGAAAGAATCAAGCTGGAATTTATATCAATCACTCAAGTCTACTCTCTTGGAATTGTGAAAAAATCAAACTTCTAAGCCAATGCAATCAAAAGATACAGCCGTTTATGCCGAAAATTTTCGATACTCGCAAGTGAATCAAAACCTACAGGGTACTTCCCGTGAACTCAGAATCTTGAAATTTGGTACGAAGCAACGTCTTATAGCACAAATAAAGGAAAAATTGCGAAAACCGTAAATTTTTTGTTACATCATATTATAATAAAAATAATTTTAATAATTTTAAACTTACAACCCCTTTCCTCATGAACGCGTAGAGGTATTAAATTGAAATTCATATCAAATAGCTGTAATAGAATCACTGAAGGTTTGTACGGAAGTCCGAATCGCACTTGGCCGGTTTTTTGGGATGCAAATTGCATATAACAATTGGTACTACGAGTACTTAACTCGTTGTAGCAATTCGTTAAAAGTGAAACTATTCGCAGTTTGCTTTGTCATTCCAATATTCGGCGGCAATAAATATTATTCAGCGACTTTGTTTGCGTTAAAAATCTGAGGATCAATTCTGCTAAATAAACCCTGCAATAATACAATTACAATTAAGTCCCGATACGCTAAAACTGCCAAATCGATGTTCTCGTATAGGTTAAGGCAGCGTCTAACGCCCCCTGATTGGTCCAGATTTCACAAAATCTGTTTATTTAGCTTCACTTAGGCCCACTTGCGCCAATCCGGGTTAAAGTTAACCTTGGTTTAAAATATTATGCTTTCTCTTTCACAAATACGAAGAACGAGAGAGATAACATGATTTTTAACCCAGGGTTAACTTTAACCCGGATTGGCGCAAGTGGGCCTAATTATACAATCGAAGTAAAATGAAAGTTTAAATACGAGAATTGAGGTTCTGTCCACGTACAATTGTTATACATTCAAATCCATTCAGCAATTGGCGTGTAAACCTCAAACGACTTTCCCTGGTATAAGTTGGGAATTAAGAATTACAAAAACTTCCTATAAGGGCTTTGTATGAATGCGTATACAACAAACAGGACTGCGGCATGACGTCATCACGCAATCCGGCCTTCACCTTCCCAATTCGGCGGCAATGGCCTAGCCCTTTATACCACGATACTGTGCCAAAATAATATCATCATTTAAATATAATATAATTTTTAGATACATTTCCTTTAAAAGTTTTAAAAGTATATACAAACTAGCTGTTGCCCGCGACTCCACCCGCGTAAATACAGTATCCCACAGGAAAACTCTACTTTTTCGGGATAAAAAGTAGCCTATGTTTTAATCCAGAGCTCAGATCAGAGCTTCTACCATACCAAATTTCATCACATCCATCCATCCGCCCGTCCATCCTACTTATATTATAAATATCAATTATGTGAGGATGGATGTATGGATTTTCTTTAATATTGTAGAACATACTTTTGTTCTATCATCGATAGTTTCCGCAGCGCATGCGATGAAATATATTTTTTGTCATTTTTTATACACCTTGGGTTACGTTACTAAAATTTTATTAAGGATCCCTAATCTTTTCTAGCAATAAATATAGCCTACGTTACTCAGAGTGAATATAGATTTCTAATGATGAAGGAATTTTTAAAATCGGCATAGTAGTTTTTGAATTTATCCATTACAAACATACACACACAAAAAAATACAAAAATACAAATCTTTCCTCTTTAGAATATTAGTGTACATTAAATATAAATAAAATAAATAATTTCTAACATAATTGACTTGGGTCGTGGCCGTGGACGTAGGCTACGCAGCTGCGTAGAGGGTCTACGCTTTTGCGTAGTGGGTCTACGAGAAAAATCAAGAACAAAATATACCGTCCTTGCTTGGATGCTTCCACCTATAATAATCATGCTCGTTTTAAAAACGAAAGAAGAAATATTAAGATTAAGTAGATTGACTAACTGTCACAAATTATGTACCAACTTGGTACCTACCAATCTGTCTTTCATATTCCATAGACAACGCTTATATTTTTATTACGTATCTAATAGGTAGACTTTTCGACAAAAAAAACCCTTATTCAACCACTAGGCGACCACTAGTCTAGTTCTAATTGAGCTAAATTACTAGAACACTTGCATTGACACGCATGAACTATTAACACTCAATGAGAGAACAGCATTTATTACCCAAAGACAGATATTGTGGGGTATAAAAACAACTCATTAGTGGTACTCAAATACGGGCACTTGGAACTGGCATTTAGTTCTCTGGTTAATTACTATCTTTTGGTTATTACTTCATTTTCTTTTCCCTCTTTTAAAGATTCAAATACTCAGATCTTTGTTAGAAGAAGAGATGTTTGTGATTGGTGATATTAAAAACATTGCGCAATAGTAGAACATGATATATGTAGATTATCATAAGAAGCCAATTGGTTGCCGTAAAGTCCTACTAAGTAACATTATAAGTGTGAAAGTTTGTGAGGATGGATGGATGGATGGATGGATGATGGATGGATTAATATTCATCTTGGTTGCTTGTTGAATGGATGTTTGTTACTCATTCACGCAAAAAGTACTGAACGGATTTTGATGAAATTTAGTATAGTGGTAGTTCAAGCTCTGTATTAAAACATAGGATACTTTTTATCCCGGAAAAATACAGTATTGCCGCGGGATACTCGATAGTATATTGATGCTGGCGGATCCTCGGGAAACAGCTAGTCTCTAATAAATGTAACAACTTAGGAGTTGGATATCACAGAAAAATTTATCGTTTATGGTAAATTATAACTATTTAAATAATAATCATCAGCCAACGCACTCCGCAGAAGGTTATTTAAGATTAAAAGATAGACTTGTTCATTAAAACGTTCAATTTCTTATAATACCTAATTAGTAATGTTTTTGTTATAATACTTTTATGGTGTTGACCTTACTCTGTAATTAGGTATTTAATATTTTTTGTCACGAGCATGAACATACAATTTGTAAAAATAAATGGCGAAGCATTTAAAGAAAATATATGGAAATAACCTTAGCATTGTAATGGCACATCGATATACAGTACACGGTAGTTTACAAGTAAAGTTTACAGTTCTTTAAAAGCTTCGAGCTTATGTATATGTCACCGTAAAATTGTAAAAACCGTTACATTGTAATATTACTAGAGATATTGTAAAAAGTCGACAGATTGTCAAATAAACATTTCTCCTTATAATTGTACGCATTAGTTTTCGTTATATTGTAATATTTACCGTGCCGATTGGTTAAACGGTATCTAGTTGACGACCTCTGTGGCTCAGTTGGTTGAGCGTATTGGTGCTCAAGCCGGGGGTCGCGGGTTCAAATCCCGCCGAAGGAACAAAAAAGTTTTTCTATGTTTCTGGGTCATGGATGTGTATTAAATATGTGTATAATATAATAAAAATCTTAAATATGTGTATAGTATAAAAGTATTAAATATATTTCCGTTGTCTGGTACCCGTAACACAAGTTCTTCGAGAACTTACCACGGGATCAGATTGACGTGGTGTGAAGCGTCCATAGATATTATTATTATTATTAGTGCCCCGCGCCGCCATATTTGTTTGCTTTTTCATAATAATAATTATAACGAAAAATAATGCGTACAATTGTATGGAGAAATTTGTATTTGACAATCTGTCAGCATATTATAATATCTCTAGTAATATTACAATCTAACAGTTTTTACAATTTTACGGTGACATATATTCATTGACTTATTACGTGCCAGTGAGATTGAAAATTTTATACTGGATCTGTAGGCGACTATACATTATAAAGACACTAGCTGTTGCCCGTGGCTCCGCCCGCGTAAATACAGTATCCCTCGGGAGCATTGTATTTTTTCGGAATAAATAGTAGACTATGTTTTAATCCAGAGCCTAAACTACTAAGATACTAAATTTCATCAAAATCCGTTCAGTATTTTTTTCGTGAAAGAGTAACAAACATCCATCCATCCATCCTTCCTACTTATAAATGTGAAAGTTTGTGAAGATGGTTGTTTGTTACTCTTTTACGCAAAACGGATTTCGATGAAATTTGGAATGGTTCTCTCTCTCTGGATTAAATATATATACATAGGCTACTTTTTATCCTGAAAAACTAGTGTTCCCGAGGGATACTATATTTGCGCGGGCAGAGCCGCGGGCAACAGCTGGTCCATACATCCATCCATCCATACACCCTCACAAACTTTCACATTTATAATATTAGTACATATTACTTTTATAATATTATTATAGGATGATATTTAAACGAAAATAAAAATAAAGTACGCTTTATTACCTTCTTACTATTTACAAGTTTTCCAAGTACCGATTTCCCGCCTACACACAAAATAACACTGTATTTAAAACCTGTCTCTACAATTAAGATTGCATGCTTATATAACACATTTTCTTGTCTGAAATATCGACTTTTACAAGCACTCAAACTTAAGTGAATTCCGATATTCTGTCACCACAAAAATTCAAACTTGTGTTTTATACTGTTTTACACAATTAATCCACTTATTTCACTATATTTAGTATTTTTATTCACATTTTTTAATATTTGTGGGCATACAGCTGTGAAGAACAGCCTTCCTCCACTACCCGAGGAAAACTGAGGCTAAGATGGCCCATGTGACGCATAAGCATACCACAGCGTTAATTTAATTTAAAACGGCCTAGCTGATACAAATATATTATAGACGACTCTTTAATGGTTTATTTATAAAGTTATTGTGGATATTGAGAAGGTTAAATATCTATATTTTTGTTAAAATATTGATGGAGGAGTTTCTAAGTTATGGTGACTAAAGTATTATTTAACAAAGTTTTTGCCAGCGACTTTGTCCGCGTGGAGTTCGGTTTCCATACAAAATTTTAACCCCTTTTTCACCCCCTTATTTTCAAAAATCCTTTCCTAGCGGATGCCTACTGATGATTTCAGCGAAATCCGTTATGTAGTTTCGGCTGTGCGTTGAGTAGAGTAGAGAGAGAGAGATAGATGAGTCAGTCAGTTTTGCCTTTTATATATTTAGAATAGATTATTAAATAATACAATTAAACAAACTTTTATCAAAAACATGGATACGCGGGCGGAGCCGAGGGTAACAGCTAGTAATATTATAAACGTTAAAGTTTGTGAGGACGGATGGATGGATCTCTTTCACGCAAAAGCTGCTGAACTGATTTTGATAAAATTTGGTAAATTTTGATAAAGTTTGAGCTCTGAATTAACCCCGAAAAAGTGTTCCCGTGGGATACTGTGTTTACGCGGGCAGTGTCGCTGGCAACAGCTAGTAACGTATAAATATATTGCCTCCTAATTACTAGCACGTGTAAAGCTACGGCGGAAACTAGTTATAAAATAAATTAAATTATGGTAGGTATGAAAATGCAAGGGCCACAAGTGGAGCGGAGTAGGCCACGGGGCGACCTTGCTACCCCAACCTATTAAGCCTACGATACACGCTGCTACACACACTGGCATAATAATAAGCCAGTGGAGATATTATGACTTATCAAAAAATAACTACGTAAATTATATAGTTTATGTAACCCGGGCTATTATTACGAATCTATTGACACTACATTCATTAAAATCGGATCAGTAGTTTAAGCGGTAAAGTGGAACAAACAAACACATATGTACAAATATCTCTTTTTGCTTCGCCGTAGTCGGAAAAAAATAAAAGATTTTAATTCTGTGCAAAATATTATTAGGAAAAAATTCTACCAATTCATACATCTGGGGGCACGGCAGTGGCCCCGCCAAGTCGAGCGCGAAGCAAACACTGCCGTACCATCCTTTACTGGAACCATTTCGCCGCATTTTCAGGCCCCTATTTGAGAACCTCTGGATAAGACCAGAACGCAGAAATTTTCGTCATCCAGTAAGCTATAATCACGTACTTAAAATCAAAAATTTCAAGTCTGTAGGTCATTTAGTTCCAAAGTTAAGCGAAAGCAAAGTTTCGCATTTTCGACACTCACTCACTCACTCACTCACTCACTCACTCATGATCATCAAAATAGAACTAGTACTTCCCATAAACTTAGAGAGCTGAAATTTGGTACAGAGCTAGGGTTTAATGGCCACATAAAGGGAAAACTATAAAAACTAGGATAATCGATCTGGGGGTACGGCAATGCCCACGCCAAGTCGAGAGCGAAGCAAACACTGCCGTACCATTCTTTACTGGAACCATTTCGCCGCATTTTCAGGCCCCTATTTGAGAACCTCTGGATAAGACCAGAACGTCGATCTGGAGGCACGGCAGTGCCCCCACCAAGTCGAGCGCGAAGCAAACACCGCCGTACCATTCCTTACTGGAACCATTTCGCCGCATTTTCAGGCCCTATTTGAGAACCTCTGGATAAGACCAGAACGCAGAAATTTTCGTCATCCAGTAAGCTATAATAATATACTTAAAATCCAAAATTTTAAGTCTGCAGGTCATTTATTTCCGAAGTTAAGCGAAAGCAAAGTTTCGCATTTATGACACTCACTCACTCAGTCACTTACTCATGATCATCAGAATAGAACTAGTACTTCCCATAAACTCAGAGAGCTGAAATTTGGTACAGAGTTAGGGTTTAATGGCCACATGAAGGAAAAACTATAAAAACTAGGATAATCGAAGACCTGGAGTACCTGGTGACCCTGATTAGAAAACACAAGAGCCTAACCAAACTATTAGTATACTTACATTAGCTTAAACTTACAAGTTTACAAGAAGAAATAGTCGAACAATTAACTATATTCTACTCGAACATTACACAAATTACTTAAATAAACAAATTACACTAAAATCTAGTAAAATAAACCAATATGCCCACGTTTATACAAAAAGAAGTGAAATCTCACCAAAAATATTCTGTAAAAAACTAGCCAAGTCTCGATGGAGCTGCTTGTTTATCTCTAAAAAGTAATGAAATCTAGACAAAGTCGTGCCAAGTCTAAGGTTCCTTACTGCGATTTCTTTATTATTATAGTTAATGTTGTGTGACTTGGCCGTTGAAGGGTACACGAGGGTACAAAAGGGGCTCCATGACACCATTGCTCCAATACATGTGTTGTACAATCAACAACAGCCTAAAATGAGACACTAGCGTCCAATTACCAATACCAGTATGGGCTATTATCTCGCTTAACAAACATAGGTAGTTACAACAGATATACATTACGTGTAAACAAAATTGACTTGTACCCACTAACGTATAAAGAATGTTCAACGGCCGAATCACACAACATTAACTAAAATAATAAAGAAATCGCAGTAAGGAACCTTAGACTTGGCACGACTTTGTCTAGATTTCATTACTTTTTAGAGATAAACAAGCAGCTCCATCGAGACTTGGCTAGTTTTTTACAGAATGTTTTTGGTGGGATTAATATCTATTGTTTTAAAATAATCAATCATGTTCGAGCGGGAACTTGTTCGACAGTACATAATATATTGACTCTTTCGGAGGGCAAATAAAGTATAAACTTTTACAAAAAGAATAATTGTGATTTTTATTGTGTAATAGTAGCAAGTGTTTCTATAAAAATTGTAATAGAACAACAGTATAACCTTTTATATTATATCATTGTATGTAAACAAGTGACATTTGTTGTAAAAATTGTTAATTTTGTATTTTTTGGTGTACAATAATGTGTTAGTTATAATAATGTGTTATCTATACTAATACATATTATAAAGAGGTAAAGTTTGTGAGGTTGTAGGATCTACTGAAAATTTGTTTTTATTCTTTTACCAATCGAAGCTACATTATTTGTGAGTGACACATGCTATATGGATAGATGGATGTTTGTTACTTTTTCACGCAATAACTATTATATTTCGATGAAATTTGGCAAAAGTAGTAGTTTAAGGTCTGCATTAAAACATAGGATTTTTATCCTGAAAAAGTACAATATTCCCGAGGGATATTATATGTACTACGTGGGCAGAGCCGCGGACAACAGCTAGTATTTTATAAGTATAATCGTATAAGTCGTATCAAGCGACTTGTAACTAGCAAGTAATCTGCAGTCTTTCGAGCGAGTAGCTAGCAACGTATAACGCTAGTATAGCCCTTCATATGATGCAATTTTATATGTTTTATGTGGGCTGTAACTTGTAAGCGATCGCTGTATTGAATGTGCTGTTGTGTGCTATAAAGTTGACGTCACGATAAAATTTATTGACTGCACGTTTCGCGTGCGATATAATCGCCTCTTATCTTCCAACATATTCGAATGGACCGGATAGATAGGATGTTCGCACGATTTTTGTGCAATTCCAAATTGTCTTGATACTTGTTTTAATTAGGGTGCAGTCGCCGACGAACCTGATGTGTATTAAGATCTTATTAATATAATAATAATAATATCTATGGACGCTTCACACCACGTCAATCTGATCCCGTGGTAAGTTCTCGAAGAACTTGAGTTACGGATACCAGTCTACCAGACAACGGAAATATATTTAATACTTTATACTATACACATATTTAAGATTTTTATTATATTATACACATATTTAATACACATCCATGACCCAGGAATAGGACTGAAGAGCTCCGTGGCCTACCCACCGTTTAGTTCGCACTCGAGAGAGTGCAGGTTCTAATGCCAGGTTGTGGCGTGTACCAATGAGACTTTTTCAGATCTCAAGTACATTATAACGCCCTAATTGTGAAGGAAAACATCGTGAGGAAACCCGCACATAGTTGGCCCCAGACGTATTGACCAGTTCATTCCTCTGGACTAGGCTGACAATCTTGTGAGAATGCCATGGTGCTTGGGCAACCATACGACATTTAAAAACCAACTGTCCCAGGTACTACAGTATTTGAAGAGTGGTTTATTCGCTCGGAGAATACTGTATAAATCATCCATTAACGGATGTAAAGGCCTTAGTTTTTATGACCCAGGAACACTGAAAACTTTTTGTTCTTTCGGCGGGATTTGATCCCGCGACCCCCGGCTTGAGCACCAACACGCTCAACCAACTGAGCCACAGAGGTCGTATACCAATAAGATTGAAAAGTGGTAACTTATTGGACTTTTTGAGGTTAAATCAAGATGGCGTAACTTTTTCTTGGATTAAGATTTGTTCTGTAAAATGTACGTCATAACTTATAGCCCATAGTTTTATCATTTTCCTTACAATTCATTTCTTAAGATGAAAACGACTTAATATTGTTAACTTAATTAAGTATTAAGTTTTCCAAATTCCAAAATTTTCAACACACACACGTTAACTGCACCTCGTATCGTACATATAAAAAGCACATTCATACCTTACTTCAATAACCTAACCAAGAGCATGTCAGGACATGTCAAAGAGGGTTCCGTATTACTTCAAAGTTACTGTCCGATTTCACTCAAACGTAAATTACTTCAAAGTTACTGTCCGATTTCACTCAAAATAATTTTCCTATGGTCTATCAGTACAAAAACTCCAAGTTTCTGAGTCTTATAGTTTAGAAATGCCAGGAGAGTGCCCAACTTATAAATTACTTTGGAGGCCGATTACTTGAAAATAGTTAACTTTATAAAAAAGTTATATATGAAACCTTGCCTATATTTAAAAGACCTATTTAATGATACCCCACACAATGGAGTAGGAAGAAAATGTCATCCCCACTTCACATTTATGGAGAGCCACCCCTAGAATTTAAAATTATTATTATTTTATGATGCGAAAGATCTATACACAATCTATGACTCTACCTAATTTTATCCATTTATATTCATAATTACCGACGCTAGAAGCGCAGACAGACAGACAAACAGAAATTATAAGGGTTCTTCAAGTATTACGGAACCCTAAAAAGGTGAACACAAAATTCAAAGTTATAAAAGATTGAACTTAAAAATACCGCTTTGTTAAACTCTAGAGAACTATCTCTGTATACAAACACAATACACACTATGCTATGTTATCTGCGCTTCGTATCGTACGTAATTCGTACCATCTTCATACCCTCATTCGGGGTACGTCCGCAGGCACGTCCCGCCTGTTAAGCGGGCCTAAGTGGCGTGATACGACCCCACACGACCCGATATGACGATATCAATATTAGGCTCGTCCACTAAGAATTCACTCACAACTTATCTAGATCTGTTACGTGCGAGTCAGCTTTATAGATAAAAAATCTGTAATGCCCTTACAAGGAGACTTCCCGTACTTCATATTCGCTGATACACGCTGAACGATCTAGGATGTGGTTATTGAAGATTTTTGATGTATTTTTAATACATAATTTTAAAAGTAAGTGTTATCTCTTTTGTCCGTCAGAAATTCGAATCTAACAATAACTATACACGTACCAACAAATAGATAGAAATATAAAAGCCTTAATGTCAGAAAGGTATTATCTTGGGACCGGACTCCCGTCTTTAAAGTCCTCTTTACAGAGGTAAAAGGATTAAGTCTACAACTAAATGCTTCTGACATTAAAACAAGCACGAATATTCCAAAATAGATGATGTTCGAATATAATACTTTAATTTTTAACTTTGTCATTATTACATTAATTATTATACGTGAATCAAAAACTTTAAGTATTTGTAGTTTTACGATAAACGTTCAACCGGAGGAGTATGATATTTGACACAGCTAAAGTTTATGTGGAGGAAGGTGTGCAGGAAGCTATTATTCTTTGTAAATAATGCTTAGGAACACATTAAATTAATTAAAATAACTACAACAGACTCTACCTCAAATTAATAGCACTACCTTAAAACGTAGTGATTATATTCTCTTTGTACCTACTAGTGTCCGTCCGTTCGATACAAATTCGTTACACGTTGACATTTGTCAATCTGTCACAACATTTATATTTTTTTTTTCTATCTAACAGGCCAAAGCCCTTTAAAAAAGAAAACCCATTATATAAAGAAAAGTTCAAAATTAAGAATTATATGAATCATTATGAGCGAATTTCGACCATAGGGACGAACTCTAACTTAATGCGTGAATTTAAAAAGACGAGTTAGCTGGTCCCTACACAATTTTATACACCGGTCCTTTCTAACCCTTGCTATGTCATCTATTGTTTAATTTTTTAAATTTAATATAGACTCATAACCATCTTTAAACGGTCTAGTCATTTGTCGCCAATTTTTATTTCTAACTAATTTAATTACCGAACATTAATAACACGCACAAAAAATCTACAATTTAACCTTACAAAAATAAACCTTCGACTTACGACATAAAGTAAAGATATTCGCAGTTTACCCTAATGTCACCAATCTCATGACAAAGCTCATAGAAAGATAATATATATTATGTATATAGATAACTAGCTTTTGCCCGCGACTTCGTCCGCGTGGAACAATACTTTGGGATATCGCTGAAATTTACCCGCGACTTTATTTATGACTAACGAAAGCGGAATCCTATTTTTTTAAACGAAACCCTAAAATAAAAGTAGCCTATGTTAGACCCTATAACATCAGCTATCTGCTAGTGAAAGTCCCGTGAAAATCGGTCCAGCCGTTTCAGAGATTAGTCGGAACAAACAGACAGACAGACCGACTGACAGACAGATAGACGGACAGACAAAAATTTAAAAAAAAATGTATTTTATTGTAAGTACCGAATATACTTTCAGATTCATTATGTAAAAAGCTGTTAATTTGAAGTTACAAACAGACACTTAAATTATATTTAACTGTATAGATGTATAGATATTATAATGTATTATATTTTAAGATATTATCAATTTGATGTTTATAAAATAACTAAACTAAACTAAACTAAACATTAACCCGCACGCGCACCCCCACGCCCACTTCGCAACGGGCCGTGCGGCAGAAATCGTAATATTTAAATTTCGCCATAACTTCAAAACCAAACATCCTTTTTTAATCATTCAAAGCCCAAATATTATCTACGTAAACTGTACTTAGTGATGAAATAATTTATTTTGATAAGGATTATTAGCATGAGTAAAATAAACGCGATTAAATGTAGTCCAAAAAAAATTCAAGATTTCTAAATAAAAAAATGGTTGTTGTGCCTCACTCGACATAGATAGGTATAGTGTGTCGCGGACTTTTTTGTAGATATTTATAAGACCTACAATTAATTAGAACATTATATGGTTCTATCTTTTATAGTTTAGGCAGCGTACGCAAAATAAGTAACTTTTCTGGTTGATTTTTTACACCTTGGGTCCGAAAAACCCAAATATCTTACGGAACCCTATTTTTTTCCAAAATAAAATTTAGCCTATGTTACTCGTGGATAATGTAGCTTTCGAATGGTGAAAGAATTTTTGAAATCGGTCCAGTACTTTTTGAGCCTATTCATTACAAACAAACAAACAAACAAACAAACAAACAAACAAACAAACAAACATACAAACAAAGTTTTCCTCTTTATAATATTAGTGTAGATAAATAAAATACAATAGAAAGGTATTATGTGAGCGAAAGTGAGAAAGGTTATTTTGACTTCCAAAAATTAAAACGCACCAATAACTATTACTCAAGTAAATGAAGTACAATATAATGCAATATATATCAGTATGATGTAGTAAGCTATCCCGTGGAGTTCCTTAATACTCTAAACCCAACAGGTCTTCCAACACATATTAATCTCTGTTTGAATATTGGAGCACCAATTTCATGTTATTGAAAAATATTAAGCCTCCAATAGTGCAATGGCACCAGACTCCAGATAAAAGTTCATAATAAATATCTAAAAATACATGTTGAAGTACCTAGTTAGTATGCGGGGTTACACTGGATCTGTGATTCGTGAATCGTGATATGACGTCCACTCCGCCAGTTTATGCTCAAACTATTTTTTACCTATTTTAAACTATTTAAACCAAGCAGAAGATCCTCTATTTGTCGAAATCCCTTTTTTACCCGACAATAGCGGAGCCAAAAGGAAGGTTAGTTATGTTTACGTGAATATTATTCATTGTATTAAACACTAACGGATTGTGTCGCGATTCACTTTTCTTTTTCTTGACGTTTCAGCTACTTTTCAGCAACAGAGTCCACAATCCGTGTTTAATACAAAGGGTAATGATGATTTTACACACATACATACATACATATAATCACGCCTCTTTCCCGTAGGGGTAGGCAGAGGCCACTTCTTTCCACTTGCTACGATCCTTACATACTTGTTTTGCTTCATCCACTTTCATTATTCCCTTCATACATGATCTTCGGTTTAGGGTACTCTTGAACCTGGCCTTATTTCAAGACGTCCCCGATTTGGTCTTGGAACGTCCGCCTAGGTCTACCCCTTCCAACACTTCCATTCACACTCGCATTATACACTTTTTTCGTCAATCGTTCTTCATTCATTCTCTCAACATGGCCAAACCATCTCATCATACCTTTCTCAATTTTTGTCACTACATCTTCTTTCAGACCACAACGTTTCCTTATCTCACTATTTCTTATCCTGTCACCCAGTTTAACTCCTATCATGCTTCTTAATGCTCTCATCTCAACTGCATTTATTCTACTTTCATGTTTCTTCTGCCATACCCAACTTTCACTCAGTACATGATTTTGACACTTATAAACATAATGTTTGTTCCACCGTAGTGCCTATACTACTGATCGGATTTTAATAACTTAATTGTCAATAGATTCGCAATAATAGCGCGGGTGACATGCTATATACGTAGTTGGGTTATAGTTTTTATAACAACCTCCGTGGTCTCGTGGTTAGAGCATTGACTCTCGACTTCCGAGGTCGTGAATTCGATTCCCGCATTAGAACAACAAAAAAATGTTGTTTCCAAGTTTGGTTAGGACAATGTAGGCTGATCACTTGATTGTCTGACAACAAAGATGATCCATGCGTTGGATGGGCGTGTAAGAAGTCGGACCTGCGCCTGATCTCTCGTCAGTCGTGTCTATTATCCGTCACACTGGATAACGAGAGTAAAGGAAGAAAGAGTGCTCTTGTTACTGCGCACACACTTGGGCAATATAAAATTACTCCTGCGTAAGTGGCCTGGTTTCAATTAAACCGGCCATCGTCACCGACACCGGTGTGGGGAGTTATATATAGTTTTTATAATTCTGGTGTATTATACCTAGTCAGTTGACTTTTTTCTGGTATATTATCGTTCACTTACGGTTCCGCTGTTTAAATCTCTTGAGGAAATTTGAATGGAACGGACTACACGCTGATTTCCCTCAAAAATGTTTGATTTTTGTAGGAAATTGGTAAGCTTTGTAAAATTACACTTTTGTTTTATAATTTCCCAATACAGTGTATTTTGAATTAAAAAAACTAAATTTCGTTTGTCTCGCCCAACGAAGGTCCAGTACCCCGTCGGGATAAAGATACACAAAACAGCGCAGTTTTTGTGTCCCTAGGCGCAAGCTGACACGGGTCCTATTTAATGGTTTTTGTTGTTGCTTCTTTTATTTAATGCTCCCAAATAGTCAAAATATTCTTTCTAATTTTTTTATATTCAGGACTTATGCTATTTGTACAATGAAATGCTAAATATACAAGTAGCAAAAATAGAGTATCAAAATAAATATATTAAAACTCCTTTTAAACTTCGACTTTTCGACGGTTTTCTTGATATTATCACCATTTACTTTGAGTTTAGTTTTCCCAATCCTTCATTTACTTAAAACAAGCTTTGTTGCTGTGTGCGAGTTTTAGGATTCCGTAATACTTGAGGAACCCTTATAGTTTCGCTCTTTCCGTCCGTCTGTCTGTCTGTCTGTCTGTCCGTCTGTCTGTCCGCGCTTCTAGCGTCGGTAATAAAGAAATTGATTAAATTTAGTATAATTATAGACTGTGTATAATGTATAATAAATCTCTAACTTGGCATCATAAAATAATAATCTATACTAATATTATAAAGCTGAAGAGATTGTTTGTTTGTTTGAACGCGCTAATCTCAGGAACTACTGGTACGAATTGAAAAATTATTTTTGTGTTGGATAGTCCATTTATCGAGAAAGGTTTTAGGCTATTATAACATCTTGCTAAGCTCATACGAGCGGAGCACTAATCAAGAATGTTACAAAATAGTTTTTTTTCCTTTTGAGAGCTTTCGCTGCGTACGTAAATTATGTATGACAGAATTGTTTCCCTTTAAAAGTTCTAAAAAAAAGTCCGCAACTGTATATGTCTACTATTGTATGCTGATAGATCACGCTAAAAACTCTTTAGGAAAATTATTTTGAACCAAATCGGACAGTAAATTTTGAAGTAATTTGAAAAAAGCATATTACACGTTTATAGTTACGGAACCCTCCTAAAGGCCCCCACAGACGAGAGGCCGATCGTTTCAGCTGGAACTGACGTCAGTTCGGCCTGAACGGATTCGAGCACACACACGGAAAAAATCGCATCCAATCCAATTTACGTCAGTTCGGCCTGATCTGATTCGTGCCCACACACGGAACAGTCGCATCAGTCCATTCTGGTTTGCCGCGCGCTACGGTCGTGTTTATCAATTTTGTATTTAAACACCGCGAAAACTCATACAACGCTTGTACAAGATACACGCCCGCACGGCAGCGGGTCGGGCAAGAACTGAAGCGATTTGTCCACACACGGTCAGGACAGGCCGCGCGTTCAGGCCGATCGGTCAGGCCAGAATTAATGTTGCCAACTTAGTTATTTTACAAAATTTTACTAAATTGAGTATTTTATTCCCTCCTTGGTAGACATTTAGTTATTAGTAGTGTTTAAGTAGGAAAGAGCCAGACAGTAATGATATGCAAAATAGCTACTAAATACGTAATATTTCCTAGTATATTTTAATTTAATGGTAAAATTTATAATCAAATTCAATTAATGAAAAAAATTTAATATAATAAAACCTAAAATGCAGTGGTTTTTGGGGGGCTTCAGGAATTCCTAAGTTAAGTAGCCTCTTTAGTAGTTTTAGTAGAAATCGATACGAGTTTAGTAGTTTCACAAAAAAGAGCTGGCAACACTGGAACGAATCGCTTCAGTCCGTACGGCCGCCTGATGCGATCTCGAAATTGCACACACACGATACGATTTTGCATCCGTTCAGGCCGAACTGAAGGTAGACCGGACCATGTATGGGGCCCCTTAGACATGTCCTGACATGCTCTTGGTTAGGTTATTGTCTCTATTCGCCTTAAAGCTAACTATAATTTGTATAGCATGGAAACTACACCTCTAGTGGCATACAATGGTACCGGTAGTTAATTTTATGCCATACAAATTGTAGTTAACTTCTTTGCAGCAGTGATAAAAAATCGCACTCAACATATTTATATAACTATATAAATAAACAATGATACGAGTATACCACTCCTCTAATCAGTAGGTAGATATATTCTCTTAATTCAAGTTTGAAGAATCAATATATATACAAATAAATAAAATTGAAGTGTCTGTTTGTAATTTTAAATTAATAGCTTTTCACTAAATGCTTTTGAATATTATAATCTAAGGCAGTTACAATATTATTATTTTTTTATTATTTTTGTCTGTCCGTCTGTCTATTTGTCTGTTTGTTCCGGCTAATCCCTGAAACGGCTGGACTGATTTTCAAGGGAATTTCACTGGCAGATAGTTGATATTATAAGGTCTAACATAGGCTGCTTTATCTTAGGGTTACTTTTCCGTTAGTTCTATGCAAACGAAGCTAGTTATTATTATACTAAAAGTGATGACACTAACGGACTGAGCGATGGTGAACGCTTCGGATGAGTGATTAAAATGTCGGCCCTACGTCCCTCTAGGTTATAGGAGTGAAGAGTGAGTGCACCTGTGCTTTATACACAGGTGTTCTAGTAAATTCTCCGCATAATAAACCAACCAGAAATAACCTTGGAGACTGAGTTTCGCTTGGAGTTTTAGAAGTTCGAAAAAAAAATGAAAGGAAAGGAAATAAAGAGAATCGCAAAAACATTCGTCTGACCGAAATTCCAAGCCGAGAGACAAATTTGCTAATGTCGCAAAAAGAGTAGTATCGCATACCAAACTACGATACGATCTGGCATTAATAGTGTTAAAATTATTGATACATTGTTTCACTACGAAAGAAAAACATAAAAAGTAAAAACTCAAAAATCTGCGGTTTCCCAGGACTAGATACATCAGTTTTTCGCCGCCAAAACCCGGTTGGTTTGGGAACGAAAAACCGATTCATTCTAAATGTTATTTGATACTTGAAGTCGTTTCCGAGATTCTGATCAAGAATAGAATTGATCGTTTAAAGTATAAGATAACGCATAAACCTATTTTGACATTAATCGCACCAATAGAGCGCGATTCAGGCTCTACGGATTGACTCGCCACAGATTTATCCTACAATGCAGTCAGGATTCATGAAAACATAGATACGTGGCAGATTTTTAAGAAAACGTTCACGACACAATGTACATTAATATTATGGTAATATGTTACATGAAGCTATTATCGTTAATATTATTTTCGGTGGATTTCTGAGTAAGTGTTCGTGATTGTACTAGTAATATTAAATCCTATACAGGCTTAGAAATGCGACGTTACTATCTATAAATCATATGTCCATCCTAATCCTAGCTAATGTCTGTCTGGAAATGCCTGTAAACCAGCAATAGGACTATAAATTTTTCTCATAAGTCTTTTAATGATCTAATAACTTTTTATAGTTTTATCAGCTTATTGTTTGTTGATATGTGGCTCAGCGGCTCAGCACCAACTCACTCAAGTTGGTGCTCAAACCAGAGATCGCGGGTCTGAATCCTGCCAAAGGAACAAAAAGTTTTATATATTCCTGGGTATCGAATGTGTATGAAATAATTAAAATCATCAAGATTTTAATTATTTCATACTCATTATTTCATTTTTATTGTATACAAGTATTAAATATATTTCCGTTTCTGGTACCTGTAACACATTTTTTTCGAGAGCTTAGCACGGGCATCGTCCATAGATATATTATTATTGTTAGATATGCTTTTTTAGTTTTCTTTTCTCCCTTGCGGGGTCCACTGAAGCTGCGGGCTTGTGGCCAAACTATTTCATCTAAGGTGTTAGTTAATTTATTGATTGATAAAAAATTTCGAACGTTGCAGCATTTATTGAGGATGACCCCTTTTTGTAAAGTTATATACGTGATGTCAGTTAAGTGTTTTAAGGGATGTGTGCAGTAATTTGGGTATGATGCCAGTGGTTGAAATCATTGTTATAATAAGCAATTTAAAAGTACCACATTAGGAAGCAACAAGAATTCCTTTAATTCTAGAGCAACTTTCAAGTTAAATCCGTGCCAACTTTCTTTGAATCTAAATTTAAATTATCTTTAACTTAAACTACGGGATTATTCGACGGTTCTAAATTTAATTTCCACCAAAGCATTTACAAGAAAAAGCCAATATATTTCACGAAAGCGTGTCGTACGTGCTTCGAATGGAGCGTCTCAGGAATTACTGAGGTACAATGTTTTACATTTGTTGCGCCCCACGCAGGATTCACGCTTTGTTTTAGACACGACTTGACAAACTAAGACATTCTTAATAAGGGTTAGGAGGTAAAAGTACGTCAACTATTTAATAGCCGCTATACAGTACCAAGGCTAGTTTGTCTAGTTTCAGCCTGGTGACGTCCACTGCAGGACATAGGCCTAGTAGTATAGGTTAGTTTGTAGTGCGAGTTATTAAGCTGACCGCTGACGTAGTGTGTGTAACTTTATTCTTATTATTTTTATGTATTTCAAGGTATTATTAGAAAAAAATAAGGTTTCTGCACAGATGTATTTTCACAGATTATTTTTTAGAGTTTATGTGGAGGAAGATTCCTCCACATAAACTCTACCTGGGCCTTGTCAAGTCAAGATGCATTCTATAATTTCGAAGGCGAAGTTCGAAAACAAAATGTATGGAATTTGACATAACGCATCGCAAGCGACATATAATTAACGATG
This sequence comes from Glaucopsyche alexis, assembly GCA_905404095.1. Classification (NCBI taxonomy): domain Eukaryota; kingdom Metazoa; phylum Arthropoda; class Insecta; order Lepidoptera; family Lycaenidae; genus Glaucopsyche; species Glaucopsyche alexis. Next base: position 7,350,818 of record FR990058.1, read on the forward strand.
ACATTATGTCAAATCTCATACATTTTTGATTTCGAAGTTCGCCGTCGAAATTATCGAATGCATCTTAACTAGATACCCTGTTCCTTTCATACGTTTATATAATTTTCATAAAAGGAGTAAGAAGTTTTCGCTTCACGTACCTATATATTATATATATGGTGATAATGATGGTGACAGCATTATGATAAAAGCATTTAAAATACGTATATTTTCATCAAGCCATTAAAATACTGACCCCACAACGGTCGGAGCACGTAATAAATTACAATGTAAGTGACGTCACTGACAACAGCAAAAATGGATTTAAACTCAGGCTCTAAAGGTTAGTTCACGCCGGGACGTGACTCTTTACCCGACTACGGCCAAGCTCAAATGAAAGGTTAATGATTTTGGCAGTCCATCTATGTATGTATGTTCGTTCCATCATAGCGTCTAAGCTACTGATTTGACTTTAATAAATGAGGTGCCAATAGATTTATGATGATGACCCGGGAACATTGGCTATATAATTTGCATAGCCAGCTTAAATTTTTAATATAGCGATTCAAAATCGAACTTTATTCCGAACTTTAAGATTATACCTATTGGTAGGTATTAAATAAATATATAAAGGCCAAACTCTTTAAGGCTAGAAAGGGGGTAAAGTAAGGGATGAAAGTTTAAAAGCTATTTTTACCATCCATCCTCGTTCTCACAAACTTTCACATTATAATAGTAGTATGATTGATCAAGCGTACAAAGCATTTGCACCGCTATTAAACAATAAAATCTCAAATACATCGTGATATTGTGTTCGGGAGTAGTCGTGTGCGAGGATGTCGGTCAGATTTAGAACTTACGCAATACAAACGATAGCTTTAATTAAATCGCATTACGCAATGTGGCGATTTAAATCGTTAACGGCGAAAAAAAAATTTAGAAATATAAGGTTTAGTAAAATTTAATATTTTAAAGCGTTTAAATGTTTTTTTATGAATAAGGGGTATAATGTTTTATTTTTACGACTCATTGCAATAATAATAATCTAAACTCTAAAGAGTCGCTTTCTTTTCGTAGTAAAATATAAATACAGCTCGCTCACAGACAAATGTCACACATCAATCAGTCGGATAATGGAAACCGCTGTTTACCCTAATAGCGCCCTGCACACTTAAAGTTAGGACCGCGCATCGGACTGCGTTTCGAACTGAGAGGTATGTAGTTTGGACTACGGATCAAACTGACGTGCTAACTAAATCAAAAAATGTGTCCACGCTTGGGGTAAATTTAATTATTATCGATAAAAACGCAGAATAATATGCGTTTTTACATGCCATAGGTATTTTGCCACGTATTTTTCCGCCCCTGGCAAACGCTTGGTTTCCTGATCAAAAATTCAGATTCGGAAACCTGAATGCTCCATTTAATGCTGCTAAACGCATGTTCAACAAAGCGTACACGTTTTTCCGGCGGGAAATAACCCGACGTACGTTTCGGGTTTCATTCTATGCGTACAACAACGAAATAAGGAATGGCAAACTATCCGCTAGGCACGCGGAATCACAGAACACTATTACTTATATAGAGCGCGGAATTCCGGAATTCTCAAATGATCAGGAAACTTAATCAGGAAACCGAGCGTTTGCATCAGGTCTTCATCATATGGCGTTCCAGTTACGGTGAGATACACTAGTCATTCTAGTGAAAATTCTCCAACAACAACGAGGAGCTAGAGGTGAAAAGAAGATTGAAGAGAAAAAGAGAGGACTTTATATGCATTTTTGTTTATTTTATATACCTATTTTTTGTATTTTCCACTTTTTTAGTGTGCAAGCTCCAAATTACACCTTGAACTTCAAAATTGAACTTTTTTTATAACACGTGTAACTTTCGAACGCGCCGCGTCGCGTCACAGCTTCACTTAAGCTATGTTCCCACAAGCGTTTTTAGTGGTCGGCGACAGTGAAAACAAAACTGTAAATAGAACTGTGCGCTAATACAATTGAACTGAAAATCATTTAGAGCTGTCAAATCTAACATTTGACACTTGACACTTCGATTTTTAGCTCTATTGTACAAGCGCAGAATTCTATTTACAGTGCAGTTCAAAAAACTAAAAAAAACTCTCGTGGGCACGAGGGCTAAGAGTCGATAGTCCTAGATCTAGTCTGCGGAGTGACAGGCATTGTTTGTCGCACCATGCCACTGGGGCGCTATATTGTTAGCTGTGCCTCACTGCTCCCTCTATACTATAGATACAATGAGTTTGGCGACGTCTTGTCCGGTCAAAATCAAGAAGTATAAACTTACTTTTGTGTATACCTACGTGCTATTTATGTGTCACCGTAAAATTATAAAAACGGTTAGATTGTAACATAACTAGTGAAATTGTAATATGTTGAAAGACTGCGGACCCGAAATTATGACGTATCGTATGACGTATCTTTATCTATATTTATAAAAGAAAGTCGTGTTACTATATACAACTCAAGTTTGTATGTCCTTTATAGAATCGTAAACTATGCATTTGATCATGTGATGATCTTTAGAAAAGTCAGTGCATGAGCAAAAAAGGTTTCAGAGTTGGTACTACAAATTTTCGACAGATGGTGCCACTGTCATTTTTAATTCTAAGTCGGTACGAAGTTTGCCGGGACAGCTAGTATTATATAAAAGGTATCAATGCACAGGGAAAACCCTTAAGGCCCTTATTTTAAATTTTACACACGTATTCCTCATATGACGTAACTAAGGTCTACTAAGGAAGGATTTTTCAAAATTCAACCCCCAAGCGGGGTAAAATAAGGGATGAAAGTTTAAAACCTAATTTCACACGGGCGAAGCCGCGGGAAATTAATGCTAGTTGTAAATAGCAATCTTTCGATACATTTTTACAATCTCATTAGTTATATTACAATCCAACGATTTTTACTATTTTACGGTGTCTTATACACAAAAGATGGTTTAGTTTTAATTTTGCGCCACATTGTATTATGTATGTACAAGTACAATCAGAAATGCATGATATAGTCACGATGAATATTAATATAAGAGCTTAAAAGAATAATTCCGGTAAACGACCTCATTATAATTTATGGTATGACCTTGAGAGCCTACAATTACAAAAATTATAATTAAAGCACGCTGCGTGTTGCCGCACATAACGAGGTGGAGTTGTTATGTATAGAATTTTACTCCGAATATGTATTATAAATTCGTAAAGTACTGGGAATGCTCCGAAGCTTTACTCCTATTCCTGCGATTTTATTCTAAAACAAAGAAAAGTGTGTGTGTCAGCTTCGACACACGACTGGAGTTTCCTCCTTATGAACGATAATTATTATATCGAATAGAAATAGGGGGTAAATTAACGTATCTTCTAAAATGATAAGAGAAACAAACATACAGGCTGATAGACCAGCTCATGACTCACCAGAATATCGTAATATGACCTTAGTAAAAAATCTTTAGTTTTCGAGATATTGGCACTTTTAATAATTTCTTAAAAATTACACCTCATGTCAGTTTTTAGACTGCCGCAACTACAATTTCCCGTATTGTGGGATACAAATTTGTATTGCGGAATCTTGACTAGTTCTGCTATTGACCACGGTTATAAACAAAGCTAATAGAGTTTGAACTTTGTGGAAAAAAAGAAAACTTTTCCCTAATCGTGATTTCAAAAACTTTTTCTCCTAACTTTCACTATCTACGACGTCGACTTCTGGGACATCCTGTATATCTCTTATTATTCTTATTATTTATATTAATTCAATAAAAGCGTATTACATAAAGTGTGTTACAAAATAATAATAATAATAAAGCTGACGGTAATAACGAGCTGGTTTCAGGACTGTGAATGAACAAATTCGAACATATTTAAATTTAAAAATAGAAATGGGTCGTAATACGCTGTGTAATGTATTCCATCTCATTCTTTTGCACGTTCAATCGTACAGATATATATATATTTGTCTCTTTCTACGTAACACCTCAACTTTCCGTGCTACACTTGACTTACTCGTCATAAAATATCCGTACCGGGCCTTATAACTCAAATCGTTTCTTAAGGAGTAAACCTAAAAAAAATCAAAGCTGTACTAGAGCGTCGTAGCAGCGCTACAATAATTGCTGAGATTTCATTGGCATTTCGTAGCAAAGCTACATTAATTTAGTTGCGCGGAATTTTACTCTGTGGTTCAGCGCTCTTTTCGCTCTTTTGTTTTTCAGAGGGTTGTAGGTTAATAGTAGATTCGAACACCTAATTTTAGGTATAAACTCAAACTCAAACTCAAAATTATGATTTCCATGTAGGTTATGAAATAACGCTTATAGAATTGTCCTACATGATGCCTACCACCGGTTCGGAAACTAGCCCGGCGAGAAGAACCGGCGTAAGAAACTCGCACGGGGCTTTTAGCAAAAAGAGGGGAAAATTGTTCTTTTCAAAAAATATATTTTTACAATGTTGTAACTTAATCTATATAACATTAGTCATAAGTACATTATATAAGAGCATACTTAAGTACATAAAAGCAGCCTTGCAGGGGCCATCTTATTCCCAAGGTGTGCGATCGTTAATGAAATCACTGACTTTATAATAAGCTTTAGCACACACTATGTACTGTAAACGTAGGTTTTGTTGCACATTTTATAACGTGATGCGCATATTTTGAGCGTAATACAATTTTGGTGTTGCACATTTTGCGTTTTGCACACAATAATTTGATGCACATTTTTCGGTCAAGTGCCGAATTGAACAATACGTGTAAGATGATTTATTTGTACATCTAAACGTTTCAGTTGAAAGTGCGAATCCACTGACCTATTTGGCTTTGAAAGCGCACGGAAAACACAAAGAATGGTAAAGGGGGAGCTTTGAATACGAAATGCTGACTCAACGCCCGTTCTATTATACGGAGAATGGAGCACCGAATGTACGTTTTTGTTATAAAAAACATATAAAAATATGTCGCAGTAATTAATAGGGCTCTTCGAATATTGTTTTAATAATAAGCAGCGAAATGAAAACGAGATATACCTATCCCTTTTTTGCTACTAGACCATGTAATAAAACAGAACGAGATAGGACCTATTCCACATTTGCCGATCGAGCGACAAAATCAATTTTATTTATAATCTGATGATTAAAGGACTTCCAGAAACAAAATGTTATACAATCGAGAAAATATTTTTTTAACATTGAAATACTTAAATTACTGTCTAATGTTACATATCCATACGGTAAGCTACTTATAACACCAGGTCATTGGAAAATGAATAATAATCATATGTATGGACGCTTCACACCACGTCAATCTGTCCCTGTGCGAAGAAATTGTGTTACAGGGACCAGAAAACGGGAAGTTTATTTAATACTTTTATACTATACATATATTTAAGATTTTTATTATATTATACACATATTTAATACACATCCATAACCCAGGAACACAGAAAAAGTTTTTGTTCCTTCGGCGGGATTCGAAATCGCCACCCCCGGCTTGAGCACCAACGCGCTGAACCACTAAGCCACAGAGGTTGTCGAATTTTCTAATTACGAATGATAAACATTAAATTTCCCTGATTGTACGTGAAAAGACGGAAGCTAAATGACATGCTAACTGTACGGTCCCCTCATTTTGTCCTCTGTTTGCGCGGTGCTAATTTAACTTTGATTAACTTTTTGTACGGAAATTTTGAACTGTCTAAACATTGTTAAGGGTTGAAGACTTTGTAATGCAGCCTTTGAGTTTGAGAAACCACAGAGTATATCGACCCCTCTGGGTAGAAACGTCGTAAAAGCCATTTTGGCCAAAATGAGTTTTTAACGGTTTCTTACTCAGAATCGCGAGCTCTATCGATCTGTATATTCGAAATGTTCAAATTCGCAAAAAAAATGTCTTTTACAGCATTTTTCAACTCATTATAAACCCAGTTTTCTTGTTTTAAAATGTTATAAAGCGCAATTATTTCAATTAATTTTTGATATATATGTAGTAAGCGACATATTTTTTAATTTCGTGGTTAATACTACATAATATAATACAGTACTTGAAAATAATACTATCAAACATTTTGTAGTAAAAGACACATCACCAACAAATATGGCTTTTACAAAATTTTCTCGACTTCAAATATAAAAATGAACGATGTCATTTACGTCGTTGACGGGCTAAAACTTTTACAAAAGAAACGTCAAAAAACATAATATTCAAGAGAATTCGCACAGCTACCTTCAAGAAAAAGAACCTAAACAAGATGGAAATAAAATATTCAATGAAAGAAGCTGCAGTAAGCGAGAAAATTACACTATTTGAAAAAAACAAAAAACAAAGGAGAAGTAAAGATTATAGAAAAGGGAAAGGGAAAAGGAAAAGGCAAGAAAGAAGATGAACCTCAAATCCGTCAAACACAAGATGCAGATTATTTACGAGAACTTTATGACATAAACTTGCAACAATATTATAAAGATAAACTTCCTATTTCAGCACAAAAGTATAAAGATTTGAAAAAAATTATGCTATTTTTGCATAGTTAAGACTATGCAAAAATAGTAAGCATTTAACAATAATAACATTATCTTAATAAAATCAGTTCTTCGTAATGTATTCGTAATGTCTACGGTATAAATCTTTTTGAGGAAAACTGCTCAGGTACATTTTGCTCAACTTATACGAAACAATCTTAGCTTCTCGAACTAAAGTAAACATTAAAGATATTGGAATAACAGTGAATGGCACATAATAATACTATGCTTACAGTACAATAAAAAACGTAGTTTTATACTTAATCTAAAACAATAAGAAAGAACATAATAAAATTTAGTCACTATTCAGTCACGTCGTCATCATCATCTTTTTCGTCAGTCTCAATTATTAATGTGTTATTTTTATTAGCACTGTGCGGCATCTCTAAATAATCACTGTGGAACCGTCTAGAAATCGTTCCATCTGTGCATAATTTTTTCAAATGTTATACTTTTTTGCTGAAATAGGAAGTTTATCTTTATAATATTGTTGCAAGTTTATGTCATAAAGTTCTCGTAAATAATTTGGATCTTGTGTTTGACGGATTTGAGGTTCATCTTCATTCTTGCCCTTTCCTTTTCCCTTTCCTATAATCTTTCCTTCTCCTTTGTTTTTTGTTTTTTCAAATAGTGTAATTTTCTCGCTTACTGCAGCTTATTTCATTGAATATTTTATTTCAATCTTTTTTAGGTTCTTTTTCTTGAAGGTAGCTGTACGAATGCTAATATTGCTCTCTTAAGATTGTGTTGATTTTATTTTGATAATGTTACTGCAGTGATGAGTGAGTTGACTGAATAAACAAATTACGTATGTCGTTTATTTTTTGTTCTTAAGTTTATATACAATTTCCAGTTATTTCCAAAGATATCTTTAATAACTTTCATATTATTTTTTTTAGAATCTAAGATTGTTTAATTTGTAAGTTGAAAAAATGTTTCAAGGAAGTTTTCCACCAAAATACTTATTACCTAGACTTACAATACTGATTTTCTAAAGCTATTATTGTTAAATACTTACCTAGTTTTGCATAATTTAGTGGTTACGTTGATTTTATTTTGATAATTTTATTAAAGTTTGTCGGAAAAGTACAATTTTACGTTAAAATAATGAAAAACTATAAAATAATTTGATATTTGTCAATAATGTTTGTCGCATTTAATACACAAAATTACACTTTCTTATTATTACAATTGTCTTTTAATTCAAAAATACCTTCTATAAAACGATGTATTAAGTCTTATACAACTAAATGAATAAATGGTTATAGTCGCGAAGCAAAAAAAAATGTTGTAAAAGCCATTTACAACTAAATTTTTTGTAGTAAAAGCCATGCGATCTCTGAAACTATTGAATATAGAATATTTTGAGTTTCTATTTAGTAAACTACCCAAAAATCTAAGCTTAATGAGCTATAGTGGTTTATTATAACTTCAAAGAATAAAAAAATATGCGTGAAACAAAATTACGATTTTTGTTTTTTGACCGTACTGTAAAATGGCCATTTGGCTTTTACGACGTTTCTACCCAGAAGGGTCGATATTTCAAAGCTCATTTAGAGTGTAGTTCTTTTGAGAAACCTACTACCTTCATTTCAATAACACCGCTTAAACACTGGCGTGCAAAAGTACACTTATTTTTTTCCAAACTATAGAAGTTAGTCCGCCCGTGTAAATACAGTATCCCGCGGGAACGTTATACTTTTTCAGGATAAAAAGTAGCCTAGGTGTTAATCCAGAGCTCAAACTTCTACCATAACAAATTTCATTAAAATCAGATCATGAAAGAGTAACAAAAATACATCCATCCATACATTCATCCTCATAACTTTCATATTTATATTAGTAGGATATATCTCTGTCCGAGCCATCTGTAGTTAGTAGCTAGACATGCTCGTTTAGTCCCTTATAAATATGCTAATGTACGAAATTATATGGCCATGTCTCGTTACCATGTGATTCACTCAAATCCTGATAATAATAATTTATGGCTTTCGTATTTTAATGTGGATTCCTGTATTTAGTTTGCAGCTATATTCGTTTAGAAGCGAGAATTATTTTAGTTAGGTCGTATTTCTGTAAAAACAAACCGCTATTTAAGATATGTTTTTTTACATTATGTAATGTGCCTGTCAATATAAAGTTATTGAATAATAAAAGACAAAACTATCCGCGGAATAGTAAAACCCGCATGAACCGTGCATTTTAACACAGTAAAAAATAGCATTTATCCTTTCCAGTGGTTACTCTACATCTGTGCCAAATTTTACAAAAATCGGTTCAGTAGTTTCAGAGTTTATTAAATGCAAACAAACAATGAAATCTTTCCTCCTTGTAATATTTTCCCAATGAGACTGGTTTTTTTTTTTTCAAATTCGCTATTTTTACTGACTACCTACCATGGACTATAGTGCAATTGGAGACCGTCGGGGATTATTCAGAAGTGAATATATTTATGAATTTATGCAACTTTTATTATGGAGTCAACTTTCCTACTTGAAAAAAAAATCTGCTATTTCATACAAAAGTGCTAAGGTGCTTTACACTTTTGTATGAAACAGCAGATTTTTTTTCAAGTAGGAGAAAGTTAACTCCATAGTAAAAGTTGCTTATATTCATAAATATATTCACTCCTGAAAGTTTCTCGACGGTCTCCAATTGCACCCCGTATTTGTTCGTAAAAATTAAGGGTCACGGGTTCAAAACCCACCGAGGGAACAAAAGGTTGCTGTGTTCCTGGGTCAAAGATGTGTATGAAATATGTGTACTTATAATAAAAAAAAATGTATGTAGGTATAGTATTAAATATATAAGGTTTGGTAAAATCAATTACGGATATTTTGGGCATAATATGATCTACTGCTTATTTAAAGACATTTTAGCAGAAAAATAATAGGCAATCGGACAAATTTTTTTTTATTGCATAAATGAATAGTACTCTTAAATATGAGTAACTTCTCAGAAGAAACCGTATATCAAAAGTCAATATTTTCAAAGGTACAGCGATTTGTATAAAAAATTTCGCGAGCCTCCTAAAAACGCTCCATACTAAAATCGATATACACATGACGTCACTTGAATATGAAGTAGTATGAAGTAGTATATGAAGTATATGGCCGCAGGAATATATTTGTAAATATCTCCGATATTTGTGCGTTTAAGTTCATACTTACCATAATGAATGTTTTTGTATATGATGTGAGTAAACTAATGATGTAGGTTTTGTTTACCAATTTCGCAAAAAAAAAAAATTTTTTTTTGGTATAAAGACTCGAAGAAATTTTGTATACAAATCGCTGTACCTTTGAAAATATTGACTTTTGATATACGGTTTCTTCTGAGAAGTTACTCATATTTAAGAGTACTATTCATTTATGTAATAAAAAAAAATCAGTCCGCTTGCCTATTGTCATACTCAAAAAAAAATTTTTTACTTTATATGGGCGAGTTTGCGTTTTGTGGAGAGCCGCCCATACATTAGATGATTTTTTACTTTGAGTATGACAATTATTTTTTTGCCTAAACATCCTTACACAAGCAGTGAATAACGTGCCCGAAGTATCCGTAATTGATTTTCGAAGACGTTATATATCCCGTTGTCTGGTACTCGTAACACAAGTTCTTCGGATACTTAGCACGGGGCCAGATTGATGTGATGTAAAGCGTCTATAGATATTATATTATTATTATATAGACACAACAAACTAAATGTTATGATTTTCTCGATTGTTCTCTAGTTAACAAGCAGTACCTTACTCCCGAGTCCTGTGTGGGCCGACGTGGGAGGGTGACATTTAAACTGGCAAAAGGTTAAACGCTCAGAACTCACAATATACGATTTCGCACTTGCGTAAAATAACATTTGTTAAACGTTTTGAAGCAATTTGTTATTAGGGTACCATACCCAAAGGATAAAAAAGGGATATAACAATGACTACTGTCCGTCTGTCTGTCTGTCACCAGACTGTATCTCGTGAATCGTGACAGCTAGATATTTAAAATTTCCACCGATGACGTATGTCTTTTGCCGCTAAAACAACAAATACCAAAAGCAGAATAAAATAAATATTTAAGTGGGACTACCATACAAAAAATATGATTTCTTTGCAGTTTAGTACGACACTGTTCGTTAGCGAGTTCGACTCGTACTTGACCGGACAGCTTTTTTTACACCTGAACCCAAAGATTTCAAAACTCTCGTATTTAAAGTAGACTTTCATTTTACTTTGATTGTATTGTAAGTGAAGCGATATGTTATCATAAACTGATTTTGTGAAGCTTGGATCAATGAGAACGCGTTTCACGTTGGTTTAACGTTTACGAGAATACCGGTTTGGCAGTCTTAGCGTATCGGGACTTGATTGTAATAATTGTATTGTTGCAGGTTTTATTAAACACCCCCCGATGGTTGCACGCCTTGACGTGGCGGTGGGGCTTAGTAACCGTGGACTGGACACCCACGGTGAAGCGAAGAGGCAACCAGGGCCGGCTTGTTTGCCGCCGGCTGGCCCGAGGTGGGCGCTCCCAGCGGGCTGGAGGAGTCCGCTGCGGACGCGCTAGGAGGTGGGACCGCAGAAGAAGAGGAGTGCCGGTATTACGGTGCGCCGTACTCCCTATCTTCTGCGGCCGTGGAGGGATCGCAGGGGGAGAGGCGTGGTGGTGTTGTGCTACTCTCCCTACCCCCCTGCGAGCTGGCGGGGCCGTTCCGTAAGGTTAACGGCATTGGTGGGGCCGCAGAGGAAGAGGCAAGTTGGTATTACGGTGCGCCGCTTGCCCTATCCTCTGCGTCCGAGGTGTGGTCGGTGGCAGAACCATAGCCCAGATCTGCCACCGGGTACCGGTTGTGGAGGCTGGTATCCGTGGCCTCCTAGTAGCAGACTCGGGGGGAGTCTGCTACAGTACTGGTGGAGGCCGAGGAGGGAGGCGCACCTTACCATCTGGTGCGCCTGGGGCCTTCGGGCCTTGGATGGAGCCGCTTGTGGGCGGCTGCCGCCGGCGGGGTCGCGGATGTGTGTATCGTTCCCGTGGCCCCGTCACAAGGCGGCGAGGAGGAAGGTGGGGGGTGGTTTTTAGTGGGTATACCGTGGGTCCCATTAGCCTATACGGGAGTCCCACATCACCACTCGGGTGCCCCCTGCGCCTGGGTGGTATGCGTAATGCATTTTCCCCTCCGGAATCAAAAAAAAAAAAAAAAAAGGTTTTATTAAACAGAATTGACCCACTGATATTGATATTTGATACTAAAGATATGGGATTCGTTGAAATAATATAAAATTAGAAATCCGCCTAGAAAACTGAACAATTGAAATATTGTTATTTTACCTATTCACTGAAAATGAAATATCACGAAGAAAAACATTGTTTTTCATAAAAACAAACTCCGGTATAACTAAAACACTTAATTTCGTTTGTGTTATGGGAGTTTAATAGTCTATATACGATGTAAAAAGGTTTTTATAAGTTTAAAGTATGCGTGTAGCATTTATTTCCATTAAAATGATTGCTTCCAGACTGTGTAGAGTTACAATTTTCTATCGCTTCAAACTTAAGATACTTTGCGTTTCTTGTTTATGTTTAGAAAATTGTTAGTTAAAGAATACTAAGCAAGTATCCTTGTAAGTAAAGATTGTAAGCAAACGATAAATTTATCTTATACTAACGAGACAATCTTGTATATAATATATAATCGGAATCTTGGCAACGACTACTACTATAAAATTATGTGTGCTGGCCGCTGGGGGAGAAAAATCGATCTAGCTAGGTCTTACCCCTTAGAAACTGCACATTTTTATTTTAGCAATATATGTTTTTGCTATCGTCGTCGTTCAACAATATATCAATCATTTCAACTCTTAAGTCAGTCTGATTGGCAGCTTGGTGTGCGTATAATACCTACGTATAATACCTACGTATATTTTTTGCGTTATGAGCTCCGTAGCCTAGTGGGTAGACCATTTGGTTCGCACTCGAGAGAGTGTAGGTTCGAATCCCAGGTTGTGGCGTGTACCAATGAGACTTTTTCAGATCTCAAGTACATTAAATACGGACGCTCTAACGATAAAGGAAAACATCGTGAGGAAACCCGCACATGGTTGGCCCCAGACGTACCTATTGACTAGTCATTCCTCTGGACTAGGCTGACTATGTTGTGAGAATGCCGTATGTACTTGGGCAACCATACGACATTTAAAAAACGAACTGTCCCAGGCACTACAGTATTTCAAGAGTGGTTACTTCGCTCGGAGAATACTGTATAAATCATCCATTAACGGATGCAAAGGCCTACGTTTTTTTATTTTTTTCGTTGTTTGGAAATTTGGAATGTAGGTAGTTGTTGTTTGGAAGTTTGGGTTCGAATCCCGGTCAGATAAATATTTTTGTGATTATTATTATTTCTTATTCTGTTATATTTCATATTTATTATTTTATTGTTCTTTTAAAATTCCGAGCGAAGCTCGCTTTCCCAGGTACTCTATTATAGTCGGGGCATCGAGACAGTTGTTAGTTTTGAAATCATTGAAGCAAACTTTTTTATTGACTCATGCACAGAACACAAAAAAAGTTTTCATTTTTTATTTACCAATTTTCGTATGCAAGTAACGCTTGTTACAATACAAAACGTATGCCCCTCGTTGTAGAGTATATTTTACAACGTCAGCCCCCTGTGTTATGCTTTGGCGCGTTTTTAAAATGTTCCATCTTGACACACATACCGAGCACACCTGACTCTCGTACCACATACAATACAATGGCGGGGTTATTTTTAAAAAACCTTTTTACTCGCGAAAAGTACCTAAATAATTTTTTTGTGTAAAAAGTACCAAAATAAATATTTTACGGCACATAATTTAGCTAACAAAACTTACCTGTCTTAATAGCTAACATAATTAATTCGAAGAATATGCATGTGTTTTTTAAATCAGCAAAAGTCGTATTTTGCTCTAGGTAAGTGTCACACTATTCTAGAACACTAGGATTTTGTCTCTCCAACTAAATTATAACAATTGATTACAAAACACCAAACCTGAAAATATATATTATGAACCTGTACCAATACATATTTCTACCAGGGTATTATCAGAACATGGTGCATTCAAGCTGTTTCTTTGTCATTAGCTCATTTTTCCATTCATAAAGTTACGAGTTTAGTGAAGCAATAAATTAGAATCACTCGGTATCAAGACATGAGTCATCAACAAGTGTCGACGAGCGATAAGATAGTAAGTTGGCTGTTGTCTGGTTATCTGACTCACTCATCTAAAGGTAGTCTTCCGATTTATGCGACCGCGACGCGAGACCGCGAATCGAGGCCGTAACCTGCAGGCTTAGCATGGCGATCCATAGAAATGCATTTAATGAAGAAATATACTATCCAAAACAGTTCGTTGCAAAATAGTTCTTAATCCATGATAACAAGGTCGTCAATAGAAGTCAACATTTCTAAACCGCCATATTTTTTAAATGGTTGCCGGGAAATCTTCTGTCAAAAACGAACAAATATTCAAGTATATGACTTAACGTAAAGAAACTTTTTGTCTAGGACCGCCATGATGTGGAGTGGTTGACATTATTGTGGGACTTTTTGACATTAAATTAAGAAATGTTTTTACTTTAGCTGTCAAAAGAGGCCATTTTGTGAGCTCATGCTTGGGAAGAAAAGAAATGTTATTTCTCATAACGACGATACATCGACCTTGCTACCTTATAATAAGACCTATTTTGCTCCGAACGATATAAATGTTTCTTCAATCTGTCATATTTTCTTTTCTTCGGTGTTTCTTCTATGCGCATGCTAAGCCTGCAGCAAGCCAGCGAATCGGGGCCTCTAGTCAAAATGCATTCGAAAACAAAATTTATGGGATTTGACATAAGTCATCGTTATGTGACATGTCGCTTGCGAGGCGTTATGTCAAATCCCATACATTTTGTTTTCGAACTTCGCTGTCGTCCTTGACTAGAGGCCCAGGTTCTCTAGCTACGCTTACCGGTCGCGCTACGCAGGTCGCTGGTTATTTAGTGCTCCAAATAAATTTATACTACGCAGTGGCTCCGCGACCGTATTTCTTTCCGGGTCGCGGTGTCGCGTCGCTTGCATCGAAGGGCGAACTTTAAGGCTCCCATTTATTGTGTTTCACATTTATTGTTTCGCCTACTAACATAGACTTTTAAGTTTAATAAATTGTAATTACTAACAAAATATGGACTCAGTCCTAAAATAAATGTTTTATTATAATATTATTTGACTCTAAAACGAGCATAATATGTACTATAATTTCATCCAATAAACAAATAGGTCGCAAAAAAGTTGGTATCTATTATTTCGATGTAAAGTTCATAAATCTCTTTTATTTTCCGAATAAAGAGAAAAGAAAGGTGGCCAAGAAACGTAGGCAATATAGGGCGTGACCCCTTTACTTAATATGACTCCATAGACGAGCGCATTTCAACTTGGTGAATTCTTGGAGACTACTTTTATCGGTCGCCGCGTATTAGGTAAATATCTTCTAAGTCGCGAGCACTCGCATAGATACGTGGTTAATTTTGCACAGATATGTGAAACATCAGCTTGCTTTAGTGTAAAATAAATATAAATAAACGCGAAACAAAAATGACGGATTGGGCATTTTAAAATTTGACAAAAGCCTACCTATACTATATCTATACTAATATTATAAAGCTGAAGAGTTTGTTTGTTTGTTTGAACTCGCTTATCTCAGGAACTACTGTTTCGAATTGAAATATAACTTTTGTGTTGGATAGTCCATTTGTCGAGGAAGGCTTTAAGCTATATAACATTACGCTGCCACCAATAGGAGCGAAACATCAGTGAAAAATATTGCAAAAACGGAGAAAATTATTCATATTTGAGGGCTACCGTTGCGTGCGCTGCATAAACGGTTCAAGTTACACAAAAAATATGTATGAAAGAATTATTCCTCTTTAAATGGTCTAAAACAATGTCCGCGACAGTATATGTCTACCTTTTAAGATTGACTCACTATAACCTTTTTTATGGTAATCAAATTTGGTCGAAATTAATGCATTATTGCGCCATCAGTTGACGCGGACGAAGTCGCGGGCAACAGCTAGTTAGTTATAAAGGTCAGTTTACAAAGCGACGAAATAGAGATAGTAATTCAAAATTGAATTTTATTCACTACACAAGTAGATACACGTTCTTCTTTATCTTTTTATAGTTAGCTCTGTAGTGATTCGCCAATGTCAGAGTGAGGGACGGAGAAAGATACGCGTTTCATTGCAAGAGTTCGAATGTCAAGTCAATGTCGAGAGCGCCGCTTCCTGCAATGAAAAGTGTATCTTATTGTGTACTAAATAAAGTTCAATTATAAATAGCTATCTTAAAAAACGCAGCGCCGTTTCGCATACAATCATGATGTGAATTGACCCTATTTTCGTGACTTCTTGCAAACAGATTTGTCTCGGATTTAAGATCTTAATGTTTTTCTGATTTTGGAGGAAGGAAATGTCGCGTGTTGATAATGACGAAGACAGAATCATCTTAGCCTTGACCCGAACTGAGCAATTCCTAAATATTAATCAGAACTGTTATTGTTCGCTACTGAATTGCAACTCTAGCGTAATTATTCCTGGGACACATGAATTTGAACCCAAAAGTTACGCGTTAAGGTCGATTTCGGAGCGACCACACGTACTGCGGCGTTTTGGTGCCCAAACTATTGTAGTTACCAGAATAAACAAGAATTATATTCCATTTTGAAGCGGTCGTTCAACTTCATGCGTTAGGTATTAATACGTCGGACGTTACGTAAAACCTTAAT
This sequence comes from Glaucopsyche alexis, assembly GCA_905404095.1. NCBI lineage: Eukaryota > Metazoa > Arthropoda > Insecta > Lepidoptera > Lycaenidae > Glaucopsyche > Glaucopsyche alexis. Next base: position 7,367,123 of record FR990058.1, read on the forward strand.
AATCCGGAAAAGTCCGGAAAGGCCTTAATTCCGAATTCTGGTCAGATTTTTCGGAGTCGAACGAACGGTGTGATCAGAATATCTTTCGAATCCAATTTTTGTATACTTTTTCGCAGGAAATTGGGTGTTCATTCTAGAACGTTATGTATAAAACACTAAACCGAAGAGCATGTATGAAGGAAATAATGAAAGTGGACGAAGCGAAACAAGTATGTAAGGATCGTAGCAAGTGGAAAGAACTGGTCTCTGCCTACCCCTACGGGAAAGAGGCGTGATTATATGTATGTATGTATAAAATAGTCTAGTAGTAATGACTAATGACAGAGATTAAAGAGGAACAGATGATCAGCTACATATTGATTTAATTGTGCGACTACAAACATACGGTGTGTCCACGATTGTGTGGAAAAATCATGGGCCGTTGAAGAGGACGTCAAAATTTTCCAATTTCAATCGTTCTATGAAAGCTGTTCCTCTGTACGTAAGTATAAATATTTTCTACTCTGTGATAATGACCCAGTACGTAGGTACTAGATACGTGTAAATGTTTCTACTATAAGCTTCTTTAAGAAAAGTTTCAAGTGAGAAAAATACAATGATAATAATTATTGTACTTAGTATGAGGCCAGACTGACTGACAGTGAAGCAACCATAGATATTATTATTATTTATTAGAATATGTACACCGTAAGCCCCAGAAATATTGCTTCAGTTTTAAATGAATTTTATTTCTAAAATATTTACGTTTCAAATAAACATCATCAATTTGTTACTTAAATTGAGTTTACTTAAGAAGAAATTAATATAATTTTCCTACGTATTTATACTTAATATTTAAGCAGTAACGACTTTAGGCTCTGTAATAAAATAAGCATAAAATACTTACGCAAATTAAAAAGTTAAAAAAACGTACCTATATACTTAATAACAAAATCACAAAGTACCACTAAAACTCGTATAAAACAAATGAGGTTATTCTGGTAAGAGGCCGAATTTATTAAATTCAATTTGTTTTATAACCACCGAGCGTAATACGGCGATCATAAACAATAGTCGACTAACTAAATCTTAATAATGAACTTACTCGGTAAGGCTCGGACTACATCATCCGGAAACTTTCCGGCCGAAAACAAAAAACAGCGCCGAAAATAGAACTCTGCGCTAAGTGCCTTTTCACATGCACCGATAACCGGGTAGCCGGTGCCGGGTACCTGGCGATGAAGTGTTGTAATTTCTAGTCATGTTTGTCGGCTTTAGATACGTAATAATGGCCCGTAAGTCGTAACATAAGCTCAATTCCGAATTATGTAGTCAGAGCTTTAAGCCTATGAGAAATATCAAAGATATAGAACACGCGACATATTTTATGACCTACTTATCGACCAATACTCTTTTGGCTGTGTTTGTAAAAAGAATGTAAAGCTATTAGTACCTAGGTATGTACGCTATTTATAATGTAATATTTCGCATGTAAAATAAAAGCTACTTATATAAAACATTTGCAAGTTTTTATAATTGCGTATATGGAAATTATGCCTGCTAAGATTTGTTGATGAAAATGTTTCACAACTTTTTCAAAACACAAAATGTTTCACAACATTACACAAAAACAAAACTAGCACATAAATAATGTCCACATCACATTAGATTAGACCTATCAATTAAATCTAATCATTTTATACTGAAGCATTTTTACTTAAAGATGTCTAGTTTCATTTCTATAAAAAGCATCAAAATACAGCAAAGTAGAAAAACAATAATAAGGTACAATTTTGTGTCATGATTTGTCATAACTCATAATACACGGTGAACATAACACAATAATATGTTTAATCGTGACATACTATTCACGAGTTGTTAGTAATGTGGGACTCCACAGTCTACACCACGCTACACCCAAAAGTAAAGCTAGAATCGATGAAAGCTACGAGTAACATCTACGTAATGTGGCGGGAAACTTGCATGAATATGTTGCGAGTTGCGACTAAACATACTGTCGTGATATCATGATTGGGTATAATGTTTAAGATATTATGTTTTCTGTATGTAATACTTCGTTTTAAAACATATTATGATGAAATAAATCAGTCTTTGTTTACAGCTATGTTTTAGTGTAAGTCTATTGTAAAGGATTGAGGTTAGGTTTATAATAAGTCGATAATTCTCAGTCTGATGAATAAAACTGTAACCGAATTTGTGATTGTTATTCTTCTATCTATTATAATATTATATTATCAGCTATTTAAGTTTCGAACTTGTTATTGCATTAGGCTCTGTGTTTTGTGAATTTCGGCCGCGTCTGAACAAGAAACTGTGGCTGGACGATTTTAGTTTGACAGCCTGGCATTAAGCCCTTGATGAAATGAAATGTCTGGTGATGTTTCATCGAATGCGGTCTTCGCGGACTTTGTGTGGGGCCAACGGGGAAATGGGGCACTCGGGCTCGTACCTGTGACGCTGAGCAAGGACATGGTGGGGCGCTCGCCCCGGCCGCGCGGGCCGGTCGGCGGGGCCGGCGCCTCACCGGCCGCGCGCCATCCCCTCGCCGCCTGTGTCGCCCTGCCAGCCGAGCCATCTACGGCCCGGCCATGCCAACGGCCGGCTCGGATATCGCACTGTCACTCAGAAACACTCGCGACGCGGACGAAAGCTCGCTCGGCTCGGATCGTAATAAGGCTTCGAAAGCGCATCCACACATTTTTACGCTGCCGCCGACTACGCAGGCGCAGTGGCGCCGCTCTGACATCACCGGCACCCGGATTATTTTCGCCCGGCGGGGTAAATACCCTCCCATCGATCGGGCCCGGCCGGTTGCAATTATTGCACTGGCCTAGTCCTCGGACATTTTCAGACGGGCCCCCGCTATATATTTATAAAGCGGATTCCTAATCGACGCTTCAATTCGGCCGTTACCTAATCTCGGTGTCGACTTTTGGAACAACAAAGAGGCAAAAGTTCTTCGAAACTGCCGAACCGAGTTCAGCGGTGTATCGGGTGGTAAAACTCACTGTATGTCCACGCGGGTTCAAATCCCCCCGGATTGTTTTTTCGTAGTAAAATTCTTAAATAATTAATAAAAACAAACAATAAAACTTTCCTCCGTGGGGATTAAAAAGTTAGTGAACTCCTTCCTGGCCGTAGCACAGAATATATAATCCCACCAAAACATCCTGTAAAAAACTAGCCAAGTCTCGATGGAGCTGCTTGTTTATCTCTAAAAAGTAATGAAATCTAGACAAAATCGTGCCAAGTCTAAGGTTCCTTACTGCGGTTTCTTTATTATTATAGTCATGTTGTGTGACTTGGCCGTTGAAGGGCACACAAAAGGGGCTCCATGACACCATTGCTCCAATACGTGTGTTGTACAATCAACAACAGTCTAAAATGAGACACTAGCGTGCAATTACCAATACCTGTATGGGCTATTATCTCGCTTAACAAACATAGGTAGTTACAAATGTAAACAAAATTGACTTGTACCCACTAAAGTAGAAAGAATATTCAACGGCCAAGTCACTCAACATTAACTATAATAATAAAGAAACCGCAGTAAGGAACCTTAGACTTGGCACGATTTTGTCTAGATTTCATTACTTTTTAGACATAAACAAGCAGCTCCATCGAGACTTGGCTAGTTTTTTACAGGATGTTTTTGGTGGGATAATTCCTATTCTGATTGTGTTTATAATGTAATCTATCTAAAATGTAGTGCATATCTGTAAGTGATGTAAACACTAGCCCTTATGCTCTACTACATGTGCTAATTATTTTGTAAGTGTTTATATTGTTGATGTGCCTAAATAAATAAAAAAAACTGCTAGAAGTTGCTGCAGTAAGCGTCAGCATAGCTTTTCAAAATTGATCTTTAGTAACTACACAATAAAATATACGTTTCATATGACATCAGTCATACACTGCACATGCGCTGAGCACCTGACATTCGGACTCTTACAATGAAACGTGTGTCTTACCGTGTAATGAATAAAGTTCAATTATGAATAGCTATCATAGATGTATATATGTCACCGTAAAATTGTAAAAATTGTAATAAAACAAGCGAAATTGTAAAATGTCCGACGCGAATATGCTGCCTATAATTTCACACATTATTTTTCGTTAGTTCGTTTTGACATATTTTTAACCCCCGACGCAAAAAGAGGGGTGTTATAAGTTTGACGTGTCTGTCCGTCTGTCTGTCGGTCTGTCTGTCTGTCTGTCTGTCTGTGGGTGTGTCTGTCTGTCTGTCTGTGGCATCATAGCTCCCGAACGGATGAAGCGATTTCAATTTAGTTTCTTTTATATTAAAGGTGACTTACATGCGAGTGTTCTTAGACATGTTTGATGAAAATCGGTTGAGCCGTTTAAAAGTTGTGGGGGGTGAAAGCGGGGAAGAAAATCCGAATGTGCAAATATACTCGAGTAAGGTCTCAAATGAAAGCGCACTGAAAGAGAATATTGATGACTTAATCGACAGTGTTCGTAGCTTCGTTTGATGAGATAATTGGTGGTGGGAAGATCAGCCGTTTGAAGATGATCAGCTCTTTTCTAGTTGATGAGGGGATCTGACTAACTTTCCAATGTCCGATCGATTCAAAATTTGGTACTGTGTTACTTCAACGATATTCAAAGAACATGCTAATGTAACCATGACCTGATCAGCCGTTTGAAGATGATCAGCTCTTTTCTAGTTGATGAGGGGATCTGACTGACTTTCTTATGTCCGATCGATTCGAAATTTGGTACCGTGTTGTTTCAACGATATTTAAAGAACATGGTAAGGTAACCATGACCTGATTAGCCGTTTGAAGATCATCTTTTCTTTATTAGTTGATAAGGGGTCGTCCACATGTCCTATCGATTCGAAATTTGGTACCATGTTACTTCAATGACGTTGAAAGTAAAAAATAATAATGAAAAAAAAAATACTTTAAAAAGGATAAAATAAAAGTAAAATTAAAAATTTTAAAAACCCCCCGACACAAAAAATAAACTCTAAAAAATAATAAATAATATTTTAAACCTATTATAATTATATTATCACATATAATATTAAGTAAGTTAAAATAATTTTATTTTCCAATCGTCGTCTCGTCGGGGGACCGCTTTGTGAAAAAAACACGTGTAGTCGCAGAATGAACAAAAGAATTTACTCCGAAAAAAATTTGCTCATAAGTACCTACTTAAATGTAATTCGTAATAATTAATTAGCTGTTGTTGTAAAAATACTTTATAAACTTTAGCGGTCCCCCGACGAGGCGACGATTGGAAAATAAAATTATTTTAACTTACTTAATATTATATGTGATAATATAATTATAATAGGTTTAAAATATTATTTATTATTTTTTAGAGTTTATTTTTTGTGTCGGGGGGTTATTAGTTTTTACATTCTCGTTAGTTATTTTACAATATAACGGTTTTAACAATTTTACGGTGACATATTATATAACTAGATGTTGTAGACGACTTCGTGCGCGCAAAAGGAAATCCCGCAGTAACCGTACATTTTGCCGCGATAAAAGTAGCCCATGTCCTTCCCCGTGGTCTAATCTATACCTGTACCAAGTTAAAAGTCCCCAGTTAAATGACCCCACTTTTGAGATTTTTGGGGCCCTGTTGAAGTACGGTGAAAACCAAGATGGCGTAACATTTTAACCTATGAAGTTTTATTATGTCAAATGTACCTACGTCAGAGCCTATTTTGAGTTTTGAAATCTTTATAGCCATCTTAAAACAGCGCTGCGTCTGTGAGCTGACCCAAAGTGTAGCCGCCTTTGATTAATTATTACATAGATACGTTATATCCTTACAAAACTGACATTATTTCTGTGCCGCGAGACACATTGACAAGGGACGTATAAATGTATCCCACCAAAAACATTCTGTAAAAAACTAGCCAAGTCTCGATGGAGCTGCTTGTTTATCTCTAAAAAGTAATGAAATCTAGACAAAATCGTGCCAAGTCTAAGGTTCCTTACTGCGATTTCTTTATTATTATAGTTAATGTTTAGTGACTTGGCCGTTGAACATTCTTTATACTTTAGTGGGTACAAGTCAATTTTGTTTACATTTGTAACTACCTATGTTTGTTAAGCGAGATAATAGCCCATACTGGTATTGGTAATTGAACGCTAGTGTCTCATTTTAGGCTGTTGTTGATTGTACAACACACGTATTGGAGCAATGGTGTCATGGAGCCCCTTTTGTACCCTTGTGTGCCCTTCAACGGCCAAGTCACACAACATTAACTATAATAATAAAGAAACCGCAGTAAGGAACCTTAGACTTGGCACGATTTTGTCTAGATTTCATTACTTTTTAGAGATAAACAAGCAGCTCCATCGAGACTTGGCTAGTTTTTTACAGAATGTTTTTGGTGGGATTTCACTTCTTTTTGTAGAAACGTGGGCATATTGATTTATTTTCCTAGATTTTAGTGTAATTTGTTTATTTAATTTGTGTAATGTTCGAGTAGAATAAAGTTCGAGTAGATTAAAGGGGCCTGAAAATGCGGCAAAATGGTTCTAGTAAAGAATGGTACGGCAGTGTTTGCTTCGCGCTCGACTTGGCGGGGGCACTACCGTGCCCCCAGATCGACGTTCTGGTCTTATCTAGAGGTTCTCAAATAGGGGCCTGAAAATGCGGCGAAATGATTCCAGTAAAGAATGGTACGGCAGTGTTTGCTTCGCGCTCGACTTGGTGGGGGCACTGCCGTGCCCCCAGATCGACGTTCTGGTCTTATCTAGAGGTTCTCAAATAGGGGCCTGAAAATGCGGCGAAATGGTTCCAGTAAAGAATGGTACGGCAGTGTTTGCTTCGCGCTCGACTTGGCAGGGGCACTGCCGTGCCCCCAGATCGATTATCCTAGTTTTTATAGTTTTCCCTTTATGTGGCCATTAAACCCCAACTCTGTACCAAATTTCAGCTCTCTAAGTTTATGGGAAGTACTAGTTCTATTTTGATGATCATGAGTGAGTGAGTGAGTGAGTGAGTGAATGAGTGTCGAAAATGCGAAACTTTGCTTTCGCTTAACTTCGGAACTAAATGACCTACAGACTTGAAATTTTGGATTTTAAGTACGTGATTATAGCTTATTGGATGACGAAAATTTCTGCGTTCTGGTCTTATCCAGAGGTTCTCAAATAGGGGCCTGAAAATGCGGCGAAATGGTTCCAGTAAAGGATGGTACGACAGTGTTTGCTTCGCGCTCGACTTGGCGGGGGCACTGCCGTGCCTCCAGATAGTACAAGTAGCCGTAGTCTTGAGAAATATTAAGTTTAGGTACATTTCTAATGTTTGTCTGTTATAGGTACTAAGTAGATATCAAATGCTAAGTAGCTTTTTCATTTAACAAGACTTTTAGTAAATATTATACTTAGGTCTTTATTTTTTTCTAACAATTTAAATGATGACATTTTAATTGAAAAGTAAAAATGCACAAAAAAGTATGAAATAAAACTTATTTTCTAAAGAATTCCCCTTTTAAATTTGGCTATTTCTCTACTTAATATTCTTAATTTTGAAGTCGATACCAGCCAAAACGATATTCGACAATATTATATAGAACTCACGTTCATATTTGCTGGTACCGACTTCAAAATTAAGAAGATTAAGTAGAGAAATAACCAAAATTAAAAGGAATTATTTAGAAAATAAGTTTTATTTCATACTTTTTTGTGTATTTTTTCTTTGGAAGTCGGTTTAATTTTTTGTTTAAAAATAATAATTTCACCCCTTTTAGTTATATATTTTGTTAAGTTCTTATTAATACGTCTTAAGAACGTCTAAAATAAACGATCGAATGTATAATTGAATACGCGCCAAGCTTCCATTAGGTAATTGTTGTTAAGGTGATAATGATGATTACTGTAAGTTACAAAGTGGCATATGCTTGCAGTTCTTTAAACAACGCTGAAATCCCCAAACATGTATCTATAAGGAGTCAGGAGTTCTGTTCAGTACTTTCGGACCCAGGGTATACCTTGAAGCAAAATCTTACTTTTTGGTAGCATATGCTTGAACTACTTCAGAAAAAGTCAAAATCACCATATGTGTCCATATAAATTTCGAGGAGTTCCCTCGATTCCTCATGGATTCCATCATCAGGTCACCACTTTGATATCAAAAGAACCAATTTGGGATTACACCCAGGATTACATCACAGAAAAAAAATTGAAAATCGGTCCACAGGCGGCGGAGTAATCGTTCAACATACAAAAAAATAAAAATATATATAATATATAATACAGCCGAACGTATAACCGCCTCCTTTTTTGGAAGTCGGTTAGTAACCAAAATGGATAAAATAATGAAACGGCCAATATTTTCACCTAAAAATTAATAATTACATCCAAACTTAAAATAGTAAATGTCAAGTTATCCAACCTATAACGCGGTCACATTAACTTGACGCATGGGCTTGATGACGTCATTTTGGCGTTCTGCAACTACAACAGAAACAAACAAACGAACAAACGAAAATATCGACGCGTGTATCGGTAACAGAGATGTTGACCATAGTGACGTTTGCCCGGCGAGCTAAGGGAACGCGGTGGGAAGCGGGCAGGGCTTTGCATTCCAGCGATGCGTCATGTTAATGTGACCGCGTTGTAAATATAAAATACAATATCATCCATCCATCCGTCCATCATTTAAATACCTAAATCGGCTGCGGCCTACGACACCGCAGCGTTATTTTGCGTGCATCGGTGTGGCGAAGTAACGCGTTGCCATGCAATTTGTAAATAGGTTTTCTTTAATAAATACGTTTGGCGACGCCATTCTTGATAAGAACAAAATAGTATTTGACCTCCTTCATATTCCTCCTAACTTACGAACCTATAAGAGTTTTTCAATTTACATGAAACTAGCTGTCCCGGCAAACTTCGTACCGCCTTAGAATTAAATTTGTTGACGTACTGACACACCACCACGTACAGCAGCACCACCTACCGGGTCCAATTGCAAATTTCATTAAAATCGGTCCAGCCGTTTAGGAGGAGTTCAATGACATACCGCACAGAAGAAATATGTATATGAGGTTCGGTAAAATCAATTACGGATATTTTGGGCACATGATATATTGCTTATGTAAAGACGTTTAAGCAGAAAAATAATTATCATACTAGAAAAAAAAATCTTCAGGGCGAGTTTGCGTTTTGCGGAGTCACCCATACATGAGATGATTTTTTACTTTGAGTATGACAATTATTTTTTTGCATAAGCAGTTGATCATGTGCCCGAAGTATCCGTACCTAATTGATTTTCGGAGACATTATATAAAGATACAGCATTCTCACTGCTCCATTTCGTGTATGTAGAGTAGGTTTTGGAAACAGGGCTATAGACCAAAGAGCCTGCCATGGCGTCTATCCGTCCGATCAGAGAGTTATTACATTCCTTAAACCGGAACATTTCTGTAAAAATATGATAGATTTTGGCATCTTCTTCTCGGTATGATAAGAGTTTACTGTTTCGGTAAATATGAGACCATTGTTTTTGTTCATGACATGAAAATGTGGCTTTTACTGTAGCTAAAATTTACACAGTGTAGGTTTCTATTACCTAGTACATAAATATAGCCAGTGTGAAAGAAGTTTAAGAAGTTTCACTTAAGTGGGTTGTATTATGTACTTAAGCGTTTTTCTATCTATACTAATACCACTAAAACATTTTCATGTAAAGTGATGCCAAGATTCTACACCTTAGTCAAAATATGTGGCCTGGCCATTTCGCTACATTCGCTTGGCCGTAAGGTGAAAGATTTACAGACTGTTTTTCTGTTATACTATTGTTGTAGAAACGAAAAGGTCATACCACTTGATTTAGGTGTATAGTTTGTGAAATTAGGCTTGCAGAGTTAAGGCGTGTAGATTTAAAAGTTTGGTAGAGTCAGGAGCTTGGTTTTACATGAGATCTGATAGCTTTTTGACAGTGGGAGTCATGTGGTATCGTCTTGGCATTACTTTACCTGAATATGTTTTAGTGGTATTTATTTCACTTCTTTTTTAAAGTTGTTATGACAATATTATTTTTATCTTCTTTTTTACTTTATTGTTACTATTTATAACTCGGATCCCTACAACAATTTTCAGACCTCTAGAGTAAAAAATTGCATAGGTTGCTCCTACAAATTTTCATCCCCTAGTTGAAGGGGTTGGAGGATAAAAATTCCAAGTTAGACAATTTTTATGTTGCTTATGTGCTAATACTAGCTTACATACCAAATTTCAGCTTTCTAGGACATCCGGAAGTACGCCATAGTTTTGTTAATTATCAGTGAGTCAGTGACGAAATCAGAGTTTTTGAGATATCAATTAAATCTAAAATAAGTAACTTATGCAATAATAAAACCCACTAAAGCGGCTTTAGCATTTTGCGTAATGGAGAATGTTTTTAAAGAACTAGGGGGAAAACGAGCAAACGGATCACCCGATGGAAAGCGATTACCGTCGCCCATGGACAACCGCAACATCAGAGGAGTTGCAGTTGCCGGCCTTTAAGAAGGGAATACGCTCCCTTCTTGAAGTTTGCAGGTCGTAATGGTCCGGAAATACTGCTGGCGACAGTTCATTTCAGAGTTTTACAGTGCGCGGCAGAAAGCTTCGGGTAAAGCGCACGGTGGAGGACTGCCACTCATCAAGGTGATGAGGATGATAAATATTTTGTTGCTTGGAATGGTAGCGAAAGTGCAACAGGTATAAGTCCGAACAATTCCTCGGAGCACTCTCCGTAATATAGATACCTAGAGGATGTAGAGCGATGCTACATCTCTACGTAGCTCTAAGTCAAGCCTGTTTGAAACATTATGGCAGTCAACAATTCGAGCGGCACTTCATTGGATACGATCCAGAGGGAGAAGCTGGTACTTTGGTACCACTGCCTACTGAAATACCGAAGGGCCTGACTGAAAGGGCCGAACTGAAATACTGCTTTGCCCTTCTTCAGAACACCAAGCTTCTTGCAGACTAACTTGGCCTTGCCCTCCAGATGATATCAAAATTGGACCTTGCTCAAAATATTAACACTGTAAAATTATTAGGATCCATCAATGAAGCCAAGAAATCAGTGGACGAAGGTTTTGTGGCACCTTGTCAATGAGCTAGTCCCAATCATTGTTACGTAATTCGCACGTGCCACGTTCCGGAAACCCCCGACTTTTCCCGAAAATGCACGAAGTAAGAATATCGATCGAACACCGCAAACGCGATATCGTTGTGACGTTATCAAAACGTTTCATACTGCAACGTAATAAGTATACAACCAGCTTATTGCAATAAATACCTTAAGATAAATGTGTAGAGCTCATTTTCGCAATTCCCTCGAAGTATTATAGAGTGAAAATGGGAGTGATATCACAGTTACTCATGTGCAATCCTCCTGACCCACATTACACGCCATTCTTATGCATTTTAACTGTAAACCAAGCTTACCGACTTATTTACCAGAATTTTCCTTCCCATAACACTTTTAGCCTAATTTCTTTGAAATGAAAACTTCTTTGGCAATGATAATTTGAAACACGATGAAACGAAAAGTGGTAGTAGGTACCTAAAAAGAGAACAACATGAGTATCTACCAACTTTTTGTGCAACAATCATAGAAGGGCATAAAAGTACCTAACTAGGTATATTCGAGCACTCACGGTCCAAACAAACAACTCACATTTTAGTCTCACAATTTTACATAATACTTATTATCTATATTTTAATCATAATTTGTGGGTACTTAGGTAACCCGATTACCACTGGCCATGTTTATAACTCCCCGCACTGATTTCGGGGACGGTGGTCGATTTCATTGAAACCTGGGGGGCAATTCTGCTAAATAAAACCTGCATTAATACAAATACATACAAGTCCTGACGCGCTAAAACTCTCAAAAGGTGTTTTATGAACGTTAAACGAACGTGAAACGCGCTCTGATTGGTCGAAAAGTCATAAAATCCGTTCACGGTAACATTTCGCTACACTTTCAATCCAAACAAAGTAAAATGAAGTCTACTTTAAATACGAGAATAGTACACAAGAGTACCCTCTTTTCCTTTACTCTCGTAACCCAGTGGGAGGGATAACCGACACGACTGGTGAGAGATCAGGCGCAGGTCCAGGGGTGGTCGACTTTGTATGAATGACCTTGGACCAAAAAGGGGGCAGTTCGGTGCGACAAGAATGGTTATATTTCAATATATCGCTCTCTGTCTTACATGGTTAATATTACATAAAAGTTACTTAAAAACCACAACAGATGACACTATCCCGCTTCTAGATCACGCTATCGAAAACATTAGACGTATGTATATAAGGGATCACGAACATTTTGTGGCGTAGTAGTTATGATTTGTGCGTGGGGGTGGTTGCTCGGTTTTGTTGGAATGCAAAATTTAACTCTAAAGAGAAATTTAACGTTAACTTAAACTTTAATTACGTATCTTCAATTTCCCGCCATATTCATATAATCAAATATTTAGTCCTCCTTTGTTGGAAGGCGGTTAAAAGTTTGAGGGGGCAGCTCACTAGAGGCGCTATTTGGTCCCAATTTTTTTGTATGAAGTCGACCTTCTTCTCCGCGAGTAATAGTGTTCTGTGCGCAGGTCTGACTTTTTACATGCCCATCCTATATTGCCTGAATCCTGATCAGCCTGCATTGTCCTAAACAAACTTGGAAACAACATTTTTGATGTTTCAATGCGGGAATCGAACCCATAACCTCCGAGTCTAGAGCCAAGCTCCAACCACTAGACCACGGAGGCTGTTGCCATGTTTACCCGCAGCGTCACCTCCCTAGTAAAAAACGCAACGCGACACGAGATATGTAGCGACAGCGCGCTTTAGATATTTGTCTCCCGTCGATAAATTTGTTTGGCGCTAAAGTTTTGGAAAGGAGTTTTGTCGCCGACGCGCTGTTATGGTCGCTACAGACCACAACGATAAAACTGCACAGTTCGGTAACAGTTTACAGTGGACACATTAAGTATGTGTGTCCATTCGGGCGGTCTAGTGTGAAGATGTAGTACAACTGTTTTATATGCGTCTGCTGTGACCGAACTGTGCAGTTTTATCGTTGTGGTGTGTAGCGGGTATTAGTGTGTGTGCGTGCATCGAATCGGGCGGTCTAGTATAAATATGTAGTACTGTATACGTCTACTGTGACCTGTCTGTGACCGAACTGTGCAGTTTTATCGTTGTGGTGTGTAGCGGGTATTACAATGTGTGCGTGCGTCGATTCGGGTGAACTAGTATGAAGATGTAGTACTGTATACGTCTACTGTGACCGATCTGTGCAGTTTTATCGTTGCGGTATGTAGCGGGAAACAGGTACCTTGGGCAGCACGAATACTCTGCCAGAAGAAATTTGCAGCAGCCAGCCATATCAATCAGTTTATGAGCAGCATAGGGCTGAGAGGACGATACTGTAATGCGAAGTATAGCGGGCATTAAAGACATATCTTGCGTATCGTCTGCGGCAATAATAATTATGCTGGGCAATCAGAGGAGCTATACATCTAACAAAACTCCACACCATGGGATTCCACTACCCTCACTTGACGAAATACAACGAAAGCGTTATTTCGTGCCGGTATTCTTAAAGACCATAGTATAACTCCGGACAGTCCCTTCATGCTTCGACAATTCGCTATTTGTTTATATCAGTAGATTAGATTGGACTAGCAAGTACTAGTGGGGACACCAAAATGCTTAATATTTTTATGAGCCAGGTAATAAATGTAAAGTTGCTACTTTTTTTTAATTTCGTGGTTTTAAAATAAAATATTTTTTATAGTAGGTATACATAATATATTTTTTTTTGATTTCATAAATAAAAAATCTCACATGTCTAGCAATTCTAATAAGGTATATTAAAACAATAATATTTATATATTTTTATAAACAATTTAAAATGATTATAATGTATACTTTTAAAAAGCACTGTGTCTTAAAATATATATTGTTATTGCATTATATAATATACTAGCTTTTGCCCGCGACTTCGTTCGCGTGGAACAGTTACTTTGGGAATTGGGATATCGCTAAAATATACCGGCGACTTCATTTACGTTGAAGGAGAAGCGCTTCCCTGCCCGCGACTGCCCGCCGCGCGCCCCATTATTTTATTACTGCGATATTTTCTAAAATACTCATTGAAATCAAATGATGTAAACGGCAAAATACTTCTAAATTAAATGCTTGTAATGAATTACGTATTTACTTGGATAAGGATTAATATCATCTTTATGAAAACACTCTTACAAATAATGCTTAATTTTGGAACAAATTTGGTTATCATAAAAAGGTTATTGTGAGCGAACCTTAAAAGATAGACATGTACTGTCGCGGACTTTTTTTTTAAACTTTTAAAGGGGAACAATTCTGTCATACATCATTTTAGCGAAACTTTAAGCGTTTCCGCAGCGTATACAGCGAAAGCTCTCAAAAGGAAAAAATAACCCCCGATTTTAAAACATTCTTGGTTGGTGCTCCGCTCGTATTGAGCTTAGCATGATGTTATATAGCCTAAAGCCTTCCTCGATAAATGGACTATCCAACACAAAAAGTTTCATTCAATTCGAACCAGTAGTTCCTGAGATTAGCGCGTTCAAACAAACAAACAAACAAACAAACTCTTCAGCTTTATAATATTAGTATAGATTATTATTATTGCAAATGTTTTAATTCTTCAACTACATAACTCCCTTTACTTTAAATCTACAATAATTAAAAGACTAAAATACAATTTCATAAAATAATGACTTAACTAAAAAGGTATTTATGTAATTGAAAAAATTATAGATCTTAATAAAAATGTATACACTTATAAAACACTATTGAGACCTTCAACGAATTTCAAGTATTTTTGATGTCTATCAGCATAATTATCACCATCATCCCTTCTGTCATTTATAAATCGTTTTTCATGGGTTATAACAACTTGGAACAAAACACTGGAATAGATACGGTTGCTATCGTATCTCACTATTTTGTTTTGTTTGTGCCTAAGATCAACATTATTGCACGTTTTACACATTTTCTTTACGAGAGCTCCATCGTGCCTCACCAGCCCGAAATGATCATACATTACAATCATTATTTCATGCAAAATAAATCTCCGATGATACCACAGGGTTTCATGGTGTTTGTAGAAACATATCGATTCATTATTAATTGACAATTCATAGAAAAGAATCTCGAGTTTTCGACACAAATGCACAAAATCAACTTCACAATTGCAATTTCTGTGTGTGTAAGCAAGAAGCAAATTCATTAGACTCTCTTCAGAGTATGCCATCAGATTTTCTTCTGAGGCTTGTACGGTTGTGTCGTTTGGAAAATTAGAACCTAAAATCCTGACCAGCACTTTTCGTAGGTCGATATCTAATGTACTCCTTAACATCTTCCAAGAACTGTTCGAAAGACATAGTAAATTTTTTACACAGAACTGTCGATAATGAAAGCAGCTGTGATCCGAAATATGTTTTGACGTTGATCTTTCGGAAACATTATATTCTTTGACATAAAGCGAATCCATATTGGTATATTTGGGAACCGTTTTTAGCTTATTTATTAGCCACATCCTGTGACAGTAGCTGTGGTAGTTGTTGGGACATTTGTCCGATGCTAATTCACAAATGTTCAACTCGTCATTCACTAAACTGTCAATGTTCGATATAGATTCACCTGAAACGAATAGGACATGATAAAAATTGCAAAACATGAAAAAACTAAAAGATAACATACACATTAATTCTACAAACAACCAATGTGAACTATAAATATAATTTTACTATAAAACCATGTTGCTAATGTCACTCGGCAATTACTGTTTATAACTTCCAAAAAAAGGTGGTTATGTTCAGCTACAGTCGGACAAGGATCTTTTGGCACTTGGATGGGGGCGTGAGTGTCGCAAATAAGAACAATATTTATTACTAAAAGCAGGCCTGTCTCACTCCCCGTGTAGGTATAGAAAATGCAAGTACGTACGGCACCCCGCTCTAGCGGGGAAATCGGTAGGGACTTACGCGTGAGCTGCGAGTGACGTACGCGCAAGATTCGTTCGTAATTTTTATTACTTAACGTACTATTTTAAAAATGGGTAAAAGAACGGGAAAAATATACTGTGCATTCTTTGGGTTACCAAAATAAGTAGGAATGTAGGCAGGTATACTAAGTTGGTGTAATTATTAATCTTTCACAAATATCTACCTAAATTAAAGGAATTTCGATGTGTTTCGTTTTAAAAACCTACCTGCCCATTGTTTGTTTTTCTGTTCACTAGAATAAAACCGATAATGGATAAAGAAATATATACTATGCCATATGTACTAACAGTAGATAACTACGTTATAGTTATGTTGTTAAACATATCTAATAATATTTCATTAATTCTGTAGGTAACACCTATAAATTGAAAGACTTTGTTTAAGACATACCTACAACACGTTCAAAATTTAGGTATTTAGGCTGAAGACTTTTGACGAACCAACGCATTTCAAATAAGTACCTACCTAGACCTAGGTATAAGTACCTACTTATATTTACCTACTATTAACACCTACCTTAGGTTTATTTGGAAAGTAATTTGTTCACTAAAGTACAGTAGGTAGGTAGGTACTAGAAAAAAAGTTGTAATTAAATAAAATATTTTCTAAACGGAGACAACCCCGATTTCGTCACAATTATGCGATATGAATAAGAGTTATGCGATAGAAAGAGACGCAACTTGTAGGTAAATATAATCGTAGGCGATCACGCGCTGCGCAAGCTGAATTGAACTTAATGGTATCGTAGTAAGAGTCCCTATTTCTTCTAATAAATCTTCGAAGTGGTGCTTCTGTTGTAACTAATATCTATTCTGTGCTAAAAGTGAAATTTTACAAGACGGCGATGTTAGTACTGATTTTATCCACGTACCAAAAGGTAAGTGTCGCAACTACAAAACAATACATAATACTAAAAGTCAGGGGCGGATCTTGAATTTGTGGGGCCCTGGGCTGTAACTACTTAGGGGCCTATCTAATTAGGGTCTCAACTAATAGCCATGTCAAAAAACTGTTTCTATAATTATATTATTACATATTCTTTATCGCAAAAAAAGGATAAATATAACTTAAATCTACGCAAGTAATACCTAGTTGTACAAAAGGCGACCTTATTGCTGTGGTAGTAATCTCTTCCAGGTAACCTTTGGATGAGAGGGAAACCTTCTATCTTCTAATATATAAAATTTCCATGTCACAATGTTAGTTACCGTACTCCTCCAAAACGGCTTTACCGATTTTTACCAAATTTTATATGCGTATTCAGTAGGTCTGAGAATCGGCTACTATCTATTTTCCATACCCATAAGTGATAAGGGTTGTTCACCCTTAATTTTTTTATTTTTATTTTAGGACGAAATTTTTTGGTTTTTATTTTTCTATAATGTGGCATTAAAAATACATACAACCCTAAATTTTTACTTTTTTATCACCAACCCATATTTTTTTATAGCCATTTTAGTAATTTAATCATTTTTCATCCCGCTCGATAACTGATCAATTATAGTGTTTTTAACTGTACTTCGATTAAAAATCAAAATTTTTTTAAAGAAAATAAACATTTATTTTTATTAATAAAGTTTAATCCTGATATATGCTTAGTGTTACCAATATTAGATTCTTAAAATTTGCCGCGCCTTTACTGGTGAGTGAAATGCCACACTATATCATTTTTGATAAAACGCAGCCGCAACTTGCAAGACACTATTGTCACCACGAAATCGGAGATTCTCGATGAAGTCGAAATGGGGAACAGTACACCTAAAACACGAGCCTACCCCAAACCCATCTTGCAGATAATTCACGAGCCATACTTATGCGCCACCTTGCAGATTAGATTCCTGATATTGA
The DNA here is from genome assembly GCA_905404095.1 of Glaucopsyche alexis. NCBI lineage: Eukaryota > Metazoa > Arthropoda > Insecta > Lepidoptera > Lycaenidae > Glaucopsyche > Glaucopsyche alexis. Next base: position 7,385,010 of record FR990058.1, read on the forward strand.
CATGGGTGAGATTAGAATAATATAAATCTCAGGCAGCTTCATAATAATAAAGCACCAAGAGATGACAAAATGACCACAAAGCTGCTCAAGGCAGGAGGAACACCTGTCTTGACTGAGCTCTTTAATTCCGTCATTCACACTGGCTAGCCCCGGAAGCATGGAGCAGGAACATGGTGATTTCATTTTTAAAATAGGCGATAACACGCGACTTGAAACTACCGTCCCATTCCGCTCCTGAGCCACGTTTATTAGCTATTATCGAAGGTTATCTCGTATCATCCTTCCCAGAAGTTCAACGACTTTCAGCCAGTGGAGCAAACCGGGAACCACATACCTACATACATCGAGAAGTATAATCAGCCTCTCTGCTTAGCGTATGTGGACTATCAGAAAGCCTTCGATACCGTCAAGACCTGAGGGGCAATTCTGCTAAATAAAACCTGCATTATTACAATTACAATCAAGTCTCAATACGCTAATCTCAAACGGTGTTTTTATAAACGTTAAACTAACGTGAAACGCGCTCTGATTGGTCGAAACGTCATAAAGTAAAATTAAATTCTACTTTAAATACGAGAATTGAGGTTCTGGTCTGTGCTGGAATTCATGCAGAAATGCCTCGTTGACTGCCGATAATATTTCGAGTTGTTAAGATGTCTGTTCAACGCCGCAACGATTACCGTCCAAGTAAAAGAACAGACCATAAAACGGATCCAACTTCGTCATGGAGTGAGACAGGTAAATGTTATCTCTCCGAAACTGTTTACTAACGCGTCGTAGGACGTTTTCAAGTTTGGAACGGCCTGAGACTGAACATAAACGTATGTAATTGATTGTACTGTCGGTTCTTGGTGGAAATTCATGTTGAACACTAACACAATTTGTCGTGCACTTTTTCCACTATATTAAGATATAATTATATTTTTTTATAAATAACACGACCGGTTTCGAAATAAATCATCATTAGGTGATGATGATTTATTATTAGTGTTGAACATAAACGGCCAATACATCTCACACTTGCAGTTTGCAGATGAAATAATCATTATGTCAGAAATTCTGCAGAATCTGGAAGAGATGCTGAACAGCCTAAGCGATTGTTCAAAACGGGTGCGTCTCGGGATGAACCTTAACAAAACCAAAATTATGCATATTGAACATATTCTCCAGGGACCTGTCGTCGTAAATGGTACTAGTCTTGAAGTTAAGAAGCAAGAATACATATCTTGTGCAAACTCTCATTCAACTAGGGCGGCATAACTTTGAGAACGAGACAAATAGAAGAATAAGCTTGGGCTGGGTTGCATTCGGGAAGTTCCGGGACAACTACTACGAATTAAAGCACTGACATTGCTCATAGAATTAGCACGCTGACCTGGAAGTGAGCCGGCCATGTTTGCAGACGGACAGACGGTTGATGTCGCAGACAAGCGTTAGAGTGGAGACCACGCTTAGGCAAACGTAGTGTAGGACGACCTGCGGCACAATGGACCGACGATTTAAAGAGTTGGTTGGCAGCAGATGGATGAGGGCGAGATCGGGATGGTTGGCGCTCATTAGTGGAGGCCTACGTTAAGCAGTGGGCTATCCATATGTCCGTAGGCTGATGATGATGAAATTTCCCCGTCGATAATAACTAATATTGACCTCTGATATTGAAAGGCTTGTTTAAAAAGAATTTCATTTTCCTGCATAATAAACATTACTTTGATAGGAAGACGCCACGGTAACTTATGTACCTTATTTTTTTATGTAGGTACACAGTAAATACAGAAAAATATAATATATGTAATTGATTGTACTGTCGGTTCTTGGTGGAAATTCATGTTAAACACTAATAAAACACAATTTTTCGTGCACTTTTTTTCGGTTTCGAATTAAATTACACCTGATGATGATTTAATTCGAAACCGGTCGTGTAATTTATAAAAATTTATAATTATATCGTAATATAGTGGAAAAAGTGCACGAAAAATTATGTTTTATTAGTGTTCAGAAAAATATAAGGTAACTACCTAATACACACAAATTAGGTATAAGTTTAACTTTATTTTAAAAGTCAAATTAATAAACTAGCATATTCCAAAATTATTCACCAAAAATAAATTTTACATTAGAAATAAATAGCCTATTTTTAAAATAGTTACGTTTTATTTTTGAATGCTGTAAAAACTAGACGCAAAGCTAAATAAGCCAATTAAATTTTAAAAGTTTTGGAAAAAAGTGATAACTTTTTTTAATGATTAATTAACAAAGGTTCTGATTAATTAAACTCATATTTTTAAAAGGCTTACACTTACTATTATATTCAAAAAACCAAAAAATGGCCTATTCTCCAATTACCTACATTTTAAGCGTTTAACAAAAATCAAGAATTTTACATTAAGCCACTTCAATTTTGAAGGTGCGATATGTATAAAATAACCAAATAGTTTCAATAAATAATATTCATTTTTAATACCTTAATAAATTAATGAAAATCAGCATGAAAACATCCTTTCACACGTATTTTCCGCCTTAACTCAATTCATAGAAGTATGCAATTTTTTTACAGTGTTTTCTTATGACAATATCACGTAAAAATATCGCCCGTAAACCGACTTTACAGACAACCATTTTTTAAATTCAAATTATCGCATATTGTTTTTAGCGGGGTTTGGGGGCCCCTTGTAACCTCGGGGCCCTGGGCTGCAGCCCAAGTAGCCCTTAGGTAGATCCGGCCCTGCTAAAAGTGACATTTTACACGACGGCCATGTTAGTTCTGATTTTGTCCACGTGCCAAAAGATCCTTGTTAGACTGTATTAGTGATGTAACAAATGTCTCTTTTTTAGCATTCACGAATGCGAATGCGAATGCGAATATCTGCTACCGACATTCGCGAATGCGAATGCGAATATTCAGTTTTTGTTCATATTTGGCGCCAATTTGTCGCGCAGTCGCGTTCGGACAAGGTTCGTTATGGGCACAGAATAAATAATAGTGTTATGGGTTCGTTACGTTCGTATCTTCCGAGTATTGCCGAGTTCATACGAACTCATCTATGATCTAAATAAAGCGTCATTCATTCCGCTCCGCTCACTCAAACTTAAACTCAAAATTTTTATTTCAATGTAGGTTATGATATAACGCTTAAAGAATTGTCCTAAATGATGCCTACCACCGGTTCGGAAACTAGCCCGGCAAGAAGAACCGGCGTAAGAAACTCGCACATTTGCTTTTGTTTTCTGATATTCATATTCGCAAAACATTCTCAAAAATTTTGCGAATGCGAATGCGAATATACAAAAATGTGTGAATATTCGCGAATGCGAATATTCGTTACATCACTAGACTGTATATTATTATATATACCTATTTTTTTTTATTCTTTTTTTCTATAGCAATGACTGACAATGTATGAAAAACAATAATTCTGAAAAACATTGAGATTGTTGTTGTACTGTAAATATTTTACAGTTTTTTTTATATCTATCAAAAAGAAGTAAAGATTACCTTGGAAAATTATTTCTAAAATCCAGCGTCTATATGCAAAGGCATCATTACACTTAGGTTTTCTTGACAAAATCAATCTTGAATAATGTAATTCGTGAATTTTGTCCAGCAACATATCTTTGACCATGTCCCTTCGTTTATTCCAAAAAGTACTTATATCTGGGTTTATTAAAAGTATCACATTTAGTAATCTTACGAGACGATCAGAGTTTATCGTGGAAAACTTTTTCAGCTGTCTTTTTTGTTTAAAGCTAAATTTGTCTATTAATTCTGAGTAGCAATACATGTAAACATACTTCACACACCAGGACTCTAAGCCCAGACAGTTTTCTAAGAATAAAACAGGAGATTTATTTTGTTGATTAATCTCCAAAGGTATTATGTCGAATGTGTACCTGAAAACGAATTACGCAGTTGAGTAAAGCATAAAAAGTAGAGTTTGTAGTGTACAAAGTAAAACTTAACGTACTTACACGTCAGGTGATTTAGAAAGAACATTGTTAATATCTTTTATTATTTTTTCCACTAGAGCAAACTTGTCGTCTTCCATGTTCTTTAAATTATTTTAATGGTAATTTAACTTTCAAAGGTAGAGCGAGCACTAATATTCTTTGTTGTAAATTGCAATAGAGCTTCAATAAAACTACATTCAGTGCATAATTCTATATAATAGGTTTAATTTAATTTTGTTTAAATTCTGATCTGAACCTTTTCTGAATTTGCGATTTCTCAATTGACATATTTTGATTTTTGACAACCATAGACATTTTTTTATACTTGTTTAATTCGTCCCGAAATGGAACAGGCTAAGGTCTTAGACCATACTGCCTCGTCTGTCGTTTGAGGTATTTCTTTGTCTTATTTCTAAATCGTCAAGTCCAAAGTCTAGTCAAAGTCGAAATAAGTAGTCAGGGTAGTCAATTAGTCAAGTCAGTCGATTCAGTAAAGTGGTAGACGCTTTACTGAAACTTCCTAGGGAGTTTTGGCGGGAAACCCAATTTAGCACGCATTTTGTAGAATGTATCACTTTTCCACACTAATGCACCTCAACGAATAATTAATGGTTCATATTCCACCACTATAACACATTAAAAACCGAATTAACACGAATTTTGTAAAATAATACAGAAACACAACATTGCTGATTGACTTTCCCGGCAAAACTCCCAACCGTAGACAAAGGCTTGACAACAACAAAGAAGTAGGAGATTCAACAACAAAATATCCCATAGAGCTGCTCCACACGTCTTAAGGCTCCACACGACTATCGATGGTCCAATAAAAGGTCCACTCGTGTAAAACGCGTTTAGCCCTGCGTTTTACTCACGGTCCAACCTGCAAATCCAACACCAGTACTAATATAATGTCAATGATAAAAAAAAATTGCCAACAAGTCCAATTCAAGGCCACAGCCACAATAAGCAGTACCAATAAATAAATAAAAAATCTATCACTATTAGCCATAACAAATGCCATTAGAGCCATAGAGCTTATAGTGAGTACCTAATGGCTGGATTCGTTAAGCATCTAATGTCATTTATTATGGCTAATGAAGGATTTTTTCGTGCGTGCGGAGCACCGCTCTGTTTTGATTTTCTACGTGATTTCACAGTACAGATAAACTATCTAAAGTCTAGACGGACCGCAGTAGCTAACGCTTCTACGCCTATCTCAATCATCGACAGGAAATGCTGGCCCATCTTACAACTTTTATAGATTGGTATCTTTGAGTATCCAACCATACGGAGATGGCATTGTCAGGCGTTCCCCGCTGCCAAAGGTTAGACCCTCCGGTCGTGAGGGTTGTATAAAACTAGTTGCTGCGCGTTTTTGACGTATTCGGAATTTTACAGCGAGGCGGAACGAACCGGAGCAAAAAATGCCGACTTGCTGTATTTTTTCCTGCAAAAATAGATCGGAAACATCAAATAAACAAAAGGATGGTGTTACTTTCCATGTGTATGTATTATTTTGCCTAAATATTTAACAATAATTGCGATAAATTAGCAGAAATCCAAAAATTTTACTCGATGAATAAATGTTGCTACTAAATCGTACAACATCCAAATTTAGGGTAATATTTAAAAGTAGTAATATATAAAAAACTTCTATTTCATATTCGTCCTTGTTTTTACTATTTTATAATGAAGAAACATGACTAATTAATTAGTACCTACACTATTTACAATTTTGTTTTTATTCATGATATAATTTCAAGAAACACATTCAAAATTTGCTAATTATTATAAAATAATTATCCAATTGTAATAACAAACTTTTGTTTATATTAATTATTATTTATTACAATAAAATATGTGCGGATAAATTTATCCTGAAATAATGCATTTTTAATTTATAAACAGGCCACACTTCATAAAAACTGAGGGTTGTGACAACGTAAAAGAAATATCGATATCGACTTTATCAGTATGTTATTCTGACCATTATTTTTTTAGATTTCCTAAAAATAGGATGATTAGGAATGTCTGGGTCCAAGCTTGCGCTAATAATTTTTCTTGGTCTCCCAAACGTACGAGTACAATTTGCTCGGTGCATTTTGAAGTTTCATGTTTTATTGTTCAGGCGAACAACAGGAGGAGATTAAAACAGTGCGCCTTGCCAGCTTTGAAATTATTAAAGGTGAATTTTATTATTAACTAGTTTTTGCCCGTGAATTTGAACTACTTATGGTGAACATTGGTAAACATTGAGGTGGAGCAGAAGTATTATAAATGCAAAAAAAACGTATTTAGGGTGGACCCTAGTTATCAAAACGATTCCGCATTTTTACTTAGCTCTACCTTTTTAACCGACAAAAAACCGAAGGAAATTCTCAAGTCTTTTTTGGTAATATATTTTTTTTATTTAATAATATAATATATTTTAAATATATATGGATGCTTCACGTCATGTCAATCTGGTCTCGTGGTAAGTTCTCTTGAAGAACTTGTGTTACGGGTACCAGACAACGGAAATATATTTAATACTTTACACATACTTAAGATTTTTATTTTATTCTTCACACATTTAATACACACCATGACCTAGGAATACAGAAAAACTTTATTTACTTCGGCGGGTTTCGAACACGCTCAATCACTGAACCACAAAGGTCGTCTCATTATTATTGTAAAGATTTTACTTCTAAATTCATCCTATTATCACTAAATAGTAGACCTGGTGGTAGAATGCATGAGGAATCCACGGACTCCTTTTTTACAACAACAAATAAAAAGCGTGAAGCGTGCTAGATAATGGGTTTCAAAACGTATGAGGCTAATTCTTGAAGCTATTATCTATTTTACTTTAGTTATTACGGCTGCTCCACCCGCGTAAATATACTATCGGTTATCCCGCGGGAATACTCTACTTTTCTCATATAAAAAGTAGTCTATGTTTTAATGCAGAGCCTAAACTACTACCATACCAAATTTCATCAAAATCCGTTCAGTAGTTTTTGCATGAAAGAGTAACAAGCATCCATCTATACATCCAACCATCTATCCATCCATCCATCCATCCATCCATCTTCACATTTTATACTATTACTAGGATAGGATGTGAAAGTTAGTGAGGATGGATAGATGGTGAATGTATGGATGGATGGACGTATGGATGTTCTTTAATATTGTAAAACATACTTTTAAATTAAATTAAATTAAATTTCATTTATTTCGGGTGACATAGGCCCATATTATAAATACCTTACAGATTAACATACATATTATATACTTCAAAACTACACTTTGTCACGTGTTGACGGCGACGTGATCCACGCTTCGTTCTGGAGTCTCCCCCGGAACCTCCGGTAGACCACACCCGTCGGCCAGAACTCCTCCACCTCGAAGGTCGACGAAAGATGCGTCCGCACTCTCACCACAAAGGAACTGAAATTGACCTTGTGGCGAGACTCCAGACGTTCGACCCTCAAGGCGATGGACGTCTTCTGGCGGATGTAGTCCACGACGTCCTCGACCTGCATAGACCAGTTCAGGCGGGATACGTACAACGGCGTCGCGGGTACCTCGCACCGCAGACGCAGTTCCGTTACGTAAGGTGCGGTGCCGGTGACTTTGTAAAAAGGTAATTTATGAAGAATTCATTTTTAAAATACCTATAAACTGTACAACATTCCATTTATATAAATTCATTATTACACATGCTAGAAAGACGGACAGACAGACGGATGGTCAGGGCAAATTTATTAGGGTTTCTTGAGTATTACGGAATGCTACAAATTAGTTGTACGCACCAGCCGCTCCGCAAGTAAGATATTCGCAACACTGCTAAAATGCTAAAATTCTTCTTCACGCAGGATGACGCTTCGATTTTTGCATGTTTCAACATTTTAATACTTATTTACTTTATGATACTGAGCGAAACTGTAAATTAAATATTGTAGTTAATTTATAATCGATACAATTTTTAAAATTTACTTTTGCCACACAATTATTACTAGCCGAACTCATCGATAGTAAAACATCGATAGTGTCAAGCACTAGCGGTGCGGTAGCCCTCCCCCCCCCCCCCCCCCCCCCGCAGAAAGTGGCGAGACCAAGGCGAGACTTTTTCGCATAGAAATTAGCTGTCATGTCGTCTCCGTATAGTTGGATACTCAAAGATTGGTATATTTTAACCTCAGCGCATCCTATGGCATCCTCACTCCTCAGCGTACCACCATAAATAAATAAAAAAAAAGTAATGTCAGAATTGACAACCTGAAGTTTTTAACTTCAAAGTCAAATGACATTTAGAAAACCACGAAAATCTTTCCTTCGTAAATTGTTTACGTATTTTTGAAGAACTTTAAAAGCAGTACCAATAAATAAAATATTATAATGGTAAACATATTTTGTGCACTTTTATTAAATTAAATAACTAAGCACATACTCACATGTTTTTCTTTGTTTCAGAGTGCAATATTTAATTTTCAAAGTTTACTTTCAGTCATTCTACTTTTAATATGTACCTGTGCATATTTGAGATCATTTTTCCCGAGTATTATGGACAGAAATAAAACTGGGTTCGTATTTAGTATTCCACTTAAAACTTGGCAATGAACACTAAACACCTTTAAACAAGTAGTCTAAGAATTTGGTAATATTTCAGGTTGTTAGGAACATTTTGGAAGTGTGCACGTATAGGCGAAAGAAAGTCCCCCTATGTTGCTACTTGCTGTATAATAATGGCATTTACTATATTATTTTTAACATAGACATTCTATAGCTTAAGTATAACAATTATAAATAAGCATTTGTAAAATATAACAACCTAATAAAATATTTCGTATTGTTTCTGGTGTGTTTATTTTATAGGTGAATTCTGAAAAAAACAAAGTATAAATATACAGTGCTGGATAAGAGGAGTTTTTCAACTTAAATTAGTCGTACAAGGATCTTATGGCACTTGTATGGGGGTGTGAGTGTCGTAAATAAGAACAATACCTATTACTAAAAGTGAAATTTTACAAGACGGCGATGTTAGTACCTACTGATTTTATCCACGTGCCAAAAGGTGTCGCAACTACAAAACAATACATAATACTAAAAGTGACATTTTACAAGACGGCGATGTTAGTACTGATTTTGTACATGTGCCAAAAGATCCTTGTACGACTGTAAGCTTAATCCCAGCATTGTTTCACCCAATTTAAAAAGTAGCCCTTATATTAGAATAAGACTGCATTAAACATTAAAATAATTTACCCATGCAAAAATAAACAGTGAAATGAAAAAAAATCCAATTAATTATCAAATTTTATTATTTTTTAAACATAAAAAATTGTAAAAAAAACACTTCCCTACATCAGTTTCTATGCCTATTACATTTAGTCACTATTTTGAGTATATTCTGTAATTATTATTATGGAAAATACTATTCACAGATATTTCTGCACATCAAAATGTTCACATATAAAATTGGCAATAAAATTGTGATTCTATACTAAGGGGCCATAGTCTACATATTACGTCACGCAAAATTTCGACTTTTTGAATTTTTGCATTTTATCAAAAGGTGCCTACCGATATTGTAACTAATCAGGACAAATGTCTGAAGAAATATAAAAATGGAAAAATGTATTAGAAAAGAGTAATATTATGAAATTTGCATTTTATTTACTGCACAATAATAATTCCAAATGTTACTATGTATTTGGAATCATAGAAAATTGTACAAACTCATTGTTTACCAACATTACTGTTCACAAGACTGCAAGATACTATTAACTAATTTCAACACAATGTTGAAGAATAAACCAGTCTTAGATACTACTGATAAGTGGTACTAGATAACATTAAAAGCCTATATTTTCTGTTACCTACTATTTTTTTAAAAATGTACTTATACGTACGTCATAAATAAGTATATTATTTATGAAACAAATTAAGCTTATTTTTTTTTTGTATTTCATCTTAAGGTGGTTCGTTTCCTATACAAAAAAACAATGGACATTTATTAGGTAATTTCATACGATTACTACATAAATTTATATGCACATCTATGTATTTTGCAATACAATTGTCGCAAAATATATTTAAAATACTTTATTTCACACAGAAGTCACATTTTTATTGAATTTTCGACAAAAAATGACATAAGTTACAAATGTCACTTTTTGTCGAAAATTCAATAAAAATGTGACTTCTGTGTGAAATAAAGTATTTTAAATATATTTTGCGACAATTGTATTGCAAAATACATAGATGTGCATATAAATTTATGTAGTAATAGTATGAAATTACCTAATAAATGTCCATTGTTTTTTTGTATAGGAAACGAACCACCTTAATATTGTATTGTGTTTCCATTACAAGGTCTATAAGTATATCTTGAAGTGTTAAGGTACGCGCACATTATGCCGAGCCGCAGCTTGTCGGGGCGGATCGCAGCGCAGTGCAAAATGCACTGCGCTGCGATGCGCACACACATAACCTATCACACTGGTGACGGGCCGGGTCGCTTTGCATCGACAGATTTTGAGTACAGTGTACTGCCAGAATTTGTGTACAACTAACGTTATGGATAGCTCTGACGAAGATTTTTTTTTTGACTGCTGTTAGAAGAAGAAAATAATGAACAGCATAGACAAGAAGTTCGAAAAAAAAAAGAAAACGTAAAATATCCATATCCATCTGGATATGGATATTTTACGTTTTCTTTTTTTTATACATCCTCCATCCTTTTATACATTTGATACATCCAATTTGTTCCAAGAGAAAGCTATTCGGCGAATACCTTTTTGTTTTGGGGATATTTTCAGATGACTCCTGATCGATATTTACAATTACTTGAAATAATAAAGAAGGATCTGCATTAAACAAATCCGCTTGCTATAGCACACTGTTGACGGGGCGCAGCGCGGCGGAACGGGCCGCATCGCATGGACGCTAATCCGCCTCGCAATAACGCGAGCCGCTGCGGCCCGACACTGTGCGATACTTCATACAAATTGTATGAAAGCGATTTGAGCGGATTTTTGCGCTCCGCCCCGGCACGCTGCGGCCCGACATAATGTGCGCGTACCTTTAGTGGCCTCTGATATTTCGCCCCAGATATAATACAACTATTATATCTATACTATTTAAAACTTAGTATAGTAACTCAGCACTACATTATTGACAATCTATTTCTAAACGCATCGTTTTTCTCTAACAAAACTTCGATGCATCATGTTTGTAAAACTATTACAAAAATACTATAGCCTATTCGCGTTAAGTTTACAGTGCGAATATCAAAGTTGACCAATGACGCGTAAGCTTTTTTAATAGTAATAGCATTAACACACGTAAGGATTTTTTCCGGAGTGGTTTACTCCGGAGATGGGTTTGGTTACCAACTTAAGAGTTTCTATCTTAAATTTGGGAAAAGAAACCTCGATGATATTTTAGGATTATTTTTAGAGGTTTGTATTTTCTTGTTTTTAATTAAATCAAACTATTGAACTTTTATAATTAATTACTAACAAGCGATTTGAAAAGTCAACCTGTAGAAAATAAAAAATTAAAAGTCTATTTTAATGCAAAAAGGACAATATTACAGAACCTTATTTTTTATATATATTTTTTTTAATCACTTATTATAAGTATGGGCAGAAAATATATTTTTGGAGTGCGCTCTACCGGCAAAAAAATCTGTCCCCTAAACTGAGACCATTATTTTTATATTACGTTCGGACTCCTGGTATCTATCTATACTTTGTAGCTTAACTATATCTTATCCAAATAAATATTCCATTTTCACATTTACACTTATGACTCACTTTATACTAAACGCGAATAGACAATTATAGTTATGAAGTTACTTGGTAATAATCATTATACTCATTCAACTAAGAGGTCAAAAAAGAGACAATAATACTGTTGTTTAATAATTAAAAATCATGCATTTACATGCAAGGAATGTCGTACATTTTTCATCATCTTCTAATACTAACATTTTAGTTTTTTAATGTGTCTATTCTCAGTCCTGACAAGCCTGTATTTCGCTAGTTTAGTCTACTGCAACATTATACCTACTAAAATAAATCCATATTAAAAATATCAGAACATAGGACGAGGAGGTGAGGAGTTGTGTATATTTTATTAAATTGATGAATTATATTTCCATCATCAAGGAATATTATTTTCCATTATTCAATGTGCAGATATCATAAGTTATGTAAAAACGTCCAAATATTAAGCGGTTGTTGTTACCCAAATATTATGTTAATTTACAAAAGTTTTATTCTACTAAGGCCAAGATTTTTGAATAGTATATGGGAAATACATTTAGATAATTGTTTGCCATAGAGAAAACAAAGCACTGACTTTTAAATAAAGTAGTTTTTATATTATATTTTATAAAGAATTACTTTTATTGCACTAAACTCTCTATAAGCTAAGATATATTGGCTTATTATAAGTATATTTTTAAAGGATTTATAATATGAAGTTAAAAATGAATACAAAAGTCTTATAATAATTATAATGTGCAATAATAATAATTAATCAATGTAAATATTATAAATATGCAATTAAATAAACATGACCATTAATACAAGATAAACATTGTAATAATAATTGTAAAAGCAAAAATAATAGACCTCTTATTCTATACATATGGCACAATAAAATGTTTGAGCAAGAAGGTCAGGAGTGTTTTAGACTTACCCTCTTACTAATAAACGCTGTATAAGCTTTGAATAGTTATACAGTGTTTTGTTCACGTCACACAAGTGACATTTTTAATTCGATAGAAGAAGACAAAACACTGTGTAACTATTCAAAGCTTATACAGCGTTTATTAGTAAGGGGGGTTATAGTACTATTTAAAGTACAACTGGGGGCCTAGCAGGAACGATGAGAAATGAGAAAGCGTTGACAGTTTCTTTTTTATCCGATAATAATATATTGTGAAGCCACAAGGAAGGCAGACGTAATGATTTTGGCAGACTATGAATGTTTATTCCGTAGTAACACCTAAACTACTGATTCGATTGTAATGAATTTTGTGACAATAGATTCGTAATGATGGCCCGCGTAGCATAAGCTATATATTTTGCGTAGTCGGGTTATAGTTTTTTATTTTTTGTTATATAAGGTTAGGTAAAATCAATTACGTATAATTTAGGCATATGATCCACTGCTTATGCAAAGACGTTTAAGCAGAAAAATAATTGTCTTACTAAAATTTTCTTCCTTATATGAGCGAGTTTGCGTTTTGCGGAGAGTCACCCATACATGAGATGATTTTTTACTTTGAGTACAATTATTTTTTGCCTAAACGTATTTACATAAGCAGTGGATCATGTGCCCGAAATATCCGTAATTGATTTTCGGAGACATTATATAAGTCGTAAATCCAACATATTTAGCTGATAGCTCGAGTACAGGATGGCATGTTTCATGCTTTGTTTTGGTTTACAATAATTTACACTTTTTAGACCAAAGATAATTTTGTTACGAGATAAATATGAGAATTTTTTTAAATGAAAATCGAAACAATGACTCCATCGAACATTCTATTCATGATTTTCATTTTAACGAAACTTAAGTTTCAGTTAATTGCACGAGAAAATTTTATTATGATAAATTTTATTTCAAATATTTATCTGCTTAAATGGAGTTAAAACTTAATATTTAATGTGTAGTGATAATATAAATGCAAGAAACACCAATGAAATATTATAAATATTCTAAATGAATAAAAATTCAATATAAAGTATCACAGAGAATTAACAAGTATTAAAACAGTTTTGGAGTACTTGTTGTAAGAAATTATTCGAAGACAATATCATTTTAATTTTAAAAACCTTTTTGGTGTCATATTATATAGATATATCTATCGCTTCTAGACTCCTAAGAAATTCTAATTCAGGAATAGCAAATCTAAATTAGCAGTGATTTTTTTTTTGTTGTGACAAAAACTGAAACTTTGTTTTTTATTTTGTTAATGATTTGCAATCCCTGTTCTACTGTATAGTATAAAATTTTAGAATCAGCATTGACAAATTTTACAGTACATTGAGATGTTACTATTTAAGCGAGGCAACCCTTATAAAAGTCTCATACAAAACCGGTAGCAAAAGGTATAATCTTACTTTAAAGTCTTAACAATAAAATACTACATACTAAACAATAAAATAAATGTTAATATAATCAGTACACAATAGTCTAATAATAAATACGACTTACACTAGAGAGCTATATATTTACCGGCCAAAACAAATGCTTAGGCAGTCAGTGACTCACGAACCAATGAATAAGCGACGTCTATTTGTTTTCCTGTTATGTTACAAGATTTAATGTGTTTACGTCGCTTTATACCCGACCTGATGACCAAATACCTTGCTTAAATGTTAAACGGTTGCTCAATTGTGAGTTGCCAAATAAATGCAAAATATTACACAGACATCTACTGACTAGACCACGCAAGTGTATGTACTTCGCGTGTAACTTTGCGTTCAGCGCCATTTCCTCTCGAATATTCTAGGGGCCAAACGTTAAACGAAAACTAAAAAACGCGAGGGAGCGGCGCGTGGCGATGGCCTTTGAATCGTTTACTCGGGGACGGGGAGTTATCATCACTAAATCACTCTTGTGACGTCACAGCAGGTAGAAAAATAATGGCGTTCTTGGTGCATGGCATACAAACGATGAGTCTTGCGTTATCTAGTCAATAGATGTCTGTGAAATATTAATACGAAATTGGTGAATAATAGCCATTCAAACATTTGAGCAGCAAATAATATTTGAGTAACGTTTTAGGATTCGGCCGTAACTGATCAGAATTGCTTAAAAAACTGAATAATTACGTGTATCGTTTTGGCACGACAAACCTTTGAAACAATCCTCCTGCGACTTAGAAAAGCTAAAGCTAACAATGACTACACCGATACGACTAAATGAGACCGCTGACTCACTACCGCTACTGTCCTTTAAGTGCTTGATACCCTGAAACTGAATTTCAAAATTTATTAAAATACAATTTACCAGTTCAGTTTAATTACTTTAAACGTATTTAGCTAGTGGTCCTGGATTCGAATGGCACAAAGGCACATAGAGTTTTTATCTTCGTACGTGAGAGGTATGTGCACTTGTGTTCTGTGGTATTCACTTTCTATGACGCAATCTGTACCCCAAGCAGGAATATTTTGCGGTATCGTTACGTGTATGTAAACGAGAAATATGAGGAATATTGTATGAAAATTTTCATACAATATTTGTCGCTTACGTACACGTAACGATACCGCAAAATGTTCCTGCTTGGGATACAGATCGTTATCCAGTCTTTTACCGTAAAATGAAGTTCTGCCATTTAGCATAAGAAAAAAGTTTCATAGCATTGTAATAGCTAATAAGTAAATAAAGATGTATAAAAAACGTCATACCAACTACCCCATTGCACCAAACAGGAAAAACCGGCCAAGTGCGAGTCGGTTTTGCGCACGAGGGCTACCGTTTTTTAAAATCTATTGTATGGGAGCCCCCTATATACTTTATTTGATTCTGTATTTATTGTTATAGCGGCAACAGAGATACATTGTCTATGAAATCAGCTGTCTAGCTATCATGGTTCACGAGATACAGTCTAGTGACAGCCAGACAGACAACGGAGTTTTAGTAATAGGGCCCTGTTTTACCCTTTAGGTACGGAATCCTTAAAAAAGTGTCTACTAACCTGTATCTTTAAGGCGTATTCTATCTGATCATCTCCAGATACTTGTGCTTGTGTTTGGTCAGCATCTCGGTGACGGTGACCAGTTTCCGTATCGCGGGCTGTGTCTTCGCTAGGTTCTGCAGCTCGGTCAGGTGAGACACGCAGATGTGGTGGATGGTTGCCAGCTCCTTGGCTGTGAAGAGTAATTAATGATTCATTACTTATTTTATTTACCGCTCAAACACGTTATTTTGAAAGTTCTATCAGAGAATCTAATACGATATTTTCCTGTTTTTTTTTTTTTTACATAAATGAATAAGTGCTCTGAAAGTAAGACACTTTACAAAAGAAATAGTATAATAAAAATCTATATTTTCAAATGTATTGCGGCTTGATACCTTTGAAAAATCAATATTTTCAGAGGTATTGCGGATTGTTTGAAACACTTTTGTGTGTTTCGTGAAAACGCCCCATATAAAAGTCGTACAAGTGACGTCACCTCACACGCTACTATTTTAATGGTGCTACGAAATGTATGCACAACTTTTCTGATACCTCCGAAGTTTGTGCGTTTATGTTCATACATACTGTAAATCTTTTTATATTCGATGTAAAATAATTATGTTGATTTTTTACACTAAGGCCCACTTGCGCCAATCCGGGTTAAAGTTAACCCTGGGTTAAAAATCATGTTATCTCTCTCGTTCTTCGTATTTGTAAAAGAGAAAGCATGATATTTTAACCCAAGGTTAACTTTAACCCGGATTGGCGCAAGTGGGCCTAATTTTGTAAAAAAATATTTCAACCTTTTTGTGACGCCGAAGTGGATATAATTACAAATCTACATCCTAATTATTTTTATCAAGTTGCAATGCCTAATTATTTCTTAATTCATTAAAAAAAAAAACTAAATTTTTACATGTAGGAAAATTCCCAATTCTTAAGCAGGTTGACCGTTATCATAATATTTTGTTCGTGTTGTTTTCATATTATGATATTAAACTGACATGTAATTGACAATTTGTATTATGACTGCATGTCGTCATTGTACACAGAAATTATGAGAACACTACCTCGCTATGTATTAACATGCAACTATGTATCTTATATTCATGTATCTTTATTCTTTATCACATATTTCTGTCCCATTTACCTAGTGGCGTTAACCGCCGGTCTCAAACAGGCTACACCAAAGGGCTACACTATTCCCCATTTTATTTTATTTTTTAAATATCGGGTCTATACAAATTAGTTTAAATTTTTTTTGTAATTTAATATGCTTTTGTGGCTGTACTGTGACATGCAGAAACAAAATAATTTTCTTTAATATCTATAACTTAGCAATTTCTTTAACATACCAATATCGAAATTGTTGTTGGAATTCGGCGGAGTATTTCCCGGGTCTTGCACATTGCTCAGTTGATCCAAAAACACAACCATACGCTCCTTGTTCTTCAAGATGAACGGATTCACGACTTCCATGTACGGCTCCTGTTAAAAATTGTCAGTTAATTACCTAAAGAAAGCAGTTGTCGACGAACAAGCTTTTATGTCGTGGGAAAGCCACGCTTCGGAACGAATGGGCCACTCGACCGGGTAAATGCCACGGCCTAACAGAAAACCGACGTAAAATAACGCTTGCGTTGTGTTTCACCGAGTGAGTGAGGTTACTGGAGGCCCAAAGGGGATTGTGGATCTTAAGGCTGCGCTAGTCGGTCATTTCTCCATACAAACGCCGTTGGTGATTTACTCCAAAGTCAAACATTGTAGACCGAAGTTCTAGCGTAATATCGATTTTTATGACACTTATCTAGGTCGGTATTTGCTTATATTTCTGAAATTCAAATTAGTGTAGAAGATAATATCCTCCAAACATCGCATTTTTGGCGCAACTTTGAACGTAAATAAAAATTAAATGAAGAATGATAATAAAAAAGCAAGAAAATACCGACACGGTTTTATTATTCAGCAATAGGGTATTATCCTATGATGAAAATATACAACAGATTGTTGATATTTTATCGCTAAACATTAATTTAAACCACTTTAACCAACTTTTTACATAAAAATATGTATGATTTTTATAAAATATCAAAAATAAAATTATGAATTTTTCACGTTTGACCACGTGACTTAAAACGCACGAGATTGGAATGTGACGTCATATTCTTGTACTTCTTCTTCTTTTTTTAATGGCCTCCCGATTTCCATAGAGAATAGCCAGCATCAGAATCATTAACGTCATGCGTCAGCGAGTAATAGCCACTTTTTCCGCATTTCAATGTTCTTTGGTATGGTTACAGAGATTTTCCCCGGTGTTTTAATAGACGCATTTTGGCACTGAGCACCATTTAAAAGGCATTTTAATAGGCTTAAAACGTATATTTACAAACGTAAACAGTAGGTATTTGGCATTTTCAGTGTTATTTGACACTTGACACTTCACAGTTACAATGTTACAAGAATGTGACGTCATGACAACACAATAAAGCGTTTTCGCGCCTATAATATTAATTTAAACTTTTAGGCTAATTTGCAAGGAAAAGAAAGAAATTCACAAAGAATGGTTCAAACTGCTAATGCATTTTGGTATTAGGAACAATTTGACATACTTTTCAAAAACTTGGAAAATACCCTATTGAGATAATTTTACTTCAGACAAAAATATTATATCGTTTCTTCATAAAACACCAACAGATGAGTGTCGATTTGAGTAATTTGAAGACGCCTTTTCTAAAATACTTTACACAGCTACATAAATATGTGCAGTATAGCTTCTCTTATAAGTATAGATTACTATTTTATGGGTATATCCTTTTTTCCCCAATATTATGTGAAATAACAAACATTTTCCCCACGCGCAGCACTGAGTTCGAGCCGTTGACTAGCGCACTCTTAAGGACTAGGAATGCAACACCAAAAGAGTTACAAGTAACTCTTTTGGTGTTGCGAGTGTCCATGAGCAGCCGTAATCGCTTACCATCAGGCGATCCGTCTGCTCGTTTCCTGGTTCATTTTATAAAAAAACTAGCGACCCGCCCCGGCTTCGCACGGGTACAATACTGATACTAATACTACAGATAACAGAATGTCTTTAAACCTCTAACAAAACGGGTGAAATTTAGTCAAAACAAACAGAAACAAATTAATATAGGTACCTACTAATACTTAATGAAATAAGTAAGTGGGTATACTTTTATCGTATGAAATACCTACACTTTTCAGAACTAACAATACAACAATCACTAAATAAATAGTTACTCAAGTATCTATCCATCATAGTTACAACGAACACAAAACAAAAAATTTACTCATAGATCTAAACTCGCACGCCTTGGCGACGACGCGACGCCCACTTCGCAACGGGCCGTGCAGCAGAAATCGTAATATTTTAATTTCGCCATAACTTCAAAACCAAACATCCAATTTTAATCATTAAAAGACCAAATATTATCTACATAAACTGTACTTAGTGATGAAATAATTAATTTTGATAAGGATTAATAGCATGAGTAAAATAAACGCGTTTAAATGTAGTCCAAAAAAAATTCAAGATTTCTAAATAAAAAAATGGTTGTTGTGCCTCACTCGACATAGATAGGTATAGTGTGTCGCGGACTTTTTGTAGATATTTATAAGATCTACAATTAATTAGAACATTTTATGGTTCTATCTTTTATAGTTTAGGCAGCGTACGCAAAATAAGTAACTTTTCTGGTTGATTTTTTACACCTTGTGTCCGAAAAACCCAAATATCTTACGGAACCCTATTTTTTTCCTAAATAAAATTTAGCCTATGTTACTCGTGGATAATGTAGCTTTCGAATGGTGAAAGAATTTTTGAAATCGGCCCAGTACTTTTTGAGCCTATTCATTACAAACATACAAACAATAATATATCTAATTTCGATCATTTACATTGTAATAACTAATAAAGCATCATTCACCTTGGCACCAAACTCGACGAGATTAGCGAGATTCTGCAGGCACTTGGCGACCATGAGGAGCGATCGCTGCGAGTGCGGCGGCGGCGCACCCGCGCATAGACCCCACGCTCGCGGCTCAACTAGTGCCGGGCAGATCAGCCGGAGGAATATGAACCCTATGGAAAACGTGAAAGGGTTGGTAATTTGATTGGATTAGCGAAAGTAATAAAAGCAATACCGTGCTATGTTTTCCTAATTGCATTATAATTGACATAATAAAGTACAAAAAATTAACTGTCCACTCGTCACAAACCCGTCATACCACTAATAATCGTAAACAGATCTGGTAACAATTATTATATGCACCGTTTTATCAATCCATTTTTAAACTATTTTCTGGTGGTAGAAGCAAATAATACATGTGTGAATTCTTATCAAAGGAATGAGGACAAAGCTAAATAATACTGTCATGACCGTGGCAGCTATATATAGGGTGTTCCACTAGCACGGTCAGAACAAAAATTTCGTTATTTGCATTCACATTCTGTTTCTTTAGCGCCACTATGATCGTTCGTAACTGTTTTCACCCCTGTTCCAGACGCAACTATCATCTGTCAAAAACTGTTAAAAACGCTAAGAATGATCACATTTCGCTAATTTTTACCCAGCTCCCTACTTGGGTTAGAATTAGCACTTTTTGACGTTTTCAACATCAGTCGTGATCAGCTGTCAGTTGTTCCACTAGTCACAAAAATGGCTAAAAACGACATTTTCGAAATTTTCATTAATAACGTTATTTCGCTAAAGAAACACCATTTTGTGGTAAAAATTATCGTAGCGTTTTGGGAAAAATTAGTGCCGTATGGAACACGCTACAAATCATACGGTCTGTAGTATGGAAAACGATAATTCATGTTTGTAAGCATAAAATTATCACAACACTGCATACCTGACACAACCCTCGTGCGCACAAATCTCTCGTTGGGCCACTTGGCGACGGCGGCGCGCTGCAGACATCCGCACAGGTAGCGGATCGGCCGCGGGCACGCCTCGGGGGACGTGAATATGGACAGAGTAATCTGTAATAGAAGGAGAAAAATGAACACACACATACATAATAATTTACATCTATAACTGTTGCGCGCCCACGTCGCAGACAATACGTGTTTAGTGTTAGTTTATATATTATAGTAATATGTATGTTAGTCTTTAAGGTATTTATAATATGGGCCTATGCAGCCTGAAATAAACGGTATTTATTTATTTTTTTCGGGATAAAAAGTAGCCTGTTTCAATCCAGAGCTTAAACTACCATCGTACTAAATACCATCAAAATCCATATAGTGGTTTTTGCGTGAAAGAGAAACAAACATCTATCCATCCATTCATAGATGCGTCCTTTCCATCTATCCTGACAAACTTTCACATTTACAATAGTAGCAGGATTTTTAAACATTTAGCACGTTAGATACGTTGGTACTGCTCTACACTGTTTTACCGTAATAGTGTTCTGTGGTTTTACCTGGTCTAATATCATGGTTGATACTGGTCTAGACTGTTTTACCGTAATAGTGTTCTGTGGTTTTTACCTGGTCTAATATTATGGTTGATACTAGTCTAGACTGTTTTACCGTAATAGTGTTCTGTGGTTTTACCTGGTCTAATATCATGAGCAGGAACTCGGCGTTATTACAGGCGTCGTCGGGCGAGTCCATTTTGGTGGGGTTCAGTTCAGCCGATTGCTTGGCGTCGATTAGCTTCTGCACGGTTTCAGCTATCGCCGCCTGAAGATAACAAATCATATTAATTAGAATTGTCAACTGACAAAATTCTTAGCAAAAATGTGTTACTTTACATTACAGGTGTATGTAACGTTGTAAATTTAAAGATATTTTGTGAATTAGGAACGTCTTCATTGATAGAACTATGTAAATCACACGTGCATATCTGTTTTACTCGCACAGTGGCATTGACGGTCGGCAAACTGATAAAATATTGCCATTGTAATACATTAAGTGGTAATAAGTACTAAAATATTTTTTTTATCTAGCGTTATGGCTCACACACACTTTCTTTTTCTTTCGCCGAGTTTTTATCCGAGCCGCCGAGCATTTAAGCATCTCACGGGAGATGGGAGTCCTACCCGCGAGTATGTAACACTCTGTTGCGCCCGACAAGATGGTAAATGGGCGCCGCGCCTACGCACTTAAAACTCGGCGGCACTCCAATCAATACTGGGATCGCGTGAGCGTGCACTGCGACTCCGCCGGCGGGCGCCTGCTATGTGTGCAGTCCCTACTGGATGGGGGCATTTATGGCTCACACACACTGTAGTGTATTGACATTATAATAATAAATATGAAACACGCACACTCGTGGAGTGGGGGTAACTGGTTGTGGACTGTCCATCACTGACCACCGGCTAGAGTGGGTCTGTTTATACTAGTGATGTGCCGGATCGTTAAAAATGTATATCCGCGGATACGGATCTGAATACGGATATTTGGTGTCAAGATCCGCGGATACGGATACGGATACGGATCTTAACTTTCTTACGCAGTCGATTTCGGTGTGCACGACCTTCACACATGTTTCGACTTGCATTGCACGGCGGTTATTTCTTTTGTTTTGTTTATAGTTTAGTGTGACACTGGACAGCATAGATAACGTTTATTTGGTATTTGGTACATGAGTTTGAAAAAATGTCTAAGTTTAGTAATGTAATTTGGAATTATTTGGTGTTAGTAAATGATGAATGTGCAAAATGTAAAATTTGTGATGGAAAGTATTCTCGTAAGGGTAAAGGCACAACTTCTTTAAAAAATCATTTACAAAGAAAGCATCCTCAAGAATATTATCTATATTGAATTTAATAGTTTTTTTATTGTTAGTTGCTACCTTAATCAGTAATCAGCTATCTAATTAATTAATCTATAATTTTAATATTAATAAGGTAAATAGATCCGTAAAAGATCCGCCAAAAAGTAACGGATATGGACACGGATACGGATCTTTCTTCTGCCTCGGATATCCGCGGATACGGATACGGATATCCGGCACATCACTAGTTTATACAGCCTTATACAAGTGTTTCTATTACCCACTCCTATTCTACACACACCTGCAGGAACGGCTTGCAGAGCGCGTGCATGTACTGGTCCAGCACGGCGGTAGCGAGCGAGGCGGCACGGAACAACGCGCGGTGGTCGCCCTCGCGCGCCAGCTCGCCCGCCGCCAGTTCCCGCGCCAACTCCGCACCGCGCCCGCACTCCGAGAACGCGTGTAGCACCGCTATAAAGGCAAAAACTTTTTCTATAATCCTTGGCAAACGACAGCTACATTAGAAGATTTAATAAGCAAAATCAAAGAATTAATAAGAGTGATGTGTGCTGAGTGCGAGCTTTTATCACTGCTCGCTGAGAACAATTAGTTAACTACAATTTGTATGACATCGAATTAGTTACCATTGTTTGCCGCTAGGGGCATTGTTTCGATGCCATACAAATTGTAGTTAACTTCTTCAGGGTGAGCAGTGACAAAAACTAGCACTCAGCAAGTATGATCGCGAAGTTGACCGATCATATTTGCAGTAGCATTTTGTTAAAGAACCTAAATCCTAAGCATTAATGTTTCAAACCATGTTCAACAGAACTTTGAAAAAGTGCCCAAAAACTTGGTATTCATACTCAACACAACGCGAGTGTGTGAAACATATCAGCAATTTTTGCTGTATCATTTCCGTCGACTTCGACCACACGAATGACTCTAAACACTAAAAATGAGGTATTATGTAGACTAATATGATTACATGTGGCCAGCGGTTGTCTGTCGGTGCGGCAGAGTTCCGCCAGCGCCTTGACCGCGGGCAAGCCGGGCTCCAGCAGCAACTGGCGCAGTGGGTTGTACTCCTCCCGCGGCATTACCAGTTCTTGCATGTATCTGAAAAAAAATAATTGTAAAGTAGTAAGGGATGATTTTACTTGCATGACTATTTCTACCTTTAAATCTAAGCGGCGCATCGCTGTAATGTAGTGTGAAGAAACCCTAATGTGTTGGGATCACACTAATTTGATGATCTGCTTGCGATTGATGTATAAAGGTCCGAATGCCAATGTATTCAAATTATGTTTTAACACATTGAAAATAAATGTTTCCATATCTATCTTAATGCTATACATTAAGATAGATATGGAACTTTGCATATATGCTTTGCATAACTTTGCAACTTTGCATATATCTAAAAAAGTAAATAGTCTAAATTTAACAAGTAACAACAAAACATACATGTTATTTTCATAACCTTAAAACTTAAACTTGAAAACAGATTTGAAACCAATTAAAACGTACCTAATACGCAGCCGCAGCGACCCCCACTCTCCAATAGGCGTCATGCCCGCTAGAGGATACCACTCCTCCACCTCTTCACCATTTGCCAAATTGGCCAGTTCTATTGTCAATTCTGCTACCTACAATAACAATAAATGCAATGTATTAACTAACATCATAACATAACAAACATCAATGCAATGTATTAATATTATCGACATAATTACACTTTTAAAATTTGTTAAGGCGTGACTCCTGTTCGAAACATTACACAGAAAACATGAAACATTGGGGCGTGGCTATACACATTTGTCTAGGAATAGACAATGTTTTTGTTTTCGGAGACGGACGAAAAACATTCCCGCGCGGGTAGAGAGGGGAAGAAATGTTTCATTTCTTATCTAGTGTTCACATCGTTCACATGACACCTAGGTACAGGTTTTTTAGGGTTATAGTTTTGCTTGTTGTGTTTTTTGTGTTTGTTTTTGTGATCGCTCATAATATATGGTCTGACTTAATTAAAAAACACAAATTTTGTCAGTTTTCAATAGAAATGCGTAAAATGGCGCACATATTTATGAGTTGAAAAAAATACTTTTATGAAACACCTAAAGTGGCCTTTTCAGAACCCCTCTTTTCTCCTAGATTCTACACCTACAATCACTAAAACTGTGAGCGCTAATACATCTTCTTCGTCGGAACTTAGATCGTGTCTGGACAAAATGTTTTGTTTCGACCAAAAACATTTTCTGTAGCTGGAGACAGCTTGTGTATGAAAACAAATGTTTTTGTTTCATGTTTTCTGTGTAATGTTTCGAACAGGAGTCACGCCTTTAGACTTACTTCAGACTCTTTCCCTCTCTTTCCGGTGTTATGAACGGTTATAGTAAATGAAGTTACATCTGGTGGGACATCACTGAAATAAAAATAAAACAAATAAACCATGATTAAGGAACCTATGTAAAGTGTTTTATTTATGACACTGCATGGTCTTTATCTTTGCAAATATTTAATAAAGCTAAAAGGGGAGGTTTGACTCATTTACACGATGTTTTCCTTCACGGAGTTTTTTCACGGTAAAATCAATTACGGATACACATGATCTACTGCTTATGTAAAGATGTTTAAGCAGAAAAATAATTTTCATACTTAAAAAAAATTATATGGGCGAGTTTGCGTTTTGCGGAGTCACCCATACATGAGATGATTTTTTTTTAGTTTCAGTATGATAATAGGGAATATGCATGTATTTTTTTTAAACGTTTCTACTGGTTATAACATTACCAAAAATATATATAACACATCAAAAACATTATCCATTAAGCTGGAAAACATGTTTAAAAATCACTATAATTTTTGCGCGGTTTAAACACGCCATTTTCGCGGGCTTGGGTTGTGACGTCATCGTACACGAAAAAGACAGTTGACAGATAAAATCATAGACGAATCAGAGCATAAAATTCAATTTAACGTCAGTTATGTCATTATCACGAAAGACAGCGTCGTGTAGGGTGACGTCACACGCGCGTCACCATTGGTCGCGACTCTCGACCAATGGTGACGCGTTTCGCAATTTTAAATATCCCGGGCTGATTTTGCATTTTTTATATTTTTTTTCGGTTTAAATAAGAACTAAATTTAAAAATAATTCTTTTAGTTATAATGTGACGACAATAAAGAACAGGGAAAAAAATATTTCAGGCAAATGAAATTTTTATGCATATTCATTATTACCTATTATTTTCTAACTAAAGGTCTTTTACATAAGCAGTGGATCATGTGCCTGAAGTATCCGTAATTGATTTTGGAGACCTTATATAAACCAGTTATATCACATGAATATAAAAATAAATACTAACTCGAAGAAGAACTCGTCGTCCCAGTGCGGGTCGGGCGAGGGGCGGGGCCGGGTGCGCGCGACGGGCGCGGCGCCGAGCGCGAGACGCAAGTGCGGGCGCGGCGCCAGCCGAGCGGGCAGGCGGTGCGCGGTCACGCAGCGTACGCGCAACGCGCGCAGCCATACCACGCGCGCCACCTGTAAAGTGTATTATATAATTAATAAAATAAAATTTTAATGTATGATCACTTGATCAGTTATTAAAAACTAATAATAATAAAACACTTTATTGCTCACAAATTACAAAATAAATTTATTGTCTTTAAGTATTGTGTAGAAAAATTATTACATAAAATTATATTCCATTTCTATTTACAGCGCGTTTTAATAATTTTCATGCTTCAAATGATCGTAAAATATGTAGAACTTATTTGGTATCAGAACCTGTATTTATTTATACGACTTTTACTTTTACAATGGTTGTCCAGAATAAAGATTGTAGCGACGTTAAATATCCGGCAAGCCATAAATAATGCTCCTTTGAAAACGGATGTTTAGCTGCTAGAATATAATTTCTGTGTAACACTACCGGTAACATGTTAAAGAGAAAATGCTCTTAAATACCGACAGGTTTGAAAGGAGCATTATTTATGACCTCGTATTGTGCATCTCTACGTACCTTGCAGTGGTGTCTGGCCTGCTGCGGCACACAGAGCGGGCGCAGCGCGTTCAGCCAGTCGCGCAGGTCGGCGGGCGACGCGGCCGCTAGGAACGTGTGCGTGGACAGACACGGCAGCGCGCGCTCCACCAGTTGGAAGCAGAACTCGCGCTCCCATAGCGACTCGTGCACCTGGAAAATTAGGCCGCGTTTACACTATGTGCGTGTTATAAAAATATATTATAATGTTGTGCAAAACGCAAGTAACGATGTATCGGTAATAGGCAATCGGACAAATTTTTTTTATTCCTTAAATGAATAGTACTCTTAAATACGAGTAACTTTTCAGAAGATACCGTATATCAAAAGTCAATATTTTCAAAGGTACAGCGATTTTTATACAAAATTTCGCGAGCCTCCTAAAAACGCTCCATACTAAAATCGCCACACAAATGACGTGACTATTGGATTAAAGTGTATTAAGTAGGTATAAAGTATACGGCCGCAGGAATATATTTGTAAATATCTCCGATATTTGTGCGTTTAAGTTCATACTTACCATAATGATTGTTTTCGTATATGATGTGAGTAAACTAATGATGTAGGTTTTGTTTACCAATTTCGCAAAAAAAAAATTTTTTTTGGTATAAAGACTCGCGAAATTTTGTATAAAAATCGCTGTACCTTTGAAAATATTGACTTTTGATATACGGTTTCTTCTGAGAAGTTACTCACATTTAAGAGTACTATTCATTTATGCAATAAAAAAAAATCAGTCCGCTTGCCTATTGGCTTATGTATAGTGGCTTCTTTAAAATAACCTAAAGTGAAAAATATCTCATTAACGTACAATAACACGCCGGTGCATTGTTATTGTACATTCTAATTAGGTATTACGATGAAATTTATAAAGTTTGTCATGTCATGATTCACTTATAACGACTTTTGGTTACATATTACGACCATAATTTATGGATTCCTTCAATGTCGTTATAACAGATATTTACTGTTTGTTTACGTAGTCACGAATGTTATTTCTTCAAAATTAAAACTTTAAATTAAACAAACGTTAATTACCTATTACAAAGAAAATCAGAAAACATGTTTAGACAGATAATAATACTATTCTATGTCTAGATAATAATCAACTCACCTGATACAAATAAGCGCACGACAGATCAATAAGACCTTTAGGTTTGGTCCGTTTCGGGGAGTCGTAGAAGTATAAATGCGTATCCGTTCCCTCTTGGAGCAGAACGAAGTACAACGCTTTCCACTTCTTAGCACCCTTATCTGACTTCTTGTGGAGATATCCTTGGTGTTTGATACCCTTCATCTTCTTTAATCCGATCTGATCACGGCACTCTCTGAGCGTGGCGTATATCTTCTCCGCGGCGGCGCCCGTCGCATTCTGTTGGGGCTCGATTTGATGCCCTTCCGCTATAAGCTGTAATATAATATGAATAATGTGCATTTTTTTACAAAATCACATAACTTAAAAAGTTCAAAAACAAATCTGTAACTTATAGTATAGAACACGGAGAAAGACATAGGCTACTTTTTATTCCCAAAAATTGTGGGATTTAGGCGGGCGGAACCCCGTTCCAAACAAATGTTATCTCACACAAAAGGACATATAACAATAAAAATATTATAATAAAAAAAAGACTTACCGGTTGTCCCAGTGTATGTCCCTCTACAATCTGCTCCTTCCTATACCTATTGATGACGGCGTCTAAGCACTCGAAGGTGCGCCCGCCCATCAGGTACCTGACGCCTTTCTTCTCTATACGGAACCGTTGGATTTGGTTGTTTATGTGGAAGAACAGGGAGTAATCGCCTGGCGAGTTGTCCGACGGCCTGGAATGATGAAGGAGAACATTATCCTACTAGTATTACAAATGTAAAAGTTTGTGAGGATGGATGGATGTTTGTTACTCTTTCACGCAAAAACTACTAAACGGATTTTGATGAAGTTTGGTATGGAATCTACTGCTCAGGTTTAATATATCATGCCTATACTTTTTATCCCGAAAAAGTACAGCGTTCCCGTGGGCTATTGTTTTTACGCGGGCGGAGCCGCAGGCAAAAGCTAGTATTTTTTAATATCACAGTAATTATGATTTAAAAAATAAACGGAGCCAAAAATTTGCACACCAAACATAATTAAAAACAGAAAATGCGCTAAGAATGTGTGATTATAATAACTATGTTCCTATTACTGCATAGTAAAGAAAAAATTTTACCTGTTTTTAAATAAATTCAACAGAGAATGCATGTTTACAAAAATCGGTAGACTTTAAGAAATATTGTGACTGAATGCTATGTACCCGGCAGTCATAGCTATCTAGAATATAAATAGAAATATATGTCATATACAGTGGGCGGGGTGGAATGACATTTGAATGTGCAATTTCATTCGCAATTACCTTTGCCAAAATATTATAATAATATGTAGAAGAACTCTTATATATGTCACCGTAATATTGTAAAAACCAATAGATTGTAAAATAACTAACGAGATTGTAAAAATATGTCGAAAGATTAAAAACTATATATTTATAATGTAACGAAAAATAATATAGTTAAATTTATAGTCAGCATATTCGCGTCGGAAGTCTATCAACATTTTACAATTTAACTAGTTTTATTACAATCTAATGGTTTTTACAATTTTACGGTGACATATATGCTTTGTTGATAATTTCATTGTTATTAGCCAGTTTTTCGAGACACAGTGGTAGCAACGTACGCTCAACAACGTATCAAGCTCACGGATCTAGCCCTGACCAGCATATCTACGATGGCTTCGCTCTCAGTTGGGGTCAAAAAATGCTAGCGTTATTTTACACTGGTTTCCTGCGAGACCATGATGTCACTCACTTAACCTAAGTTTTTAGGTAAAGTGAGTCCCGTGGCCAGCCTTGACCAGCATATCCATAACTATGGATATGCTGGTCTATTTCGCGTCGGTTTTCCGTGAGACCGTGGTATCACTTACCTGACTAAGAAGCTCCCGGGTCCAGCCTTGACCAGCATATCCACGGCCTCGCTCTTGGTGCAGTTGGGATGGAACCACGAGAACACGGTGTTAGGGTCAATAGATGGGTCCAGGTCTTCAACTAACTCCCTGAAGATCATTCCTTGCTCACCAGTCCTAGATAAACATTTTTAGCTTCAATTATTTTCAAATGATTCTGGAAACGAGCAGACTGGTCGCCTGATGGTAAGCGATTACCGCCGCCGGACACTCGCAACTCGTGTTGCCACTTTCGTTTCCAGTCGAGGTCGGAGGGTAGCCTCACTCACTCGGCGAAACAACGCAAGCGTTATTTCATGCCGGTTTTCTGCGAGGCTGTAGTATTTACCCGGTCGAGCCGGCCCATTTATGCTGAAGCGTGGCTCTCCCACATTTAAAAATAACTCCCACATTTAAATCATTAAGGTATATATAATATGCTTATTTGTATCTGTAACTTTTAAATAAGGAGAGGGATTTCAACAAATGAAGTGTCAAGCACTAAGTGAGTGAGGGGATGTGGTAAATTTAACAGGAAAGTAGAAGTTTATACAGTAAAATATTTTTTGCTCTCTCAAATAGATATTTTTAAAAAATCTTTAAATATAAGGTTTTGCGTTTTTTTTTGTATTTTCACGCGAACGTAGTCACCGGCAGAAGTTAATAAACCATTAATTATCATAAAAAATTGATAAGCGTTGCAACTGAATGCACCAATAACTCTACAACATTAAGATCTGTATCTTATTATTGAGGTTACGATATTTATGTCGGTAGAACTCGATTACCTACTTTAATAGTAGAAAATTTTAATTAAAATAATGGTGTAATATATTTTACATAGAACCTGTTTCATTTACAATCCTTCTAATAAATGTGAAAGTTTGTGAGGATGTATGGATGTATGTAAGTATAGATGGATGTATGTTTGTTGCTCTTTCACGCAAAAACTACTGAACGGATTTTGGTGAAATACGGTATGTTAGTTGTTTGGGTCCTGGATTAAAACATAGGCTACTTTTTATCCCGAAAAAGTACAGTGTTCCCGTGGGATACTATATTTACGCGGGCGGAGCCGCAGGCAACAGCTAGTCTACTAATAAGTGCCGGATATCTTATTAGGAATTTTTGTCACTGACAGAGACAGAACTTGCAAAGCTATCTGAAACTTATCAGTAGATTGTCCAACATGCCATTAATGAAAAGTGGGACAACAAAAGATTACATTATTAAAGTTATTAAAATTGTTTTGGGGTAGCTTCAAAATTTTAAGTACTGTGGAGCCCAGATACGCTGGAAAAGCAGCTTAGCAAGCAGGGTTCCATGGGGATAAGGAGGCATCAAAGAACAAAAGGATTGCATGCTTGACAAGCTGCTATAATGCCTAACAAGTAAATGCAGTATAATAATATAATAAAGAGGAAAAGTTTTTTTGTTTGTTTGCACGGAATAGGCTCCGGAAACTACCGGGCCAATTTTGATGTTTGGTAAAGATGTAGAGTAGAAAACGGAGACGGGCATAGGCTTCTTTTTATCGCGAAAAAATTTACGGTTTCTGTGAAATTAACTATCTAGTGTAGTATAACGTTGAATATTACAATAATATCTTCATCGGTTCACGCTTAGTCAAAAGCCTGTCATGACATATAACCTTATCAGTTAAGGCTGGGACTATATGATCCGGAATCCTGTCGGACCAGGCAAATTCAGAGAACTGAAAATAGAACTCTGCGCTAACAGAATAGAGTTGAAAATGGCCTGAGGTGGCCCAGTGGGTCATACCTGTGCGCCGTGACCCAGAGCCAGCCGTCGCCCATGTCGTTGTGTACGAAGAATATGTCGCCCTTCTGGAACGTCAGCTCGTCCGTGTCCGGCATTTTGGTGTACGGCAGGATCGCGACCACGCGCTGTGCAAACAATAATAAGCCTTAGAGCCTGGCAGATGTGATACATCGAAAACGTAATGCGTCAAAAGGTTTGGAAGAAGAATGTACACGGAATGAACACTAAAGTTGGCAAAATTCAATAGGTCTTTGTACTTCAGTTGTTGTTTTATTGCAGTGAAATATCTAATAAGTGACATCTTATTTATCTATACTACTCGTCTACACTAATATTATAAAGAGGAAAACTTTGTTTGTTTGTATCGAATAGGCTCCGAAACTACTGGACCGATTTTGATTAAATTTGGCACAGATGTAGAGTAGACCACGAGGAAGGACATAGGCAGCTTTTTATCGCAAAAAAACGTACGGTTTCTGCGAAATTAACTTTTGCGCGCACGAAGTCGCGAGCGACATCTAGTAGCAATATAAAAATGTCGTTTGTATAAAGTAAACTTCAATAAAAGGAAAATTTTTGGATTTGACGAATTTTATTAGACATCTCTTTCTGCCCCTTAGCGTGTCGTAAGGAGAATAAGGAACGATATATTATGTAATTTTCTCTAACTAATAGCAGGGTATCGATTTTATTTATAGTTATTAATCTAAATCAAAAGGAATCGAGTTCAATGAGTTGAAAATCAACTAAAAGTAGTTTGTTAACTTATTTTAAATCCACAATGACGTAGCGATTTCTTTTGAGCACCTTTTTGGCAATTTTGCAATCATTATGCTGTGTAAAATTGATACCTACAGATAACATATGTATAAAAAAATCTCTACAAATAATTATTTATTATAGATTACAGTAATAACTATCATACACTATGATGTATATCCCGGAAAGATATATCCGATTGGCCAACATACGCGCAAAATATTGCCTACATTTTTTTTGCATGAATAAGATCATGCAAAAAAAATGTAGGCAATATTTTGGAAAAAGTAATAAAACTGGATATGAGTAAGTACATAAATCTTATTATTTGTTTTTTTTTCTTTTTGTTATTTTTTCAAGTTATTGATTTATGGTATCGGGAAAATACCCTGTTACACTAGGAAGGCTATAGATAAGTACAACATACCTTTTTATCATTCACCGGCTCCGGAGGCGGCACGGGTTCGACCAGTCGCTCGCGCTTGAGCAGATCTGAGCAGTGGCTGTAGAACCCCACCAGCTCGGCCAGGGAGTCGAACTGGCGACCGCCGATGTAGTAGTCGCCGCACACCGCCGTTACTCTGTAAGAGACTTTCTCTTAAACTTAATGTATGCCAAGTTCTACGAAAAAAACACGTATAGCTTACTAGATATTGCCCGCGACTTCGAAAGAAATTTCGCGGGAATCATACATTTTGCCGCAATAAAAAGTAGCCTATGTCCCTTCCCGTGGTCTACTGACTCTACTCTACATCTGTGCCAAATTTTATCAATATCGGTCCAGTAGTTTCGGAGCCTATTCGACGCAAACAAACAACAAACTTTTCCTCTTTATTATATTAGTATAGATTTACAAGTTTTGTCTCTTCAATGGTGGGTTCAGATTTCAACACTATACACAGTAGATACACTGACCTTATTACTAATAAAAACATTTACACAACGGATAAGCAATGAAATGTTTTATTCTTGTCTGTCAAGCTACTTTTCCCACGTATCAGACAAGAACAAAACATTATATTGCTTATCCACTGTTTAAAAATTTTTATTAGTAAGGGCACGAAGTATAGATAACAAGGAGTCCGAACGTAATGTTAAAATAATGGTCTCAATTACGGGGACAGTTTTTTGCCGGTAGAGCGCGCGACGGTCCGACATGCACTCGTTTGAAATTACGCGGGAAGTTTAAAGTTGCTATTGACAGCTCTGGAAAGATTGAAATCTTATTATATTAAAGTTTTAGGAAATTCTTAGAAACTGTTCTTGAAAAATAGATACCGTAGAACACGGTAATTGCCTCACGGTAATTTAAAAATAAT
The DNA here is from genome assembly GCA_905404095.1 of Glaucopsyche alexis. Lineage (NCBI taxonomy): Eukaryota > Metazoa > Arthropoda > Insecta > Lepidoptera > Lycaenidae > Glaucopsyche > Glaucopsyche alexis. The sequence goes on from FR990058.1 coordinate 7,418,267, forward strand.
TGTAATAAATAATAGTATTGGCAACACTCGGTATAATAGTATTGGCAACACTCGGTACTCGTCGGTCTCGCACGCCTAGCGGCAGAAAAGAGAACTAAGATCTGGTCCTATTATTGTGTACATAATTATTATTAAAAAGCCTATACCGTTCGGACTCCTGGTATCTATGCTTCATGAGTAAGGGGGTCAGGTTATACAATATACACCGAGTGTCTATGTACTATGTTTGACACAATAATAAAATTATTGTCCCATTAGCGTAGTTATTCAAGTGTAAGGGATGGACTATATGATCCGGAATCCGGCGTGCTCGGAGTTGAAAATGGAAGTTTCGAGTGTCGAGCTGTCATATTATATGACATTGACATTTGACTCGACACTACTTATAACTTCCGTTTTCAACTCTTTTGTTCTATTTTCAATGCTCTGAGTTTTCACCGGCGTTCCGGATTCCAGAGCATACTTGTAGTCCCAGCCTAAGCAGTCATAATTCCTGTGGTAGTCTCGACTTCACGTTAAATACGAAAGTCGAAAGAGACACATATTGTTAATCAGCTACTATCTTATACTTAACAACAGATTGTGAATCCTACTAATATTATAAATGTGAAAGTTTGTGCGGATGTATAGATTTCTGTTCCTCTTTCACGCAAAAACTACTGAACGGATTTCGATGAACTTTGGGATGGTAGTAGTTAAGACTCTAGATTAAGCTACTTTTTATACTGAAAAAGTACAGTAGTCTTGAAGGACACTATACGCGGGCGGAGCCGCGGGGAACAGCTAGTTCGGTTATAATTCCGAACTCCAATCACGATTTTGATGTGACGACCGTTTCAGAATATTTGCATTGCGTATATCCCACGTATACTTATTAAAATTAAATATTAACATCAAACAAGGTTGTAATCAAATGTTTAGGCATAGGATTAGTAATAACAAAGTCGTTCATAAAAACGAATGAATCAACTGGAAGCAAAAAAGTTAGGTTTTGTAAGTCGAGAATCAAGTTTATAAATGTTTGTGTGATTAATTTTATTCTTAAAATCCGTTGGTTCTTTTTATTATCTGATGAAAATAATATCGAATAGATATTCTGTGAGTTGGAATAGTAATTTGCATGTCCTTCTATGGCTCAAGATTCAAGAACGACTGATGAAAATTGGTTTACAAAAGGTCTATTGCCTGATCGTTTTTCTTAAATTCTAATATGTACCTCGTCCAGACTACTCGCGAAGTAGGCCGAGGTTGGCCGAATAAGTATATAATAAGACAGTGTGGGCACGCACTTCGCTTCGCTTTTCGTACTTCGGGTTACTTCGCGGAGCACTTCCTCGGCCTACTTCGCGAGAAGTCTGGACGGGGCATTAAATAGAACTTAAATAAACCGTTAAAATTATTCACGTTTAGTTTTTAGGTTATTGGTTTTTTTTTATGAAATAAGGGGGCAAACGAGCAAACGGGTCACCTGATGAAAAGCAACTTCCGTCGCCCATGGACACTCGCAGCATCAGAAGAGCTGCAAGTGCGTTGCCGGCCTTTTAAGAGGGAATAGGGTAATAGGGGAGGGTAGGGAAGGGAATAGGGTAGGGGATTGGGCCTCCGGTAAACTCACTCACTCGGCGAAACACAGCGCAAACGCTGTTTCACGCCGGTTTTCTGTGAGCCCGTGGTATTTCTCCGGTCGAGCCGGCCCATTCGTGCCGAAGAATGGCTCTACCACGTGAAAGTATATGCGCAAGTTTTAGGCTGCGTTCACACCAAACTGACTGGCAGCCGCCGAAAGTGAGTGAGCGTTGCGCAGCTTATGGTATTTCCATACATATTCACCTTTTCGTTCACACCTAACCAACAATACGTTATTACGCTATGCGTAGACGCTGACATTCGGCGGCCGATTTGTCTGTACAGTGTGAACGTAAAATACCGTTTATTTTCACGTTTACACTGGGGCTCACAGTGAGCCAAACTACGCCTTCTCTTGTAAGGCGAGCTGTAGCGGTGTGTGGTTTTTTTATGTATGTAGTGCATACTGAATAGCCAGTAGCCACACATGCACTACATTCACAAAAAACCAGCCTCAGTTTTTGTTTCACAAAGCTCTGTCACTTTTTTATTTGGTCTGAGCCCACAATGTGTGTGTACCCACAGTAACGTGTATTCATTTACCTGAAATGGTTTATGCCCGTACGTCCCAAGTAGCTCAACACATACGAGCCCGGTTTGCGATCACTTTCTCGTACTAAAACAAAACATTATTATTAATAATCGTATGTTACACACATTTCAGACTATTTTTAACCCCCGACGCATAAAGAGGGGTGTTATAAGTTTGACGTGTCTGTCTGACTGTGTGTCTGTTGCGTAGTGGAATTGTTGCTCATAAACGAAAAGTCTAACAGGGTTACAAAACATTTTATTTTGTTTTGTAAGGCGGTAGTTGTCTTCAGTGACCTCGGGGCCAAAAAATAATAAAACAATGCATTTTTAACGCCGAAACCGAGAACGAAGTCTAGTTGTAACTTGTACCACAGTTGTACTTTGTAGACTCAGACCAAATAAAAAAGTGAAGACGGAGCTTCGAGAAACTGAGGCAAGTTTAAAGTGAATATTATGTAGTGCGCGTGTAGCTACGCACGTCACTACATACATTAAAAACCACACACCACGACACCTCGTCTTACAATGTAAGGCGTAGTTCAGACCGGCCTCACTATGTGGTTCGCAGAACTCTGTCTTAATTTTTTTTTCTTTGGTCTGAGATAGTAATAATAATACGGATAATAGACTCTTTGCATATACAAAATTAAAAATTTGCGAATCGCTAAGCAGTGAACGAGCTAATGATGATGAATTATAGCTAAGACAACTCTCGATCATATCAGTATTCAAACAGAAAAAAATATATCAAAATCGGTTCATCTGTTTGGGAGCTAAGATGCACGGACAGACACACAAACAGACACGTCTAACTTATAACACCCCTCTTTTTGCGTCGGGGGTTAAAAATGTATCTCTTAAGCTGCGCGTCCACTGCATCGGAATCGGAGCGGACGGAGCGGACGGATTTGTTGCTTTGTATGGATTTCTATGGTACTGCGTCCACTGGATCGGCATTTCTGCGCCCGCGACCGGTATTTTTGCCGATGACGTCATCGGCAGTGAACCCGTCATTCGGATTCTGAACGTTTCAAGTTCTGACGTGTTTGCGACGACGCGCGACGCGACGGCTATACATAAATACTTATTCACGACGAATGACGATATTTTAATTACTTTAGTGGAAAAATATGATGAACTTTACAATCTAAAACATCAACATTATCTTAACCAACTGAGGAGAGACGATATATGGGATGAAATTGGGCAAATAATAAATAAAAATTGTAGAATATAGTGAAGTTCAAAAAACTTTTTTCGAGTCATATGAATGTACCCAAAAAATCTATTTTCATCTTCTAATAAATCAGAAGTGACGAGATATATTGTTGTAATCTCAGACCGAATAGGTTGTAATTAGCTTATTTTATCAGAAGAGGAAAAGAGAAGAGGAAACGAAAGATATGGGTTCATAAATCATAATATAAATTCAAAAAGAATAATTTTTGGAGAATTTCATACATTATATTCTGATTTATTAGAAGATGAAAATAGATTTTTTGGGTACATACATATGACTCGAAAAAAGTTTTTTGAACTTCACTATATTCTTCAATTTTTATTTATTATTTGCCCAATTTCATCCCATATATCGTCTCTCCTCAGTTGGTTAAGGTAATGTTGATGTTTTAGATTGTAAAGTTCATCATATTTTTCCACTAAAGTAATTAAAATATCGTCATTCGTCGTGAATAAGTATTTATGTATAGCCGTCGCGTCGTCGCAAACACGTCAGAACTTGAAACGTTCGGAATCCGAATGACGGGTTCACTGCCGATGACGTCATCGGCAAAAATACCGGTCGCGGGCGCAGAAATGCCGATCCAGTGGACGCAGTACCATAGAAATCCATACAAAGCAACAAATCCGTCCGCTCCGTCCGCTCCGATGCCGATGCAGTGGACGCGCAGCTTTACTATTTACTGATCAGTTAAATAGCTTCATAAACAACATGCTTTTGAAAGTTAACGAAAAAAGTTAATAATTATAACAATTTTTAATCTGCAAAAAGAAGGGGTGTTTTAAAGTACTCTATCCTTTACTTTTACCGTTGATCATGGCTGTTATAAGCTTCAAATACATTTTATCGTGGTAGTTTTAATGTGATGATTAAATAATTCATCAAACATGAGCAAGTAACAACACATCCAAGTAACAGTAAATGTATTTACAGAAAAGGTAACCAACTGTCATTGTAAGAGTACACAAAACACAACAATGGGAAACTAAACTATTGTTTTATATTCCCAGCAGTTCAGTCTAGTGTCTTGTAATTTATCTAAGTGAAAGGTAAATTCATTATGCCATTTGTAATAACTAACTTTTGCCTGTTAGCTGTTACTACATCAAATCATCTCATGGACATAAAAACTTGACTTTTTATTATTATTTAGTAATTATTATTTTATTAATGAGGCCAATTAGCCTCACTCTGTTATACAATTATTGATTTGAACATTTAGTGCTTAAACATAGCCACATAAATATTTACACAGACATTGGACACTTACATTTTTATTATTAGTATATGTATATTATAGCTTTATGTAAATTTTATTACACTGTCTAGTGGACCATGGGGAATGAGTAACTTAATGGAATATTAAACCCACACTCATAAGTCATAATTAAATCGCATATGAAGTTAGTATAATGTGTTTCAAATGAGAATAGGTACGTCAATGACCTTTTTCTGTCAAATATCACTAGAAATGTGCAATTTGCAAAAAAACTTATGTGCATATAAATATTAATAGTCTTGCATCGAATTTAAATAAAAATGTTAAATATAGTAAAAAATTATCTAAACATAAATTTAACTGTCATAACAGTCTAAATTCGAAACAATATGGCGCCGACATGATCCTATTCTCATTTGAATTGCACTATATGAATGTGTGCACTATATGAGGAAGATGTGTGTGTTGACCAACCATAGTGTAAACTTGAGAACTGAACTGAATTTTTTCTAACATACAACACATTTTAGACAATGTGTTGTATGTTAGAAAAAATTTAAATATGTTCAATACGAAAAGTAATAATCATTGCATGAACACTAGAAATAAACACAAATTAGACATTCCGGTGATCAGACTAAGTAAAGTTAGTAAATCTTTTAAAGGTCAATGTATACGCCTATACAATAGAATCCCAGAAAACGTTCAAAGTCTGTCTATTAATAAATTTAAAAAAGTAGTTAAAGAACGTTTGTGTGCTAAAGGTTATTATAAAGTCAGTGATTTCATTAACGATTGCACACCTTGGGAATAAGATGGCCCCATGCGAGGCTGCTTTTATGTACTTAAGTATGTTTTATGTACTTATAACTAATGTTATATAGATTAAGTTACAACATTGTAAAAATATTTTTTGAAAAGAACAATTTTCCCATCTTTTTGCTAAAAGGTGGCCCCGTGCGAGTTTCTTACGCCGGTTCTTCTCGCCGGGCTAGTTTCCGAACCGGTGGTAGGCATCATGTAGGACAATTCTATAAGCGTTATATTATAACCTACATGGAAATAAAAATTTTGAGTTTGAAGTTTTGAGTTTTGATGAAGAAAGTACAAAATGTAGCTTTAAAGCTGCCCAGAACAATCAGATTTTCTACCACAATTACTATACTTACAATATTTGGGTGATGTTGAGAAAAGAAGAAATTATGATGTATTTCCTACAACTTTAGTATGTACATATTATTATTCTATGAGAAAGCAACAAGTTTTAAGACTAGACCAGAGACTTATAGATAAGAAAAGAATTAAAAACTTGTCAAAAAACAACACATTTGGTGCCTACTTGAATCTTTACTGCTAACTGCAGTTATCTTAATATTCACTTACATGAAAAACAAGCCAATTTAATGCCAATAAAATATTAGGCTGATTATTTTTTCAAAATAAACTCGTAAATAAATTAACTTTAAAAACATACCTAAATAACTTCCATGTTTTCCCGCAGCCCATAGCCTTTCCTCTGAAGTATACCTGTCAAGCCGACCATGATACCACTCCGTTTCAGGAGGAGCTAGAACTGCTTGTCTTTCACCTGCAAATGTAATAGGCCCAATGTACTTTCATCTAAAATTTATATTGTATGTTTTATTGTGACGGTGACGCATCTTCGGCTAACATCACGACCGCTCTTTGCATTGCACACCAAATTTTACTTTTTAGAGTAATCTTTAGTTGTGCGTTGGAACTGACAAATTTAAATTTTAGAAAAAAAAAACAATTTATTTATTTTTATACTACCTACTTATGTACCAAATGATTTTTGTTTTAATACAATAATTTATGCTAACTATGAAAACCAAGATGAAGTAGAAGATTGTCTTTTTTTTATTTATGCAAAGTATCCCACAACTTATTTTTTTCTTTGAATCATATCTAATAATAATCAGCTACTCTGCGGATAATATAAAAGCAAAGCTGATTGACTGATGTATATGCACACTGTGCATTTCTAAAATAGGTGATAAAAGTTTAAAACCTTATTTCACGCAAGCAAAGCCACGGGCAATTAATGCTAGTTATGTGATAAAACTAGTATTAAACAGCTATCCAACAAGGTATAACAAAGATATTTTCAATATTTACTGAAAGGCTTAGAGAATTGATTTCAGATAGGCTAACCACACACATGCAGTATTATTGACAGAATAAATTTGTCAATACTAGTCAACACATACAGAAAAAAACAGCAATATCGCCTGCACACAAGGAATATTATTGTCAATATGAGCTTTATTGCCAATAATATGGTGCGTGTGCGGCTAGCCATAGAAGCAAATATTGAGCTAATCTTGGATGCTGAGTTAGCCCCCAAAAGCAGGACTAAGCCTGACCCATGCTGGACATTTAATTGTGATTTTAAAAATTCAGGCTAGTCTGGCAACACTGCTTAGCACACATAATTTGACTGTGTAAATAACTAGATTTTGCCTGCGACTTTGCCCGCACAAAAGGAATCCTCACAGGAATATTATATTTTACCACATTAAAAAGGAACCTTATTTTAAAAAGGAGGTTGATATCCTTCCCCAGTCTACTCTATATCTGGGCCAAGTTTCATCAAAATTGGTCCAGTAGTTTAAGAGCCTAATAAATACACCTATCAAGTTTCTGCTCTTTATAATATAAGTATAGATTTATTTGCAAAAATTGCCAAATAAATTACTGATAATGGAGTCATTAATGTTTACATCAGTATAATTACAGCAATATAATTACCATTAGTACTAGGTCCGTCTGCTTCATCCAACTCCAAATCTGCGGCCAATTCCGCTATGTCATTTCCACCGTCTTCCGATTCCGTTGATGGGGAACCCAACTTATCCTTTATAGGGGGTCCAATCGGCGCCCCCATGGCACGAATCAAGTCAGCCATTTTTAAAACCTACCCTTCTAATAAATTAATTCAATATTTTCTTTCAAGCTAAAATCTCTACACAGCACACATTATACACCGAACCTTATAAATAGGAATTAAAAATGGAAAATAACGTGTTTACAACGAGGAGCTTCCAAGAGTAAAGTTAACCAACTTGTAGATTATGTATACCGGTTTAAAATGCGTCCTAAAGCACTGAGAAAATAGTTTCACAATTTATAAATCATTTTTAAATGTAAATTTACGATTTTTAATAAGTTAAAAGCACATCAATACGCCCGTCCAATAATCACTCGAGTCCACAAAAATTGACAAAAGCAAAACCACACAAAACAGATTAGTTTGACAGTTCTTTTTTTTAATTAATGTGGACTGGATGCTTAATCTTTTGCTAAAAAAAAAGATTTTTTAAGTTTTAATCTGAGCAAAAAATAAAAAAAAAACATCAAAAAATGATACGTTTTTTAATGCTTACTAAAAGTTTATTAGGTGTTTTGGATACAAAATTACAAGCGTCTTGAATCTGTAGCACTTGTCCGATCGTTATGGAACTAACCTATTGGTTAATATTCTACCAATATTACACATTACGAATCAAAAAATAAGGAGGAAACCAGTGATAACTAAGGATACGTTATACCCTTACAAAAGTGACAAAATTTTTGTGCCGCGATCTTTGAGTATCCAACTAGCCGCAATACACATTGACACTTTTTATTATTGACACATTTCACTCACAGCAAAAATTCGTGACAAGGATGGCATTCCTAATTCAATAGCAAAGAAAAAGATGACTAGTATTTGTCACACTACACACGATTCTACATTTCAAGTTTGGAATCTCTGCCAAAGAATATTTAACGACGCAGAAGGTACAAAATGCGTATAAATTCTATTTCGTTCATAGTTAGGTACCTACTATTAAGAAGTAATTTATTTAAATTACCTCATAATAGTAACTATGAACCAAAATAACAATTTTATGTAAGATTAATCTATATAATAACTAGCTGACCCGGCAAACTTTGTTCTACCTTAGAGGCAATAAATGAGCAGATTTTGGATTTCATTAAGTGCAATTTTTCATTAGGATAATAGGTAGATATAATAAAAAGAAATCAATTATTTTAATGATTGTTAAAATGGGCCATGTATTTTGGTGCATGGGTTGCAATCTTCAGTAAAGCATCTTGTAATTGACGACATTTTTTGTTTTATTATCAGGCGCAAGAATAAATAACGCAGATGGTCTTCCGATCCGTGAATATACCACATATAATTGACCAGGTGAAAAAAATGGATTTTGTCTACAAAACTTCCTCACCTTCGAATTTTCCTTTGAGTATCGTCGCGTAAATCACATTATTTGTAAATCCCTAAATCCCCTATTTACTAAATCCCCAAACATATTTTTCTGCGATAAATAGTAGCCTATGCTCTTCCTCGTAGTCTACTCTATGTCTGTGACAATTTTCATGATGATCGTTTAAGTAGTTTTACGTAAAAGTGTAAATACAGTTGTCCACAGGAACCGTACATTTCCCGCGATAAAAAGTAGCCTATGTCCTTCCCAGTGGTCTACTTTATATCTGTACCAAATTTCATGATGATCGGTTAAGTAGTTTTTACATAAAAGCGTAAATACAGTATTCCACGGGAACCGTACATTTTCTGCAATAAAAAGTAGCCTATGTCCTTTCCCGTGCTCTACTTTATATCTGTGCAAAATTTCATGATGATCGGGTAAGTAGTTACGTAAAAGCGTAAATACAGTATTCCACGGGAACCGTACATTTTATGCAATAAAGAGTAACCTATGTTCTTCCTCGTAGTCTACTTTATATCAGCGCCAAATTTCATGATGATCGGTTAAGTAGTTTTTACGTTAAAGCGTAAATACAGTATTCCACGGTAACCGTACATTTTCTGCAATAAAAAGTAGCCTATGTCCTTTCCCGTGCTCTACTTTATATCTGTGCAAAATTTAATGATGATCGGTTAAGTAGTTTTTACGTAAAAGCGTAAATACAGTATTCCACGGGAACCGTACATTTTCTGCAATAAAAAGTAGCCTATGTCCTTTCCCGTGCTCTACTTTATAACTGTGCAAAATTTCATGATAATCGGTTAAGTAGTTTTTACGTAAAAGCATAAATACAATATTCCACGGGAACCGTACATTTTCTGCAATAAAAAGTAGCCTATGTCCTTTCCCGTGCTCTACTTTATATCTGTGCAAAATTTCATGATGATCGGTTAAGTAGTTTTTACGTAAAAGCGTAAATACAGTATTCCACGGGAACCGTACATTTTCTGCAATAAAAAGTAGCCTTTGTCCTTTCCCGTACTCTACTTTATATCTGTGCAAAATTTCATGATATCGGTTAAGTAGTTTTTACGTAAAAGCATAAATACAATATTCCACGGGAACCGTACATTTTCTGCAATAAAAAGTAGCCTATTTCCATTTCCGTGCTCTACTTTATATCTGTGCAAAATTTCATGATGATCGGGTAAATAGTTACGTAAAAGCGTAAATACAGTATTTCACGGGAACCGTACATTTTTATGCAATAAAAAGTAACCTATGTTCTTCCTCGCAGTCTACTTTATATCCGTGCCAAATTTCATGATGATCGGTTAAGTAGTTTTTACGTAAAAGCGTAAATACAGTATTCCATGGGAACCGCACATTTTACCGCGATAAATAGTATCCTATGTCCTTTTCCTGGTTCTAAGCTACCTCCCTACCAATTTTCAGCCAAATCGGTTCAGCCGTTCTTGAGTTATAAATGGTGTAACTAACACGACTTTCTTTTATATATATAGATGGCATGAACGCCTACTACTATTTAGATAAATATATTTAGTTTTCTTATCAATGTCAAACAGGAATCGAAACTTGATATTTGTTTGTATTATTGCACTCTTTTATAGTGCGATGTTGGGGCACAAATTCTGCAAAGTAATAAAGAACGGTACAGATGAAGAAAGAACTTATTTTAAAAAGAATACTCCTTGACCTTTACGTCAAATAAGTATGTAGTTTGTTAAAAGTTAGCTTATTTTCAAAAATTTGTTCCTCATTAAGCTGGAACTATATACTTCGAAATCCGGAACGCCGCCCGGTGAAAATTTATAAAGTTAAAAATAGAATTCTGCGATAATATCTAACTACAATAGAGTTGAAAATGGAAGTTTTGATTGTCGAGCTGTCATTTAAGACATTGAAACTCGACACTCATAATATGTTACCAACTCTATTGTATTAGCGCAGAGTTCTATTTTCAATGCTGAGAATTTTCTATGGCCCTCCGGATTCCGGATCTTATATTCCCAGCATTGGGAAAAGTTAAAGGATAAGAAGTAGAGCTTGCAAATATTTAATCGACAATTTTGACATTCTAATAGGACATAGGACGAATTTCGACATTTGACATTCGGTATTTTTATGGGCACTATTCAAATAATAGAAAAAAACTATCTTTTTTTTTTAAATTATAATCCCCTTTTTTAGTTTGGGAGTATTTAATGTAAATGTCTTCCGTTGTATATATTATGTCTTCCTGGAAAAAAGGAATTAAACAATGATAATATTATTAAAAAAATAAAATACAAATATTGATTTCTTATTTTTACGCGAATATTGTTCATTGTTTTAAACACTTACGGATTGTTTCGTGTGTGTACGATGTGTGGAAGGTAATCGAAACGTCAAAAAAAAAAAAAAAAGTGCACTACGACTCAATCTGTAAGTATTTTAAACAATGGAATACAGTTAACAAACAACGTCTGTTAAGTACATACAGCTAATGTATAATAAATATATCTTTGTTGTAAACATTTTCACTAAGCCAGAAATGTGATGGGAATTTTTATATTAAGGATCTGTTTCACTATTCACAATCGCCTTTTATGTGACGAATATCGCATACAATAGCGCAGTTCTGTCCCTGTCGCTCAATAAAAATTTATTGTACCTCTTAAAATTCAAGATTGATGAACTTAAATCAAATAAAAGCAGCAGTTACTTTATTGTTACTGTTAGGCCCTCAGATCGTTCTATGTTACTTCGTCAATGATACAATTTTAAAAAGTTAATGATATTAATTTAACTGATTCAACAATATAATTACATTATTTTCATCAATCTTACGACTACTAACGACATTCCCTTCTGTACTATTTACTCTATGCCAGAAATGCATGCATCCTTAATAGATTGACAAAAAAGTATATATTGACATTGCTTTCCTTTCCTTTCTTATGACATAAACTATCAAGTATTTTCTTGAATTTATTTATTGTTGAAAAATATATATTTAACAAAATACTTTACTGAGTAATAAATTTTGTAAAGTTACATGGGGAATAAAATTCTTTGACTTTTATTCATTTTATTGTCATGGTTTTTACAGCTTTTATAGACACACGATGAGATTTTGTGCAAGGCGCTCGGGACGCGCAGCACGTGCTACGCGTCGACCAGCTGTGAGCTGGTCGCATACTAACCAAAATTGGCCCGACTCGGGCCAACTCGAGTCTTCATTTTTACGCTTTTATAACATATCTACCTCTTTTTAATATTATATATCTATGGAGGAAACACAAAAACAACAACGTCACTTTCCCACATCCCCTGCCAGGGCAGGATAGCTCCTGACGTCACAGCTTGTTAGAGAGAGAACGTAAATTGGCCAATACTTGTGAAGAAACGAGACAAAAATGTTATGTTTTGTCCCTTTCGCTGTAACCGGGTTTTTGGCACAAAGCTGTCAAATTTGACACTCTTGTGCCAAACAAATAACAGCTGTGAAGAGTGAGGTTTCGTATTATTTGAAATCTTTTGTTTTTTGGTGTATTTATGTTATATACTCTTTTGAGATAGAGACTCCATGTATTTTTAAGTATTTTAACAATGGGTGGATGCAGTATTTTGAGGTGCAAAAGTCGCAGCGAAGGAAAATGTGCTGCCGTAACTTTTCACTCGTAAGTAGCTATAGCTCGTGTTTTTTTAGTTTGTGATTGCATATTATTTAAGAATGATGATATATGGACGTAAATACAATCATATTTTCCATAGAAAGTGAGATGAAATCTGTATTTTTTACATAATTCGTAACTTATTCTAAAAATATATTTGTCTTAGTGTTGCCATTTAATTTAGTACCAAAATATACTGACTAAAGTTCTTTCGGTAAAAATTTAGTATAATGTCCCACGATCCCACGATTTGTGGAGGAGGGGGTTAAGAGGGGAGGGGAGGGGGAAGGTTGAACCCCCACTCTCCCCATCAGGAAACCCACAGTTACTGAGATATTAGTGGTTGAAGTTTTTAGTTGGGAGTAATAAGGCGACAGCTAACCCTTACCTCCACAAACCTCACTAAACATAAATTTTGGATACATACCTAATCAATTCAAATAGAAAATAATCTTAAATTAATTGCTCGTTCACTTTAACTTAAATAATCTATTATAATATAGTAATCAATTCGGTTTTACTTTTAGGTCGGTCCACAACAGACGCAGGTATTAGTCTTCTATGCAGTATATTTGGGGCCTGAGAGGGATCACATGATGCACTTGGTGTCTTTTGTGATCTATCCAAGGCTTTCGACTGTGTCGAGCACGCTACGTTGGTCAGAAAATTATAAAGGGACACGGCACTTAAACTTTTAAATTCTTATGTTAAAATTAGAACGCAGAGAGTAGAAGTAAATTCTACAAGGTCTACTGGGACCAAAATAGGACTAGGTGTGCCACAAATTTAAAAAAGTTATTTCATTAATGATTTTATTAACGATTGCACACCTTAGGAATAAGATAGACCCTTGCAAAGCTGCTTCCATGTAATTAAGTTATCTTGACTTTTGCTATATTATATGTCACCGTAAAATTGTAAAAACCGTTAGATTATAAAATAACTAACTAGATGGTAAAAATATGTCGAAAGATTAAAAACTATGTACCTATTTATAATCTAACGAAAAACAATGTGTTAAATTATAGACAGAGTATTCGCGTCGGTAGTCAATCAGCATTTTACAATTGCACTAGTTTTATTACAATCTAAAGGTTTTTACAATTTTACGGTGACATATAGATTAAGTTACTACATTGTAAAAATATTTTTGCTAAAAAGTGGCCCCGTGCGAGTTTCTTACGCTGGTTCTTCTCGACGGGCTAGTTTCTTTTATATGTATTTTAACTGTAATTTTTTAAATGTGTTGAAGTGAATGAAGAATGTTTGAAACATCTACTTAAATAAAAAACTATTTACTTTTTTGATATTGTTTATAGCTCTACCAGAATCTGATGGCATTTTAAAAAAAATAAAAAATGTGATTTTCATATGGCAATGTCAAGTATGACCCGTCAAATCAAAGTACGTGATCTGTCAACCGCTGCTAAAATTTTGTGATTATGTTCTTGGAATTTGTTGTTTTTGTGAAAATATCCAAAAAGGCAATTCGATCTCAAGCGAGAAATATTGTTTTCTATGTCTATAGTAAAATACAGAAAGAAGAAGGTGTAAATCGAACTCAATCTTATAATTTAAAGTTCGTGGTAGAGTTGACCGGTAAGTTAGAGTGAGTTGTTTTGATACTTTGTTTTTTTATATTTTCTTAGGTAATTATTGTGACTTCTTTAAATGTGTTTCCAGTACTACTATAAGGTGAATCGTAGCTGATGGCACATCGAATGATGGTTTGTTTTCCATGCCTGGTAAAAGGAGGAGAGGAGGAAAAAAGAAAATCAACATAAGACAGTTTCGATTTATAGTTGATTAGGAATAAAGTAAACGTGTTCTATACAGTTCGGAAGGAAATTCCAACATTAAATAAACTGTTGCCAATTTAATTGTATGTTATTCGTAATAAATAAGTATATAAAGTAATTCACGATTGATTTATTTTTCATGAAATATCATTATATTACATAGTATAAAACAAAGTCCCTTTTTTGTCTGTCCTCTATAATATGCTTAAATCTTTAAAACTACGCAACGGATTTTGATGCGAGTTTTTAAAATAATAGTCTTTAAGATATTATAAGATTATGGTAAAATTTATATTCAAGTACTTATTATGTAAGTATATTATCAAGTGGTCGCGCATGTCGTATCGAGGTGATAGGGTCCCATTTTTAACAATTTGCATTGGGCAAACCTAAAAACATGTTCAATATTGTATCAGTAGTATATTGCTGTAAGTAGGTAGAGAATTATTCGCCGAAGTAGTTTTTTCTCCAAGAACACTATTCCACGCGGGCGAAGCCGCGGGCAAAAGCTAGTTTTCTATATTATACACCGAATATTCTTCATACAGTCTTATTATAATTCATGTTCAATAATACTAGACATAATTAAATATTAACCAGTATCAAGATTGTTTAATCCAATTTCCCCAGTATTGCACACTACAATTTTTTTTTCCCTATTTGCCATGAGATTCTGGTACACCTATAATTTTTAATATAATTTCATTTTATTGTTTAATTTTTATATTAAGAGAAATACCTACCCTACCTAACAGTATTAATAGTAAGACTTTTTGGTGGTTTATGCTTGGGCTACTTCAGAAAAAGTCAAAATCACCATATAAGTTTCGACGAGTTCCCTCGATTCCTCATAGATCCCATCATCAGGTCACCACTTTTTACACCCATAGGAACCCTTTACATAAAAAAAAAAACAATTCGAAAATTGGTCCACAGACAGCGGAATAGGCTATACGACTACATCTAAAATATTTAGTTTCATTAATGTACTCAGAAAATTTGAGGCATTACTACTTCGTAAATGTAAAAAATTATAATATTTTATTTATAGTTTAGTAATTAGAGACATCTAAAAAGTACAAAAAAATTAATTATTTTTTTGCTAAATAAGTAAACAAAACCTACATCATTAGTTTACTTACATCATATACAAAAACTTTTATTATGACATGTATGAACTTAAACGCACAAATATCGGAGATATTTACAAATATGTTCCCGCGGCCATATACTTCATACACTTTAACATGGACGTGACGTCATATCTACGTACGACTTTAGTATGGAGCGTTTTCACGGGACTTGCGAAATTTAGTAAACAAATCGCTGTACCTTTAAAAATATTGACTTTTGATATACGGTTTCTTCTGAGAAGTTACTCATATTTAAGAGTACTATTCATTTATGCAATAAAAAAAAATCAGTCGTGTAGCCTATTATCGTTAATTTTAACAAAATTACTAGGTATTTGAAGCCATTAAACCATACAAATTGTATCTTTTTCTTTTTATTATAACCCCTAATAATAATATATAACTAGCTGTCTCGACACACGTTGTTCTGTCTTAAACATGAACTGAAATGAATAAATGACATAATGCATCCTACGTCCTAGTCCTACACCTACAACCTTTTTCATTATTTTTAAGTCCAAGCCTTCCCTGAACTTCCGCAATTATTTCAAAACAAAATAAAATGTGCCAAATTGATCCAGCCGTTCTCGAGTTTTGAGTCCCTTGTGAACGGGATAAAAAGTATCCTATGTCCTTCTCCTAGTTTCAAGATACCTCACCAATTTTCAGCCAAATCGGTTCAGCCGTTCATGAGTTAAAAATATTTTTACCACGTTCATAATATTTTTTTAATATATCTATTACTTTCGGTCTTGGCCTAGAGTTTACTTAATAATAGGTGTCGATCGAGACCAAAGAAATCTAATCGAGACTGAAAATCCAGGTACGATCGTACTTTAATCTCATGTTTTCTTAAAACCTCTGACTCAAAAAATATCTAGAACAATTTAATCGCCAGTATTAAAATATTGAAATTTACTTATTTTAATAATGAGTGGTGTAAGGGAAAACTCGTTTTACGGTTCTTGTTTATTACTGACTACGACGAGAAAACTTACATGTGCATCCTAAGATCAAGACAAAAATACCACAATTGAAGGCTATGTTTGTACATGGCAACACATAGTGGGTGAGCGAGATGCACTCTAGTGGTAACAAGTGTTGCGTATCTAAGGGTTCTTAATCTTAGTCCCCTGCCAAAACTCAAATTTTTATTCGACCTATCTTTCTATCATGGAGAATAGAAGTATATAAGGAGGACCTTCTCTCTAGAGCATGGACCTAGGAATGACAACTGGACCGAGAACTGTGAGCCAAAAAACGAGCCGAGCGAGAGGTTTTAGGAGAGGCCGTGTGTCCCTTTCTAGTAGGGTGACAATAATATTTTCTGCTGTGTGAGACAAACTGCAAAGCCAATATTGTGAAACACTGAATGACATATAGCTGACGCTTTTAAAAGTCGACGAGATTGAATAGAAGACAATTATGAAGGTTTGAAGTTGGTTTGAAGTGACGGCTGTTAATATGAATAGATTTTTATGTAATTCTCTGCCTTACTTAAACACTATTGAGCCATTTTTGTCACATTTCTTCATTGTTAGGAAATCTATAAAAACTGTATATATAATATTATCAGAGGCGGATTAAAAGTTGAGAGCGCCGTAGGCAAACATGTCATCGGCTTCACCTCTTGCTCAACGTTAGTCAGTTTCAGCCTCATGAGTACCACAGGTAGCAGCAACGCACCGCGACAGGCGGTCGAACCCTCATCTGATTCATCAGGCACTCTTTCAACACACCGACTTACTGGAGCTCGTGCAATGGGACTATCTGGCACTAGCGACGCAAGCAGAAGAATCAAGATTTGGCCTCCGGTCTGAGGGGGAACCAATTAAGAAGGTGCCCTTTCCTCCTGTGTTTTATATTCCGTGTTCTCACCTGACCGCTTAGCTCTCGCGCCGCATCTTCGTCCCCGCAATTTTATAATCAAGGACGTCGGCATCCGATACTCACTCGCGGTAGAACGCGACGAACATTGCAGTCGTATTTATCAACTTTAATCAGAGATCATGTACCACATACAAGGTTGTTTGTAGGCGTAAGTTTTAGTCAGTCCCATCCCTTAAGTTTATTTTTTGCTATAAATTGAAGCAAATTGAGTTTGTAATGTGTAAATAAGTGGCTTACTTACTGGCGCAATAAATTTTATAAATGCTGTATTATAATATATTTTTCTTTATTTTACAATTTCGCCCGAGCGCCCCTTTGTACCCTGGCGCCCCTAGGCACATGCCTAGTTTGTCTTTACGATAATCCGCCACTGAATATTATCATTATAGGCCTTACTCGAGTACACACGTTTTTTTCTGTACTGTTACTACGATTCTAGGCGAGTCGCTACTCACCAGTGGCGTAGCGTGGGTGTCTGCCGCCCGGGGCGGACGTCAATTTTACCGCCCCCTTACTTAGGTTTTGTCGCCCTCTTACTAAGGTTTTGCCGCCCCCTTAAAAGTGCCGCCCGGGGCGCCCCCCCCCTCAGGAGATACAGGAAATAAGAAATTAAAACTATTTTCAATTTGAATAATATCCGGTGTTTAACTTAAAATATGGGTAATTTATTTTTTATTTATTATGAGCTGCTGGATGCTGAGTCCTTCGCTCTGGTATCTATTGTCTTGCGAATGATACCATCTAATAAAAAAAGAAGGAAAAGGATCTGGGACTATACGGCACCGGAATCCGTTGCTCCGGGGGAAAATCAATTCCGGTACCAATCCGTCTGTCAAACAATCGTATGAATTTTTCCTGCGTCGACTACATTGCCGCCGGGTCGGGCCGGAACGGAAATTTCCCCGTAAGCAACCGTCGGACGTCCTGGTTCTCGCCGGGCACCCGGTCGGAATTTATTCAGCGAAAGGGGTGGAGTTTATCAATATTGTATACAGTTGTATGGAACTGACTACATAGCGACGGAATTACGGGCAAATTTGACAAGTGGCGCCCGGCCCCGCGCCATTGTGTGATGTGTCAACAAAACTCAAATTAATGCAGTGCACAATAGTCGATTCAGAATCAGAAATATTAATATATTGTTGTGCAGAATTTTGAATGCCTATGGAACACGAGTCTGCAGTATTTATCTAAAAGTCTTTGCTGCAATACTCATAATTCATAACAGGAACTTGAAAGATTCCCTCTGACCAGTCTATGAAGAGCAAAGAGATTGGAACAATTTATGTGAATATGAAAAAAAATCTAAACGTAAGTACTACAATCATTTTATATTACACATTTACAGGTTTTATTAAATTACAGGCAACTATCCTTTAAACTTTAGTTCTCTATTCAGTTAATACATATAACTTAAGACACAGGAATACTTGTGGAGACCAGATATTTTAACCTATTTAAAACCGAATATAAACTTAAGATACTAGATACTTTAAAATTTAAAGACACAGTTTGTATAGTAGGTACCTAGTATGTACTTATTATATAAGGTACATAATATAATTATATTTTCAGTAAATGATATCAAAAAGCGGTGGAACGTCATCAGAGACTATTATAATAAAGAAATATATCAACAGAAAAACGTTAGAACTGGCCAGGCTGCAAAAAAGCGAAAAAAATATGTGTTTGCCGATATTCTACAATTTTTACAACCTGTACCTAACCATAAGAACACAGAAAGTAACGGCCGCACTCAGAGTCATTTAATTGTTACTTAAACCATTACTTAGTATAGATTTAAAAAATCTCACTCTCAGAGTCAGTTAACGGATCGTTAACGTGACTTAATGATCATTAAATTTAAATACCGCAAAACCACTATTTAACTTGCTAATTGTGGATTAAGTCGATCGAATTTGAGGTTATTTATTTGTTTTTGTAAATAATTTACATTTGAATTTTACTAATACGCTATTACTAGTTATTGTAGTTATTACTTACCTCAGTTACTACTACGTTGTTTTTAGCATTTTTATGCAAAATGTCTAATCAGATGGACTTTATAGATTTAGAAAAAATTTCTTTAAGATTCAGAAATGTGGGACCAAGATGACCAAGACGCTATAGAAGACATTATTCGGATCCTTTCACTAAAATATTCAATCCAAGAATTCCATATTAGATATAGATTCACTCCGAAGTCCTATGTTGTAAAAAACTTAATAATAATATGTAGTAGAAATCAGATTTAAATAGATCAGATACCTATTAGAAGAGGATTACCATTTACCTACTCCCAAAATAATGCTTCTGTTTACTGTAAGATATTTAGCTACAGGCAGTTTTCAGGTTAGTTTCTAAATTATAGTACTTACCTAAAATAATAAACAAAACTAGAATCATGAAAGTTTACTATGTGCTTGTAATAATATTATTTGTATGTTGCTATCTTATTTTTATATTAATACCTGTCAGTAATCGGTCTCACGAATTGTCAGCAAAGTTAATTGCTATGAAAATGCAAGATTTTGTCAAGTTCCCGGCTACTGTACAGGTACTGATACTACTACTGATATATTTTATTCTACTGATTCTTTATTTTACTGATATATATTAAATGTATGCCATGATAATGTATTATTATAATATTAATTAAACTACATCTAATGATTATATTATAATTATGTAATTTAAATAGTAATTTAAATAATAATTATTATATTATATTCTTGTTACAGACGACAATTCTATGAAATTGCACACTTTCCTGGGGTGATTGGGTGTATTGAATTAAATATCATTAATAAAATAAAAAGTCCTGGAGGAATCACTTCAAAAGTGTACAGAAATAGAATACAATATTTGTGCTACAGATGCAAGCTATACCTATGTTCTATTTATAAGATGTCATCATTCTTTCCATTCCGAGCTACCAAATCATGAATTTCCTTTGAATCTCTGAGAGATAAGTTTAAAGAAATAGGTATTCTGACCGTCGCTTCACAATACATTTGGACAAATACACAATTCAATGGACAATGTGTTGTATATCAGAAAGAATCTACTTATCTATATTATATAGGAATACAAGAAAAAGAAATTAGTTAGATATACCTGTGATGAGTGATCAGACTAATTTTTAAAGGTGTATACAATAGAATCCCAGAAAACGTTCAGATTCTTTCCATTAATAAATTAAAAAAGGTTGTTAAAGAATGTTTGTGTGCCAAAGCTTCATAAATAGAATAAGATGCTCCTTGCAAGGCTGTTTCTATGTATGTACTTATTATGTATATTGACTTTTGTCTTAGATTAAGTTACTATAATATTGTAATAAAATATTTTTTGAAAAGAACAATTTTTCTTCTCGCCGAGCATCATGATTCATGTAGCACAATTTGGATTTGATTAATAAAAGACAATACATATAAAATATTTTCTTTTATTTATTACTATTTTGTAACTTTTCTAATATTTTTCCGCTTCTTGTTTTATTTCTTCAATCTTCCTTCACAAATTTCAATTTTGGTAATCATATATTCACCATAGACAGATATTCACCTTAATATTAATATTATAATTTGAAACACAATTCAAAATTACATTATTACAGAATACTAAAAATGTAGAGTGCAATAAACTTTAAACTTTAGATTTTTTGTTTGTTTTGTTTGAACTGAAGATTTGACAGTTAGCAACTGTAATGCCATATTAAAAAATTGAAATTATTTTACCAAAATATTCGATAAATAGCTATTTTGGATGATTTATTGTCGATTTTCTTTGTTTATTAAATAAATTCTAACTATATTACTACTTTACATGATTTCTGATGTTTATTAAAGACAAACTTAACAGTTTCATATTAATTAATTTTAAGTATGGCTACATCTTCTCCAAGTTTTTAAGTAATCGACAACTTTTTTTGAAGATGCACCGCCCTACGAATGATTAAATTTGTCATTAGCTAACGATCCATTAAATGTTGACTCTGGGAGATACGCTTCATTAAGATATTTAATGTTCATTAGTTAAATACTGATTAGGGCTAATTTAATGAACGTCTCTGAGTGCGGCCGTAAGTGCTTATAAAATTTAAAGGTAGATTAAATTAATAAAATGCTGAAACCAAGCTACCTCAATTTTTTGCACACAGTTACCTTCCAGATATTGTTTCTTACTAATAAATTTCTTATAGATTGTGAGTTGTGACGTTATCAAATGGTGTAATACCTACTTAACTTTCCTTATAATTGTTTTAGTACCTGTGGCAACTACGAAAATACTGAACCATAACCTGCAAGCAATACACTTGTTACTGATGTCAGTAAAGTAACATCATCTTCGACATCAAATACTGATCCCAACAAAAACAAAAAACTTCAAACAAACTCAAGCAAGCAAGCAAAGGCATTCGAAAGCTCTAATAAAAAAGCTTTAGAAAATTTTATCCAACCTGCACCCGATAGAAAATGATCCTGATCTTATGTTTCTTCTCTATTGTTTGGTTATACAATATAAGTATTTTAATATTTGTGATTAGATCTCATATTTTACAGTAAGTTTTACAAAAACTGGTTTGTACTTTTTGTCATATTATAATATTTAGAATAAAATATAATTTTTATATATGTACTTAATTGTATTAGAATATTTGTAATTTTAAATGTAAATAAAAATCAGTAGATATTTTATAACAAAAAAAAATCACCCAGTGGTTAAATAAAGACATTTTATTTAAAAAGCATTACATAAGTAAATTCATATTTCTGCAGGAAGTTTTACAAAGACTAATTTGTACTTGTTTTCATATTATAAATTTTAGAATAAAACAATTTTTATTTGTAATAAAATATATAATTTATTAAATAATTATGTGATTTGTGTTATTTTTTATCTAACCAAGAGTAATCCTAAAAATTCCAAATAATCTAATCTATCTGCGACATTCTAGAGTTGAGACGCCACAAGTCACAACGCAGTGTTGGGGCTTAAACCCTATGCAATAATTTATAAATTATACTGCCTACCTAATTCTTATGGAATTGACTGATATTCGTTATTATTCGAAAAAAATTATCTTCATGGAATCTTATTTTGGGGTAAACAGGTATATTAAAAACTTAAACGGTTTTCAATAAATAAATTACACTAAACAAAAAAACGCAAAACCAAGAAAACTAGGATTACTGCAAGATAAAATAATATGGCACTTGAAGTTACCGCGACCATATTAAGAAAAAATTTACAATAAATTAATTGAAACCTACATACAACTGCTCCATTTATTGCTTTTTCAATTATTTGACATTACATAAATTATAATTTATGAAGTTTTAGTATTTAGTTGACTTGTTACAGACCGTTTAAATCTTTAAAAAAAAAAAGTAAATATATTTCTCGCATTCCGTCCGGCCACGTGTAGTCGATGGGGTGCCGGGAACTAATTTTTCCCGGAGCAACGGATTCCGGTGCCGTATAGTCCCAGCCTAAACTGCATTTCTATTTAGTATTAAATGACTAATTCTGACTGTTTTAATTACAATATATTAAAGTAATAAACATTTGTTAGAATATTAACGAAGTAAAAATCGTTTTATCTGACATTTTTCAAGTTATTTTTTAAAAATACCAACATTTTTCTGGTTGGCAACATGCAAGAACGAGAGTCGAGACACACGGCATCACTTCTGGCTATCTCGCTCGCCTAGGATATGTGTATTGTGAAATATACTCTATTACCTTGATATACAGTTATTTTTAACAAGTACAAAATTCGTAGTTTGCTATCCAGTTGTAAGTACTAGATCCATTGTCAGAACTCAGACGATTTTATTTATAATAAGTGGTTTACACTCTCGCGCGAGTGGCGAGGCGAGGCCCTCAGTGAGTCGCGAGGCGAATGTGTAAACGGGCATTCGTTCCTCGCCTCGCCATTCACCTCGCCACTCACGACGCTCGCGTCCGGAGCGGTTTTTTGCGCACGAGTCAAAGGACCTCGCGACGAGTACGAGCGGGTGTTCACATTCTCGCGTTCGCTTCAGTCTGTTGCTAGTTCTCATGCGCGCCAGTTGTTTCTCTCGCACGCAAAATAATGCGTTTCTTAGAACTTTTTCAAAGAGAAAAAGAATAATATTATATATAGGCTACTTGACTCAAATATTTAATTTCATACATTAAGGGAGTATTTCATTTAGTAGGTACTTGGCTTAGGAAAACGTATTCTAACGATATCATAAATTAAAAACTTAAGATTGATAAATAAAGTTGATATATAAATTAAGTATTTTTGTTTTTTAATTTCTACTGATAAAAACACCGAAGTAACTTCCGGAAAGGATTTGACGATACAAACACACTAAGCACATATTATCATATACCTTTAAACGAGCAATTCTTGTATGTATAGTCTCATGTTTGGGAAAATGCGTGTTTTCGAGTTTTCATGCGTTTTTCTTTCCACGCAGAATATGTTCGCTAATTTCGTCCTGCCGGCCACTGTCCGTTTGGTTCAGCGGGTTAAGAGGCGGATGGCAAGAAACGAGTGTTACGGGTTCGAACCCCGCTCGGTGACTTACTTTTATATAAATTTACTTTACATAGTTTTTTAATTTTCATTGTTTTTAGACAAGTTTAAAAAAAAATGTTAATGCTTGAGATCAAATACCTGACCTACACAGAAATCGATTGTAAATAATAATAATCTATCAACCAACATGTCGAATTGTGTTTTCGGCTGTTTTTAAAAAGTGTATTTAAAAAAAAATTTAGGTTTTGACGACCTCTGTGTATCAGTGGTTCAACATGTTGGTGCTATAGTCGGGATCGCGGGTTCGAATCCCGCCGAAGGAACAAAAAGTTTTTCCGTGTTCCTGGGTCATGGATGTGAATTAATATTAATTCATATTATGTGTATAATATAATAAAAATCTTAAATATGTGTATAATAAAAAAGTACCCGTAGCACAAGTTCTTCGAGAACTTACCACGGGACCAGAAACCAGATTGACATGGTCTAAAGCGTCTAAGATATTTATATTATTATTATTTTAGGTTTCAAAATAATGTAATATATTTTTTTTGTGTAATAAAACAATTATGAAACGTTTAGGACTTAAATAAAAACAAGGTGAAGTTGCATAATATATGGAACCCAAAGCATAATAATATTAACCATAAAACTCAACAAAGTTAGACTTGTTGCCGCTAAAACTTCGACGTCCTCCATTGTCAATGGCATACAGACAACTGAACGCACTACGAGAGTGTAAGCACCCACTCGTAGGCGCGTCGTGCGAGGTGAGGAACGAGGCGAAGCGCGATGTGAGTTGCGAGGCGAGAATGTAAATCTTATAAGTGGTTTACACTCTCGCGCGAGTGGCGAGGCGAGGCCCTCAGTGAGTCGCGAGGCGAATGTGTAAACGGGCATTCGTTCCTCGCCTCGCCATTCACCTCGCCACTCACGACGCTCGCGTCCGGAGCGGTTTTTTGCGCACGAGTCAAAGGACCTCGCGACGAATACGAGCGGGTGTTCACATTCTCGCGTTCGCTTCAGTCTGTTGCTAGTTCTCATGCGCGACAGTTGTTTCTCTCGCACGCGAAATAATGCGTTTCTTAGAACTTTTTAAAAAAGAAAAAGAATAATATATATAGGCTACTTGACTCAAATATTTAATTTCATACATTAAGGGAGTATTTCATTAAGTAGGTACTTGGCTTAGGAAAACGTATTCTAACGATATCATAAATTAAAAACTTAAGATTGATAAATAAAGTTGATATTATATAAAATAAGTATTTTTGTTTTTTAATTTCTATGATAAAAACACCGAAGTTACTTCCGGAAAGGATGTCACGATACAAACACACTAAGCAAATATTATACCTTTAAACGAGCAATTCTTGTATGTATAGTCTTATGTTTGGGAAAATGCGTATTTTCGAGTTTTCATGCGTTTTTCTTTCCACGCAGAATATGTTCGCTAATTTCGTCCTGCCGGCCACTGTCCGTTTGGTTCAGCGGGTTAAGAGGCGGATGGCAAGAAACGAGTGTTACGGGTTCGAACCCCGCTCGGTGACTTACTTTTATATAAATTTACTTTATATAATTTTTTAATTTTCATTGTTTTTAGACAAGTTTTAAAAAAATTGTTAATGCTTGAGATCAAATACCTGATCTACACAGAAATCGATTGTAAATAATAATAATCTATCAACCAATATGTCGAATTGTGCTTTCGGCTGTTTTTAAAAAGTGTACTTATTTTTAAAAAAAATGTAGGTTTCGACGACCTCTGTGTATCAGTGGTTCAACATGTTGGTGCTATAGTCGGGATCGCGGGTTCGAATCCTGCCGAAGGAACAAAAAGTTTTTCCGTGTTCCTGGGTCATGGATGTGAATTAATATTAATTCATATTATGTGTATAATATAATAAAAATCTTAAATATGTGTATAATAAAGTACCCATAGCACAAGTTCTTCGAGAACTTACCACGGGACCAGATTGACGTGGTCTAAAGCGTCTAAGATAATATATTATTATTTTTTTTAGGTTTCAAAATAATGTAATATATTTTTTTTGTGTAATAAAACAATTATGAAACGTTTAGGACTTAAATAAAAACAAGGTCAAGTCGCATAATATATGGAACCCAAAGCATAATTATATTAACCATAAAACTCAACAAAGTTAGACTTGTTGCCGCTAAAACTTCGACGTCCTCCATTGTCAATGGCATACAGACAACTGAACGCACCACGAGAGTGTAAGCACCCACTCGTAGGCGCGTCGCGCGAGGTGAGAAACGAGGCGAAGGGCGAAGTGAGTTGCGAGGCGAGAGTGTAAATCTTATATTATATAAAATTTAAAAAAATAATATCATTTCAAAATTGAATTTCTACGTGATAAGACTGTTCGTCGAACGCACTTTAATAATTATTGTTTTATGTTTTGAGTCTTACTATTAAAATTTTGTTGCAATTGATATAACACACAAGAAGATCAAGATTTCGATAGAACGTTTTAGCAAGTGGTAAGTTTCTTGTGTAACTCAATATTCCTTTGTCTCCTTGTAATGGCTGACCTACATGACGCCATTTTGTGAACAGTTTTAGTTCCTTTGTTCTTTACCATAATTCTTTGTTGCGTGAACAAAGAAAATTGTTGATTCGATTTCTCAATTAATAAATAATATTCTCGTTTGTTAAAGGTAGTCAAAATGCAAATATTCGTGAAAACACTCACTGGTAAGACAATAACCTTGGAGGTTGAGCCTTCTGACACCATTGAAAATGTTAAGGCCAAGATCCAGGACAAAGAAGGAATCCCCCCAGACCAACAGCGCCTAATCTTTGCTGGTAAACAGCTAGAAGACGGAAGAACTCTTTCTGACTACAATATTCAAAAAGAGTCAACTCTCCACTTGGTTCTTCGTCTACGTGGAGGTATGCAGATCTTTGTTAAGACCCTGACAGGTAAAACAATTACATTGGAGGTTGAGGCTTCTGACACAATTGAGAATGTTAAGGCCAAGATTCAGGACAAGGAAGGAATCCCCCCAGACCAACAACGTCTTATCTTTGCTGGTAAACAATTGGAAGATGGAAGAACCCTTTCTGACTATAATATCCAGAAAGAGTCAACTCTCCACTTGGTACTCCGTCTCCGTGGAGGAATGCAGATCTTTGTTAAGACCCTGACAGGTAAAACAATTACATTGGAGGTTGAGGCTTCTGACACAATTGAGAATGTTAAGGCCAAGATTCAGGACAAGGAAGGAATCCCCCCAGACCAACAACGTCTTATCTTTGCTGGTAAACAATTGGAAGATGGAAGAACCCTTTCTGACTATAATATCCAGAAAGAGTCAACTCTCCACTTGGTACTCCGTCTCCGTGGAGGAATGCAGATCTTTGTTAAGACCCTGACAGGTAAAACAATTACATTGGAGGTTGAGGCTTCTGACACAATTGAGAATGTTAAGGCCAAGATACAGGACAAGGAAGGAATCCCCCCAGACCAACAGCGTCTTATCTTTGCTGGTAAACAATTGGAAGATGGAAGAACCCTTTCTGACTACAATATCCAGAAAGAGTCAACTCTCCACTTGGTACTCCGTCTCCGTGGAGGTATGCAGATCTTTGTTAAGACCTTGACAGGTAAAACAATTACATTGGAGGTTGAGGCTTCTGACACAATTGAGAATGTTAAGGCCAAGATCCAGGACAAGGAAGGAATCCCCCCAGACCAACAGCGTCTTATCTTTGCTGGTAAACAATTGGAAGATGGAAGAACCCTTTCTGACTACAATATCCAGAAAGAGTCAACTCTCCACTTAGTACTCCGTCTCCGTGGAGGTATGCAGATCTTTGTTAAGACCTTGACAGGTAAAACTATCACTTTAGAGGTAGAGCCTTCTGACACTATTGAAAATGTTAAGGCCAAGATCCAGGACAAGGAAGGAATCCCCCCAGATCAACAGCGTCTTATCTTTGCTGGTAAACAATTGGAAGATGGAAGAACCCTTTCTGATTATAACATCCAGAAGGAATCTACCCTTCACTTGGTACTCCGTCTCCGTGGAGGTATGCAGATCTTTGTTAAGACCCTGACAGGTAAAACAATTACCCTGGAGGTTGAACCTTCTGACACAATTGAGAATGTTAAGGCCAAGATTCAGGACAAGGAAGGAATACCCCCAGACCAACAGCGTCTTATCTTTGCTGGTAAACAGTTGGAGGATGGAAGAACCCTTTCTGATTATAACATCCAGAAGGAATCTACCCTTCACTTGGTACTCCGTCTCCGTGGAGGTATGCAGATCTTTGTTAAGACCCTGACAGGTAAAACAATTACCCTGGAGGTTGAACCTTCTGACACAATTGAGAATGTTAAGGCCAAGATTCAGGACAAGGAAGGAATACCCCCAGACCAACAGCGTCTTATCTTTGCTGGTAAACAGTTGGAGGATGGAAGAACCCTTTCTGATTATAACATCCAGAAGGAATCTACCCTTCACTTGGTACTCCGTCTCCGTGGAGGTATGCAGATCTTTGTTAAGACGCTGACAGGTAAAACAATTACCCTGGAGGTTGAACCTTCTGACACAATTGAGAATGTTAAGGCCAAGATTCAGGACAAGGAAGGAATACCCCCAGACCAGCAGCGTCTTATCTTTGCTGGTAAACAGTTGGAGGATGGAAGAACCCTTTCTGATTATAACATCCAGAAGGAATCTACCCTTCACTTAGTACTCCGTCTCCGTGGAGGTATGCAGATCTTTGTTAAGACCCTGACAGGTAAAACAATTACCCTGGAGGTTGAACCTTCTGACACAATTGAGAATGTTAAGGCCAAGATCCAGGACAAGGAAGGAATCCCCCCAGACCAACAGCGTCTTATCTTTGCTGGTAAACAATTGGAAGATGGAAGAACCCTTTCTGACTACAATATCCAGAAAGAGTCAACTCTTCACTTGGTACTCCGTCTCCGTGGAGGTATGCAGATCTTTGTTAAGACCTTGACAGGTAAAACTATCACTTTAGAGGTAGAGCCTTCTGACACTATTGAAAATGTTAAGGCCAAGATCCAGGACAAGGAAGGAATCCCCCCAGACCAACAGCGTCTTATCTTTGCTGGTAAACAATTGGAAGATGGAAGAACCCTTTCTGACTACAATATCCAAAAGGAGTCAACCCTCCATTTGGTGCTGCGTCTCCGTGGAGGTATGCAGATCTTTGTTAAGACACTGACAGGTAAAACGATTACTCTGGAGGTGGAACCTTCTGACACAATTGAGAATGTTAAGGCCAAGATCCAGGACAAGGAAGGAATCCCCCCAGACCAACAGCGTCTTATCTTTGCTGGTAAACAGTTGGAGGATGGAAGAACCCTTTCTGATTATAACATCCAGAAGGAATCTACCCTTCACTTGGTGTTGCGTTTACGTGGCGGAAATTAAATTTTCAACTTGCTAAAATAATTCAGTAATTTGCTTCTCATTGTATTCAGCTATTTGTCAATCATTCCAATATGCTAAAATAAATGGTTATGCAACTTAAATTTTCTTTTTTTATAGAATTTTAAATATGTACAATACGGCCGATGTATCTTGGCAAGTCTGAACTTCGCGCAGAAGGTTGCGCAATAACTGTTTTTATGTGTTTTCGTATTCATTTTATTTGTACTAATTGGTCAACTGTATTAGGGGAATTTTATTAGTACATAGGTATATAAAAATAATACAATAACAGTTTTCTTCACGAGTTGTACATGCGCTAAAGTTCGCAGAGCCTATGTTCAGACCTGTCAAGATACAGCGGCCGTAGTGTGTATAATGTATATGATTTTTTAAAATAATGTAATAAGATTAAGTGCTGAATACAGAATAACTAAGTATGAATTAGTCGCATATTAATATAACAGTGAGCCTTGCTACCTGTTCTTGTCTTTGCATTTTCTGAGAACATTTACTATGGTAATATGTATATTTTTTTTACATTATCAGAAAGGAATCTCTCCTTTTATTACAATCTAACGGTTTTTACAATTTTACGGTGACATATACAATTGAATACGCGCCAAGTTTCCATGCTTTTGGATCCAGGGTATACCTTAGTGCAAAATCCTATTTTTTGGTAGCATATGCTTGGACTACTTCAGTAAAAGTCAAAATCACCATGTGTCTATATGAATTTCGAGGAGTTCCCTTGATTCTTCATGGATCGCATCATTAAGTTTCCACTTTAGTGACTAAAGGACCAACTTCGAATTATGTAGTTCCTTTACAACAACAAAAGAATTTTGCAAATAGGTCCATAAATGGCAGAGTAATGTTAAAAGATATCCGTGTCGGTGTAAAATACTATGAGAAGTACCTTTTATATCATCATAATGTGATGATATATGGTGTGACGGTGGTGGTGATGATGATGATTACTCGGCATGGTGGCATATGCTGGCAGTTCTTTAAACAACGCCGAAATCCCCAAACATGTATCTATAAGGAGTCAGGAGTTCTGTTCTGTACTTTTGGACCCAGCGTAGGTATACCTTGGAGCAAAATCTTACTTTTTGTTAGCGTATGCTTGGACTACTTCAGAAAAAGTTGAAATCACCATATGTATTCATATAAATTTCGAGGAGTTCCGTCGATTCCTCATGGATCCCATCATGTCACCTTTCACTTTTTTGAAAACGGGACCAACTTGGTATTGTAAAGGGTACATAATTTTTAAAATCGGTCCACAGACGGCGGAATTATCGTTGAACGTACAAAAAAAATATATACAGCTGAACGTATAACCGCCTTCTTTTTTGGAAATCGGTTAAAAAGTAAACTATATTTAAGTACGCCATGGTACCCATAATAGGGATGATAAGTACAAAAAAAAGCTTGATTTTTGTTTTGCTAAATTAGTAAACAAAACCTACATTTTAACTTAATACATCGTATACAAAAACATTCATTATTGGTAAGTATGAACTTTAAACCTAGGCGTGACGTCACAGCTA
The DNA here is from genome assembly GCA_905404095.1 of Glaucopsyche alexis. Lineage (NCBI taxonomy): Eukaryota > Metazoa > Arthropoda > Insecta > Lepidoptera > Lycaenidae > Glaucopsyche > Glaucopsyche alexis. The sequence continues at coordinate 7,449,141 of FR990058.1, forward strand.
GGTACGACTTTAGTATGGAACGTTGTACCTTCGAAAATATTGACTTTTGATCTACTGTTTATTCTGAGAAGGTACTCATATTTATGAGTAGGTATTATTCGTTTATGCAATAAAAAAATTAGTCATCTAGCCTATAATACCCTGTTTTTCTCAAGAATGAATAAAAAATCATTCTGTATTATAAAGTAGCCTTGGTCAGTTAACCTTTTGTTTGTTGCGTGGAGGGAAAACATGCTGCGTTAAGGAAATATTATTCACTAATAATTAACATAAATTAAAGTTTTACATAACTACTCGTAATAACAAGGGCAATAATAATACACCTTCAATTATAACATTTTATTTAGGAGGCGAAACGAGCAATAAGTTTAGGTTAAAATTTTAATACAAATTAATCGTGATACATCTTTTAAATTTTCAAGATATCTATCAAATAACAGTAGATAGATGATGTATTTATATAGTAACATGAACGACAATACTTATATCAAACATATATCGAATTACATCACACCAATTTGCGTCGACGTCTGCCGCAAGCTAAATGCGTGCCACGGTTTACAATCACGATGTTAATTGTCACTAGATCCTTTAAAACTCCTGGGGTCAACGTTTCTAGCTTTACGTACGAGCAAAAATACACGTACACGCCCGCCATGGCTGACCAATAAGTCTCTGAGTTAGGTATTCATTATATTATCTACTATAGCATATAATTACAGATAAATATTATTTGAATTCATTTGGAGTCGAACATAATACAGCTATAAAGCCCATCAGCATTAGGACGTTTTGTACGTCGAGCTGCAGCCCGTTGTCCGCCCTCGTGACACATCATAGACACCCTCAACGTCTATCGATTTCCCTCAAATACTTACACATAAGAAACACTTGAAGATAGAACAATATTATTATGAACTTACGTACGTCTAACATTAGATCTAGGTATTGTCTTTTGTATGCCAGAGAAGTTATCCAACGGGGTCCGTGTTCTAAATATATTAGCGTCAATATGAGTCGCAACACCGACATGACAGGAATGTGAACGAGCATGCATTTAATATTTAAAATATCTAGCCACATAGAACGATTTAATATTCATTATTTTATTACTAAATGTCATAAATGTAAAATAATACGTGTCTTAAAATAAATTCATAACTACAAAACGCTATTGTTACCACACAAACCATAGTCGCATAACGAATACACGACAAAATACTGCACCATTAACATGATATCACAATGACATTATAATATAGTATAATATATTTGCCGATAACACACGAAACATTAAATGCCACGAACATTGGCAAGATTCAACGATAGCGCACCATTGCGTGCTATACACGTTACATACATTACATTGTATACATTTATACCAGATTACCGCAGATATATAACTATAAAATCTAACCTTTATCTAGACGACTATTACATTCAGAATTTTTGAAGGACGAAAATAATACTATTTTAAAGTTAATAAAATAAATAAAGTATTGTTGGTATATGTCCATAACATTTTCTTCGTTAGGTTTAAATTCAGTTCTAATTCTGAAATCTAATTTCAATTGGCAACTAAAACTATAAACACCTACTGTAACATTGTCTGGCATCGAAATTTATGGCAGAAAATTTACATGGAGGAGGAGGGTAGACAGAAACAAAATGGAAGACCGAGGCTCAGAAGGGTCCATTGTTTCAATAAAAGTAAAAACTAATTAAACAACTATCATCTTGAGCTTTTGACACTTTAAGGGAATAGTTTTTCTTGTGTTTAATCGAAACTGGCTGACCACATACTTGAAAACATATTTCAACATCTTAGAGAGCACTCATTCTTTCTTTGGTAATGTATTTTAGGATGCAAAAGCAGCAGATAATTCTTTGGTATTGTGTATCGTTTTAAACTGGGATGTGAAAAGTATAAAATCTTTTAACTAAAAAGAAGGGTCCTAAACATTAGTCAGTATGTGGTCGCCCTACAATCAAGAGCCTGTTCCTACAGTTTATACTTCATTACTTGAGTTTTATATATATAATGATATTCGACAATATTAAATACATTTGATACAGGAAAATACTGCAAAAAATATTTTGTTACAAAAATATCGGCAAACATTTATCTATCTAAACCACATTTTAATAAACGTTATTCAATTGACCATTTCTTGTGAAATTCTATTTTTTTTCAATAGTAAGCCATGTTTTATTAAATGCATCCTGCATGTGACCAAACGAGAATAAACCAAAATTAAGATGGAAGTGTGTATACAGTGGAGAATTTGTAATTTATTTCTTGGATAAACTTATTCTTGTTTGGTTGAATACACCCATCAATATTATTGATAAAATATTGACTTGATTAATAAGAATATTACAATACATAATTTTATACATAATATGATATTATGATAGGTATATGAAAAGTACCTACATACATAAGTTAACTTTTGATTTCCAAGATAAAAATATTGCATCTATAGATGTTGGTTTGAACAGACCCCAGATTTCATTGTCTGTATTCACACTTAATTATAAAATTCAACAAATTAACAGTATTGGACGATTTTATATGATTGCTTTTTTGGAGCTTGGAAATATAATAATTTATAATGAAGAATGTCGGGTTATACATTATGTTTGAAACTGAACTCCATAAACTTCTAGCGATTAAAATTTTATGTTAATTGAAAACAATATCTTGCCAATATAAAATTATAGAGAACCTCTAACTGAATCCTGGCCAATGCAATGGTATAGACAATTTCATCAATTAGAAGTAATACTTCTATGTTTCATTTTTGTACGATTGATTTAAATTGATTGACTCTACAAATTATATAAATGTAAATAAAAATATATGTATATCGACAATTTTTTACATAAAAAATAAGAATTCTTTACGAACTGATTAATTGGTGTGTACTGCCATGTAAATTAAAACATCCGAGTTTGCCGAGGTTTATGGAGTTGGTTTTAAATGACCCCACATGGAGTTGACTGAGGCCCGTTCATACTAGGACACCACGGTTTGGTACTGGCGACACCATATTCAAGTAATTAAAAATGTATAATTCGCAATACTGCGATTAAACACTTAATTACCCTCTCCTGGCTCCAATGTTAGCGCTTGCTGTTGTTCAAACTTTTCGATGTGTGCAAGTGCAACAGCATGGCCTAAGAATTGAGATTGGAGCCATATTGCGAATAGGGAATATGCACGTATTTTTTTATATTGATCTATCTTGTTTGGTAAACCGTATGATAAAATCAGTTTTTGGATATCATTAAAAATAACAAAGATATGAACGTCTAAAGTAGTATATTAGACAGAGAGATTGGATGTGTAACGTGACGTCTCACGTCACTTAACACGACTTTCATAGAAAGTTCGTAATTTCGTTTTGCTAGAAAGAGATTGATTAAAAACTTTGACCAATCATATCTTGCTCATTTATCAACAGATATTGAAATTTTTCTCGCCATTTCCCTTTATATTTCAGTCTAGTATCATATCATTATGCCTTAAGTTATTTTTATGTTTTATGCATATTCCCTATTAAACATTTTTAATTTCGTAAATTGGCCTTCCACCTTCATATAGCTGCATACACCACTGGTGACCTAGTGAGTACGTTAGGGCTGGTGGTGTTTACATGTTAGGCAGCGGCACGGTGACCTGTACGTAGGAGATGGGGAAGAAGCCGGTCTTGCCGTTCACGCTGCCCTCGAACCAGTTCTCGTCCACTTTGCTGATGAGCGTGATCACGTCGTTCTCCTGGAAACAAAATGGTGGACACGTTAAATATATTATAGCCACGTGCATAATTTATGTTAATAGTTCTCATTTATTAGTGCATAATATCTCGTCACTGTAGTCGCGTACCTAATATTAGAATAACCTAACCAAGAGCATGTCAGGACATGTCTAAGGAGGGTTCCGTAAATGTTGAATGTTGATTAATAATCAAAATATATATAAGTGAATAGTAACCAGATGTTCTTTAAGAATAAGTTTTATTCGATTTCTATTTAATATTCGCATTTCGCTAATCACATAACATTTGAGCATATTATTTTAGTCTATTACGATATCGCCTATCACAATCAAAGAAAATATTTACTCTAGCGCACTCTAGCGAGACCTCAAAGTAGGTACGAAGAATACAACCAGATACTTATAAAAATTTTAAAGCGCGACACCTGAGAGCTTATACATATCAGCGAGGTTTTCGATAGCGTGATACAGAATTTAAATTCAATAACACAGCGACATCTAGTATTATTTTTCAAAAACAATCCACGATTTAAACAGGAGACTAGCGCCATATATGATATACCTAGTTTTCGTTAAGTTACTAGCAAATTAAAGCTTTTAATATTAAAGGTAGGTATTAAATTATAATAAAAAACAATAATACTATGGTAATTGATAACATAATTATATTCATGTGTTTTTAGTGTTATTAAATTATTGTAATAATTGGTAAAAGAGGCACATATTCGTAAAATTAATTATTAATTAAAATTTTACGTGTTTCAAAACTTAGCTCTAATTCTGGTAAAGAAACGTAAATTCGCAATAATAATAATTTAATCATAGTGTTTGTCCTTGGATGTAGGTTCAAACCCGACAGCATGTTTTATTTATTATTAATTTAAGTTATTTTTATTAATTGTTAATTTCAGTTTTTTTTTAATTTTGCAACCAGTTTTGAAACATTATTTTAAATGATAATTTCACATGATGTATAATTATTCTGATTTGCCTTAATATGTTAATTTGTTTTTCTATAATTGCTCTAGAAATAGAAATTATGATGCGATTTCGTTCAAAATAGTTTTCCTAAAGAGTTTTTAGCATGATCTATCAGCATGGAAATTTGCAAGTTTCTATCTCCTATAGTTTAAAAATGCTAGGGGGGGGGACCAACTTACAAACTACTTTGGAGGCCGATTACTCGAAAATAGTCAACTTTATAAAAAAGTAACGTATGAAACCATGCCTTTATTTTAAAAGACCTATTCTACGATACCCCACACGATGGGGTAGAGTGAAAAAATATTTTTCATCCCCACTTCACATGTATGGAGAGCTACTCCTAAAATATAAAATTATTATTTTTTTATGATCCCGAAACCGTGATCTATACACAATCTATAACTGCACCAAATTTCATAAATTACAGGAGCTAGAGGCGCGGATAGACAGACAGACAGACGGACAGAGCGAAACTATAAGGGTTCCTTAAGTATTAGGGAACCCTAAAAAAGCCTGACCATTAATACCTATAAGAAACAGTAACACTACAAAAAGTTGGGATATGATTGGAATTTGGATTTGTCATTAATGACTTCCAAAAAATTGTTCCTTATTAGCAACACTATGAAATGGTGCAATAATACAGAATAATTAAAACCTTTTTTTAACCTTTAACCCTCATTAACTTTTTTCTCCCATGGTTTAGAGATTTTTCGTCATACAATAAAATTCACTTTTTAAGCCCTTTCATTTGATATGTCTTATAGTGCTACAGTAGTGGGGACAGGTTCCATACAAAAATGCCCCTTCTTTTTTAGTTTCGTGGATTTCCCACAACATGGCGAGGCTTTTATATTTCCATTCGGGCGTTAAGTAATAATTATTTATACCTTGAAGCCCAGTTCCCCCTGGTTCTCCGGATCGAAGTCGTAGAGCGCGGTGCAGCACGGCCCCTTCGCGGGGGCCACCGGCGTCCGCGCAGGCGACTTCACCGGCGACGGTAGCGGCGACGCTGTACCAGTCAGTACCATGAAGTTTCGGATAAAGGTGAGAACGGAACTACGTGACACGACACGGCCAAACATTCTTTGTATGAAATCGTATGAGATATAACGCACTACGCGGCAGCGGAACAGCGGTGAGGTTGACCAACTCACCAATTTTATTGACGCACCGTGGCGTATCGCGTAGTTCCGCTGCCGCGTAGTGCGGTATAGCGAGCGGCGCGACACTTCACATTTCAACAACATTGACAAATGGAGTGTATTCCCAAATGTAACCCCGCATACTGGGGATATTTTATGGTATTATTAATTCGCAGTAATGATATCTCAAAAGTATCAACAATTATGTTAATTTATCTAGTTTTTAAGTAGGCGTCAATATTTCGGAACGAATAAACAGTATGGCGTCGATTCATAACGTTATTAGCAGTAGACAGTAATCTGGGTTATATTACGGAATACAATATGACAAGTCATAACAAGATTGTTCTGGTGGGAAGACTTTCATCATGCTCAGACGTTGCCGAAATACTGAGCAAATTTTTCCGCGTAGTGTCGCTGAGGTGTCGCTCTAGTGCGGTATAGCTAGAAGTATCGTGCCGTGTCGCCTCGCTCCGCTGCCGTGTAGTTACGCTTAGTGCGGTCTCACCATTAGAGTACAGACGCCAAGCTGGTGTACCTCTCGTGAACCTCATCGTCATTGTAATAAGGGCGACAAGTGGTATACCGGCTTGCCCCTTAACACATTGCGACTTTTTGTAACAAACGCGCGTTACACAGTGTAACCAAAACCTAGTTTAATATTTATAATTAGTTTCTATAAATACAGACTGACACAAAAGAATACTACATATTACGATACGTCAGCTGATCAATGGTTGCAGTCGTTTAGGTGGCAGTTCTTAGGCTCGGTTTCTGAGGGGTTTTTGTCGGTGGTTTGTCGGTGGTTTTACTCAATAGCGTTTTTGATTGGTAAACGCGTTTGCATCATCCAATCAAAAGTACGTAATCAAATTTTAGGACTGTACCGATGGCGTATTGCGGCTACAAAAAGTCGCAATATTCAAGGGGCCAAGAAATTTAATTCAATAATGGCAAATTAGCAAAAAAAAAAAGTATGAGCGCATGTAGTCAAAACTTCCTAAGGGTTATACATACTATATTCTTCAATGCTCTTTGAAATTAGTTATTACAACAGCCTAAAGTTCTATATTCTGTCGTTTGTTGTATTTATTTCTACTATTCAAAGACAGACTATTTCATTCTAGCTTCAGTAAGACTTGATATATATATAAAGTTATAAACAGTCTCACATCTAAAGCAACTATGAAAAGCCACAGTAACAAATATTAATAGTCATGCTATTACAAGATTTGCGTTACATATAAGGACGTTTAAGCCAAACACATCAGAACAAACAACATAAAATATGCGATGGACGATGAATAGCGAGTAGAGACATATGTTCTAAGATGGCGAATGATCCATACAAACCATGAATAACCTCATAGTAATTTTGTAGGTAAATTGTGTTATAATTTACCTATCTGAAGTTGTTTACGGATTTGATTTGTTGTTCAAAATTAGCTAACTTCAGAGAAGTGTTTTAGGTCTATAAACTAGAAATGGGTATGAAGTCGCATTGGTCATGCATGTAAAGACATGATTACAAATAAAAATGTAAATTAAAGACATGATTACAAATAAAATTACCACGAAATTCAAGCCTGACAAGTGTATACAATAGTGTTTTACTGTGTAATTTATTTTCCAAATAGGTATGTTTACTTGCATATACGCACGCTTGCGTACATATACGCTAACGTGCACGCAACAGCGTTTGGTTCTAATTGTGCATGCTTGTATGTCATATTAATTTACAAGTTTTTATACGTTTCTATGGAGAGCATGTACCTACATTCGTTAATACGTAGAACAAAACTAGGCGTTTAGTCAAGATGCATTCGATAATTTCGACGGCGAAGTACGAAAATAAAATGTATGGGATTTGACATAAGTCATCGCTAAGTGACTTGTCGCTTGCGATGCCTTAAGTTAAATCCCATAACTTTTGTTTTCAAACTTCGGCGTCGAAATTATCGAATGCATCTTGACTAAAAAGGCCCAGGTATGTATGTGTAAGTGTGTCATATACTTTGTTTCTCATATAGTAACAATATGTATATGAGTGTGTGTGTGTGTGTGTGTGTTACCGTTGTTGGAGCGCGCCGCGCTGTTGCCGGCCGGGAAGAGCTCGAGGTTGGAGGGCGGCTTGTGGTCCGGGGAGCCGGCCCGGGACCCGCCTTATCGCAACGTTACAATCAATTGCCTTATTTTTTTTGGGGAAAACTAGACAAGCCCTAATGGCTTAACTCTGTGTCACTTAAATCGTCACTTTATGTCGTCTACAACTCTCGTATACAGTGTTTTTTTTTAATCTACGATCTTTATTTACGGAAATCTTTTTTTCAATAAGCTAATGATGCAGTTTAGTTTTACATTCGTATTGGATTAGAGACTTATATACCAAATTGCTACGGCCACTTGAAAAATTCACTCTGTACCTATACCTACCAAAATGTGTCTATTTATAGGTAGAATTTACGTAAAGGAAAATTACCGAATAAAAGCGACCGCGTTCATCGTTTTAAGGGACATAGTGTAATGTTTGGCTACACATCGAAAAGGTAGAAGAACATTCTGTCTACTCACAAGAAAAGACACATTTAACACAGATACTTCGAAGGTTCCATTTATGTTTACAAAACAATTAAATATTATTTGTGCAGAGAAACAAAACAAGTTTTTTTTTATTTCTTTGCACATAATGTCTTATTCTAAGAAAGGTATTAAGGGACAGGACAGGATAGGATATGAGATGTGATGAATCTGAAATATATAAAAATCTTTTGATAATTATTATTAATTTAGAAATTATTTTTTACTAATTTAGGAGAAAGAATTCGCCCCTGGACACTGAAATTCTACAAAGTAAATAAAGTTAAAATAAATAAAGAAAACTAAAGTTTAGGCTGGTGTTATTTACAGAAAAACCGTTATTTACACAATTTTCACTTACAACCGTGCGCCCATTGTGTATCCAAATCTTTAAATCTACCCTTGTTGTTAATTTAATAAGTTATTTTTACTCAAACGAGTGTTTATTATCTTTTGTCTCCATAATAACTTGTACTTATATAAGTACCATTTTATGTTTTTCGGTGTTTCGGTGTAAAAAAGTTCGGAAATGAATTTCCTTGCTCTTCCTTTAGTTATAAAGATATAAATAAATTGAGTTACAAAGTCATCATCATATATATTAAATATTTATATTATAATCTTAAATATTGTGTTACTATGGACTTCGGAACATTTTATAAGGCCTCTCACGATAAGCGGTAGCTTATTCACAAGTTGTGTTCTAACTTTGTCATGTGACAGGGATAAAACTTCTGAATAAGCTATTCATAACTTATCATCAGATTGTAAAGCAGGCTTTATTTATTTATACTTAGGGCCTGTTTCACATCTACTGACAAGTGTCAAATAGCTTATTTGCATGTTTTGTCTCTGTCGCTCGACGAAAGGTTAGCAGCGACTAAACTTCCGAATAACCTATCCGGTACTTATTAGAAGATTGTGAAACAGGCTCTCAATGGCTAGCCGCACACACACCATATCCACATATTACGTCACGCAAAATGTTGACTTTTTGAACTCCCACCCCCCTTTATGTCACGCTTTTTACCCGACTGCGCGACGCAAAGGAGTGGTAATGTGTTTATCAGCCTATGTATGTATGTATGTATGTATGTATGTTCCTTTGAAGCACTATACAGACCAAACGCCTGGGCCGATTTTTATGATTCACACGTCAATCGATTCCTCTTAGTCCGGCGAGTGTCACTAAAGACATGACGTTAGTGAAAATTCAATATGGCGACTACTGGACGCCATATTGTGAAAATGAAAAAAATGAAAGTCAACAAACTATATCAGTGGGGTATCGTTGAATAGGTATTTAAAAATCATTGTTAGTTTTCTCTCAACATTTTTCGATTCGACTGACCGTTTAGGATCTATATCAATTTAAAGTTGCGTAACAACCATTCTCACATTCCAGCGCAATTGTGATGTAGGACTGATGCTGATAGGAAATCCAGTCTGGTAAATAGCTAGCTAGGTACTCACAACTAAAAAGTATAAAATAAAAAATAATAATTAAAAGAATTTAAAAACCCGACTGCGTAAAAAGTGAACCAAACTAAGTAGGTACATAATTAAAACTGAAAAGAAAAAAACAAGCACTTAGATATTCGGTGGTCTAGAATTCTATAATATATTATTGAATTAATACTATTGGAACATAACAACTGAACAGTCGGGATCCATTATTCGACAGCCAATCTAATTTTTCAATGGATCCTGACTGTTTAGTTGTTATGTTCCAATAGTATTAATTCAATAATATATTATAGAATTCTAGACCACCGGATATCTAAGTGCTTGTTTTTTTCTTTTCAGTTTTAATTATGTACCTACTTAGTTTGGTTCACTTTTTATGCAGTCGGGTTTTTAAATTTTTTAAATTATTATTTTTTATTATATGTATCCCTGTACCTGTATTTAACATGTACTGTCACATTTAGTATGACCGGGGGGTCCCCCATGCGCTGTGTTGGCAATAATGCTCATATAGACAATAATATGTATGTGTGCGGGCCATATTGCCATTTTTTTTGTATGTGTTGACTAGTATTGACAAATTTAGTCTGTCAATAATATTGCATGTGTGCGGCTAGCTAATGAAGTTGACGTGACCGTGCCACTCAGCGAGTTAGTTAAGTACCTACGTACATTTTATTTGTTATTAACCCCCTAACTAATAAACGATGTATAAGCTTTGAATAGTTATACAGTGTTTTGTCTTCTTCAATCGAATTAAAAATATCATGTGTGACGGGAACAAAACACTGTATAACTATTCAAAGCTTATACAGCGTTTATTAGTAAGGGAGTTAGTGTTTAATTGTAACATAGGCTGTCTTTAATTTGTGCAATTGAAAGTGCAAATGATTTGAATATGTAGTGGTTTTTAGTTTATTTAATACATATACATTTTATGACAGATACCAACATTGAGTGACTAATATTTTTTATATTGAAGTTCATTTCACCTTAAGCTTATAAGCACATTGTTTTATACCAGTTATGTAAATAACTAAAGCCATCACCGCGCTCTAATAATATAAATAGAAAATAAAAAACCTTCACCGATCTTTTATAAACAAAGAAAACATAGAGAAAAATAACGATGCTGTCAGCAAAAAGTCCATGACCGGAGTTTTTTCTTTCAATTTAAAATAATTAGTAAAGAAACTGTCAATTCTAATAAACAGAAAGTTAATCTATTCCGATTTCAAAAATTTCTACTAGTCTTACACTTTAATGCTGACATAAACTTTACCTTTTCCAAACAAAAAGAAACAAAACACTTCTATCACCAGCCCTTACAAAAACAGAAAGTAAGAAACCAAAAAAAACCCATATAAAACACAATATCACCTGTCCAGGGGTCTCGGCCGTTTACAGGGGCGTAGCTAACGTTACGGGGGGCGGGATGGGGGCGCACGTCCCACGCGCGGAGGGGGTCTGCGGAGGGGAGGTCCCCCACGGAGGAGGCGGGGGGCGGGGCGCGGCTGCGGGGGCGGAGGGACTGCGCGGAGCCGAACCGCCTACCGTGGTTGAGGTCGTGGATGCCCTCGAGGTCCGCCAGGGTCTTGGGTACGAACTCCAGTTTGGGACGATTCACCGCTTCCTCTTTCCTGAAATGAAATTGAAGGTTATAAGATACTTATTTTTAAAAGATGATGATAGATTAAGCTCTAACAAAAGTAACTTTTATATGCAAACCATACGATACGGACCCTTAAATCATCGTTATAGTCGCATTGCCCGCGGAGTGCGAACATCTACAAAGATTTGCCAATGCTGTGGAAAATTATATTTTATTACTTCGCATCACTGGCGTGGGGTTCCTAACTCCACTCCTATCGACTTCACTTACCACTTACCTTTGTAGACCCTCATCCTAATCCCTAGCTATTATACAGGCTCGGGCTTCCCTATGAAGGGGAACCAGCCTTCGCTACTGCTTCGCATACGCAGAATAAACACGTATGTACATATTTTTAATCCTCAATGAAAACAGAGGACTCTTATCAAGTTTGACGTGTCTGTTCGTGACATCGTAGCTCCCAAATGGATGTACCGATTTTGATATACTTTTTGTTTGAAAGCTGACGTGATCAAGAGTGTTCTCAGCTATAAATAATTCGTTATCATCAGCTAACTTACTGCTTGAAAATGACAGAGGATACATACAATTTTTAATGTTTTTTTTTTAATATCAACGTAATGTGAGAAAAAAATTGTATATTTGTAAACCGAAATAGTGTTGATTTTGATAAATATTGACCGAAATAGTGTAAAAATGTACAATTATGGCTATAACAGTGGCATACTTCTCCATGAGCGCGGACACGAGCCCCTTGAGTATCTCGGTGCACTGCTGGTGGTACTCCAGTAGCCCCTCCGCGAAGAACGATAGTTGCGCCACTTGTTCCACCTACAAGCGTTTATTTTTTTTTATTAAAACAGCGGTTTTCATATACATATTTGATATTTCTTTAATGTAATGAACGTTTTTGACTAGATTTTGACATTTTTCTAGACAGTAATATAATCGATACAAAAATGCATAATACTTATTACGTAATGTCAATAACAGAAACGTTTTTAGATCTTGAGAAAGAGAAGAATCTTGAAGAGAATAAGAACTTGAATTTTATATAAAAAAAAATCAATTTTCCGTTCCCGTTTCAATAACCTATCTATATATAACTATTTGTTAGAAACGTCAAATTTGTGTCGCGAAAAACCGGCAAATGATTGAATGACGACGTTTTTAACAAATAGTTATAGATAGATAGGTTATTCAAATGAGCCGTAAGCTTTTTTTAAATACCTACGATAGACAAAGTAAAAAAATTGAAACAGACTTACATCATTATCCAACAAATTGAACATTCCAATCTGGGCCAGAGTCAAGGACTCCGCGAACTTGTCCTCCGCCTGCCTGATCTCGTCGTCTGGAATATGCGCACCTGATGTAGAACAACCACAACAACAACAAAACACACAGCGAACAAACAAAACAAAGCAAAAAAAAAATACAAAAATTACAGACCAAACGATGAAAATAATCAGGCGGAACGACGGGTGGTAGCAGGAGATCATGAAAAGAAAACGAGCAACTATTAAAAAAATAAAAAAATATCTAGTTAAAATATGGTATTGAAAATAAAAGGTATAAGTGCGATTCAAATGAGAATAGGATCGAGTCGGCGCCATATTGTTTCGAATTTAGACTGTTATGATACTTAAATTTATGTTTTGATAATTGATTACTTTTATTTAAATTCGATGCAAGACTATTAATATTTATATGCACATAAGTTTTTCTGAAAATCGCACTTTTCAAGTGATATTTAACAGAATAAGGTCATTGACGTTCCTATTCTCATCTGAAACGCGTTATACATAAAAAAACATATAGCATAAATGAAATTACGAGCAATATTGGGTGAAAATTATATCGCATTTAGCTTCTAAGCCCAATACTTACTATTAAGGTCGTCATAGACAGAAAATATTCTTTCATATTTTATATTAAGATACCTGGATATATTTCGTACTAGATGTTGCACGCGACTTCGTGCGCGTAAAAGAAAATCCCGCAGTAACCGTACATTTTGCCGCAATAAAAAGTAGCCTATGTCCTTCCCCGTGGTCTAATCTATATCTGTACCAAATTTCATCAAAATCAGCCCAGTAGTTTCGGAGCCTATTCAATGCAAACAAACAAACAAACTTTTCCTCTTTATTATATTATATTTCATATTACATGTACGTAATATGAAAATATATATTATCTTCGCCGTCTGTGACGTCCCTTAAAGTTAACTGTATAAAAATTAATAAATGTAAGATTTACATTATAACATACTGCTTTATGTTATGCCGGTATAAAATAACTTAAACACCACTTTAGACGTTAAACCCCTTAGTAATAAACGCTGTATAAGCTTTGAATAGTTATACAGTGTTTTGTTCCTGTCACACAAGTGACATGTTTAATTCGATAGAAGGAGACAAAACACTGTGTAACTATTCAAAGCTTATACAGCGTTTATTACTAAGGGGGTAAAAGTTTATACTTTAAGTAGGGATCCGTACCCAATGTGTAAAAAACCTAACCAAGAGCATGTCAGGACATGTCTAAGGAGGGTTCCGTAACTATAAACGCGTAATATGCTTTTTTTTAATTACTCCAAAAGTTACTGTCCGATTTGGTTCAAAATAATTTTCCTAAAAAGTTTTTAGCATGATCTATCAGCATGGAAATTTGCAAGTTTCTATCTCCTATAGTTTAAAAATGCTAGGGGGGGGACCAACTTACAAACTGCTTTGGAGGCCGATTACTCGAAAATGGTCAACTTTATAAAAAAGTACTGTATGAAACCTTGCCTTTATTTTAAAAGACCTATTCTACGATACCCCACACGATGGGGTAGAGTGAAAAAATATTTTTCATCCCCACTTCACATGTATGGAGAGCCACCCCTAAAATATAAAATTATTATTTTTTTATGATCCCGAAACCGTGATCTATACACAATCTATAACTACACCAAATTTCATCAATTTATATTCATAATTACAGGAGCTAGAGGCGCGGACAGACAGACAGACAGACAGACAGACAGACAGACAGACAGACAGACGGACAGAGCGAAACTATAAGGGTTCCTTAAGTATTACGGAACCCTAAAAACGTGTAAAAGCGGCTATTTCTCATGAACCGTGATATCTAGACAGTTGAAATTGTCACAGATGGTGTGTGTCTATAGTCGCTATAACAACGAATATTAAAAACAGAATAAAATTAATATTAAGCGGGCTCCCATAAAACAAACGTGATTTTTTATCGTTTGGTACGGAGCCCTTTGTGCGCGAGTCCGACTCGTATTTGGAAGATTTTCATTTTAAATAATACTTAAACAGTATCAAAGGTGTTCAAGAGACGTGTTGTTAATTAGACAGTTCTACAGCATATTAAGTAGTATCAAGAAGATATCTAGCAATAATCTAGCATCACGCCCTTTATATCTGTCACCGTAAAATTGCAAAAACCGATGGATTGTAATATTACTAGAGATATTGTAATAAGTCGACAGATTGTCAAATAAAAATTTCTTCTTACAATTTACACGTTATTTTGCGTTATATTGTAATATTTACCGTGCCGATTGGTTAAACGGCAAGTGCCCCACGCCGCGCCGCCATATTTGTTTTTTTTTTTTTTCATATTACTAATTATAACGAAAAATAATGCGTACAATTTGTATAGAGAAATTTTTAATTTTTATTTGACAATCTATCGACTTATTACAATATCTCTAGTAATATTACAATCTATCGGTTTTTGCAATTTTACGGTGACATATCCATTTTCCACATACCGTGCTTAGGCGCCGAATGGCTAGGACTTGAATATGGGCTCCTTACACCTTTTCGTTTATGGGGTAAATAAAGATTTCATTTTGTAATTGAAGTAAAAATAAAATTACAATAAATATCGATTTTATATGGATGAAAAAGGCTAAAAAACGGGCAAAACCAAAAGTCTACTTCGCCAAAAAATAATAACACGTAATTAGTTAAAAATAAGGGGTTATCCGTTTGTTGCTTCATAAAATCATACTAAGCTTAACTAGATGTTGCCCGCGACTTCATGAGCGCAAAAAAAAACATCGGGATCCGTACATTTTGCCACGATAAAAAGTAGCTCATGCCCATCCAGGTGGTCTAATCTATATCTAAGTATGTCAAATTTCATTGAGATAGGTCGAATACCCTATTCAATGCAAACCAACAAACATACAAACAAATGGTTCCTCTTTATAAAAGTAGTATATATTACTTATTTTATAGACTAGGCATGTCGAGACAAAAACTGTCCCCACTTCATTGGCCCAAGGGGGTTGATTGGGGCCTTTTTGACATATTTTGATGTATGGTAAAATCAAGATGGCGTATTTTTTTCTTTGTATGAAGATTTGTTCTGTCAATGTATGCCATATCCTATATATTTTTGTTTTGAAATCTTTGGTATAGAAAGTATATATTATTATAAGTATAATATAAAAAGGGACTAACGATGTTCACCTTTCGCTTGACGACGTCTCTTACAGTCGAAGTCGAGCCTACGCCCCTGCAGTTTTTTTCGGTGGTGCTGAAAAAAAAACATAACATAAATTACAGTGTCTGAAAATGAGATACTAGATTTTCTAGAGGCCGAGGAAGTGCTCCACGAAGTAACCCAAAGTACGAAAAACGTAGTGCGTGTCTACACTAACGTATTCGGCTAACCTCGGCCTACTTCGCGAGTAGTGAGGAGCTAGCTTTAGAGATAACTCATCTAAATATATAAAAGAAAGTCGTGTTAGTTACACTATTTATAACTCAAGAACGGCTGGACTTATTCGGCTGAAAATTCGAGTGGAGGTAGTTTAGAACCAGGAGAAGGGTATAGGATACTTTTTATCCTGTTCCCGAGGGACTCAAAACTTGAGAACGGTTGGGCCGATTTAGCTAATTTTGGAATTGTGGAAGTTCAGAGAAGGTTGAAACAGTGAGAAATATTGGAAAAGGTGTAGGTTGTAGGAGTAGGTAAAGGTGTAGGCTTAGGACGTAGGTTGCATTGTAGATGTAGTCATTTCATATGTAAGACAGAATAACGTGTGTCGGGACAGCTAGTATATTATATTATTCTCAATTTCGCATATCAACTTGCATTATAATAATAATAATAAGACATTTATTCGACAAAGACATTACATTACATACAATAGATTTACGCTATAAAAATACAATGACATGATTCATGTAATAAAAATTAATAATATTATCTATATTATCTATTTGCTATCGTACTCTCTAATGCAGGGGTTCCTAAACTTTAAAGGTAGTAGAGCACCAACCAAATACTTTTTGTTACACGGAACCCCATCTCAAATGTGAAATGATTACGAATGACCACAGAAATAGGTAACCACTTTTTTTAATTACATCAAAGATAATATATTAGAAACACATTATTATTAGCCTAAAGTTTTTAAAGTTTAAATATGAAGAATTCTTAAGCTGTTTTATAAATGATTATTTTTAAATAGATTATCAATATGACAATAATATTTGTAACCATGATACTATTCAACAGTAATTAATAATAATTTTGACGGAACCCTGACGAATAATCTACGTAACAACTTTGAGAATATCTACTGTAGTGGACCGAATACAGGCGTTATTTAATGCCAGTTTTCTCTTAGGCCGGGATATTTAACCGGTAAATCCTGCCCATTCATGCCGAAGCGTGGCTCTCTCACGTGTTTCATTATGTAGACTTTTGTCAGACATAAATCTTCTAGCAAATCCCATGCATGAATATACTTTTTATTTTTATGTTTTTTGTAGAACCTACCATAAACATTAAACTTTTCTTGATTTGTAGATGGTACTCAAGGATTTGTGAGACATTTTATGTCTCACAAAAATAAGGTTAGACAAGTTTATGGCTTTCAGCTTTCACTATGCAGACCATTATCAGTCATTTTATTTCTAGAATCTACTATCATATAATCTAACGTTCTAGAATCTAGAACTTACCATGACCTCCTTTAAGTCTTTGGTCTGCAGATGGTGCAGCGGCTCGAGGAAGCTCTGCTTGATGTTGTCGTCGAGGGAGTACTTGACGTCCGCCATCTGCTTCAACGCCTCGCCCATCTCGATCAGACATTGTGCTGGAATGTACGGTAAACTGGTTAGTGGTTTATAGTTTTCCCGTAGGGGTAGGCAGAGACCACTTCTTTCCACTTGCTACGATCCTTACATACTTCTTTCGCTTCGCCCACTTTCATTCTTACCATCCATTCCTCCTCTTACATTCAACGTAGCCAAGCGGCTCTCCATGGGCCACTTTTCGCCTCCGCGAGAACGAGACGTGATGAGTTGCGAACCACATCGCCGCCATTTTGGATAATTAAATTATTTTTGATTATCCATTGCGTTTCCACGGATTGGTGGAGAGGGTAGGAATAGGGAAAGGGAAGGATAGGTGGTCTGGAAAGGAAGATTGGTAAGTTAGAGTGGGAAATAGGGAATGTAGGATATTACCGCCCAGGAGGGCAAGGGATAGGACAGTAATAGCTAGGGAAGCCGGGGTCGCATACCCGTATACTATACCACAACTACCGGACAGGTAAGTTGGGATGAGTATCCCATGTCTTAGAATTTAGATCATAGAATAAGGGGGCTTTCACGGGGCACATCATTGTAACGATAAAAAAAGTTAGAAACTCATAAAATTTATGTGACCGAGTGATTTAGCGAAAAGTACTTACGACGTTTTGTATTCTAAGTGAAATGAAATTTGTCGAATTATGAATGAAAATAAGTAGGTACGCGTAAGAACGATCACGCCCGAATCACGGCTACTTCGCACTTCCACTTGTTTCTGTTTCCCGTGTTTCGCCATGTTAGTGAGTGTACCGAAGATGCCTAATTTTCGGAAAGACCACCCCCTGAATAACGCGTTTCTATGTAACGGTATGTGATTCTAGGAGATAGCCTCATTCTATTCTGTATTTAAAGTTTACATATAGACGAAGAAAGTGGTAATGCCACAATCCCGCGTATTTTTTTAAACCTTAATACCTAATGATTCCTTTATAGTAGTTTATAGGTTTATACTTTATTCCAATCTAAGAAAATAACATCCTAAAAGCAAAAATGTACGGAATAACTTAATAATAACGTCACATTTAACGTTGGAAAGGTAGTCAAACTCAATTTATTTACTAAGGCATCATGGACTGTTTTTTGTTAGTCATTTCGTCCTGGAAAATTGTAGTACTGAAGGTACATTACGTATTGCTTTTAAAGTGCCTAATAAATAAATTACCAAGGAAACTCAGCAAATTATGTTCCAGTAAAGAACATCAATAGAAGTGTAGATGTTTTCTAGGTAAGGTTTATTACAAAATCATTGAGTGTCTTTTAGATGTATCTAATCATTATGTTTGTGGTGTTTCGTAATGTCTTGAACCTTTTATGCTCGTCCTATTGCGGAGTTGTACAATAAATTCATGAGCATTTTTTTGCCAGTGGTCCGTTCAATCGATTTATAGTTCTACTGATATAAATTGATTGAAATTCTACTAATATTAAATTACAATTTAATGAATATTATATCTAGCAATATCCTGCAAAAAATACCCACAACCTGCAAGCAAATGTGTGAGTGCACGCATAAGCATGCGAAAAGGTTGTGGGTATTTTTTCACGGGATATTGCTAGATATAATAATAAAAATCCATAGCATACAATTTTATTAATGGCCGTGTTCCGCGGAAAAAAAGCGCTTGTTAGCACTTGCTGGCGCTAAAGAAAACAAATAATTAAAACAAATTAAAAAACCCGACTGCGTAAAAAGTGAACGAAACTAAGTACATAATGAAAAACTGAAAAGAAAAAAACAAGCACTTAGATGTCCGGTGGTCTAGAATTCTATAATATATTATTGAATGAATACTATTGAAGAAAATAAAATATAATCTAATAATGGAACATTACAACTAAACAGTCGGGATCCATTACTCGACAGCCAATCTAATTTTTCAATGGATCCCGACTGTTTAGTTGTAACGTTCCATTATTAGATTATATTTTATTTTCTTCAATAGTATTCATTCAATAATATATTATAGAATTCTAGACCACCGGACATCTAAGTGCTTGTTTTTTTCTTTTCAGTTTTTCATTATGTACTTAGTTTCGTTCACTTTTTACGCAGTCGGGTTTTTTAATTTGTTTTAATTATTATTTTTTATTTTATACTTTTTAGTTATGAGTACCTAGCTAGCTATTTACCAGACTGGATTTCCTATCAGCATCAGTACTACGTCACAATTGCACTGGAATGTGAGAATGGTTGTTACGCAACTTTAAATCGATAAAGATCCTAAACGGTCAGTCAAATCGAAAAATGTTGAAAGAAAACTAAAAATGATTTTTAAATACCTATTCAACGATACCCCACTTGATATAGTTTGTTGACTTTCATTTTTTTCATTTTCACAATATGGCGTCCAGTAGTCGCCATATTGAATTTTCACTAACGACATGTCTTTAGTGACACTCGCCGGACTAAGAGGAATCGATTGACGTGTGAATCATAAAAATCGGCCCGGGCGTTTGGTCTGTATAGTGCTTCAAAGGAACATACATACATACATACATACATACATACATACATACATACATACATACATACATAGGCTGATAAACACATTACCACTCCTTTGCGTCGCGCAGTCGGGTAAAAACAGATTATCGGCCAGGACACGTTTGCTAACTTCAATACTGCTAACATATTCCGCCATTTTACTTATTTAACGCCAGCGGTCGCCATTTTTCTTACGTTTTTTGATAGCGCTATTTTCAGAGGAACACAGCCATTAATTAAATTGAATGCTATGGATTTCCGTAAAGTAACGCCTGATTCTATTTACTAAATTTAAATTGTTACTGTTACTAAATCTACATAATCTACATAACTAATATTTTTCCTATGGTCCCGGCTAGATAAATAATATTTTAATAGAGAATACCTAAAATTAAAATTATAAAAAAACAGTCGCATATAGGACTTGTAGGTATATCAACCCTCGAATGCTCTACTCCCACACAAATAAGAAAAGTTAGATTGCGAAAATATTGTTTGTGAAATGTCACGGAGATACGTAATACAAAGGTGTATACAAATATCAAAACCCCCTGTTTTCGAAGCCAAATAATTATTATATGACCGCCATGAGTGAAACAACTATATAACCTTAAATACATAATTAATCATACTTAAATTTTCCTACTGACGTATTGATAAAAGGTGGTACGGAAACAGACGAAACCTGCAGAGTGCAGGGCTATTCACAATCGTCTCAGAAGATTGAAAGCTAATTCGATTCGGATTAGATAACTTTCAAACGGCAACAAATAAACGCAACACGCTTGTAAGTTGTAGTAAGATCGCATTTTTTCGTTCGCATCAGTGGGCTTAGCAACGCTATCGAATGAAAATTGTATAAGCGCTGTCATGATTTTAATACAATTCTCATTCGATAACGTTACGAATACATTGTTGTCAAATGTTTGTGCTAAGCAAACTGAGAGTCACAGATAATCAACTTTCCGAGATGATTTTAAATAGGCAGATCAATAACGGCACTACTTATATTCGGAAAAAATGTCCGGCGACAAAGTTCAACGAACAAGAGACATCAATAAGGCTGGGAATATATTGTCCGGAATCCGTAAGGCTGGGGAAATTTCAGATCACTGAAAATAGAACTCTGCGCTAACTAAATACACTACGGCCGATGTATCTTGGCGAGTCTGAACATAGGCTCTGCGAACTTTAGCGCATGTACAACTCGTGAAGAAAACAGTTATTGTATTTTTTTATATACCTATGTACGAATAAAATTCCCTAATACAGTGGACCAATTAGTAGAAATAAAATAAATACGAAAACACTTAAAAACAGTTATTGCGCAACCCTCTGCGCGAAGTTCATACTCGCCAAGATACATCGGCCATATTGTACGTTAACTTTTATTGTGCTCTCTGAAAATCGAATACACAAGTGTCGAGTCAATTTCCAATGTCATATATGACAGCTCGACACTTCGATTTTCAACTCTATTGTATTAGCGCAAAGTTCTATTTTCAGTGCTCTGAATTTTCCCGGGATTCCGGGCCCGCCGGATTCCGGTTCATACAGTCCCAACTCCCAGCCTTAGAACGTTTAGGTATGCTTGTATCTATGTAATACTTACAAAATATTGAGTCCTCGCCGAGTTTCTTGCCGTACAGCAGCATACAGTCTCCTAGCACACCCTCTGGCTGCGGGTACGTGTTGCTCTTGGCCTGTCCGCTCAGTTTGCTGATGCCTTTGACGGCGGCCATCTTTGCCCGAGCCGTCGGGTTCGGTTGAAGGAACTCTTTCGTCTTTATCTGTAACTCCTCTACCAGCTCGCATGTTACATCGGTTTTCTGTAACAAACATTTTGTTTGAGACATTATTTTAAATGTTATTACTATAGGATAAATTGTGGTACGATGAACACCTACTGAAATAGCCGTAGAGGAAATGAAACGAAAAAAGCGTCGATATAGCTCTTAGCTTTTGCCGTGCGGCGAGTCGCTTGACAAATCGGTTAAGTCGCAACTTAGCCGACTTGTCATTTACACTGTTAATTTTCACCATGGTGGGATGGAAAACCATATAAATGAGAGAAATACTGTTAAATCTAATTTATTAAGGACACAATTCCCTGGGTTTGCCCGGAACCCACTATATTAGCAGTCGGTGTTGGTTTGTCCTATGACATCTCATTATCATTTTATGAAGTCATAGCAGAACCACGTAAAACTTATGCGGGATAGTACACTAGTGACTAAAGTATGGTTTTTCGACATTACGAAAATCTACAGCCAAAATGGCAATTTTAACGGTAAAATTTTCACCGTGCGGCAAAAATCTTTTGCTTAGCTTTAGTCACTCGTGTAAATCTCGCATTATTATGTACCTAATAGGCAGTAAACCGCCGACTTCAGCACTTTAAACTTTTACATCTGTACTTTTACAACAGAAATAAAAGTAGCTTTTACGATGTCTGTAATTATACTCTTTTCTAACAACTCTACGTCACACATACAAACGGGCGTGAATTCTGTTGTAAAATTTTTAGTACTTTGTTATTCAGTGATTTGGTACGATTGTTTTGCCTATTTTACTTCGATATATTTACGAAATATTTTTATTTCTGTATGCAATAATATTTATACAAGAAAAAAAGGTAAATCAATTTATGTTTTGCCTGCGCTAGCTACAATGCGAGCAACGAAAGAATGCGTTTATTAGGAACGCATTCTTGCGTTTCTAGGTTTCTTTTGATTTGTGAATTATTGATCTGTTTTCCCCAAGAGAAGTGTAAGATATCATAACCATTAATAATAACGACTAACTTGATTAGACATCACCCTAAAGAATACGCATTAACACAGTCTACTCTAATTTGTGACGAGTAGTTGTAATATTGCTAGTTCGGAGGTTCTGATGTCCTGAAATACAGGTTACGGCTAGTTTAGACACCAGTCTCCCACAAACACCAGTGTTACTTATTATGAAGAATTGTGAAATATTAAATTGTATTGTTCTTGTGGTGAGAAAATAAATGATTTTTTTTATTATTATTATTAGACGTCAGGATTGCATACTTTCGTTGAGCCTCCTGTATACTGTAAAGCTCTTGCGCCAAAATATGATACTTCGTCAAATTGCCGCTACTGCATAACACAATATAACATTAACGACAGTTCAATATGAAGCCAGTCAAAAATAGCTTGGCACTAAAGCCAATTTGAATCACAATATTACTTAAGTACGCTCCACAGTGTTCTATTTGACTCAAAAAATTTCCCTATGCTGTTTATTGCATAAATCGATGAAGAAATGCATTTTAAATGCAAGAGTAAAACACCCACGTGTCTATTTCAAATACTTTTTTTTATAAAAAATAATTTATGTTTCGTGACCTCGACGTAAAAAAAAGATTTAATAAATTCTGTAAGCGTGTCTGATCAATATATATTTTTTTGATTAATATGGTTTGATGAAAGACCTTTAGGCGCATATTTTCCATGTTTTATTTTTTGAAGATCACTTCTGGCTACCGAGTTATTAATTTTTATTCAGATTTTTGTTTTTATTTTTTTTCTCCCAAAAAACTCAAAAGTGCGACTTGTGACTGGCACTGAAAGATTGACCTTTAATGCGTCTATCATTGATAAAAAAATCAAGTTGCACTATGGAAGCGTTTACGAGTAATCGAATTTCAAAATATTGTGTTAGGGGTGTCACTCAACTTGACCTTTCATTTTTATTCAAATTAATCCAATTTTTTTCCTAACTACAGAATTGTATATAATTTACAATTGTATATTATTTATTAATAAGAAGGTCGACAAAATTTTATCACTAAGATAGTCTTCTACTTTGTAACCTACGTATACGGTAGGGTAGGTAGGTTACAAAGTTTTCTTTTCATCGTTTACGTCGTTAATTAGTTTAGTAGTTTTTAAGGTTCCGTAATACTTGAGGAACCCTTATAGTTTCGCTCTACCCATCCGTCTGTCTGTCTGTCTGTTTGTCTGTCCGCGCTTCTAGCGTCGGTAATTATTAATATAAATGGGTAACATTTGGTATAGTCATAGATTGTGTATAGATCTCGGATTTGACATCATAAAATAATAATAATTTTATATTCTAGGGGTGGCTCTCCATACATGTGAAGTGGGAATGAAAACTTTTTTCTTTCTACCCCATCGTGTGTGGTATTGTTGAATAGGTCTTATAAAATAAAGGTAAGGTTTCATACATAACTTTTTTATAAAATCAACCATTTTCGAGTAATAGGCCTCCAAAGTGATTTAGAAGTTGGGTATCTATCAGCATTTATCATTATATCTATAGATATAGATAGATATCATCATATCTATCAGCAAAGAAAATTGCAAGTTCCCTTCTGCAAGTTTTCTTCACTAACCGGATTCAGAAGTTCACGAACAGCTTCTGGCAGACAAATCCTATGGGAAAAATTTTGGCGTTGTCTGTAGTGTGCCATAGACACAAACGGATCCGACGATTCCAGTGCACGATGGAAGAGGTCAATCATAGTTTTTGTCCTGTTCATTTTTCGACAGTGGTGTTCCCTATCTGAGCGCCAAAATTTATTGCGCGATTCAGCCGCTTGCTCTGAAAGCATACCGACAGGAAGAGAACATGATTCTATGATCTCCTCACCGTGCACTAAAATTTTGTGTACCGTCACAGTCATCGGATGCCAATCAAATGACTGAACGTACTTTTCCACGAGCGTGCGGCAGAAAATGCCAAACTTTACTGCGTCAATAGAAAATTCACTAGATATGGCGACAAGGATAGTATGCAGTCCGTCGATCAACCATGCATCTAGACCTAATATATCTGCAAATATAGCACGGTATTTGTCTGATAGTGCTGTGCGGGCTGTATTACCATCATTTGTTGTTCCTGCATTGGGCTTAACAACGTCCACCAACAATCCAATCCGATTTCTTACTTCAGCTTGGATATGTTTTTTCCGTTCTTCCACAATTTGACTTTCTCTGCTACCTTTCTTTATCCTCCATTTCCGTACTAGCGGATCGTTTTTGTAACTGAGATGTAACAAAAATTCGAAAATACGTATCCAGGCATGAAGTGGATTGATACCGTGTCGCATATTTTTTTTTTTCACAGTTTGTCTTGTGTACGATGTTGCTAAATCATTGAACTGACTGGCAGTAAGTTTGCAAAATGGGCACCTTAACTGTGAAGACGTTCCAGTGATAATATTCAGGACTTTGCCGTCAACCACACTCAAAGTTAAATTACAAACAAACGTAATACGATGCCCTTCGGAGGTTTGGGTAGTAATAGGAGTCAAACGTTTAATTTGCTCCTCTATGAAAGCTTTTTCCTTAAAAATAAGATTAGTGTCTTCTTTTCTATATTGAATGTGGAGCGGCCGACAAAATCTATACGACTGGGGTGTAGGATTGTGCCAGGCAATATAATTTTTGTCCATTACTATACTTAAAGGAATAAAAGTTGTGGCAAAAAGACTATTTTCGTTTATGGAAATGTCTTCGTCTGATCCTGAGAAGCGTTGTTTATATAATGCTTGACCTGTGCTACCATTTTACGTGGTAGAGCCATGCTTCGGCACGAATGGGCCGGCTCGACCGGAGAAATACCACGGGCTCACAGAAAACCGGCGTGAAACAGCGTTTGCGCTGTGTTTCGCCGAGTGAGTGAGTTTACCGGAGGCCCAATCTCCTACCCTATTCCCTTCCCTACCCTCCCCTATTATCCTATTCCCTCTTAAAAGGCCGGCAACGCACTTGCAGCTGTTCAGATGCTGCGAGTGTCCATGGGCGACGGAAGTTGCTTTCCATCAGGTGACCCGTTTGCTCGTTTGCCCCCATATTTCATTTAAAAAAAATCATCGAAACCCCAGGACCCTTCAAATAGGCACGAGACTTCTTGCTTGCCGTTTCTGTTACAATATTCGACAAAACTCTCATCACAGTTTTTAGCATGATCTATCAGCATAGAAAATTGCAAGTTTCTAAGTCTTATAGTTTAGAAAAGACTTAGGAACTTGCAATTTTCTATGCTGATAGATCATGCTAAAAACTCATTAGAAAAAATATTTGGAACCAAATCGGACAGTAACTTTTGAAGTAATTTGAAATATTACGCGTTTATAGTTACGGAACCCTCCTTAGACATGTCCTTATGCTCTTGGTTGGGTTATTTTTTTATCTTTTCGACGAAGGTTCACACGTAGCGTGGGAAGGGGTCCACCCTCGTCAGACGTATGTTGAAACCCCATGCTTATACATGTGAACTGGAGAAACGGGGGCGAGGCACCATGGAGCCGTTACAGACTCATGGCGCCACTTTGCCTCGGCAGGGGCTTACCCAACCTGCCGAGGGATGTCCATCCGGGCCCCGACCGGAGGACTTAGTGCTAGGGGGGCATGAGGGCGCCAACCCTCATGTTGGTACACGAGTGGCGAACGATGCTGTGGACCGCGCCACCGCCGGTACTTCTCAAACTCCGGAAGTAACCGCAAATATACAAGGAGATTGTACGCGACTTCATATTTTTGAGTGCTTTTACGCAGAAAGTAAAAAATATAAAAAGAACGGGTCACCTGAAGACCTAACACCATCTAACTTGACGACTGTACTTTTTAGAGAAATGGGTCAACAACTCAAAGATCTCTCGCCTAGTGTAGAGGATAGACTTGTACGCGAAGTTATTTACCCATTTCTTGGAAAAACCATGACTTTATATAAAAAATGCAACAGGAATAAAAAGAGGTTCATAAACAAGCATGCCGTCTTCTTGAATAAACTGTTCATTGACAATATACCAGTTGAACTTAAAAGGGTTGCTGGGGAGTTTGCGAGATCCAGTGAGATGTGTAGCACTTCACAACCTCTAGAAAAAATTGTTGCTGCGGAGTTTAAGACATCCAGTGAGGTGTGCAGTACTACACTTCCTCAGGAATCCACCGTACTGGATGTCACACAGTCCACAGCAACGCTCTTGGATTCGCCTAGGACATTGTCTTTGTTGGGATCTTCTAAATCAACCAATGACCCCAGTGCAAGTTATAAACAAGACCTCAAAATTAGGAAACGAATCATGGAGTTCTTGGAAGGTCAACCCCAAGCTAAAGTGATAAAATCTTTTGCATCGACGATTACTTCAGAAGATGGAAGTAAGATTACCCCAAAAGCTTCAAAAGATTTAGGAGATGTAATAAAACTTTGCCTGACATCACCAAAAAAACCATCCAAAGTTTTAAAAAACGTATCTACGGTTACGAAACCCTATACACCTGAGGAAGCTCTAGGTTTCATTATCGATAGGAGACTGAATGTTGAAACATATAAACTTTTAAGACAGGATTTGAAGAGTCGAGGTTATCCGGCTTTCCCATCCTACTTAGAAATACTAAAAGCAAGAAAAGCATGTTACCCAGCAGAAGGGCTAGATATTTCGGAAATAGAAGCGTCTGTTTCATTGCATGGACTCCTTACACATACTTTGCAACGAATCGTTCAAAGTTGTGATGAGAGTTTTGTCGAATATTGTAACAGAAATGGCAAGCAAGAAGTCTCGTGCCTATTTGAAGGGTCCTGGGGTTTCGATGGTAGCACAGGTCAAGCATTATATAAACAACGCTTCTCAGGATCAGACGAAGACATTTCCATAAACGAAAATAGTCTTTTTGCCACAACTTTTATTCCTTTAAGTATAGTAATGGACAAAAATTATATTTCCTGGCACAATCCTACACCCCAGTCGTATAGATTTTGTCGGCCGCTCCACATTCAATATAGAAAAGAAGACACTAATCTTATTCTTAAGGAAAAAGCTTTCATAGAGGAGCAAATTAAACGTTTGACTCCTATTACTACCCAAACCTCCGAAGGGCATCGTATTACGTTTGTTTGTAATTTAACTCTGAGTGTGGTTGACGGCAAAGTCCTGAATATTATCACTGGAACGTCTTCACAGTTAAGGTGTCCATTTTGCAAACTTACTGCCAGTCAGTTCAATGATTTAGCAACATCGTACACAAGACAAACTGTGAAAGAAAATATGCGACACGGTATCAATCCACTTCATGCCTGGATACGTATTTTCGAATTTTTGTTACATCTCAGTTACAAAAACGATCCGCTAGTACGGAAATGGAGGATAAAAAAAGGTAGCAGAGAAAGTCAAATTGTGGAAGAACGGAAAAAACATATCCAGGCTGAAGTAAGAAATCGGATTGGATTGATGGTGGACGTTGTTAAGCCCAATGCAGGAACAACAAATGATGGTAATACAGCCCGCACAGCACTATCAGACAAATACCGAGCTATATTTGCCGATATATTAGGTCTAGATGCATGGTTGATCGATGGACTGCATACTATCCTTGTCGCCATATCTAGTGAATTTTCTATTGACGCAGTAAAGTTTGGCATTTTCTGCCGTACGCTCGCGGAAAAGTACGTTCAGTCATTTGATTGGCATCCGATGACTGTGACGGTACATAAAATTTTAGTGCACGGTGAAGAGATCATAGAATCATGTTCTCTTCCTGTCGGTATGCTTTCAGAGCAAGCGGCTGAATCGCGCAATAAATTTTGGCGCTTAGATAGGGAACACCACTGCCGAAAAATGAACAGGAAAAAAACTATGATTGACCTCTTCCACCGTGCACTGGAATCGTCGGATCCGTTTGTGTCTATGGCACACTACAGACAACGCCAAAAATTTTCCCATAGGATTTGTCTGCCAGAAGCTGTTCGTGAACTTCTGAAGCCGGTTAGTGAAGAAAACTTGCAGAAGGGAGAGATGGATGACGAAGTTCCAACATTAGATGGATCTTCATCATCAGACGATGATGAAGATCTATCCAATGTTGACGACAGCACGCTGATACTCGTAAATGAAAATGATTTGTATGAGTCTTAAATTTTTTTATTGATCCCCTAGGGATTGTAATATTTGTGATCAATAGAAAATTATCTATAATATGATAAAAATCGGACTACATCCAAAATATTTAGTTTCATTAATATACTCAGAAATATTGAGGCATTACTACTAGGTAAATGTAAAAAAAATATATTATTTTATGTGTAGTTCACTAATTAAATACGACGGGCACATTAAAAAGTTTTGAGCCTAAGGTTCACATTTAAATTCCAAGCGACAAAATATTTATCATCCTCGTCACCTTGATGAGTGGCAGTCCTCCACCGTGCGCTTTACCCGAAGCTTTCTGCCGTGCACTGTAAAACTCTGGAATGAACTGTCGCCAGCAGTATTTTCGGATCATTATGACCTGCAAATCTTCAAGAAGGGAGCGTATTCCCTCCTAAAAGGCCGGCAACGTACTTGCAACTTCTCTGATGTTGCGGGTGTCCATGGGCGACGGTAATCGCTTTCCATTAGGTGATCCGTTTGATCGTTTGCCCCCTAGTTTTAAATAAAAAAATATTTTTTTTTTGCTAAATTAGTAAACAAAACCTATATCATTAGTTTACTTCCATCATACACAAAAACATTCATTATGATAAGTATGAACTTAAACACAAATATCAGAGATATTAACAAATATATTCCTGCGGTCGTAGGTATTCTTCATAAACCTTAACCTACGAGTGACATCACTCGTTTAGTTTAGTATGGAGCGTTTTTACGAGACTCGCGAAATTTTATATAATATGTCACCGTAAAATCGTAAAAACAATTAGATTGTAATATACCTAACTAGTGAAATTGTAAAATGTTGATAGACTTTGGACGCGAATACTCTGCCTATAATTTAACACATTATTTTTTGTAAGATTATAAATATATAGTAATGAATCTTTCGACATATATGTTTACAATCTCGTGAGTTATTTTACAATAGGGGATCGGGCTACATCTGAAATATTTGGTTTCATTAATATATTCAGAAATATTGAGGCATTACTACTTGGTAAATGTAAAAAAATATTTAATTTTATGTGTAGTTTACTAATAAAATACATTTAAAAAGTACCAAAAAAAATTTTTTTTTGCGAAATTGGCAAACAAAACCTACATCATTAGTTTACTCACATCATATACAAAAACATTAATTATGGTAAGTATGAACTTAAACGCACAAATATGGGAGTTATTTACAAATATATTCCGGTGGCCATATACTTCATATACTACTTCATATACTACTTCATATACTATAACCTACAAGTGACGTCATTTGTAGGTTGACTTTAGTATGGAGCGTTTTTAGGAGGCTCGCGAAATTTTTTATACAAATCGCTGTACCTTTGAAAATATTGACTTTTGATATACGGTTTCTTCTAAGAAGTTACTCATATTTAAGAGTACTATTCATTTATGCAATAAAAAAAAATTCCGATTGCCTATTTTACGGTGACATACAAATCGCTGTACCTTTGAAACTATTGACTTTTGATATACCATTTCTTCTGAGAAATTACTCATATTTAAGAGTACTATTCGTTTATACAATTTTAAAAAAAAGTTCGATCGCCTATTGTTTGACCTTTAGTGATAACCCTAAAATGTACCATTTGTCCTTTATTCTAACTCCCAAACGCTTCCATAGTGCAACTTGATTTTTTTATCAATGATAGACACATTTAAGATGAATCTTTCAGTGTCAGTCACAAGTCGCACTTTTGAGTTTTTTGGGAGAAAAAAAATAAAAACGAAAAACTGAATAAAAATTAATAACTCGGTAACCAGAAGTGATCTTCAAAAATTAAAACATGGAAAATATGCGCCTAAAGGTCCTTCATCAAACCATATTAATCAAAAAAATATATATTGATCACGACACGCTTACAGAATTTATTAAGTCTTTTTTTTACGTCGAGGTCACGAAACATAAATTATTTTTTATAAAAAAAAGTATTTGAAATAGACACGTGGGTGTTTTACTCTTGCATTTAAAATGCATTTCTTCATCGATTTATGCAATAAACAGCATAGGGAAATTTTTTGAGTCAAATAGAACACTGTGCGCTCGACTGTTCGCCCGCATTGCGGCTTCTGCTGGAAGAATCTTAAGTGATGAGATTAGCGCAGAACATACGGACATGCCTACGCGAACGGTGAGACTTGGAAAGATCTATGAGTTTACGTTTCGAATCGAAGAAACATTATGAAAAAAACCGTATCAGCTTTAGGTACAGCATCTATGTAAAAGAAAGCTAGAATTTATCCTTGCTTGCTTGACACCATTGGTCAACGCATTTAATATTTTCCCAAAGGTAAACAAAGAAAATTACCTACTCTATAAAACTACGGTCTATTCTTTTAAATCATCCAGATATCATGCTGCTTTTCTTCTATACTAATATTGTAAAGGAGAAAGATTTGTTTTATTTGTTTGCATTGAAAAGACTCCAAAAACTACAGGCCTAATTTTGATGAAATTTGGTACAGATACAGACGGAAGGAATAGGCTACTTTTTATCGCGGAAAAATGTACAGTTTTAGCGGAATTTCCTTTTGCACGCACAAGGTCGCGGGCAAAATCTTGTATTTTGTAACAAGAAGATTATTATGTAATATATACCATTTTGGTTATTGCACCATCTGCTGCAAAACATTTACAGAGAATCGAAGAATAGCAAGAAATTCTTTTGCCACTTTGGTTATTGTTATTATTTAATTTATTATTTGAAAACAATATCAAATGCATTGTAAACAAAAGCAGAGTAAACGTTACATAACAATGTTTTACAAAAACAATTTTCAGTAATGTTTATTTTCAATAACGCAAGGAAAACAATTTTTCAGGATTCCGGAAAAAAATGGAACAAATTGAAAATTCTTTGTTTGTTTACTGTCACGAACGACGAATGGTGATGCTTTAAAAAGTATATATACATATAGAACATTCGTGCTTTTTATCGAGGACCATTATGATACGTTAAAGTACGTCGTATTTCGGGTTAATTTATCATAATATTTAAAAATTGTAAACACTTACTCTTTCCATTTCCACGAAGTCCAAATCAAGTTTTGTGCCCTCGGCACCTCCCATTTTTTCTGTGACATACTGAAAAGAAGAAAAATGTAAATTAATATCAACAATAATATCAATTAATTATCTTAAAAGGATCTCTGTCATTCCTAGCGGAACCAGTACAAGTAAATTTTGTTTTCCATGCTGTTAGAGAGCGAAAGTTGTAATGCTTTATTTAGACTAAAACATAACACTGGCACGAAAATTACTAAGCACTTGTTGAACTTCTGATTGTTAATTGTTTCCCTAAGTATTACTTATGGAAAGAAAAAAAGTATGTTCACAAAAACATCTTAAAATTACTGTTAACTGCTATTTTACTATAAATCCACAAAATATTGTAATAGTGACCCTTATGTATGTACCTTAAGCTTACGATTCAAATGATGCAATGAAAAAGTTGTGAATTGTCTCTACTTAATATGATTCCTTGGACAAATTTTGCTCGATTACGTAATAAGATATACGGTTGGTTGGGGCAAGACTCAAGAGGGCCATATATTTTTTCCAGGTCAACAGGAACATTACTTTTGTATGGCAGTACAGTTTATCTTTACCCATAGACCAAGGATGGCGCAGGAGCGCTAGCTGATAATAATAATGCTTAGGTACCTAGAGGATAACTCGAGTGTGATCGTAGGAAGATCGACGAATCAACTTATCAAGCCAATATCTATCTAATATCTAACACATTAGTGACAGACGGTGAAACAACGCGGAAAAAAGTCGAAAGCCCGTAATAATACGCCCAATGGCGCCAAATATCGGGTTTCCCGCAACAAAAGCTCCGGTCGAGGCCTAACCTTGGCCGCATTGACGAGTCGCAACGGCAGCCGAACAACCTCCCATTGTTCGAAGTGTAACTATTTCATTTAATTAAAATTGATTAAAAATCATTGAAAGTAGAACTTTCTATTGTTCGATATATTGTAACAATTGCTCATTTTAATTAAATATTTACAAGGTGTTTTATTTGAATGAAATAAAGACAGGGATTTCATATTCAAATAAAAGATCACAACAGACGAAATAAATTGTTACCGTGTAATAAATTGAAATAAACAAAGTATTGCCAAAACAAATTATAAATATTACGTATAATATACAAATACTTTTTATTACAAAGAGAATTAATAGTAATAATTAAAACGTTGTGTTGTTTTAAATATTTGATCAAGTTGTTTCATCAACTCGTAAGCCCACAAATGGAATTTCAACCCGTTCGACGCTAAACCTTTTAAGCGAGCCGCCAACATTCGCAATTCTGTTTTTACAAAGGCAGCATTCCCACAAAATATTATTTCATTAGTTACTTTAGGTGCGTGAATTTTTACTCTAAGGATTTCGACAATATTTTAGAAATTGTGTTTATTTTAAGGTTGTTGAAAAAAGACGTAAGTTGGGGGAAGGGGGCGTACTTTAATTTTGTTGCCGGGTCGAAACGAATATACTTTTTGTATTAAACAGTCGATCTACCCCCATAGACCAACATGCTCCAACTGAAAATAAATTAAAAATTGCAATAACCTTGATCGTATCTACAAATATTTTTTGTACAATTAAAATATTATTTTGCTACTACAAAAACCACCGCACCATTTAGCTAACATGCCATCGTTAATTACTAAGATGAACTTCAAAATTGAAATACATAATATAATGGGTTTGACATACCTAACATTCGCTAACGGCCGTTAGTGACATTAACGTGGATACGTCAATAACCATAATTTTTTTTGATTTCTTACTTCAGCATCGTAATTAGCGATAGCATCTTGGCTAAAGGGCCTACTGTCACTGTAATAGCACATCGCTTAACTCCTAAGCTTAAACCTACAGTCATTACGAGATAAACCGTGCACCGCTGGAAGGTCACAGCAATTGGGTCACGCAGTCGATAGCTGGGTCACGGTCGCGCCCTGGGCCACGGTGTCCCGCTCGAGCACGACGCGCAGCATCCCCGCGTATACCGAAAATGGACCGTTTTTCGCATACATTTTTAATGAACCCAGAGGTTTTTTGTAACATATTGGCATTCGCACTTTCGGTCTTGTATTTGCTTATTGTAAAATGTATTATCAGCAAAAAAGTGCATCTGAGTACCTCTAGACATATAATTTCCTTTTTTTCCACTTTTATGGTAACTTTGTAACTAATGATATCCATAGTCTATACAACAAATTGTGTATGGGAAAACTTATCAAATAGTAACAGATGGTAACTTTACCTAGATGGGACTTTGTAATGAATAGTTTTGTGATCAAAGACATTGAATAGAGTATACGTCATATTTATAGCTTGTTGCCCGCTCCGCCCGCGTAAATACAGGATCCCACGGGAACACTGCACTTTTTTGGGATAAAAAGTAGCCTATGTTTTAATCCAGAGCCTAAACTACTACAATACCAAAATTTCATTGAAATTCGTGCAGTAGTTTTTGCGTGAAAGAGTAAAAAACATCAAAACAAACTTTCACATTTATAATAGTGAGTATTAAGATTTTGAGCGCCTAGTCAGTTACATAGTCAATGGTCATTGGTCACCGTTACATGACATTTTATCGTAGAGAAATGCCTTTGCAAATGACAGAAAAAATGAGTACTCTTTTCACTTTATAATGTACAAAATACAATTTAATTTGCTTTGATAAAAGGATGTCATGAAAGTCTTACTGTAACTTACAGTAAGAGCCTCTACACGGCGCGTTGCGTCGACGCAGCGCTGTCGCTCCGTCGTTTTACATACTAAAAACTGTACCGTTCACACGATGCGCTGCGTCGACGCAACGCTGTGATGACGCACGAACAACGGACAGCATCCCCCGAGACGAAGCGGGAGGGGTAACCACGTTACGTTTACGTCACAACAACGCTGCGTTAACGCAGCACCCGTGTGGCCGGCATTGCGTTAACACGTTTGCGCTGCGTCGACGCAACGCACCGTGTGGACCAGCTCTAAGGCTGGTTCTAAGTATTTCTTGACGCAAGTATACAATTACATTAGCAGCTAAAGGAATTTTATGTTATTTGTTTTTATCCTTTTGTTTTCGCCCTTGAATATCTTGTTTACTGTTGACGTCATATTTTAGATATGTTAACAAGTAACATTTGAAGAAAGTTAAATAATTCCTATAAAAACAGAATTCTTTCTAAGTGATTTATCAACAAAAATCACAAAATTAAAAAAAAAATGGATAAAAGCAAAAAAAAAAGTCAATATTTTTAAAACGTAGAGATCCGAAGTCTCGTAAAATATTTTGGAAAATGAGTTTCATTGAAGAAAACACTGAAAGTGATGGAAGCTACAACCCCTTAAAGATCAACATCGACTTAACCCATAACCCTGTATATAATCGGAATGTCGGAAAGGCTGCAAGTACCTATTTCCATGAAATTTAATATGCAGGGAATTATGGGGGAGATAAATCGATCTAGCTAGGTTTTATCCCTGGGAAACTGCGTATTTTTAAGTTAAATAATATGTTCTTACGTCGTGCAACATTATATCAATTTCGTACTCCAATATTATGTCAGTCCGAATCCCGATTGACAGTTTGGTATGGTAATGTATTTTTGCGTTATTCGGAAATTCCGAATGGTGTGGGTTCGATTCCAGGTCAGATAAATATTTTTGTGATTCTAACTATTTTGAATCTACCAGTAGATTATTATCTCCGAGCTTACCCAGTCATACAATGTGAGTAGCTTACTTATAGTAAGCTTACGAAGTGAGTAATACGATCTCGTCTAGCTATTTATGAAACAGAGGCACGCCGCACGACACTTGTAATGGCTCCGTATACATCATCAATCTTGCTCGCCAGCTCGATATCGAGTTCATCGCACGATGTAAACAGCATTATGCCTTAGGAAAAACGAAGGAAATTCGGTACACAAACACATGTAACATAATTATGGTTTTATATTGTAAACTTACATTGCTATGCCTTCATGGAAGCACTGTAGAGGAGAAAGCACAGCGTTTGAACAGTCTGTATTCAGGTTTACTTGTCTCTTTTCGATTCAGATGAAATAGAATAATAAAAAATATTTAAAAATTGAAGTTTTTTATAATAATGAATAATAATAATTATGCCTGTCAACTTTTCGTAGCGTGCTACGAGCGCCTCGCGCTACGAAACTACGAAAGCATAGCGCTACGAGGCTACGAGAGAAGCGTGATAATAGAGAGTTTTACCTTACAATAAAACTTACCTATTATTTTTCCTGAGATATCCGGAATCCATCTTGAGTCAAGCACCCGTCTTTCTGTCGATTTCCGGCTACTTACCTCCTTCCACGTACGGCAGATGGCGCTAGTGTCGCGGATTTGAGACGGTTGCGCGCCTAACTGACTTTCTTCATTATGAAGCTCGAGATGTACCAGGTAGGGATTACCTGGATTCCGGATATCTCAGGAAAAATAATAGGTAAGTTTTATTGTAAGGTAAAACTCTCTATTATTTGTTCCGTCTTCGATATCCGGAATCCATCTTGAGTGATGTGTTTGTTATCTCCTGGTATACATACTGCAAATTTAAAGAATTTGAAAATGATGCCATAATGTGTTATTTGAATACATCATTTAATATTAATTAGACTTAATTACATCAATTCAAAATTTTTACTTAGGTCCAAAATAATTAAAAATAAGAAAGAAAAAGCCTTTCTCACAATGATCAATATTGGATTACATCAATCCACCCGAGATCAGCCAGGCCTCCAGGTTGATTGATTCTACTGCAGGAGGGCGCTTGCCTGTGACCGTGTCGATCAGTACATTGCGTAGATTCGGGATTGAGTGTGGTATCTGTAACGCTCGACGTTGTAAGTCGCCTCGCCAAAACACTTTGTTCCACTTGGGTACTATGAGAATGTATCGACCAATTTGCGTGTTCAAATTAGCTAATACTTGCGGAATTAGGTTTGGTGGTGGAAACAGCCACGCTAGATCGAACCTCCACTGGCGACTCAAGGCATTGTAGAACTGTGCTCGGGGGTCCCGTAGATTTAGTGTCGCATAGCTCGGAACTACGTGGGCTGTCGCGGACGCAAAGAGATCGATTTGTGGCATCCCCCACATATGAAAGAGAATCGAAGTCGCTGCTTCTGTCAAATGCCATTCTGGGCATTTCTTCCCTCGAGACACCGCGTCTACGTCTCCGTTAAATCTTCCCGGGAAGTACTGTGCTGTCAAAGATACATTAAACTCGTCCAGTAGCGAAAGAAGTTGTTGTGTCAGTTGCAGTAACTTTTTGGATTTCGTACCACCTTCCTTGTTAATGTAGGCAACTACAGTGCAATAGGGTATTATCCTATGATGAAAATATACATCAGATTGTTGATATTTTATCGCTAAACATTAATTTAAACCACTTTAACCAACTTTTTACATAAAAATATGTATGATTTTTATAAAATATCAAAAATAAAATTATGAATTTTTCACGTTTGACCACGTGACTAAAAACGCACGAGATTGGAGTGTGACGTCATATTCTTGTACTTCTTCTTCTTTTTTTTTTTTTAATGGCCTCCCGATTTCCATATAGAAAGGCCAGCATCAGAATCATTAACGTCATGCGTCAGCGAGTAATAGCCACTTTTTCCCATTTCAGTGTTCTTTGGTATGGTTACAGAGATTTTCCCCGGTGTTTTAATAGACGTATTAGTGCACTTTGGCACTGCGCACCATTTATAAGGCATTTTTTAAAGGGCTTAAAACATTTATTCACAACGTAAACAGTAGGTATTTGGCATTTTCAGTGTAATTTGACACTTGACAGTTACAATGTTACAAGAATGTGACGTCATGACACAGTAATAAAGCGTTTTCGCGCCTATAATATTAATTTAAACTTTTAGGCTAATTTGCAAGGAAAAGAAAGAAATTCACGAAGAATGGTTCAAACTGCCAATGTATTTTAGTATTAGGAACGATTTGACATACCTTTTAAAAACTTGGAAAATACCCTATTGTCCGTCTGTAATAATACCTGTGCATTCTGTAGTTGATGGCTCTCCTGGGCGACCGCTGCGTGAACGGCGTACAGCTCTTTCAGGTTTACGTGCCAATCTTTTTGTTCCTGCTTCCACCTTCCTGCCATCTTCTTTTCTCCAAGCTGCGCACCCCAACCGATGTTGGACGCGTCGGTCGTTAGGAAGTGAGTTATCGGGTTCGGGTGTATCGGTAATGTCCCGTCTGCTTCCTTTATCCACCAAACCATCTCCTGTAGCGCAGGGTCAGGTATAGAAGATTTTCGGTATGGATGTTTGGTGGACAGATGTCGACTGTAGTACTGCAGTGTTCGACAGTGTAGACGACCTCGGCGAACGACGAATGTGGCGAAGTTGAGTCTTCCCATTAGGGACTGGGCCTGTCTGAGAGACCAACTGCCAACCGAAATTTGGTGCTGAAGTGCCCTGCGTAGCGTTAGGCACTTAGGCTCTGACAAGGACCTCGTGTTGTGAGTGGTGTCCCAGGTGACGCCCAGAAATTCTAGGCGTTGCGTCGGAGCCAGCACACTTTTCTCCCAGTTCACCATCCAACCGAGTAGCTTCATCGTGGCGATGGTAAAAGCTACTTGCTCGGTCAAATGGTCGACGGACTGATGGGCTAGGAGGAAGTCGTCCAGATAGACCACACACCTGATGCCGTGAGACCTGAGGTATTCGGCGACCCAATTGGTTAAGGTAGCAAACGTTCGTGGTGCTGACGCCAGACCAAAGGGTAGGCAGGTCATTTGGAGCAGTTCGCCTTCGTAGCTCATCCTCAGGAACCGACGGTGCTTCTCGGAAATGCTCAGATGAAAGTACGCTTGGCTTAGGTCTAGCTTCGCCATCCAGTCTCCTTTCTGCGAGAAACTCGGTACTCTAAGGTGGTTGAAAAGTTGAAAGAAAGTTGAGCGTCTTCAGATTGAAAATCGGCCGAAAGCTGTTGTCTGGTTTAGGCACTAGAAAGAAGGTCGAGATATAGCTGGGAGTGACCTCGGCCCTCTCTAAGATTCCTTGTTTCAGCATGCTCTGAATTTGTTGTGACATATCGAAGCTCTTTTTGG
The DNA here is from genome assembly GCA_905404095.1 of Glaucopsyche alexis. Classification (NCBI taxonomy): domain Eukaryota; kingdom Metazoa; phylum Arthropoda; class Insecta; order Lepidoptera; family Lycaenidae; genus Glaucopsyche; species Glaucopsyche alexis. Next base: position 7,488,367 of record FR990058.1, read on the forward strand.
TCTCGTATGCTTTCAAAACCGTCTTTCCCGGATAAATTAAAGGTGGTTTTCGAATGAACGGTATTAAAACCCTTTTCAAAAGTTGACAAATGTGATCCGGTGCTCCTAACCTTTTCCAAACACGCTGATATTTCACGAGACAGCCTCCTCGAAAGTTCGGCCAGTCATTAGTGATATCGGTTACTTGGTGAACTTGCTTTTGTTCGCGGTTTATTTCTGCTATCGCGCTTGTTTTTATAGTTTGATGCATATACATGCAGCTCGTTTATTAGATGGTTGTCCCGATTTTCGATTGTTTGGTTTTGATTTGTTGTACGATCGAAAAAACGTGTCGGACTGCTTATGATTAGCAGAGCTAGTAGCAGAATAATGGGCAGGTGCAGCGCGTCCCGTGTAACGGTTTTGTGTGGACGGACCTGCCATGGGAGCGAGCTTATCAGCCCCCCCAATTTTTTGGAGGTACGACGATAAAATGTCTTTATCGAATAAAAATTCTCCATCTGGAGGAATTTTTTGTAACGCACTGCTGTGATATTCTTCAGGTATTGTCTCAACACTGCTTCTCTACGCGCGTTAATATAATCGGCCCGTCGGCCGCATACAATTTGTAAAATATCGTCCGAAACTTTTGTATAACCGGATTCCTTATTAAACAATTGTTCAATTTTATCAAACAAAGATGTAGGAGTTAATTTATATATTATCCGTAGCCCAATTTATCAACGACTGTAAATTACTACGTAACTCGTCCTTTTGCTTTAAAATAGCATTTGAAATCGAAGCAAAACTACGTTCGGTTAAATAGAGGCGCAATGACCTTTCGTCCGTAGCCGATAGGGCGAAACGCCTAAGTTCGTCGTTAACGTTCATCTCGATAAAGCCCCGAACAGTAGCATATTTCTTTTGAGCGTCCGAAAAACGAATACAATTCCAGTCGCTACTCTTAAATTTTTGTAAATCAAAAATTCTCTTATAATGTTCGTCATTCGATTTTGGAAACAAAGGATCTTTCACTGTAGTGGATAGACAAATTTAACACTTGCGCAGGCTTTTGCGGCGGCTGCAACTCGAGAGTATTGTTCGAAACCGCGGCGGGAATATTTATCGAACTACCGCCCGTAACGTTTATGTCCGACGCATGCACTCGCGTATCACTATAACTACACGCGATTAAGTTAGTCAAATACGAAACTTGTTGCGATAAATGTTCAAATTGTTCATTACTCACATGGCGGGAACGTTTACTTACGGTGCGGAAACGTTTGTTTCCGCGTGGGTCCGAATCGACCCCATGCTCCAAAGACGACGATGACGATGAATTGTCCGTAGATTCTCTCGAACGGGAAGACTTCCTCTTACGCGGAGTGGAATCCTTTGACTCGCTCATGATTTCGTCTTCCAGTGGAAGGAGATGCTACATTTATCGCGAAGTAAAATTACGAACACGTGTTCGGCAAAGAAAATCTTTAATCGCGAAAATTTATTGTTAAATACTAAATATGATTTCACTTTTTATTATTTAACATTACTTTCAAATTAAATGATATTAAATTGTAGCAAATAGCAAAATTTACGTAACAAAAATTTTTTGCCGATATTCACGACATGAAAAACGACGCCATAATGAAGAAAGTCAGTTAGGCGCGCAACCGTCTCAAATCCGCGACACTAGCGCCATCTGCCGTACGTGGAAGGAGGTAAGTAGCCGGAAATCGACAGAAAGACGGGTGCTTGACTCAAGATGGATTCCGGATATCGAAGACGGAACAAATAATAATTATTATATTCGTCCGTTTAGTGACGACTAGACACTTCGTACTATTATTATTGCAGAACTACGTCATTAGCGGCAAATATTTTAAAGTTTGCGTGTAATTTGCTAGGGACAAGAATGTTTAAAAATAATCTCACTGCAATATAAATTCAAATTGATAACGCTCACGCACTACGGTATTACAACATTTCGTTTTCATAGTCCAAAGAAAAACCGTCTTCAAAAGTTTGAAACTTGCTGCGGTACATTAAAACTAGTCTTCTATATTTAACACCTACTCAGACTTCTAAAATTATGCGATAAAAAGGAAAGTTTTTGTTAAACTTTCCTTTTTTAACTTTAGCTTAACCCATTCCATGCGGCAATAAAAACTACACTTATTACCCAGGTGCGGGGACGGTTTTCGTCGCGACGCCGATGGGCGTCTTCCGCACCTCAAAGGGTAATAATAAGACGCCGATCGGCGTTTTCAGCACACTATTAAAAAAATAATCATTATTATTAACATAACAAATTAATAACAGGGGTGGCAAACCTTTTCTTAATTTCCGTAAGCATATTACGCAGATCACACATAGCTAATACTCCGATTAATTTAGACAATTGAAATAACACAAATTTCGACAGAATCAAATATTGGTGGAGACCTTGGGTTTGCCCTAATAAATTGAAATTTAAAAGTCCCCATCAATCCCATATGAGCTTACAAAGTTATGCGGGGTCAAAGGTCAACATTTCAGGTTTTTTGGGTTTTTCTCGAAAACGGTAAGTTTTATCAAATAATACTTCAGAACGAAGTTGTAGATATCAAAATTATCTACAAAAATGGTTCTTATGTTTTTTTCCCTAATTATCACCGTTACTGAGATATCTAGTGCGCTCTAGTGCGAGGTGGACTTACTTTTGAAGTACTGACTTGTTCATCCTCGCGTTGTATATAGTATAGAATATAGCTATAACAATATTACATACTATTATAGATGTTTATGGTATTACAGTTGGCTGAAAATTTTAAGAAAATTTTATTAAAACCAAAGGTTGTCAATAGCTGGAAAACGCCTTTAGGCGTCTTCCGCATCTAAAAAGGAATTGGCAATTTTGCAGAAAGTTGAATTTGTTGAAACGGCGTGCATTATCTTATTGTATTTTCAAAACTTGAGCATATATTGCAGGTATAAACTTTTATAATTTATTTTAGCCAAAATATAAGCTACTAAAAAAAGACGCCGATGGGCGTATGCCGCATCTGAATGTGACGCCCAAAGACGCCGATGGGCGTCCGCCGCAGCGAATGGGTTAACAGCTTTCAACTTCTAGGTTTCGCTAATAACGTATGTACAGATTTTAAATTTTAAAAGTAGGCTGAGGTCTGAGATACAAATTAAATTTTTTATAAAAACTATACCCGACTACATCAAAAAATGTTGTTTATTTCAGGGGTTAAAATCTAATTACTCTTAAAATCCTGTCTTTAAAACTTTTTGCTTCGGAAAAATACATAAAAATCAATATCCTTAAACCGAACGTCGATACTGATTAATAAAATATGTTAGCACGCGTAATTTAATTTACGTTTTACCTGTTTAAACTTTACACCTTAAAAACTGTGTACTTCGGCAAAATACAATTATGCCAATAACCGGAAACTGAACGGCAGCACTAAACATTATATTATGTTCTTTAAGCCAAACACAAATGAGCGGAGCGAGCGATCAAAATTTTTCCCATTTTACAGGTTAAAATCTGTATTCTGTTCAAACTAAAACATTGAAAAATAGTAAACTTCGGAAAAATAAAATAAAACCAACCGGCTATCACAGAACATCGGTACTTAATATAATGTTAAACGGGAGCGAGTGAAGCGAGCGTGCAAAAAGTTTTTTTCTTATTTAACAGGTATCAAACTTTAAACCCTAAAAGACTGTGAAAATAGGATCATTTAGCAAATTAGTGTAATTTCTGATGTTGCAAAATATATACAAATAACATTAATATGCTAGATTTGTCATATAACACCTACATCAAACTTTTTTCGCAGTACATAATTACAAAATTTTGTAATCAGTGACGTGCCCAAAATATTGTGTCGCATTGATGGAACGCGTGCCATAGGTTCGCCATCACTGATATAATATACTATGTTAACCGAGCTATTATTAGGAATCTATCGATACCTAATTAAAAAAAAAAATAATTATAAAATCTAAGAGACTCTGCTAGAATCTGATTGCAACAACTTGTATTAAGCGCTCCGGCGGCCTGCAACTTTAATTGCCCTGTCAAAGCTTAAGATTTATTTGGATTTGCCTTTAAATGGAACATACTTCTTTTGTTTTATCCTACATATTTATTGAAAAATACGATGGAGAATGTTACTAGGTATGTAAAATCACTTGAAGGTTTGTTAGAGTAAAGCTATGTAAACAGATACACTAGTTTTTGTTTTATTCAAAAATATTAAGTAGTTATGATTTGAGACTCGTACATAGTTGCGACCGAATCCCGCTACACCTCAGACATACCTACAGCCTGAAGTTTGCACTGTAGGTACTAGTACCTACGGTAACTCGCGAGTAAGCTTACTCGCAAGTTACCGTCTGGACCACTTTATCGTGGAAATTAATTAACGTATCGAAATAGAAATAATTATTTCTCGAATATTTTTTATTTTTCACGGAGAACACACAGCACAAGCTTACATTTAAAATTAGTGAGTGAAATCTATACAGATAAATAAAATTGAAGTGTCTGTTTGTAACTTCAAATTAACAGCTTTTCACATAATGAATCTGAAAGTATATTCGGTACTTACAATAAAATACCAATTTTTAAAATTTTTGTCTGTCCGTCTGTCTGTCTGTCTGTCGGTCTGTCTGTTTGTTCCGGCTAATCTCTGAAACGGCTAGACCGATTTTCACGGGACTTTAACTAGCAGATAGCTGATGTTATAAGGTCTAACATAGGCTACTTTTATTTTAGGGTTCCGTTTAAAAAAATAGGGTTCCGCTTTCGTTACTTCTGCGCAAACGAAGTTGCGGGCATCAGCTAGTTAGTAATAATTTATTTAACGAAACATGTTAGTCGCTCCAATATCTATACTTCTATATTATAAAGAGGAAAGGCTTGTTTGTTTGCATCGAATAAGCTTCGAAATTGGTGGGTCGATTTTGATGAAATTTGGCACGGATATAGAATAGATCACGCGGAAGGACATTGGCTACTTTTTATCAAGGAAAAAGTAAAGTTCCGCGGGATTTACTTTTGCGCATACGAAGTCGCGGTAAGAATCTAAAATAAATCGTACGCCACATTTCCCATGAAATCGGACATATTGGGCTCACACAATATGGAGGACTTGTAAAGCCTTACCTATGACCTTTCGTCCGGTAGCAACAGGTCGGGGTCTGTAACATAATGGCCACCAAACTGGTTCACTAATTGTGACAATATCTGAGACAAAAGACAATGATTGCTAGTAATAAGTGAGAGCAATATTTTTTCGGACAAAATATTGCTGGGGGCTAAAATGTCATGTTTTTAGATCATCTCTGTACCGAAGTGACGCTTCGCCAAGCATTGGCGTGACGGTCCGGGTGATTGTTACATATCAATTTTGATTTGCACATTTACCAACTATGCAAACTACAACTAATATTGCTACGTTCTGATCATTAAAAACGAATGATCAGGATGTAGTACAATGAAACTAAGACAGATTTTTAATAAAGTCTTAGTTACAAAGGAATCCTGCTTATAGAGGTCAATATGCACCGTGTCCCTGCTAAAATGTCTAATCACTTATGTATAATTGAGCTACAATTATTAAAGAGGTAAACATTAAAAAAATCCTAGAAATTAAATTTTATTAACTAGGTTCGAATAGCCCTACACAGGACAATAGGGAATATGCATGTATTTTTTTAATTATTTTAAACGTTTCTACTGGTTATAACATTACCAAAAATATATATAACACATCAAAAACATTATCCATTAAGCTGGAAAAAATGTTTAAAAATCACTATAATTTTTGCGCGGTTTAAACAGGCCATTTTCGCGGGCTTGGGTTGTGACGTCATCGTACACGAAAAAGACAGTTGACAGATAAAATCATAGACGAGTCAGAGCATAAAATTCAATTTAACGTCAGTCATGTCATTGTCACGAAAGACAGCGTCGTGTAGCGTGACGTCACACGCGCGTCACCATTGGTCGCGACTCGCGACCAATGGTGACGCGTTTCGCAATTTTAAATATCCCGGGCTGATTTTGCATTTTTTATATATTTTTTTTCGGCTTAAATAAGAACTTAATTTAAAAAATTCCTTTTAGTTATAATGTGACGACAATAAAGAACAGGGAAAAAAATATTTCAGGCAAATTAAATTTTTATGCATATTCCCTATTACAGAGGTAATTCGATAAAAAAGTGCCGGGATCTCATATTCTTAAAAATAGAGGTTTCTGACTTATCCAGGTCCCACTGTATAAGTTGTAGTTGTAATATCAGAATGTAGGAGGTACCTATTAGTTGTCATTATATATTTTCATTTCTTTTAAATGTTTTAAAAAGACTGTATAGTTTGTTGTTTAATATCCTCCATAGGACAGGCAATTACTCTAGTTTGGGGGACACAGATCTTGTTATACATATTTGGAAATATTACGAAAGTTCTTTTTTTTATTTTTATAGTTAGACCGTCCGATCAAAAACACATGGTTTTTGTTTTAATAACATAAAAACACTTTATGTATATAAATTATTTAATGGCCATTTGTCTCCAATCTTTATCTTTAAATAATAACCACTCATTTGAAACTTTCTCATTACATCGGGCCACGTACTATTTAGCTTTGTCTCGTTACTTAAATTAAGTGCCTACATTTCCTTGTAACACAGCCGGTTTCTCTAAAACTCACAATTTCCTTCAGCACTAAATAAGTGGATTACCCTCATAACGAAACGTAATACTTTCACTAGAAACGGAGCCTATTTATCCCCTTTCTTGAAATAGTTTAATAAATCATGCAACAATGTTTATTAGTTCTCATTCCTTACTTAATATCAAATAGTAGCGTTTTTATTCGCGCCTATGTATGATTTTAAAATCTAAATTGCACAAATATCTTCTACAAAACGACTAGCATGTAACTATATTTATGTAGTCTATATTATAATATTTATTAATTTATTATACATAAATACTATGTATTATATTATCATGGTTTAGTATCTATTAAGTTTATGTACAGTATGTAGGTGTATGTATTTGTAGTTATTTTATGTTCAGTTTTTCTAATTATAGCGGAAGTGTCGCTTACATTCAAGTTTTCCGTTGACTAAGGTTGTTTGGGAGAGATCGCTTCAAGCGATAAGATATAAGAATAATTTTATAGCTAACGGCACGTTTCAATAACCATCTATGTATACTTAACTATTTGTTAAAAACATCGTCATTCAATCATTTGCCGGTTTTTCGCGATACAAATTTGACGTCTCTAACAAATCGTTATAGATATATTATTGAAACGGGCCGTAAGTCAGTTATTTTATAATTTGTGAACAATAAAGTGTTTTCTATAAATCTATACTAATTTATTAAAGAGGAAAAGTTTATATGCATTGAATAGGCTCCGAAGCTACAGGACCGATTTTGATGAAATTTGGCACAGATGTAGAGTAGACCACGGGGAAGGACATAGGTTACTTTTTATCGCGGAAAAAATTACGGTTACTGCGAAGTTAACTTACGCGCGCACGAAGTTGCGAGCAACATCTAGTATTATTAATTATTATATTATTATTATTTCTTCGCAGCAGATTTTAATGCGAACTACTTTTTAATCAGAGTCATCAATAAACAGGAACCGAATTTAAATAACCTTATTGTCGATTAACGGCCCGTTTCAATAAGTCTATAAATATTTGTTAGAAACGTCAAATTTGTATCGCGAAAAACCGGCAAATAATTGAATAAAGCCATTTTTAACAAATAGTTATAGATATATAGGTTATTGAAATGGGCAGTAAAGAAACAAAAACCCGACTGCGTCAATTTAATGCACCTACTATCACTCTCACGAGTAAGACGAATCTAATGATACCACTCAAGCTCAAATGCCACAAGCCGCTTAGGCTCTAGAGCGTGCAAAAGAATTATACATACATACATAACCTTCCTTCTGGCACAGTCGGATAAAAAGGTCGGCAAAACTATAGTATAGCTATTTTATATAAAAATACAGTACCTGATTAGCTTTGTTGATTTGTTTCTTGAGTCCAGCGAATGCCATATTTGTTGCGTCAGCTTAATAGTTTTCAATCAGTCTGAAACAAAAAAAAAACCTTTAAAACTTCAAGATATAATTATTTATATACCTACATCTTTATTCGATAAACCAAAGTAAATAAGGTACTACTTCAGTTCCTTAACTCAAGTAAGTGACTACTGCCTGACCCTCCCCACATCGAGGAGAACCCGATTGGGGAAATTAGCGGTGATGATGATTACGAAACAATACCCAAGTTGACCATCGATCAGGACCACAGCTGTTCATAAGGCGACCAGCGGTGGTAACTTCTAGAACAGGAGTTTAGTGTTGGCTCTCTGCCATCGCCGCGAATCGATAGTCTTACGTAACAGTAGCCGCTTAGATAAAACTATCCACACATATCTCAAGTTCCTTAGACCTTTGACCATTCGTTCTTTCACATTTCATTCTTCATACTCTTTTATTCGTTAATTACGAAATTCTTAATTGATAGTCACACGTAATAGTAGCAGTTTAGAGAAACTATTCACACATCTCAAGTTCTTTAGAGCATTGACAATTCGTTCTTTCATGTACTTCATTCTTCATACTCTTTAATTCGTTAATTACGAAATTCTTAATTGATAGTCACACGTAACAGTAGCAGTTTAGAGAAACTATCCACACATATCTCAAATTCTTTAGACCTTTGAGGGCATTCGTTCTTTCATCTTTCGTTCTTCATACTTTTTATTAGTTTTGTCAGTGCCGAATTCCTAATTAATAGTCTATTACGTAACAATAGCCGCTTATGTAAGAATATTCACGCATCACATACCTCAAGTTCTTTTGACCTTTGAAAGCCTGCATTCTTTCACATTTCGTAATACTTTTTAGTTCATTCGTTTATTACCGAATTACATGCATACCTTTACCGCTACGAATTTTATAGCCAAACTTTTTTCAAACACAGGTAATCGTTTCATCATGAGTCAAGGCTATCTTCATTTAATATTTGGACTTTATATTATAAAACTTCACTCATACTGTTTGTCTTATTTGAAATTCTTTCTTATAGGCAATCGGACTTTTTTTTTTATTGCATAAATGAATAGTACTCTTAAATATGAGTAACTTCTCAGAAGAAACTGTATATCAAAAGTCATTATTTTCAAAGGTACAGCGATTTGTATAAAAAATTTCGCGAGCCTCCTAAAAACGCTCCATACTAAAGTCGACCTACAAATGACGTCACTTGTAGGTTATAGTATATGAAGTAGTATATGAAGTACATGGCCGCCGGAATATATTTGTAAATATCTCCGATATTTGTGCGTTTAAGTTCATACTTACCATAATGAATGTTTTTGTATATTATGTGAGTAAGAGTTTTGTTTACCAATTACGCAAAAAAAAATATTTTTTGGTACTTTTTAAATATATTTTATTAGTAAACTACACATAAAATAATATATTTTTTACATTTACCAGCTAGTAATGCCTCAATATTTCTGAATATATTAATAAAACTAAATATTTCAGATGTAGTCCGATCCCCTATTAATGCTATTAGTCATCGTTTTAAATTATCCTTTTGATGATTATTTCACTACACACGCTTTGTCTTTTAACTGTCGCAAATAAGTATTTATAAAGACAAAAAATATTGCCATCAGTAAAAAATTGTCCAAGTATAAAGACGGATTATAAAGCTTACTCAGATCCGGAGCGTAGAGTATATGAATATTCATACATTAGTTAAGTGCTTACAGCTATATGGTCCTACTAGAACTTAATTCTCCGTGGCATAATTAACGTCGTTGTAACGTAAACATGTGAGGTTGTATCGCGAGAATAAAGTACAATTTATGTTGACTTTTCAGCGTAATACTTACTGGTTAAACTTAGAATCAGCAAAAAGTAGAAAATTAGAACATTTGTGTAATTAATATTAATCATCTGAAATTATATTATGAATATTAAGGATTTACATTTTATTTTATACAGACCCACTGTCCTACAACTAGAGAGCAGTGGCGAAGGGTTCCTATAACTCCATTCCTATCGGCTTCCCTTACCGCTTACCTTTTGACGACCCTCAACCAAATCCCTACCTATTATACAGGCTACGGCTTCCCAATGAAGGAGAACCAGCCTTCGCCACTGCTAGAGAGTGTCGTAATATAAAAGTTTAACAAGTAACAACGTGTGACTAAAGTTCACTTTACTCTAAATGTAATAAGCCTTTTAGAGTATCCACAGTAGGTAGACAATGTTAATGGATTTAAACCTCCAATTGGAGTTGGGAGATGTCTCTCTTGTCTTGTTGTTGTTGGGACTCTATCTAGATAAAGATCCAGATAGAGAAAATAGAATATAGAGCAACTTGTTCACAAGCTTTTTGGTAGTTAAGCTCCGTTTTCCTAGGATTACGTTGCCGTCATATAACGGCCGTAATACAGCGGTGAATGAACATTTTCTATGTAAACAAAATGGCGCGGTTTCTTAGAGAGCGGTAATCGTCAACGTTATTCACACAGAATACTATAATTCACCGCTGTATTACGGCCGCTATATAACGGCAACGCTATCCTAGGAAGCCAAAGCTTAAGTAGTACGACATTTCTTTGCATAGTATAAAATGAAGTTGCTTTCTTTCCTAACATCTTTTAAACTAGTCAATGGAATTTTATATGTTATTTTCGTTTTCGGGCCGCAAAAAAACAGCTAACTTTATAGCACCAAAACTATAGCGAAGTGGCAAATGGGAGTTCTACTCTTGCCTTCCTCATCTGCCCATCCATAACTGAGCACAACGTAAAATTCCGATTTTCCTGGTCTTTCGTATACTGTACGGCAGACCACCAGACCACGAGAAATTCGAACTTCGTAGCGCGCGTAGACCCACTACGAGGGGCGTAGATGCACTACGGGGTGCTACGTCCGTGAAAACTGTTTTTAACTGTTAGTAGTTTGGTTTAAATTATTATTATTATGTTTATTTATTAACTTATGATTATAATATACAATTTATAGCTTTAAGTAACTGAGCCTATGTTACTAGCTTGGCCTTGCAGCTTCACTGATGTTGAATGTTATCCGACTACGGCGAAGCCAACGGGAAGGGTAATGATTTTGACAGTTTGTATATGTATGTTTGTTCCAGCTTAGCGCCTAAACTAGGTACTTATCCGAATTTAATGGATGAGGTGTATTGACCAATATATCACTATATATCACGAATATATATCACCATATATCACCATAATATATCGCTTTACAATTCGCGTGGTCGGCTTATAGTTTTTACTTTTTTCCTATCAAAAACTTAGACCACCGTCTCATTCCTATGAGAAAGGATTCTAAAAGTCTTAAATAATCATTTCTCAGTCTACTTTATAATAACATTGACCTACCTTTTACATTATTGTTTTTAACGTGTACATATTTAAGAAATATTTAACCGGACCAAACCGAGTAAAGTAAACCTACATGGTATTTTTGTTAGTGCATAATATAATATTGTACTTTGTTTTTTATCTATACGAGTACTAATGTAATAAAGAGGAAATTTTTTGTTTGTTTGCATCGAATAGGCTCCGAAACTACTAAACCAATTTTGATGAAATTTGGCACAGATATAGAGTAGACCACGGGGAAGGGCATAGGCTACTTTTTATCGCGGAAAAATGTACGGTTTCAGCGAAATTAACTTTTGCGCGCACGAAGTCGCGGGCAACATCTAGTCAATAAATAAAAATGTATTATTGTTTTGGAAGTTACTAGTGTATGTTATTGTAGAAACAAAATTTTACGTAATCCCTGAATTGTCATGCAGTGATAGAGCTGATAATTATTAATTATAGCTAAGAACACTCTCGATAATGTCAGCTTTTAACCAAAAAAAAACTAGATCGAAATCAGTTCATCCGTTTAGGAGCTGCGATGCTACCAACAGACACACAGACACACGTCAAACTTATATAACCCTGTTTTCGTCTGTAGTTAAAAACTGATGAGCTCAGTGGTCTCGAACCTACCAATTTTTCAGTATTTCTACCTATTTGGGGTCTGATCTACCGATATGATTTCAGAGTATACATGAATTCTACCGAAATATCCTAAATTTTACATTTTTAGATTTGACATATTACGGGAAAACCAATACATTTTGGGGAGTATCCTTGTATTTTACAAATTACAATTGGCTATATACCGATTTTGGGTATAAAACTACCGATTTTTGCTTGCAACTCTACCGGTTTCTCAGTTTGACTTTCAAGGCCACTGGGTGAGCTATATTAGCAAGATTTTGTTGTGTTCGCCCTGGTTATGTTTTATTTTATTACTATGGTTATGTTTTGTTCTATTGCTATTAGTGAACCTACAATCCTACGTCGGCAACACGCCACAGCCAGTGATTTATGAGTTTAATTTATTGTGACATAATATTTTATGTTAACGCATAATTTAAAATGGCGTTGATCGTAATAAAATACTTTTATGATTTTTTTTTGGATTATGTTTAGGCCCTAGAATAAAGAGTAGGCTAGTTCACAATTATTTTTATGGAAGCAAATTTTTACGAGATAAAGCTATGGATATTAGCGCCTCTGACTTTAGCCACGACTTACTGAAAGTTAAAATAATTATCAAATAATATATAATTCAACAGGGCTTGTTTTATTGTACGAAGCTTTAAAAGCGCAAAAGTATTCAAAATGGGATAGCCGCGCTTCGTCATGATTTGGCGGCAATACCGGATAAAACGGGGGGAGGGGTGAAATAATTCATTCGTTATGTTTTGCAGAGTGCGTGAGATTACCGGAGGCCCAAAGGGGGTTGGGGATTTAAAGGACTAGGCACAGGCTAAGGATTTTAGTGCGCAACACGAGAGGAGTTACAAGTGTAACTCAACTCCTCTGATATTGCTAGTCTGCATAGACGGCGATCATCGCGTCGCAACATACGATCCGTCTGCTCGTTACCTAGTCCATTTCATAATCAATCAAATGTTAAAAACTATAACCCGACTACACAAACTATAGTCTATGTTACCCGGGCAATAATTACGAATCTATTGACACCTCATTAATTAGAATCGAATCATTAGTTTAGGCGCTACGATGGAACATACATACATACATAGATCCAAAATCTATACCCTTCCTTCTGGCTTCGCCGTAGTCGGGTAAAAAACCACAACTAAACAGCCAGCTGAATACTGGAACCATAGTTAAATTAAGTGACGCTCTAGTCACATGCTGTCCTTGTCATTTCAACTAGCAAAGACAACGACAGCCTGTTAATAGGAGGTTCGTAATTTTAATTAGCGTTTTAGTTTCAACCTGCCAAAAATAGAAACAATTGAATAGGCAACTGTAGCCCGTAGCGACGTAGTTAACTTTTACAGTTGCGTCAATATTACGTCTTCATCAAGTTGGTGTCTAGACGAACTTAAAATGAAGCTTATAGAAATAAAAGCATTATGTGGGTGTAGCCTGGAGCTTTCTATATATAGGACAACTAGCTTTTGCCCGCGGCTTTTCGGGATAAAAAGTAGACTATGTTTTAATCAAGAGCCTAAACTTACCAAACCATAGCCAAATTTCATCAAAATCTGTTCAGTACTTTTTTGCATGAAATAATAACAAACATATTCTATCCGGATGGATATCCTGTATGGATCCTCAAAAACTTTCACATTTATATAGTAGTTTCGCATTTATGTAGCCTAGTAGCATTTATATAAGTAATTTTTAAAATAGATGACTGATTTTTTATTTTATAAAAGAATAGTCCTCTTAAATATGTGTAACTTTTCAGAAGAAACATTATATCAAAAGTCAATATTTTCGAAGGTACAGCAATATGTATACAAAATTTGGCTAGTCTCATGAAAACGCTCTATACTAATATTTCCGAATATTTGGGCATTTAAGTTCACATACAAAAACATTTAATAAGGTAAGAACCATAATAAATGTTTTTGTATATATGTTATATGATGTAAGTAAACTAATGATGTAGGTTTTATTCACTAATTTACCAAAAAAAACTTTTTTGTACTTTTTAAGATGTATCTAATTACTAAAAATATTATATTTTATCACATTTACCAAGTAGTAATGCCTCAATATATCTGAGTTTACTAATTAAACTTAATAGTTTAGATGTAGTCAACAATCAACATTCCTATTAAAACAACGGAATTTGTTCGTTGGAAACATACATACATACATACATATAAACCAAGCTGAATAAATATTCGTAGCTGTGTATTCCACACATACGCTTTAGTATGATAATCAAATAAACAATATAAGAGACTGTTTCACGATTATTTATTTGCCTAATATATGTGACGAATAGCTTATCCGGAAGTTTTGTCGCTCCTTGCCTTATACTGAGCGACAGAAACAAAACTTCCGGATAATCTAGTTGTCACTCATTAGGCGATAGTGAAACAGGTCCCAAGTATATTAGTATATCGTCTACTACCTAGTGTAAGTACTAATTCTTATTTCGTATCCAACGAAGAATTTATCTAGTTTTGTTAAAGCAATAGAATAATGATTGTTATTTGAAAAGATAATTAATTAGATAAATGACTCGTATTTTTTATTGTATGACATAATATTATAAATCTATACATATAAAATCCTTTGTCCTGAATGACTGACGGATCAACGCACAGCCTAAACTGCTGATCGTAGAGACCTGAAACTTGCAGGGCTTGCTCTTTGTAATGCGTAGGGATCCGATAAGAAGGGATTTTTCGAAATTCGACTCCTAAGGGGGTGAAAAGGGGGAAAACAGTTTGTATGGGACAACGTGATTCCTTGGTCCAATCTACTTCATATTTTGCACAAACATTATGTAACAGAATTGATGGAATTCGTGTATCATAGTTTATTGAAATTCGTCCCCTAACGGGAATAAAAAGAGAAAGAAAGTTGTTTGGGAGCGATTTGCTTTAAAGTTGATATAAATACTCCTTAGTGCTTTTGATTTAAAGCTCCCACTCACAAGCGATCGATCGATTTAGTCTTTATAATTTAAACATTTACTGGATTCGTAGTTGCAAGTAAATCGGTTTAGATAAAAATTGAATATAGTCTGAGATCCTAGGACCACCTTACTATACTTTTTATATAAAATTCGTATATATACGCGTAAATTTTGTTCCAACTTTTGACCCCCACCGCAAAAACTACTGTAGGTCTTACACTAATCATTTTATGTAATAATTTGTCGTTAGCAATTTACTTTCAAATATGAATTAATTTCCAATTTGATCGAAGCAATCGATAGCCCGTGAGTGGGGAGCTTTATTTTTATTTTGACATAAATGCGTAAGTTAAAAGACATGTTTGATTTTGGGCCAGTTCTATGTACACTACATAGGTAAATAGGAAAAAAATATGGGAATATCATAAAAATACGAAAAAAATAATTTGAAGAAGGGTACATGCGTACAAAAATTATTATTTGAACAGTTTTTTATTGCGAGAACACTATTTTTAGGGCGGCCATGACAGTTGTTTTGACTTGACTTTTGACGTAGTAGACAGTTTTACGAAGAGACGACGTCTTGAATGCCATACGTCTTTCTTTGTCAAAAGTCATGTCATTGACAAAATGACATTATTTAGTTAATTTTGATCTGATCCGCCATGTTTTATTTTACTTTGTGTTGCTCTCCTTGACGAAGTTAATTTAAATGTACATGGAAACGAAGTGAAATTAAACAAAATAAAGAATAGGAAACGGTTACTATATTATGTAGCTATATTTACATATACTGTACGTAGGGCTGGCCCAGGCCTCATACATTTCTTGAACATCGCTTTTGATGAAAATCTTAATTTATATTTGCGAATGCTACATTATAAATGGGAAAGTGTGTGTCTGTTTGTCCGTCTTCCACGCCAAAACTACTGAACCGATTGAAACGAAATTTGGTATACAAATACAGAGAGTATAGCCTGAAAAAGGATATAGGCTACTTTTTATCACAGGGAAATGTACTGTTCCTGTGGGATACTTTATTTACAGTTTCACGTAAAAACTACTAAACCGATTATCATGAAATTTGGCTACTTTTTATCGCGGTACATATACGGTTCCCGTGGGTTACTGTACATACGCGGGACGAGCCGCGGGCATCAGCTATCTATACTAATATTATAAAGCTGAAGAGTTTTTGTGTTTGAACGCGCTAATCTATAGTAGCTATCAGGAACTACTGGTTCGAATTGAAAAATCCATTTATAGAGGAAGGATTTACGTTACCTATATAGCATCACGCTGCGACCAATAGGAGTGAAGAATCAGTCGAAAATGTGGACAAAACGGGGAAAATTATTCATCTTTGAGGGCTTACGTTGTTTGATTAAACGCGCTGATCTCAGGAACTACTCAATCGAATTGAAAAATTATTTTTGTGTTAGATAGTCCTTCTGTTGAGAAAGGCTTTAAGCTATATAACATTACGCTGCGACCAATAGGAGCGAAGAATCAGTGGAAAATGTGGAAAAAACGGGGAAATTTATTCATCTTTGAGGGCTTACGTTGTTTGTTTGAACGCGCTGATCTCAGGAACTGCTAAATCGAATTGAAAAATTATTTTTTGTGTTGGATAGTCCATTTGTCGAGGAAGGCTTTCAGCTATATAACGTTATTCTGCGACTAATAGGAGCGAAGCATCAGTGAGAATGTTGCAAAAACGGGGAAAATTATTCATGTTTGAGCTTTATTTGAGGGCTTCCGTTGCGTGCGCTGCGTAAACGGCTCAAGTTACAAAAAAATATGTATGAAAGAATTATTCCTCTTTTTCTATGATCTAAAAAAATCTTTTAAGATTGACTTAAGTACTTGGTAACCTTTTTTATGGTAATCAAATTTGATCGAAATTGATGCATTATTGCGCCATCAGTTGACGCGGACGAAGTCGCGGGCAACAGCTAGTTATAATACATAATTGCATACCGCTAAATCGATCATTGACCACTGAATTCAACTTAAACCTCTCTCTAATAACTTCTTTCAGGTTAAAGCTTCATTATCCCTAATACATTTAGTTTGTACAATATAAGTCGAGTGAGGGCTCTATGCTTAGTTTTGTATATGAAGGGTGAGTGCGTGATGCGTGCTGAAAGCCTGTTTACTTCATTTGATTATTATTTTACGTTGCCAAAACACTCAGCTTTCCTTTTATTAGGGTTCCGTAATACTTAAGGAACCCTTATAGATTCGCTCTGTCCGTCTGTCTGTCTGTCTGTCTGTCTGTCCGCGCCTCTAGCTCCTGTAATTATGAATATAAATTGATGAAATTTGGTACAGTTATAGAATGTGTATAGATCACGGTTTCGGGATTATAAAAAAATAATAATTTTATATTTTAGGGGTGGCTCTCCATACATGTGAAGTGGGGATGAAAAATATTTTTTCACTCTACCCCATCGTGTGGGGTATCGTAGAATAGGTCTTTTAAAATAAAGGCAACAGTTCTGCGCGTGCCGTTGTTGTGATCGCACGTATCCTTTGCTTACGTTTATCGAGCGACGCGCCGTGTAATTTTTTTTCCAACTACCCACATGTGGCAATGAGTGTTGGGGATTCGACGTCAGATTTGACGTCGTGTTTTGTTGAAGAAGAATGTGAGGAGCAAGAGATGGAAAGTGAGCAACAAGTACAAGACGATGAGAGGCAGATCAATAGGAGTGAACATATTATAGTGGAAGATTGTGTTATTACTAGCTTAGAAGAGTCATCTGATAGAATTGCAACAAAAAGAGGAAGACCACTTACATCTAGCGATAGTGAGAAGGATAATGAAGGCTTTATTACTGTACAAAGACCGGCAAAACGCCTCAACAGAAAGTTATCAACTGAGAATTCAAAAACCTCTGATTTGGACTATGAAAATAATAGGAGTGAGAATTTATTTGAAGTTAGCATAACAGCAAAACAGCCATTACCGAAACAAATTGGCTTAGCGAAGTTATTAAGGTCTGAAGAAATAAAAAACATTGTTAAAATTAAGTATAAAAGCCAATTTAGAGTATTTGTGTTATTCTGTTGTAAAGAAGATGCGAAAAAGCTAGTGGATTGCGAGAAATTTAAACTTTTAGACTATAGATGTCAATTTACAAAGGAATTAAACTATACTTTTGGAGTTGTAAAGCAAGTTGATCTTGACGTTGACGAGAAAGAATTATTGGAATCTTGGACATGTGAGCATGAAATAATTTCTATTAAGCGCTTAAACAGATTAAATAATGGAATTTGGGCATCAAGTGAAACCGTTCGAGTGATGTTTAGATCTTCTACTTTACCCCCGTTCATCTATGGTTACGGTTGTCGGTTTAAAGTGGAAAGATACGTATTTCCTGTCTCACAGTGCTCTACGTGCTGGAAATTCGGCCATTTGGCTAGAAGCTGTCTTAACAAGGTTGTATGTCCAAAATGTAGTGATCATCATGCTAATTGTGAAACCACAATTCTTAAGTGTGTTAACTGTAAGGGTTCCCACATGGCATTAGATAAATCGTGCCCTATATTTTCTAAAGAAAAAGAAATAAGAAATATTATGAGCAATGACAATTGTTCGTATAAGATTGCACTAAATCAATATTTGAAGAAGAATGGTGAGATAGTTCTGGAGCAAAATAATCCTGATACTGAAGTCGGAAGAAGTCAATCAAATTCTTCTCAATCTTACAGAGATGTACTTGTTAGATCAGAGTCTAAAACATCGATTACGGACAATACAAATGTGGATTATCAGGAAGAGATTACTATACCGGAAAAAAGTGCTTATCAGGGAAGAAAAACTAGTTCTGTACGAAAGAAAAAGAAAAGACAGGAGTTGCAAGCTGCTCAAGAAGTAAGGTTAGAAGGAGAGGAGATGGAGGTTTCAGGAAGTGAAATGGTTAGCCAAAAATCAAAGAGGAATAAAGATAATAGATATATGTTATTTTTTAAACAGCTATTCAATAAATTCAAAGAAATTATTTTTTCTGATAAATGTATGGAAGAAAAATTTATACAAGGAATTACTGTTTTACTGAGAGAAGTTTATGACTTTATAAGTAAAGTGCTGAAGAAAGAGGATTTGCTAGGAAATATATTTACTTTTTGGAATAATGGATAGGAACTCGTCATCTTTTTGTAAGTTGAATATTATATATTGGAATGCGCAGAGTATTCGTCCTAAATTATCAGAATTTAGTGCGTTGTTAGACCAAGAAAAAATCCATATAGCGTTGATAAGCGAGACTTGGCTAGATCCAGGAGTAAATATACATATAAGTGGGTACAATATATTCCGTAAAGATCGGTCAGATTCATATGGGGGGGTAGCGATTATTGTACATACATCTATCAAGGCTCGCCTACAACCAATTTTGTTAAATAATACGGGCATTGAGATTTTAGGTATTGAAATTTTAAACTTAAAATATCTTAAGTATATTGCCTGTGTCTATTGTACATCGTCAATACGCACAACTCAATCTGACTGGGATTTGCTTTTTAGTAAGTTTCTCAATAAAACTATTGTAGCTGGCGATTTTAACGGGCACCACGCATCTTGGTCCTATAAAACTGACAGTAGAGGAAATCAATTGTTTGACTCTTGTTTAGAATATGGCTTTTCAACGTTAAATGATGGTAGTCCTACGAGAATAAGGCTGGTCAATGGCAGGTTACAACAATCATCACCAGATATAGCTTTTGCGTCGACAGATATTATTATTCATTTTGGTTGGCGTGTTACTCAGGAGTCACTCGGTAGTGATCATCTAGTGGTTAAAATAAACTCAGAATATTCCAATGATGTCAATACTCATAGGCGAAGGAATTTCAAACGAGCTGATTGGTCTAAATATACTCAATTTATAGGTAGTTTTTTCTCAGAAATGAGTATAAATTCTAATAATATTCAGCAAAGATACGATTTCTTGGTTAATTCTATTAATAAAGCAGCTGATAAAAGCATACCATTTTGCAGATTAGGAACAAACTCTATTAACAATTTTAAGCCTAAAAGTTATTGGACCTCGGATATTTCTAAAGTAATTGCTGAACGCAGATCTGCTTTGAGAGCCTTTAGGAAAAACCCTACCCCTAATAAATTACATGTCCTTGAAGAAAAAATTCGTGAAGCACGTCGTATAATTAAAAAGGCTAAAAGTGATAGCTGGAAACAATTTTGCAATAATATAGGAAATGATTGTTCAGTGTCAGAGATGTGGCGGAAAATGCGCTGGGTCAAAGGTTATAAAGTATCAAACATACATGTCTCAGATGATAAAAAGGAAGAACTTTTGCGCTCTCTAGCTCCTGATACAGTCATCCCAAAAGACCCATATTTTGTTTCTAGTAACATTTTCTTGGAGAGTATATTTACTATTCAGGAACTACATAATTCATTAAATAAAAAACAAAAGGACACAGCTCCTGGGGGTGACAATATTACGTTTTCAATGATATGTAACTTACCGTCAATAGCAAAGATCTTTTTATTAGATTTGTATAATTCTATTTTCTTATCAGGCTATATTCCAAATCAATGGAGAGATATTAAGATTGTCCCTATTCCGAAAATAGGAAGTACTAGTAATGATGTTAAGTTGAGGCCGATTTCGTTAATTTCATGCCTATGTAAAATTTTCCATGACATGCTTTGCAAACGGATGGAGTGGTTTACAGAGAAAAATAATATTTTATCAGTTCGTTCCAATGGATTCCGAAAAGGTCAATCTACTTTTGACTGTCTTGTTAGACTTATATCGCAAATACAAATAGGTTTCTCTAAAAATATTCCCACGATTGGCTGTTTTCTAGACATCGAAAATGCATATAATAATTTACTAGTGGATAGAATTGTGTGTATTATTGATGAGCTAGGTTTTGGAAAAAATATCTGTCAATATCTTTGGAGTTTTTTAAAGGAAAGACATCTAAAAATTACCGATGGTGAATGTTGTTTAATTAGACATGCAAGTATAGGTATTTCGCAAGGTGATCCATTGTCGCCTATGATTTTCAACATTAGTACTTCTAAAGTGTGTCAACAAATCCAACAAGTCTATGTTTGTCAGTATGCGGATGATTTTGTTTTATTTGATTGCTGTTCTAAATTAGAGGATAGTGTAAGAAACATGCAACTTGCTCTGGATGTTATGTTATCTCTATTATGTGAATTGGGTCTCAGATTATCTTCTAGCAAATCAACTTTTTGTATTTTTAGTAGAGGAAGGCGTAGACAAGATTTAAATCTTAGAATAGATAGTACACAGCTTGTACCTTCAGGTTGCGTTAAATACCTTGGGATGTGGATTGATTGTTCTTTAAGGTGGTGCAGGCACATCAATGAAACACGCGATAAAACTCTCCGTTACCTAAATATCTTGAAAGTCTTGTCAGGTTCTGGTTGGGGGTTGAGTCCGAAACATTTACGCACACTGTATATCTCGCTAATAAGAAGTCGAATGGACTATGGGTCTTTCTTTTATGATAACAGTGCAGATTGCCATTTAAATAAGCTAGATATTGTTCAAAATAAAGCATTAAGAATTGTTGGTGGCTTCATAAAAAGTACGCCAGTTCACGCAATGGAGAGTGAGATTGGTGTCCCACCTCTGTATTTAAGACGTAAATATTTAGCATTTAAATTTTGTTTAAAGTTACAGTCCTGGTCTAATAGCGCTATTTTTAATAATTTTAATTATCTTGAAAACTCATTTATTAGTAATAGATATTGGAGTAGAAAAAAGAAACCTCTTTTACCAGTAGTTTATTCTGAGACTAAAAGTGAGAACTTGTATTCAACAGATATATTTCCTTTATTTTCCTTGAGTGTTTGGTTAAGCTGTATAGATATTAAAAACATAATATTTACTAGTCTCCATAGTGTCATTGGTTCTAAAGCAAGTTACGATAGTCATATTCTTCGTTTGGATATTCTTAAGGAAGTAAATGAAAGATATTGTGATTATCGGAAGATTTACACTGATGGATCTAAAGATGTCACTGGTCTTGGCGCTGCATTCTTCGACAGCGCCATAGAACATAGTGCACTATTTAAATTGCCTGGTAATATTTCGATTATGAATGCAGAGTTATTAGCAATTAACGAAGCAATTACATATGCCGAACTACTTGATTGTAATAAGATTGTTATTTTTAGTGATTGTAAGAGTGGATTACAACATATAGTGCAATGTGTTCTGGGACATAGAGGTGTCCAATTAGCTTATAATATATTAGAGAAGTTATATAATTTCCAATTGTCTAACAAAAAGTTACAGATTCAATGGATTCCGTCTCATGTTGGCCTTGCAGGTAACGAGAAAGCCGATCGTTTGGCTAGATGTGCTGTTACGTCTGGAATAGAAAAAAGTGTAATGCCGTGTTCCTTTGAAGTTTCATCAAAGTATAAAAGATTGTGCTTTGAGTTGTGGAAGGAATACTTTGATGAAAGGTCAAAGGAGAAGGGTATCTGGTATAGAGTCGTTCAGGATAGGCCTCTCGTTAAGCCCTGGTTTATAGACTTAAACTTTAACAGGAATGAGTTAGTAACTATGTTTAGAATTCGTACTGGACACATTCCATTGAACAATTTTGGATTCTTAATGAGAAAGGTAGCATCCCCGAATTGTGATATATGTGGTGTTACCGAGGATGTTCATCATATGTTTGTGGAGTGTGTTCGGTATGAAGCCCTTAGATTAGAATTGTTTAAGTTTTTTAAAGTTAATTTGTATGATGTAGGTTTAATGTTTAGTTTTATAAGATTGCCGCATACTGATTTTCAGACTGTAGCTACATTTGTTAATAATTGTTTTAAATTAAGAGCTCAATAGTATATTATTGTAGTTAACATAGTGAATGTACGATGAGGCTGACATACTCCTTAAGGTTTTAAGCCTCTATAAAATAAATGAATAAAAAAAAAAAAAAAAAAAATAAAGGCAAGGTT
Organism: Glaucopsyche alexis; assembly: GCA_905404095.1. Classification (NCBI taxonomy): domain Eukaryota; kingdom Metazoa; phylum Arthropoda; class Insecta; order Lepidoptera; family Lycaenidae; genus Glaucopsyche; species Glaucopsyche alexis. The sequence continues at coordinate 7,511,382 of FR990058.1, forward strand.
TCATACGTTACTTTTTTATAAAGTTAACCATTTTCGAGTAATCGGCCTCCAAAGTGGTTTGTAAGTTGGTCCCCTCCCTAGCATTTTTAAACTATAGGAGATAGAAACTTGCAAATTTCCATGCTGAAAGATCATGCTAAAAACTCTTTAGGAAAACTATTGTGAACCAAATCGGACAGTAACTTTTGGAGTAATTAAAAAAAAAGCATATTACGCGTTTATAGTTACGGAACCCTCCTTAGACATGTCCTGACATGCTCTTGGTTAGGTTATTATAATACTAGCTCGACTCCGCCTGCGTAAATATACGGATTTTGATGAAATTTGGTATGGTAGAATTTTAGGCTTTGGATTAAAATATAGGCTACTTTTTATCCCGGACAAATACAGTATTCCCGCGGGATAACTGTACCCCAAGCAGGAACATTTTGCGGTATCGTTACGTGTACGTAAGCGAGAAATATTGTATGAAAACCATTAAAGCGCCTCTAACGGACGTAAAAGTAACTAAAATGTTCATACAATATTCCTCATAATTCTCGTTTACGTACACGTAACGATACCGCAAAATGTTCCTGCTTGGGGTACAGTTATCCCGCGGGAATACTGTACTTTTCCGGGATAAAAAGTAGACTATATTTTAATCCAGAGCCTAAAATTTTACCATACCAAATTTCATCAAAATCCGTTCAGTAGTTTTTGCGTGAAAGAGTAACAAACATCCATCCATCCTCACAAATTTTCACATCTATACAGATAAATAAAATTGAAGTGTCTGTTTGTAACTTCAAACTAACAGCTTTTCACTTAATGCATCTGAAAGTGTATTCGGTACTTACAATAAAATACCAATTTTTATAATTTTTGTCTGTCCGTCTGTCTGTCTGTCGGTCTGTCTGTCTGTTTGTTCCGGCTAATCTCTGAAACAGCTGGACCGATTTTCACGGGACTTTCACTAGCAGATAGCTGATGTTATAAGGTCTAACATAGGCTACTTTTTTTAGGGTTCCGTTTAAAAAATAGGGTTCCGCTTCCGTTAGTACCGCGCAAACGAAGTTGCGGGCATCAGCTAGTTACGCTATAAAATCATTATCGTAAAGCCTTAAGATCTCAGCCACATACCAAGGACTTGACCTCACACGCGTATTACTCGCGCCGTCCTCACCTGTTGAAATATACACCCTATGTTATATACAATATAGAGTTCATACTTCAATAGCCTCCTCAGATTCGAATTCGAGACGAGTTGGCGTCTAGTGGTTATGAGAGGGCCTATATCTGTTTGAATAAATTTCACTTTGAAGTATAAAAAAAGAAATCTTCAAGACTCATGAATGAGAGTTTTTTCTTTACTACGTAGGTATTAAACCTAAATAATTAATTGCATAAATGAATAGTACCTACTCTAAAAGTTCTCAGAAAAAACAGTACCTACATTAAATTAAACAGCAATATTTTCAAAGGTAAAGCGATTTGTTTACAGAATTTCGCAAGTCTCGTGAATATGGTCCATACAAAAGCCGAACATATGACGTCACATATTCCTAAAGTTGTATGAAATTTAAAGGGCCGCAGGAACATATCTCCGAAATTTGTGCGTTTATGTTCATACATATTATGAATGTCACGTAAGTAAATATATAGTTTATTAGTAAAATAAACCATTAATATTATATAGGTTTATTTTACTAATAAAGCAAATTTTTTTAACCTTTTTATAATTTTTAGACGTATCTTAGATCTTATTTCAAACTAAACATTTAATTTTTTCTTTTTTTACATTAATCAAGTAACTTTTATATTTCTAAATATATAAATTAAACTGATTATTATTTTTAATTAATTTGTAGTCAACACCTCTATTGCATATTGATATTAAATTTTATGTAGCCAATTTAAGATGAAGCTTTAAATAACATTTACCCAGAGCGTTTGACATTTAGTTCTATAAGAGCTTAAAAGGCATTGTTCTAAAGTAATATCATCTAAATATAAACTTATTTAATAAGCCATAATTAAACTACGAGGCGAGAGGCATTCAACAATTCGACTATTGTAGTAATGAACTACGAAATTTAGAGATTTAATAAAATTAGAAAGAAAGTATTCCCAACAAAGACCCTATAGAGTACTTCTCGAAATACCTGTTTTATTTATTATTCTTATTTTTAATCTCAGTAACAACCGAAACTTATCTCTGATTTCGAATAAGGATCAGATCATTCTTTTTGTCATATAGCGACCAAAATAGGAATGTACTTTTTACACAAAAAAAATTGTGTAAAAAGTTAAGTTTCATTACAAAAAATCAAAATTACGCAATTGCACTACGCAGCGCTGCATATTATCTATTACCTTTTTTTAAAGAGAGATAAAAGGGTAATTTATAATCGTAGATTATAAATTGTATTATAATTGTAAGTAGAGTAATACGTATTGTAAGTAGAGCTCAACAAAATTATCATTTTGCCGACAGAAATTAATAATCCTATAGGGATTTGTTATAAGAGATATGTATGTATATGCAGAGTATGACGTACGTCTTTATTCTAATATCTCGGCTTCTATCGGAAATCACTTACGTCGATTAGGGTTACCGTGGCGACTCAAACCGTCTCAAGGTTCGCGACTGATCTTCAAAAATTCACAAGTAATTTTGTGGAGGAAATTCCAAACTGTGATTGACTCGTGTTTTCATCATCTTTTATAATAAATCTGTTGCACAACCAGGGCCGTTCTATGTGAAAAGAATTGAGAATGTTAACAAAATTTTAATGTAAGCTTTCTGTATTCTCCGTGGAAAATAAACAATGCTCGTGAAATAATAGGCATGTTGCCGAAAAAAATTTTTTTCGTCTATTCGATGTTAGTCAACATGTTAATAAACAATCCAGAACCCATTTTTGTATATCTGAAAAAATAACGTAGATACAAACCATTGAAATTTACAATATGAAAGAGAGCGATATATCGGCCTGTGACGTCACAACCTGCTACCGCCATACATTTGTCATCACAAAATGTATGGCGGTAGCAGGCTGTGACGTCACGAATCGTTTTGCGAGAAAGGGATGGACAATATTTTTTATTTGCTTATATTTTTTAATCGAGTCACTCTAAATACCTATTTCTTTCAGATTTATGTATCTTTAATCAACAATTATAAAATTTAATTTTTAAAACTGTGATATTCCACAGAAGGCAACATCCCTATTATTTTGATACGACAATGGCTAGCTGCACACGTGCAATATTATTGACAGAATAAATTTGTCAATACTAGTCAACACATACAAAAAAAACGACAATATGGCCCGCACACAAGGAATGTCATTTTCAATATGAGCATTATTTCCAATAATATGGTGTGTGCGGCTACTAGTATTTAATTTTAACCAAGAAATTTATCTTTAAAGTGACCAGCCGTGTTCAGTATACGGAGACGTCATCGATATTAGTACTGATATCGAGCTCTAGGCTCGACATTAGTACTAATAGCTGTTGACTGTTGTATAATGGTACGGAACCCCACTGTACGCGAGCCCGACTCGCACTTGGCCGGTTTTTTACTTTATGTGGGGAGAATAAATAATACCTACTCTAACTATATTATACTAAACTAATGCGTGATTTTCAACTATACTATATTAAACGTTTTGTGGAAAAATAGGAAAGTGTGACTTATTTTCATCATCATTAATCATAAACGTGGCACTACTGGGTTACGGGTTATCCTCAATGTGAGGGGTATTAGGTTGTAACTCGTACACTACGCTACTACGGTGGGTTGTCGACAGTTTCGTAGCAACGATGAATTGCTTATATCCGTCCTTAAATTGTTAGAAAACTTAAAAACATTTGTAAACCTTTTAAGTAATTAAAAATTTCACCATTAAACTCATCACGTTTTCAAATAAAGTATTTAGGTACTGAAATGGTGAAACTGTGCTTATTTATACCCACTACATTATCATAAAGAAACCGTATAAAAAGACTTGTGATATTTAAGATTACAGTAATATTTTAAGAATTGCACTTCTTTGTAGATCGCTAAATTTTGCCAAGATCAATGTTGGAAGCACTGACCTATATTGGAATAAAATGTCACTTTGTTTGAGGAAAAAAGTATTTGTTCTCAAGAAAAAAGTAATGAACGTTTGTATTACATAAAATAATAAAATACTTCACAAGCCTTCCAGTTAACACCTCCTATAGTACAATAAATGTGTCCACGCCTTCGTTCTAAAACCGTCACACATAATATCAGAAATAAAAAAATCACATAAGCTAACAAATTCACAATAAATTTAATTTAGACCACAATAAAATCGATACGCGTAAAGGGTAACATTACATAAAGGCAGAACAAATGAATCTTTGTTTATGAATATATTATACTTGAATTTTATTTTATAGTAACATAATAAAAAATATGAGAGTCGAAAAATATACGGTATATGTTGCCTACCTTGTTATATTTTGTCACAATACTATGGAGCAATTGCTACGGCGCTACGCCGGCGTAGCAGTCAGCCGCGTATCGTAGCAAGAGAACGACTGAAACCTCCGTAGCTTAGGGTTGCCAAATTATATCATTATCTTTAGCATTTTTTTTTAACTCGGAAATTTAGTACAGTAAGAAATATTGACTGTTATGACCTCTTTTTATAGCATGTTTAATAATATTTTTTTACTTTTATTCGTGCTTAAATAGCTACATTTTTTGGAACGAAGTTCCTTATCGCGCGTTGTGAAAGGGGGGCTAGACGGAAAAAATTCTTACGAAAAGTTGTCACGACACTTTTTTAATTACAAAAGATATTTTTTTTTATAAAAATTAAATATTTACGCGTATACATTTATTATATTGATGTATGTATGTATGTGTGTATGTATGTATATATATGTATGTATGTATGTATGTATGTATGTATGTAATGTATGTATGGATAATATCGGTTCGGATATTGTATTATTATTTATTTTATATATACATGTACAATTGTCTGTCTGTATGTCTTTTTCTTTTTTTTTTTTGCTATAGTAAGCTATTGTAAGCTGTGCGGCGTCGCATGTTTCTCTGTCTGTCTCTCTCTCTCTCTTATAGAAAGCAAGCCAGATATTTTCATCCGGAACTTCGTTCCATCCGGGTGTCCCTTGACACCGCTCAAGTTTTTCTATTCTTTCAATTTAAAGGATTGAAATAAATTATTTGTAACAACACATACCTTAATCTTAATACATGAGTATAACCTCCAATAAATAGTGGTTCACCATGAGTAAAAGCCTTTTACACAAAATTTCGTAATATTGCGGCAGTTTTCGCACATCTGGCAACCCTGAGAGTTGCAAGTGCGCGCGCATCCCACCCCCTCACGGTGGACCCAATATCAATCCGCAATTTTATTCCAAAATAATTCACCTATCTCCACTCAAAACTGTGTCAATCGCATGGGAATCGGATGATAAGCTGTTGGCATATAATTATTAGGTTCGTTAAAATAAATACGATATTTTGGGCATATGATCTACTGCTTATTTGAGAACGGTTAGGCAGAAAAATAATTGTCATACTCGAAAGAACAATATTCCTTTCTTTATATGGGCGAGTTTGCGTTGAGCGGAGAGTCACTCCATACATCATGAGATGATATCCGTAATTGATTGTACCAAACCTTGTACTGTATATTACTATTATTACTTCCATAAACAAAAATTAAAAAAAAAACGTGTGGAAATTAGTGGGACACCAGATAGGAACGAAGTTCCTTATTATAAAATATTAATTTCCAGTTCTATTCGAGATTATATAATTTTTTATGATGATTTTTTATCGATAAAAAAAATAAAAAAAAACTTTACAAAAGTAATAATAATAATATACATTATATATTAGACACTGTATAACCATCATACATAGACTGAAGAAACTAGTTGATGATGATGAATTAGAGCTAAAAACACTCGTTCATGTCAGCTTTGAAACAAAAAAAAAATGATCAAAATTGCTTCATCCGTTTGAGAGCTACGATGCCACGGACGGACATATATACAGACAGATACGTTAAACTTATATATCACTGTTTTCGTCGTTTAGACTAGAGCAGATTGCAGAAGCCTTTGAAAATGGTAAAAAGTAAAAAAAAAATATAGTAGGATGAAAACCCATTGGAAAAGGAACAGAATATAACAAAAATAAAAGGAAAAATAATTTGCGGGCGATTTGAGGTCGGGAAGTGTAAGGGGTGAGTTTTAAGGGTAAAAAAAAAAGTTGTACCTAGGTCTACAACTTTTGTATTTACACTTTTTTCACATCACCTTAAAATTTATGTGAGAAATTCTAATAACCAAGTTTTTGGTTTTTTATTTTTATCTTATAAAAAAAACACGTTTTTCACGAAATTTTGTAAAAAAGTACCTTTTTATGTCTCAAATACATTGTATTTTTTTGTTTTAAAATATTTATTTTTTTCACCTTATTTTGACTTACATAAATGTAAATTAACATCGAAAAATTAACCCTAATTTTCAATCGAAAATTCTCGCGTCAAAATATCAGCTTTTTTAAAAATTTGGTGGGCTTTTTCTTCGTTGAAATATATTTTTCTGATAATGTAAAAAATATATATATACATTACTACGGTAAATGTTCTCAGAAAATGAAAAGAACAGGTAGTAAGGCCCAGACCCGTCTGAGTTTCATCGTACTATATTTTTTTTTTGGTTTCAAAAATTATCGGCACAGGTCTAGTGTATTATAAGAATTTCGATTTACCCGAAATATTTTTTCTAGTGGTCATCAATGTTATTTAAGGACTATGCAACTTTTAAGTAACTTTGTTATTTGGCTACAATAACTGCCTATGAAAGTTCCAAAATGATATATTTTCGGAACTATTTATTTATTTCTTTTGTAAAACGATTGAACCTTTGATAGCAGTTAGTACTTTCGGATTTTTTTTTCATTTATTTCTTTATGGCATGACAGGACTCAGGACATGTATAAGGCGGGTTTTGTAACAAATAACTCGTAATTGGTTTTTTCAAATTACTTACTTCAAAAGTTATGGTCCGAATTACGATTTGCTCGGAGTATTTTTTAGAGTTCCGTAATACTTAAGGAACCCTTATAGTTTGACTTTGTCCGTCTGTCTGTCGGTCTGTCCGCGCCTCTAGCTCCTGTAATTATGAATATAAATTGATGAAATTTGGTGCAGTTATAGATTGTGTATAGATGACGGTTTCGGGATCATAAAAAAAAATATATATATTTTAGGGGTGGCTCTCCATACATGTGAAGTGGGGATGATAACATTTTTTCACTCTACCCCATCGTGTGGGGTATCGTAGAATAGGTCTTTTAAAATAAAGGCAAGGTTTCATACGTTACTTTTTTATACAGTTGACCATTTTCAAGTAATCGGCCTCCAAAGTAGTTTGTAAGTTGTTCCCCCCCCCCCCCCCCTAGCATTTTTAAACTTTAGGAAAATTATTGTGAACCAAATCAGACAGTAACTTTTGGAGTAATTAAAAAAAAGCATATTACGCGTTTATAGTTACGGAACCCTCCTTAGACATGTCCTGACATGCTCTTGGTTAGGTTATTCTAAAGAGGATGCTAGCTGATAGCAGCATGGAAAGTGACAAGTTTCTATGTAGATATTAAGGGGGACTAACTTGTAAACTACTTTGGAGGTCGATTACTCTAATGGTTTACATTATAAAAAAGTTATTTAGGTATATCATAGGACACCTCGCCTTTACTTAAAGATACCTATTGAACAATAACATGATGAGGTAGAACAAAAAAATAATCTCGTGGTCTAAAATACAAAATTGTAATTATTTTATGATGACAAATCGAAATATAAGGTCTATATTAAACCCCTATGTTGTACCTACAATCGGAAATTAAACCTATAGAAGGCTAGATCAGCGGTCGTTATATGGTGCACCGTGCACTTAAAGTGTGGTCTTAAAGGTTCTGTCCACAGAGTGCACTCGCTGTGACAAAGTTGTTAATTCAATTTATTGCCAGTGTACCTAATGGTACGATCAGCATCATCATCGGCAATCCTGCCCAGTAGAGGAAATTGGTTGAATAGCAGGTTGATATTACTTAAAAAATAGTCATGTTAGTATTTCCCATGTGACGACACCCTGTCGTTATAACTACATTTTCTACTAAATGATAACCGCGACTTCGTGAGCGCAAAAATTTTGCAGTAACCGTACATTTTTCCGAGATAAAAAGTAGCTTATGTCCTTCACCGTGGTCTACTCTACATCTGTGCTATTTCATCTACAAACTTCACTACAAGTTTTATCAAAATCTGTCCAGTAGTTTCGGAGCCTATTCGATGCAAACAAAAAAACAAACAAACGTTTCGGACTTCATCAGAGCTGAAGACTGGCCGTCGTCTAGTTCAGATCTTAATCCGCTGGATTATGATTTATGGGTTGTTTTAGAGAGTACGACTTGCTCTAAACGCCATCATAATTTGGAGTCCCTAAAACAACCCGTACGATTGGCAGTGAAGAATTTTCCCATGGAAAAAGTGCGTGCTTCTATTGACCACTGACCTCAATGTTTAAAGGACTGTATTGCAGCCAGTGGAGACCACTTCGAATAAGCTTTTTATATTTTAAATAGTTTTATATTTATGCATTAAACTAACACACTATAAAAGTAATAAATGATATTTGCAATAGAAAAAAAATCTTTGTTTCAGTATTTATGGCAAGACTAGGTAGAATAAGTAAAAGAATTGGTATAAAAGTTAAGATAAAAATCAATTTCAAGTCTTCATACATGGCTTAAATGTTCCACGTGCGGAGGATGGAGTTACGGAGTTGCAATATCGTTACTGAAACAATTTCAAGCAGCACATAAAGTATAAACTATACGGCCGTAATAATGGACATTAAATTGGACAAAGTTCCACGACGCACTCGGTAAACGGTAGAGCAGGACTTTGTTAGAGTGAAACAACAACATTAAGTAATTGACTACATAATATAATATTATCGTGATTACAAAACAATCGACGTTGTATACATGGAAAATCTTTAAAAATAACTGTTACCTACTATACAAGAGATAGGTTGGTAACAAACAAAACCGACCAAGTGCGATCGGACTCGCGCACGTAGGGTTTCGTACCATTATTTTACATGTTTCCTCATTATTATTTTTGTTATTTGTATGAATAATTCTAAGGAAGCGCATTTTATAAGTTAAGTCTCTATAACAACTGGACTAAAAAAGTTATACCTACAAGCCGTTGTAGTTTTTCCTTAAAGAACATCACATGGACTACCATCATGAACTTTTTCAGATTTTTCGAGCCAGACGTTAATTAGCTTTTAGAGGGGGAACTTTTTACTTTAACGAAATAATTCGCTTTAAAGTTAAATACCTCGGATAATAATTTATCTATTTATTTCCAAGAAATCTGTTTCAAGGTCTTACAATAACTTGGTTACCTAAATCAAAAAATCGTCTTAGCTACTTTTCAATGTTGATTTATCTATCCTCACAAACATCCACATTTATAGTACATAGTATATTACAGTAGGACAGTATTATTACACAGACTTTTAGGCACAGTGAAGTTTATCCTATAACTGAAGCATGACAGTCACGGGCAAAAGCTAGTAATAAATACAAATAAGATTCACTTCTATTTTTAAATAGCAGCAGGGAGTAATGTTATTAAGGGACAGCCTGAGAACTCGTCGTCCCGTTGGATGTTAATAATAAACTCGCTTATTAATATTATCATTCTACAGAGTATTCGTTGAATAGCTTTCTAACAGCCCACTTAAGCGACATACTCACCGTCCAGCCTACAAGTCCAAGGCCGCGGCCTTGGAGCGGACTTTTAAGCAAAAAAAAAAAAAAGATCGACACTGTTAATACAAACGACGGCCATTAGTACTGGCGCTGGATTTGCAGGCTGGACGGTGAGTAAGACGCTTTTGCAAGGGATTGTAAGATAGAATTAAATTTTAAGTAGGTATAATTGAACTCATATTTTTAAGGTTATCTTTCTTCTTCTTATATATAAAAATAAATTGCTGTTCGTTTGTCTCGCTAAAACTCGAGAACGGCTGGATCGATTTGGCAGCGAGTATTATTATAAATTTACGTTTAACTATTTTAATAAGTTTATATGAATGGAGAGTTCCGTCACCACGAAAGTACTCTAAAATTAAACGGGTCTTCCGGAGTTTTGAGGTCAGAGGCGGTCGAAGATGACGGCCGTGGAATTTGTCATATATAATGTAAATGACCTAATACAAAGTGATAAAGGTCGGCCCCGGCACACGACGGGCGAGTGAGTGTAGGTTCATTGAGACTCCAGATCGAAGCGACTGCGCGCGCACGCCCCCTTCTCCTCGCCATGTCGCCACATAAAACACACAATTTCTGGGATTATCCAAAAATCTGACACTTCCATTCCTCCATTCCTCCCTCAATATATCTAATATTCGAAAATCGAAATGTCCGAGTTAATCCAACTATACCTAATATCCGTAACTGCTGGACCGTAGTGTGATGCGATTAAATTTTTGACGAATGAAATCGATGATATTAATTTATTACTCAGTATTATTTTATGGACAATGGATATACTTAAATATACTAAAGATTAACGCGTTATTACCTATTACTTCAGATAATCTTTAGATACTTACTATCTTCTTATACTTATAGTCGGTTTCTCGAAAACGGCTGCAGGGGGCGTATTACAAGCTCTTAATTCCAGCCAGTTTACGCCATAAAACAAACTGGCTTGCGTTTTCGTATTATGACCACCTATTGCCAGCCAGTCAGCAGTCACGTGACACTTGACTTGCTTCTGCATTGAAACTTGACTGGTATTTTCGTATTACGACAATTTATCTGACATTAGCTGGCTTGTCTTTACGTCAAACAAAGCCGTTCAGTTTACGCCACAAAATATTAACTTATACTGACTGGTTTATTTTATAGTGTTCTCTTTTAATATAATATTGGGTTTTAGTAACGTAAAATATCGCGTAAATAATTGCGAATATTTGTTTATTTTTAATATATAGGTTTTATTCATTGGTTCATAGAAAATAATCATGTGTGACGGCTAACGAGTTACAAATAAGTATTTATATTTCTAGAAATACCTAATGCTTCACACAAGAAGTACCAAAATCACCAAGCAATTCACTATCCTACTAATCCTACTGTAATATTATAAATGTGAAAGTTTGTGAGGATGTATGGATGGATGGATGTATGTTCCTATTTCCCGCAAAAACTCCTGAACGGATTTTGATGAAATTCGGTATCGTAGTTGTTTAGGCCCTAGATTAAATATAGGCTACTTTTTATCCCGAAAAAGTACAGTGTTCCTGAGGGATACTATATTTACGTGGGCGGAGCCGCGGGCAACAATTAGTTCCTAATAATTGCAATAAACAATAATAATTATTGAGGTCATAATTTATAAAATAATTTGCACTTTTAAAATCATACAATCCGGTCAGATCAGTGTTACCACACCAGATTATTTAAATTTGCCGCCATTTTTTAGTTTCATCATTTGCTGGCCAGAATCTAGCCGTTCGTTATTAACTCTGTGTTTACTGAAAGCATGCCATAAAAAAACTGATTGTCAAATTTGATTCGAATTTGACGTTTCCATGTCACTTTCACGCTCGTAATATCAGCCAGCGACAACAAAACCGGGATTAATCCAGTCAGAATGAAATGTCGTTGTAATACGAAAAAAGAACCAGGCACTTTAAGGCCGTATATTGAATTGCCTGGAAACTGCCTGGTTTTTTAAAAGATCATAATACGGCCCCAGGTATTACCATGAAATTTAGTATGCAGGGAGGAGGTCGTGCTTATATCAACAATTTCGACTCTGTTATTTCAGTACAATAGGGTATTATCCTATGATGAAAATATACATCAGATTGTTGATATTTTATCGCTAAACATTAATTTAAACCAATTTAACAAACTTTTTACACAAAAATATGTATGATTTTTATAAAATATCAAAAATATAATTATGAATTTTTCACGTTTGACCACGTGACTAAAAACGCACGACATTGGAATGTGACGTCATATTCTTGTACTTCTTCTTCTTTTATTAATGGCCTCCCGATTTCCATAAAGAATAGCCAGCATCAGAATCATTAACGTCATGCGTCAGCGAGTAAGGCTGGGACTATATGCAACGGAATCCGGTAGGCCGTAGAGAATTATGAGCACTGAAAATAGAACTCTGTGCTAAGATAAAACAGTTGAAAATGGAAGTTTCGAGTGTCGAGCTGTCATATATGACATTGACATTTGACTCGACTCGGATGTTCGATTTTCAACTCTATTGTATTAGTGCAGAGATCTATTTCAATGCTCAGAATTTTTCACGGCCTTCCGGATTCCGGTGCCATATAGTCCCAGTCTTATAGCCACTTTTTCCGCATTTCAGTGTTCTTTGGTACGGTCACAAAGATTTTCCCCGGTGTTTTAATAGACGTATTAGTGTATTTTGGCACTACGCACCATTTATAAGGCATTTTTAATAGGCTTAAAACATTTATTTATAAACGTAAATAGTAGGTATTCTGGGATTTGGTATTTTCAGTGTAATTTGACACTTGACAGTTACAATGTCACAAGAATATGACGTCATGACAACTCATTATAGCGTTTTCGCGCCTTTATTATTAATTTAAACTTTTAGGCTAATTTGCAAGGAAAAGAAAGAAATTCACAAAGAATGGTTCAAACTACTAATGTATTTTGGTATTATGAACAATTTGACATACTAATCAAAAACTTGGAAAATACCCTATTATTGGCAGTTTGGTGTGCGTATGTATGATTTTTGCTATGTTCGAAAATTAGGAATGTGGTAGCCGATAGGTTTGAAACTCGGTCAGATAAATATTTGTGATTATTTTTATTTATTTATTTTATTTATCAGCAAACGTTGAGCAAAGCTCGATTACCCAGGTACTTAGCTATTACTTCAGATAAATTATTATAGATACTATGATAATAACTATAGGACCAATATTATTCAACATGTTTGAAAACGCCATATGAAAAATACAGAGCCATAATAGTAATTACATTTTCCTGTAAAAATATTATCCGCACGCAATGTTCAACTTATTGGGGTCGGGCTTTGATACTTTAAAGCCATAACAATATAATGTTTTTTTATAGTTTTCTTATTATTGTAGTGTTTGGCAAGTAATGAATCAGATGTAAAAATTCTACAAATAAGTAGCTTTTAGAAAAAGGCCTGGTCCTATAGTGTGCTTGAAAGTGGACGCTACTATGTATCGCAAAGCTAATGTTATGAAACAAATTATACAAGCCTCATATAAAGCGCGTTAGAAAATGCACATACAGAAAGTTTTGATTGCTTGGTGTCCGAGGCTAGCGTAAACTTTGTTATGCTGTTTTTCTCTTGTTGTTTCAAATCAGAAAACACAAACTAAGCATTTTTTTTTTACTAGCTGTCCCGACGAACTTTATACCGCCTTAGAATTAAATTTGTTGACGTACTGACAGCAGCGCCACCTACCGGGTACAATTACAAATCTAAACCATTATCGAATCCACTAGAACACATACAAAAAAATTCATTAAAATCTGTCCAATATGAATAATTTTCTCCGTTTGTGCAACATTTTTTACTCATGCTTCGCTCCTATTGGTCGCAGCATAATATTATATAGCTTAAAGCCTTCCTCGATAAACGGACTATCCAAGTTTTCAATTCGATCTAGCAATTCCTGAGATCAGCGCATTCAAACAAACATAATTTTCCCCGTTTTTCCACATGTTCCACTGCTATTTCGCTCCTATTGATCGCAGCGTGATGTTATATAGCCTAAAGCCTTCCTCGATAAATGGACTATCCAGCACAAAAATAATTTTTCAATTCGAACCAGTAATTTCTGAGATTAGCGCGTTCAAACAAACAAACAAACTCAGCTTTATAATATTAGTATAGATGTTATTGCTTTATTGGTCTGCTAATATTTTACTTCCAATATCAGTCTGGAAGGCCACTGTTTATGTGGTTTTGAGATTGTGGTTCATACAGATACAGGTTAGTCAAAAAATATAGCATTATATGTATATCCTTGTGGAAATGTGGAAAGCCCTAAAAGGACTAAGGAGATCTCCGACCTAGTGGATGATGTGCCCGGTCAGGCAAAGCCCACTTGTAATCCTTTCAGACGTTGTATAGGTATGTCACCGTAAAATTGTAAAAACCGTTATATTGTAATATTACTATAGATATTATAAAATGTTGACAGATTGTCAAATAAAAATTTCCCCTTACGTTTTGTACACATTATTTTTCGTTATACTTAATTATTATTATGAAAAAGCAAACAAATATGGCGGCGCAAGGCACTTGCTGTTTAACCAATCGGCACGGCAAATATTACAATATAACGAAAAGTGACGTGTAAATTGTAAGAAGAAATTTTTATTTGAGAATCTGTCGACATTTTATAATATCTCTATTAATATTACAATCTAACGGTTTTAACCGTAACCGAAAAATTCAATAGCACGATTAAAGAACGTGGCGCTAATTGGTCCGCCACATCCTTACGCACTTTTTATCCGCAAAAGGTATTGGCAAATAGCAATAGGGATATGCGTAGCCGACAGCCGTAAACAACAAACAGAGTCAAGGTCAAAGACTAGTGAAATATACTAAGAAAAAGTACCACTCCATTAGCGAAAGAAGTTAGTAATCGGGTAAGTAGTTTTAGATATTGATATTTACCGCAAAATCCTCCTTGCGAAATTCTGGGAAATACATCTTACATCACTCACATAATGTAAGCAAATTAAATACATTAAGGACGTATACATAGAAATCTGATAATAGGGGATCGGACTACATCTGAAATATTTAGTTTCATTAATATTTAATATATTCAGAAATATTGAGGCATTACTAGCTGGTAAATGTAAAAAAATATATTATTTTATGTGTAGTTTACTAATAAAATACATAAAAAAAGTACCAAAAAACATTTTTTTTTTACGAAATTAGTAAACAAAACCTACATCATTAGTTTACTTACATCATATACAAAAACATTTATTATGGTAAGTATGAACTTAAACGCACAAACATCGGAGATATTTACAAATATGTTCATGCGGCCATATACTTCATACACATTAACCTACAAGTGACGTCATTTGTATGTCGATTTTAGTATGGAGCGTTTTTACGAGCCTTGCGAAATTTTACATACAAATCGCTGTACCTTTGAAAATATTGACTTTTGATATACGGTTTCTTCTGAGAAGTTACTTACTCATATTTAAGAGTACTATTCATTCATGCAATAAAAAAAAAAATGTCCGCTTGCCTATTGTTAAAGCTGTAGAGCGAGCAAAGCAGCATAGAGGTAAGCTAATACCAAAGAGTAAATCAGTAAAGCTAAAACATACGGTTGAAAAATTACTCTTCTTTAGTAAGATACACGTCCAAGTCAAAATATCGATTACAAGTTTACTACGCCCATATCGGATAAAGAATCAAACCGCTTCTTATATGAACAGATTCATTCAGGTCACAGAAGCCCTCCTTTAACACCACCTCCCCCCACTCCAACTCCCCTGCCCCCTCGTCCCGAGCGGTTATGATTAGGAAAAATAATATCCCGGTTGATAGGAATTCTAATTATAATTATTCGGTTGCCAGCCTCAGGTTAATGTACCTGATAAATATTTTGAACATTTCCTCGTCGTGATTTATTCTTGGAAACGCCGATCAAATGTTGGTTCTATTATCTGTTTTTGAGTTTAATTTTTTTCGGTGCTTACGGTGTTTTCTTCTATTTTTCTCGTGTAATCTATACTAATATAATGAAGAGGAAAAGTTTGTTTGTTTGTTTGCACTGAATAGGCTCTGAAACTACTGGACCAATTTTGACGAAATTTAATACAGTTATAGATTAGACCATGGGAAGGACATAGGCTACTTTTTATCTCGGCAAAATGTACGGTCACCGCAAGATTTCTTTTTGCGCGCACGAAGTCGCGTGCAACATCTAGTATAAAAATAAAGGAGCATTATAAGGACATAACGAGGTGCTTTTTGGCAGAGATAAGTTTTAAAATCTGGGAGCACGGTAGTGCCCCGCCAAGACGAGCTAAGCGAAGCGCAAGGGCACTACCAGACTACTTTTTCTCGAAGCGTTTCGTCGATATTTTGAACCCTCATAACTTGGGATTAGATTATACCAGATACACAAAATTTTCAGGATATGTTCCCAGTAGCGGACTAATGAAACATGTAAAGTTTTGATTATAAAGGTCTAATAATTTAGGTTTTATTGATATCCAAAAACCCCTGATTTCGTCACTGACTCACTGATGATCAACAAAATTATAGGGTACTTCCGGATGTCATAGAAAGCTGAAATTTGGTGTGTAAGCTAGTTTTAGCACATAACCAACATAAAAATTGACAAACTTGGAACTTTTATCCTCCAACCCCTTAAACTAGGGGATGAAAATTTGTAAGAGACTTACCTATGTAAATGTTTACTCTAGAGGTCTGAAAATTGTCTTTCAAAAAGAAGTGAAATCTCACCAAAAACATTTTCATGTAAAGTGATGCCAAGACGATACCATATAACTTGCACTGTCAAAAAGATATTAGATCTCATGTGAAACCAAGCTTCTGACTCTACCAAACTTCTAACTCCACACGCCTTAACTCTACAAGCCTGACTCTACAAACTCTATACTTTAGTCAAA
The DNA here is from genome assembly GCA_905404095.1 of Glaucopsyche alexis. Classification (NCBI taxonomy): domain Eukaryota; kingdom Metazoa; phylum Arthropoda; class Insecta; order Lepidoptera; family Lycaenidae; genus Glaucopsyche; species Glaucopsyche alexis. Next base: position 7,528,195 of record FR990058.1, read on the forward strand.
TTATGTGGCTTGGCCATTTCGTTCGTACAAGAATAGTATAACAGAAAAACAGTCCGTAAAATTTTCACCTTACGCCTAAGCGAATGTATCGAAATGGCCAGGCCACATATTTTGACTAAGGTGTAGAGTTTGTGGAGTTAGGCTTGTAGAATTATGGCGTGTAGAGTTAGAAGTTTGGTAGAGTCAGAAGCTTGGTTTCACATGAGATCTAATATCTTTTTGACAGTGCGAGTTATATGGTATCGTCTTGGCATCACTTTACATGAAAATGTTTTTGGTGAGATTCATATTATAAACTACAATAGGCAAGCGGACTGTTTTTTTTTATTGCATGAATGAATAGTACTCTTAAATATGAGTAACTTCTCAGAAGAAACCGTATACCTATCAAAAGTCAATATTTTCAAAGTACAGCGATTTGTATATAAAATTTCGCAAGTCTCGTAAAAACGCTCCATACTAAAATCGACATTAAATGACGTCACTATTGGATTAAAGTGTATTAAGTAGGTATAAAGTATACGGCCGCAGGAACATATAATTGTAAATATCTCCGATATTTGTGAGTTTAAGTTCATACTTATAATAATGAATGTTTTTGTATATTATGTAAGTAAACTAATGATGTTGGTTTTGTTTACCAATTACGCAAAATAATATTTTTTTTGTACATTTTAAATGTATTTAATTAGTAAATTACACATAAAATAATATATTTTTTTACATTTATCAGCTAGTAATGCCTCAATATTTCTGAATATATTAATGAAACTAAATATTTCAGATGTTGTCCGATCCCCTATTACTGATGATCGATAATGTTAGCAAATGCCCATTTTATGTTTTATCTTATCAATCACAAGTCACAACCTAAACTCCTAACTACTAGTGATGAAGTGTGACTACACAATTATGACGTCACTACTCACTCGCCAGTATACGGGTAAGGTTGCCAGCGTTTGATTACAGGATTACCTCAATGTCATATTCACAGTGCATGTTCTTTATCAAGGCGGACTTCGGATGAAGTCATGACTAGTTTTGTAATTTGGCAAACATAAGCGATAAGATTGAAAATACATAAACTTTAAGCAATGGCAACACCTTATTGCCATGTAACTTATTAAACACTAATGGATGAGTAGATACAGTTTATATTTAAAGTAGACTGAAAAATAAAACAGTCTACTTTCAAGTTTCAATCAAATGTAGAAAAGGTCGAGAGCTATACAACTAAGAACTAAAAATAACACTGATCTCAATAACCTATTTCCGTATACAACTTTTGTAAGAACTAAGATGTTGTCTTAATTCATCAAGGAAGAAATCTACGATATAAAAGATATAACACACATGTCCTTGTTTATTGGAATACAGACGAGGCTGGCGCCCGCTGGTCTGTCGCCGGCCTAAAATTAAGACCCAATGCCAAATAGGTCAGACGATCACGGCCAATTTATTGCTTTGCCAGGCCGAGATTTCAATTGTCAACCGCCACTTTCCTCAAATTCGGCTTCAAAGACAAGATGCATGTATTTGTTGGTTTTAAAGTAGTTGTTTAAAAAATTAGGGAAATAGGGAATGATTTTTTTTAGCGTAAAACTTGTCTACACCAATGTTTGAAAAAATAAAGAGCATAGCCGCCTACGGAATTCACAAATATTAAGCTTAAGCTTCAAAAGCTTTTAGGGCGTTAAACTGCACCATAATATAAAAAACCGCCTACGTTCCCACGAGCGGTTTTTTCCGCGTTACAAACAACGAGCGTAGAGATGTCAAAATGCTGCAGTGTGTTCGATTTTCAACTCTATTTTATAGTGCGAATGATTCAAATGAGAATAGGATCGAGTCGGCGCCATATTGTTTCGAATTTAGACTGTTATGATAGATAAATTTATGTTTAGATAATTGATTACTTTTTAACGTTTTTATTTAAATTCGATGGAAGACTATTAATATTTATATGCACATAAGTTTTTCTGAAAATCGCACCTTTCATTTCATATTTGACAGAAAAAGGTCATCGACGTTCCTATTCTCATTTAATACGCGTTATATTAACGCAGTGTTCTATTTTTAGTTGTTTTTTCCTGATAGTGCATTATTCTCTGGATACATTGCGTGGCTATATTTAAAATAAAATTACTTAATGCAGTAATAAAATAGTGCTTAATAAAGGCTTGTCAGTCTCGCGACAGGGCGTTTACCCTGACTGTTTTAAAGGTTCAAAGGACAGACGATCCTTTCAAATTATAGTATTTTAATGCGACTTATGAGCAAATTATTGAACCCTTTAGCTATTAATACTGAATCTGAACGATTTATCGCTGAAAGCCGAAATATGTTTCCAACTAGATGAGCAGGCATAATTGAGTTGGTTTTGCTTTAATAACGATTCATAGTCATCAGCTTGTTCCCATCCAATGCTAAACGGAGGCCTGCCCAATGCTAAAGATCTATCTTAGGCATTCCTCATCCTGACTGCCAACCATTTTTAGGGTTCCGTAATACTTAAGCAACCCTTATAGTTTCGCTCTGTCCGTCTGTCTGTCTGTCCGCGCCTCTAGCTCCTGTAATTATGAATATAAATTGATGAAATTTGGTGCAGTTATAGATTGTGTATAGATCACGGTTTCGGGATCATAAAAAAATAATAATTTTATATTTTAGGGGTGGCTCTCCATTGAAGTGGGGATGAAAAATATTTTTTCACTCTACCCCATCGTGTGAGGTATTGCAGAATAGGTCTTTTAAAATAAAGGCAAGGTTTCATACGTTACTTTTTTATAAAGTTGACCATTTTCGAGTAATCGGCCTCCAAAGTAGTTTGTAAGTTGGTCCCCCCCCCCCCCCCCTAGCATTTTTAAACTATAGGAGATAGAAACTTGCAAATTTCCATGCTGATAGATCAGGGCAATTCCATATGTGACTGACTCTACATTTGATACAATTCGCTTTTTGTTTTGTCCTATATTACGATTAGAACTTTGTTTTTAATTTCAATTTAAACATTACTTCGTAGCAGTTACAACAATTATCCTGTAGAGAAAAAATGGCAACCAATGATATTTTAAAAGATCATTTATTTAGTAAAATATAAACGTGACTGACACTACATGCAAAAGGAAGTCGTTTTCGGGAGTGTTTTTAAACTTCAATAATCTTCCTCTGTACTGGCGTAATGACTTTAATTTGTGTTTCTATCGAAAGTGCGTGAAACAAACTATTATAAAACGGTGAAATAAAAACTTCAGGTTGTTTACGAAAATATTTATTAGTATAATAAATTGTGACTGACACTACAGCCCAAAACGTGACCGACACTACACTCACTTTGTGTAGTGTAAAAGTCAGGATTTTTACATGAAACCTTAGAATTTAAATCACAGCACTGCTGTTTGTTTTATTAAACGTCTAATAAAACAAACAGCAGTGCTAAACTATTCTCAGATTCCTTCTTCTTTAATTGTTCGTATAAGCTGAAGCTTTTAGCTTCTCTCTCTGCTTGCGCTTCCTTTCTGCAGCTGTTTTTGCCATCTATGAGGAAAAAAAACAAACAATAACCTAACCAAGAGCATGTCATGACACGTCTAAGGAGGGTTCCGTAACTATTACTGCGTAATAGGTTTTCTTTAAATTACTTGAAAAGTTACTGTCCGATATCGTTCAAAATAATTTTCTTTAAAGAGTTTTTAGTATTATCTGACAGTTAATACTAAAAACTCTTTAGGGAAAATTATTTTGGAAATGGGAAATTACAAGTTTCTATGTCCTATAGTTTAGAAATGCTAGGGGGGGGGGGGGCGAACTTACAAACCACTTTGGAGACCGATTACTCGAAAATGGCCAACTTTGTAAAAAAGTCATGTATGAAACCTTGCCTTTATTTTAAAAGACCTATTCAACGATACTCGACATGATGGGGTAGAGTGAAAAAATATTTTTCATCCCCCTTCACATGTATGGAGAGCCACCCCTAAAATATAAAATTATTATTATTTTGGGATGCCAAAACCGATATCTATATACAATCTATAACTACACAAAATTTCATCAATTTATATTCATAATTTCATAATTACAGGCGCTAGAAGCGCGGACAGACGGACAGACAGAGAGAGACAGACAGACAGACAGACTGATGGACGGACAGAGCGAAAGTATAAGGGTTCCTTAAGTAATACGGAACCCTAAAAAAGCTACATTTAATTATGACACGGGCTGTGACTGACTACCTACTACGTGACCGACTCTACAATGTGACTGACACTACAAAAATGTTTTTAGGAGTTAAGGCATTATAAAAAAAGATAATAAATTTTTACCACCGGCATCATTTGAGTAACGCCGTCAAGTAGGAAAAAAATCATATTTTCATGATATTGAAGTAATTTTACAGTAGTTACAGAGAAAAGTAATGTTTATTCTGTGACTGACACTACACCTTGACACTGTGATCTTACAAACCTGATATATCTTAAAACAATACAATTTTCATGAATCTCGAACTCTTTATCGATAGGTCATCCTTTGAACAGTCAGTATACAACAAAATATAACAATAATTCAAAATACTTACCGTGAAAATTTTATCAAAACTCCACCACAAAAAACCACTATCAGCTGAGGTCACGACGCCATCTTGAGAATTACAGTGTTGTCTGATAAATAATATCAAAAAATTGTTGCCACTATAAAATCTTAAAAGAAACATAATGTTGCCACCGTACTTAAGTATTTTTACAACCAAAATAAGATATTTGTTTTTTACATTTATGGTAGACTTATGCGTGGAATTGCCCATCATGCTAAAAACTCTTTAGGAAAATTATTGTGAACCAAATCGGACAGACTTTTGGAGTAATTAAAAAAAAAGCATATTACGCGTTTATAGTTACGGAACCCTCCTTAGACATGTCCTGACATGCTCTTGGTTAGGTTATTCAAATCTGACAGTGGCTGAAAGGATTTATTATTCTAAAGGAAAGTGTATGCATTGAGTCTACGTATTACGTACGTATTAAGCTGTATACTTTATTAATTACTATCTTATATATAAAAATGTTATGTTGGTTTGTGTACGCTTCAAAAACTCAAAAAGTTCTGCACCGATAGAGCTGAAATTTTAGCATGATATATAATCCGCAGCAAGGATTGTTTTATATCTGTTTTTTATCCGCGACCGCGAAAAATCTATATTTACGCGGGCGGAGCCGCGGGCAACAGCTAGTATACTATAATAATACGTAATGTGTATCAGAAGGTTAAGACTTTAGTGGAATTATTATAACTAAAACGTCTTGTCTCCGTAAAAATTTATAAGGTTTTTAGGACTATTTTGTAGAACTTTTAACACATGCTTAAAAGTTTAAAGCTAATAAATGTTCTCAGCCAAAATTTATTGAGTAGGTGTCAAATTTCATTTCTGTGACCCTTCATTCACAGAAAGTAACAACATAAACAGCCTAACAATCATCTAATCTATTTGGTTTTTTCTTTCCAAAATGTCCCGTTCACACGTTTCTGTTGCAGACACACATAAAATACACGTTGTCCCAAGTGTCTATCGTACGTGACGTGCCCGACAGTTCAATTTCATTTCAGAAAACATATGTGTCTGAACGCCGGCTAATGTAATTAGGCCCTAAATCTCTACTCGACCAATGCCTAGAAGTACCAAGCAAGCAAACGAAAGGAGTTTAAATTTATTCAAAGCTTAGAAAATAGTTATTTCGAATTTTGTTTTTGAAGTATAATTTTGTTTTGCAGACGATAATTATTGCAGAAAAAACTTTGCAAAACATTACATAAATAAAATCCACAGGGAGGGTTTACGAGGATTTAACCAAGGTGACATCGTTAATTACGTCGAAAAATCGCTATGCCACTTGCGGCCGAATTCTGAAACGCTAATCAAAATTAAGAGTCCTCCTATTCACAGTATATCACTTAATTTACTATCGTTTCAGTATTCGACCGTTAGCGATGTCTTTCTATGTTCGAACTTCGTCTTCTTAATTAGCGATTGCAACATGGCTAAAGGTCATGTTACAAAAATAGGGTAGCCAAAGTAACAGTAAATTGGTAAGCGACGCGACTGCTATGCCTTGTTTTCTGTTCCGTGGTAAATGGTAATATTAGTAAAAACGCGCATTCTACAATTTGTTTAAAAAATTGTACGAACTATGGTATTAAAAAGTAACTAGACTTGAAACACTTTTTACCATTGCATTGCTACGGAAATTGCCTAAATACAGAGTGTTTTTTTTTCAGTCAGTGGATAGTGACCAAACTTTCAAGAGTAAGAGATTTTTTTTTTTAATTAGAAAAGTCGATAACATAGTAAAAGTTGATTACATTTATGACAATATAATGTATATACGAAACGATGTACGAAACGAACGAAATGTACGAAAGTTTGGTCACTAACTATAAAAACATTCTGTATAAAGCGTTCAAAATTCAAATGTTAGCGCTTGCATAGTTTTATTTCACCCGTTCATGAATTCTTTAAACGGCTCGGTAGTGAAGTAAACGTTAATTGGAGGGTCCCGGGGGAGTTCTATTAATAGCTGGACTCCCGCCCGCCATGTCAATGGTCGACTGCATTTTTTTAACAAATGGTACAGATGAAAACAAAACAATATATTTATTCAGCTTTTATATGGTTAAACTCATGAATGGTTACGAATTATAATGGATATAATTTGTACAGCCCAATGTATGACCGTCGGTTACGACAGAGATCGCTGGTTCAAAATATATTAACGCGGGCAAGCCATGCGTTGGTATGTATATGTCACCATAAAATTGTAAAAACCGTTCATTCATTTATTCTAATTAAAGAGCTTCGCTCTTGTCGGTGGAGCTTTCTCCATTCCTCTCTGCACTCCGCCCTTCTCTTGACTTCCTGATACGACACGACTATCACTTTCTCCTTCACCTTGTCCATAAAAGTTCTTCCCGGCCTTCCACGTTTTCTTCTACCTTCCCTTCAATTATTATTCCTCTAATAAAGTTGTCGTGCCGTATCAAGTGTCCTAACATCTTTCCTCTTCTGTTCTCGATGGTCTTTAATATCATATTTATATTGTAATATTTACCGTGCCGATTGGTTAAACGGCAAGTGCCCCGCGCCGCCATATTTGTTTGCCTTTTTTTGTTCTGGTCAATACCAGAGGGCCACTTTTTAGGGTTCTGATCACGTTCAGAGTTCACGTCTCGGATCCCTTAAAGTTTCGTCTTGTCCGTCAGACTGACGTGTGTATTAGTAACAGAGGCCTAACTTGTAAAATGCGCTTACTTGGTAAGGTACATACTAATAGTACATTACGATACGCGTGACCTAAGTTGTCTATTACTGCACGGCGTGAAGTTAGCGCCCGAGCGGAGCGACGCGAGGGTGCTAAACGCCGTGCAGTAATAGACAACTTAGGCCACAAGTATCGTATATTATTTTATAGCAAGTGTGACAAAAACCGTGCTATAAAATAAGTAATAACTAAATAACAAGTACACATGTAAAATATTGATATAATGAAACAGAACCCTTCGTTCAAGAGTCCTACTCGCACTTGGCCGATTTTATTACATATAGCATTCATAATATTTAACTGATTTATAAATTTATTTGTATTGAAATAAATTCTTTAAACGAGTAACTGAAATACCTTTAAAATTTTAGCTTAATAAAATTAATTGCTTACAAATAATCTTTCTGTAACTGTGAATATTATTTGTAAGAAGTACTGAATTTCAAATAAAAAACATTTTTTGCTATTTAATAATTATGTCTATAACCAAAAATAATTATGTTGGTATATTATCTAAACATAAAAAACTTTAGAATATATTTACATTCAGAAGTTTTTATTTTCTTTGCAGTTGTGATAGGTTGAAATTTTTGGCATATTATGTAAATGGTAGGTCAGTTTTTCGCTCCCACACATTTAGTTAATTAACATCATTCTGGCATAAGAATCCTTGCGAAATTACACACCAAAAAACATATTTTATCCCAAGGCAATAGAGCTTAAAATTGCTTAAAACAGACACAATCATATTTTTGACTCACCTATTAGAGTTAATTAGTTGTTCTTGTAATAAATTTAATTACACAAACGGAATTGACTGTTGAATGTTTTAACGTAACTCTTATCATAGCAGTATTGACACAAGCATGGGCTGATAAAACACTATCAGGAAAAACATAAACAGATGAATAATTTTTTATATCTGCATGTTGTTAAACTTTTAAAGCAGTCTTTCCCAAAGTGGGCGATAAAGCCCCCTTGTGGGCACTGGAGGCCTAGAGGGGGGCGGTAAAGGGCCAAGAAAAAATGGGGGTGGGGGGGTCTGATATGAGTAGTATTATATTATTATTGCTCAATGTTTATTATTATTGGTTAATTTTGAATAGATAAAAGATACTCTCCAGGCGAGACTAATATGTAATTGAGGTTTATAAGGTGAGAAAAAAAAATGAGAGGCACTACAAAATAACTGATTTTCGAAGTGGGTGTTAGACGGAATAAGTTTGGGAACCTCTGTTTTAGAGGTTGATAAATTAATATGCAGAACAAAATTAACTTGTTATAATTACATGGTAAAAACTTGCAAATACATATATATTATCCAACATTAATTATTGTGTCTGCAGTGCAGATACACAACAATAAAAAATTACTTATGTAAATATAATTTATATTCATAATTTTAGTGTATCTGATAGTCACTAGTTATAGAGAATTAACTTGTTAATCAATAAGAGAAACTTCCGAAAAACTAATTGAGGCCACTGAGACCCCAGAGCCGACACCTCTGGCCCAAAGAGTGAGTGTTGCAAGTCAGCGGGGAAACTCTTTGAGCTACTCTACCTGGTGGGGACGACCTAGGTTTTTCTTTATTTATTATTTTTATTTTATTTTACAATTTATGTACACACAATAAAAAGGTTAACAAACATTACAAAATAAATCATTTTTGTACAAAGGTACATCTTATTCCACAATGGAATGTCTTCCAGAAGACCTGTATAATATAGGAATTATTACACTTATTAAATAAGATAATTACAAATTAAACATGATGTTAAAACAGTGAACTATTTTTAGGTTTGTCTGAGATAGTGTTCTTTTTGTCTCTTTTTAAATAATGCGAGAGTTTTACATTCACGGATCTCTGATGGCAAGGAGTTCCAGAGCCTGGCAGAATGTATAGTAAAAGAGTAGGAAAAGAAGTCGGTATTGTAAGAAGGAATTTGGAGAAGTGTGCGTCTAAAAGATCTGCAAGATTCATCCTGGAGATGGGGAAAGGAAAATAGCTCATATAGATAGGAAGGGGAATTAGAATGGAAAAGTACTTTAAAAAGAAAGTTAAGAATCCTATAGTTACGACGCTGGCAAATAGGGAGCCACTGTAATTTATTTCGGTAATCTGAAATATGATCATACTTCTTTAGCCCAAATATAAATCGAACGCAAATATTCTGTAAGCGTTCCAGTTTGTTTAAATTCTCTTCAGTAGCATCTAAAGTTCTTTTTATTGTAGCTTTGTATTGTAAGTTTTTAGTCCTTTTATAGTTTGTAAATATTTTAAGTAGTTAGCTATAGATATTAATATTTCTTTATTGTAAATTGTAGTTAATAAATAAACACAGTTGTTCAGTATCACGCTTCGCAATTATCAGTTATTTATCTATAAGAACTATATGATGGTCTATAAGTAATTTGAGGTGTTTGTAAATAGCTTAGTAGAATATTTACTTTATACACAAATTTAAAGTACAATTTATTAACCTTTCAGCACAACATCAACATGTTTATTATACACTAACATTCAGCACATAAGCAAAATAACATACTTAACAATAACATGAACTTACGCTAGCCATATACATAAGGGTACAGATGACAGGTCTACCTGTGCAGTTTTACAGGTAAACCGGTGTGTGTATGTCGCACAACTATGCAAGTTTCCAGTTCCACAGTTACTACTCAACTTACGCGAACTTACCTGACAGGTGTAACTGTGCAGGCAAACCTGTCAGATACATAAATCAAGACATGGAGGTCTTATGTATTGCAGTTCTTTAGAAATTTGTTGAAAAAGGTGCTTAGTGGGTGAATACTAGGTATTTCAATTGATTGGCTATTTAAAATACCTTAGAATGGTAAACGTTATACTCATGTAAAAAACTTAATAATATTGGAAGCATTGATTTCTCTTACCTGAGAATGTTGTTGCGTATACTGACAACCAAATGAAGTTGAGACACTGAGAATACGGTATATCTTGATAATCACTTTACGTTACGTTAATTCAAAATCAAACAAGGAATTTACTTTAAATTTGTTGAACTAATTTCATTATCGTTGGAGTTTGGACACAACAACGAGAAACGACCGACGGTATGTCAACTGTCAATTTTTTTTGTCAAGAAATATGTCATTTGGTAAGCTGTTTTTTTTTTCACTATGCCGTTACAGCTTATAACCATTTGCCAGTGTCAATTTAAAAAGGCAGACAATTCACAATACGTAAGCATTTATTTATTAACATCGTATTTCTAAATTGTCAAGTCCGAAGTCTAGTCAAAGTGCAAATAAATAGTCAGTGCAGCTGAGTGAATCAATTCAGTCGATTAAGTAAAGTGGTAAAAGCTTTACTAAAAGTTCGGAGTTTTGGATACAAAATTCCAAGCGTTTTGAAGCTGTAGCACTTGCCCGAACGTTAACGAATATTTATTAGATAATATCCTACCAATATTACACATTACGAACCGAAATAATATATAAGGAGGAAACACAAAAACAACTATGTCACTTTCCACATCCTCCGTCCTCGCCAAAACTTTAATCTATTTAGACATATCTCTCTATTGCAAGCCATAGCCAAGCTATATCATGTCCTTGACTGTCAAGCGACCAAACCAACAAATGTATCTGATTTGGACAAACCAAACCAATCGATTCCATTCGTTCAATATCGATAGGAATGAATCGTAATTTGGCAACACTAATCATACGTCATTCTCTCACGTTCGATGTGTGGTGTCAGAGAATTCGTGATCGTACAACTTACAAAAAGATAATTAAAATGTATAATTTTACATCGTTTATTTATTTTTTACCATGCTAATAGAAGTGGAGAGAGTGACATTTTTGTATTTAGTACAATATTAATAAACATAATTTGTTTTCAATTAAAATCATTATGAACTGTCATCAAGTATTAAGTGGTGCCTGTAATTCAGGAGATCAATGTTTTGCTGTTGGTTCAGTGGAGGGAATACCTTTTACCGTAAGTTTTTTGCCAAACCTTAATCATTATCGAACCTTTAAGCCACATATAATGAAATTGAGAAAATGTTATCACAGACTAATTTTGGACTAATTCTTGGTCACAGGAAAACCTAATTTAGCCCTCAGTGCTAGTATTGCCTTTACGCGTTTGTTTTTAATCGTATTAATTCTCACCAATTTTCTCTAATGATATTAAAGTCCAAACAACCTCATAAGTACTTCATAATAGTCTTTTAATTATTATTTATTACCGTAAATGTTGTCACATAAATAAAACATTTAAAACTATTATTCAAATGTGAAAGTTGTACAATGTATGTTCTATTAGTATTTTGATTTCGTGTTATAAAAATGATAACCTTTTTGGATAATTTAATCGGATCTTTTATATTGTTTGTGTTTCTTTGATATTAACTTTTGAGTAGTTGGATTCAAACCAATTCATTATACAGTTTAAAAAATCAGTTAAAATTTAGTTAAGTACTAAACAGGATCCTAAATAACAATATATTTTTATTTTAGGCCTATGCTGCTGGATGTAACATAGTAGTGCTTGCGTCAAACTTTGAGCGTGTCCAGATTATACCGGGGGCTATCCATGGCTATGTTCGCATCAGTTCGTTGGATTGTAGTACAGACACTGGAAAGATTGCTGCAGCCTATGGAGCTGAAGTATGCATATTTGAACCAACACCATTGATTCATACAGCTGCTACCACTCATGTGAGTAAAATACATTTGAGATTTTGTAACATTAATCTAAAGTAAATTTCTTTTATTTAATATACTACATCTGGATGCATAAATGTAGGCTGTTAAATACACACCTGGATTACAATGCCAATGAAAAAAAAAAGTCGAAAGTCTCAAAGTCTTATTGAAAGCCAATATATTATTATATTTATGAATGTGTAAAACAATACAGATTAATGCATTTTTATTTTTGTTAATAGTTCTAGATTGCAAAAATTGTTTGTGACCCTTAATTTATAATAAAAACCTAAAATTTGTTTAATTAATAATTGTGATAAGATAATATTTTAATTAGGTAATTAGGTTTTATTTTGAATTATCTTAAAAATGTGTCAACTATACAACTGTTTACTCAGTATCAACATAATATAACTAGATGTTTCACGTGACTTCGTGCATGCAAAAGGGTAAATCCCAGATAACCGTACATTTTGCTGCAATAAAAAGTAGCCTATATCCTTCTCAGTGGTCTAATCTATAATATCTGCACCAAATTTCATCAAAATTGGTCAAGTAATTTCGGAGCCTATTCAATGCAAATAAACAAACAAACTTTTCCTCTTTATTATATTATATAGTATAGAAGTATAGATAATTTTATTAGATTTCTAACATTACTTATGTAATTAAATGTTTTTTTTTAAATATGGTTTATTTTTTAATGATTTTTTTTTAAAAAGTTCTTCTCACCGGTCTAGTTTCTGAACTGGGGGTAGGTTGGCATAGGCATCATTTTTATTGTAGGATATTAGTATTATAATGAAACCTGTAACATTAATATGGAAAAAAATTGAGTGTAGGTTTGAGTTATTGTTTTAACATACTAATTACCTAACTGCTGAAAACATTTTAATTTAAATATTGAGACTATCTCTTAATCAATATTAAGCCATGGTCTTAACATTTAAATTCAAATGTTTTTAAGAAATTTGAATTAATTTTCAACAAATAATTAAAATTTCAGTTTTCATTGTGAAAAATAACATTCTTCCAAGAAAAACTTTAATAATTAATTAAACGCTCTTATTTGCCAAGGCCAAACAACAATAATGTTATAATGCTTATTGTCAGTTGCCAGTATATATTTATTTCAATGATCAGCCTCCGTGGTCTAGTGGTTTAGAGCTTGGCTCTCGACTCGGAGGTCGTGGGTTCGATTCCCGCATGGGAACAACAAAAAAACGTTGTTTCCAAGTCTGGTTAGGACAATGCAGGCTGATCATCTGATTGTCTGATAAGAAAGGTGATCCATGCGTCGGATGGGCATGTAAAAAGTCGGTCCTGCGCCTGATCTCTCGCCAGTCGTGTCGGTCTTCCGTCCCACTGGGTTACGAGAGTAAAAGGAAAAAGAGAGTGCTCTTGTGTACTGCGCACACACTTGGGCACTATAAAATAACTCCTGCGTAGCTGGCCTGGTTTTCAATGAAACCGGCCACCAGTCACCAAAATCGGTGTGGGGAGCTATTAATGATCAGCTTATGAAATTATCTGTGTGCAAGTGTGAGTTTTTCTTTTCGCATTCGATCGTGAGCACGTGACGTTTACAAATAATTCGTATATGATTTGTATAGCGCCACCTAGTTGTGAACACGAGAAACAAAACATGTAAGTGCGAGTAGGGTTACCAGGTTAAAATCGAAATGCCGGTTGCAAGTGTTAAAAAATCATGATTTCAGTTAAAAAACCGGTCCGGTAAAATATGAGCTGAACAATCAACAACAAAATTTCTTGATCAAAGTTGTTATTCAAATGTGTGTTCACATTGATACTCGAATTTCTAGCAGCACCTCCATTTACATGAGCGTTATCGCCAGTGAAAGACATGCACTTATCTTTTAAATAACACTTTTCAAGCGATGTCAGTAGAAGATTTTGACGACCTCTGTGGCTCAGTTGGTTGAGCGTGTTGGTGCTCAAGCCGGGGGTCGCGGGTTCAAATCCCGCCGAAGGAACAAAAAGTTTTTCTGTGTTCCTGGGTCATGGATGTGTATTAAATATGTGTATAATATAATAAAAATCTTAAATATGTGTATAGTATAAAAGTATTAAATATATTTATTATTTCCGTTGTCTGGTACCCGTAACACAAGTTCTTCGAGAACTTACCACGGGATCAGATTGACGTGGTGTGAAGCGTCCATAGATATTATTATTATTATAAAAAAAAAAAAAAGATTGGCAATGGTTATCATTGACCATTTATTGACATGGTTAAAAATCCAGTCTTGAATGAAATCCGGGCGGAATCCGGTCTATATCCATAAAATCCGGTCTAGACCGGTCAGATGGTAACCCTAAGTGCGAGTCACATACAAATTCCTTGTAAACGCCTACCGTGCTCACGATCGAATGCGAAAAGAAAAACTCACACTTAGCACTCTGTAGAATATATTGTAGCACGGGCGTAGGTTCAAGAGGATAAAACGACGAAACGGTTTGAACCCCCAAAATGTAATGTAGGATAACATGCTACTTTAAGATCGTAAACCAGATTCTAGAAAAAATGTGCTCTCGACCTGCCCCTCTTTCATTTATTATTTCGTTTGTAATAATCAAGAAAATTTGTTAGCTATTGTTTTATATACGGAACTAAATAATAAATAAATTGTCGTTGAGACCGTGAAGTAACACGTTATTTACCATTTAGCACGTAACGCTAAGTAAATATGTCTAAAGCAATTTGCTTGTGTTCAATTCGTTCAATAAACGCTCTTGGCGGTCACATGACTGGCAATTGTGAACATAATAATGCATTCGAGGCTCGCCACTCACGTCTTCGTGTTATAGAAAGGATAATTGCATTTCTAATCTTTTGTTGGAAATAAAATTACTTTTATGGATATTTTATCCTACTAATATCACAAATGTGAAGGTTTGTGAGGAATAATGTATGTTTTTTACTCTTTCACGCAAAAACTACTGAACAGATTTGATGAAATTTGGTATGGTAGTCGTTTGAGCTCTGAATAAAAAATAATAAAAATAGGCTACTTTTTATAGCACTAAAATGTACGGTTCCCGAGTTTTAATTTTGCACCCACCCACCCACTTTTTTCCCGAAAAAGTAGTGTTCCTTTGGGATACTGTATTTACGCGGGCGGAGCAGCGGGCAACAGCTAGTTTTAAATATATTTCTTTTCCTAAAAATCAAGTAGCGGTTTATATAATATTTTATATTGAGTCCGTAAGGACCTTGTTAAATACGTATTACTTAGAACTCCAATATCAAATTCTGCCTTAATAGATTTGATATTTGTATCTAGGTTGCCTGCAGAGATCTTACCTAATACGACTGTAAAGTTGACAAATCGTCTATGATTTCAGCTGAGGATTTTAGTCACTGTTTAGGATAGCTAACATAAACTACCCTCTTTATTTTCCCGCTTATTCTGAAAAATACATTGCGTGATTATTTAAACCGTTATAATATAATTTTGATACTAATATTATACAAAAGCATCAGTGCCAAAAGCTCAAGTATCACCAGTGGCTAGTACGGGACGCCGTCTCACGCACCGCGCGCCGATGCACGCTCCAATTATACGCATCGTTATAGCTAGGTCAATAGGGTGACAATTATTTGTAATTTAATCAATGCGGTGTTTTAACCGAATTGGAATAAAAAGTAATCCAGTAGGATACTGCATAATAAATTATTACGGTATAGTTGACGCCACAATAAATAACCAATTTTATTAATAGACCTCAGGTAACACGGTATTAAGATAAGGTCAGGTACTGACTGAATGTTCATCCGTAAAGCTATATTTTCGGTCAGTAAACTCGTTAATCTCACAACGTAAACAGCTGAGGCATTCAATGTTCGAATTACAAATATTGTGTAAATTGTAATACTAGTCCCGAATCCCGATCATCATTGGTTGTAACTTCTAACTTCATATATTTACATAAATAAATGTAAAATAGAGTTAGGCTATAAACTGACATGATTTTTACCAGACTACCAACGAAATAAGCAACGCCGATTTATAATGCCATTTGCCTATTTTAGTTTGTAAGAATGAATAAATAGAAAAAAAAGATCGGTAAAGCGCTTGTAACACCTCTAATGTTGCAGACGTACATACATGGGTGATGGTAATGGATTTCCGATCCTTTAGCTCGTTTGCCTCTTATTTCATGATAAAATCATCTCGTTTCATTGAAAAATCTCGAAAAAAAAAGTTCACAGACATTGCCTTTCTTCATGCAATTTTTCCTATCATCTCAGTTTATTGTATTATGCCATAAGCAATAAAATCGTCTGAATCAATTAGTGAGTTGATGTGTGATTTATGATTTGTCCATAAAATCTAAATCGATCATAAAACGTATGACTCTCAATCGTTACTAACTTCGATCTAATAATCTCGTAGCTAAATTTGAATTTATTAAGACTAATTTGCAAATAACATGAAGAATTAGCAATTGTAATTATTTTGACAGGTCTACAGATGGGTCCAAACGGGGAAGTTGGTAGCAGAAGATCAGAATTCAGAACCCCAATTCTCGTGATTAACTTACACTTTCATTTTACTTTTATTGAATTAAAAATTAATCGTCTTAATATTTTATAAGTAGATTTTTAGGGTTTAATATTTTATAAGTTGATTTTTGGGGTTTGTATCGATCAAAACGGATTTAACGTTAGATTGCATAATATATGAGAATATATTTTTGCTGTTTTAACATAATATCGGAACTGGATTATAATTTATAAGTGTAGATATTATCGCAGGAGTTCATTAGCAGAATTGACTTTCAGGTCTTTTGCATTGAGACAGTTGAACTTAGGTAATACTCAAGAATAAAATATGCAAATAACGATGCGTTAAGCGATTTTAATTACTTATTCTGATTTTTATTTCCTTGCTCTATACAATAATCTCAACTAATATAAAAACTATTTCCAGACCTACAATTTAAGGTTTTAGATTATACAGAAGCACAGTAACATTTCTCTATCGAGTTTGGGATATTGGTGGCTCCAAGGTCCAAATATGACATTTTGTTGCAGATACCCTGATTTTTCTATATTGTGAAAAAATGACTCGAGGATAAATGTTTACTGATAGTCCCAATTTATGTTAATTTCCCAGGGTTTGGAGTACAGATGGGTCCAAACGGGCAAGCTGGTGGCGGACGGTCCGATAACGGCGCTGTCGTGGAACCTGGAGGGCACCAGGCTGCTGACTGGTGGCAGGATACTGCAGCTGTGGCATCAGGCGTCACTGTTCCAGGATGATAGCAGTCAACGTAAGTTTTGTATTACTTTTAATTCTTAACTGAAGATTAAGTAAAGTAAGTAGAAGTAGATTTATAGCAAATCAAGCGTAGTGAAACTTTTGGTTTAGATTATATATCTATCTAAATATATAATAGGCAAACTTGACTAATTCAACTATCAAAGCACAGCCGAAACTACTGAACGGATTTTGCTGAAATTTGGCATACAGATAGTTGTAATGCAGTAGGTATTCGAAATCCAAGAATTTTTGAAAATTCGCCCCCTAAGGACGAAATTTTGTATGGAAACCGAACTCGACGCGGACGAAGTCGCGGGCAAAAGCTAGTTTCTAATAAAGCTTTTACAATTTTAACAATTATTTTAGTCCCCCTAAATAGGCGCAGACTGTTCTTTAGGGAAATTACTTTTCTGTGCAATTTATTGGGGCCAGTGAGTTGGTGATAGTCTCTGTCCAATACTGTCTGTCTTAATACAATGCCATTAAGTGTTCTCATGTTCTTTAAATAATAAATGTCCAACTCCATCGGCCGTGGCAGTCGTCCTTTATTCGACGCTATAAAGCAATACAGCGTTAAATGCATTGTCACGTGACGTGATGGCAAACAAAAGGCAAAAGCGATCAATAGTAAATAAGGTCTGGCTCCATAAATTAACCCTAAGGATATTCAGTGACAGTTCTCATCCGACTAGAACTGACTTTTGCTTGATTGGTAATTCAATAACATCTAACATCTAGGTAACCAACCTTTAGCTTTGAACAATTATTAATCTAGGCAGCAAAGGTTTTTAAAAACGTTTCTTTATTTTAATAAACTGGTTGAAACACTAGTCGTTTTGTATTTTGTTCAAATTCTGGTTCTAATACTGATTAGGAGTAAATTTATTTTATTTTATTTTACAATTTATTGCACACAAGAAAAATTTATAACGTCACAATCTAACAAAGAAAGACGACACAAAGGTACTGCTTATTTCAAAAATAAAGTATTGAAATCTGGTTCAGCGCTCGAGATTCCTAGTACTTTTATTAATTTCTTAACGAGAGAGTTAACATAATATTTAACCTAGAGTTAAATACATACATACATACATACATACATACATATAATCACGCTTCTTTCCCGTAGGGGTAGGCAGAGACCACTTCTTTCCACTTGCTACGATCCTTACATACTTGTTTCGCTTCATCCACTTTCATTCTTACCATCCATTCCTCCTCTTACGTTCAACGTAGCGAAGCTCATCCCAACTTACCTGTCCGGTAGTTGTGGTATAGTATACGGGTACGCGACCCCGGCTTCCCTAGCTATTACTGTCCTATCCCTTGCCTCCTGGGCGGTAATATCCTACTTTTCCTATTTCCCACTCTAACTTACCAATCTTCCTTTTCACACCACCTATCCTTCCCTTTTTCTATTCCTATCCTCTCCGCAAATCCGTGGGAACGCAATGGATAATTATAAAAATAATTTATCCAAAATGGCGGCGATATGGTTCGCCACCCATCACGTCTCGTTCTCGCGGAGGCGAAAAGTGGCCCATGGAGAGCCGCTTCGCTACTAAATACATACATACTAATATAATCACGCCTTTTCCCGTAGGGGTATGCAGAGACCACTTCTTTCCACTTACTACGATCCTTACATACTTGATTCGCTTCGTTTCATTCTTACCATCTATTCCTTCTATTACATTCAACGTAGCGAAGCGACTCTCCATGGTCCGCTTTTCGCCTCCGCGAGAAACGAGACGTGATGGGTGGCGAACAACAGAGAGAGTTAAATAGTCTCGGATATAGCTTACCCGCCCACTTATAATACTACCCTGTTTTTTTTACTGGAACATACACCTTCTATTATAGTCGTTGAGACGTAAAACAGGATAATTGTTCGGCGACATGTTCAAGTGAGTGTTAAATCTGTCTAACGAGGCTAATTAGATACTGAGCACGGACTGCGTAATGGATAGGTACATAATTATTGCCTATCGCCTTTACACTCGCACGGTGTATTATTTTCCTATGAACTTGTACTATTTTTAATTTTTATGCAGATTAATTTTTGAAATAAGGTAGAAATTCTCTTGTCAGGTAGGAATCCCAGTTAGTAAAATGACAATAACCTTACCAAGGGTATGTCACCCCTAAAATATAAAAAATATTATTTTATACCTATTTCCAAAGCCGAAATTTATATAACACAATCTATAACTATACCAAATTTGATCCATTTATATTCATAATTATAGAAGCTTGAAGGGCGGACAAGCAGATAGACGGGCAGACAGACAGACAGACGGACAAACAGGGAAACTATAATGGTTTCTTGAGTACTACGGAACCCAAAAAAGTGTAAGTTCACGGCAAAGTTGTGCTCTTTCAAATTCAAACTTGAAAACACAGTGAAAATCATTGAACGTTCGCGAAGCTTTTTCGGTACCACCCCCCACCTTCCTCCTCGCCGCCCTGTGACGGGGCCACGGGAACGAAAAACACATCCGCGACCCCGCCGACGGCAGCTTTTGCGGCTCCATCCAAGGCCCGAAATCCCCAGGCGCACCAGATGGTAAGGTGCGCCTCCCTCCTCGGCCTCCACCAGTACTGTAGCAGACTCCCCCCGAGTCTGCTACTAGGAGGCCACGGATACCAGCCACCATAACCGGTACCCGGTGGCAGATCTGAGCTATGGTTCTACCACCGACCACACCTCGGGTGGTGAAGTACCTAATGTGACAATGTGTGGTGGGCCGTGGGTGTGATCCACTCTAATAAAAATTCGAGTATAATAGTAGTTGACTTATAATTTACTTAGTCCCGAGGAATGAGGAATTAATTAAAAGTTTTCGAGTTAATTATTAAAGTTACTTAGAACATACAGTTATAACGGCTAGTCATAGGTACTTGGTCATACCTAAAATACAATTCAAACGACAAGGGCTGATTTCGAGTATTTCCCTTAATCGAAATCATCCCTTGTCGTCGTATCAGTTAATAATTGCGTTTATTTTCACGAAAGCTCGGGGTCGCTTTTATAATTTCTTTGAACCCTCCGCCCACGTCAGTCTATTTCAGTTTCTTAATCGGTCCATGAATTCTGCTGACATTGGTCGTAGATTTGTGACCATATAAACACAATTTGTTATCAGCAAAACATTCTTAACAGTTGCGTAAAAAGCCCAAATTTGATGTGTTATGTGCTTGTTATGTGTGTCGCTTTTTGACACCTTCTCGACTGTCGCGCTTATTGCGGCGAATAGCGTGGATTTGATTTTATGCATCTGGGATATTGTCAGTCATCACTTTATTTTTTTAAAATATTTATGCGCCATGTAATGCAAAGTATGACGTTAAGTTACACCGCATTTACGGGCAAGATGCAGTTGCCGCGAGCATTAACCGAATACCGCATTGGCACGTCTCCAGTTTTCCGAATACAATTTTATTGATCTTATCGCGAGACTAATTTAACTGGCCTCCTGTTTCGAGTAGACGCCTATGACGCGAGTATTAACCCCGATGGACCGTATTTTATATGCTAATTTGTGTCTTTGCTGCTCTTATTAGATACTTGTATTTGCATTGTCATTTGCAAAATTAGCTCTTTTTGTTACGCACTATGTTACAGAGGGTTTAGCCAACATGCCATCGTTAATAACAATGACGATCTTCGTAATTTTGACAATATATTGGATTGACATAGCGTAGAGCGTGATACGTCAATATCATACATTTTTGATTTCTAATTTCGTCCTTTTTTTGCGATGGAATATTGGCTATAGGACCAGTATTTTTAACTTTTTCATAACAATAATTCATATATTACAATTTACAAGTTACAACTAATGTTCTGATTTTGCATGAAAGAGTCAAACGTAAAGCTATCATGTCTTAATCAAAAATCATAATTTTTCATCCAATATTTAGGAAAATAGTAATGGACATATCCACATAATATTCTTCTGAGCATTGCATAGTTTCTGAGAAATTAAGGACCATTAAGGCCAAGGTTGTTAGAAAAAGTTAACACGCTACGGTTAAGCCGTCGTCACACTTGTGCGACTACGGAATAGCTAATCGGCACTACCTGATCAACACTGTCGTATATTTTGTTAGGCAGAGGCACCTCTATTTTTCATGTATTTGCAATAAAAGAGTTTTCTAAAAAGGATTTAGATTTAGACATTTGAGATATTTTCACTGCCCTTACCGCTATTTAAACCTTCCTATATTATATGTATATTATATTATTTATGTAGGAACAGTCGCCGACTGATTTTAAACCTTATTGCTAAGTAACAAGGTCGAAAAGTGGTACACCGGGTCGTTCGGCGACCGTACATATTATGATATTAACTTTGACTTTAATCATACAAATAAGATTACAATAGGTTCCCAATGTTATTGACATCGAGATACTTTTCAATCGATGTCTTAATTATTTACTTGGAAAAGCGCTGACCAAACAATCGGCATCTGTTTAACATTTTGATCAATTTCGAAAAAGAACACTCCAAACAAACCCACAGGGACATTAAACACATCTCGACCTTCGTCGCAAGCAATAAATTATACACTTGATTTTGTTCACATTTTTCGCATTGAAAACTCAACGCTCTATTAGGTCTCATTAACTCGACAATTATAACAAAGTATGAACGCTGGCGGAACGTAACTCTCGGTTGTTAAAATAATTTGTTAAAGCTTTTTTCAATTTGTAAATAGCGCAGTTTTCTTTACAAAATTATAGGTTCAAATGACCCTGCAAGTTAGGCCTACAAGAAATGTGCTGTAAAAATATTTTACAGTCCGTTTATAGTTGTCGATCAGGATTTAAGTTCAACTTTTAGGATGGTAGGTGGATATTAAATATAAAAACATTAAACTAATGTCTTAGAAGTTAGAATAAGGGCGCAATCACTCTGACATTGGCGAATCAGTACGGAGCCAAATATAAAAAGAAGAAGACAATAAGGCCTGTGCCTCTAGTCAAGATGCATTCGATAATTTCGACGGCGAACTTCGAAATCAAAAATGTATGGGATTTGACATAAGTCATCGTTAAATAAGTGACATGTCGCTTGCGATGCCTTATGTCAAATTCCATACATTTTGTTTTTGACCTTCGCCGTCGAAATTATCGAATGCATCTTGACTAGAGGCCCTGTTTCACAAACACACAGTACCTAAGTGTCGAAGGTACTTAATACTGAGCGACCGAGACAAAACTTGCCAATATACTATCTGACAGTTGTAAAATAGGCTCTTCTAATATTAAGTTGTTCTTTGCAGTAACCCGGTAACTGGGTTCCCAAACATTTGACCTTGAAAAGACAACCGTAAAATTACAAAACAATTACCCAACATAACAATTAACTACGATTATTGTTTCCAGCGAGTTCGGGTGTAACGTTTCAAATCGGCGGCGACAAGGACGACAAGCCCAAACCGCAGGAGGAAGAGGAGCCGGTAAGTGAGGTCTTTGTTTACGCTGATTAGATAAGATACTAATGTCACCTGATATTGTTTTATTTCTAGACTAGACGCGATTACGCACTTGATGGTTTTATGTATGAGTTTATGCATGATATTATAATACTAGATTACGCATGGAATTTATGCATTCGGATGCAATATAAGGTTTGGTAAAATCAACTATGGATATTTTGGGTATATGATCTACTGCTCATATTATAAAGACATTTAGGCAAAAAAAATATTGTCATACTCCAAGTAAAAAAAATCATCTCATAAATCATAATGGGTGAATCTCTACTCAACGCAGGATAGCCCATATAAAGGAAGATTTTTTCGAGTACATACTACAATAACTTTTCTGCCTAACATCTATACGTAAGCAGTAGATTATATGCCCAAAATATCCGTAATTGATTTTACTGACCCTTATATTATTATGCATCTACCTCACCCTGTATTCACCCAAAGGTTGGCTGGTAGAAAATGCCAAAAGGCATTAAGCCTGGCTTGTACCCTGTTGTGTGCATGTACCACGAAAATACAGGGGGCACGAAAAAGCCGCGAAATGCTTCGAGAAAAGATAGTTGCGGCCGCATAAAGACTAATACTTGGCGATAGCTCGGCCGCGCTATCAGATAAATAAATAAAATATTGCATTCGCTGGTTGGTCCCAGACTTTCTAGCATAGTTCGCCGCGATAAGACCGAACGAGTCTTGATTCTAGATGGGGACAAAACGCGACACGGTCCATGGAGTGTTTTTTAGTATTTTCTCGACCCTCTCGCGCTTATAAACTGTGCTAGGGCCAGGTTGGTCAATGTTGGTTTTGACCAATCTTTTCTTTTAGTCTAAATTCATATAGCGCATCATACTTAAGATTTTAGCTATTTAGGGTTATGTTTTATCCATGTCTATTTTCAATACAATGCTTCAGTGATATTATGCATGCAGCGTATAACACATTTCCACATTATGCGTTTCGTCCATTATTGGCCAATGTTAGCAAATCTTATATTTTATTGTAAATATTTTGTTTTATTAATTTTGTCACGTGAATCATGTAATCAAAAACTTATCATGTTGTTTGTTTTGAAATGAAAACCAAGATATAAAAGCTGAATTCAGATCCAGAGCTATACAATTTTGATGCTTATCTATATTTATTATTTATATACTACCACATAGCACAAACTGTATATTTACAGTAACTATTTATGAAAAATATAAGACTCGCAGATTAGTTTGCATGTTAACATTTCAGGAATGACCGCTCCTAATTAGTGTCAATAAAAATTTCAATTACTTGTCTGTCTGTTCATTCTTCGCATCGTTCATATTGAACTTTGAAAGTTGCAATTATGATTATATTTCTCTGCTTAATTTGTCCTTTTAATCTGTTGGCATTTGTTGATAAAGTAAAATAAAAGCAATTTCAAAGCTCTTATTAACAGAACATAGGTAGAATAAAAGCGGAAATAATGCATTTACGAAAATAAGGGAACTGTAAAGAAAATGAAGTGTACATGATAATGATCAGTTGACGTAAATTTGTGTAGACTTAATTTGATTCACTTTCTTTCAATTTTATCTCATACAATTTAATTAATTTACGCCCCGAACACGCGTCGAGTTCTGACATTGTTGCTTGTGTGGTGTGCAGTGTGCACGATCTCGTTTCTGAGTGTACGCATAAGCAGCGTGGGATGAGGGAGGTGCTTAACGCATGCTTATGCACTCACACATATTTTGCTTGCAGGTTGTGGGTATTTTTTCGCGGGATATTGCTAGATATAATATTAATTAAATTATTATTTATGGATTTCCGCAAAGTAACGCCTGATTCTATTAAGGCCGCGTAGACCCAATTTTACATGACTTTGAATCGATAATAAACAAACAAATAGTAACTTTAAAAAGCCAAAAAAAATACACATTGTTGTTTACTTAATGTTCTTTTACAATTTGTGGTTCGAAACATAATATTGAAAACTTCACTCGATCAAAAATAATTCCGAAGAGGAGGCTAAATTTGAATATTTTTCTTTTTTTCATGAAGTTCATGATAGTTTTACTTTCAAAAATCATATCTACGAAAAGCTAATAACTTAAAAAAGAATAATTTCTGGTTACATTTTGCATGTTGGTTTAATTATTTTAACAATAAATTAATATTGAAATGCAGCGTGCGTAAGCCGCTAGAGTCGCCCCACAGTCGCCCGCTAGGCGTTGACGAGGACAGACCTATGTCAGTTTTGCTAGCGCACGCCTTACCCGCGTATTTATCGAACAATTCTTTCGTTTCTAACGCAGTGTAGGAAAGTCAGTTTTGTTTTTTTTTTATTTTTGAACTAAATTATACATATCATACACAATAACATGTTATATTTTATCGTCGCCGCGTCATTGCTTTTGCCAGATGATACGACCTCTGTGGCTCAGTGATTGAGCGTGTTGGTGCTCAAGCCGGGGGTCGCGGGTTTGAATCCCGCCGAAGGAACAAAAAGTTTCCTGGGTTCCCGGGTCATGGATATGTATAATACAATAAAAATCTAAAGGAAAGTCAGTTTGTTTTGTATTTTTTTATGTTTCTTTTTATTTTTGAACTAATTCTATACAGATAAATAAAATTGAAGTGTCTGTTTGTAACTTCAAATTAACAGCTTTTCATATAAGGAATCTAAAAGTATACTCGGTACTTATAATAAAATACCAATTTTTAAAATTTTTGACTGTCCGTCTGTCTGTCTGTCTGTCTGTTTGTTCCGGCTAATCTCTGAAACGGCTGGACCGCTTTTCACGGGACTTTCACTAGCAGATAGCTGATATTATAAGGTCTAACATAGGCTACTTTTATTTTAGGGTTCCGTTTAAAAATATAGGGTTCCGCTTTCGTTAGATCTGCGCAAACGAAGTTGCGGGCATCAGCTAGTTATACATATTATAACCATACACAATAACATGTTACATTTTATCGTCGCCGCGTCGTTTCTTTTGCCAGATGAGACGACCTCTGTGGCTCAGTGATTGAGCGTGTTAGTGCTCAAGCCGGGGGTCGCCGGTTTGAATCCCGCCGAAGGAACAAAAAGTTTCCTGTGTTCCCGGGTCATGGACATAATATAATATACAATAAAAATCTATAGGAAAGTTTGTTTTGTATTTTTTTATGCTTCTTTTTATTTTTGAACTAAATCTATATACAGATAAATAAAAATGAAGTGTCTGTTTGTAACATCAAATTAACAGCTTTTCACATAATGCATCTGAAAGTATATTCAGTACTTACAATAAAATACAAATTTTTAAAAATGTCTGTCTGTCTGTCTGTCTGTCGGTCTGTCTGTCTGTTTGTTCCGGCTAATCTCTGAAACGGCTGGACCGATTTTCGCGGGGCTTTCACTGGCAGATAGCTGATGTCATAAGGTCTAATATAGGCTACTTTTATTTTAGGGTTCCGTTTAAAAAATAGGGTACTGCTTTCGTCAGTTAGGCGCAAACGAAGTTGCGGGCATCGGCTAGTTATAGGTACATATAACCATACACAATAACATTATCGTCGCCACGTCGTTGCTTTTGCTAGATGAGACGACCTCTGTGGCTCAGTGGTTGAGCGTGTTGGTGCTAAAGCCGGGGGTCGCGGGTTCGAATCCCGCTGAGGGAACAAAAAAAATCTGTGTTCCTGGGTCATGAATGTGTATAATACAATAAAAATCTTAAATATGTGTATAATATAAAAATTATTAAATATATTTCTGTTGTCTGGTACCCGTAACACAAGTTCTTCGAGAACTTACCACGGGACCAGATAGACTTGGTGTGAAGCGTCCATAGATATATTATTGTGTATTATGAGAAAAAAGTAGCTGATGCGTGGAGTAGCCTTAGTACATTATTGAATAAGCCAGTAAACAGTTTTTATGAATTTGTAACATCTCCTTTGCCGTACTTTTTGTTTCTTTTTATTTCGATTTCTGTTTTTACAATAATAATAATAAATAACTCCCCACGCCGATTTCGGTGACGGTGGCTGGTTTTATTGTAGCCTAGCCAGTTACACAGTAGTATTTTTATAGTGCCCAAGTGTGTGCGCAGTACACAAAGGCACTCTTTTTTTTTACTCTCGTAATCCAGTGGGACGGATAACCGACACGACTGACGAGAGATGAGGCGCAGGTCCGACTTTTTACCTGCCCATCCGACGCATGGATCATCTTTCTTGTCAGACAATCAGGTGATCAGCCTGCATTGTCCTAACCAAACTTGGAAACAACATTTTTTGTTGTTCCAGTGCGGGAATCGAAACTAGAACCTACGACCTCCGAGTCGAGAGCCAAGCTCTAACCACTAGACCACGGAGGCTGTTCTATTTACAATAAAATATAAGGATACGTGCTCAACATCCGTCATGCTTGCCTTTGCAGAACACACCAAGTCACTCGCAAGTAGGGGTTGCAATCCGGATACTTCGAAATTCTAAAAATTCTAAAAATCCGGATTTTCATTTAAAAATCCGGATTTTCGATTTTTTCGAATCTTGGTTACTACTATGAATATTACATATTTTAATTATTGTAATTAGTATGTACTCTAGACGTACAATATTTGAATAAGGGATATAATTAATCGAGTGAACAAAAAATAAGTTGGTGACTGCACGTGAGCATACTGTATTGCTGAATTTGGCAGCGAATTAATATGTTGGCGACTAAATTACCAAACTGGTGAAATCACTCAAGTGACAAAAAATACAAAAATCGGCAGATAAAAAGTAGCGAAATTTAATCCAATTAGCAACGATGAGTTGGTGACCATTATACCATGTAAGTAGCTAATGAAGATTTGATTGATAAATTAATAGCTGCTAAAAATTCAATTTGCAAGCTACGGAAAATCCCAGTTTTGGATACTATTGGAGGTTTTTTTTCTTTGGTATGGGTATCGTTTTCCAGGTTTTTGGGGGTGCAGAATAATATGAAAATAAAATCCGTTTTAAAATTCCAAAATGGCGTATATTTTTTTTTTATTAAAAATGGATGTCTTTTTTCATGTTTCATATGCTGATTATAAAATTGTCTTCCAATGAAATTGGATTTTCCAAAATGGAGACTATCCAATCTTCGTAAAATTAACATGTAGTTTGTAGAGGTGCCAGCTATGTAAGGTATAGAAACTTTTCGAAATTCAGGATTTTCAAATTTCTTTTTTTGGCATTCATGAAAAAAAATATGCGATTTCCGGGTTAAGGGGGAGGAAATTTTTATTATTTTTCCAGTAATAGTATTATTTTTCCGCTTCTAAAATAGAAGCGATTATAGAAAAAAAATATGGCAATGTTCTACTTTGACACGAACAGTGTATACAGCTATAGAAATTTTGGAAAATTCATGATTTTCAAATCTATTTTTCTTCCATCGTGAAGAAAATATGGTGTTGCGGGGTTCTTAAGGGGAGGAAATTTTCATTATTTTTTCAATAGGATGCACCGTTTCCGAGATAGAATCAATTTTATAAAAAAAAATTAAATGCTCTACATTGAGATACGAGGGATGTATAAAGCTATAGAAATGTTGGAAAATTCAGGATTTTCGAATTTCTTTTTCTCTCATCTTGAAGAAAATATATGGTTACGGAGTTATTAAGGGGGTGGTAATTTTCATTATTTTTCAAGTAGGATGCACCGTTTCTGAGATAGAAGCCATTATAGAAAAAAAATACGATAATGCTCTACTTTGAGACACGAACGGTGTAAAACGCTATAGAAAATTTGGAAAATTTAGGATTTTCAGATTTTTTTCTTCCATCATGAAGTAAATATGATGTTGCGGGGTTTCTAAGGGTGAGGTAATTTTCATTATTTTTCAAGATGCACTGTTTCTGAGATAGAAGTGATTATAGAAAAAAAATATGGCAATTCTCTACTTTGAGATATTATGAGCGATGTATAAAGCTATGGAAATTTTGGAAAATTCAGGATTTTCAAATTTCTTTTTCTTTCATCATGAAGAAAATTTGAGGTTGCGGGGTTACTAAGGAAATTTAAAATGGATGACTTTTTTGTAATCAGCACCCCTAGAAACCAACAAAGGGACAACCATATTATTTTTATAAAATTAAGTAT
Organism: Glaucopsyche alexis; assembly: GCA_905404095.1. Classification (NCBI taxonomy): domain Eukaryota; kingdom Metazoa; phylum Arthropoda; class Insecta; order Lepidoptera; family Lycaenidae; genus Glaucopsyche; species Glaucopsyche alexis. The sequence goes on from FR990058.1 coordinate 7,557,087, forward strand.
GTCCGCCATATTGGAATTTCAAAATGAATGTCATTTTCGTATCCAGCATCCCCAAAAACCTGGTAACGACACCTATGTTAATTTTGCAAAAAAATGAATTACCGTTATTTTTAAATTTCAAAATGAATCTACACAATATCTACACCCCCCCCTAAAGTCGAGGAAAATTAAAAATTGGGAATTTTGTACGCTCCTTTGTTTTTTTATGTGCGCTGGTTTTGCTGCTTGTATGTTTTTTGAGTTACCTACATTACGGAAAATATATGTACCTATTCTTAAATTAAATGTGTACTCACAAATTGTCGCCAAGATGGTTATTTGTTCACTAATATAATATCTGTCTGCCAGTTTGGAATATTCAGTGGTATTATTTAGTCACCAGATTTGTAATTTTTTATTCCTTACATTCTTTAGCCAACATGGTAATTTAGTATTCAATATTCGGTATTTTCACATCCAAAATTTAATTGTTTTGTCGTGATTGTTTTCCGTAAGTGTTTCGTGTTGTGCGACAAAATCCGTAAGTGTTTAAAACAATGAACAATATTCGCGTAAACATAAGAAATCAATATGTTTTGTCGTGAGTTTAAATACATGCCTTTGGATAATTTGATATTATTTGTTGTCCTGTTGAAATTGTTGACACATTTTTCCATTTATTCAAGTTATTTGGTAGAACATAGTCAATCCATTAAATGGTGATGCGAGGGATGAAGATCTGCTAAAATATTATGGCCGCTATATATGTATATGTATGGACTGTTTCTAAGATACTTACCATTTTATATTTTTTCAGTAGTAGTACAGTTCAGTAATAGGTGATCCAATTTATAAAAACACTGAATATGGTTTTAGTTTCACTTGCACAAGTAGTAAGAAGTATAATAAGCAAATCCAAACCCAATTAAAGCTTTGTATTTTTATATTTATTGAATTCTTACTAACGAAAGTCGAAACATATTATTGCAATTTCAATTTCTGCAATCATAGAATGCCAAATTAATATGACAGCTTAAAAAGAAATGTAGTGGTTTAACTATATTTAATTATCTTCTAAATAATGAATATCTAAGTCCAAATACCTAAATCTTATCTCTATGATATCAGGAAGAAGTTTTGGAGTCGATAATACCTGACTGGTTGGTTTAAGATTAGAGAGAGTTTTGCCGAATGAATGAAGGTAATATTTTTTTTATTATTAAAATTAATTTGATTGAACTAAACTAACCTAAACTAACGAGTCAGTAGCAAAACTAAATGAAAATCAACGCTCCTGTTTTTGCGTAGAAATAATTATTTTTAGATAATATTTTAAAGATAAATATAGGTGTCAAAAATAGCACCAACGATTTGTGTAAACCACTGTTATTTTTTTTTAAGTAATGTAGTTTTCATCTTATAGCGGAAACTTCAAAGTGCAATGAAGAGTAAGATGTTACTGTTTATTTGTAAGTAAAATGTTAAAATAAAGATCTTACAACAGTTATAGATTTTAAATTGTGCTTAGAATTGCTTATTATACTTCTGTTAGTTTCCGAGGGAATTAAAAGCACCATTTACATGTTTAATTATTACCCAAACAGGTGGGTGGTTTTTAATTTCAATAACTCGAAAGTGGTCCAATTTCGTCCATACAAAATTATTTATCCAGCCCCATTTTTCAAATGATTTGTCTTCACTCCCCGGATCTCGATTTAAAGGATTTTCAGTTTCCTACGTTTTATTAAACTGTATTAATTTTCGTACGTTAGTACTTTCACATAGAAATGGAACTTTACGAAAACGGTAGTGGTGAACTGTGGCGTAGATATGTAAAAAAAGCGTTAAAAAGATCACAGGCTATTCCACTTTTTTATAATTCTTTCTGCTGGAACATTTAGTAAATAACAATATATACATACCTTATTTAAAATAATATACTAACTATAAAACTGAACATTGTAGGATTTGAAACGTAATCAAAAATATTTCTAAAAATGAAAAAATAAATATAATTAAGTATATAATTTTGATAAAATCTCAATATGTTTTTATTTATTCAGATTGTAATTCTAATACTTACAACTTTAAGAATTTATTTAAATTAAATTATAAAAAAGTAACTCTTTTTTTTACTAATGAGTAAGTTTTGCTACAACATAGTAGTAAAATTAACATTAAAGTTTTATAAAATATGCAACAAATTTAAAAAAAATGAAAAAATCTGAATTATCCGGATAATCCGGATTTTTGGGAGAAAAATTCGGAAATCCGGATTTTCAAAAAGTCAAACGTTTGTGGAGGTTTGGATTTTGCGGCAAGTGGCAAACGTGCGGACTCGGCAGTAGGAATACATTTTTTGCAAGTGTCTGCCTAAGTAGTTACCATCAAATCGTTAGCACCTATGTACCTGATACAGTATTTTTATCTCACGAAACGACACGTACTTTAGTGACCACACGAGCTAACGATAGGTACTCGTCTCCATGCACACATCGAACACAGCGTGTTGCGTGCGCTATGTAAACGGCTCAAGTTACCCAAAAAATATGTATAAAATAATTATTCCTCTTTAAATGATGTAAAAAAATCTTTTAAGATTGACTCACTATAACCTTTTTTATGGTAATCAAATTTGGTCGAAATTAATGCATTATTGCGCCATCAGTTGACGCGGACGAAGTCGCGGGCAACAGCTAGTCCATAGTAATATTATAAATGGGAAAGTGTGTGTTTGTCCGTCTCTCACGCCAAAACTACTGAACCGATCTAAATGAAATTTGGTACACAGATATTCTAGAGCCTGAGAAAAGACATAAGCTATTTTATTATCGCGGGGAAATGTACGGTTCCCATGGGATACTTTATTTACAGTTTCACGTAAAAACCACTAAACCGATTATTATGAAATTTGGCACAGTTGAAAAGTAGACTACGGGGAAAGACAAAGGCTACTTTTTATCGCGGGGAAATGTGCGGTTCCCGTGGGATACTTTATTTACTGTTTCACGAAAAAACTACTAAACCGATCATCATGAAATTTGGCACAGACATGAAGTAGACCATAGGGAAGGGCATAGGCTACTTTTTATCGCGGGACATATACGATTCCCATGGGTTACTGTACATACGCGGGCGGAGCCGCGGGCATCAGCTAGTAATTGAATAAAATTTAAGCATTTTTTACTTAGGTACCTACCTATAATATCTATTCAAATTATGTGTGCTATGTGTTGCATTAAAACAGTTACATATGGATTTTATTATCTTTTTCAATACAAATAATAAAATAAGATGACCTACTGCCGACACGACTACACTGTAACACTTTGGGTTCATGTAAGTTCACGCCGGCGACGTAGGCGCGCGGCTCGCTTTGCGGCAATTGCGGGCAACTCTTGGAAGCGTTAAATGCCTATTTCGCTTGGTCTACCTGGTCTTAACTAATTTTGTCTCAGTCACTCTTGTACTTTTCTGTAGGAAGTCGGAAGCACTTTTGTACTTTTCTGGGAGGTCGGGACATGGCTGAATTTAAAATATATATTTTTTTGACTTTCCGTAGGGCTGGATATGCGTATGGCAATGTCACACGGCGACGCCGGCGCACCACCTGGCGTTCTCGCCGGACGGCGTGCTGTTCGCTACGTCGGGCGTCAACGACAGACTCGTCAAGATATGGTACCAGAACAAAGGTGATTGTGGCACTTGTAGAACTAACATACTAGTCTGATTATATGAAATGTAAGGCAGTAAATAAAAATCGAATTCAAAAATAGTTTGAAAACCTCTGAATAAATAAAATAGTGAAGAGCTACTGCGAACCACAAAGTGGGGCCGGTCTAAAATACGCCTCGCCGTTCAATTACACAAAGTGGCGCACACACATGTAATTTACCTTGTAAGGCAAGCTGTCACGGTGTGTGGTTTTTTATGTATTTAGTGCTTAGCCACACACGAACACGCCCACTACATACATAAAAAACCAGCCCCAGTTTTTGTTTTACAAAGTTTATCTTCAGTTTTTCTACTTGGTCTGAGTTTAAAACTAGTTACCTATCTTTATTAAGAAGCAACTTTTTTAAATAAGCTTTTTTACATCTCCCGAACACCGACTACCAACAGGAGGTTTTCAATTCGTCGGGATGTATTTTCTTTGTATGTTACCTAATAACTCGCAAACGCCTGGACTGATTTTGAAAATTATTTCTTTGTTTCAAAGGTCAAGTCGTAAAAATTATCAATTTCAACTTACCAATGTAGTATTTTAAACTTCCTCATAGACGTATATAATTATAGACGAGGCGTGTTGAGGCAAAAGGTGTCTCCAGTTAAATGGCCCCACTTTTAAGATTTTTGGGGCCATTTTGACATTTAAAGTAGGTGTGGTGAAAACAAGATGGCTGACATTTGAAGTATGGTGAAAACCAAGTTGGCGTAACTTTTTCTTGTGTGAAAATATGTTCTGTCAAATCTACGTCGTAGCCTATCTTGAGTTTTGAAATCTTTGCTTCCAGTATTAACACAAGCGCACGGCGAGCACGCCCCGACGGAGCTGCACTACACGTACATATACGTGGCGCACCCGCGCGCAATCACGCACCTCTCCTGGCGGAAGACAAGCAAGTACATGCCCAAGTGAGTTCACTGACCTCTAGTAAAGTTCAAATTCTTTTTCAAATTCAAATTCTCTATTAAACACACATAATAACATACAATAGAATAAACACAATAGAAATACAATAAAAATACAATAGAAAAAACAGTAGAGGACATTGTTTTGTCGTTGTAGGTAAATTGAATCCTGTTGAGAAGACGCAGGATTTGAAGTTAGAGAAATTATAGTAACAATCCACTTTCGAAAAATATTTTAGCTGGTTGGTTGGTTAAATATAATGACATACAGCGCTCCCTACCAGTGGCGAAGGCTGCTTCTCCTTCATAGGGAAGCCGGAGCGTGTATAATAGGTAGGGATTTCTATGAAGGTCTGCAAAAGGTAAGTGACAAGGGAAGCCGATAGGAATGGAGTTATAGGAACCCTTCGCCACTGCTCCCTACATAGACATCTATTGACTAGACCACGCAAGTGTATGTACTTCGCGTGTAAAGAGGAGTAAAATTTACATCCGTCAGCGCCATTTCCTCTCGAATATTATCGGTGCCAAATGTCAAACGAAAACTAAAAACACGACGAGGCGGCGCGCGGCGACGGCCTTTGAATCGTTTACTCGGGGACAGGGAGTTATAGCAAGTATCGTTCCGCAGTAGGTAGAAAAATAATGGCACGCTTGGTTTCTATACAGACGATGAGACTTGCGTGATCTAATCAATAGATGTCTGTTGCTCCCTATCTAATCCTAAGGAAGTGAGAAAACGATCGTGCAATCGACGTTTGGGAAGTATAATACTTGAGTTAGATTTTTACTGTTTAAAATATACTAGATGTTGCTCGCGACTTCATACGCGTAAAAGTTAATTTCGCGGAAACCGTACATTTTTTCGCGATAAAAAGTAGCCTATGTCCTTCCCCGTGGTCTACTCTACATCTGTGCCAAATGTCATCAATATCGGTCCAGTAGTTTTGGAGCCTATTCAATGCAAACAAATAAACAAACAAACTTTTCCTCTTTATTATATTAGTATATATATATTTAAAATTGTTTTATAACAACCTCAGGGGCAGCGTAGGCAACGTGCTGGTGACGTCATGCGTGGACAACATCTGCCGCGTATGGGCGGAGACGTTGCTGCCGGACGACGAGTGGGGCGCCGCGCCGCACGCGCGCTCGCCGCCGCGCCGCCAGCGTGCCACGCACCGCCACAAGCACCGGTTCATGCAGCGGCTCAAGCACATGAAGTGAGTGATCTAGGTTTTAGTGAACTTTGTGAATTATAACTTTTTAAGTATGGAAGACACAGGCGAAAACATCCTGGCGAGGTCTTTTGAAAAATTCTGTGGACGCTTCCACATAGTGTTGCCCAAATCAGTCTTGATCTTGGTCTTGCAGCAAGAGTCTCGCAAGAGTCTCGCAAGTCTCGCAATTACCTATTAGCCTATTGCTATTTATTAAACGTTATTTTAGATCTCAGAACAACGTTATAGAGTAGGTATTACGTTACGTTGTTATATTAAGTTGTTCTAATATCTAAAATAACGTTTAATAAATAGCAATAGGCTAATAGGTAATTGCGAGACTTGCGAGACTCTTGCGAGACTCTTGCGAGACTCTTGCTGCGAGACCAAGACCAAGACTGATTTGGGCAACACTACTTCCACACCACGTCAAATCTGGTCCCGTACTAAGTATCCGAAGAACTTGTATCACAGATACTAGACAATGGAAATATATTATGGTGAATGGTACTATAAAACATCAACAATTGAATTATAGTTGATATGTCAAAACTAATAGTACCATTCATTCGCTCTCACTTAATGTGGCCATTCTAGACCTGCAGATCTGATCACGATTTGTTTGCATGATGTTTGTCTATTTGATGCTATTAAAAGAACCAGACAAAATTGATTATTATTTAAACTAGCTGTAGAATGGCTTATACAGTGTTATATAATACAATATTTTTGATGTGTAAAATCTTTCCTCTCGCTTTCTTGAATTTGTGGGAATGATTTCGTGAAATGGGACGGAAGTGTGTAACAGGACGAAGGAGCGCGCGGTGGTAGAGTTGGCCGTCAGATTCGAATAAAATATTTTAGTATTTAGCTTTTAAAGTTTGACGTTGATTTCTGTCACCGCCTAATGGAAAAGTTTCCGTATCTTTTTGACGTGATAACGTCTTATAAATCGTTGAACGCCAGCTGCACGCACGAAAAATTGTCACGTTCCGCCTGAGTCACGTTCGGCCTGAGCCGAGCGTGCTAGCGAGAGTGCGGAGTAATTGCGATAGAGAGACACGATCAGCTTAAGCGTTCGGCTTGTGATGACGTTATCACGTAAAATTATCGTCCGTAAACCGACTTAAGGTGGTTCGTTTCCTATACAAAAATACAATGGACATTAATTAGGTAATTTCATACTATTACTACATAAATTTATATGCACATCTATTTATTTTGCAATACAATTGTCGCAAAATATATTTAAAATACTTTATTTCACACAGAAGTCACATTTTTATTGAATTTTCGTCAACTTATGTCACTTTTTGTCGAAAATTCAATAAAAATGTGACTTCTGTGTGAAATAAAGTATTTTAAATATATTTTGCGACAATTGTATTGCAAAATAAATAGATGTGCATATAAATTTATGTAGTAATGTATGAAATTACCTAATTAATGTCCATTGTATTTTTGTAAAGGAAACGAACCACCTTAACAGACACCCATATTTTTTATCATATTAGATAATCTTATTAAGCATTTTTGAGATATTTTCATAAAATGTTCATCATATCAATGTCAAACATCAAATGCGACTACTGTAAGGCTCGCTCGTTATTTTTTATTTTAGGACGTGTTTCCAAATCCGACGCACGGCGCAGTCATCGAAACAACCGGGCGCGCCCATACCCACGCTGCCGTCGACTTACAGCGCGCATGACTTTCACAATCCTTATCACGCCACATCGTACACTGGAGGTATATATAGTTTTGTTATTTTTATATTTAGTTACGCAAGTATATTTAGTTGTAAGTACAGAACCAGCTTCCTAAAGAATGTAAAAAATACCTAATAGTGAGCTAGCGCTGTTGCCCGTGTGGAACATAAAGCCTTTGAAAACGTAGCATGTTCGTTGGTGATAAAAAATGTAAAATATTTTTGATATTCGAGTAAAATTTACATTACAAGTTTCTGCGTCTTTCGAACATCAATTGTTTCTTGCGATTCAAATAGCTCCCTGCTCCGTGTAGTGAGAAATAATAAATTAATATATAAATCTGTACTAATATAATAGAGGAAAAGTTTGTTTGTTTGTATTGAATAGGCTCCGAAACTACTGGACCGATTTTGATGAAATTTGGCACAGACATATAGTAGACCACGGGGAAGGAAATAGGCTACGTTTTAATGCGGCAAAATGTACGGATCCCGCGAGATTTCCTTTAGCGTGCACGAATTCGCGGGCAACATCTAGTTATTTCTATGTTTATTGTATATAATACAATCCTTTCCAGGTCTACACTTCCACCTGGCCGCGTCTATCAACGCGGAGACGGACATTCCGCTAGTGCCGTCTCTGTCGGGCGGCGGCCGGTTCATACTCCACTGGCTGCACAACAAAGAGATGCACTTCACGAGCCAAGCCGAAACTATATTGCACGATCTCACTAAAAAGGTAATTACTTATTAGCTCTACTAATAGGCTATTTGACTCATATTTAATTTCATACATTGAAGGAGTATTTCCTTTAGTAAAACGTATTCTAGCGATATCATAAACTAAAAGATAGATTGACAAATGAAGTTGATTTAAAAATAGGTTTCTTTTTTAAATTCTACTGATGAAAACACCTCAAAGTAAATTCCGGCAAGGATGTGACGACATAAACACACTAAAAACATTCGTAGTAGTGAAACGGAACGTGTTTCTCTAAATAAATAGTTCGTGACATGTTATAAAGTAAAGACTTTGACGTTTTGACTAAAGAGTCAAAACGTCAAACGGAACGGCACACCGCTATTTTGTCTGAGCGGACGGTAAAAATAGTACTAGTTAATTATTTTTATTTTGGGTAATGGAACAATTATGAAGCGTTTAGTTATAGCGTTTACATAAATATAAAAAATACAACAACTACCTAAACCTATGATACTGTGTGGACGGTACAGCAATATCCGTATATCGAAATAATAACACGCCTGTACCAACATACATGAAAGACATTTGTAGCGACAGGACTTTACCTACCCATTTTCTTATGTTTCGGTCTTGACTTTTTATACTTTTTTATTCCAGATTTTGGACAAAGAGGAGAATGAAGAAGGATCGAATTCAGATCACACACATCCGGACGGGGAGAATGACATGCGTAGGTTATAAATATTTACTTGAAGTGAAATATAATCTGTGGTTATAGTTTACTAATCAGCTGTTGAATATTTAAGCTAAGTTGTTGGCTTAGGCGTAAGTAGTTGGAGGGCCATGCTTCGATACATATGTGTACATGGGTGGCGGTAATCGCTTGCCATGAGGCGATCCTCTGCCGATTTAAAAAACTAGCTATAAGCCAGTAATAGCTAAAGTGTTGCTTCATAATGTCGCTTATTTCATGCTGCTACGTAGGATCTAGACGCCCGAGCCATCATTTAACTAAAGTGCTATCAGAGGATAACAGTAATAGTGACGAGCAACCAGGTAAATATTGCTAATGTCATTTAACTTAAAACGTGTCTCCCAACGATCCTAAATACATAGATCATTTTTATATATTTTTCCAAATGGAAATAATATGTGGTTCAGCATTGTCGTTTGCAGGAGACGCGTTTTGAATTCGAATTACACATTAATTTACATATGATTAACATTAGAAGTTTTAGTCTGTTGCCTGTTAACTGTCTATTTATACAATATACATTCACACCATAATCATTAATTTATTTATGTGGAAAGTATAAAAGTTTAGGTTTATGTGGAACTATGTATTAGTAACACTAAATAAACAAATTCAATCAACTTTCATAACAAAAGTTATCATGAAAATAATTGTTTGAAGGATGTATGTAAATACTTTGCATCTACATTAGGTAACAAAAATAACCACAAAGTGAACTTGTTTAATTGAACTATGACGTAATAGGCAGCGGCAACCAGAGTCACCCGAGCCTGTCGAACACCACATCTATCAACTCGCTGGCTACGGAAGTGACGTGTACGCACCTACCGGACTCGCTGGATGCGAAAATTGAAGTATTACTGCGGGATTGGCACCAAAGTCCAGATCTGCTGTTCTCTATACACCCCGTGGATGGCAGTTTTCTTATATGGTATGATTTTGTTTATTTCCTTTCTCTTGAGTAATTAGGGGAGTACTGTGAGAGCGCGTAGGGAATTTTTTATGTTTGTTCATCTCGACAGCTATGATATGTGTTATGTGTAACAGTAAATGATATAAATGATTGTGTGTTTTGAATTAGTAGACCGAGCCTCCATCTAAGCGACTACGCCCCCACACAAATACGCCACAGTACTAGTAGTTGCTAGAGCGATCGTGGATTTTTTAAACTTATTTTCAAAACTAACGGTCCACGCGGGATGTGTATTGTGTAACAAATGTCAAATATGATAGTTATTTATGAAAATATATTTTACCTAAACCGTTGCAGGGTATGTGAATGGCTGGACGAGCTGCAAGTGGGTGCGATCAGACAGGCGCAAGTGTCGTTCTCTGCGCGTATACCCAGCGCGTTCCCGCTCGGCGACGCGACGACGATGTGCACGCCCGCCGCGCTGTACCACGCGGCCGCACAGCCGCTGTACGTACGGCACCGGACCAAGCCAGTCACACCAGGTATAGTTATAACCATCAGAAGAAGTATTAAAAATAATCCCAAATTCAATCAACTTAATGTAACAACATACGTGTCATTCGAAATTAACAAGCAATTCACTTGTTTGGAATATAACATAGCGTATGACAAATGAATTGTTGATCGTCGCGATCGGTACGCCGCCATTTTTGAGTAAATTTTACAGATTTGTTAATCAAGCTAATGACGAAGTGAGGAAACTGCTTTGTCAATTTTATCCAAAGGTTACGACACCCCCTGGTTGTTGACATTATTTATTTATTTTGGAAACCCGGACTGTGGTTGTCATATTTTGTGTGTGAGAGAGTAGCGTCATACATACATAAAATATGTTATATTCTAGGCAATAAGTAAATAAATTACTTAATTTCCATATCGCTTTTTTGATCCTTATATTGTTAATTTCATTAGCGGGCCAAAACCAACAGGAGACAGTTACAACGCCTTTGGCTAGCGTGCAAGAGGAGAAGGAAGAAAACGAATGGCCCCAGAACAATGAGAACGTGGAAACGCAAGAAAATGGTAATTAATATTTTACGTAAATACGCAGCCACATTCCTTTTTGTACATTAATTAGGCAAGCTGTTTTAATTTTTTTTTCTTTTTAAGATACCCGAGAAGATGGCATAAACGATTTAAAACGTAAAACCAGCGTAGCCACCGAAACCGCAGACGACAACCAAGATGGCGACGTATTGGAAAGTACGCCCGTCATTTCCATGGTCACTAACCATACCAACGGAACATTGAACTTGTGGCAGCTAACTTTCGACGACAAATCGAAATTCTCACAGGTATTTGAACACAAGCCCCGCAAAGGCTTAAACTTAAACCCCCTTACTAATAAACGCTGTATGAGCTTTGAATAGTTATACAGTGTTTTGTCTTCTTCACTCGAATATATAACTATTCAAAGCTTATACAGCGTTTATTAGTAAGGGGGAAAGTGGAGTATCGGTTTTAATTACAGGACCGTCTTAAGTCCTTTAAGTTTATAAATTGTCCGAAAATCTGTGCGTAATGTGCCTATCTGTCCCAACACGATGCAAAATTTCATATTATTGTCTAGGCTCTTATTTTATTTTGTATGTTTAATTTTTTTTTTTACATGTTCTCATAGGTGTTATCTATCGGACACGCGTCGCGGGCGTCTGGACACAGGTTTAGAGTAAACGACATCACGTGCCATCCAGTATTACCACTGCTACTTACAACAAGCCATCACAACATATCGGGTAATTCTTACTTCCTTACTAATGTCTGGATGCTTGTTACACTTTCACGCAATAGTTGAACGAATTTTGATTAAGTTTGGCATGGTAGTATTTTAGACTCTTAATTAACACATAGGTTACTTTGACATATAAGATTCTGGCGAGTTTTTTTTGCACACACACTCGCGGGCAATATCTAGTTTAAATTTTTTTAGTTTCACATTTTTACTGTTACAAAGTTGGTGAATTTGAAAAGTTAACCAAAAAAAATTTTTTTTTTCTTTTTATTTCCTTTATAATGATGAAGCTGTATCTGCACCTTCGTTGTAAATACAGACTCTTTAATAGGTCACAGAGAAGCTCAGGTATTTAACAGAACAAGACATTGTTTTGTTTTGTTTTTTTTTTTTATTAAAAATTATAAATGATTCTCCATAGATTCCGAGCGCGGCAACGCTACAGCGGAGTCGGCGGCGGCGGGCGGTCTCTGTTCCGAGCTGATCATGTGGCGTGTTGAGTGCGTGGGCCCGCTCGGAAAGTCGGGCGGCGTGGCGGAACTGGCCAGGGTCAACTCCCCCCATCTGTCAGCGTTTAGCAACGTCGCGTGGCTGCCGACGCTACTGCCTAGGTACAATAATGGTGCTCAGCTTGTACTTACTCTCAAAGTTACTAGTTTTGCAATCGTTGCTTCGGAATTAAAACAGCCAAGTTACACTCATTTATCTCCAATAATTTTTTAATTTTGCAATCGTTGATTCGGAATTAAAACGGCCAAGTTACGATCATTTATCTATCTCCAATTATTTTTTATAGCATCCCCCTTTTTAAGTATGTATAAAATTTTTGTTTCATTTTAGCTCAACCTTGGGAAACTTATCAAATTCGCCGTCCGCGTGCTTCGTGGCCAGTGACGGAGAGAGTTTACGTCTTTTCCAAGCGGTCATCGATGCCAGGACGTTGTTGGCTGAAATCGCCACATCAGAAAGACGACATAAAGACGTTTTGGTAATTTTTAGAGATAGATTCGGTTCAGGCCTTTTGGTCTTTCCACCAGTTTCGGTCGGACAAGAATTTTAATACTGTGTCTTAACATATAGTCTTAATCAATATTGGACACATCATTTTTGCTACTCCAATACATTGCATATTTACTTCAAATATAGACATTACACCTCATTATGAACAAGCAAGATGACGGCATAATACAGTATAATTATGACATTTGACTGCATTTCATGTTATTACATGAATTACTATGTCAATGAAGGTCAGCGTGCCAGGCAGGAACAATTTATTTATTTAACACACATACAACTATCATTAGTAATGATAGTTGGATTTTGTCTGTATTGATTCATTACAGACAAAATCCAATTCGATAGCGTAGGAAAGCAAATTCATATTTTACATTATACATTTTAAAAAAAAGACAGCTGCGTAACGTAACGTTAATGAAAGAGATTTGTATGAAAATTTTAGCAGCTCCCATACAATTAATATTCGATGTCGCTACGTTCACGCAGCTTTCAGTTGTTCCTGATAGGCGTATGTAATGTACGGATGCTCTTACATGTGCGCGATGACGTCATAAAACGTGAAATGTTCATCGCAGAGTAACGCAAGCGACGCGGATTCCGTATCGTCCGCCTCGTCTATCGCGTCCGGCGGCGACGGCACGGACTTGCCGCTGCACGAGCGCGTGCGCATCGTGTCGCAGCAGTCGACGGCGCGGCCCGGCGCCATCATACAGCTGCACGCCATCGCCGACGCCGCGCACGACTGGCACAACACGCAGCTGTTGCACGTGTTCCAGGAACAACTCATCACAGGTACACTAAAGCCTTGTTTACACAAGAAGAGTTTATCGTACGATTAGGGCGGGAATATCGTATCATATTCTCGTATCCGAGAACTCGCCATACGATTCTCACCTTCAATTGTTTACATGATGATAAAAACTCGCATCAATCCAGCGATTGTCGAATACGAGTCTCGAAGGCGATAATGAGAGTAGACAGTTCCCTATTCACACACAGTTTATTCTAGAAGAGTTTAGGAGGCGACAATTGCCTTTCGTCCGGCGAAACTCGTAAAGGTTTTTACACTATGCGAGAATATTCTCGCCTGATATTGTCGCCTGCACGCGTTCGAGAAACTCTTCTTGTATAAATGAGGCTTTGTGCGCGATCCTCGGGCGTATGAACGACTCTCGCGCGACGTTGCTGCTGTGTGGCGTGTGAGCAGCGCGCACGCGGCGAGCGCGCTGCGACTGACGACCAAAACAGTAGCGGGCGGCGGGACCAGTTGGCAGAGGGGTAAGAATGCGCCGCGAGCGCCGCGTGCGCGCTGCACACACGCCACACGGTGGCGAATCGCGATGCGCGCTCAGAGGCATGGCGCATGAGGGGGAAGCCTTACGAATATACACACCACGCCTACGCCTAGAATATTGCGTCCGGAAGTGTGACATATTGTAGTTATTCAAAATTTTGCTATGTAAATTAATATTTGCAATTAAAATATTTTTCATTTTAAATATTCTGTAACTGATTAATGTAATTTAATTCTCAGGAGAGCGCACCACAAACGATACAGAAGGATCGGACTCTGGCGTGGATGCATCAGGAATCAACACCATAACCGAAGCGGGTCTCGAAGCAATTGTGGATCTGCGTAAAGCTGCCGTATTCAACGAGCCCTTTTATATCGTGGTGTTAGAACGGACGGACGGAGGATCCACGGTTCATATGTGGCGGTTGAATGTCTCGTCTCAGGCGGATCTTGCAGGTTCGCTTTCTATAAAGTTACAAGGCTTAAATAGTTTTTTGTACGCCTTTACGTTAAATTGAGCCATTAGGGTTTTAAAATTGTTTTTGTATTTGCGTGCTAATGTATGTGTTATGCGTTTTACTTATACTGTTGAGTCGTTTAGGTCAGCTATGACGTCACTAGTGGCTCTAGCGGAAGACCGGCGCTGAGTATGCCTTAGGTATGCCAGCTCATGACGAGCTCGAGCCAATAATATTCACATATGTAGCTGCAAATAAACGTTTATTATTATTAAAAGTACAGTTTATTTTGTCAGACAATTTTTTATCTCGTTGTTGTTTCTAATTTTTTATATACTTTAACGTAATGTAATAAGATAATCTACTTTAAAATAACCAATGAATTTTGTATAAACAGTTAACAGTCTAGTGGCGATGCGTTACATTACCCCGTTACATATAAATGTGTTTTCAGATGACATGACGAACAGCATGATGTACGTGCCGGACAGTGCGCTCGTGCAGGAGGAGGAGGGGGAGTCGCGCAAGAACTCCATGTCCGTGGACGCCGACGGCCCCGCCCCCGTGCACACGCACTCGCACCTCTCTATATCCACTAAGAAGGTATCATTCATATTTGTGAAGTCTACTGCAGTAACTGATCTTAATGTCGTGTACACTTGATTTGTTTCAGTCTCTTCCTTTGTTGAAATGATTATTTTTTGCATAATTATATCATCATTGCATATTATTTAAAAAACTGTCATGGACTTTCAGAAAGCACTCTAATTTTTTTGGCTATTTGACGTCTAAAGTAACTGCTCTATCTACTCCGGATCTAGCGCTAAATACTCAAATACTTTAAAGGCTTGTAAACTGGCTGATGATGATACATTTTGCAGGTATGCGAATGCCCATTGTCACTGCCCGACGGAGTGGACGTGGTCCACGCGACGCCGGCGGCGGGCCATCTCAGCTCTGCGTCTATATACCCCGCCTGTCTTGCGCCGTACATACTGGCCACCGCGTGCACGGATAGTACGTTGAGGTATTTAAATTCTGATATTAAACTATATGTTATTGCAGTTGTACTGTACATTGTATGGAACTTTTTGTTACGGCAAATATCTCGGTTCTCGAGTGTACCAGTCGATCTGCAAAAATCGTTGGCAAAATCTAGTATTGCTTTATTCCTATAGCTGTCTATATAAAAGTCCAATAAAAAATGGAAATATGCACCAGAACAATATAAAATGTGATGTACTTTTCTAGATTTTGGAAATGTCATGTTACGAAAAAGGATAATGATGAGCTAGAATACTCGTGGAAAGAATGGGAAATGATGAACAAAGATCAAGAATCTACTATTGATATACCAGGTACAACTTTCGAAGAAATCTAAATTCATAGTTATAAAAATACTACATACTTTTACTAATACTACTACTTAAGTTTTTTAAGGAGCCATTTATGTATAGTTAATAAACATTTTTAATACAGGTCAGCCACTGCACATAAGCGCTGCGTACTCGGGACGCATTGCGTGCGCGTACAAGTGTGGGCGTTCGTTCACGCGACCAAAAGGCTCAGCGGTTAGCATGGGCGGCATGGGTTCGAGTTCGAGTAGCGCGACGGACGCTCGCTTCGTAAACCTTTGCGTGTGCGTATACGAGTGTGAAAGTACTGGCGGTGCGGAATGGCTTCTAGAAGATACGATACCACTGCGGAACGTCAGTTTGCCTCGAGTCGGACTTTGCACTGATACGCAGATTGATTTGTCGTATCTTAATGATACATCGTTTATGCAGAAAAAGCAGCGTATTAATCAGGTTAGCAGTTTAAATATATATTATTAACATCAATAATTTTAAATTAATGATTATCACAGACAAGTAAGTAAAGTTTATTTCTCATCAATATACATAAAAACGCACAAATACAAAATAATTTAAGAAGTAAGTGTTCAGTGGATTGATACCTGAAGTAAGAGGTTCCTGTGTCTCAGATTACCAACATTCCACACTATGCAGTGGTCACTATTCTAAATAAATCACTTTTAATACAATAAATAAGCTTATAAACATTATTATGAAAGAAACAAACAACTGTTTGATAAAATATAAAAATGTGAGGGTTGGCATAATCTTTTACATGTTATCATTTACTACGCGCAAACGATTGCTTGTGGTCCAAGTTATGAGCTCCAAGGATGGATCCAAAACTAATGGCAGAGCTGTATTTATAAAAGCTATAAATGCCTTACGTCTAAGCAGTTTTTTTTTGTGGCTGAGAAACATTTACATATTGCAATTTTAACTTTGTCTTCTTACATTCTGAAGCCCAATTCTTGTAACTATTTGTGGTCAAAATCCTGTTTCGGTTAGCGTGCTATCTTCCTCGCTCACGCAAGATAGACGCGTGTGTGAATGCGATACCGCCCCGACCGAAACAGGATTTGATTATTAGACTCAAAAGTTATATGCAAACTTGTAATAATTCAAAAACTCTACTATTTTGTAGGTCATACAAACTCTATCGTCGGATGACAGTCGTAACAACCGTAACGGTGAAGGAGACACGGGCAAATCCGCGGGTCTGTTAGCCGTACCTTCATTCAGCACGTTGCAGTCGCTGCGTAAGAGTATCATGGAGAACGGAAACACCTGCCCGTTAACTCAGAAACATTTGGTTCAGTTGGACTGGGTGTCCAAAGAAGACGGCTCGCATATATTGACAGTAGCAGTGGGTTCCAGAGTTCTGTTGTTCACGCCGGTATCCAGTGATCTTGCTCAAGCTAATCTCAAGGTTAGGTTATACCTTCATTACATGCACGGAGAATAGAGGTAAGGAGGACCATCTCGTATATTAAAAAGTGTCCGTTGAAAGTAGTAGTCCCTAGTAGCGAGTGGAAGAATTTTAAAAAGAGCGCATGGCCACAATTTATTAGAGTAACTAACCAATAACTAACTTTCAAATAACTTCACTCCATCTCTTATTGCTAACTTCATATCGTACTCTCTTCTGACTCTAGCGCCATTATGGCCAGTTTTGGAACTATTATTTGGTTACTTTTGTCGGACACTTTTTAGCTTTTCTGCCCTAGAGAGATGGTCCTCCTTACTTCTATTCTCCATGATTACATGGCATGTTACTTTTTTATTATGATGAAACATACGTCTGATATTTTAAAGTTGTCCAACATACTTTGTCTTCATGAAAGCAGCCGTATTTCGTATATCTATACTCTATATAAATAACTCTTATTTAATGTTATAACGAATTATTACTTTTTGTTTTATCTACAACATTAATGATATATTTAAGAATGATGACTTACATTTTCTATTTCTAACATATGGAATTGATTAACAGGCTATGAAGGAATCTATAAACAACAATAGACCGATCCTCCGCAAGGCCTCCTCCCTAGCAGCCCCACTATTCATAGAAGAGATTAGATGGATGCAACTACGACGCATAGAGTTGAAAACTGCAGACGGTCTACCGCCATTACCTATGCAGATATCCTGGGTCAGAGACGGCATATTCGTAGTGGGCATGGATTCCGAAATGCACGTGTACTCCCAGTGGAAACCGGAAACCCCGCAACTGCCTTCCGGTCAAGCGAGTAGCCAGGTAAATAATTATTTTGTCATATAAAGTAATCCAACCATTTTCTACCCACACATTGTGTTTCGCCGATTTTTGCTTAACTTGCCGACGGAGTAATGTGCTGGTCTCATGGTGCAGGTTTCCATGGAAGGCGATAATCGCTTGCTACTCAACTTGTTTGCAGGATTCAATATAATACAATGACTAATCCCTGTCCAACCGTGTCGTTCGTGCTCGGAATAGCTTGCCAATAGAGGATGTATTGCAGCCCAAAATTTAAACCAGTTTAAGAACAGACTTGACTGATATTTAAAAGAAACTGGTAGAAAACGAATTAATTAGATATTTAAAAACATATCAGTGCCTGTCTGATTAAATAAAATAATAATAATATGTACATATTACAATAATTTTTATCAGGACGTAGAGGATGGAGGCGAGAGCCGCGCGCTCCGCGACTCGGACCTGCGCGTTTCGGCACCGCACCTGCAGCGCGTGTCGTCTATCAACCTGCAGCTGTTAGAGCGAGACGCAAGACGGCGGAACAAGACGCAGCCGGATCAGCCGCAGGTATATATTCTCCATTATATCACACAGTACATGAAGAACAGGGCGTGTCTTTCAGCCTGCAATTCGGACCTGATGGTTTGTAGATCCTACATAACTATCTATCAGAACTTGTACATAATAGCATACGTATCGAAAAGATAAAATATACATTTTTCATTTTTGTGTAATACAGTCATACAACATTAAACCAAAACTATATTCACAAAATTAAAGTACCTGACAAAAAAATACAATGGAAGGTACAATGAAATATTATTATGTAATTGGACTTTCCGTTTCAGCCCTTACTGGACTACATGCCAGACTTTGGACTGTTTGAGGCGTCGCAAATGGCGTGTCCCGTGTTGCCGCAGTACCATCCCAAACAACTTATGGAGTTGCTCAATAGCGGGAAGATAAGATGGGTGAAAGCTATCCTTGCGCATTTAGTCAGGTAAGACATTTAATAGTTTTACACTATTTACAACATATTGTATAAACGATTTATTTAAATGAACGAGATATTTGCTACCATAGTAAAAATGTTCGAAATAATATCCCCTTCAACATCATAACAATTTTTTGTTGACCGACACAAATTGAATTATTTTACAGACAAAAACTTTCCTATACTACGTTTTATAATATTAGTTAGCCAAATGATATTTCTAAGCACTTCTCTGTCCTTTTTTGTCAATTAGTAGAGACAGATTTTGTTTTTACTTCTAATAGAATTTATTGAATGTAACTGTTCTGCAGGTGTATAGGTGGCACATACACAAGTCGCAGCTCACAAGGCGACGAAGACAGTTTGTCGAGACAGGTAAGTAGTGCTACAAATAACGCACATGACAGATGTGTGTCGCTTCTGCTTTAGGATCCGTAGTGTTGATCTATTTGATATCAACCAAGATCGGTCAAACACACAACCTCTATTTTTACTCCAGAACACTACAAATGATTTTCATATTATTTACAAAGAGGATACAAAAGTGTCAATAAAAAAAAAACCACAACAATAAGTCAATTTCATATATGCCTATGTAAATCTGTTAAAAAAAACATTTTTAAGCACGTTACAAAGAATTATAATAAAAAATACCTTTAAAGTTTTAACCAAAATAAAGTGAGAAAACATAAAACGACACTTCTAAAAGAAATGTTTACGACACGACACGCATACGACGTGACTTTATTCACTCTACAATGAGCATGTCTACGCTACAATCACAGCTAAAGAGCACCTAAATGCTAAAACTGAATGCACCAAATCATAGCTTTCCCCAGATCGCAATTACGACCGCAATTTGACACAGCGCTCGTGGTATGGCACAAACGTTTAGACTTAAGCCTCATTTACACAAGAAGAGTTTCTCGAACGGGTGATGCAGGCGACAATGTCAGGCGAGAATATTCTTGCATAGTGTAAACAACCTTTGAAGGCGAAAATCGTATAGCGAATCTCGTATACGAGAATATGATACGATATTCTCGCCCAAATCGTACGATAAACTCTCCTTGTGTAAATCAGGACTTAGGCCGAGGCCACAATACTGCGTTGCGACGACGCATCGCACAAAAGACGTCATCCAATTCTTGTAAATTGTATTGCAATGCGATGTGTTTTTGACGATGCGTCGTCGCAACGCAGTGTTATGGCCTCGCACTAAGGGTCAGTCCACACTGAAATGTGACGCGGTACGGCATTTTGAGGATAGCTATTCAAAATTGAACGTTATTCACTTCACAAGAAGATACATGTTTCATTGAAAGAGGTCGAATTTCGGGATGCAGCTCGTTACGCAGCGTGGCGCCTCTCACAATATTTTTGTGACACAACACAAAAATATTGTAAGAGAGTGATATGTGACAGCAAAATGTCATTGACATTCCTATTCTTATTTGAAACGCATTGTGTCGCTATCTTAAATTGAAATCAAATGTCAATTAAGGCAAATATATATTGTCCTCAATTAAGTTACCTCTAACTTAATTATAACTTAATGAAGCCCACCTTTGTACTTACTAACTACAAATGTAGTGAATATAATAAATAAATATACGAACATTTTGCACAATCACACCACATTTTGTATAAACCATACATCATATTTACCTCGAACGTCCAAATGGGCCTCCACGTCACGCATGTGTGTTGCAGCGCGGCTGGTCCCGCTCACGCACGCTGTCCGTCTCCTTCGCCGCCGGCGCCGCGTCGCCGCTAGATGGCGTCGCACAGGTAACCGCTTCTCACCATTTGCACTATGCATATTTGTTGTTATATCTTAAAGCCATAGCATACGGCGTATTTTAAACGTTTATGGAACGCACGCTTACGGCGCCGTAGATTCCGATTGTTGCACATACAAATTCATTAAAATCTCGTTTGAAGTGCGTATACGCGCGTTCAGTGGGGTAAGCAGGAACATTTTGCGATTTCGTTACGTGTACGTAAACGAGAAATATGAGGAATATTGTATGAAACATTTTGTTACTTTTACGTCCACTAGAGGCGCTTTCATGTTTTTCATACAACATTTCTCGCTTACGTACACGTAACGATACCGCAAAAAGTTCCTGCTTGGGGTACTGCTCGTCCTCAGCGCGTTTAAAATACGCCGTGTGCTATGGCTCTTAAGTTTTTTTTAAGGGCTGGTTAACCCTTAAGTGGCTATCTATTCTCTTCAGACATGGACGATTGCAGCGCTGCTAGATGTGAAGGTAACCTAATTATTTATTAGGTTACCTTCACATCTAAGCGGCAGTACGCAATACGTATCTTATTCGTTTATTACAATAATAATTATTCGTCGTGCATCAGTATCAAATTATCTTTACAATGTGAAATTGGATTGGCAAACAATGGCATTTATATTATGAAACCGTAATTCTGATATATAAACCTCATAAAATCATTCTGGCTGGATCATTAAAGCGTATTCACATTACGAGATACGATATGGCTTATCGCGTCCGATAATGACAGGAACACGAGAAATACATGACTTGTATATGTTTCAATATAAAACATATACCTGCCTCTCACATTATCGCCCGCGATATCGTATATAAATCGTATAGCGTAATGTAAAAACGCTCTTACAGATGAATGGCATGATTTTATTGGCAATAGACAAACACTTGATTCACCAGGCTTTAAAATATATACAGATCAAAATTTCACCAATGTGCTCTTATTTGCATGTTGGACTTTGTTATCAGTATATCACTAAATAAAAACTGAAAAGAACCTACAAAAAATGTAATATATCGTATAACATACTTATAGTAAGAACCTTTTATATACATACTAGCAAAGTTTACGTTAGTATTTATTGATCGTGACTGTACATTCCAAACTTATACATTTTATAAAAGGATTATTTCATACTTAGATAACAGAAGACGTACAGTTGGACTACGCCGAGTTGACGTCTGTGCCGCCCCTACCGTTATGGACTCTGCTAGTGGCAGATAAGGAGTCTGCACACCATCCGTCCACTATACAGGAAGCCAAGGTTTGTTGAGATGTTTGTGTGAATAGATAACGGAAGACGTACAGTTGGACTACGCCGAGTTGACGTCTGTGCCGCCCCTACCGTTATGGACTCTGTTAGTGGCAAATAAGGAGTCTGCACACCATCCGTCCACTATACAGGAAGCTAAGGTTTGTTGCGATGTTTGTGTGAATAGATAACGGAAGACGTACAGTTGGACTACGCCGAGTTGACGTCTGTGCCGCCCCTACCGTTATGGACTCTGCTAGTGGCAGATAAGGAGTCTGCACACCATCCGTCCACTATACAGGAAGCCAAGGTTTGTTGAGATGTTTGTGTGAATAGATAACGGAAGACGTACAGTTGGACTACGCCGAGTTGACGTCTGTGCCGCCCCTACCGTTATGGACTCTGTTAGTGGCAAATAAGGAGTCTGCACACCATCCGTCCACTATACAGAAAGCTAAGGTTTGTTGCGATGTTGCGATGTGAATAACATAATTTTTATTATTTATTACACTGTAAAACGAGAGTATGTGTGTAATTAGATTTTTACTTATATGCATGCGGATTTTAAAAATATACGTAAGAGATATATGCATAAGGATTTTAAAAATATACGCATTGACATCATAACCAAAAGGTCATTAAAGTTCTTAAAAATAATTTAGTGAATAATTCAGTATCTACTCTTAGTTCTTCTTTACATTTGCCTTTCTAAAATGCATTTTTAAATACTTCGTGTTACGATACTCTACAATGTTTTATTATAGCAAGAATGTCATATTTTAGGACTACAACGAACTATTCGAAGGCACGATGGAGGTAGACGACCTAGATGCGATGCTACTCGGAGAAGAAGAGGGAGTAGACCGTAGGCCTTCAATGCCAGAAAGGCAGCCGCTGTCGCACTTTGGACCTAGACAAGGTACGTTTCTCAAATTCATCATGGCGAATACTACACGCCCGATATTAAAAACAAAATTTAAACTGTGATCCAAGGTATCGAGTGTGTAGTATAGCGAGTCATAGATCGTAATACGGATCGCTCACATATATAGATAAATATCGAACGTGTACCATTCGCCCAAGGATATACAATAATGTGGCGTCATAGTTTTAAAGCGTATAAGCCATATACGTATTTCTTTTTTCTTTTTTTTGGATTATGCAAACAAGCTTATGTGAGCTTTATCAGCTCTGCAACTCCACTGAGTTGGTACACTTAGCATCCTCTGTTTTTTGATATGTTGAATTTTGTTGTATACATATTATATTGAACTACATAATATTTACTAAGTTCGAGCTTCCTTTATCATACACTAGATGTTGCCCGCGTCTTCGTGCGTGCAAAAGTTAATCTTGCGGAAACCGTACATTTATCCGCGATAATAAGTAGCCTATGTCCTTCCCCGTGGTCTACTCTATATCTCTGCCAAATTTCATCAGTAGCGGTCGAGTAGTTTCGGGGCCAAACAGGGCAAACAAACAAACTTTTCCTGCCTATTCAATGCAAACAAACAAGCTTTTCCTCTTTATTATATTAGTATAGATAAAATGTATCACAGGTCGTATGCTCTCCCGTCTCCTCACACACACCCACTTGCCCGGGCTGAGCTCGCTCGACCAGATGCACCTGCTGGCGCTAGCGGACACCGTGTCGACGTGCGACGCGGACTTCACCGAGCGGTTCGCGGCCAACGCACGCACGGACAGCGCGCCCGCTGCGTCGCAGGATTTGGTGCCTGGTGAGTTATTAGTGTAGGTGACAATAGAGATGATGACTACATCTAAAATATTAAGTTTCATTAATATACTCAGAAATATTGAGGTATTATTACTTGGTAAATGTAAAAAAATATAATATATTTTATGTGTAGTTTAGTAATTAGATACATCTAAATATCACAAATATATTTATATTTTCAAATATGTCCCTGCGGCCGTATCCTTCATACACTTTAACCTAGGCGTGACATCACAACAACTTTAGTATGGAGCGTTTTCACAAGACTTGCGAAACTTTGTATACAAATCGCTGTACCTTAGAAAATAGTGACTTGATATACGGTTTCTTCTGAGAAGTTACTCATATTTAGGAGTACTATTCATTTATGCAATAAAAAATTTAGTCATCTAGCCTTTTAAATAGCCTGTTGTAGCTTGTAGGAAAAAGTGCAATTAAACTTCATATAAAATAACGATCTCGGTTTGTAAAAAAAATGTATGTACTAAAAAATGTTAATGTTTTCTCATGGCTTTTTTGGCTACGTATTACACTTTAAAGCCATCGCCATTTTAAATTCCCAATGCCCTTTTAAACAACTTCTATAGCTCTTTATGTATCATACAGATTCACTGGACGATTGTGGTCTTCGGTTCCTACTTGCCATGAAGCACTACGGCTACCTACAGCGCTGCCTGCCGCTAGCGCAGCGGGCCGCGTTACAGCGCACAGGCGTTGGCACCTGCAACCTCGTGTGGGCATTCCACTCCGAGACTCCTGAACAGTTGCTAGCGTTGTTACCGGGATATGCCAAGGGCCAGCCCAAATGGTCGACGATGAGAGAGTTAGGTTAGTATTTAAATATAAATGTTCCCCGCGACTTCGTACGCGCAAAAGAAAATCACGCGAGAATCGTACCTTTTTCCCATTCCTAATTGTAGATAAAAAAAAATAGCTTACGTTCTTCAAAATCTGCATAACAATGGTTAGTAGTAAAACTAATCAAACATTGATGACTGTTTTACATTCGGTAAACCTTTAGTCAGTATTTCATTTTAGTTACCAAAAAGAACATAACATATTTAATAGATAAAAAAAAAAATATTTAATTTGTTTTGTATTTCTAATGAATTTAATTACGTATGTATACGTAATTAAATTCATATAAACGTGTATGTACACGTAAATTACGTATCAATTAGAAGTGTAACATATTTTAGGTGTGGGTTGGTGGGTGCGCGGTGAACTATTACGCACGTGCGTCGAGCGTATAGCGCGCGCGGCGTACAAGGAGAAGTCGGACCCCATGGACGCGGCACTTCTGTACCTGGCTATGCGCAAGAAGACGCTGCTGTGGGGATTGTTCCGGTCTATGCGAGATGAGAAGATGACTGCGGTAAATTTGTTTCTAATTTTACATTATGTTGTATTTAGAACAAAAAGGGTTTTTGTTCTAGGTTTAGACATATGAGTTACTGCTTATGTGAAGACGTTTAAGCAGAAAAAAATTGGTATATGAGAAAATAAATTTCGCCGCTTAGGCCTATTATTAAATGATTTGAAAACGCAAGTTTTTAGGTATAAAATCACGTACTAAAATTTTCGGTAATTTTAACACCAAACGTTATAATGTCTATTATAAGAGAAACGTGGGGACTTTACACGTTAATTGCCAAATATAATATAATGTGAGAAGGGTCCGTACGGTCAAAGAGTACATATCTGTAAGTGAAGAGGAATCAGATGTATGAAACGTTCTAAGCAATAAAAACTCTATTTACCAGTAATAAGGTGCAATTTCACTCGCGGCGGAAATCAATGCGAACTCGTTTAGATGCCTACATAATTGTTCAATGTGCGTGTTTCAACCTTCGCTGTGAACTACGATTCATATTTCGTTACGGATGCGCGAGGCGCGCGGGAGTAGACGACGGGAGTAGTAGGGCTGTCGGCGCGGGCGACGCAGACGCAAGCAACCGGAACGTAAATGCGTTAGCGTGCGCGTCGCTGTTCGCTAGCGTGCGAGCCCCTACTGATTATAGCCGTCGGCGGCTATCTCGCGTTTCAAATCTACTGCGCGGAGTGACACAGGCCTGGTACTGTTATGTAGCTTAACAGTGATTTTGTATGAATTTGTGGCAGAATAGTCTATGCCATTAAATTCGTCTATTTATTCGAAGGTAAAGGCATTCATTAGTAGCATTTTTTACACAGTTCTTCGCAAACGACTTCAACGAAGATCGATGGAGGAAGGCAGCTTTGAAGAACGCTTTCGTACTTCTTGGAAAACAACGCTTCGAGCATGCCGCAGCTTTCTTCCTGTTAGGTGGAGCGTTGAAGGATGCTTTGGAGGTACAGTTACACTATTTTCAAGTAATCATGCCCCGTCTTCTTAAAATGTTTGTAGACTGTGGCCCTGCGTTCCCCTTTTCTTTGCTTGGTGTTGTGGTAATGTTCAACTTGTAGAAACCCCAAAGGAAGATCTCCGACCGAACGAAATAGTATGATCGGTCAGGCCGAAGACCACTTGTAGTCATTTCATCTAATGTATATACAGGATGTCCCAGAAGTCGACGTCGTCCCTTCGAA
This sequence comes from Glaucopsyche alexis, assembly GCA_905404095.1. Lineage (NCBI taxonomy): Eukaryota > Metazoa > Arthropoda > Insecta > Lepidoptera > Lycaenidae > Glaucopsyche > Glaucopsyche alexis. Next base: position 7,583,512 of record FR990058.1, read on the forward strand.
GGCTGATAGACCAGCTCATGACTCACCAGAATATCGTAATATGACCTTAGTAAAAAATCTTTAGTTTTCGAGATATTGGCACTTTTAATAATTTCTTAAAAATTACACCTCATGTCAGTTTTAGACTGCCGCAACTACAATTTCCCGTATTGTGGGATACAAATTTGTATTGCGGAATCCTGACTAGTTCTGCTATTGACCACGGTTATAAACAAAGCTAATAGAGTTTGAACTTTGTAGAAAAAAAGAAAACTTTTCCCTAATCGTGATTTCAAAAACTTTTTCTCCTAACTTTCACTATCCATACTGAACAAAAAATACACCACACTAACCTGGGTTGTTACATTAAAAAGTTGCTCATTTTATGTAGTTTTTAAAATTTTTTAAAATAGTTGCTATTAAACTACGTCAAAATTTTTTTTTGCTATTTTAAGTGCACAGAGAACACATTTTGAATGTTTTTCTTTAGTTAGAATTTCGCACAAAAACACTCGTTACATTGAAATCAGCCAGATGTTTACTTAAAAATTGTACGTTGAAGTTAATTAATTAATTAATTAACTTAATTCATGCTTACTAAACTTAGAAACTAAACAGAATACAAGGATTTTTTTTAAACTGTAAGGAGAAATGCAAAGAAGGAGAACACATTAATAATATCATTTAATGAGTTAGACTCATTAGAGTGAGAGTAGGTGACGACACGCACGTCTTTTGTTTGTTCTATACATGAGATTGTTTATTAGTTACTAGTACGTTACGCTATTAATGTGCATCGTTTTGTTATTTTCTTACTTTTAACGGATTTACTGATAAGCCTTCGAAGGGACGACGTCGACTTCTGGGACATCTGTATAGCGCCGAACTACAGAAACTTCGATAGCGCGATATATTGTGGCGCTGATTGGTCCGCCACAATGTAATTCATGATAGCCTACTACTTAAGTAATTATAGCTTGTAGTACAACCTAACCCTTAAAACGTTAAAAAAAAGTATTAACAACATTATGTACGAGCAGTTTTAACTTTTCAGCTTCTTAAAGGTTTGTCTTTATAGTGATGTTTGTTGTGAAGGTACTTATAACGCGACTCGGCGACTTACAACTGGCAATGATAGTGGCACGCCTGTACGACACTGACAGCAATTTACCCTCGAGCCTCAAGAAGTTGCTCATGGATGAAATATTGGGGTAAGACAAACGTGATTCACTCAGTCGTGTTATATTTTATATGTCACTAGATGTTGCACGCGAATTTAAGCGCGCAAAAGGAAATCCCGCGGTAACCTTTGATTTTGCTGCGATAAAAAGTAGCCTATCCTTCCCCTTGGTCTAATCTATATCTGTTCCAAATTTGCTCCGAATGGTATTAATGTTTCTTCAATCTGTCATTTATGTCGATTCTTTGGTGTTCCTAGGGTGCGCATGCTAAGCCTGCTGTGTGTAAAAATCAAAAATAATGTTGTAAACTATTACAGAGGCGAGGAGGAGGGCGAGGGAGAGTTGGACACGGACCGCGCGCACCCCGACCCGTTCGTGCGCTCCATGGCGCTGTGGGAGCTGCGGCGGTACGGCGACGCGCTGGACACGCTGCTCGCGCCCGCCGGCCGCCTGCACGGCGCGCCGCTCGAGCCCGTGCCCAGCGTGTTCAACTTCTACGTGTACCTGCGCACGCACCCGCGCCTCAAGCGGCACAACATGCCCGCGCAGGTGAGGACCTATAGTAGCTACTTTAACTGAGTTAAGAGTGCAGTGTGTTATCAGTGCAAATGTCAAATGGTTTACTTCAGTTGATGAATGAAAATATTTGCAATTTGCAGTGAATCAGTTAGATTATAAGTCGTGTAGGGTTGTTGTAAGGGCGCTCTTAGTAATGCGCGTCTTTTAGTAGGATCTTGCAGTGAAGCTAAGTCTAAACGGTGCTTTATAATTACATACTCATTTTTTACTACTAGCTACAAATAGAAGAAAATAAGTATGTGTAATTTTATTTATGAAAATCATACAGGGAGGAACGTTAGCACTGCTTCAACAAGACGAAGAGGGGATCACGCAGCTCGAGAGAAGATTGTACTTCCAGACCGCCCACGGACACTTCAAGGCTGGTTGTCCGGCCCTCGCCCTGGAGGTTCTCTCGAAGCTTCCAGCGCGCGTGCGCGATGACAAAACTCACCAGCCGCCAGTTTCGGCGCCATCTATCGACGAGTGCGTCATACACACGGGACAGCTGAACCAAGACGTCTCAGTCAAAAGTACGACTTATTCACGTCCGTTTGTACGTCTATGTGTCTTTATTTGTTTTGGCTTATTCTCTCTTTAACGTAAGAATATACACTAGATACGGAAACATATGTAACTACAATCTACACGGCTTTGCATTGTTATTTTTTAAGTCTTTTTTTTTCATTATTATGGCATTTTTCTACCAGATACAACGCTACACCAGATTCATGATAACAACTGTATAAACTGTGATAACTTTTTTATTGCATCAACTATGATTTTGTGAAGTAATCATTATTTTAGTGAAATTAATTTTTAGACCTAACAAAACTAAATGCTATCCTATTCTTTACCTACTTTGCTTTTATTTATTTAACAAATATTAATATTTTTTGAAGAGGAAGAAACGATGGATTGGGGAGCATCCAGCGTAGATTGGGGAGCGCCAGTGGGCCCGCCGAAAATGGACGAACTCGTTCTAGACTGGGGCAAGGATGGTGATGATGACGAGGAAAAGTAAGTTATGTCAAAGTCATTTTCCACCCACTTTGTCAAACAAATGTTTATAACTCGCTTAAATAAGGAGAGATTTGTCTCAGACTTTCCTTTATTTAAACGACTTACACTTTTTGGTTAATAGGCAAACATCAAATTACCGATTTATATTTTTAGATCTGAATCAGGAAAATCAACACCCCCGTTAGAGATGAAAGTGACCAAACCCGAGGAGGGTGATGAGAATGATGGACATGAGAGCCAGAAAGACGAGGAACCGCCGTGTGTGGATATCATGGCTCAGCAGCTGAAGTTCGTGGCGTGCCTCAAGATATTGATGGAGGAGCTGAGCACGCTCGCTACTGGGTTCGAAGTTGATGGTAAGGCTGGTAGTATACTGTCCGGAATCCGGAAAGCCGGAGAAAATTCAGAGTATTAAAAATAAAACTTTGGACTAATACAATAGAGTTGAAATCGAACACATGAGTGTCGAGTTGTCAGATTTGACGTTAACATTTGACTTGACACTCGAGTGTCCGATTTTGAACTCTTTTGTACTAGGTCAGAGTTCTATTTTAGTGCCTTGAATTTTCTCCTGACTTCCGGAGATTTATTTCTTATCATTTTCTATAAGTAACAGTGTCTATATAAACTGAAAACAGTATTCAGCTTATAAACTGAAAACAGTATACTAAACAAGTATACTAAACAATCTAGACACCACCGAAACACACTTTACTCTTATTTATAATCTCATCATTGAAATTACATTTATAAGCACTTAACATTCCTTCCTTGTCAGTTAGTAGAAACAAAATTATTTCTTTCTGTGATTTCATTTACTAATATAAAAAATTGGAGTTCAATAAGCTCAAATATTTTTTTTATACTGCAACTGCGACCACATTGCAGGTGGTCACCTTCGCTACCAGCTATACATCTGGTTGGAACGCGAAGTGGGCGCGCTACGTACGCTGTGCGGGTACGCGGCGGGCGCGCGTGCGGGAGGCGAGCTGATATGTGCGGATGCTGAATCGCCGCCCCTCCCCGAGCGGCCTACACTGCACCAGTTACTAGTGAGGGAGAAGGCAGACTTCGAGGCTAAAGTACAGCGGGCTGTGCGAAGGCAGAAGTGGCTCAAAGGTATCATTTATTTACAATATTTATAAGTGCTAAGTGCGAGTCGGAATCTCGCAAGGACGGTTCCATACAAAACGTAAAAAATTAAGTTTTTTGTATGGGAACCCCCCTCAAATATTTATTTTATGCTGTCTTTGTTGTTATAGTTGCTACATAATATATATACATCATCTTGTGAAAATTTCAACTGTCTAGCTATCACAGTTAAAGACATACAGCCTGGTGACAGACGGACAGACAGACCGACGTTTTTACCCTTTGGGTACAGAACTGTAACGTGTATGTGTAAAATATAAACCGTTTAATTTTTCTCCCAATAGGGCACTCCAAAAAACCCTTAATAGGCTGTATCATAACGCTATAGACGTGGCAATTTATACACTTCAAAATCGTATTGTACGCTATTACTATAGTATTTTTAAAAGGTCACGTCATTGTAATGCACAGTTACAGTCTATACGCGTTATATTGTACAATATACATATTACATTGTACGAAATTGATGGCATAATAGGCTGTATCGCAGTGTCGTGTACACGACTTGCTATATTGCGATATCAGGTGCGTGATGTATTCATTTCAAGAAAAACCTTTAAATTAAGCATCTGTAGGTGTGTGATAAAACAACAAAAATGTTTACTATTCAGCGAACGAGACATTGTTACGCACGCTGCTGTCGTACTGTTCGCTGCACGGTGCGGGCGGCGGCGGGCTGGCGTCCGTGCGGATGGAGCTAGTGCTGCTGCTACAGGAGCTGGGCCAGGTGCGATATACAACGGTCTTGCTCAAACTCGGCGTGACTTCATGTTGACTACTGTCGAATGTTACTTTAAGCTCTTGAAAACAAGTTAATCTTAAACAAATCTATAATATAAAAATGAATCGCTGAATGTGTTGCTAAGCGCAAATCTCGAGAACAGCTGAACCGATTTGAGAATATTCCTTGAAGTACGAGGATGGTTCGTAAGGAGAGAAAAAAAATTGCCTGAAAAAGTCTAAAAACAACACTTTTATATACTTCCTTACAAACGGTTCGTAATAATACTTAGAAGTCAATTTCAACTTTAATACCATACCATAAAGTTCAAGTGTTAGTGGAGAGGTTCCGGTTTTTTACACAATTTACAGTCACATAATGATGTAATTCTGTACAGGACAAGCAACACCAGCAGTTGTTGTCGCCGCTGCCGTTCCCGACGACGCTGCCACTACTGGCAGCTGCCGTCGCCGCCAACAACACTGTGGTTGCGGACCCCGTGCGCCATCTACAGGTATCGTTATGTAATTTACACATGCCTCATCCCTGCAGCCCCGGATCTATGGGGGGGGGTATGGGGGGCAACTGGGGCACTTGCTCCGGGCGGCAGTTTCATGGGGGCGCCAAATCGGTCAAATCCTTGAGACAAGAAATCTAAATATCGAACAAATATCAAATATGAAGCCTCTTTTCCTACAATATTATATATCAGGTTATTGTATCATAATATCATGTTCAAGATCAAGTAAATTTGTTTTTGAAGGCATGCGTAGTGTGTGTGGGGGGGCATATCAAGTTTTTTGCCCCGGTTCGAAAAAGTCATAGATCCGCCACTGCACCCCTGTTGTATATATGGGCATATGAATATGTATCGCCTGAATAAATTAAACGGTTGTATTCGACAAACTAAGATATTACACTACGAACAGTATAAAAGTAACGTTACGCAAAATATAACAACGGGTATTACAATTGCGTTGTCCTTCTTTCTGGACAATGTAACCCTTACTCACATGGTGAAATACAACGCAAGTGTTATTACTTCATTTGTGAGACCGTGGTAACTCCGGCCCAAAGCCTATATGGCTATTTAAAAATTCTAACGATTATATTGCGATGTGTCTAGGAGTAGATACTTTGTGATGTGCTTTAGTGAGGCCACATCGTTCGAGGTTGATAGAAACGTCTAGTCGATTCAGGATCTAATTTATTAAATAATCAAAAATACATAATCATTATAAACATACATAAAACGAAATAGTTGCGCAAAATACACAAAATGCTGACGTAAAAAGTTATAAAGGTAACACATAAAATTATGATACATATAATTAATAAATAAGAACATATAATAAGGGATCGGACTTTTTTTTAAATGCATAAATGAATCTCTTAATTAATATGAGCTACTTCTCAGACGAAACTCTTAATTAATATGAGCAACTTCTCAGAAGAAACAGTATATTAAAAGTCAACATTTTCAAAGGTACAGCGATTGGTATACTAAATTCCGCAAGTCTCGTAAAACACTCCATACTAAAGTCGTATATCGAGTGACGTCACTCGTGGGGGAAAGTGTATGAAGTATACAACCGCAGGAACAGATTTGTAAATATCTCAGATATTTGTGGGTTTAAGTTCATACTTATCATAATGAATGTTTTTGTATATGATATAAGTAAACTAATGATGTAGGTTTTGTTTACTTTTACACTTTTTGGATGTATCTAATTACTAATATTGTTATTTATTACATTTATTATGTAGTGCCTTAATATTTCTAAGAATATTTAAAAAAAAATAAACATTTTTGATGTAGTCATCATCCCTATTACTCACTACACTACAATATTGTCGTCAGTCTGTCGCGCACGACATGCTGGGTACAGTCGGCGAGTTGGGCGTGCCGGGCGGCTCGGCGACGCGGATTCTGCACACGCTGCGGGAGCTGGCGGTCGCGCTCTCCGCCTGCATATACCAGAGCCTGTGCGACTCCGACACGTTCAGTCTGCGGCACGCGGCGCACAACGAATGGTATAGTCGCGAGTGCTAATACATGTATATGTCACTGTAAAATTGTAAAAACCGTTATATTGTAATATTACTAGAGATATTATAATATGCTGACAGATTGTCAAATACAAATTTCTCCATACAATTGTACGCATTATTTTTCGTTATATTGTAATATTTACCGTGCCGATTGGTTAAACGGTAAGTAAAAAAACGAAAACGAACAGCATATTATAATATCTCTAATAATATTACAATCTAACGGTTTTTACAATTTTACGGTGACACATATAATATCTATACTTAATATTATAAAGAGGAAAAGTTTGTTTGTTTGTTTGCATTGTAAAGGCTCCGAAACTACCGGACCGATTAATGAAATTTAGCACAGATATAGAGTAGAAGATGGGGAAGGACATAGGCTACTTTTATCGAGGAGAAATGTACTGTTGCCGTGAGCTTAACTTTTGCGCGGGCAACTAGATGTTGCTGATAAAATATAATGACAGATTTGTAGACACCGACGATACCTACAAGAGTAATGAATTGGCTCGTAGATAGATAAACAAGCGTGTGCGCGCGCGTATGTGTGTGTGTGTGTGTGTTTTTTATGGATTCAAAACGTGGTTTCTGTGTAAACTTAATGTTGTATAGTAGTAAAGAACTTTGTGTGGGTTTATTACAGTATGGTTGCGGAAACACCTGCAACAGCAAACCTACAGATCAGGCCGAGAAGATATTCGGTAGAAGAGTTTAGTGTTACTACGCCACCAAACAAATGGCCAGGTAAAATTTTAAACGAATTGTTGTAATTACGTAATTAATATTTATTAACTGATTATATTCATGGATAATATGGAGTATTTTATAAATAAATATATACACTCTCCATTTTACAGACAGAAGCATTGACATAATATAATATGTATATTTAAATTTAATATACGTTATAAGACACGTTGTGTTGTACATTTCTATACATATACATCGTATTCCAATATTTGTTAAGTAATTATATTTATTGTATAGGTGTGTCAGCGTTACGTGGTCTAGCAGTACGCGCAGCCGAGGAAGAGGATGCGCCACGTCTCGCCGTACTCCTGGCTGAGGCGTTCTGCGCCGTGTACCTGGCGCTACTGGGTTGGGCGTTAGCGGCGCGCGACGCACACCTACTGTACAGGCTCGCGGCGCACACGCCGGACGAGCGCACGCACGCGCGACTGTTCGGCGGCGGCGTGCGACGGCTGCTGACGACTGCGCCCGCGCCTCCACAGGTCATTATCTTACTCTGTGTCGTATCTACAGAGAACAAAAAAAAAAACAAGTTTACATAAGACTACTGTAATCTTATGTTTAGTTCAACAGTTCACGCCGGTTCTTCTCGCCGGGCTAGTCTCGGAATCGGCGGTAGGCATCATGTAGGACAATTCTATAAGTGTTATATTAACCTACATGGAAATAAAAATTTTTGAGTTTGAGTTTGACATCTAAATGAATACATAATTGGTACCTTTATATTTAATATATTTAAGATACAAGTGGAATAAATTTTATTAATATTGTTGTGTCGAGGTTGTAAGGAAGAAAGCGAGAAAGTATTTAATTTTTGGCTTAGTAGTTATGAGCTATACTGAACCAAAAATTAAATAATTTTAAACATATACAAAAATTAGTTGAAACTAAGTTCCTTAAATTTTTTTAAATTATTTTTTTAGTTATACACTTAAGTTGTATGTGTATTTCAACAGCCTAAACTGGTGGAAAGAACTGAGGGCACGTCGGTGTGGTCGTCGCTACGGGAGAAAAGAGCACTGCTGCACATGAGGTTGCTAGGTTTGGGGCCGACCGCGCCCCACAAGAACATACAAGAGGGTCGTCCTACTTACAGGGAGCAATTCGTGCCTCCTTTGTGCAGTATACTGACGTATCTACTGACCAAGGTAACTAGTTTGCAGCTAATAAAAATGTTGATTATATTTATAATTTTTGTCATATTTTCGATTCATTTTGAATATTTTGAAGCCTATCTTTCTTGTCCAGCACAAAATAAACCTAAAAAATGTTAAGTTTACTACTTCCATTTATATTATTATTAAATTATACTATCATAAGAGATACAATAGAATCCCAGAAAATGTATAAAACCTTTCCATTAATAATTTTAAAAAGTTGTTAAAGAACGTTTGTTTGCTAAAGCTTATTATAAGGTTAATGACCTTGGGAATAAGATAGCCCCTATGTACTTATGTACCTTGACTTTTTCTTATAGATTATGTTACTACATTGTATATTTTTTTAAGTATAATTTTCCCATCTTTTTACGCCGATTTTTCACGCCTTGCCGGGTTAGTTTTCACTGGTAGGCATCATGTAGGATAATTCTATAAGTGTTATTTAATAACCTAATTAGAAATAAAAATGTTTGAGTTTTATACTGGCCAATCTCTGCGTTTACTCATCTCAGTAGCTACGATATAAGTTTGTCTCTTTCTAGCCGACTGCGGAACAGGACCCGGAGAGAGACGACTACGATTCGGCCGAGTCTGGCGGCGAGGACGCGGAAGTGAGCGGCAGTGAAGATGACGACGACGATATATTCGACACCTCAATAACTAAGTACGTAATTAATATCTTTTGACGTATATTCTTACTAGCTTTTTCCCGCTGCTCTGCCCGCGTAAAATTAGTATCCCACGGGTATACATTAACCCCCTGACTAATAAACGCTGTATAAACTTTGAATAGTTACACAGTGTTTTGTCTCCTTCTATCGAATTAAAAATGTCACTTGTGTGACGTGAACAAAACACTGTATAACTTATTCAAAGCTTATACAGCGTTTATTAGTAAGGGGGATAATAAGTAGCATATGTTTTAATCCAGAGCCTAAATTACTAACATACTGAATTTCATCGAAATCCGTTCAGTAGTTTTTGCGTGAAGGAGCAAAAAACATCCGTCCATCCATCAATACTCTCAAACTTTTACATTTATAATAGTACCTAGTAGGATACCGGTAATGTGTTGCATTACCGGTATGAGAATATACGTCGATATATCTGCTACATAGGTTAATCGTCGTCGATTGTTGTTTGTGGCACCTGTGGCGGACCAAACAACGCACAGTCCTGAATCGCGCTATCGAAGTTTTCTAAGATCGGCGGTATATATACAACATCTGAAAACCGTAGTGGGCTTCGGCCTGAATGAGCATAGCACCTCGCTCGGTCGGACTGTGGGCTGTTTTCGGACTGTGGGCTGTTTGATCCGCCACACACCTTAACTTTGAATATCAATATAAACGACATGACACACATTTTAATTTAAAAAATGCTTACTATTTATCTTTTTTTTTTTTTTCATTTTACGTGAGTAAATAATATACAACAACAGTATTGAAGCTTCCAGACTAATCACATTCTATGATCAATAGGACTGAGAAGCGTAAATACATCAACACGGAACACTCCGACCCGGATTCGTACTCGTGGCTCGTGATGAGAGTGGCGGTGCTGCGGCTGGCTCAGCACAAGCTGCAGCACTTCCTGCAGCTGTGCGGTATTGAGATGTCAGGTAAATAGCGTTTGCCCTCGACCTTGATCTGCCTTTGAATATGTTAAGTATGTGTGATAAGCTACATCCAAATCGGTTAAGTAGTTTCTGAGTTTAGCGTGCATAGTCAGAGACTAACACAATTTTTAAAAGAAAGAAAGCGTATTTACATTAATTAATATATATGTACTTTTTAATTACTTAACGCCATTTGTCACAGAATTAGCGACGACCAGTCCTACTGTGCACGCAGCGTTGCGACGCGCGGAGCAGTGGCAGCAGCAACTGACAGAGACGCTGGACGTGCGCGCGCCGCCGCCGGACTACATCCCGGGCTGCTTCCCCGACCAGGTCACCGCGGGGCCGCCCATCAACAAGTACAGGTCACTATCATCATCATTATCACCAATCACCATCGATCGTTGAATACAGTGGCAGAAGCAGTCACCTGAAGGCCAGTTCTCGTAATTAAAAATTGATAAATTACAGTGTGGCTTCAGTCTCAACTAATTCGCATACGCATAAAATCGTGCGCGCGCGAGTGAGACAAAATATATTTATTTATTTATTTATTTTATTTATTTAAAAGGCACGTCAACAACATAAACACATACATTTATAGTTAACATGCATAACAATTTTCTAGTGTTTATGTCTATTACAGACATGCACAACATTGTTCAAATTTAAAAACTGACTGAGGCCATATGCGAATTAAACATGTTTTATTGCGAGAATTAGCATTCTAAGTAAAAATAATGTTTAATGATGTAATGTTTCAGATGTTTGTTAGAGAAGCACAACACTCCGTTTAATTCAGCGTTATTCAGCACGGCGCCGGCTCGCCGTCTCTGGAATTTCCTAGTCAGACAAGAATTAGTAACGGTAAAATATTAGCTTTTACAATACCTAAAATACTTATTTCTTTTCGAATTTGTAGGTCTTAAGTAACGTTTAGTTTTTAATATACCATAAAATACATTTTATAGATAAGAAAATTTAAAGTTAAACAGAACCTCAATTCTCGTATTTAAAATAGACTTAATTTTACTCTGTTTGGATTGAAAGTGAAGCGACATGTTACCATGAAAAGATTTTATGACATTTCGACCAATCAGAGTGCGTTTCACATTGGTTTAACGTTCATAAAAACACATTTTGAGAGTTTTAGCGTGTCGAGACTTGATTGTAATTGTATTAATGCAGGTTTTATTTAGCAGAATTGCCCCTCAGATCTGACACATTACAATATTTATTGCAGGAAGTGTTCATAAAAGCAGTGTTCTCGCGTCGTCGCGCGCAATCGGTGTCCGTAGACGCGGTGGACGAGAAGTCCGGTTGCGTGCCGCATGCACGCTCGCGGCCCGACGATTTACACAGTCCCGTGCGCATCATACATAAGGAGCAGGACTCTATAGCCGCATTCTGTCTCAACAGGGTAAGTATGTGAATGATAAAATACACGAGACGGCCAATCTATTACCAGAGTAATAGTAAGACACTACAAAAAAAAAATATCCTCTCCAAAATTATTATAAAGTATCTGCTAAATACGTAAGTACGGGTGTCCGCAGTCTCATCTATGGAAAAATGCAAATAAACAAATGGCACCGAGTCTCGTAGTCGCTACGCGAACTATAACCACAGAAGACTGAATGAAGAGTGAGTGAAGTAAATGGTCCGAAAATGTTTGATGTTTCTTTTTATTGAAATTGTGCTTGATTTTCTAGGGGTCCGTGTACTGAAAAAGGTAAAAACGCTATGCTAAAATACCACCCATATTATTGAACATTTTGAAGTTTAAATGATATATTTCTAGATCTATTAAACTTCAATGTGTGTTTATACATGTTAACGGTATGGATATATTAAAAGTCATTTTCTCATGTGAATATATTTGATGTTTTTTCTGGTTCCCTATTTTTTCGCATAAAATCATATGTCATAATTTTACTTGGCATAATTTCATTTGACCTAATAGTAGTTTCGCATAATATTCATTTGTCATAACTTTCTTAGCATAATTTTTTTTCGCATAATTACTAAAAGCATAATAATTGTTAGGCATACTTATTGTAAGGCATATATTTTTTACGCATAATATTCATTAAGAATAATATTTTTATGCATAATATTAAAAAGCATAAATATATTTACGCATAATGATATTTAAGCATACTATTATATTTACGCATACATATTTGTAGCATTTTTTTTCACATACTAATGAATGATAAATTCTACTGGGTATGCGAGTTCAGACGAAATAACAATTATAATTGTAATTTTCGACTGATTACGAAATTAAACTCGGACAAAAAACACGAACTGCTATCTAAGAACATGCCGAGCTAATTATTTTAAACATGTTAGCGGCTTACGGGTGGCCCAAGGGCCACCCCGCCGCAACTTAACCTACTGTTACACATGTTACACTAGGTATATTAGTGTAATATCTGCTTTTAATGTTTCATAAATATGCATTTAATTACCTTAACCGAGTTTTCATTATGTTGTTACATTTTATGCATATTTGTGCCTTGTGACAGAATGCCTTGAATTTATTATGACAAAAAATTATGCCTAACAAGTTTATGCCGAAAAACAATTATGTCAAAGTATTATTATGACAAGAAAAATTATGCCTTACGAGTTATGCCTCATTAAATTAGGACAAACAATATTAGTCTAAATGATATTTATGCCTAATGATATAGTATGCCAAAAAACCATTATGCCAAAGTATTATTATGCGTAGTAAAATTATGCCAAGTGAGGTATGCCAAATGAAATTATGACAAATAAAATTATGCGAAAGAAGAGGATCCCGTTTTTTCTATGTGTACAATAAACATTTATACAAATGAAATATTTAAGGTCGGTGGCGGTTTACTGGCTGTGGCGACGGCGCGCGAGGTCCAGGAAATGGACGTGACGTTACTGCTGCGTAGCGACGCGGCCTGGACAGAAGAGTGCGAAGTTGATCTATTGGCGCTGAGCAGCGACCCCGCCGCGCTGCCTGATACGGGATTCCTGCTTATACAGCATCACGATAGGTAATGCGGGTGTATTTGCGTGCGTGCTTACGTATACGTGCATAGGGCGCGTACGCGCACGCACGTAGAAAAGTTATTGAGAGCAGTTTTTAAGTCAAATAAGTGGGTAACGTACTTAAAACTACTCTGCTTAAATCAAATGCGTTTACAGACTGTTTAGTAAATACGGATTTTTTAGATAATATGAAAATGATAACATAATATATAAGAAACTATTGTAGGTCGTCAATAGTGTAGTTATGTTCGTTATGTTAAACTAAAAATGTAACACTTACAGACCGAACAACGGATCTGTGCCTGGCACGGGCAACAGTTCGCCGTTGAATCCTAATGCACCACAAGTACCTATCGGTATGGCGAGTCAAACGGGACGCGGAGCGAGCGTCGTAAGTATACCGTAGAAGTATAGTAACATAATATTATACTGTAATAAGGCTCGATAAGTTTGACATGAATTAACCATAATAATTCCATTAACATACATAATATTTTATCCTCGAGAAAATATCACATAGAGTAGTAATACCGAAAAAATCCGAAACACTTATGCCGTGAAGATTCCACGTAAACTGTAGATAAACTAAGTTTAACTTTCGCAGAGTTGTCGAATCCTAAAAATGTCACCTACTGGTCACTGAATGAATACTTTTTTAAATTCGGGGATAAAGTTATTCTGTTTTGCTATTCGGCAATGTAACTAATTCAATGAAAAAGATTTCTAACTTTGGAAGTGAAATGGAGCTTTATACAACTTTAACTAAGAAAAATGAATCACTTTAAAGCGATTATATATCTTGGAAAGTCATTGACGTATTAAAATAATTCTTTCACTAGTATATTTTCCACAAAGAAAACAGAAAACTTACATGTCTCTGCTAAGTAAGTTAAACTTAATGTCACTTTTTTGTTCAGAAACCAGTTATCGAATCAATAGCGACAATAAATACATAAACTACCGACAAATTCCCGTCAGAAACTTTTATTTGTGTTTTCGTATAAATACTCTTTTGAAAATGCAATACTACTCGTATATGACAAGTGTAATCAAACGGCAATTTAGCGGAACTATTTCTCATATAATATAATGATATTAACTACTCTATTGTGGCATGTTCGCGATGTAATTTAGATTAAGAAACGTCTAGCAGGTTAGACTCCTATGTATAAATACGATGTAATTCCAGCACGAGCGGCAGACAGGCCTAACAAAACCAACTGGCCAAGAAGCGTATGTTGTCACAGTACGTGCACGGTTTAACGAATATTCCTTTGTGTGTCGCTGAATGAATGAATGAAAATGTATTTATGTATGTTAATAAATATTAGAGTCCGACCGAAACTGGTTTTCCGGCCGAAACCGAAACTGAAACCGAACATTCGGCCGTGGCTTCAGTTTCGGCCGAAACCGAAACCGAAACCGAAACTCACGTGGTCAAGTAGAAAATTCCTTGAAATACTGAAATTTAATACATTTTTAACCGACTTCCAAAAAAAGGAGGCGGTTATACGTTCGGCTGTATATATGTTTTTTTTTGTATGTTCGTGGATAACTCCACCGTCTGTTGGCCGATTTTCAAAATTCTTTTTTTGATGTAAAAGGTATAATCCGAAGTTGGTCCCATTTTCAGAAAATTGGTGACCTGATGATGGCATCCATGAGGAAACGAGGGAACTCCTCAAAATTTATATGGACACATATGGTGATTTTGACTTTTTCTGAAGTAGTCCAAGCATATGCTACCAAAAAGTAAGATTTTGCTCCAAGGTATACCCTGGATCCAAAAGTACAGAACAGAACTCCTGACTCCTTATAGATACATGTTTGGGGATTTTGGCGTTGTTTAACAGCCTCCGTGGTCTAGTGGTTAGAGCATTGGCTCTCGACTCGGAGGTCGTGGGTTCGATTCCCGCATTGGAACAACAAAAAATGTTGTTTCCAAGTTTGGTTAGGACAATGCAGGCTGATCATCTGATTGTCTGACAAGAAAGATGATCCATGCGTCGGATGGGCATGTAAAAAGTCGGACCTGCGCCTCATCTCTCGTCAGTCGTGTCGGTTATCCGTCCCACTGGATTACGAGAGTAAAGGATCAGAGAGTGCTCTTGTGTACTGCGCACACACTTGGGCACTATAAAATTACTCCTGCGTAACTGGCCTGGTTTCAATGAAACCGGCCACCGTCACCGAGATCGGTGGGGAGTTATTATTATTATTATTAAAGAACTGCAAGCATATGCCACTTTGTCAATTAGAGTAATTATCATCATCACCACCACTATCACAGCATACAATATCATCACATTATGATGATAAAGAAGGTACTTCTCATAGTATTTTACACTAACATGGAGATCTTTAAACATTACTCTGCCGTTTATTTGCAAAATTATTTTGTTGTTGTAAAGGGTTTAATTCGAAATTGGTCCTTTAGTCACTAAAGTGGAAACGTGATGATGCGATCCATGAGGAATCGAGGGAACTCCTCGAAATTTATATCGACACATATAGTGATTTTGACTTTTTCTGAAGTAACACAAGCATATGCTACCAAAGAATAAGACGTTGTACCAAGGTATACCCTGAATCCAAAAGCACTGAACAGAACTCCTCAGTCTTTAAAGATATTATGCGTTAGGAAATTTCGGAATTGTTTAAAGAACTGCAAGCATATGCCACTTTGTAACTTACAGTAATCATCATCATCATCTTAATAACAATACCTAATGGAAGCTTGGCGTGTATTCAGTTATACATTCGATCGTTTATTTTAGACGTTTTTTAAGACGTATTAATAATAACTTAACAAGATATATCACTAAAAAGGGTGAAATTATTATTTTTAAACAAAAAATTTAACTGACTTCCAAAGTGAAAATTCACAAAAAAGTATGAAATAAAATTTATTTTATAAATAGTTTCCCTTTTAAATTTGTTTATTTCTCTACTTAATCTTCTTAATTTTGAAGTCGGTACAGCAAATATGAACGTAAGTTCTATAAAATACTGTAGGATATTGTTTGGGCTGGTAGCGAGTTCAAAATTAAGAAGATTAAGTAGGGAAATAAACAAATTTAAAAGGGGAATTATTTATAAAATAAATTTTATTTCATATTTTTTTGTGAATTTTTACTTTGGTAGGCGGTTTAATTTTTTATTTAAAAATAATAATATCCATTATTCTGCATTAATTAGGACATGAAATGGAAACAATGTTTTTCTCTTTGCGACATTTTAGTCTAAAACTATTAAAAATAAAAATAAAACTGTAATTATAACCCTAATACAGCAAAACTATATCAATAGGTCATCGGAATGAAAAACAAAGCTTGAATTAAGTTTACCTATACAACGTAATTTAACAAATTAAACACTTCACATTTTTCATTTACAATCTCCTTTTTACATGTGACTTGATTTGTTAGTAACAACAAAACAAAGTTACTGACTCAATATTTAACTATATAAATCATTCAAGTACAGAAACGAAACAAAAACTTACATGTAATCAGTTCCATCAAAACAACCTCTAAAGAATGTTTGCGTCGGGCGATAACGCACTAACGATACGATACGATACGATAAGTTGTGTTGCTACAGAGCTATCCGAACGGCGCACGACAATTCCCGAACAGGGCCGCCAGCGTCCGCCAAAGCGTTGCCACAAGAAACGAAGTTAGGCGAGCGTGCACGACAACTTCCGAAATCAGTTTCGGTTTCGGCAAAAGTTTCGGCCACTTTTGGCCGAAACCGAAACTGCCGCCGAAACTTGATTTTTGGCCGAATCTCGGCCGAAACCGAAACCGAAACCGAACTTTCGGTCGGACACTAATAAATATAGCCCAAAAATTGTATATACGCCACTAATGTGTAACTCTCATCCCAATCCACGGTCAGTTCTAACTGATCCAATCTATAGCGTCATGCCGATTGGCCGATAGGCAGTATGGTGTATGGCTACTGTAAAATACGAGTGTCACAAATAAAATAAAACAATAAAATGCTGTCGTTTTAAATAATTCATAATTAAATATTATTTATCAGACACAAAACAGCTCTTCTCTATTTCAACATTTTAAATATAATGTAGTTTTAAAGTTTTTTTTAAATGTTATCGTAGTGAAATTTTATAAAGGTTACCCATAGACAACATAATCTATGAGAATTCATTCATTCGTTCAGTAGACGTTTGGTTGAGGATACGGGTGTGTGTACGTGAATATGTTGCAGGCTGCCTTAGAGCTTTGCTTATTAACTCGTACTAATACAACTAATTACTACTAAAATACTAATACTAACATATAAGTAAATAATTCATTTATTTATACCACGGGTGCTTCATGGGAGATACTTACTTGAAGCTTGTAAGACAATTCGTTCCTTAATCCAACTTCATTGAAGATATGCAGCAAATATGACAAAGGATCTTTTAGTATAAGATCTCCTTATATGGCAACTGTGTGACCATATAAGGCAACCTTTTCGGTGGAGGGCGTAACCAAATGTTGACTGCAGGTTAAGGGTCTGCAGTTTCCGGGTTGCCACGATGCAAAATACTGTCGTCTGGTGCTGCATCGCTCCAAGCTTCTCATGAAACCGGTCAGTCGCAACCATAGACAGCCATAGTCCATAGAACCCCAATTTTGTTTTTGGTTACCATTCAATAGCACATTCACTCATTCAATTCCCGGTTCATACCTTGTTTATTTATTTTTTTATTCGATGTAAATAATATTTGCTCATGCTCCGAATTTTCTTTACCTATTTTGGTTTTCTCACTCGTTTTTCATTTTTCGATTTTGATTCCATGTAAGTGTCGATGTAAGTATTTTTTGTATTATTTTTGTTTTAAGCGCTCGCTATTAGATGTGTGTGTGTGTGTGTTAATACTGGCTTGGGTATTCTTGCGGTTGTGTTTTTATTATTTTATTTTAACTTAGCTGAAATTTATTTTATGTTTTAATCACTAGGTACCTTAAAGATTTAATTAAACACCATAAATATTTTTGAGCTTAAGAATGTTACATTTCCCGAAGTTATTAAAATATGATCTTTATTCCTAAAAAATAAAAACACGTCATATTTTTGTAGGTGCTGAAACACAAAATTGACAACATTAAACGAATGGCGGCCCATCCATCGCAACCTTTATGTGAGTAAATATGACCTTTTTATGTGTTAAGT
This sequence comes from Glaucopsyche alexis, assembly GCA_905404095.1. Classification (NCBI taxonomy): domain Eukaryota; kingdom Metazoa; phylum Arthropoda; class Insecta; order Lepidoptera; family Lycaenidae; genus Glaucopsyche; species Glaucopsyche alexis. The sequence continues at coordinate 7,601,929 of FR990058.1, forward strand.
AACATAAAATGCAATAAGTACCGATTAACCTTTAAACATACTTTAAATCAATGAAATAATATATTTTGAAATTTAACTGGCAAAAAGTTATTGACTTTAACAAACTGTTAAGGAAAAACTTTCTAAAATTCACCAATGTATACGAGTGCATTTTGGGTATTATAAAATATAATCTTAGTAAATATGAAAACGCATTTCTATGCACTTCTTCTTTTTTATTCGTTGTTATTCTTCGACTGTCATTTTAGCGTCAGAAGAATGATAATAATCAGAGTATGAGAGTAACTTATAAATAACTTAGCTGTTGCCCGCGGCTCCGCCCGCGTAAATACAGTATCCCACGGAAACAAACTTTGTCAGGATAAAAAGTATCCTATGCTTTAATCCAGAGTTTACACTACCATACCGAATTTCATCTAAATCCGTTTATAAGTTTTTGTGTGAAAGAGTAACAAACATCCGTCCATCCACCCATCCTCACAAATATTCACATCCTACTAATATTATAAATGTGAAAGTTTGTGAGGATGGATGTATGGATAGATGGATGTATGGATGGATGTTTGTTACTCTTTCATGCAAAAACTACTAAACGGATTTTGATGAAATTAAGTATGGTAGTAGTTTAGGCTCTGGATTAAAACATAGGCTACTTTTTATTCCGAAAAAACTTTTTGCAGTGTTCCTTTAGCATACTGTATTTACGCAGGCGTAGCCGCGGGCAACAGCTAGTATAATAATAAGAGTATGCATATCATAGTATACATATACATATCAGAGTATGAGAGTAACGTATAATATTACTAGCTTTTGCCCGCGGCTTCGCCCGCGTAAATACATTATCCCGCGGGAACACTATACTTTTTCGGGATAAAAAATATCCTATGTCCTTTCCCGGGACCCAAAGTATGTCTATACCAAATTTCATAAAAATCGCTTTATTAAACGGTTAAAATGTGAAGAGGTAACACACTTTCGCATTTATAATATTAGTATAGATGTAGATATATTTATACCGTTTTATTTCAGACCTGACGGGCGGCGCGGACGGCTCGGTCCAGCTGTGGGAGTGGGCGCACCCCTCGTGCGTGTGGTCGCCGCGCGCGCCCGGCGCGTTCGCGAAGGTGACGCGCGTGCGGTTCAGCGACTACGGCAACAAGTTCGCGGTGGCGGACGCGGACGGCAACCTCGCGCTGTGGCAGCTTCACCCGAGCGCGGGGGGGGATAGCCACGCCTCGCCGCGGCCGTTCTTCGTGAGTTCATTAAAAACCACCCGGAGTTTCGCCGATGTCAATCAGCAATTTTGCGTTTCTGTTATTTTTCTAAATTCGTGTTATTTCGGTTTTTAATGTGTAATATGGGTGGAATATTAACCGTTTAGCTACGTGGCCTAGTGGGTAGACCATTTGGTTCGCACGCGAGAGAGTGCAGGTTCGAATCCCAGGTTGTGGCGTGTACCAATGAGACTTTTTCAGATCTCAAGTACCTTATACGGACGCTCTAACGGTGAAGGAAAATATCGTGAGGAAACCCGCACATAGTTGGCCCCAGACGTATTGACCAGTTCATTTCTCTGGACTAGGCTGACTTTGTTGTGAGAATGCCGTATGTGCTTGGGCAACCATACGACATTTTAAAAAACCAACTGTCCCAGGCACTACAGTATTTCAAGAGTGGTTACTTCGCTCGGAGAATACTGTATAAATCATCCATTAACAGATGTAAAGGCCTAAGTATTAACCGTTAGTTATTCGTTGACGTGCACTAGTGTGGAAAAGTGATACAAGCACAAAATGCGTGCTTAATTGGGTTTTCCGCCAAAACCTCTTTATCACTTTACTGAATCGACTGACTTGACAGATTGACTACCGTGACTATTTATTTGGACTTTGACTAGACTTTGGACTTGACGATTTAGAAATACGGTGATGAAAATTTACTTGACACTGGCAAATGGTTATAAGCCGACGCCATAATGTCACCGTAAAATTGTAAAAACCGTTAGATTGTAATATTACTAGAGATATTATAATATGCTGACAGATTGTCAAATACAATTTTCTCCATACAATTGTACGCATTATTTTTCGTTATAATTATTATTATGAAAAAAGCAAACAAATATGGCGGCGCGGGGCACAAACACAATAACCAATCGGCATGGTAAATATTACAATATAACGAAACGTAGCAATGTATTTTGTCTTTTCAGACCCACCAATGCCACAGTAAAGGCATTAACGATTTCGTGTTCCTGGGCTCGTGCAGTTTAGTCGCCACTGGTACGTACTTCGTTAATATTGGTCTCAACACTGTTATACAACGTAAATGTAACATAATATTAAATTAATTTGTTATTTCAGCTGGCCACAGTTCAGAGAGTAAAAACGTCGCCGTCTGGGATACACTGATGCCGGTCAAAAAGGCTTTAGTAGTATGTAAGTAAACTACATTAACTTTTAAATAATGTTGTATTTTAATGGATAAGACACTAAACACGTTAAAAATAAAACGAATCAACTTAAAATTGTATAAATGAATAACTTATACATAATGTTTAATAGGCTTGATCTCGCTATGTAAGTAAAGTTGCTCTCTACTTTCTATCTAAGCTTTTGTGTGTAAATACATGCGTAAAGTGCTTTAATATATAATATTTTGTTACTAAATATTATGTAAAATGCCACATAAATTTGAATCATTATATTGGTTCTTATGCTTATTTGGTTTTTATATAATGTATTTAGCGTGGACGTGTCACGAGGGTGGAGCGGCGTGCGTGGCGTGGGCGGGCAGCGCGGGCGCGCTGGTGTCGTGCGGGCGGCGGGGTGACGTGCTGGTGTGGGACGTGCGCGCGCGCGCCCCTCGCCACAAGCTGCACGCGCACCACGCGCCCATCAAGTGCGTCGCGCTCTCGCCGCGCGAGGACTGCTACGCCATCGGCGCCGCGGACGGCGACATCAAGGTACAGTCGCCACCAATTATACCCCGAAAACTCACTGGGGTTTCAAACTTTTATTTCTAAAAGACCTACCTAGGTACCTAGATTTTGTCCGCAACGTTTTTGCGAAGAATTGTATATTTTATAATTATCCTAAATCTTAATGATTTACTGCGAAGTTACTGGACTGACAATTCTTTTTTTAAATAGATATCAGCGCATTGCATTTAGATTTGTAGTGATTTGGTTTTTAGGGTTCCGTACCCAAACGGTAAAAACGGAACGCTATTACTAAGACTTCGCTGTCTGTCCGTCCGTCTGTCTGTCATCAGGCTGTATCTCAAGAACTGCGATAGCTAGACAGTTGAATTTTTTACAAATTATGTATTTCTGTTGCCGCTATATCAACAAATACTAAAAATAAAATAAATATTGAACGAGGGCTCCCATACAACAAACGTGATATTTTGCCGTTTTGTACGGAACCCCTTGTGCGCGAGTCTAACTCGAACTTGGCCAGTTTTTGATTTGTTGTTGACCATAGGTACCTAACCTATTGTCCACACTCCACTCTGCCAACAATCGAATCTATATGGAATCAAATATCTTTCATCCCCGACTTTGATGTTATATTATTATTTGTTACTATAATCATAAAGTACAACTAACAATAAACACTTTCTGTGAACGCGTGTTTTAAGAACAAGACAGTAAATAAATGCATGGTGATTTGCCAGTCTTCTTTTAAAATATTTAAACGGCTTACATAGTATCGTTAAATATGTTACAGGTGTACTCGCTGACGACGCACCAACTGCTACATACGTTCGCTGGGGAGCACGCACGGAGTTCGTTCTTCAAACACATCGGGCAGGGCGTCACGCAGATTTATATCGGTGAGACGACACACACTTCACACACACAGTATCCTTATTGTTATTATCTTCATAAATCAATCTCCAGAAATCAATCTGCTGTTTTGAGCGTCTACTAGGTATGTGATAAAAGATAATACAGTCGAATAGCTTTTAGTTCCTTGTGTCACTGCGTGATATTCTATGTAGATACTTAACAGAATCCGTGGTCTATTGGTTAGAGCATTGGCTCTCGACTCGGAGGTCGTGGGTTCGATTCCCGCATTGGAACCACAAAAAATGTTGTTTCCAAGTATGGCTAGGACAATGCAGGCTGATCACCTGATTGTCTGACAAGAAAGATGATCCGTGCGTCGGATGGGCATGTAAAAAGTCGAACCTGCGCCTAATCTCTCGTCAGTCGTGTCGGTTACGAGAACGTCCCACTGGATAACGAGAGTACAAGGAATAGAGAGTGCTCTTGTGGACTGCGGACACAATTGGGCACTATAAAATTACTCTTGCGTAACGGGCCTGGTTTCAATAAAACCGGCCACCGTCACCGAGATCGGTGTGGGGAGTTATTATCCCCATAACAAATTACCCGATACTATAGATAGCTAGAACCTAAAACATAAACTGTATCCCTCGATTTTATTATAATAAAACAAGCTTTTTCCCGCGGCTCCACCCGCGTAAATTCAGTATCCCACGGAAACGTTAATTCTGCCATACCAAATTTCATCAAAGTCCGTTCAATAGTTTTTGCGTGAAAGAGTAACATACATTCACCCATACATCCACCCTCACAAACTTTCACATTTATAATAGCAGTAGGATTTTTTACTTGCCACTATTGTAATTGGTAGGTTTAAAAACATCGTAACCTGGAATGTTTGTTGGTTATGTGACAGATAATGCGGGCCGGCTGTTTTCGTGTGGCGCGGACGGCACGATGAAGGTGCGACGGCTGCCGGAGCGAGACGCGCCGCCGCTGCACCACGCGCACTACTGAGCGGCGCAGTGGTACGTACACCGCGGCCTCGCACACGACCGGCGGAGATAACGGTCAACGCTAGCGCTGTTGCTGAACCCGCGATATATGTGGCGCAGGTTTCTTTACCCGAAGGAGCCAAAACTGTGGCCGCGAAATTTTCTGTCTCATATATCTCCTAAGGTTTAAATGGACGACAAAACAAACTTATACACATGTCACCGTAAAATTGTAAAATAACTAACGAGAATGTAAAAATATGTCGAAAGACGTAAAACTATATATTTATAATCTAACGAAAATTTATGTGTAAAAATATAGGCAGCATATTCGCGTCGAAAGTCTATCAACATTTTACAATTTCACTAGTTTTATTACAATCTAACGGTTTTTACAATTTTACATACATACTTATAATCATGCCACTTTCCCGTGGGGGTAGGCAGAGATCACTTCTTTCCACTTGCTACGATCCTTACACAGTACTTGTTTCGCTTCGTCCACATTCATTATCCCCTTCATACACGCTCTTCGGTTTAGGGTACTCTTGACCTGGCCTTTTTTTCGAGACGTCCCTGATTTGGTCTCGAAACGTCCGTCTAGGTCTACCTCTTCCAACACTTCCTTTCACACTCGCCTTATACACTTAAAAGACTAAATTTATCTTCAAAAGATATGGTAAGAATAAATTGTGTTGTTTTTATTCTAATATGTCTTTATATTTCCAGATATAGAAGAATTACAAAGAAGGCGCTCGGGCGCGGCCCGGGCTCTGTATTTATCTTGTTACTGTTGTGTGTGACGACATACGCCGTTAGACTAGTCACTGAGTAGGCAATGTTGTATCTTAGTGTATGTATATCAAATGTTTATGGATCTTTAGTTGTTTCTAGTTGAATTCGCCCGTGTCTATATATTTATTTATTCCCCGGGAATGGCCTAAGATATATGATTAGTGTAGCGTCGTACGGAATGTGATGTATGTTAAGTGCAATAAAGCTAAACTTATGATTCGGCGACTGTCCGAGCCTTTATCTAGTTGTCAAATAGCCACTTGAAATATTTAGCTTAGGGACTGGGGTGTGCCTCGAGGGTTGCTACATCAAAGAATTGAAAGTAGAAACTAGAAACTATAGCTTTTCTATAACCAAAGTATTTTAATATTGTATCCATACAGTAATTTATGTTACTTTAAACTCGAAGCAATCCGAGGCGTATTAAATGTGTAAATAAAACTGAACAATACGGAATACACTAAGTTATGGATTGTTTAACGCAGCTGATGTATTACAATTTGCATTTACTTTTTTATCGTCACACTTTTAAATGTTAATTTAACAATTTTAATTGTTTACTGACTACTGTGCTTTAGAGTTAGACGTTATGCGGTTTACATTAAATTGTAGGCTGAAGTAATGATGATGATTGTTTTCTTTAAATATAGAACAAAGTGCGCATTCCGTATTGATCACAGATAGAAGCATAAACCCCACGTCCTTATATCTTGTTGACGCATAATAAATATATTACATAATATTGTATTTAAATATTACCGTGTGTTTGTTGTCGTGGCTTACTCGTGTAACGTTTCTCTATCTATTTAATCGATACGAAGCCTTATTTGTGTCACCGTAAAATTTTAAAAACCGTTAGATTGTAATATTACTAGAGATATTATAAAATGTCGATAGATTGTCAAATAAACATTTCTCCTTACAATTGTACGCATTATTTTTCGTTATAATGAAATATTTACCGTGCCGATTGGTTAAACGGCAAGTGCCCCGCGCCGCCATATTTGTTTGCTTTTTCATAATAATAATTATAACGAAAAATGATGCGTACTATACTATTGTAAGAAGAAATTTTTATTTGACAATCTGTCGACATATTATAATATCTCTAGTAATATTACAATCTAACGGTTTTTACAATTTTACGGTGACATATTATATAAATGTTAGTCACCTTACTTTCACCCACTAAGCAATATAGCCTCATACGTCCCATATTAACTATCGTCCATTATTATTTGGAAGCAATAAAATCATGTACGCGCTTTATCAGTATTATTTGATACCTAGCTCTTCTTACACCTACCCACATTTAGTATAGTTATATTGTGATATATCCGATGCTATGAAATCGGCGTAGCATTTTATTCCACTAAATTGGTCTTGTGACTTTATATTAATCGATTTTTTTAGTAAATTAAATATTAGTTTTGTGTTTATTGTCCATCATAAGCGTCCTGCAGATGTAACGCCATCTATGATTGAGATTTTTATTTTGTAAGTCAATATTTAAATGTAAAGTCGATACTTTAAAGAATTTAATCCTCTTATGAATTTTAATATTTAAAAAAAAATCTTGTATTTGTATAAAAATAACAGCATTTTACTTGAAGCATTGCGAATTTTATGCAATCAATAAAATTCTCAATCAAGCATGGTGCCAGTGTTACTTCCCTTTAGGGATGGGCGTTGAATGAACGAACTGTTTTATTAAACTGTTTATTTGTCATGAACGGGTAAACTAGTTTAGCGCCTAATGATAAACTAGTCTACGTGTCGATCGACGGACGGGCGCGGGGCACGACGACTCGGCACGAGCAATACGTCTATCTCTGTTCTTTACAGTAATTAACCTGCCTGCCTGCCAGTCCTAAGCCTGGAAAAAGTATGAAGAGAAGTTCATTTCCACCGCTCACAGATTAAACCATCTCGTCGTTCGTCGTCATCACTAGTCGCGTCGATCAGCAAACGACAACAAGTTTGTCAAAACAATTAATGCTGAAAGTCGTTCATTCAACAAAACTACTTTGTCATAGTTTATTGCTCAGTTCAGTATTCGTCGAACACGTAAACTAGTCGAAAAAAATATGTTTTTTCAACTAGTTTACGATGAACGATAAACGGTCTCGTTTCGTTGATCGAAAAAGCGTCGACGACCCACCACTACTTCCCTTTTTACAACGCTTCATATCATTTGTAAATCTATCCCTATTCTATCAATAGCTATCAAAAGACATTCTTATTCTTAGACGTTGTTGTTTGGTTAACTATTTGTAATTTTAGGTTAATGTAATGTTATCGCCAAAGTTATAAACGATCCTTGTTCGAAACAGTTACCACTTTATACTCGCACAATATAAAACTAAACACGTGCACTGGTGTCTGATACATTTGATGTAATTATATTAGCACGTTGCGAAATGTATATTGTTTTCTTACATTATTATCACGAAAACCATGAAAAAAACTCACAAAAAAGAACATTAATTAAAATAATAACATTTTAAAATTTCATGTAGGTATATTATTACGATAAGATTCTTGAAAATTAAAAAAAAAAAACTTACTACGTTTTCTTAACCCGTTGCAGTTGGTCTCTTAGAATGTTGTAAGTGTTGTAGTTTTCTAAATTTTTCAAATATAAAGTGCACGTGATACTGTTTAGATATTTATGCGCTATTCTGTATTCTACATATATTTAAACCCCGTTTTCGTCGTGTGAAACCCCCTTCGTGTGTTGCCACTTCACATTAAATACTATTTAAAATAAAAATTGATGTATTTAATAATATATTATAGCCTTTAAGGAATGCCAGATAAAACTAAAGATTATTTTTACTTACCTACTTTTTTTAAATAAAATTATTTCTATAGATACAATACAGTAAAGTACAGTGTTATTAGTAACAATAATTACAATTATAATAGTAAAATATCTTGAGCTTTATTTAACGTTTATGATAATTCTATGTTAAATCAAAAATTGAGTAAATTTTCAGATAGTAAATTTTAATGATTATAACATATTAATATAATTCAACAGTTCACAAATCTGTGTTAATGTCATTGGTGAACGTTATTCAATATATTATGCTTATTTTGTTTTAATTATAATTTATAAAAATCGTTTTAAATAAAGATTATTTCAATTTACACACGTTTTTTTACTACATACATATACCTCGAAAATATAAAACAAAGTAGGTAAGGCTTAATTTTCTTAAAGTTAAAACTGAGTATGGTAAGAATGTTTTATTGCAATAAATAAAATGCTACAAACTACAGAGTTATTTATAAATACTGTAGTTACATAAGTTTTCCCTCGAATTACATTCCCTTTCATCAAGCAACAAAATATTCAGACACATCCAGCACAAGCTTACTGTAACTTATTTTTGTCAATATCTGACACGGCTAAGCCTAAATGTTTAGAAATAAAATACAAAGCCTGTTCTTCGGTGGTTGTTCTATGACCTTGAGGATTTTCTAAGAAGAAAGTTCCTGATTTGACGCCATTTACAATATTAACAAACTTACAATATGGAGTGTTTTGACTTACAACGCCATTTGGTTTACTAAGAGAGACTATAATGTTCTTTGTATTTAGATCCTCAACTTTCTTTACTTCAGCACCATCACACCACATTGTGAATTTTACGCCATAAAGACCAAACAAAACTTCTACTTCTTTACGGAATCCCTCTAAGCTTAAATACTTATTGTTTTTATCTATTAAGATAATACTTCCTTGGTTAGATGTTACGCCTAAGCGAGGAGTCAGGTTTTGTAAAATGATATTAGCCCAAGGATGTACGGGCATTTCGATATCTCTTCTCCAGGTGATAACTAATTTCAATTGAGAGCCCTTCAATTCTTGCGTCTCTTGTATGATGGTAGGTTTCGATGCCGACAGGGCTTCCGTGTCTTTTAGAGGAGCTTTGACCGTGCTTTCTATGAGTTCCCGGTGCGAGTTGATGATACGTAGAATGTCACTTGTTTTATTGACGCCGTAGAATACGTCCACTTCATCTGTTGGTACTAGACGTGCTTTTTTACGCAATTTCTGAACCCTATTTATGATTTCCCTGGCAAAACCTTTATCGAGCATATCTTGGTCGGGTGTTACATTTAGCAGAATCAGGACATCATTATCACTGTGAGCTTCGTACTGATCATTGCCTGTGGCTTGGAAAATGACTCTCGCCTCCGAAATATCTATAAGTTGTCCAGATAATGTGATTGAGCCATCTGCAATAAACTTCTCACATTGCTCGTTATTTAGGCTTTTCAATGCTTGCGTCACCGCTTTGAAATCTCCTTTCAATCTAGCTCCGAGAATCTTGTGATCGGGCTCTACTCGTAAAGTAATACCATACTTCTCCTTGTCACTAGATAAAAGAACTTTCTTAACATTCATTTCCTCTACAACGAAATTTAATAGAGAATTTATATCGTCCAAGTATGTTTGGTCCTGATGAATAACTATCATTTCAGGCAGTGGATATTTAATTGGTATAGTCTTTCTATCCCTTACAACTCTTCCGAGCTCAATCACCGATTGCATTCTCGCTACTGCCCTCTCGATATTTGTATCTACCAATTCCAAATTCGCTTCAGGTATCATATTGTAGTGAACACTTTCTAAAGAGCTTCCAGGTAGTAGTTGACGCAGAGTCTTGTACATGAGCTCAGATAGGAATGGCGTAAATGGAGCCATCACTCTTACCATGTCAAATAGTACACCGAATAATGTGTCTAATGCTACTTGACAATCTTTTACACCCCCCTCACCCTTCAACCTCTTTCTATTCATTCTTACATACCAGTTGGTTAAGTGATCAATGAATTTAGTCAGTTTGGGCACAACAGTGTATAACCTGTATGCAGCCATTTCTTTAGTAACAAATTGTATGAGTGATTGTGTGAAAGATGTTATCCATTTATCCATAACATTTTCTCTAACAGCCTTTTCATTAAATCTGTAATCAATCTTATCTTCTTGAATAATTCTTTCGACATTTTGCATTAAAAATCTAAATGCATTATACCAGGGCAAAAATACATCTTTTATAACATCCCTTACACCATCTTCTTTAAAACGAAGACTTTCAGCTTTAACTACAGGTGAATTAATTAAATAAAGTCTGAGTGCATCCGCACCATATTTTGTTACCACTTCAAGTGGGTCTGGGTAGTTCTTCTTTCTTTTAGACATTTTCTGGCCATCAGAAGCCAAAATCAAACCATTCGCAATAAGATTCTTGAATGGTGGTTTATTAAAGAGAGCAGTTGACAAGACGATTAGGGTATAAAACCATCCCCTAGTCTGATCAATACCTTCTGCTATAAAATTGGCAGGAAATACTTCATCAAACTCCTTTTTGTTTTCGAATGGATAATGACATTGAGCATAAGGCATAGAGCCTGACTCGAACCAGCAGTCAAACACTTCTGTGACTCTCTTCAATGGTGGCTGGCCGGGTCTTTTTGATGGAATCTCCAGATGGTCTATGCTTTCTCTGTGTAGATCAGTTATAGTCTTGCCAGTTAATGTAGAAAGTTCTTCAATACTTCCAACACAAACTACCTCTTGTTTGTCATTAGAGATCCATAATGGAATAGGGGTACCCCAGTACCTGTTGCGACTTATGGCCCAATCTCTGGCATCTTTTAACCAATTTCCGAATCTCTTTTCCTTTATGTAATCAGGAACCCAGTAAGTAGCTTCATTAGACTTTAAAAGGTCTTGACTCATTTGCTCCACTCTCACAAACCAGGAAGGAACAGCTTTGTAGATTAGAGGAGTTTCTGATCGCCAGCAAAATGGATAACTGTGCTTAACTTGTCCAGCCTGAATCAGTCTACCTCTTGCTTTTAAGTTCGCAATGATTTCTTTGTCTGCATCTTTTACGTGTTTTCCTAAAAACTCCTTAACTGGCTCAACAAACCTGCCACTAGCATCTACTGGACAAACAATATCTTGATCTCTTGTGATGACGCCTGCTGCTAAACAAACTCTGTAATCGTCTTCACCAAAATATGGAGCCTGATGTACAACACCTGTACCAGAGTCATCAGTGACATATGCATCTACAAGAACTTGAAAAGCTTTTGGACATTGTTTCCCAAAGTAATCAAATAGGGGAGTATACTTTATACCCTTCAAAGTTTCACCCAAAAATTTATCCTCAATTATAAAATCATCAGTGTTTTTAAAGATAACAGGAAACCTACTTTCTTGTAATACATAAGATGTACCTGTGGCTTTTTCTTTAACTTTTAAGTAGAGTAGTTTAGGATTCACACAGAGAGCAAGGTTACTTGGTAGTGTCCATGGTGTAGTTGTCCATGCAAGAAATGAAAATCCTTTTTCTGTGGGGAAAGAAACAACAACGGCGGGGTCTACGACATCTTTATAATTTTGACCAGATTCAAAATTTGATAGAGGAGTTGAACAGGCTGTCGAGAAGGGCATTACCTTCACTCCTTGATACACTAAGCCCTTATTGTACAGTTCCTTAAACACCCACCAGACTGACTCCATAAACCATGGGTAGAGAGTCTTGTAGTCATTCTTGAAATCTGCAATTAAAGAAACATACATTTTTCTAATCTACAATAACTAACAGTCAGTCATCTTGCTAATGTCTCTTGGCAATTTTTATTTTTCTATGGAATACATACGATATAATATACAATGCATGAAAACTGATTGTACAATTAACAACAGAGAAGCAACAGTAAATAAATGGCATATGTAGTGACAAGAAAACAAGGGCTACACAAATTTTTAATAATACTATTGGAATGGGAACTTTAGGCAAAAAACGTCTGTAAGGTTAAATAAAAGTGTAAGATTTTTATGTAATGTGATATTTTTACAATTCAAAAAACCCATTAAGAAGCAAAATTTTGCACGCTCTACTAACGTCTGGTAGGGTCTAAAGTGGCTATGATACCTACCTCTCACCCGGAATTGCCTTTTTACATTTTTATAAATCATTGTAAATAAAATAAAGGTGTTAAGATAATTTTGTAGTGGTTTTTTTTTCTTATTTTTATCGATAAAAAAATCATAATAAAAAAATATATACCCAAATACTTAATTATTTTCTTTTTTTTTACCTCAAATAGAACTTGAAATTAATATTTTTTAATAAGGAACTTCATTTCTATGTGCTGTCCCACAACACCATACAGCTTTTTTATATCCAACGACAATATTTTATATTTTTTAATTTTTGACGACCTTTGTGGCAGTGGTTCAGCGCTTTGGTGTTCAAGCTGGAGGTCGCAGGTTCGAATTATGCTGAAGGAATAAAAAGTTTTTCTGTGTTCCTGGGTCATCGATGTGTATAATATAATAAAATTCTTAAATATATGTATAAAAGTATTAAAATATATATACTTCCCGTTGTCTGGTACCCGTAACTCAAGTTCTTCGGATATTTAGCATGGGGCCAGATTGACATGGTATGAAGCATCCATAGATATTATTATCATTATTATATCAGAAAGAAAAATATACTCAGACACCTACCAATCCACCTGCCCATTCGAGTGATGATGTGTTCCCATTCATCGGCATACTTCATAACTATTTTGCGACATTCCGCATTATATTTGTCAATACCCATTTTTTCAACATCATCTGGACCCTTGATACCCAATGTTTTGTCAATCTCAAATTCCACTGGTAAACCATGACAGTCCCAACCAAATCTTCTTTCTACATGATATCCCTGAAAACACAGATCTAGTTGTTTTAATCTGGCAAATGCAAAATTTCTTCAAATGTAACATTTAACTATGTGTGGCACATACATTTTTGCAATTAAGATGTTAATAACCAGGGTTCGAAAATATCGGATATTTGTTAAATTTCAAAATATCGGATATTTGGGCGAATCAACTTTTACGAGGCCAATTTTCTTGTCCCCGATAGAAAAAAATTCTACTTTACTTTAGTTTTTTTGTTAACCAGGATCGTTTTTGATGGATATGCCATGGTGAGTTATAATCGTATTAACTTTCCCCTGTTATAGATATTTAATGTTTAAGCCAAATCCTAACAAAAGAAGAAATATTCGAAAAATACGACTCCTTAAATTACTATAGTAACGCAGGGGACTTGCAAAGTCCAGTTATTACCGTAATAATGTGGATTTTGTTAAAAAAAACCTCTCATAATGAGCTCCTTAGTTGCGGAAAATATCTATATCGATTTCGTGGGCTTTCAAATTTTTATTCCTATGTTATGATAAAATCTAGACAACGTAACGCAAGAGAATTTCCGACTATGAACAGCAAAATGTGCTTAAAACTCACATAAATTGCATTCTGATATCGCTGTTGATATTAGAATAAATTAATTTAATCAATTATCCGTACGCCACTGTTATTAATAATCAGTAATTTGACAAAATAATAATTTTTAAAAAGCTTTTTTGAAACCTCTTTCAAATTGGCCTCGTAAAAGTTGATTCGCCCATTTACGATATATATCCGATATATATCAAAATTTTCATATACTTTCATACAAAATGGATATATATCCATTTTGTATGAAAGCCATATTATTATTTTATTATATTATTTATGTATACTATTTGCATATTATGTGTTACATAATAATATATATGGACGCAGATTGACCACCACGTCAATCTGGCCCCATGCTAAGTATCCGAAGAACTTGTGTTACAGGTACCAGACAACAGGAAGTATATTTAATATTTTTATACTATACATATATGCTCAAGCCGGGGGTCGCGGGTTCGAATCCCGCCGAAGGAACAAAAAGTTTTTCTGTGTTCCTGGGTCATGGATGTGTATTAAATATGTGTATAATATAATAAAAATATTAAATATCTGTATAGTATAAAAGTATTAAATATATTTCCGTTGTCTGGTACCTGTAACACAAGTTCTTCGGATACTTAGCACGGGGCCAGATTGACGTGGTTTGAAGCGTCCATAGATATAAAAAAAATGTTTTATTTAGGTACCTATTTAGGTACTTAAAATCATCCGAAATAAAAACCGAAATTTTACATAAAATCTATCAGTCTCGAAAGAGCTCTGTAGCCTAGTGGGTAGACCGTTTGGTTCGCACTCGAAAGAGTGCAGGTTCGAATCCCAGGTTGTGGCGTGTACCAATGAGACTTTTTCAGATCTCAAGTACATTATACGGACGCTCTAACGGTGAAGGAAAACATCGTGAGGAAACCCGCACATAGTTGGCCCCAGACGTATTGACTAGTTCATTCCTCTGGACTAGGCTGGCTATGTTGTGAGAATGCCGTAAGTGCTTGGGCAACCATACGACATTTAAAAACCAACTGTCCCAGGCATTACAGTATTTCAAGAGTGGTTACTTCGCTCGGAGAATACTGTATAAATCATCCATTAACGGATGCAAAGGCCTAAGTATCAGTCTCGAATCTTCATATAAAAGGGCCGGCTTTTTCAACACACAGCCTGGCTCTGATAACGTTTTTTCTTTAAAGTAAAGACAGCCTAAAAATTCAACAGTTATCTATACTAATATTATAAATGCGAAAGTGTGTCTGTCTGTCTGTCTGTTACCTACGTCTGCACGCTTTAACTGCTGAACCGATTTTTATGTAATTTGGTATAGAACTATAGACATACTTTGGGTCCCGAGAAAAGACATAGGATATTTTTTATCCCGAAATGGTAGTTTTCCCGCGGGATAATGTATTTACGCGGGCGGAGCCGCGCGCAAAAGCTAGCATTCTATAAATACAAAAGTTAAATACTTAGTAATGAAGTAAAATCGTTTCTGCACTTTGTCAATTACTTTCTTTGTAAAAAATAATAAAATAAACACAAAAAAAACTTAAATTATTCTGACACGACTGACGCTATTAATGCCGGCAGAAGTGTTGCTAATTGCTATTGCTATTTATGGATTAGAACTTACTGTTAGGGAATATGTTTTACATTTGGGAAGTATAAGAAACCAAAAATTACCTAATAATATAAAATTTTAAAAACCAATTTTGTATTGATATATATCATAAAAAGTCCTTTGATATATATCGGATATATATCATGATATATATCCATTGATATATATCCTCGAACCCTGTTAATAACACTGCCATAAATGTTATATTACTCTTTGAACATACTTTAAAGATACTATTGGATGTGCTAGCTGATAAATATGTTACCTTTTGGTGTGCATATCTAGTGACCACGTCTTTGATAGTTCCAGCAAGAATATGTCCGTAGTGGGGCAGTCCTGTGGCAAATGGTGGTCCGTCGTAAAAGGAGTATCTAGAAGAGACTTAACCATGAGTATTTGGGAATTTTAACCACTAATTTTAAAATGTATAGGTTAACTTTTACCTCGGTTTATTTTTGGACTGTTTTAAGCAGTTCTGAAATGCATCAATTTGTTTCCAAAATTTAAGCACCTCCTCCTCTTCCTTTGGGAAATCTATATGTTCCGGCACCCTATTTATTTTTAGCGACATGATGAAATATCGCAAGCCGTGTCCACGCAACTATTCACATATCAAATCAAACCGTACAAATTCTGCGATTCTGCCAACACGAATGAACGAATTCGTTTGGATTTGCATGCATTTGCATGACGTAGCTGACTTTGACATATTTGTCATAGTTGTCATTTGGGCTTTGGCATTTGGCAGAACTGCAATAGTGATGTGCCGCTTATTGTTACAAGCGGCACATCACTATTGCACATACTATATAGTCGCAGAAATTATACAGTTAGATTTGATATGTGAATAGTTGCGTGCACACGCCACACGGCTTAGGCTTAGTTTAACCGTCAAAACCATTATAATGTTATTTGACATTTTAACAATACTGATCTATAGAAAAATCTTAATTATTGCTAAACAAAATATTAGTGAGCCTTCATATACATATGTCCCGCGTTTTCGATAGTGCGATGTAGAAACGCGCCGCGCCGTGCCGCAGCACTATGTCCCGGGCGGCACTTTTAAGGTTTTAAGGGGCGGAAAAACCTAAGTAAGGGGGCGACAAAACCTAAGTAATAGCCTGTTCCAGACGGCACTACTTTTGCCCAAAACGCTACGATAATTTTTACCAGAAAATGTTGTTTCTTTAGCGAAATAACGTTATTATTGAAAATTTCGAAAATGTCGTTTTTAGCAATTTTTGTGACTAGTGGAACAACTGACAGCTGATGTTGGAAACGTCAAAAAGTGCTAATTTTAACCCAAGTAGGGAGCTGGGTAAAAATATGCTTAATGGCGTGATCATTCTTAGCGTTTTTAACAGTTTTTGACAGATGACAGTTGCGTGTGGAACAGGGGTGAAAACAGTTACGAATGATCATAGTGGTGCTAAAGAAACAGAATGTGAATGAAAATAATGAAAATAACGTTTTGAACGTGCAAATGGAACGAAGCATATGAGGGCGGCAAAACCCAAGTAAGGGGGCGGCAAAATTGACGTCCACCCCGGGCGGCAGACACCCACGCTACGCCACTGTATACATCCTATATTATACATAAAAACCTTCCCGTCGAATCACTCTATCTATTAAAAAAAATATTATACACAAATATGCTTAAATCATACAGACAAAAAAAGGGACTTTGTTTTATACTATGATATAATGATATGTAATGATAATAAAGAGGAAAAGTTTATTTCTTTGTTTGCATTGAATAGGCTCCGAAACTACTGGACCGATTTTGATGAAATTTGGCACAGATGTAGAGTAGACCACGAGGGTCCTCCTCGTGGTCGGCGGCTACTTTTTATCACGGAATAATATATTACGGTTTCTGCGAAATTAACTTTTGCGCGCACGAAGTCGCGGGCAACATCTAGTATTAGTATATAATTTGATATTTAAATATTTTGTTTCGATTAAATTGATGTTATGAGAATAAATATCAAATGTTGTCGATGCTTAAACATCGACGTTTTCTGCTAACCATATATTATCATATCTTGGATATCTATGTTTATTCAACATCGATAAATATTGACATCCCTAGTGTCAACTCGACTTTAAATTTTTTTAATGCATTTGAAGTAAAATCGAAAAAAATTCTATACTCGACACTGGCAGAATGGTGCAAAACCTTTGCAACCACGTTTGTCATTTAATAAAAGAAGATGAACAAGAAGAAAAAGTAAACAAAGTTTATGATATTTTCTAATAGTTTCTAAAATATTAAAGTACCTAATTTTTCTCTGAAAAAATAGTTTATTCTGTAACTTATAATGTAACCTAATTTTATAATTTTACAACTTAGAATTAATTTCGGAAAAACAACTAGTTTCAACCTTAAAATGTCTTTAGTTTGGATAAAGACCTCTCCAAGGTAAAGAAATTCATAGGAACCAAGCACTTGTATTTTATTTCATAAGCTTACGTTTCCTGTCACAAAATATTGTAAACTCTTTATAAAAATGGTTTATAATAACATTCTTTTTGTGAAAACCACAATCATTTTAAATTTACTTAGGTACTTTATATAGGTATGTCTTGATAATACTATATTACAAAATAAATATACATACAGGAAAATAAACTACAGTTACAGAACTATATAAAAAGTAATGGAAGGTAATAGGTAATAATGGGAGTATATATCTTTAAAAATCAAATTATTGAAATTTTCTTTTTAGCCTACTGAAGGGAATCAAGTTAAACAACAGTTTAGATGATGCAAAATTTGAGCATTTCATAAAGCGTATTGTGATAAAGTTGAAAAATAAGGACCTTGACATATTTACTGAAGAGGAAAGAAGGAAACTTGAGTCGATATTTAAAATAAGTGATGAAGAATTATTACTTACGATTAAAACAATTGTCTATATTTTTAAGATAATTTTTAAATTCATTTTCCTGCCAACTGAATTGAAAAATGATTTGAGTAGTCTGGGATTTGTTGAAGGAAAGATTGAAGCCATTTTAAAAATTTGGTCCTCAGAAACTTCCTTAACACTACAAAACTTGACAACAAGTATCGAAAAGTCGAAAGATGACCGAACATTCTCATGGACATTAAACTCTGAATTAAGTTCAGATTATCATAAACGCAGTAAAGTTCCCAAAGCATATTTATCAATCAATAATGGTAATGAAAGCACTGAAATTGAACTATGCCATTCAGAGATGCATTGGTTTTTTCTTCAACTTGAATCTGTTCAAAATGAATTAGATAGCTTAATGTCATAAGCATATTAACTTTATGAAGTGCTTTGTATTGTGCCTTTGTTATATCACATTTCATTTATGTTATCAAAAATAAATATTTATTTTATTACTATTGTTTATTATATTTAAAAAAAAAGTTAAGTAAATATTTTCCTCTCCTCTCATCAACTTTACCCTTAGATCATAATATAATGATCTAAGACTTTACCACAAAAAAAAAAAGATAGTACCTAATTAGTTTTTAACTTCAGTTTTAGATTACAAGCTATACTTATGTCTTGTTATTGGTTTTGTATGCTTAACAAAGATTCTTTTAGAAGCTTTTACATCTTTGGAACTCTTGACTATTTTATAGGTGTGTTCAGTTATCCATTTGGTTTATTTCAGAAAATTGGCAGGCTCCAGTAGGTTGGTAGGAGTATAATATGTAGGTCTAGTTGTATCATGTATGTTTAGTTTTGGGTGTAGTTTTATGTGTAGTTAGGCTTAAAAACCCTAAAACCCCACTATTCTCCATTCTCCATGTTAGAAAGGTAGAAAAACCCTCATTCAGGTCAACTTTCATAGTTCTACTAATATTAATAGATGTCGCTTTTAATTATGAGCATTTTCTAGAGTCCGACCGAAACTGGTTTTCCGGCCGAAACCGAAACTGAAACCGAATATTCGGCTGTGGCTTCAGTTTCGGCCGAAACCGAAACTCACGTGGTCAAGTAGAAAATTCCTTAAAATACTGAAATTTGGTGCATTTTATCCATTATTCTGCATTAATAGGCAAGCGGACTGATTTTTTTTATTGCATAAATGAATAGTACTCTTAAATATGAGTAACTTCTCAGAAGAAACCGTATATGAAAAGTCAATATTTTCAAAGGTACAGCGATTTGTAGAAAAAATTTCGTGAGTCTCCTAAAAACGCTCCATACTAAAGTCGACCTACGAATGACGTCACTTGTAGGTTAAGGTATATGGCCGCCGGAATATATTTGTAAATATCTCCGATATTTGTGCGTTTAAATTCATACTTACCATATTGAATGTTTTTGTATATGATGTGAGTAAACTAATGATGTAGGTTTTGTTTACCAATTTCGCAAAAAAAATTTTTTTTTGGTACTTTTTAAATGTACCTATTTAATTGGTAAACTACACATAAAATAATATATTTTTTTACATTTACCAAGTATATGCCTCAATATTTCTGAATATATTAATTAAACTAAATATTTCAGATGTTGTCCGATCCCCTATTAGGACATGAAATACAAACACGGTATATTAATTTTGTTGTAGTCATTTATTTAATATAATATAAAAAAAAAAAATTAATTATGTCTTCAAATTCAGTTGCGTTGTCAAAGCGTTGCCGCAAGAAACGAAGTTAGGCGAGCGTGCACGAAAACTTCCGAAATCAGTTTCGGTTTCGGCAAAAGTTTCGGCCACTTTTGGCCGAAACCGAAACTGCCGCCGAAACTTGATTTTTGGCCGAAAATCGGCCGAAACCGAAACCGAAACCCAACTTTCGGTCGGACACTACTTAGCATTTTCACATTAGATCGTTTTCACCAAAGATTTCAACTCAAGATAGGCTATCACGTACATTTAGCCGAAAAAATTTTCATACAAGAAAAAATTACGCCATCTATGTAAAATCAACGGAACTTCGATGTTCCTTTGATTTTACGATTTTACCATTTCGATGGAACAGTCGCTAGTCGTATGATATAACTTTGTAAGGGCGTACAACGCACACATTTTTTTTTAATACATATCTTGACTAAAGAAATGTTAATAAAATTGTCCGGCGTAATATAAGTTTAGCTCGCATTAATACTGGAATTACTAAAATAAATCAATAAGGCTTACATACAAATATAAATTTTACAGGTTTGTAATGTAATTTAAATATTTCATATTTCTTATTACATTACTCTCATTATCATAAAGCATAGACGAGGCGTGTTGAGGCAAAAAGTGTCCACACTTAAACTGCCCCACTTTTGCGGTTTTTTGGGGCAGTCGAGGTTTCATATTTTGTCATCTTGACATTTCGATATTTGCTTTCCGCAGATTTTTCAGTCCACATTTATTTGAAAAAATCTTCTGAAATCGAGACGGCGTAACTTTTTCTTATACCTACATTATTTGTCAAATGTATGCCAAAGATCAGGAACGCACTTTTAACTCCTCTGGTGATTAGTACCCATAGATGGCGATAATTACATACTAGAATATTATACAGATATTATAACGGTGTAATAGATTAGTGCAATGGCTAATGGTGTATGCAATATGCATACCTACTAGATATTTAACCTAAGCAAGATATTTTAAAGGATTTTACAAGAAAACTAATTTTTTTCTTCTATACGGCGTATGGACCTAGACCAGACAACAAATTTGTTTTTACACATGTGCCGTAGCTCCAGCGGCGCCATAGAAGGGGCGGAGCCGTAGGAGCTGTGACGTTTCACAGCCAGCGCTGCAGCAAAAATTACATACAAATCCTAGCGCAACAGCACTTAATATTCCTTTATTACCTAGATAAATAAAACAAGACTCATTAAAAACAAAACTAATTATATTAAGTACTATAAAAAGAATATTGAATTATAATTTATAAAAACTTATACATATTCTAATTCAGTTTGAAAATAATAATCTACATCTACACTAATAATATAAAGAGGAAAACTTTGTTTGTATGTTTGTTTGTTTGTAATGAATAGGCTCAAAAAGTACTGGACCGATTTCAAAAATTCTTTCACCTTTCGAAAGCTACATTATCCACGAGTAACAAAGGCTAAATTTTATTTTGGAAAAAATAGGGTTCCGTAAGATATTTGGGTTTTTCGGACACAAGGTGTAAAAATCAACCAGAAAAGTTACTTATTTTGCGTACGCTGCCTAAACTATAAAAGATAGAACCGTAAAATGTTCCAATTAATGGTAGATCTTATAAATATCTACAAAAAAGTCCGTGACACACTATACCTATCTATGTCGAGTGAGGCACAACAACCATTTTTTTATTTAGAAATCTTGAATTTTTTTTGGATTATATTTAAACGCGTTTATTTTACTCATGCTATTAATCCTTATCAAAATAATTTTTTTCTTCACTAAGTACAGTTTATGTAGATAATATTTGGTCTTTGAATGATTCAAATTGGATGTTTGGTTTTGAAGTTATGGCGAAATTAAAATATTGTGGGTGTCACCAAGGCGCGAGCGGGAGGTGGTGGAGGAGGAGGCGAGAGGGAGTTTAGATCTATGAGTTAATTTTTTTTAGGCTCATTTCGTTGTTCTCGAATAAGGCGAGTCCAAATCTCTTTGCGCTCTGGATCATTGGGAAATCTGTAATTTAAATACTATAAATGCCAAAGTACTCTATTTTGTGTAACTATTATACACTGTTTCTCTTGAAACGGATTAAAAAATCACTCGGTATAAAGGTGCTTCCAGTAACATAGTAATATTTTTTTCTCCAAAAGTGCATAGGTAATGTTTAATCGGCTGGCCCCTGAACATTATAGGTGGTTGTTTAGGAGTAGAATAGACAGTAGGTGCAGGTTGTAGGTGATCTACATCTAGTAGATGTAGCTTGTAGGTTTTAGTGGGGTAACTACTGTTTACCTACCAACCTACCACCTACCAACTATAGGTATGTAGGTCTAGATGTAGGTTGTAGGTGTAGGGTATGACTTATGGGTGTAGCAACCTACGCTTACAACCTTCAAGTGTAGTTATTTTTTATTCAATTTCATAATTCACAGAACAACGTCTGTCAGGCCAGATAGTAAAATATATTTTTAAATATATGTAAAAATCAAATAAATAGTAAGCCTTAGTTACATTTTATTTAAATTAATCAAAAATGTGAATACTGACGGGTAAGGTTAGGTTTGGTTAGGTACTGAAATAAAAATAAAAAAACTTAATCTCTTATTTCTGTAATAAATCAATAATAAAAATGACGTCCCTACAAAGTTACCTTTTCACTGTTACGCATACAATAACCAGTGTTAGCTTTCATAGTTGGCCGCCATTTTTTGAATATTTATTTAAAATTCCATAAGTATTTTAATTGTAACAAACAATTTGTGATAATTACCTGTGATAAGATATCCCGTCTATCTTTTTTACACGTTTGTCATAGTTTTTACAGCCTTTAATTACGCAATAACTCGGCATTTTATGAATTATATGCGGACTGGATAAACTGCATAACAAAGAGAATGTAAAGCTATACTACGTATTAAGAGGTGGCACTCCGAATAAAAATTATTAATTTCGAAATTCAAAATTATACCGTATCTTTTTTACGTATTTATATCTTCTAAAGTGCAAACGATTCAAGCCTACAATGAAAAAAAAAATAAAAAAAAAACTATAGGTACGTAGGTAATTGTTTTCAATTTTATTTTTAGGACCCAGTTATTAGGTTAAAAAGGTAAATAAAACAATAAACAACAAAACAATTACTATAATTCGATCGTTTTTATTGCATTAAAAATATACAAAAGTAAGCCTACATTCCCACGAGCGTTTTATGTGATCACGAGATTCACGACTAATAAACTACACTATAAATAGAACTTTGCACTAATACGACACAGCTGAAAATCGTGTACACTTGACACTTCAATTTTCAGCTCTATTGTAGATTAAGTGCAGAGTTCTATTTACAGTGCAGTTTTTCCTGTCGCGTCACGACTCGCGACCACAAAAAAACTCTCGTGGATACGAGGGCTAAAAGTTGGTAACCAAAATATTTCAGATTACCACATAAATATAATTACGACATAGCCTGATTAACTTCAGCGGTTATCCTTTGGTGCAAAATAGATAGGTACATGTTATACGAATGAGAATCTTGAAATATTTTCATGTTGTCTTATTTATTATTGCGTGCCCTTGAAATGAATCCAATACCTGCAAATTATGAATTTATATTACATTTTACTTATTTCTTCTTATTCGCAATACTAACAAAGGTTAAACTAAATGTCAAAAGTATGCGGTAAAACTGAACAATAGTATTAGAAAAAAAGTACCTACATAATTATTATTAGGGTGACTTTGTTTTAAACAATATTGCGTGCCTTAATAAACATTCCAATCTTATATTATTAATAGAGAACTTTATAATCTTAAATCTTAGCATGCATATTAAAATCACTACACAATAAAATTAATTTATTGAAACAAATAATAATAATAACTTGTGTTACAGGTAGGTACCAGAAAACAGGAAGTATATTAATTAATACCATGTTAATACTATACTTAAGTATATTTAAGATTTTTGTTATATTATACACTTAAATAGGTACACATCCATGACCCAGGAACACAGAAAAACTTTTTGTTCCTTCGGCAGGATTCGAACCTGCGACCCCCGGCTTGAGCACCAAAGCGCTGAACTGCTGAGCCACAGAGGTCGTCAAACAAATATTATAATCTTTAAATGTCTCTTTTCAATAAAACGAGAAGTTAAAATATGGTAAAATTTTATACAAATACTCACCGATATTATTTGACTTAAAGCATGTTTATATAGTGGTTATATACATGAACCTATTTTATATAAATCACTGTTTCATCATTAAAAATATGATTTCGAGGTCACTTCACTAAAAATTACAGTTTTTTGCAAATAACAAAACATGAGTTAGCAAATTTGTAAAAGTTGAAAATAATTTTTCAAATTAATAGAATAGAATTTCGTAGTTTGAAATTTAAAATTAATCCTCTACTTCTGTTTAACCAATCACAGGCGATGTGTGAAAGAGTACACACGATAAAAGAGCGAGCAAGGTATGTGGTTTGCACAGACGATAGTTAGGTATAGTTTTGGAATTCGAACACCAATACTTACGATAGGAAGTTGCGACACCCTGCTGCATAAAGCAATTATGTAGAAATGGTAAGATCACAAGTGCCAAACCTCAACTGTCAAAATGGCCCCAAAATTTAAAAATTGGGGCCATTTTATTGGAGACACTTTTTGCCTCAACATGCCTCGTCTATAATATACGTCTATGGTTTTCACTTAATTAGCGATGCGGTAGCCGACATCGGACTGGAATACGCTCTTATGTAGTTGTTTTTCTCTAATTAGATTAGGCCGGAACTATAACTATGAAAATAGAACTCTATAAGTACAAAAAATTGAAAATCGAACACATTAGTGTCAAGTCAAATGCAGTCGTCTTATTAAATTGTTATTTATGTATAATATTAATTATAGTAGAATATTAATAAGTACGGCCTTTCGGATTCCGGTGCATATAGTCACAGGCCTGCCCTAAATCTCCGGAATCCGGAGCGCTGGTGAAAATTCAGAGCACAAATGGAAGTTTCGAGTATCGAGCAATATATATTACGCTGGTCATAGATATATAATATTATGACTGACGCTGGTGAAAATTCAGAGCACAAATGGAAGTTTTGAATATCGAGCAATACCTTTGAGTATCCAACCATCAAAGAGCAATACATATATTATATTATATATTGCCCGATACTCGAAACTTCCATTTGTGCTCTGAATTTTCCACCAGCGTAATATATATTGTTCGATACTCGAAACTTCCATTTGTGCTCTGAATTTTCACCAGCGTTTCGGATTCCGGAGCTTTTGGGCTGTGACTATATGCACCGGAATCCGAAAGGCCGAAATTAATATTCTACTATATTAAGTAGCTTCTCATGTAAAAATAAACCCAATGCCGTTAATATGATTAATCATAAGAATACGAAAGTAGAGTTCGGTTAATCTTTACTATCGTATATACGATCAAAAAAGAAGCCGTTAAAATCGATCGATTCGAATCGATAATTGTTTCCGATCGAGTTACCATTGCGTTTACATGACAACACTACGCAAATACGTCAGAGGTTTTGGCAGTCCGTGGGTGAACTATTTTCTTCATTGTTGACCTTTCCTAAATCTTAGGTGTAATTAATTCATATAATAACTAATAGAGTGTATCGCATATTTAGGACAATTTAATAAACAGTTTATTTATATCAACAATGGACTCGGAAGATGACACAAAGGATGATGTGGATTCTGGTAACGAATCCAGCGGGGACGATGTCGACTTTGTCATGGACGAGACTCACAGTACAAGGGAACGGCAGACTGAACTCGAGGAATATCCATACGAGGTGTTATCCACGGAGGAAATTGTTCAGCATATGGTCGATTGTATCAAAGAAGTTAACACTGTTGTCGAGGTCAGTAGCTGGTAAACAATCTACTTATCGAATGAGGTTACTCGTCCATGGATTTGCGTCTTTTATTTTAAATTGTTACTCGATTTCTCAATTTTCAATCCAATTTTTTTTTCATAGATTGCAAATACAAAATGTAGGTAGGTACCTACTTATTAGGTTTCTAGGTCATTGTTGTGATGGAAGACAAAAAGTTAATAAAGGAAAAAGTGTTTCATTATGGCTATGTATGTTCTTCACAATTGTATTTTCATTGTGTTTGAAGTATTTATTGTGATTGATTCACAAAGCCCCAGACATTTTACTTGAAAATCTTTTGTGTACAAAAAACTAAATGAGTCATCATGAACTTAGATGTTTGATAAAAAAAATCTAAGATAAACTTTATGAGCAATAAAATAGTACTCACAAAAATATATAATGTAAAATATAAAATATTTACGATATTTGTTAAATAGGGTATTTTCCAAGTTTTTGAAAAGTATGTCAAATTGTTCCTAATACCAAAATACATTAGCAGTTTGAACCATTCTTTGTGAATTTCTTCCTTTTCCTTGCAAATTAGCCTAAAAGTTCAAATTAATATTATAGGCGCGAAAACGCTATAATGAGTTGTCATGACGTCACATTCTTGTAACATTGTAACTGTCAAGTGTCAAGTGGCCAATTAACAGTGAAAATGCCAAATCCCAGAATACCTACTATTTACGTTTTAAAATAAATGTTTTAAGCCTATTAAAAATGCCTTATAAATGGTGCGTAGTGCCAAAATGCACTAATACGTCTATTTAAACACCGGGGAAAATCTTTGTGACCCTACCAAAGAACACTGAAATGCAGAAAAAGTGGCTATTACTCGCTGACGCATGACGTTAATGATTCGATGCTGGATATTCTTTATGGAAATCAGGAAGACATTAATAAAAGAAGAAGAAGTACACGAATATGACGTCACATTCCAATCTCGTGCGTTTTTAGTCACGTGGTCAAACGTGAAAAATTCATAATTTTATTTTTGATATTTTATAAAAATCATACATATTTTTGTGTAAAAAGTTAGTTAAATTGGTTTAAATTAATGTTTAGCGATAAAATATCAACAATCTGATGTATATTTTCATCATAGGATAATACCCTATTGTATTTGATTTATTATCAACTATTTTAATTTAATAATTGTGTGGAATTTACTTTTCTATTATATTACATACTAAATGTAAATCACGCAGGAGCCGTACATTTTCACATGAAAAAAGTAGCCTATGTCCCTTTGTGGTAATTTTTTTGTCCATGCTAAATTTCTTGAAAATCTTTATTAATAAAAATCTTTATTAACAAAAAAAAAACTCAATGCCATACATAACCTTTTTACTAGGATTAATTAAGATATACTGTTACCAAAGTTCTTATAATGTCCACGACCTTAACAGTTGATAGTATTTCTTAATTACTCAATACTGAATACTAAAGTAAGGTCGCAGAGCATGTAGAATTTCCTATCGTTTTTATACAAATTACTGTATAATATATAAAGTCGTGTTAGTTACACTATTTATAACTCAAGAATGGCTTAATTGATTTGGCTGAAAATTGGTGGATAGGTAGGACATAGGATACTTTTTATCCTGTTCCCGAGGGATGTGACATGAAACATGGTATTATGTATATAAAAATTTATTGCTATTACAAATCGTCTTACTAAAACTCTAGAACAGCTGGACTGATTTGGCTAATTTTGGCCTTGAAATTATTGTGGAAGTTCAGAGAAGGTTTAAACGGTGAAAACATTTTTGGAAAAGGTTACAACCTACTTCTACAGGAGTAGGTGTAGAACTAGGACGTAGGTTGAATTGTAGGTGCAGTTATTTATTAATTCTAGTTCATATTTAAAACAGAACAATGTGTGTTGGGACAGCTAGTACTTGTATAAAAGTGATAGTATTTCATGTGTGAGTGAAAGAGACAAGTAGAGATAAGTCAATGTAAGAAATTCTATGTCCTCTGCAATAGCACTTTAGATGTTGCATACTATGTACTGCTACTTGAATTACCATAGTATAATATATGCACAATTACCATATTATGTACCTATAACAACCTTATATTTTCTTTCAACACTGAACTATTACCGAGTAACAATAAACCTCTTTGCTAACAAGTGTGTCAGGGTTTATAACATTGGCAACTCATCTTGTGTTGCTGATGTTCGTTGGTGGCGGTAATATGGTTAGAATAACATAAGCAAGCAAGCATACGGTGATCTGCTAATCATTATTATAAAGTTTTTAAATTTTTCAGATTCCAGCAACCACAACAAGGATACTTTTAAATCATTTCAAATGGGACAAAGAGAAACTTATGGAGAGATTTTATGATGGAGATCAGGATCAGTTGTTCAATGAGGCCAGAGTTATAAATCCATTCAGAAAACCCGTTATACAAAGGCCAAAGGTAAGTAGAAAATTTTATTGTAATATATTACAGTCGGGACACTTCTATAGAGTGTACAGAATGACAGCACTTACAAAGTTTCCTATAAATCTAATAATAAGCGGAAATTATGTTGCATTAAAAACACTGTCCACAAAACTTCCAGCACTGTACCTTTTGTCAATGTGTCAAAATAAAGAGATCATATTTATACTTATGAAAACAAAAAATAAAAGTTGGGCAATTTATCAAAGGACATTTTGTATATATAATATATATCTATATTAACATTTAAGATTAAGAACGACTTTTCATAATAAGCAACAAAGTAGGTATAAAACTTGTTTATTGTAGTCTAGTTATATTCTTTGTTTCAGGCATTTTAAGAATTTGTAACATTATTAGGTTACGGAAATAATGAAGAAACATATTTTGTTAACATAATTTTTTTATGAAAACAATATTAATATTTGAATTTCAGTTGCCAAGAAGAATATCCACATCTGGAGCGGAAGAGTGTGAAATATGTTTCTCTGTATTACCTTCATCTGTAAGTACTTTTGTGTTTATTAATTAGAAAGGTAATATTATGTACTAAAGTTTACGTCGGTTATAAATTTGCAGGATAATATGCCTTTTTTTTTACTAAAATCTTTCTAAAGCGAAATTAATTCAGCAACCAGACAACTCCTCATAATATTTTGTATAGCGACCCGCCCCAGCTTCGCACGGGTACAATACTGATACTAATACTACAGAATGTCTTTAAACCTCTAACAAAACGGGCGAAATCTAGTCAAAACAAACAGAAACAAATTAATATAGGTACCTACTAAAACTTAATGAAATAAGTAGGTGGGTATACTTTTATCGTATGAAATACCATAGATCTAAACTCCCCCCGCACGCGCACCCCCGCATTGGTGACGCCCACTTCGCAACGGGCCGTGCAGCAGAAATCGTAATATTTAAATTTCGCCATAACTTCAAAACCACACGTCTAATTTCAATCATTCAAAGACCAAATATTATCTACATAAACTGTACTTAGTGATTAAATAATTTATTTTGATAAGGATTAATAGCATGAGTAAAATAAACGCGTTTAAATGTAGTCCAAAAAAAATTCAAGATTTCTAAATAAAAAAATGGTTGTTGTGCCTCACTCGACATAGATAGGTATAGTGTGTCGCGGACTTTTTTGTAGATATTTATAAGATCTACAATTAATTAGAACATTTTATGGTTCTATCTTTTATAGTTTAGGCAGCGTACGCAAAATAAGTAACTTTTCTGGTTGATTTTTTACACCTTGTGTCCGAAAAACCCAAATATTTTACGGAACCCTATTTTTTTCCAAAATAAAATATAGCCTATGTTACTCGTGGATAATGTAGCTTTCGAATGGTGAAAGAATTTTTGAAATCGGTCCAGTACTTTTTGAGCCTATTCATTACAAACAAACAAACAAACAAACAAACATACAAACAAAGTTTTCCTCTTTATAATATTAGTTTAGATGTTATTGCTATGTATTGTAAGAATTTTGCTAAAACACCTCAAACCTTTAGTGCAGAGATAACATTTTATAACAACATTATTTATTATGATGAACTGGGTATACAGGGTTGATAAAAATCATGATTAAAAAAAAAAACATTAATTTGATTAAAATCGGATTTTGTTGATTTAAATCAGATTTTTTTGATTTTCTCGTCTTTTTTAATTTATTTATTAGTCAATTTATTAATAAAAAGATAAGAACGTATTTTGGTTTACTTTATTTGTTAATATAATTAAGATAATTCAACAAGTTCTACTAAAATCAACAATTTAAAAAACAGTAGCGTTGCAAATATTACAAGGAAAGTAAAATAACTTAATAGACTAAAAAAGAAACATAAACCAATACTTATAGTAAGTGAATATTATTCAGTTCAGTTCCTTCAACAATTTGTAAATTTTTGGCCTATTTAGTTGCAGTAAAAAATTTGTGATTCAAATCATTGATTTTTTTAAAATCACTTGATTAAAATCACGATTTAAATCACTGATTTAAATCATATCAACCCTGTACCCCTTACTAATATCGCTGTATAAGCTTTGAATAGTTATACAGTGTTTTGTCTCCTATCGAATTAAAAATGTCACTTGTGTGACGTGAACAAAACACTGTATAACTATTCAAAGCTTATACAGCGTTTATTAGTAAGGGGGTGTGGGTATAACAATGAATTATTGAGGACCATCAATCATAGCACAATATTAAAGTCACCTCAAAATGTATCCAAAATGCTGATATCAAAACACTTTGTTTCAGATGATGACTGGTTTGGAGTGTGGTCACAGGTTCTGCACACAGTGCTGGTGTGAATATTTAACAACAAAAATTATGGAAGAGGGCTTAGTAAGTACTTGTCTATATTCAACCATTATTTATAATATGAATCAACCTGTCCAGTAGTTATGGTATAGTATATGGGTATGCGACCCCGGCTTCCCTAGCTATTACTGTCTTATAGCTTGCTCTCCTGGGCGGTAATATCCTACATTTCCTATTTCTCACTCTAACTTACCAATCTTCCTTTCCACACCACCTATCCTTCCCTTTCCCTATTCGTACCCCCTCCGCCAATCCATGGGAACGCAATGGATAATCATAAAAATAATTTAATTATCCAAAATTGCGGTGATATGGTTCGCCACCCATCACGTCTCGTTTCTCGCGGAGGCGAAAAGCGGACCATGGAGAATCGCTTTGCTACGTTGAATGTAAGAGGAGGTATGGATGGTAAATGAAAGTGAACGAAGCGAAACAAGTATGTAAGGATCGTAGCAGTGGAAAGAAGTGGTCTCTGCCTACCCCTATGGGGAAAAAGCGTGATTATATATATGTATGTATGTATCATATTTTTATAAATAAATCTCATACTTTTCAGACTTTGTTTCTTATTAGATGTAGGCTGCAGCCTGCACTATTACGTTTTTCTTGATAAAGAGCGACATCATATGTAGCGCCGTTTAGCGTCTACAGGCTGTTGTTCCTGTCGGAACAGACAATTCTAAATCAATATTTGGAACTGTATTGTTTATGTACTACTGTGAATTGAAAGTAAAAACAATAGGGTATTTTCCAAGTTTTTGAAAAGTATGTCAAATTGTTCCTAATACCAAAATACATTAGCAGTTTGAACCATTCTTTGTGAATTTCTTTCTTTTCCTTGCAAATTAGCCTAAAAGTTTAAATTAATATTATAGGCGCGAAAACGCTATAATGTGTTGTCATGACGTCACATTCTTGTAACATTGTAACTGTCAAGTGTCAAGTGTCAAATTACACTGAAAATGCCAAATCCCAGAACACATACTGTTTACGTTTGTAAATAAATGTTTTAAGCCTATTAAAAATGCCTTATAAATGGTGCGCAGTGCCAAAATGCACTAATACGTCTATTAAAAAACCGGGGAAAATCTCTGTAACCATACCAAAGAACACTGAAATGCGGAAAAAAGTGGCTATTACTCGCTGACGCATGACGTTAATGATTGATGCTGGCTATTATTTATGGAAATCGGGAGGCCTTTAAAAAAAAAGAAGAAGTACAAGAATATGACGTCACATTCCAATCTCGTGCGTTTTTAGTCACGTGGTCAAACGTGAAAAATTCATAATTTTATTTTTGATATTTAATAAAAATCATACATATTTTTGTGTAAAAAGTTGGATAAAGTGGTTTAAATAAATGTTTAGCGATAAAATATCAACAATCTGATGAATATTTTCATCATAGGATAATACCCTATTCTATACATTTTTTTTTCAGGGACAGACTATAGCGTGTGCGGCGCACGCGTGTGACATTCTGGTGGACGATGCGACGGTGATGCGGCTGGTGCGCGACGCGCGCGTCAAGCTCAAGTACCAGCACATCATCACCAACAGCTTCGTCGAGGTGAGCTGTTCTAGATAGTTCCGACCACGTGATGGTAGCGTGACAGGGACAGACGGATACGCTGTCGTGCGCGGTGTCCGCATCTTCCCGTGACGTCAACATACAGTGACGACATTCTGTCATAGTTCTGTTTACTTTATATACCACCTTACTAAAAAAAATATTTACACAATGGATATCCCATACAATGTTTTATCCGTCGGAAAAGTAGCTTGACAGACAAGGATAAAACATAGCTTATCCATTGTGTAAATGTTTTATTAGTAAGGGGCTTAGTGTATAAATACTTTCAACAAAATACTAATTTAATAGTTATTGATGTGAAACTTATTTAGACGCGTTGAGAGAGAAATTTCAAGATCGCGTCTCGAGCATCGCGATTTAAAATTTTAAATGATGAATGAAGTTTAACTTCTTTCTACCACACACGTTATGCTTTTTAGTTATATCAGGGGGGTGTCACTACGCCGTTCCGCCGCCGAGCTACAAGTACATACCGAGACTCCCTAACGTTGGGGCGATTCAATGGTTGCCACTTGCCACGCACTGACCGGCCGTGTCGCACGCGCGCGCCTCTTACGCAGTACGACTCACTTTACGTCGCAAACGCGTGTCATATTTTAATTGGCAAAAATATTTATCCAAAAAAATACTGCATTGCAGCTGATTGTCGGAACAATGAAAAAATAGCAATTTTTCTCAGCTCCGGCAAGTGACAAAGATAGCGAAAGGTACATCCCACCAAAAACATTCTGTAAAAAACTAGCCAAGTCTCGATGGAGCTGCTTGTTTATCTCTAAAAAGTAATGAAATCTAGACAAAATCGTGCCAAGTCTAAGGTTCCTTACTGCGGTTTCTTTATTATTATAGTTAATGTTGAGTGCCTTGGCCGTTGAACATTCTTTATACTTTAGTGGGTACAAGTCAATTTTGTTTACATTTGTAACTACCTATGTTTGTTAAGCGAGATAATAGCCCATACTGGTATTGGTAATTGGACGCCAGTGTCTCATTTTAGGCTGTTGTTGATTGTACAACACACGTATTGGAGCAATGGTGTCATGGAGCCCCTTTTGTACCCTTGTGTGCCCTTCAACGGCCAAGTCACACAACATTAACTATAATAATAAAGAAACCGCAGTAAGGAACCTTAGACTTGGCACGATTTTGTCTAGATTTCATTACTTTTTAGAGATAAACAAGCAGCTCCATCGAGACTTGGCTAGTTTTTTACAGAATGTTTTTGGTGGGATTTCACTTCTTTTTGTAGAAACGTGGGCATATTGATTGATTTTCCTAGATTTTAGTGTAATTTGTTTATTTAATTTGTGTAATGTTCGAGTAGAATAAAGTTCGAGTAGAATAAAGTTCGAGTAGAATAAAGGGGCCTGAAAATGCGGCAAAATGGTTCTAGTAAAGAATGGTACGGCAGTGTTTGCTTCGCGCTCGACTTGGCGGGGGCACTGCCGTGCCCCCAGATCGACGTTCTGGTCTTATCTAGAGGTTCTCAAATAGGGGCCTGAAAATGCAGCGAAATGGTTCAGTAAAGAATGGTACGGCAGTGTTTGCTTCGCGCTCGACTTAGAGGGGGCACTGCCGTGCCCCCAGATCGACGTTCTGGTCTTATCTAGAGGTTCTCAAATAGGGGCCTGAAAATGCGGCGAAATGGTTCCAGTAAAGAATGGTACGGCAGTGTTTGCTTCGCGCTCGACTTGGCAGGGGCACTGCCGTGCCCCCAGATCGATTATCCTAGTTTTTATAGTTTTCCCT
The DNA here is from genome assembly GCA_905404095.1 of Glaucopsyche alexis. NCBI lineage: Eukaryota > Metazoa > Arthropoda > Insecta > Lepidoptera > Lycaenidae > Glaucopsyche > Glaucopsyche alexis. The sequence goes on from FR990058.1 coordinate 7,636,105, forward strand.
TTATGTGGCCATTAAACCCCAACTTTGTACCAAATTTCAGCTCTCTAAGTTTATGGGAAGTACTAGTTCTATTTTGATGATCATGAGTGAGTGAGTGAGTGAGTGAGTGAGTGTCGAAAATGCGAAACTTTGCTTTCGCTTAACTTCGGAACTAAATGACCTACAGACTTGAAATTTTGGATTTTAAGTACGTGATTATAGCTTATTGGATGACGAAAATTTCTGCGTTCTGGTCTTATCCAGAGGTTCTCAAATAGGGGCCTGAAAATGCGGCGAAATGGTTCCAGTAAAGGATGGTACGGCAGTGTTTGCTTCGCGCTCGACTTGGCGGGGGCACTGCCGTGCCCCCAGATTACCTACTCATTTATATCTACTGTCATGGTACCTAAATCTATAACAATAATTATTCAATATACACACAAAAGTTTTATATTATGTGCCTATTTAAAATAGGTGGTAGGTAGCTGCATATACATACATATAATCCATACCTACATCAAAAGAAAATCACGTGTCATGTCTGTGTAAACTGATTTATATGTTCGGTATTCATTTACCTAATAGGTAGGTATAACAGATTCCGCATGTATACCTTGCGTGGTATTTATGTTCGGTCGGTATGTTGTATGTTATCTATATAATATGTACCTATTATATAATTATTATATATATCATCGTCTAGTACCCATAGTACAAGCTTTGCTTAGTTTGGACTTTGGACACATAATATGAATATGGCCATAGAATAAATAAAAGTGCAACCGCTAAGTAAATATTATAAAGTAAAGAGCATAAATCTGATAGTATAATCTAAGATATTTAATTAAAGTATTGACAAGTGACAACCTTGTTTTCGGAATATCTGACCAGGTGTGGAATAATGTCGACCTTCGCGCGGCGCCAGAGAGCTCAATTTCGGCTGCTCGCGTGCGGTCCGTTTGTTAATAATAATTATATAGGCACATAAAAAGGCGGCATTTGTGAAGATCAAAACAGAGAGACTTCTGTACCTTGTACTATTCTCTATTCTGTGGTTATATAAACAAATAAGTAAATAATATATTAGATATAGAATTTGCAATGGTTTTATAGTCGATTTTATAAATAACAGGCATTACAGACGGCGAAGATACTATAATGTTTAATATCAAGATAAAATATTGCTTGCTATACATTTTGTATGAACTATCACAGGCGGCTTAGATACTATATATTTTCATATGTTGTACTTCAGTATAAAATATATCCAGGCATCTTAAGATAAAATATAGTATCTTCGCTTTCTGTGACGCTCTTCTTACGGCCGAAATGAATAACGTATATATAATCTTAGATTGATTTCAATCTAAGATTCTCAAACAAAAATTGACGTAAATTGACGTAAAGTCAATCCTTGGATCGTTGAAATGTATTGAAATGTTGATCTCAGATAGCTAAAATGAGAATAAGATTGATTATTAATTTCGGGCGGGCGCTTAGACGCTACTGGGCATTTTGGCTCATAATAAGTTTTGTATTCCAGTGCAACAGGCTCCTGCGGTGGTGCCCGTCGCCGGACTGCAACAACGCGGTGAAGGTGGCGTACGTGGAGGCGGCGCCGGTGACGTGCCGCTGCACGCACACCTTCTGCTTCGCCTGCGGGGAGAACTGGCACGACCCCGTGCGCTGCTGTCTGCTGCGCAAGTGGATCAAGGTAACTGTCAGTGTCATGTGTCAATGTGTGTGACGTATTGCGTCTTACTCACTCTGACATTGGCGAATCACTACGGAGCCAAATATAAAAAGAAGTGGAGGTCAACATAAGAAATAAAAATATATAACCCCTAAACAAACATAATATAGGGGTTTGCAACCTTTGCATTTAAATGAAAGAATGGTGTCGTCGCTTTGTCATCTCAAGTTTCAATCTTTCAAATTAACTTTAAAACAGCACCATAAGGATGGTTGACTGTGTAACTTTTGTAATGTTTATGAGTTTCTTACTTCTGCTACTTTGAGTTGATTGAATTTAGAATTACATATTTTCATTTTGACTACATTTTGATAGATGATAACTGTTTTCATAAATTATTTGTTCTCGTGGTTTTTACTTTAGCTGCCAGCCCACTTAGAAATACCCTTGTCCTTAGTGTATCAATGCGGGACAAATCTCAAACCCTCGTTACTTTTACCCCTACTGCATCTAGCCCACGCATTACACTTATTATTCCTTTCCCACCACATTAGTCTCCGTGGTCTCTCGACTCGAAGGTCGTGGGTTCAATTCCCGCATTGGAACAACAAAAAATCTTGTTTCCAAGTTTGGTTAGGACAGTGCAGGTTGATCATCTGATATTGTCTGACAAGAAAGATGATCCGTGCATCGAATGGGCATGTAAAAAGTCAGTCCTGCGCCTGAACTCTCGTCAGTCGTGTCGGCTATCCGCCCCACTGGATTTCGAGAGTAAAGGAACAGAGAGTGCTCTTGTGTACTGCGCACACGCTTGGACACTATAAAATTATTAACTGGCCTAGTTTCAATGAAATCGGCCACCATCACTGATATCGGTGTGGGGAGTTATTATTATTCCTTACTCAGCAGACTCTCTGTAAATAATGTATTAATTTCAATATCCAGAAATGCGACGACGATTCAGAAACGTCGAACTGGATAGCCGCGAATACGAAGGAGTGTCCCAAGTGCAACGTCACCATAGAGAAGGACGGCGGCTGCAACCACATGGTGTGCAAGAACCAGAACTGCAAGGCCGACTTCTGCTGGGTCTGCCTCGGGCCCTGGGAGCCGCACGGCAGCAGCTGGTATAACTGTAACAGGTATGTCAGTCTTCAGTCTTAATATTATGTATAATTCGGTCGTGCAACATTTGAATGATCATTGAATGCCTTCAATGATCAATGAAACGTTGAATTTTGGTTTCTTAATAATGTAACTTGTAAGGAATTTTCTTTGAACATTCTTCTATAATCTCGTTAAGTCATTATGAACAAAAATATATCTATGGGTTTATTGAAATCATTACAAATTACACCCTGTATTATTGCTGTTTGATAGTATTGTTAGTAAGGGAAAAAATCTGAGAAATAGTTGTCGTAGGCAAATTTTAGAAAAATGTATTATAAAAACTGCTTCATATTTTGAAGAAATGTAGATAAGTAACAATAAAATGGTGTAAGGAGCTGATCCCTAATGGGGGATATAGACGGGTATCTAACGGCCGGTTTCAATAACCTTTCTACCAATAACTGTTTGTTAAAAACATCGTCATTCAATCATTTGCCGGTTTTTGTGATACAAATTTGACGTTTTTAACATATAGTATTGGTAGATACTAGATAGTTTATTGAAACGGGCCGTAAAGCAGCATGATGGTAATTTAGTCACATGCGCCCTCGTCGCGCCGAATTGCCATTTAGATGGACGATTTTTGCCGCAAATTACCCCATCAGATTTAATAGGCAATCGGACATTTTTTTTTTTATTGCATAAATGAATAGTACTCTTAAATATGAGTAACTTCTCAGAAGAAACCGTATATCAAAAGTCAATATTTTCAAAGGTACAGCGATTTGTATAAAAAATTTCGCGAGCCTCCTAAAAACGCTCCATACTAAAGTCGACCTAAAAATGACGTCACTTGTATATGAAGTAGTATATGAAGTATATGGCCGCAGGAATATATTTGTAAATATCTCCGATATTTGTGCGTTCTTGTGCGTGTGCGTTGTGCTCTTCACGCTTCAACCGCTGAACCGATTTTTATGAAATTTGGTATGGACATACTTTGGGTCCCGGGAAAGGACAGGATATTTTTTATCCCTAAAAAGCAGTGTTCCCGCCGGGATAATGTATTTACGCGGGCGGAGCTGCGCGCAAAAGCTAGTTTTATATAAAAATAAAGAAGTTAGAATATGTAAATACAGCGATGATAACATTTCCACTCCATCAGATACGACGAGGACGAGGCGAAGGCGGCCCGCGACGCGCAGGAGCGGTCTCGCGCGGCGCTGCAGCGCTACCTGTTCTACTGCAACCGCTACATGAACCACATGCAGTCGCTGCGCTTCGAGTCCAAGCTCTACGCCTCCGTCAAGGAGAAGATGGAGGAGATGCAGCAGCACAACATGAGCTGGATCGAGGTTAGACAATCACCATACGCTATAGTCGACGACCTCTGTGGCTCAGTGGTTCAGCGCGTTGGTGCTCAAGCCGGGGGTCGCGGGTTCGAATCCCACCGAAGGAACAAAAAGTTTTTCTGTGTTCCTGGGTCATTGATGTGTATTAAATATGTGTATAGTATAAAAGTATTATATATACTTCCCGTTTTCTGGTACCTGCAACACAAGTTCTTCGGAAACTTAGCAGATTTATGTGGTGTGAAGCATTCATAGATATTATTATTCTTATTATATTACCATACACAAGTAGGCATGTTGCATAAAATTATTGTTTTCGTCTATTCGATGACAGGCACCATGTTAATAAACAATCTAGAACCCATTTTTGTAAATCTTAAAAAACAACGAAGACACAATTTAAATTTACTATAAGAAGAGTGGTATATCGACCTGTGACTACACAAGTTGCTCCCGCCATACATTTCTCATTAAAAAATGTATGGCGGAAGCAGCTTGTGACTTAACAAATCGTTTTGCGAGAAAGAGATGGCCAATATTTTTTATTTGCTTTGAACAATCTGCAGTTTCTTTAAACTTGTTGATTTCTATTACACAATTCCTTCTGTTAACTTCAGAGCACTATTCGTTTACGTAGTAAAAAAATTACAGCCAAGTACCCTATTTTACCCGGTTTTGCCGGGAATGTCAATCAGCAATGTTGTGTTTCTGTGTTATTTTTCTAAATTCGTGTTATTGCGGTTTTTAATGTGTAATATTGGTGGAATATTAACCATTAGTTATTCGTGACGTGCACTAATGTGGAGAAGTGATATAGCAACTACAAAATGCGTGCTAAATTGGGTTTCCCGCCAAAACTCCCTAGGAAGTTTCAGTAAAGCGTCTACCACTTTACTGAATCGACTGACTTGACTGATTGACTACCGTGACTATTTATTAGGACTTTGACTAGACTTTGGACTTGACTATTTAGAAATAAGACAAATAAGAAATACCTCAAAAATATAAGACTTGGCTTAAAGGTCTTGTTACCAGGCCATTAAATCTTATTAAAAAAAAAAAATTTCGAGTCGGGTCAAAGAGTAAATATGTACAAGTAAAAAGTTACCAGTAATAAGGTTCAATTTCACTCTCGGTGGAAATCAACGCGAACTCGTTTAGATGCCTACAGAATTGTTCAACGTGCGAATTTCAACCTTAACGCTATGAACTACGATTCATATTTCGTTAACGGATGCGCGGGGCGCGCGGGAGTAGACGTGTAGGGCTGTCGGAAAATGTAAACGTAAGTGCTTTAGCGTGCGCGTCGCTGCTATAGATGGGCACGTACCCGGGTATTTACCCACCTACCGGGTAAATACCCATACGTACCCGGTAAATACCCAAATCTACCCAAAATGCTGGGTAGATAAAATTCAACATTTTGTAACAATTTTTGAGCATATAACTACCTCTGATTAATGTTGTATTAGATATTAATCACTAATATTCTACTTCTATAGCTTTTAATCATATATTTATAGAGGAAAAAGGCTTTTTTATATTTTTTCTTTTTTGTTCTTCATACATTCTTTTGGAATTTAATCTTTAAATTAAATTTTAGTAAACATAATAATGTAATGGTAAGTAAAAATCGTACTGAACTTTGGTTTTTACAAGCAAGCGCATTTGTTATGTTGGTAATCAAAATCGTACTGAACTTTAGTTTTTACAACCAAGTGCATTTGTTAAATTGTTTAGTATTTGACTCAATATACTGTCTTTTACGACCTAATCTTATATAATATGACATTACACCAAATATAGTCAAAGCAATATCTATATTTTGAATCTTACATCATACATTTCAACAAAAACTATGTTGAGAAGTTGAAGTCATACACCATTTTTTGCGAATTTAAGTGTTACATGCACCAATCCGTGCCGGAGTAAGAATAGCACCTCCCCATATACTATCTCTTCCCGTGGGTGTCGTAAGAGACGACTAAGGGAAATACATACCCAAAATGGGCAGCAAAGTTTCCGCGAACTTTATTATTCTTCTTATCTTTATCTCGTTCTTCTACTGGGAAGGCGACCAACAGTCCCAAGGTGGAATCGGGTTTTTCGTCCACAAGTCTCTTGTCAACAACATCGTGGCCATCGAAAGTGTGTCGAGTAGGGATGCATACCTTATACTCAGAATATCTCAAAGATATTCGTTGAAGGTCATACAAGTTTACGCACCTACCTCGTCTCACCCAGATGAAGAAGTAGAGGTTATAATATGTATGAGGACATATCTAAGGCCATACATAACTCGAAAACTCACTTCAATGTTGTTATGGGAGATGGCATAGTTAGGCAAGCGAGGTGAAAACGAGCTGAAAGTGGGAAAACTTGGTTTTGGTCAGAGGAATCCCAGGGGTCAAAGGCTGGCTGATTTTATGGAAAAGGAAGAACTCTTTATGATGAATTAATTCTTCCAGAAGCCACCTCACAGGAAATGGACCTGGATAAGCCCTGAGAGACAAAAAATGCAATAGACCTCATCATGAGCACCCAGAGACAGATATGAAAGGATGTTTCCGTGATACACCGAGTGAAAATCGGCAGCGATCACCGAATGGTGCGAGGCACATTAAACTTAAATATCAAACTCGAAAGAGCTCGCTTGGTAAAGTCTACGCTCCGACCGTCTCAAACTGGAATTAGAAACCCCGAAAGCTTTCAACTCGAGATACAAAACCGCTTTGCTGGCCTGGAAAACTACGCTTCAGTAAACGAAATCTATGACAGGTTCGCAGAGACTATCCATGCGGTTGGGTCAAAGTACTGTGAGATCCGCCGTAGAGGTAAGCCACAGAAAATCTCCAACCACACGTTTACACTAATGGCTAGTCGACACACCCTTATTCTTCAAACCTCTGACGATGGTCTTATGGGCAGCTTAACAGACAGATGTCAAAATCTTTGCAGCACGATATTCGTCTCTTTAATACTTGAAGTATTGAGGACAGGATACAGCGAAACAAGAGCTGAAAAGTGTTTGCAAGAGACACGTCTGTTGGGCAGAGCCGGTTGACGAAGCTGAAGACAGAGGATGGGAAAGTTGTGTCAGCCAGGCCTGAGTTGCTCGCAGAGGTCGAGAGATTCTATGAGCAACTTTACACCTCAGTTGCCGAACCTGTCGTTAATCTGGCTTAGGATCCTAGAGCTACTAAATCGACATCACACGGAAGATATCCCGGACATCAGCCTATACGAGATTAGTATGGCTCTTAAACAGCTTAAAAACAGACGCCGGGCAAGGATGGGATCACCTCGGAGCTGCTGAGGTCTGGTGGAACACTAACACTCAAAATGCTCAAGAGACTTTAATTCCGCCTTGTTCGAGGGCAAAACGCCAAAGGCATGGAGCAAGGGCGTGGCAGTCTCAGTAGTCAGTCTTCAAAAAAGGAGATAAGATTTTGCTGAAGAATCACAGACCCATTACGCTGCAGAGCCATGTTTATAAGCTGTTTTTAAGTGTCATAACGAATCGTCTCGAATGGAAGCTTAATGACTTCCAGCCTCCCGAACAAGCCAGTTTCCGAAGAGGTTTTAGTACCATAGACCACATACATAAAACACTCGGTTTTATGTATGTGGTCTATGGTACAGAAACACGAGGAGTATAATCTGCCACTGTGCTTGGCGTTTGTGGACTATGAGAAAGCCTTTGATTTGATTGAGACCTGGGCGGTGTTACAGCCTCTTCAGAGTACATCGAAGTGTTGAAGTGTTTATATAGTAAAGTCACCATGTCGGTGCGAGTACAGGAGCATAGCACAACGGCGATCCCACCGCAGCGCGGCGTCAGATAGGGAGACGTCATCTCTCTGTTTTCCGCTGCAGGAGGATGCGTTCAAACTCCTAGACTGGCAAGGACTTGGGATCAATATAAATGGCGACTACATCACTCACCTTCGATTTGCCGATGACATCGTGATTATGGCAGAAACTCTGGAAGACCTTAACACTATGCTAGAAGACCTCTGTAGAGTTTCACAACTGGTAGGACTTAGTATGAACATGGATAAGACAAAAATTATGTTTAATGCCCATGTTGTACCCACCCAAGTGACCGTTGGAAATTCTACGCTCGTTGTTGACGACTATAATATATACCTGGGGCACAAAGTCCAGTTAGGTAGGTCCAAATTCAAAAAAGAGGTCAACTGTCGAATCCAGTTCAGCTGGGTAGCGTTCGGGAGACTCAGAAACATCTTCTCATCAAAAATCCCTCAATTCAAGTGTGTTTTAACGGTGATGACATAGGAGCCGAAACGTGGTCACTCACGACGGGACTTATACAAAAGCTTCGTGTCGATCAAAGAGCTATGGAGAGGGCTATGCTCGGATAGAATCAGAAATGAGGAACTCCGCAGCAGAACTAAAGTTACCATAGCCCAGCGCATTAGCAAGTTAAAGTGGCAATGGGCTGGACATATAGCCCGTAAAATCGATGAACTGGGGCTTAAAGGTTCTTGAGTGGAGGCCACGAACTGAACGTCGAAGCGTAGGACGGCCTTCCACCAGGTGGACAGATGACCCGAGAAAAGTCGCAAGGAGTCGGTGGATACAGGCCGCGAGCGACCGGTCGCACTGGAAATTTATGGGGGAGACCTATGTCCTGCAGTGGACGTCACCAGGCTAAAACGAACGAACATGCACCAATCGATAGAGAAAATTTTAAATAAAACTGCATTCATAACTTATTTTAGGTAAAATGGTTTATACGACCTTTTTACCCCAAGGTATCGATATTATATTCTTACGTGTTGTATGAAAGCTGTTTCTAAGTAGAAACAGCTTTCATAGAACGTTCCAAAATTGAAAATTTTGACGTCCCCTTTAACGGCCCACGATTTTTTCACATAATCGTGGTATATATACTAGTAGTTGTTCAATCAAATCGATAGATAACTATGTAGCTGTTTATCTGCTCCTCTATAATCTGTGCATAGAAGTTATACGCCGTAGATTCAACACGATTATTACGTTATCATATATCATAGCATCATTAGTGTCGATAATTTTTTAAAACTATATTTACCAATTAATAACAGCTTACTATTGACGGGCTACTGGACCTACGACGCTGGACCATGAGAAAGAATTGAGTATGGCCCTGAACATTAATATTTTATTTTTTATAATATGTATTTCCATAGAGAAACATATTCTATTTTTCAAAACTATATTGGTTTATGGTTTTACGGTGCGTATTTTAACTAATATTAATTCGTTAGTAAATATGCATTCTATTAGGGAGGTTTTTAAAGAAACCGGGAGTTGCAACAAATGCTAAATTTTATATACCCACCACTTTTGGGTATTTACCCAATATACCCGGTATTTACCCAATCTACCCGGTATATACCCAAATGGGTAGATTGGGTATTTACCCATCGCCCATCTCTAGTCGCTGCTCGCTGGCGTGCGAGCTCTTACTGATTATAGCCGCCGGCGGCTATCTCGCGTTTCATACCTACTGTGCGGAGTGACACAGGCGGTCGGGTCGAGAATAGGACAGTGAAGGTTCGAGAACATTCTAATACTTTCCATGCTAGAAGCTTCTAGAACATTCTACAAATTGTAATTGTAAACACCGTAAAATACTAGAATGTTCTATACATCGAAGCGCCGTAACAATACTTTCTCAAATCTATCATGTATCTGCAAACATTCAACACATGCTAAAATGATGTATCTCCTATTCCCAGGTCCAATTCCTGAAGAAGGCGGTGGACATCCTATGCCAGTGCCGGCAGACGCTTATGTACACGTACGTGTTCGCGTACTACCTGCGCAAGAACAACCAGTCGGTGATCTTCGAGGACAACCAGCGTGACCTGGAGTCAGCCACCGAGACTCTGTCCGAGTACCTCGAGCGGGACATCACCAGCGAGAACCTGGCGGACATCAAGCAGAAGGTGCAGGACAAGTACAGGTGAGTGTGTCAACCTAATGAGGGGACAATATACTCCGTGGGAAGGGGGAATGAGAGAGAGAGAGAATATGAATGAATAGTATATATAACTTCTATATCAAAGGTATCCTTCTAATAATATTATAAATGTGAAAGTTTGTAAGGATGGATGGATGGATAGATGTATGGATGGATGTTTGTTACGTGTTACTTTTTGAAAACGCAAAAACTACTGAACGGATTTCGATGAAATTTGATACGGGAGTAGTTTAGGCTCTGGATTGACGACCTCTGTGGCTCAGTTGGTTGAGCGTGTTGGTGCTCAAGCCGGGGGTCGCGGGTTCAAATCCCGCCGAAGGAACAAAAAGTTTTTCTGTGTTCCTGGGTCATGGATATGTATTAAATATGTGTATAATATAATAAAAATCTTAAAAATGTGTATAGTATAAAAGTATTAAATATATTTCCGTTGTCTGGTACCCGTAACACAAGTTCTTCGAGAACTTACCACGGGATCAGATTGACGTGGTGTGAAGCGTCCATAGATATTATTATATTATTATTATTATTTAAACATAGGCTACTTTTTATCCCGAAAAAGTACAGTGTTCCCGTGGGATACTATATTTACGCGGGCGGAGCCGCAGGCAACAGCTACTACATAAAAATGGACCACAAAATAGCGGCGCTTTCTCCTTGGCCGCGTACCAATGTAACAGTCCTCACTTATCGTAACTGTTTGGTATAATGTTTTAGCTAATAAATAAGGCAAAATAATATAAGGCCCACTTGCGCAAATCTGGTTTAAAGTTAACCCTGTGTTAAATATCATGTTATCTCTCTCTCTCTCTCGTTCTTCGTATTTATGAAAGCGAAGGCATGATTAACTTTGCCATGGTTAACTTTGACCCAGATCTGCGTAAGTGGAGTAATCGAATTTTGTATTTGTATTGGATATATTGTAGCTACAACATAAAATTTAGGTATAACCCGAATTATTTATCATTTACTGGTGTAATTAGTGTCACTCAAACGAATTCTACAAACTAATGAACTTTATTGACGACCTCTGTGGCTCAGTGGTTCAGCGCTTTGGTGCTCAAGCCGGAGGTCGCAGGTTCGAATCCTGCCGAAGGAACAAAAAGTTTTCCTGTGTTCCTGGATTGGTCATGGATGTGTTATTAAATATATGTATAATATAATAAAAATCTTAAATATATGTATAGTATAAAAGTATTAAATATACTTCCCGTTGTCTGGTACCTGTAACACTATTTCTTCGGATACTTAGCACGGGGCCAGATTAACGTGGTGTGAAGCGTTCATACATTATATTATTATATAAACTCGTCACGAAAACACGTTTGAACGCTACTGTTCACTTAACTGTTAACTATCAACTGCCCTGTAACTAAACTCGCTACTGTAGGTACTTATGTAAGTGTAAATCGGCCTTAAAAGCAATTGATATCAAGAGACAACGCAATTCCGCGCAACCGAGCGGCTTGGCCGCTACACTGCGAAATTGTATACAACTACATGCAAAGACGCTCCGCTATTCAAATAAATCGTTTCTGAATACATTTGCTTATAATTTCGCGGTGTAGCGGCCAAGCCGCTCGATCGCGTGGACGCATATAACTAGAACCTAAGACGAGACGACGACGACTTTGATGTTTGTTTTCTGAACTTTTTATGAACTTTGATTTAGAGATTGACGTGGTGTATATTAATTATTATTATTGTGTTGTGTTTAGATTTTTCTCTAAAATATTTAATTTAATTCCCAGGTACTGCGACAGCCGGCGCAAAGTACTACTGGAGCATGTGCACGAAGGGTACGAGAAGGACTGCTGGGACTATACAGAGTAAAAACCCTCCCTCCTTATCACACACACTCGACTCGTATATGGCTATCTCTCTCTCACACACCACGCGCACCCGCACATAGTACGAGAGCCGGGACAATTTTAATAAGGCTTAAACGATTTAATATAACATGGAAATGGTATTAAATACTCGTTCAAACATGTCCACATGAGTATATTTTGATTATTTTCTAAGTGTCTCTCGCACGTGAGAGAATATAGGGAAATTTAGTTTTAAACTGCCTTAGTTGTATTCAATATTTGTGTAACAAAATCGGTATACATTTCGCTTCAATAATACCGTAGTGTTGTCGTTTATTAGAAGACTAAAATACGTAAAATTAATAACAATAATGGAAACAATCATACAATTTATTGTTTATGTATTTTGATGAAGGCCCACTGATTTAGATTCTGTCCATAGATTTACTAAAATTAGGTCTCCATTTAATTGTTGCTAGTCAGAAGACTGAACCGTCTTTTCACACTGGAATGTATGAAAGGGTGTTTTACGGGAACAGTTATTATGAAGGGTCGAGAATAGTAGCGATTAATTATAGTTTTTTTGGTATATCAATGTGCATACTTCGATTATGTGGTGCCAAAACAAATATATATTTTGTTTGTACATTTGTACGACCGAACTTTATTTTTTTAATAAATTCAAGATTTTGTTTTCGTTTCAAATATAATTATATAACATTTAAAAAATAAAAACTTGGTTTAGTTAATGTTCTAATTAGTAGTAGGTATATGAAAACAACTTATAAAATGTATTTAGTCACTACAACATTATTTTAAAGGAGTACACATAATATTATGAACCTGTGATTTCTTCCGAGTTTCTTACATCTTCATAGAAGAACGACTCAGGGTATGCACTAACTAATTACCCGAATATTGCTGTAAATAAATATAATTATCGGTATTAATAATAAAGAAGCACGTTTGTAACATCTATTTTAATAATAATAATTGTATACTCTACTTGCAAAGCGACGTACGAAAAATTTAATTTGTTAAAATAATACATATTTTAATTGTATTTTTCATCGAGATTTTTTTGTTTCTGACCTTAAAACATGACACATAATATCATCAGCCTGACAAATAGGCAAATCTACATTTATTAAGATTTCAATAAAGTGAATGTATAATTAAAATTAATAATTCAAAATACTACTTACCTTTACGGGGCTATAATTTTGTAATAAAAGCAAAACATCACAAAAAAATATCTAATATATTAACTATTAAGCATCTCCCACTGTAGAATAGTCTTTTATGGTCGCTATAGACCACAATGATAAAACTGCACATGGGGCCTAGCAGGAACAATTGACAAGTGCATAAAAACTTAGGCCTTTTTATCCGTTAATGGATGATTTATACAGTATTCTCCGAGCGAAGTAACCACTCTTGAAATACTGTAGTGCCTGGGACAGTCGGTTCTAAAATGTCGTATGGTTGCCCAAGCACATACGGCATTCTCACAACAAAGTCAGCCTAGTCCAGAGGAATGACTGGTCAATACGTCTGGGGCCAACCATGTGCGGGTTTCCTCACGATGTTTTCCTTCACCGTTAGACCGTCCGTATCTAAAAAAGTGTCATTGGTACACGCCACAACGTGGAATTCCAACCTGCACTCTCTAAAGTGCGAACCAAACGGTCTACACACTAGGCAACGGAGCTCCTGTGCATAAACGTAAGGAGCACAATTAGTATATAAACGTAAGTTATCGAAAGAGTATTTATATAAATTATGACAGCGCCCATACAATTGACATTCAATAACGTCTCGTTTACGCACCTATTAATTGTTCCTGCTGGGCCTATAGTTTGGTAATTGGTTACAGTTGACATAATATTAAGTATGTGTGCGTGCGCTAATTCAGGTCTAGTATGAAGATGTAGTACTGTATACGTCTACTGTGACCGAACTGTGCAGTTTTATAGTTGCGGTGTGTAGCAGACATTACTCGGAACTTCGAATGTGTAATTTGGCAGTCGTTTATAAAACCCTCAGCGTCATGTTCTAGAATGTTTTAAAATGGCGGCTTTCATGTTTACAATGATAGAAAGTATTGTGTTAATTTAAAACCCAGATCTCTAAAATAGTACGATAGATTTTGAGTTGACTGTTACTTGATGTAGAAACGTTAGTAATGTTTTTGTATTGTATTTTTTTTGTATGTGAAGTACAGTATGTTTTAGAACGAAAGAAGATTTTAGCAATTATGTTAATTTTTGATGATGAAACTAATTATGATTTATAATGCATGCACCTTAAAACCCGTTTATTTCGTTAGATAAAAATAATTTAAAACAAATTGTACTTCACAATGATTGGAAGTAGGATTCGTTGTGTAGTAGATTGTGTGGTGTAGACGGTAGCCGACACTACGACAATAGTGATGCCCGATTTCTGAGGTTTTTTGTTGAAAGTTTATCTATTCAATAGAGCATTTGATTGGATGATTCCGTTAACCAATCAAAATTGCCATTGAATATAATATAAACTGCCGACTTAAAACGTCTCTAACCGCGCATTTGTTAAGGTTTATCTCATTTGGTCAATTCGCTTAAAGTAACATCGGTGTTCGCTTCCATTGTTTGTTTATGAACCATTCGAAATAGTGGCACAATACTAAATAATAACATTTTGTCGTATGTAAGTGAAACGGAAAAAAATATTTTTTACCAAAAATCCTATTTTTGTTATTAGAGTATGGTATCGACTGTAAACGTTAAGCTAGTTCATGATAATGTTTTAATTCTGTGATCGATTTTAATTTAACGCTTCAAAGAATCGACTTGTTGCTGGACTGACGCTTTGGCGAGGACAAAATCTTTCTTCTCTTTCACTTGTATTACGATGAAAAGAGTACGTGTTAGTTATTCAATAAGCTTTCGTTTCCACGAGCGGTGTTCTTCGTCGGCGTTAGTAAGCACTGAAATTAGAACTCTGCGCTAGTACAATAGATTTGAAAATCGAATATCCGGCAGCAATTTGACAACTCGACGCTCGTGAGTTTGTTTTTCACTATTGTATTATGGCAGAGTTCTATTTACAATGCTGATTTTATTAAGGCCGTCGGAAACAACCGCTCCTGGGAACGTAAGCCAATTGAGTTGGAGAATAGCTATAAAAATTGCCAGTTTTGTCCTCGTCAAATCGTGCTACTGCTGTGCGTAATTCCACTAATGTAAAGTAACTAACAAACTCTTGTTGTAAAATTCTAAATACGAATCATAGAGGCCATTTCACCGATTTGGCCGTGCGGCTTGCATATTCGATTGCTACATATCGATAGGCCGCGTGACGCAGTACGGTGGCGCCATCTAGTGTCGCCAGTGTTCAAACCCGCTGGGCCGGTTCGCGGGACTGTACATATGATGCTGTATAAATATTTATATGGATAACATGTTCACAATAATTCTTATGTATTTTTTTGACGAGCATCCTGTATGTGTGTCCCAGAGGCACGATAATTGTCTTAATGGTAAGACGAAAATAAATAGTAACATCTACACACGTATGTTATTTACACCTCTACCCATTATATAGGCTTACTACACGACTAAGACTGGGTGGGACTATATTACCGGAATCTTTCCGACCGGAGAAAACTCTGAGCATTGAAAATAGAACTCTGGACTTGACTCAACTTTCATGTGTACGATTTTCAACTCTATTGTAACTCTATTGTATAATTGTATAAACAAAAGAGTTGAAAATCGTACACATGAAAGTTGAGTCAAATGTGATAATTAGTTTACTTCTATATAATAAAATACAAAAATATTTATTATGGTAAGCATGAATATAAACGCGTATTCGTAGATATTATCATAAATGTTTTGCATGGTCACATTCTGTGTGTGACGTCACATGCCTGTATTACTATTGTATAGGGCGTTTTCTCAAGGATCACAAAAGTTCTCCAATAAAGCCGCAATTTCTTCAAAAAATTGTTTCTAGTATACTATTCCTGCTGTTAACGTTCTTATTTTTTCATTTTTCAGCACTATGTTTTTTATATAAAAAATACAGGCAAATACCTACCTATTATACTAGAGCTGCAGAAATAAATAAACACTATTGAAAGGAATCCCTTTATCTAATACTAGACGTTTTCCGCGACTTCGTATCCGCAGAAGGAAATACATTTTCCCGCGTCTACTCTATATCTGTGCCGAATTTCATCAAAATCGGTCCAGTAGTTTTAAGGCTATTCAATACAAATTGCAAACAAACTAACAAACATACAGACAAAAATTTTTTTCTTCTTTTAAATAATATAAGTGTAGGTGTACTACCAGGGAATCTAATTCTTAGCAGAATAACAGCTGGTGTTACGATTTGTTCGTATATCAAACTGACATGTCATTGACAATAGAGAAGTTACATGCAAAGGCAACATAAATATGGACCGAATTATGCGAAAAGTACAGTAATTAGTGCCAAATTTTAAAGTTACAGGATTTAAAAAGCGATTTTTTATTTGCTTTGGTCGCAAAACGAAAATTACTGTTATTATTATGTTGTTACTTTTTTTTGATATTACAATGATATATACATAAACGCAGTATTTGTATTTATCTTCATACATTTTCGTTGTGACACAACAGCGGTGGGCTGTGACGTCACCCCTGCTACATTTTTTGTATAGAGCCTTTTGATGCTCTCCAACGATCTTACTTTTGTGATGTCTGTATTTCGTCAACGGTCGATCGTAGATATGCCATTGCAAAGACAATATTTCCTGGCTTCTTATGTACCTACTTTTCGAAAAGCCAATAAATAATAAGTTATGCATCTTCTCTATTATTATTATTGTATTGTGTTTGCATGCCGTCATTATAATACAAACAAATTACGGCAATTAGAACACCTGTTTATGAATTAGATTCCCTGATAGTACATATTATGTACTTGTAATGTTCAGTATGTTCTACAAGCTAAAGAAATATTATATATTTTTTTCTGTATCAGGGACGCTTTGGAGACCTCGCCTGCGAGTAAAACTTAACAGATTGGTTTTAATAGAGGTATCTGTTCTATGATTTACTATAATACTATTTACAGGTAGTTAGACAGTATTCTTGGATGTATGCAAGTTATGCATATACTTATGGATATTTATTAAAACTATTTTTACTACCAATAGGGAATATGCATGTATTTTTTTTTTAAACGTTTCTACTGGTTATAACATTACCAAAAATATATATAACACATCAAAAACATTATCCATTAAGCTGGAAAAAATGTTTAAAAATCACTATAATTTTTGCGCGGTTTAAACACGCCATTTTCGCGGGCTTGGGTTGTGACGTCATCGTACACGAAAAAGACAGTTGACAGATAAAATCATAGACGAGTCAGAGCACGAAGTATAGATAACAAGGAGTCCGAACGTAATGTTAAAATAATGGTTCAATTACGGGGACAGATTTTTGCCGGTAGAGCGCGCGACGGTCCGACATGCACTCGTTTGAAATTACGCGGGAAGTTTAAAGTTGCTATTGACAGCTCTGGAAAGATTGAAATCTTAATATATAAAAGTTTTAGGAAATTCTTAGAAACTGTTCTCGAAAAATAGATACCGTAGAACACGGTAATTGCCTAACGGTAATTTAAAAATAATTGTAATAAATAATAGTATTGGCAACACTCGGTATAATAGTATTGGCAACACTCGGTACTCGTCGGTCTCGCACGCCTAGCGGCAGAAAAGAGAACTAAGATCTGGTCCTATTATTGTGTACATAATTATTATTAAAAAGCCTATACCGTTCGGACTCCTGGTATCTATGCTTCATGAGTCAGAGCATAAAATTCAATTTAACGTCAGTCATGTCATTGTCACGAAAGACAGCGTCGTGTAGCGTGACGTCACACGCGCGTCACCATTGGTCGCGACTCTCGACCAATGGTGACGCGTTTCGCAATTTTAAATATCCCGGGCTGATTTTGCATTTTTTATATATTTTTTTTTCAGCTTAAATAAGAACTAAATTTAAAAAAATCCTTTTAGTTATAATGTGACGACAATAGAGAACAGGGAAAAAAATATTTCAGGCAAATTAAATTTGCCTGAAATATATTATGCATATTCCATATTAATGCTGTAGGTATTACAAACATTAAAAAAATAATGTATTAGTTGCTGTAGATTAGTCTAGAAAAGTATATAATTTTAGTACCTGAGAACAAAAAATAGACGCAGCAACAGCGGGGTGGGTCTTTAATTGTTGGGCATAATATATCACCTATAATAATTTATTTTAAAAAGTAGTAAGCGTTTTTATCTACAATTAGTATTATTTATTAACCGAGCCTTCAGTGTGCTGAGTGCGATATTTGTCACTACTTGATATGAAGTATGTAGTATGGCATCGAATTAGTTACCATTGTTTGCCACTAGGGGCGATGTTTCGATGCCATACAACGCGTAGCCGACCGCGCGTAGCTGACCGCACGTAGTCGACCGTGTGTAGCTGACCTCGCGTAGCCGACTGCGCGTAGCTGACCTCGCGTAGCCGACTGCGCGTAGTCGACCGTGGGTAGCTGACCTCGCGTAGCCGGCTGTCTTCGCGTAGCCGTCTGCGCGTAGCTGACCTCGCGTAGCCGACTGCGTGTAACCTACCGGGCGTAGCGATCCACGCGTAGTCGACTACGCGTAGCTGCCCTCGCGTAGACCACCGCGCGTAGCTGACCTCGCATAGCCGACTGCGCGTAGCCGTACTCCGTAGTCGACGGGCGTAGCATACGCAGAAGTCTTGAACGTAATACCATTACGTATTTATTAATATGTGGTAATACTTCACGCAGTTTATTTTCTGGTACTTTTTGCCTTTTTATGGTTCCGTCCAAAGGGTTAAAAAAGAAACACAATTGCTAAGACTCCCCTGTCTGTGTGTCCGTGTACCTGGCCTCATGAACCGTGATATCTAGAGTCTAGACACAGTTGAAATTATCACAGATGATGTATTTCTGGTGCCGCTATAACGACAAATACTAAAAACAATATAAAATATAATATTTAAGTGGGGCTTTCATACCTACAACATTCAACGTACGTGTTTTTACCGTTTTGTACGGAACACGTGCGCTACTCCGACTCGCACTTGACCGGTTTTTATACGTTACGTACTATTGTGTCAAGGCTGAGGATGGAGAAGGTTGATGATGAGAGGCTTAAGTGATATTTATGAAAAATTCAGTTATATCACAAACTTTAGTTCAGAACCTCAATTCTCGTAATTAAAGTAAACTTCATTTTACTTTGTTTAGATTGAAAGTGTAGCGACAGGTTACCATAAACGGATTTTATGACGTTTCGACCAATCAGAGCGCGTTTCGCGTTGGTTTAACGTTCATAAAAACATATTTTGAGAGTGTAAGCGTATCGGGACTTGATTGTAATTGTATTAATGCAGGTTTTATTTAGCAGAATTGCCCCTTTCATGTTCAGTTAGTTCATGTTGGACTGATGTCTACATTATTTAAATTACAAAACTTAACATTTAACGTCTGCACTTATTTACTTACATACAGAAGGGAAGGACGTTCGTCTCTGCTCAATCTTTAGTTATTATTCTCTAAATAAAGTCTCATTTCAGGATGTCGGACCCGAACCCGGAATGAAATTCAAAATCAAGCAAGTGTCGTAATAATGAAAATAATCGAAATAATGGCAATTGTTCGCATATGATATTATTAATAATTAGATGTTTATGAAAATATTACTTAGAATCTTACAATTTTATTTTATGCTTAGAAATCTGTATATGTATAGAAAAAAAAAATCAAAAATAAAACGCCAATAAAAATAGATGGTCGATTTTTTCGTGTAGATTAGTTATGGTGTAGATACTTTTGTATTTCAAAGTATTGGGTAAGATTAACGGCCCGTGTCTCAAAAACGAATGTAGATACACTAGCAAGCTTAAAATATTTAGTTTAGATATTTGACAAATTATAGTTTCAACTGATATATTTTTACCCTCTTACTAATAAAATAAATTATACAGTGGATAAGCTATACAATGCTTGTCCTTGTCTTATACGTTGGAAAAGTCGCTTGACAGACAAGGATAAAACATTGTATCTACAGATTATCCACTGTATATATTTTTTTATTATTAAGAGGTTTCTTAGTAAGATCTATCTTCTTTTCATCAATTTTTTTCGTGATTTATGTACCTATAATAGATATTTTTCGTGTGGTAAGGAATAAAACAAAGGTGTAAAGCAGTCAAGTTCTATATTTTATCGTTTACTTAATTTATTTTGTACAAACTTCAACAATATATATAATAAATACTCAATTTAATCTTTGTCATTCAGCAAACTCAACTCACTTTTTTGTCATAAGTTTATTTAAAGAATTACGAAATAATACAATGATATCGGAACTTATTGTCTAACTTAATTTAACACAACTTTTTTGTGCCAATATGCCTAATAGTAGATAAATTGGTTTCACCAAATTAAACGAATTCCATTTAAAAACATACATCGAGCCCCAAGCGACGGTCCGTTACGAAGCGCTCGTAATGAAACATGTTACACGGTAAACACAACTTTAGACTAACTTTAATTTCGTTTACAACTGCCCTTACATCTTCACTAAGCAGATTATCTCAAACTACGAAGGCGATAACATTTTTGTGAACTCCAAATTTTCTTGCGTTTAATAGAAAAATGATTTTTTAATTTTTAAATGACCTGCACCTCTTCTTTCGTAAAGGACCGTTTCTCGCTGAGCTCTCATAAGCGTGAACACCACGACAGTATAGTCGCCAACATCGAATGCCAACCGAACGTCTACCGCGCGATCGCGGGGCGACGCGTGCACCAGCGCCGGGGAAGGCCGCTCGCGCGCGCGACGCGACGATCGTATCATTATAAAAGTAACTACATATTATTTATTATTCGTAGTCGTAAATTATTGCAAAATAGGTGCAAAACGTTAAGCGTCTCATCTTAGTTTACGATACACTGACTCTTTAAAATTTTGCGACGTTAGTTTGTCTTGCACTCCGTGATTCGCGTTCCTCGTAAACGAGACCGATGACGACCGACGCGCGGTGCGGGGCGCGGAACGTCCGTCGGTCCGAGTCGTCGCTCGCACCCGGCGGACAAGCTCGCAATATGTACAGAGAAATAGAAAATTTGATCACTTTTAAAAGTTAATTTACAAAATTTTATAATTTATTAATTTACTTGTGCTAGAAAAGACGACACCGACGAAGCTCGGCTTCGAGACGTCGCCGCGATGCCCGCGCGCGTCGTTCGCCCGCGCCGCGCCGGCCGCGCCTCCGACGCAGAGAGATGTCGATCGAAAAATAACAATATTATCGATAATCTTCCTCACTCGGTAGGGGGGACGTTATCTTACTGCTAGATAATTATCGCGTCTCTCGGGTAGACGAATCTCGTCCCGCAATAGATTGCACCCCCCGCGCGATAGATCTCTGCGATGCAAAAAACGTCGCCGAAAATATGTGCACGAGTAACGTTAATGGAAGCAGTACCAGCCCGCTGACAATAAAAATCTGAAACGGGGAGAGGGCACGGGCGGCGCGGGCGGGGAGTCCCGCGCCGCCCGCGCCGCGCCCGCGCGCCGGGTAACCGCGGCGGGCGCGCGCGTGCGCGTGCGCATTACGTAAAATGGCTCGATTCTTATGATGCGTACTGATTTAGGACGGAAGTGAACTCTGGTACCGATTTCGCTGTCGATTCGCTAAGCTTACGTAGATAATGCTGCAAAAATTTTCTAAACCTCGTAAATCCGATCCCGACTTGAAAGGTAGGAGGCGTCGTTCGGTAAGCGAGAAGCTTAAAAATCGGAGCTACTAAATCTACCATGGACAAATTTGATATGAATAGGCGTAGCCGTCGCTTCTCCGAGCGGAGTTATTACAGGTGTACGCTAGCGTCCGAACACAAATAAATAAATAAGATTAAAATTAATACGAATGTAGCGATGGTACACGAGTGCCTCAAGTGGAGGGCGGCGTCTCCTGCCGGGCCGCGGGCAGCACGCGGCCGGGGGCTCCGGCGCCGGCGCCGCCCCGGGGAACAGGGCGGCGCCGGCGCTCCTCACGAGTCGAGACAATCTTAGCGAGCCGCTCACAAATTACACGAGTAGAGTGTAGTCTTCGTCGAATACAAAAATAAGCTTTAATGTTTATCACCTATCCGATATCTTATAATACTAGCGACGAAAAACGGCACGTCCGCACTCGAACTGGCGCTCGATCGCACCTCGCGGACCGGGACAACGCAACGAAGTGAACCACTGAACGGCGAAACGCGGCGCACGACTCCGGTCGCAAAACAAATCGTCCCGCAAGCTTCGGCCGGTCGGCCGCGCGAACACAAAACACGCCGGTGAACGCTCGCGACTCCGCGCGCTCGGACCGTCCGGCGCCGCGGCGCGTCGCTCGCCCGCAGCAGAGAACTCGAAACGACTAGCGTAAATAATAGTAATTAAGTGCGCTTGGGTGGGCTCAAGAGCTCGGGCAGCGGTGCGGGCAGCGGCAGCGGCGCGTCGTCCACGAGCGCGGGCAGCAGCGCGAGCGCCAGCGCGGGTCAGACGGGCGCGGGCGGCGGCGCCGGCTCCGGCGGCCGCGCGTTGGCCCCCGCGCCCAGCACCACGCGGCCGGCGCCGGCGTCCAGCAGCACGGCCGTGGCCGCACCCTCCTCGCCGGCGCTGGGCGCGACAGACGCGCCGGATTCGCCGCCCGGCGATTGCGCGCGCCGGTGTCTCCGCCACGCGTGCTGGATGAGCCGCGCGCAGTACTCCTCGCGTTGGCGCCACAGCGTGGACGACACGGGCTCGTAACCCACTTCGTCCGGCCGCCCCACCTCCACCGGCTCCTCGATGGGGTTGCCCTTCCGCGCGAAAAAGTCCTTCGTTAACGCGTCGAGGATGTCCACGCAGAACATCATGTCGCCGCGGCATATCGGTATGTCCATGGATATAATTTTGTACTTGTTCGGCTTGTGTATCTGCAACGGCGGCTCCAGCACGTCCAGGAAGTCGGATAGCTGGTCGTATCGGATGTACTGCGTGCCCTCCGGGTCGAAACGCTGCCAGATTTCGTAGTACATGTCGTAATCGTCGTCGGTTAGGCCCTCTTGTACATCCTCCGTCGCCTGAAAGACATTGGGAATGTTAGTATTTTTAATTTAATAGTAGCAATATAATTTTTTTTAAATAAAATCTCACCTGCGAGTAATTCTCGAGGATAACAGCGATGTACATGTTGATGACGATAAGGAAGGAGATGACGAGATAGGAGAGGAGGTAGGTGATGCCGATGGTGGCGGAGCCGCAGTTGCCGGGATAGCCGCGCTCGTTATCCGGGAGGTCGCACTCCTCCTCGTTGATGATGCCGTCCAGCACGCCGTCCCAGCCCGCTGATGTCGACATCTAAAAAAATTTTGGGCGAAAGTTACACTCCATGTCAGTTTCCAAGAACAATGAACGGGTGATATAAAAAAATTCTTTACCTGAAATAGCAGAATCATGCTCTGCACGAACGTTTTGAAGTTGTACACATCGTCGAGACCTCCTTTGTTTTTAACGTGCATGAAAAATGACATTCCAAAAATTGCGAAGATAAACATCACAAGGAACAACAGTAGACAAATATTGAAAAGAGCTGGCAGTGACATGGCCAAGGCAAATAATAAAGTTCGTATGCCCTTCGCACCCTTCACGAGTCGAAGCACTCTACCCACTTTTGCGACTCTGACTACTCTCAGTAGAGTAGGCGACACAAAGTACTTTTCTATTATATCACTCAACACCAAACCTGTAAAGTGCGATTTATTAGTCACGGAGTCTTAAATTATTAAAGTAAATAATTGAATGAAAATATACATACTTAAAATAGAAAACATGACAACTACAAAATCGAATAAATTCCACGGTTCCACAAAATAATGGTATCTTAAGGCGAAAATTTTTAATAGGCACTCTGAACTGAATATCACGATGAATATCATATTAAGGTAATCCAGAACCATGCTGAATGTCTCAGACTGCTGATAGTGATCCAATGTCATCGTCAACATGTTCAGACCGATGAACAACATAATGATCATGTCGAATTTTTTGTCCGTTACTATCTCAAAAACTATGGCTTGGGGCCGCCACTAAAACAAACAATAATTATTATTTAATGCTTTGATGTTTACCCACCATTACCACCCGGTAATACTTCAACTGTACATTTGAATTCAAAACAACATACCCTCGGTCTTGGTATTGCTTTCAACGGCTTTTTGGAGCCCATTTTTTTCATAGCATTGTAATACTTTTTCTGATCTTCAGTCATGAACATCTCTAAGCTTCCTCCAGCTTTTTTCTTCTGTTCGTTAAAGTTGTCGATGATCACACCAATGAATAGGTTAAGAGTGAAAAATGATCCAAAAATGATGAAGAATACAAAATAAAGATACATGTAAATGTTCGTCTCTCGTATTGGTTGACGGCCAACCTGGAAATATAAAAATGAAATTTTAATATGACCTTAGCACCGATAGCAAAATAATTAAAGTATCATGTAAATAAATTGAGAAATAGTACCTCTCTTGAATCAATAGCATCATTCATGATTTGAATCCATCCCTTGAACGTAGCAACTTGAAATAAACATAAGTAAGCCTTGCCGACGTGATCGAAGTTCATTGGTGAATTTTCCCAGGTATAATTTTCTAAAATACACGCGTTTCTGTCTGGTATAATTTCATGGCTCAGCGTGGTGTGATTCATGTCAACGCACTGAAATAAAAAAAAATTTAGAACTTTGGAACTTTAATTTATCGATTGTAAAAATATATAAGATTTTACTGACCTTAAAATATTTGCCAGCGAAAAGTTGTACTCCCATGATGGCGAAAATGAGCCAAAATATCAAACACACGAGCAGCACGTTGAAGATAGAAGGTATCGCTTGTACCAAAGCGTTCACTACCACCTAGAACACATTGTCTCTTATAATATGTGCCATAAAAATTGCATTGATATTTTACCTTTTCTTACTACGCAGATAAAGCATAATTTTACGGTTAATGCTATTACTGTGAATGTTAATTTTTATATTTAACGATGTATATATTTAAGTTTGAGATCATTTAATAATGATTTGACTTGTTTTCTTTATTTAAAATAATGCAAGTTTTGATGGTGAGATAATACTATTACTTAAAATTAGTAGGTACACCTAAAAAGCGCTAAGCATGCTGTACAAAGCGGAACACTTTAAATAACAATCTTACCACAACTTGTAACTTACCATTTGCGGACGGTGATGGATGGTACTATTGTCAATAGTTTGCATGCATCCAGCAATTCCAATAGACCATACCATCATTTACATAGAAAAATCTAAAGTGCAGTATCTAAAATAACATTACAGGTAACAAAAATTAAATCTACGCTAAATATAATAAAATCGAAGAGAAAAAGGAGACCAAAATAATAAGATGAAAATTTTGGACGATTTCGTCTACTTGTAAGGGAATGTATGTCACGAATCATGATGATACAAAGCCATTCAGGGGTGCCATCGAAGACTTCAAAATGATTTACTAATTACAACTCTCCACTACGGCCAATGAATCGAATCAGATATGTTAAAACAGGTGAACTCAAATTACTGATGCAATTTTGAAGAGGGTAAAATATTGAATGTATCTAAGGCGTATTGACGTGATGGTGAAGTTGTATTGATGTGAGTGTTAATGTGGAACGCGCTGTGTAAAGAGCGGCGGAATGGATCCCTTGAGGCAGAGGTACATACCCTCATGCCCTGCATGCGGCTCATGGCCCTGAGCGGCCGTAGGGCGCGAAGCGTTCTCATCGTTTTGAACGCCTGAATGCCTCCGGCGCCACAAAGCGCCGCAACGAAGTTTATAAGCGAGACCTGATGAAATCAATAGTTGCATTTTGAGAACACAAAATAATATACATTATAATGTTTTGGTGTGTCGATAGGACCTAGAAATACATGATGTGTAGAAAATATTAAGACAAAGGTCGATGATAGCATATCTATTGCGAAGACTTTCAACCCACGACTGCAAAAGGAGAGATAAAGTTTGAAGAAGAAACAGTGATCGACAGCTTTTCCGTAATCTTGCTAACCAAATAATAAAAATACACAATCATCACAATATAGAAATTGCTTATTTATAATTAAGCGACATCGAAAATGTACAAGTAGAAGAACGGTAAAGAACATTTAGTCATTCCTTTAACGTTCTTCTTGTATATATTGCCAGAAGATGCGTAAAGTAATAAATAAATATTAAATACACATAGCACACATCGAAGAGGGAAGAAGTATAATAAAATAATCG
This sequence comes from Glaucopsyche alexis, assembly GCA_905404095.1. Taxonomy (NCBI): domain Eukaryota; kingdom Metazoa; phylum Arthropoda; class Insecta; order Lepidoptera; family Lycaenidae; genus Glaucopsyche; species Glaucopsyche alexis. The sequence goes on from FR990058.1 coordinate 7,662,448, forward strand.
TTGGATAGACTCTTATTTCCTGAAATAGGCCAATCATTAGTTCTGGAATAAAGAATGATACGTCATGCATATCCAGAGCACAGTTTTGTTTTCACATCTAAAGAAGGAAAAACAGTTAGGGTTAAAGCAAAGTCACAAACAATAAAACGACATCGAGAGCTGGTGTCAAGACCGGAAAGTCTTCGCTGTATAGACATTGAACAATCAAAGCCAATGCTTCGGTCGCGGTGCCTATTGGACGAGCGCCATTCGTAACTTCGTGTGGTACAATAGGCAGCGCGACGTGGTCGTCTGCTGCACAATCATTGAGCTGTGCTGCGCCTACTCACGCGCATGCCCTCCCATCTTGATACCGCGCGGAGTGGTCGCAGCGCGCGCAACGTTCGCATCGAGCGGAATGCTGGAATATCATCTGCCCCCGCCATCACTGCTCCGTGGTTTACGAGCGACAACTAACGATACCACTTGTCATTCATAAATTTTTGACTTTTTATTATAGCTATCTTATACTAAATAATATTCTTAAAAGTTAGTTATACTTAAATACTTCACACCTCCATAAAATTCCTCTTCTAGTTGGGTCTAATAACAGTTTAAAATAACCACATCTTGCTCTCCCTAAATAAAAAACGGCTTTTTCTGCCATTAGTATTTAAACTACAATGAAATGGGCAACAACACAATATTGATTACTTGTAAAATATTGTATTAGTTATTACAGAAAAATAGTTTACCATCACGATGATAAAATCGAGCCAGCACCACGCGTTTGTGAAATACTTTTGAAAGCCAAGGGCGAGCCATTTGATCAACATCTCGATGAAGAATATAACAGTGAAGATTCGATCCATGTAGTATAATATGTCCTGAAGAATTGGTCGATGAGGTAAGTGTACGTCTTCTAATGCCTAAAAATATAAAAATTGCTTAATATTTAACCATTTAAATGAAGAAATTGCTGATGATTGCCATAAAAATTGTATCTTACCAAAGCCAAACTACTGAGTAAAATCATTGTTATCACAGCTGTTTCAAAGTATGTGTTTTCGATAAGTCTGAATGTCTTTAATCTAAGCATTCCCCAGCCTTGCCAGAATGGAGATTCATCGTCTCCAGCTAAAAATGGGAACCGCACATAGCAAGGCTCCGGACAACAGTCAGACGGTGTTTCTTCTATAATTGCTTCACCTTCTACAGCTTTTATATCCAACCCCCCGAAACCATTAGACTTGGCGTCTTCATCTTCTAATACCTCTGTAAAAAGAGAACTTCCGTTAATCAATTTTTTTATAATGCGAAATGAACATTAAATAAATGGATACCAGAGTTAATTGTGAATATTTTTTTCAATTATAAATGATTCTTACCCTCTTCTAAGCCTAATTCTTCCTTACTGGCATCTTTCTTTTCTTCACCGTCTATTGTGTCCGCAGAACCTTTGTGACTTTCGTCCTTAAACGATCTGATTTTATGACTTCCGTAAGACTTTTGACTTATTGTATCATCGTCCTGTTAAAAATAAAACATGATTTAAGCCTGCTTACTGAACGAGAGAAATATTTATTTACATTTACATTATTTACAGAAAAGTTAATACTTTTTACCTGTATTGGATATCCATGGTGGTTCATTTCACAATTTATTCTGTTATCGGTATGGTTATCTGTAATGGCGTTTATATTGTTCATCAATATTTTTCCTTTTTTGTACTTATTGTCACCTGTAGGGAAATTAATTTGTAATAGTAATTAAAATATAGGCTTACTTTTATTTTGATAAATCTTAAGTTCTATTTCGGTGCAAAAGTAGATCAAAGTACCTGGTATCGTAAATTCCATGCCGTCTCCTATCGCTACCTCCACTTGGTCTTTTAGTTTTTTATCTTTGTAGAGAACTCCATCATCCATGTCAGTGCCCAGTTCAAGCTCGTTATCCACTCGTTCTGAGGAGACACAGCGGCCACATAAAGCCGCTTTTAAGCCTAATGCGCGTTTGTCCCAATATGCGTCGGCGCAGCATCCAAGCATAGAAATCAGACCAGGACGGAACTTAGAAAGTGAATTTTGTCACGATCGCAAAACACATTATTTATGCCAATAGAAAAGTTTAATATAATTTTTTGATAAAAAATAAAATTAAAACAATACAGTAATTTATGTAAAGTTTAAAAGTTTGAAACATATAAATCCAATAACTCGTTTAATGATACACAAAATCGATACATAAAACAATAAATACAATTTTGATATTATTACTACGACACTCACCCGAATCGACATGCATAAACATAAAACAAGCTTTATATAACAAACATAAAAGCATGATTAAATCCACGACATTATAAACACACACCGGTCCAAATACACCAAAGGATGATAGGGGAAAGTGATAGGGGTTCTAATACAGTACAGGTCTGTAGGTCTACACTTGAATGCTAGAATACAAGCAACGCACAGTGTACAAATCGTTATAGGGTTTAATATATTTTAACATACCATGTTAGTCAATGTAAGAATAATTATTATTGTTATAGAAATTATATGTTCAATAAGGTTTCTGTTAATACTCATTAATTTCTAGGACTTAACAATGGTATATAAAATATAAGAAATACAAACATGCTACACCAAATTCAATCTAATATTAAGGTATTTCTTAGCTGACCATGAGTAATAGGTATATCTGTGTTTAAGACTAGCAGTAAGGAATTTAGTATAAATATAGTAGGTACCTAATAAAAATGGTACGCAAGAAAAAGATCTAGATTTAATGAATATTTCGCCTGAAGTTGATACATCTTCTAAGGCATAAAATAACTCTTTACGGGTACTGGGCAGACACTTTACATGGGACTAAAGAAACGTAAGTTTTTAGGAAACTAGTGCGATTATTCTGTCACCCGATACGAAGGATAGTTTCTATGATGTATCTATTGGATGTTAACAGGTTTCGTACCACTGTTTATAACACAACGAACAGCATGCCACAATGTTCTTGCTGGTTTCTTACCGGGAGCGTGTATGGCTATTTGGTTCGTGAGCTTGTTCTTAAGCATTTTCAACATGTCGGCGATGTTCTTCTTTACCCAATCCTGAAACCTAGATATTCTGTTGAATGCCTCCGCTATTTTATTCGTGTCCTGATCAGCCGTTGGTGATGATAAGTTAGACGATCCAAAATTTGACAGTAACAGAGCCAAGAAGAGATTAAGGACCTGGAATATTACAATTTTTATTAACAACATACAGTCATGAAAATGGTAATTGCCGATAATTTGGAAAAAGGAATAACTTTTGGAATTATAACTAAAATTATTGTATCTAATTCGTGTCAATTACGGTAGAAGGAATTCAGTAGATACTCAAGATGATAAAAATTCTAGAACAACAAACCAAAGAGGAAATAATTTAAAAAAAGATGAGATGTTATAAAATACTAAAGATACTGACCACAAGATTGCCAATAACCACAGTCGCCAAGAAGAATGGAATGCAAGAGACGTCTCCGACGAGCATACAGTCCCACATACTTTCGATCCACTCTCCGCAGAGCACGCGGAACACTATCATGAAGCTGTGCATGAAATCCGTAAAGTTCCATCTAGGTAGGTCTCCGTCGGGAAATCGATCCACATAATCTGTTTGTTTGATGTACAAAATACATGTTAGAATTTGCTCTTTTAAATTAAGTAAGTATTATTGCAAATTTATATTTTTGTAATTTTAAATAGCAAGTATTGTAGATCAAGCTTCAATCAGTTATAACAAAAACGTATACTAGTTGGAATTGCCAAGTTTACATCTTGATTTTATTGCAACAGATTTTAAAACGTGAAGCTTGATATAATAATTATAAAGCTTTACTAAATCAAATGAATTTTTATTTATTTTAATATTTAATATTAATTAAAAAAGTAAGACAATAATTTATATAAAGCAAATTATATTAAATAGTAAAGTCAAGATTAATATTGATTCATAATAATTACATTACTTAAAGCGTTTTAAATATTGGGGTTAACCTCTGCTAGAGAATAAATTTTCTAAGCATGCTAAACTACTATGACAATATACTGTAGCTAACACTAATACGAATATAAGATAACTAGCATGCTCTAGCTTTGGTTACTACTTATAATAATAATAATAATAATAATATTTTTAATTATTATTATTATTATAATAACTAGCATACTCTAGCTTTGGTTACTACTTATGGGGTGAGAGATTGAATACGGAATTCATAATAAAGTACCTACATACTTAAAGGATCAGAAAAGCTGACAACAAGTGTCCCACAAGTGAGGCGCCTTGGTGGGGGTTACATTAACATACTTGAAGGTTTAAGCTCACTTGGAAGTCTTGAAAAGAAGCACCGATTGTCGCCAATAGTTAACAGAATGAGCACAACAGTGTGACGCACATAAACACAATAGATTCTATGTAATGCGACGTAGAGCCCATTTCCAGTTATGTGGATGTGTTTGTAGCGTCATCCACATAGTATGATTACTTTTCATATTTATGGAACTTTATTTCAGATTTAGAATTTTGTAAGTTCATAAAATTTATATTGATAACCTTTGGAGCTAGGGTGGTGGTGAGGTAAGATTACTTATTGAAGTTGCCAGATATGGAACGGGCTCTCGTCGCAAAGGTAACAGACACCAACGAACATGCAGCACTCCCACCAATTTCCACTTACCCAAATAATTTTTTCCGAATAGTTGCATACCCATCACGGCAAATATGAAAATAATGATGCACAATACGAAGGTCAGGTTGCCCAAGGCACCCATCGTCCTACCCATTATAGAGATGAGTAAATTAAGGGTCGGCCATGATTTTGCCAATTTGAATACTCGAAGCTGTAAGTATAAATTGTGGAACAAGGCGTCACACAAGCTCGCTTACCGGCGCTTCACCTATGCTACTACGGCACTTTTCTGAAGATCCGTAATCACTCAAATGACCAGACTATTCTATCGATCGATGGATGATTTGAGTGACTCTAGATCGAATAATTACTAAATTAGCAAATGAGTGCTTAAATAACCTATCAAAAAGTGTGCGTTGATTAAATCTGTGTGAGTGGGATTTATGTTTTCCTTTTTATTATTTCGTGAGAGCGTTTTTGCATCTTTTGGATTCCTTTTATTATCTGTATCAGAAAATCGGATTTTAGTTAAAGGCCAGATCGTTTGACATAGATCCCATCAGTAGTCGACCTGGGGCACTGAAACCCTCGGGAAGCGAAGCTGCAAGTCAATCTAAATTACTGAATGCCAAGCTTATAAGAAGCTGCGTGGAATAGCTTTATAACGTGACTGGGATCCATTCTCGATGGACTCATTCGGTGTTATAAAGCCAAATGAGACGGTTAGGTCCGTCATGAAATTAATGTTCAATCAAGCCCTGTGTAAGATATTCTGGGGTGTGAAGCTGAATCGATAATGAAGCCTTTAACTCTTTATTAATACTAAGTTTTCTTTCAAACAGAACCTGTGTAATTTTTCCCAAATAACTGCATTCCCATCACGGCAAATATGAATATAATGATGCAAAGTACAAAGGTCAAGTTCCCTAAAGCTCCCACCGTCCTACCCATTATGGATATAATTAGGTTTAGCGCCGGCCAAGACTTGGCCAGTTTAAATACACGTAGCTGAAAATATTTAATTACACGTAAATCACATATAAACGGACAAAGTAGTCGGTAAACCAAACAGTGATAGTTAGTGATTCAAAGTAACATAATAAGACACGATATACCTTTCCGCACAAGTCCAGGGAGTATTGCTTGTCGAGTGTGTAAATTATGAGTTAACTTATAATAGTTATTGCTTAAAAAGAAAATGACAACTTACCAAACGAAATGAACGTAACACAGACAAACCCTGAACACCTTCTAATCCCAATTCTAATAATGATAAGGCCACAATTATAAAATCAAAAACATTCCAACCCTCTTGAAAGTAATATTTCGGACTCATTGCAATCAGTTTTAGCATAGCTTCAATACCGAATGTAGCAGTGAAAAACTGAAACACAACACGAAACGTATTAAGTGATAGCTTACAAGATACAGTGCGTAAAGAGTAGAGTTTAAATGCATGCAAGAGAATACGTACATAGTTGCCACTTTTGAGCGCTTTCTCCATATCTCTGTCCATGTCGTGGTGATCCAAAGCCATGAACAGAGTATTGACCACGATGCACAGCGTAATGAACAGTTCCACAAACGGGTCGAACACTAGTAGAGCTACGTACTTCTGGAACTCCAGCCAGAGCCAGCAGCAGTCCCACACACAGAACAAGTCTATTCCCTTCATCAAATATTCTAGAAGCCTCTCCTTGAACGTGGGTCCATCCTCATCGTCTTCTGCTGTTGGGAAGTAGTACACTGACACTGTTGTGTCCAGTTACCGTAGTTCGTGTGTTTGTGTGTGAGGAGAGAGAAATAATTTTGTTAGTATTCGCTCATTATTTATATAATCCAATCAAGGTAAGAGGATTCACTAATTAAGGGGACTACGTAACTAAATTGAAAAGGACCAATGATTCTTGCACTAATATTCATATTTTTTGTACACGATCGGTTGTCATTTATTCATAGATGGAATTATGGAGAAACGATTCCCGCTTCATGCCAAAAGCTAAGGCTGGCTTAAATAATATCTGAATAGGTACTAATAATAGCTGACAAGCTTTGCCAATTTAGCTACATATTATTAAGCCAGCGTCTGCAATAAAGTTTTTATTTCGCAATAATTATTATACTTTACTAACCTAACAAAAGCCTGCAAGCTATTTTCTAATATATCGTCTTTTAAACGGCGGACTTGATGAACTAATGCAGATTTTTCTAGAAGCTCAGTATGACTCAAAATTAATTCTACGCGCCGAGAATATAAAAATATGTTGTTTAATGATTTAAAAGCCAAAAAATATGAATATAGTCTTCTAAAAACTTAACTAGGTATATCTATAATAGCATAATAATACCTAATATAAAATCTACGAATTTTAATAAAGGTTGACCCTACAATAATTTTGACATGCTTTATTAGCATAAATTAATTGGTTCTATTCTACAAAAGATGTAAAAAAAGTTATGTAAGTATAGCTTATATAGCTTAAAAAGATTTTGAACGGATAAATTTCAATAAAATTTATCCAATAAAATAAAAAGTAAGATGTCTTGATTCTAAACTATTATTAGATGAGGACGACGGACAAAGTTTGTGTCTGTGCGATTGTGCTAAGGTTGCTGTAGTACATTTTCAACTAAATTGAAGTAAGTACCTTAGCAGGTACAGTCTTTTTCTATTCTAAGATAATTTAATGTATCATTTTCTATAGTATTAAGATTGTCTTTATTAAAAACGTTCTAAGGCGTTTCAGCTAAACTATGTGGGATTTCAGTGCGAGGTGACAATGTTTAGGCTTGTGCGTTGTGCGTAATTTTTAGTGAACAATAAATGACACCCACAAGTGGTCAATTTTGCCAATTATGCTTTTGCATAATGAGCAAATACCAGTAGTTTAGTGTAGTGTAAGTTGTGTGTGGATCAGATTCTGAACTGTTATTATAAACTTCATGTTAATAAAATTTACTTTAGCATAACATTCATAGCATATATGTTATTTATTTCAGTTATTTATAGAAGCGTTATAACTAAACACATTGAAACAACAACAAATGAAATGTATGCAACAAGACAACAATTCATCCATAGTTATAAACAATTACACAACAACAGATAAAATATTACGAAATTAAACAACTTTGTACCGTTTTGGTCGCTCGCTCGGCTTTGTCTTCCAGCCTGTTCTATGATTTCATTTAATACCATTACATCTGTAAAATAATTTAGAGAGTGTAAGGACAAAGGAATATGTTCAATGATAAAACTATAGCTTACTAATAGAAGTACCTAATAAAAAGTAAAACTTTATGATACTGTAGGTGTTTCCGGTAATATGAAATGTTTGGATTAAGGTGCTCCTCACCTGGAGCATTCACGTGTAATGTAACATTATAGATTCGACTTTGAGCGTTACATTACAATACTAAGTACCTCCCTAACTGACGAGCATTCGCGTATAATGTAACATTATAAATTCGACTTTGAGCGCCGACCGGACCAGAGTACCATGTTACAAGTTGTATCAAGATATTACACATTGTATCATTACAAGGTGCGCATTGTAATGCTCGGTTATCCTCCTATTCTCATGTAATGTTCGAATATGTAATGTTACATTACACGTGAATGCTCCAGGTGAGGGAGCACCTTTGCATGGATTTTTGCGACAAAACTGTTCCAAGCTGTTTGTTTTTTTCTTAAATACTTCTGTGTTTATGATAAACATCTAATTTACCTCTCATATCTACTACGTTAGGTTGTTGTGAAGACTCTATGAAGGGATTGTCACCAGATTGCTTTAGAACTTTTCCAGCTTCGTCAGTACATTCCGTTGTGCTTATTTCCTGAAATCAATGTTTTTTAATTGATTTTAATTAATCATAGAATTGAGACAATTACTTATATAAATTTCTTATAATAGTTTGAAAATACCTTTTGTAAGAATCTTATTTTTGTTGTTAATTAATTTATTTTTTTTAGGAACTTTATTTTAGTTGTTAATTAATTTATTTGAATTAATTATATAATTGAATCAATTACTTATATACGTTTCTTTTATCCCCAAGTGGCCCCATGGAAAGCCGCTTCGCTACGTTGAATGTAAGAGGAGGAAGGGATAGTAAGAATGAAAGTGGACGAAGCGACACAAGTATGTAAGGATCGTAGCAAGTGGAAAGAAGTAATCTCTGCCTACCCCTACGGGAAAGAGGCGTGATTGTATGTATATATGTAATAATAATAATAACTCCCCACCGATTTCGGTGACGGTGGCCGGTTTCATTGAAACCAGCCCAGTTACGCAGGAGTAATTGAATAGTGTCCAAGTGTGTGCGCAGTACACAAGAGCACTCTCTCTTCCTTTACTCTCATAATCCAGTGGGACGGATAACCGACACGACTGACGAGAGGCGCAGGTCCGACTTTTTACATGCCCATCCGACGCATGGATCATCTTTCTTGTCAGACAATCAGGTGATCAGCCTGCATTGTCCTAACCAAACTTGGAAACAAAGTTTTTTGTTGTTCCAATGCGGGAATCGAAACCACGACCTCCGAGTCGAGAGCCAATGCTCGAACCACTACACCACGGAGGCTGTATATATGTAGTTTCTTTTATTAGTCTGTACCTTTTATAAGAATCTTATCTTTTTATTTAGATTTAATTAAGAATTGACGTAAAATCTGAATTTCTCTTCCGGTAAAAAGTTATTTCTTACAAACAACACCTTATTTAGGTCAGATCTCTGCTAATGATCGGGAAGTTGTAGAACAATTGCTACAAAGTTGTGACATTTAAAGTTGTTGTTAGTCGAGCACAACCTTTGTACTCTGAACATAAAGGTTTTCTAAGAGATCTGAGATTAGTTTTAAATTGTATGAAATATGATAGAAATCCGTACGGAGTACGACCTTCACTGTCGACAGTCTAGCCATAATTTAAATAAATTGAATATCGTTGGTAAAAATATTAAATTATTGAAACAAAAATTTACATACATGTTTATTAAAATCACGCTTCATTAAGTGCAAATTACTCATTATTTACCAGCTATTAGAAAGCATTACATGAAGTAACTTTATCCCGGTCTGGCTGTTTTGGGCAGGTTGGAGCATGTTTTCGACCGACCGACGGTTTTTGAAAGAGGAATTAGGAGACGAACAGATTGACGCATAACTTGACCTTGTTCTGTTACTGAAAATTTTTACACGTTCAAGGCGGTCTGGCTGGAAACTGGTCAAGAGTAGGACTGCTAGACTTAGATTTTTATCGGTTTTTAGTTGGCACGCAGCCGCGTATCAAAACCTGACTTTTATGACCTTTACTACTTTAAATATTTTTTCATACATTTTGGTAAAAAAGCTGCCAGGTTTGCAACTGTCAGATCGGCGGTTTTATATCAAACTTTTGGGCCCCTAGCGATCTACAGTGGTCTAATGATTGTTTACGATGACCTCCTTTTTGGACGCCGGGCTCTAGCTCTATTATTATGACCTGTTGTCTAGAAAAAGTTTTACATACATATTCTCTCAGCGGTCTTGATGCGAGGGAGGAGTCCTGTCGTGGCAATGCGTAGGCATGCGGCTGTGACGTCACGCTGTGATTCCTAGACGCTGATCGACCCCGGAGCTTAGCTTCCTTTGTTTGTGCTTTACCGCCCAGCAAGTCCCCGTGTGATGTATACGATAGTCGAGACTGATGTGAAGTGTACGAGGAATGCCTTGAACCTGGAGAATAAAAATAACGTAATATTATTACAGTGTTAAGAAAATAACAAAACATGATGATGATCAAATGGGTACCAAGGGTCGAATAATAACTGACTATAATACGATACAAAGAGAGAATTAATTAAGTGCTTTAAGCACTTTAAGAATTCGTTACTTGAAATTGTTATTAGATTTATAAAGTAAATGTTGCATCAGTTTTTATGGTTATAGCAAAGATTATATCCTTACCTAAAACAGAGTACACAAGTACGTTAGTAAGTATTGATAAAGTTGCTTTTACTCACCTAAATTTGCATAGTAGACTGGTATAATAATAGCACCATTTTCTTCGGACATCGGAGTCACAGCGTTAGAATCGTCCGCATACGGCAAATGTTCTTGAGCATCCAAATACGTCGACAACACTAGTGGTTTCCTGTCTGCTCCTGGTGGATACCTCGACCTTCCATTCGGTCTTAAAGCCATCTGATGAGAACCTCGAGAACCACGACGTAAATTGAACGGCGATCCAGGCAGAGATAACGAAGCCTGAAGAGAGTATTTTTATGAATACACTCAAGAAGAAAGAGATTGAAAATGAATATTGAACATGTATGTTATTTATCACAAATATTTTTCTTTTATATTAAAAATTACTTAGATTATTATATTTGGATTCGAGAGATACTAATTATATCAAACAATATTATTTTAAGTACATGGTTCCTCAATTAAGATCGAGTTAAAGTGAAATCAGAGAATTGCTTTAAAATTAATTTATTGCAAAGGCTTTGTAAAGCTTCCCAAAATTATTATAAGAATTTTTATTGTTCTAATATACTTTCATGTGCTAATAAACAAATGAGGTAAGAAAAGAAACACACAAAAAATACAAGTGTAGGAAACAACAGAAAAGTGTTTATACAGTCAAATTGCACAATGAATTTTTAATGTATCGTGAAAAAATGGTATGACTGCAAAATTTACTTTTGCTGAATATATTGTTACAATTTGACGCTAAGAAGATTACAGTAATAAAACTCAAAGACTGGAAGATAAACTCAGATATTTGAAAAGGTATTAGCAGATAGGGAACACAAACACCAATGTGGAGAGGACAAACCTGGGAGCCTTCGCGCAGTGGCCCATATAACTGTCCATATTTATTAATGCGTTCAGGGTGGGGAACCTTTAATACACAGAAAAAGTGATTTAAATCATCTTGAGTCTAGTTCTCTAACGTAAGACAATTACTAGCAAGAAGGAAAGGATCGAGAAGGAAAAAGGTCATCGCAATTTTGAACAAAATTTTACAGAGAAACAGCAATAAGTGTAACATATAGAAAAAAATAAATCTACAAGAATACAAAAAAAGGAAAACCAAAATGATTTTATCATACAATAAGATGTTGTAGTTAATTTTTTTGGAAATCATTGTGGTACCAATTACGTTAATGCAAACTACAAGGCTCTTATTGCGAATGATTTACACAAATTTATACGAAAACAAGCAATGGAATATGAAGTGAAAGCAAAGGTTAGTCATGTAACTTTTGTTTATAAACACATGAAGTAATGTGGGGGTAAATGGCATGCATATCGCACACTAATCCTATATCCGTCTATATAATATATCGTTCATGCCTTTATCTAAAGTCATGAGACTGTTCTATAGTTAAACCTCCGCATATGACTCATCGAAATTGAGGAATTTTTATTCAATAATTTAATGTTTTAGTAAAAATTAACTTGACCGAACCTACCTCTTCATCGGTGTTATGTTTGATATCAGCTTGGCCCGTTCGTACACTTACAAGTCAGAAACAATCTAACATGACGATAGACTCGTGCTCTCCAATATTATTTATCGCTACTTATCGATATAAAGTTTGTAATGGAAGGTAGATATCTGAGAGCTACATTCTGTTTTGTATTCAATAAAATATTATTGGAGACCAAGGCAATACAACACAAACCATAAGTGCATACCATGAACGAGTCCAGACACTATGTTTACTAAAACTAATTTCGCGATCATGCGTTTTGAGGTAAAACGTTTTCGGGGAGGAGCTACTAACATTGCATTCGCTATTAACGATGTTGTATCAAATAATACATTTGAAAATAATAAAAAAACTTTATGACAGAAAGTAATAATGGTAATAATCAAAACGTTAACTTCAGTTGCTGTTCAAATTATTATAGATGATAATGAAAATGATTTAGTGGAAATGGTAGGTTCGTCTAATAGCATGCCTCGAAACCAAATAAAATAAATCCAATGAATAATCTGAAAAATAAATGTCTAAATACAGAAGACATAATAAATTCTAGAAGAAATAGAAAATCTAGTTAATTATGATCCAGCCAGCTTTATGTAGAAGAAACCATTATCTAAAGCATTAAGATACCTAATCTTAGAATAGCAAGTCAAGTCTAAATTCTAAGTGAGACGCTGATCTGTTTATTTGCATTAACGTAAATTTTTCAGATAAGGATTAACACAAAATATTAAAGCTTCAGCAGAAACATTATTCAAATGATTCTTTTCAACTTGATGACGTGTAGTGTCGAATGAATCGGGTGTTAATAACAATGAAATCCATTTTTCTGAAGTGACTTTAAGCACAAGCTAATGCGGGGTCAAGTTGAAAAGACACAACCCTTCTGCCAATGATTCAGAATATACACAAAAATATTAAATAACCAAAATTACTTCCGTTTAATATCTGTAAATTTAGTTGGGGACTCAAAGGTTACTCGCTTGGAAGACAAACGTTGGACGTATTTAAATGTTGGTATTAAGATAATATATTAAGTTCATTAATTAAAGTTGTAATTGAAACATTGGCAGTGAGGCGTTCGCGTGTAATCTGCATACTCACCATGCTGACCTTCCTCTGCCGGCGTGCCGGTTCGTGCGATTCGGTTGGCTTGTGCGTGGGCTGGGTGCTCACCGAGTCCTGAAAGGGGTCGCTACGGAGGGACATGCGCTCGCGAGTATTGTCGTCCTGGGCGCCCCGCTCCTGGTTCACGAACAGCTCGTAGCTCTGACAGGAGGAGTCACTGGGGGATTTGACGGGATGGGCCTCAGCGTAAGCCGCCGCTTCCGCCGCTGCTGCTTGCTCTCGAGCGTGCGCTTCCCTCGCTTCTTGTTTGTCCGCTCTTGCTGCTGCTTTTTGCTCTGCTTCCTATTGAACAATGTTTGCTAAATAATTTGTAGAAATAAATTTTATGCAAATCAACTGTAGCCAAGATGGTTGGATATTTTGATATTTATATTTTTTATTGCTAATTTCTATTGATTTTCCTAACGTTTCTCTTTACTTTTATTTCACTTATAGGATTAAATATATATTTGAATCTAATACGCTTTTTTAGTAGTCGTTTAATTACCCTAAGTGCTTCCTCTTCCGCTTGTTCTTCTTCTTCTGCCTTTTTCTGTAACTCATCGTACGACATCGCGACGATAGCCAAGATCAAGTTCACAAGATAGAACGAGCCCAAGAAGATGATCACTACAAAGAATAGAACGTGCCACGAGCCCGCTGACCTTAGCACCTGGAAAAGTAAAATGTAACATTTAAAAATATATTACTTGAATGTATTTTTGCTAATACAGTGGCTAAAAACGTTTTTTTATTGTAAAAATCGTCGAGGTGGACTAATTTTCTGAAGATTAAAGAAAGTTTTGATATTTACCAATTGATATAAATTCTCCCAGTAATCTTGAGTCATAAGACGAAACGCAGATAGAAAGGCCCAACCAAAGGTGTCGAAACTTGTGTAGCCGTAGTTTGGATTGGGGCCGTAGCCCTGCAAACACACATATCCCGGCTCACATGTCCTGAAAACGATATTATTAGAGCAAGAACAAAGAATACATAAAAAATTAAACAAAATATAGTAAAAGATTAGTACCCTGCTCCTGAAGAATTCCCGCATAAAGGATAGTCGCCGTTTTCTTCGTACCAATTTGCTAAAATAAAATAAATTACCAGTTACAAATCTGAAAACACCTTTCTTTGTGGCCGTAGTAGGTATCGCAGTTCGCCAATACTTAGTTTTATTTTATTATATAATATATCGTATTTTCATCTCGTTTTCTAAGAATATTAAACATTTGCTAGATTCAAATTAAAAAGAAGAAAACAAAGAAATATCGTAAATATTTCTTTCTTGTAAAATTTTGTTCCTTAAAGTGTGATAACATTGATTGTTTATCTAAATTTATTTTCGCAGTTTCGCTTTTCGGATAGATTCCCTAAGTCCCTACAATGTCACTATAGTGAGCCGATAAAAATTACAAAGTACGTTGTAAATCTTACTTTCGTTCTGACAAAATCTCTCCCAGTTCTCGTCAGTCAGATTGCCCCAGCTCCCGTCCTCGGGGAACACTTTAACACATTTCTGCGTCAGCACTCCCATATAAATTTGTAATCCCATCAACGCAAACACGGACAACGAAAACATCGTCAATATTATCACATCGCGTAGATTTTTCACCGACTCTATTACGGCTCCGACGATGGTCTTCAAACCTACGAGATTGGTTACACGTTATTGTCTAATCCGACTAAAATCTAAATTAATCACACACAAAACAAATTTTAAATCGTCAATCATGTGACCATACCAAATCGTACTTACATAACTTTGTTACTTTCTTTTGTTTCCTATAAATCCCTAGTTCTCATCTAGTGTCTATTACTACTTATAAGCATTAAATTCATATTGCCTACGTTCTATGTATCTTCATCTATTATAGCTAGGTATATAATAATTACAAATAAATTACCCGGTACGATGGCCACAGTCTTCAAAGCTCGTAAGACTCTGAACGTTCTGAGAGCGGCCAAGTTGCCGAGATCTATGCCCATCGTCACATAACTGCAAACACACCCACAACAACCACCGCTAGGTTAATATATCTAACTACCGCTATATCCTCTATACAAATTAATACAGTATCTCTCTTAAAAGTATTCGACTCCTAAATCCCATCTTGACATAAATATTTTATAATTTTATTTAGTAGATAAGCAAAAATCTAACTTATATAATTTTCTATTAAACTATTATAGACATTGAAATAACGACGAAAATCTACAATTTAAATATCATAAGTTCGGTCTACGTAATTGTAATAAAAATGTCTACTACTCACGCTAAAGCTATAACTACGAAGTCAAGCCAATTCCATGCATCTCTAAGGTATGTGAATGGCTGTAGTATGAAACCCCTGGCCATTACTTTCACCGCCGATTCAAAGGTGTAGATGCCGGTAAAGATTACTCTGGAAAAATTCACCTCCATTGTGGAACGCCGCTCGATAAAACAACAATGTCACATAAAATAATACTAGGAGTAAAACTATCGCTAGGTTACAAATAATATAGCAGTATAGGATATATCTAAGTACACCTATGACTAAATGAATTAGTAGTTCGTGTTTTATTTACAGTAACAGTAAAAAATTTCAATCAAAAATAAAAAAGGTGGAATCTTAATGAACTCTAGTTGAAAAGTTGCGAGGGATCCAATCGTTATGTCGCGAAAACCAAAATGGACTACGATCACTCAAAATGTTCGGTGTGGTTTCTGATACCTAGATACCTACGAAAACATTTTAGTATTCCGCAATGAAGTAGTTACATAATGCAGACTGAGTCAGATATTGATTACTTTCAAAGAATTGTTCAGCTTAATACTATTTAAGCTTGTACGTTGCTCGAGGTTAAGCACGATTTTCCATAAACAAGTACAGTAAACAAAATTACAAACGATGCAAAAACATTGTAGACTTCCAAAAAATTATGTTCATATACTGAAATCTATCAAGGGATTATAAAAACCTACGACCGATGATCTAAATCAAATATAAATTACAATTCAACAATTTTAAAAACTATCTGATTACTAAAATTTTGAAACTAGCGTGCAGTCTACATAAATGATACTCCTAACTCGTATAGTTGAAATGTATATATCGAATGTTCTAGTGCTACGGGATACTTACTCAGTACTTTCGACAGTCGGAGTGGTGGGCATTATCATTAATATACAGTTGACTAGGATTGTGGTAATTATGAACAGCGAGAAGAGCGGGTGAACTAATATGTATATCGCCACTCTTCTTATGGGATTAAAGGGGTCCAGTATCCATAAAGCGTTCGTTGCCGAAAATCTGAAGATATCTTTACCCTTGCTTATGACTACGAATGTCTGAAACAAAATAATATTATGAACAGATACGCCAGGAATTGTAATAAGGAACAGGGAGAAATAGAAAAGTATGTTGAGAAGGAAAATCCCACGAAAACTCAGGCCGTCTTTGAAAGTACAAATGTTATTTAAAACTAGCTATCATTATAGAGTTGATACGGCCTCGAGGCCAAGGCAAAAACCCCTAAAATGTTATACTTTTTTGTGATTATTTTATATCGCACTTCTCGCGAATTAAATAACGTATTCTATCTAGATTTAAATGGAAAACCTCTATTACGTTATGTTCACTATGTAAATTGGCAAAAGCGATATGAACACTTAGCTTTAAAAAACAATTAAAAACTGTTACTTACATTACAACCATGGACAATTAACAAGGAATAAGGAAGAAATTTAAAATATTATACATCATTTTATTTCCCCTTCGAATACCTTTCGTATTAATTTTTACGGTCTATATTGACATCGTGTGATAGTGTCTATATACATCAATACACCCTTTACACCAAAAAATTAATTTTGAATAACGATCAACAAACGGCAAAGTGATCGTTGAATATATAAAAAATCCAAGCGTCGAATGTATATTATTTAAACCCCCACCGTTTTAAAAGACATTCAAAGTTACTTACTGTTTGGTTAAGATAGAAAGGATCGATGTCCTCGAGGGGCGTGGAGGCAAGTTCCAAAGGGAAGGAGCCCTGCATGCGCACGGGCAGGGGCAGGCCCTGCTCCAGCGTCGCGTCCGGCTGAGGGCCCTCGTCCTCGTCCTCGTCATCATATCGCACCTATATCCAGAAGGAACCATTAGATTCATCGTACAGTTACTGGTGCTGTGTGGCATAAAGCGTGATCGACTTATGCAATTGGAAGTAAAATCTTAGTTGCTTAGGACCTTTCTCGCTTAGGCGATAATGGCTATCGTCTAAGTGGAAGAGTCTTTGTGGCATTCATCAGTATCAAATAATGGTCATGTTGGTTCAGTGTGGCATATAGCGTGATCGTTTTATGCAATCGGAATAAAAATATATTAATTTATTTCCCAATTATTATTATTGGAAAGTAAATTGCATTTAATGGGGTCCACTTACTCGAGCGAAGTAATTAATATTATTTAAATGACAAACTTTTTTCTGAAATATACAAACGGTCTTTTGTAGCTCAATTTGTCCTCCTTTTAAGATTTTATAACATTGGTAAGAAAATAATGTGTATCATAAACCGTATATTGTATGTTAATAAATTGCGAGAATGCTATTAGGCCATTTTTTTGTTATAGATAAAGATATACATAGAAGTTCACTTCACAAACATTTAAGCAGTTTTTTGAAAAAAGGTTGTGTTAAAGTAACTCTACCTCTGCTTAAATGTCGGTGAACTTAATATTGATCTGTGTGGTTGTTGTATAATACAAACACAGTCTAGGCATAGATTATGGCTCGTGGGCTTAAGCTGCTTCCGTTGTGATACTGCTGTCGGTACTAGGATGCGCATTTGGCGTAACTAGAAGCAAATTATTAACGAAACCCCATATTTTGACAAACTATTATGCAAGGAATTATTTGTTTTTCAGAAAACCAATTGTTTAGCTAGGTTCATTTGTAGTGTAAAATAGGAGGTCGTTGAATTGCACTAAACCAGCTAGGTGTTAACACCATGCCAGACCTGATGACAGCAGCCTAGATGATTGCGATATGAGCCAGTCGTGTGCGATGAGGGATGATTGTGATTAATTTGTGCGAGTGTGTTTCTTTTATGGGACTTTTCCGTTATTAGTGTCTATTTACACGAAGGTCACATTTACAAATTCTGCTGATCGGTCAGGCTATGCTTTTGGGACTATTTTACACATTCTACGTTGTTTGGGTTATCAAGGAATTCTCTCGATTAAATTGGACAAAATTTAGAAGGACAGGTTTCTAATTCTATTTCAGCGCTTGGATTCAGTTCATTTCGGGTCGCGATTCCTAAATTTGTAATGCAAATAAACATGATAAGCCTTTTTTTATCTACAAAAAGTCAGGCTGTTGAAATAAAAGGCACAACAGCTAAACTTGTGATATATTTTGATGCTTTAACGACTTTGCCGACAAAGCGATGTGTTCAAAAATGCTATTGTATGTATAAATCATAATGCAGGGCAAGTTATCGCAGTTCGGTCTCGCCAATTGTATGATTCGACAGATCAAAGTGTAAATGAATTTGTTTCGAGCGATAACTTGCTGTTATTTGTTCTAAAACGAGCTTTAAGAAGGTAAAAGGGGCAAACAAGCAATCTTACTTCTTTTTTCTTTTTCGTCCGCCCCAAATCGTTCTGGAATAGTTTAAAAAATAACCATCAGAGGAACATTCACCAGTCCTCGTCGAGCACAAAAATCAGAATTAGAATTATTCCCTCAGTTGTAATGGTTTGTGTGTTAGCATTTTCACTCCAGGACAAAGTACAAACATTGATTAGCTCGTCTCGTGCGCGGGATGCACTTACCTCGCCTTCCGCTCGTTTTTTCTCGAGTTCCTTTTGCTTGGCATGCTCTTCAGCTATGCGCGTTTCGATGGCGGCCAATGATTCTCGGGTGAAGGGTCGGAACAAACTTTGTTCTTCCTCGCTGATCGAGTCCAAGTCTTCGGACATTGTATATTAAACTCCCCCCGAGTGAACTGCCTACTAGAAAAAGAAAAAAAGCGACGCTATTGAACACAGCGATTTCTAACGTTCGAAGTTTAATAACCACCCATTTTGGAATGGTATGAAAAACTTAGGTACCTCTTCCATTTGATGATTAAATCTTTTATTTGGCACAAAGCTATTTTGTCATATTACAGCAATAACAACACGAATTAGTTCAACAACTGTTAACGTGTCTGGTCAGTGAGACAAACTGAATTAAGGCAATTTAGTGCTCGTTCAGGGAATAAAACAACAACGACCGAAGGATAATTTTAGCAACAAATTAGGTGTAGTGTTAACAGCCCGTAATTGAAGTGTACTGCAATTTATGAACTTTAATTATGTATTTCCACACGTTAGGAATATAACCTCACCCAATTTTTATGTATTTAATAATAATTTAATTTTCTTTTCACTTATAATTTACAGTTAAAGGTATCTTTAAGAATATTGTGAAGTTAAAGACATACATTGGACCTACGAAAATAGCAGAATTTAAGGGTTAAATGGCACATTGGATAGATTTGAAGAACGCATTTTATTTCAGGCTATTCTCAAAGATTTCGAGTTAAATATAGAATAAGGCTAAGGAAATTGTGATCTTATATTTACCCAGAGCAGTTTAAGAGATATCATTAGTTAGGGTAATAAAATTCTGCCAAGAGAGGGCAGTTTGTCACAGCCTCCTCTTATAATGTTGATTGATTAAATCTCTTCACAGAGCGGAGCCTCGGGCGTTTTTGTCCTTCGAATCTTATTCATAACAATTTTATAACTTATCTTTATTAACAGGATTTACGCTGGCAATGAAGATCATATTATTATATTTTACTGTATTAAGTTTATTTGTTTGTTTAGTTTTACGAAAATGACACCGGAGGAGTATGAAATTTAGCCGGTATACTAAAGTTTAGTGGAGGAAGATGTGCAGAAAGCTAATATATATTTTAAAATAATGCCTAAAATGTCATACAACTTATAAAAATAAATACACACACTTTAGAATTTAGATTATTAACTTACTTTAATAATCTTAAGTTAATAATATTTGTTTTAATATTTTTAAATTTTGTTACACGTTGACGGTTGTTAATCTGTCTCAAAAATTATATGAATTTTTATGGGCGAATTTCGACCACAGGGCGTCCACCTCTAGTCTTAACTAGGGATGGGCGTTGAATGAACGAACTGTTTTATTAAACTGTTTATTTGTCATGAACGGGTAAACTAGTTTAGCGCCTACTGATAAACTAGTCTATGCGTGAACGGTTGCCATATGCCGGAACGGTGCGTGCGACAGAGACCGTTCGTCGCGACGCGACGACACGATCGACGGACGGGCGCGGGGCACGACGACTCGGCACGAGCAATTATTACGTCTATCTCTGTTCTTTACAGTAATGAACCTGCCTGCCTGCCAGTCCTAAGCCTGGAAAAAGTATGAAGGCAAGTTCATTTCCACCGCTCACAGATTAAACCGTCTCGTCGTTCGTCGTCATCACTAGTCGCGTCGATCAGCAAACGACAACAAGTTTGTCAAAACAGTTAATGCTGAAAGTCGTTCATTCAACAAAACTACTTTGTTTGTCATAGTTTATTGCTCAGTTCAGTATTCGTCGAACACGTAAACTAGTCGAAAAAAAAAAACTGTTTTTTCAACTAGTTTACGATGAACGATAAACGGTCTCGTTTCGTTGATCGAAAAAGCGTCGACGACCCACCACTAGTCTTAACTAAATACCTTTACGATTTATACTTTGTTGGTTTTATAAATTTAAGGATTTTGAAGAAGATTGTGCCAATTTGATAAACATTGTAACAATGTTTAATGCCATTACTTAGCTGATTAGTATTTCAGCATGCACGGAATAAAGTGTTCACAGTTCACACTTAGGTAATAATATCAATCATAATTATGTCAATCATATGAAGTATGTATGTATAAGCATATATTTACGGTGTACCACTTTTGAACATGCCATACTACATCAAAATGTGGTACACCGCAAATTTCCGTCGTACATCCCGCAAGCGCAACTGCTCATTGGTATTTTTTAAAAGTGAAAACTACTTTAGCGGCGTTGTGCACTTTTCTTGGGATGGGTAAAAAATGTTAAACTCGCGTCAGAACACGTGACCTGATCGAAAATTCGTAAGATGCAACTTGCAACTGCTTTTTTTGGGATAGGTAAAAAATGTTAAACTCGCGTCAGGACACGTGACCTGAACCTCAATTCTCGTATTTAGATAATTTAAGCAGTCAATTTTACTTTGTTTGGATTGAAAGTGTAGCGTCATGTTACGATGAACGGATTTTATGACGTTTCGACCAATCAGAGCGCGTTTCACGTTGGTTTAACGTTCATAAAAACAACTATTGGGAGTATAAGCGTATCAGGACTTGATTGTAATTGTATTAATGCAGGCTTTATTTAGCAGAATTGACCCTCTGATCGAAGTTTTCACTTCTGCCGGCAGAGTACAACCGTTGTTTTTTAAATTAAAAACTATTATAATTTATATAAGCTAACGAAGTCACTATAAAGTAAGTGGTCGTTACCTGTTAACAGTGAATAGGTGGGTGTGTGTGGTGTGGAAAACGCGCGCGGCTACACGACCGGCGCCCGCGATCCTCCGCCGACCACCTACGGGCGGACCGCCCTTCTGTACATACAAACAGTCGAACATTTCTTTTAATAATATTATCTATGGATGCCTCACACCACGTCAACCTGGTCCTGTGTTAAGTTCTCGAAGAACTTGTGTTACGGATACCAGGCAACGGAAATATATTTAATACTTTTATAATATGTAGTATGTACACATATTTGACATTTTTATTATATTATACACACATTTAATACTCATCCATGACCCAGGAACACGGAAAAACTTTTTTGTTCCTTCGGCGGGATTCGAGCCCGCGAACCCCGGTTTGAGCACCAACACGCTCAACCACTGAGCCACAGAGGTCGTCAAATATGACCCATCCTACTGCTATTATAAATGTGAAATTCTGTGAGATGGATGTATGTTTGTTACTCTTTCACGCAAAAAGTACTGAACAGTTTTTGAAGAACTTTGGTATGGTAGTAGTTTAGGCTCTGAATTAAAACATAGATTTGTATCCCCAAAATATAGTATTCCCGTGGGATACTTCATTTATGCGGGTGAAGTCGCGGGAATAAGCTAGTAATATATAAGGTTTGGTTCATATCTGAACAGCTGTTCGCGCGCGATCGATATAATGCAATAGATTTAATTTCTTGCAATCTAATTTAATTCTGTATAATTTTTTTACGAGTTTCAAATACATATTTTTTTGCCTAAACGTCTTTACACAAGCAGTAAATCACGTCCACAAAGTTTCCGTAAATGATTTTACCAAACCTTATATTATAAACGCCATCATCACATGAATGCACAGTTGTGGAATACATGTTTTTTTGTGGCAATACCGCGCTGCAAACTCATGGGTGCTAGCTTTACGTAAAGAGCAAAATATTCGATGATAGTAATTTACACATCAAAATTATCGAATGCATCTTGACTAGGCCCTCTTGTCCGGAATTTTTGTCGCTGCTTAGTTTATATCGGGCGACAGAGACAAAACATGCAAAAACAGTTTTCTGACACTTCTCAGTAGATTGTTAAACAGAACCCTCGGGAACACTGTACTTTTTCGGGATAAAAAGTAGCCTATGTTTTAATCCAGAGTCTAAGCTACTAACATACCAAATTTCATCAAAATCCGTTCAGTAGTTTTTGCGTGAAAGAGGAACAAACATCCATCCATACATCCATCCATCCATACATCCTCACAAACTTTCACATTTATAATAGTAGGATAGTAGTACTTATCAATAATGAGATGAATTATTAATTATTATGTATAACCTGTCGTCCAGGGGAGCAGTGTGACCGCGGCTACTGTAGAGATGATAGTTACCACGTATTCGCTGATAGGAACAGCCAGCAGACAATCTAGATTTTTCATGTCCGACCTGCAACAATATGAGAGCTAAATATAGTTGATAAAGAAATTTTCTCACATGCATGATTTATCTATACTAAATAAAAGACTAGTATAATACCTAATAATTTACAAACGAAATAAATAAATCTATGAACGCTTTGCACCACGTCAATCTGGCCCCATGCTAATGCCGAATTACGGGGACCGGACAGCGGGAAGTATATTTATATAATACTTTTCTATTATACATTATTTAAGATTTAAGATTTTTATATTATTATTATTATTTTTAATACACATATTTAATACAGATCCATGACCCTGGAACACCCAACTAATAAGCCAATTTGGAGGCCGATTACTCGAAAATGGATAACTTTGGTCATGTATTAAACGTTGCCTTTATTTAAAAAGACATTCATCTTTCTTACTATTTAAAAAGCCAAACCCGAGATCTATATCTAATCACTAACAAGATACCAAATTTATTAGTTTATACTTTTAATTACAAGCGTTACAAGAGTGAACAGACAGACAGACGGACGGTCGGACCGAGCGAAACTATAAGGGTTACCCTACATTTTTCAACGCGAGCTTACAAGAAAACAAAACAAACCTATTATTTTTCTCAGGCCACTCGGGAACGTGATGCGAGCTCTAGAACTTCTAGAACCCTCAGAGTTCATTGACTCATCGGCATTCGTTCACAATCAATACGAGAAAAGAAAACTCTTCGAAACGAATTCTCCATAAATATGTATGCAAAGTTCGATGAATCACAATTGGTTTATACGACGAAGACAATAAAATATGTAATACATTGACAACGTTATTTAGACAAAAATATTGTCTAGGATAAAATAATCTAATGCTAAACGATATACGAAGTTAGAATGTTAAGTTTTATGTGAAATAAGAAATCTTAAAAATGATTGTAGTAATGATTTTTAAATCAAAGACGTAAGGAAAAAGGCGCTACTTGTATTACTAGTAGACAGACTAACTGGTATGGTTCATTTTGAAATTGAGCGAGTGAGCACTGAGCAATACACTATCCCCTTACAAATAAAAATATTTAAAGATAAATAATTTTATTAGTAAGTATAACAAGCACTAATTGTCCGCGGCTTCACCCGCGTGAAATTAGATTTTAATATTTCATCCCGTATTTTACCCTCGTGGGGGTTGAATTTTGAAAAATCCTTCCGTAGTGGATGCCTACGTCATAATATGAGGAATACTTGTGCAAAATTTCAAATTGTTAGCCATAAGGGTTTGGCCTGTGCATTGATATATCAGTCAATATTTGCCTTTTAATATATTATATACATAGAATATGCCTGTCTGGTATTTTAAGACTAAATTCAGATATCTTATATACAATTTTCGTGTTACAAGCCACATACAGACTGCACAGTGTTCATTAATTCATTACAGAACTCGAAACGGCTAGATCATTTTATAAAATTTCGCAGGTACTATGTATGGTTCACCTACAGTACGTATGAGAAGAGGTTGTAAATTACTTTTTTTATATCTAGGTGACCACCTTTAGCGCCGTGTCACGTATAGTTTCGGTGTGAAATAACCCTTATACAGTATTGTTGTTAGATGCAGGGCCGAGCCGCCTCTATGAGCGATGTGTGCGGCGCACACAGGCGCCAAGACGATGAGGGCGCCGCGGGCGGCTTAAACATGAAGATTCGTAAAAATAAGAGGCGCTTCATGGGTTTCGCACACAGGCGCTGTCGGGGGTCAGCACGGCCCTGGTTAGATGATAAATCGTTAAACGGCTGCCAACATTCACAAACAACTGAATATTTTATTTTAACGCCATGAATACCTTTAACCTATATCTAATAATATGGACGCCCATTTAACTATATTTACCCGACTACGGCGTAGCTAAAAGGAAGGGTAATGATTTTGGTAGTCTATGCATGTATGTATGTTTGTTCCACCGTACTTATTACTTTGAGCCTGAACTTACAGGTCCTACTTTTTATAAATGAGGTGTCAATAGATTCGTAATTATTGCCCGGGTAACAGAGGCTATGTAATTTAGGTATGTAGTAAGTTATTTAACTAATTACTTGTACTATCAACTACAGACACTATAATTTTTTGTGACTGCGTAGTACTAAAAATGTTTTAATACGAGTTAGTAATATTTGCACAGTCGTTACAAATCGAAACTATTATCTTGTGTAAATCTGATAGGTACATTTATGAATAAAGAGAAAAAAAGAAGGCCCAAAGAAGTTGGTGGTAGGTACCTAACAGTTTTTATTTAGGGTTGAAAGTAATGATAAAGAAAACGCTAAGGATTTGGTGGTTAAACTTTTCACCATAATATTATGCTTGAAACATAATACTACCTAATATGTTTTACTAATAAAATAGCAAATAGGAGGGATCCACAAAGGGAGATAAATACAGTTTCAAATGACTAAAATGGTGTTTATACGTGAAAAGTGACTGCTCCCACGCTGTACAGTCACCGAAGAACCGGTGTACATCTTTTGAACCTTATTGCCATAGTATTAAAATCGAAATGTGATGCACCGCATTTGTTGGCGACTGTACTTCGAGTGGGCCGAACGGTCAGAGATCACGTTTACAGCTCCCCACTAAACTGCGGTCGAGAACTCGAACGAGCCGAAATGGAATCCACTGTAATTTCAGCTATTGTTCGAGTTTAAAACACGTGACAGTTTACGTAACGAGAAAATCATTAATCGTCGATTCTCACTTCACATCGACTAAATAAAGGAAGTATAATATAGGTTCAATAACCTAACCTAAAGAGCAATAGGTTTTCTTTGATTAACTTCAAAAGATATTGTCCGATTTCGCCCTAAATAATTTTACTAAAGAGTTTATAAGTTTCTATCTCATATAGTTTAGAAACTAGGAGATAGAAACTTATTATAACTTACAAACCACTTGGCAACTTACAAACCACTTTGGGGGCCGATTACTCAAAAATGGTTGACTTTGTAAAAAAGTCATATATGAAACTTGGCTTTTCTTTTAAAAGATCTATTCAAAGATAGCCTACACGGTGGAGTAGAATTTTTTTTTTTGGGGAAATGACCCACCACACTTACCCACCACTGCAACTCCCGTGTAACCAACCGCAAAAAAACTCTTTGATATGATCTCAGGGGTGCCCGGGGACATGCTAAATCTGTCTTGGAACCCGCAACTAAATTAATCAGAAGATTGTAGGAGGAGTAGGAAGTATTCCAGTTCACGATGGAGTAGAATGAAAAAAATTGTTTCATCCCCACTTCACATGTATGGAGAGCCACCCCTAAAATATAAAATTATTATTATTTTATGATACCAAAACCGAGATCTATATACAATATATAACTATACAGAATTTCATTCATTTATATTCAGAATTACAGAATTACGGACAGACAGACAGACGGACGGACAGAGCGAAACTACTCGTATAAGGGTTCCTTAAGTATTACGGAACCCTAAAAAGGGTGCAAAGTCCCTGCTCGACCTTCTTTTCGAGTTTCTAAACATTTTCCTTTGCACTAGGACGCCACAAAATATGCAAAAACAAAGGAAGTGATCGCAAGGACTGCGGACTTAGTTGAAGTCCATATTTATACGGAAGTATGCGCGCGCGCGTTAAACATGGTTTGATTGCTGGTTCTCCTTTATAGGGAAGCCCTAGCCTGTATGGTAGGGAATTGAATGAGGGTGTTCAAAAGATAAGTGGTAAGTGAAGCCGATAGGAATGGAGTTATAGGAACACCACGCCACTGTAACGTACCTACGTTGGTTTGACATATTTTATGAGAATACCATTTTCATATCGGTACTCGAGACGATCGTAACTGTATTATTGTATAAAAAAATAAAATAAAAATAAAAACTGTAATATTGTTGGATAATTTAATTAGCAGAATCGACTTTCAGAACTGCTAATAGACTACATGACTCATATTCAATTTCATACATTGAAGGAGTATTTCCTTTAAAGTACTAAAGCTTAGGAAAACGTATTTTAGCGATATCATAACTTGAATTTTTTGAACTTGAACTTTATTTATCAATCTCTAGTTTTTACTTAAGATTGATAAATAAAGTTCATTTGAAAATATGTATTATTGTTTTTTAATTTCTACTGATGAAAACACCTTGAAGTAACTTACGGCAAGGATGTGATGACACAAACACACTAAACATATACGTAGTAGTGAAACGGAAAGTGATTCTGTAAATTAATAGTTCATAGTATATAAATTATTATAAGGTTCGGTAAAATCAATTACGGATATTTTGGGCATATGAACTGCTGCTTATGTAAAGACGTTCAAGCAGAAAAATAATTGCCATACTCGAATAAAATTTTTTTTCTTTATATGGGCTAGTTTGCGTTTAGCGGAGAGTTACCCATACAAGAGATGATTTTTTACTTTGAGTATTTCAAATATTTTTTTGCCTAAACGTCTTTACACAAGCAGTGGATCATGTGCCCGAAGTATCCGTAATTGATTTACGGAGACGTTATAAGCCTACTGCCGGTTAGCAGATACGCACCGTAAAATAATGTCTAACGCAGGTGTGTGGTGAGGGCGCGCGGAGATGAGGCCGCGTGGAAAGGAGCGCGCTCCTCCAGCCGTCTGCGCGCGCGGTGCATCGAGGTCGCTACACCTATACCTGCAACAGGAGGGGATGGCTATAGTTTTCATGGAAAATTACGAGAGACATCGAGATGTGGTTGATGACATCCGTGGTTCAGTGGTTGGGTTGGCGCTCAAGCCGGAGGTCACGGGATCGAATCCCGCCAGAGAACAAAAAGTTTTCTGTGTTCCTGGGTTATTGATGTGTATTAAATATGTCATGGGATACTCTTCCCAACTTACCTGTCCGGTAGTTGTGGTATAGTATACGGGTATGCGACCCCGGCTTCCCTAGCTATTACTGTCCTATCCCTTACCCTCCTGGGCGGTAATATCCCACATTCCCTATTTCCTACTCTAACTTACCAATCTTCCTTTCCTCACCACCTATCCTTCCCTTTCCCTATTCCTACCCTCTCCACCAATCCGTGGAAACGCAATGGATAATCAAAAATAATTAAATTATCCAAAATGGCGGCGATGTGGTTCGCCACTCATCACGTCTCGTTTCTCGCGGAGGCGAAAAGAGGACCATGGAGAGACGCTTGGCTACGTTGAATGTAAGAGGAGGAATGGATGGTAAGAATGAAAGTGGACGAAGCGAAAGATGTATGTAAGGATCGTAACAAGTGGAAAGAAGTGGTCTCTGCCTACCCCTACGGGAAAGAGGCGGTCCTGCCTACCCCTACGGGAAAAAGGCGTGATTATATGTATGTATGTATGTATGTATTAAATATGTGTATTATATAAAGATTTTAAATATAAGTTTAGTATACAAAGAATTAAATATAGTTCTGTTGTCTGGTGCCCGTAACGCAAGTTCTTCGAGAACTTACCACGGGACTAGATCTGACGTGATGTGAAAGCGTCCATAGATATTATTAATGATGATAATCGTCGACAACCGTCGCCACTCGCAACACCAAAGAAGTTAAAGGTGTATCGGCGATCTTTCTCACTGTTTCTTGGTATACAAGCAAGTATGTAGGACCAAGTTGCAATGACTAATATACAATCAGCAAAGTTTCTGTTCGATCAGTTTCTAAATATTTTCTTTTGCCGGATAGTTCGCCGACGCCACAGTAAACATATAATACAGTACTTTATCCTAATACTAAAGGGATTACAAGGATAGTTAGTGTCTCTTATTCTGCAAAATTTGAAAATACCCAGGTATCGGATATTATTTTTTCAAATACCTAACTACATTCCTATGGCCGGGACATGAGTATAATTGGATAAAGAGAAAACATCTTCTAAAATCAAAATTAACTGGTTGTAAAGGCAGTCCACCTTGGGAATAACGCCGAGAGCTTTTAGTATCTAGGTATTATCATAAATTATAATTGTAAAATCAATTTTGCAATTATAATTTCATAAGGTTTTTTTTTTGTTTTTCTCATTTGCTAAGTACAAAGATCAAGTATAGTTAGCATAAATTCTTATAAGGTTTTCGGCATCTCAAACTGCCCCGGGGCAGGGCAGCCAAATGTGTACAGAAATAGCCGAATATCAATGTCAATATCTAAATCAGAACCTCAATTCTCGTATTTAAAGTAGACTTTCATTTTACTTCGATTGTATTATAAGTGAATCGGCATTTTATCATAAACTGACTTTGTGAAGTTTGGACCAATCAGAACGCGTTTTACGTTGTTTTAACATACATAAATACATACATATAATCACGCCTTTTTCCCGTAGGGGTAGGCAGGACCGCCTCATTCCCGTAGGGGTAGGCAGAGACCACTTCTTTCTACTTGCTACGATCCTTACATACTTCTTTCGCTTCGTCCACTTTCATTCTTACTATCCATTCCTCCTCTTACATTCAACGTAGCCAAGCGTCTCTCCATGGTCCGCTTTTCGCCTCCGCGAGAAACGAGACGTGATGGGTGGCGAACCACATTGCCGCCATTTTGGATAATTAAATTATTTTTGATTATCCATTGCGTTTCCACGAATTGGTGGAGAGGGTAGGAATAGGGAAAGGGAAGGATACCCATCCTTCCCTTTCCCTGTACTTACTTAGCCACTCTAACTTGAAAGATTGGTAAGTTAGAGTGGGAAATAGGGAATGTAGGATATTACCGCCCAGGAGGGCAAGGGATAGGACAGTAATAGCTAGGGAAGCCGGGGTCGCTAACGAGATTGTAAAAATATGTTGAAAGATTCATTAGGTACTACATATTTAAAATCTAACGAACAATAATGTGTTAAATTATAAGCAGAATATTCACGTCCGAAGTCTATCAACATTTTACAATTTCACTAGTTATATTACAATCCCGTTAGATTGCTTTTTTTAAAATTTTACGATAACATCATATTATAATAATGCCATATTCGATTTTCGAACTTCGTTTGCTTTATAGATGTCACTTGACTAGTTATATAAGCCCCTTGTCTTATTAGTAGTTAGGTACTAGTTACTGTAATGATAGGTTATTAAGTGATATTATCAAAATTATAGATAAAATATGGCTTGTTTACTACATAAGTAACTGTCCAATTATAGTGTTTAATTCGAAAAGTGTACTGCTTACTTCCTGTTACGTCATAATAATTAATACCTACTTTACGTCTATGTGAGTTACATATTATCAATTTGCTATGTCACTTTATGCGCAAAACTTTTTATCTACTAAATTTTTGTAAACTAGGAGCAAATAACGAACGAATTTTTCTAAACTAGGAGCAAACAAAGAACGAACAGTGTAACAGCTAAGTTAGCTTTCGATTTGATTCCACTAAGTACTACAAGCATACGGTGTATCCACGATTGTGTGGAAAAAATGTGGAATTGATCGTTCTATGAAAGCTCGTTTCATTGCACGTAAGTATAGGTACATATTATATTTTCAACTCTATGCTAGGACTTAGAGATATATTACACTAGTATTTTATGTTTGTAAAATTAAACAGAAAACAGATGACTGAATGTCTTGAAAAAATATTTAATATTGAAAATGTTAAAAATGTAATATTGTTTACTTTTCCCTATATACAAATGTTGCCAAAAAGAAATAGAGAAGAGAATTCTAATAGATATAAGCTTAACAGCCTAATGTATAGCGCTGTTAATAATAATTGTAAAGTTTTAAATGACACACATGAACAAAAATGTCAGATTGTGGACATAAACAATTTAAATTTATGTAATATGAGATTAGATAAGTATTTCTTATCTAACTTCTGTAAGCGACATATAGCTAGGGTGCTATTAAACTTTTTATTTTTAAAACCAGCCAAGGATTTGGCTTCTTCGACTACTGCTTTTATTGAGCAGAATACTAGTACTAGTAGTATTAACGAATTGGAATATGTTCCAAATTCTTATTTAAATTAGATAATAAGACAATGGAGGATGTCTCTTGCAGAAATAAGATAAGTTTAAATGTACAAAATCCTACCATAAAAAATGTATTAAATTATAATAATATATCTTCTGTGATTAACCTGGTGCATCAAAATTTACAAGGAATGGTAGGTAAAGAACTTGAAATTGAGTTATTTTTAAATGAATTTAATGTTGACATTATTTGTATATCTGAACATTGGTTCAGGCAACATGAACTCATTTTCAATTTTAATGATCACCAGTTAGCAAGTTCGTTCAGTAGAGAAAATGCCATTAGAGGTGGCTCTTTAATATTAATTAGAAAAAATTTGAAATTCAAGGAACGCAAAGATGTCGTGAGCCTCTCAACTGAGCGAATTATTGAAGTGGCTTGCATAGAGTTGAGTCAACTTATTATTGTAAGCGTATACAGGCCTCCATCAGGGTTATACGATTCATTTGAACAAACTATGGAGCGAGTATTGTCAAAAATATGTGCATCTAACAAAAAAGTTATTATATGTGGCGATTTTAATATAAATTTATTAGATTTAAACTCCACAACTGTTAGATTCACATCTTTGTTTAAATCGTATAACCTCTTTAATTTATTTCTTGAACCGACAAGAGTGTGTGACACAACTGCTACTTGTATCGATAACATTTTCACGAATATTACTCCATGTAAAAAAGAAATAATTAATAAGCTCAGTTCTGATCACTGTGGACAGTTAGCTTCTTTTAATATTAATTATGACCGTAACCAAAAGGAAGAGTTTGTGTTTATTCCTGTGAATACAAAACGTATTGAGAAATTTAGAAATAATTTAAGTACAAATATTCAATTATTGGATGGGTCAAATAGCTCAGATGAAGCTTTTAGTAAATTGTTTAAGGTAATAAGAACCCAATTTAATTCAGTATTCACAACTAAAACGGTTAGAAATTGTAAGGAAAAAAGTAACTTTATTGAATGGGCAACTGCAGGAATTAAAATTAGTAGGCAAAGACTATATGAATTATATGCTGAAAAAAGTATTAATAATAATGAAACATTTAAAACATATGTTAAAAACTATTCAAGAACCTTCAAAAAAGTATGTAAAGCTGCTAAGGCTCTTTATATAAAGAATAAAATTAAATATTCTAAAAATAAAATTAAAACTACATGGAAGGTAATAGCTGGTGAGACTGGAAACGTCACCTGTCGTAGCTCTGAATTTGAACTTTATTTTGAAAATAAAAAAATTAGTACTGATTTGGAAGTTGCGACGGTCTTTGAAAAGTTTTTTGCTGACATTCCGGTCTCAACTACAAAAAATTTAAATTCCTCACCTGCAGCTGCTGAAAAACTACTCAGAGATAATGTAAAGGAATGTGATGTCAATTTTAAATTTAAAGAAATTGACTCCAGAGATATTATTAACACATTTAAATTGTTGAATATTAAAAATACTGCTGATCTCTGGGGCATGTCTACAAAAGTTATTAAATCAATAATTGACATCGTAGCTCCTTATCTAGCGACAATATTCAATGAATGTATAAAAAGTGGTGTATTCCCTGATTTAATGAAGCATAGCAAGGTAATACCCTTATTCAAAGCAGGAAATAAATCTGATCCGACAAACTACAGGCCTATATCAATTCTACCGACTCTTAGTAAAATATTTGAAAAAAATATTTTAAGACAGTTATTAGTGCATTTTAATTTAAACAAATTATTACATAATAATCAATACGGTTTTACTAAGGGTCGATCCACAACGGATGCTGGTATAGGTCTTCTTTGTAGTATCTTTGAAGCTTGGGAGGGGTTACAGGATGCATTAGGTGTATTTTGCGATCTCTCCAAGGCCTTTGATTGTGTTGAGCATGCTACATTGATCAGAAAATTGCACCACTATGGCATTCGGGACTCTGCACTCAAACTTTTGAGTTCTTACCTTAACAATAGAACTCAAAGGGTGGAGATAAATAGTAAAAAGTCCACTGGGACCAAAATAGAATTAGGTGTCCCACAGGGATCTATTTTGGGCCCGTTTCTTTTTCTCATCTATATAAATGATTTACCTTATCTTGTTAAAGATAATGATAACGAGATAGTACTTTTTGCCGATGACACTTCACTAATTTTTAATGTGAAGCGACAGCAGTCAGACTACGACGAGGTAAATAGTGCTCTCTCAAAAATAGTACATTGGTTTAATGTTAATAACTTACTTTTAAATTCCAAAAAAACAAAATGTTTAAAGTTTACATTGCCCAATGTTAGGCAAGTTCAAACCAATATACTATTAAATGATGAGAAAATGAATCTTGTGGACACCACTGTATTTCTAGGTATAACACTAGATAGTAAATTACAGTGGGGTCCTCATATTGCTAATCTTGCAGATAGGCTCAGTTCTGCGGCATATGCAGTCAGAAAAATTAGAGAAATTTCTGACGAAGACACGGCGCGACTTGTTTACTTTAGTTACTTTCATAGTAGAATGTCTTACGGCATCCTTTTATGGGGAAGTGCCGCAGACATTAATACGATATTTGTGCTGCAGAAGCGAGCAATACGTTCAATTTACAAAATGTCCCCCTTTGAATCTCTGAGAGAAAAGTTTAAAGAAATAGGTATTCTAACCGTCGCTTCTCAATACATTTTGGATAATGTATTATATGTTAGAAAGAATATTAGTAATTTTAAAACTAAAAGCGACAATCACTGTAGAAACACTAGAAATAAGCACAAGCTAGATATACCGGTGATCAGACTAAGTAAAGTAAGCAAATCATTTAAAGGTCAATGTATACGCCTATACAATAGAATCCCAGAAAACGTTCAAAATCTTTCCATTAATAAATTTAAAAAAGTAGTTAAAGAACGTTTGTGTGCAAAAGCCTATTATAAGGTCAATGATTTTATTGACGATCGCACACCTTGGGAATAGGATGACCACCTGCAAGGCTACTTCTATGTACTATAATATGTATCTGACTTTTGTCAATATTATATAGACCTAAGTTTTCAAATTATAAACAACTTAATTTTTTTTTAAAAGAACAATTTTCCATCTTTTTGCTAAAAGATGGCCCCGTGCGAGTTTCTTACGCCGGTTCTTCTCGCCGGGTTAGTTCCCGAACCGGTGGTAGGCATCAAGTAGGGACAATTCTTTAAGCGTTACTTTGTAACCCATATGGAAATAAAACTTTTTTGATTTTTTTTTTGATTTTTTTTTGATACAACGTCTAGGTTTCGCAACATAAAATACTAGCGTAATGTATCTCTATATCGTACTCCTAAGTTCTAGCACAGAGTAATATTAGGTTATATTTCTGAGATCCGAATTGAACGAATAAGTATGAAAGAGAATATTGTATAGGAATGTGCAATTTAGCAGTTTAATTTTAAAACATGTCACGAAAAAAAAATTGTCTACTAAAACTAAATATATAAGTAGTTCAATGAAAAAACAAACAAAATGATGATCTTTCTGGTTCACACAAGTTTCGTAAGATTTCGTGAAGGCTTTTTCAGCTGAGAGCTGAGTTTATTGTTGGAACACAATGATTGCAAAATCTATGGACGGAACTACTCGTATATTGATAGCACTTGTAGGAGACAGTAGATGTTTCTTCAAGTAGGAAGGTTGATCAACACACAATTTAATTAATATTAAATTATCCAGAAAAATCCCGAGTTTTTTGCTGGATATTGCTAGATGTAATATTAATTAAATTGTGTGCTATGGATTTATTTACGCAAAGTAACGCTAGATTCTATGAAAGTTGATACCACAATAAAAGTTGCTTATATTCAAGAGTATGTTAACTCATGAAAGTTTGGTCAGTCACTTGTGCGTATCATATTACAGCATCAGTTCCCACACATAATTGCGAATTCGCATCGGATCGCAAATATCTGCGACCTCTCATATGGGCTCTAGTATACAAATTCGCGGATGCTATGCAAATTTGCGCGAATTCGCAATTATGTGTGGGAGCCCTCACTCCGAGACGCGATGCGGCAGGCACTTTTTAAGAATTTGAACTTTATTCATTACACAAAACATCCACTTTTTATTGCGAGCTGCACCGCGTTCCGCAGCCGCTCGTGCAATGAAACGTGTATCTTCTTGTGTGGTAATAGAATTCAATTTAGTATCGCTATCATAAGAAAAAATGTATATAAACAGCCGAATATACAACCACCTTTTTTGGAAGTCGATTAAAAAGTGCGCGTCGCGTCGTCTCAGTTTATAAATGTAGTAGGTACTAGGTAATACGTAGGTATCTACTTCTACTATAGTCATTGCGGGGATTAATTACTCAGTCCGTCTGAAATCTGAATATTGAGCAAGTTTTGATTTTAACCGCGGCGTTGAAGATAATCTCTGGATTTATTCTATAAGCTGCCGAATCGATACGACGGCGCTGCAAATTAACTGAATAGTTTTGCTGTTGCTTTGAAGATTTCGTTAAAAAAATACTTCATCGAAAATTCGAATTGTTGAGTATTTCTAGGGCAAGAATACGGTTCTCCGAAACAATCCCATAATAAATAGGTTGGAAAATTAATAATCATCCCAACGTTGTCTAAGAATAATTAAAGTAGGGCACAAAAGAAATTGCGGCGGTAAAATCAACATAAGGCCTACGCGTTTAGGTAATTTCTAAAGTTTTTCACAAAGAATTTTTTCACGAGGCGGATTTTTTATATTCTATCTATCTATCTGACTTGTGTAATAAAACCATTAATATTATTTTCATTCCTATTTCTTAGTACCGACATGACAATGTGGTCGCCTCTGTGGTGAAGTTGTTTAGAGCTTGGCTCGCGACTCCGGAGGTCGTGGGTTCGATTTCCGCGTTGCAACGAAAACTCATATTATTGTGATCAAGACTGGTTAGGACAGAGCGGGATGATCACCTGATTATCTAACAAGAGAGACAATCCATGCGTCAGATGGGCTTGTAAAAAGTCGGACCTGCCATTCCTCTCGCCAGTCGTGTCGAAAATAAATAAACCAACTTAACAGTAGAAAATTTCAATAACTTTGTAAGAGTAAAATTTAGCAGTTCAGTTGCTTAGACTGTTATAAGTTATTAAATGGGGTGAACAATAGCCGCCCATTATATTAGGCCATGTTATTTTAGTATTTAGACCTAATAAGCAAAAACTTGTTTTCAAAGAATCCAATTTAGCTTATAGTTAAAATAATTGTACGTGTTTTTAGGTAATTTAATTGTTTACAAAATTACATACTTTAACCACAGAATTACTGAAAAATCCAGAAACCGTCAATACGCTTGAAAGTGAGGCCGTCACAACCACTCCAAATTGGAATGGTTATCCACACATAATATGTTGCCACAGAGTAACGGAATATTTTACCCAACTTTTTTTCAATTAATTTTTATTGAATGCCTAATTGTCGTAATATAACACCGCGATTTGTTTTGTAAGTGTAAAGAGTAAAAATTAAAAAGTGCAGGCGGGGCGGTATTTTGCCATGGTTTTGGACACAGTGCGCTGCATACAAATGTGATCGAACACTCATTCTGTATTTTTCTGTATTCTGAGACTTTAACCCCCTATATTAGCCTCATATTCCAAGTGTGCTTTAGCTTTTGGCTACTTGTTCTGTATACTAAGATACTATATTATCTACTATTACTTCGTGTAAAAAAATATACTTGTCTAAGGAGGGTTCCGTAACTATAAACGCGTAAAAGATTTTTTCAAATTACTTCAAATGTTACCGTCCGATTTCGTTCAAAATAAATACAGAAGCTAAAGGAGCGGACAGACAGACGGACGGACAGAGCGAAACTATAAGGGTTACTTAAGTATTACGGAACCCTAAAAATGAAGCGCTATGTGGCGTATCTTTTCGCTCGGAGTGAATTGATTCTAAGAGGTATGAAAAATAGCTTATTACCTACCCACCTAATACGCCTGCAAAATTTCATAGAAATTGGTCAAGCCGTGTCTCAGGAGTTCTGTGAGACGATAATGTTATAGATAATATACACGAGAATGTTATGTATAAGACTAGTTTATTCTGCGGCCCCGCCCGCGTAAATATAGTATCCCACGGGAATTACTATGTTTTTTCGGGATAAAAAGTAGCCTTTCCTTTTAATCCAGAGCCTAAACTACTACCATACCAAATTTCATCGAAATCCGTTCAGGAGTTT
This sequence comes from Glaucopsyche alexis, assembly GCA_905404095.1. Classification (NCBI taxonomy): domain Eukaryota; kingdom Metazoa; phylum Arthropoda; class Insecta; order Lepidoptera; family Lycaenidae; genus Glaucopsyche; species Glaucopsyche alexis. Next base: position 7,699,861 of record FR990058.1, read on the forward strand.
TTGCGGGAAAGAGTAACAAATATATTTCCATCCATCCATCCTCACAAACATTCACATTTATAATAGTAGTAGGATACACACGTGAAGCCATACGCCAAGACTTAACTTGGCGACTGGATTCACGTGTGTGGCGAGTCTGTGCATCGGTCGCGGTGGCGTGTAGCCGGTTTGCGCCGAGCTAGTGGAAATATTATGTTGTTAGGTACATCGGACCACACATGTTATTAGGAGTCTTATTAATGATAATGGGACAATTTTCAATGGAACTATAAAAACTAAAACTACTCGTGTGACGATGTCAGTCCCAAGGAGGTATTGGCTAATAGTTTTTGAATACTGAAGCGAAAAAATGATCGTCATTTATGGTCTGCTAGTACTATTATTTATAATCAATTATTATTTCACCAGGACATTTAATTACTGGAAAAATAGAAAGATTGTCTACCAAAAACCTGTACCGTTCTTTGGTAACCTGAAAAATTCTGCCACACGTAAAGAAAACCTAACCGTAACATACAAGGGTATTTACGATGCTTTTCCCAACGAAAAGGTTGTGGGATTCTTTAGAATGACAACACCGTGCCTTATGATTCGAGATTTGGAAATTATGAAGCATATTCTGCTAAAGGATTTTGATTCATTCGAAGATCGTGGTATCGAATTTAGTGACGAAGGTTTAGGGACGAATTTGTTTCATGCGAACGCTGAGACTTGGCGAGTGCTGAGGAATAAGTTTACTCCACTATTCACGACAACGAAACTAAAGAATATGATGTACTTAATGACCGAACGATGCGACCTCTTCATGAAACAACTGAAAGATACGAACCAGATAGAACATGAAATACATTTGCTGTGTCAGAGGTACACTATGTCGACGATAGCGACTTGTGCTTTCGGTATCGATATTGATTCGGTAAGCGATTCATTCATAGACAATATCAATAAATTGGACAAATTGATTTTCACGAAAAACTTTTTGCACGAAGTGGACATGATGTACCCGGGGATATTGAAAAAGTTAAATCTATCTCTATTCCCATTAGAAATACGAAACTTTTTCCAAGAATTGGTGTCGAAGGTGATGAATGAAAGAAAAAACACCGGATCAAATAGAAAAGACTTCATAGATTTAATATTAGACTTGAAAAATGCGGAAACTCTGAGCTCCAAATCGAGAAACGGCGAGAAAGAACTGAGATTAGATCTCACTGATGATATAATAGCAGCACAGGCTTTTGTATTCTATGCAGCGGGATATGAGACCTCCGCCACCACTCTTGCCTACATGTTTTATGAACTGGCAGTGAATCAAGATATTCAACAAAAATTGGCAACTGAAATCGATGATGTTATTAATGAGAAAAACGGCGAACTAAAATACGAAACAGTAAACTCCATGCAATATCTAAAACAAGTGTTTGATGAAACGCTAAGAAAGTATCCCCTAGTGGAGCTACAAAGACAAGCGAAAGTAAATTATAAGATACCAGATACTAATATCACAATTGATAAAGGACAGACAATCATTATATCATCTTTGGGTATTCATTATGACGAAAAGTACTACTCCAATCCTGAAAAATTTGACCCGGAACGATTTTCTCCAGAAAATTCTGCAAAAAGGCACCCTTGTGCGTACATTCCATTCGGAGTTGGACCTAGAAATTGTATTGGTAAGTAATTATTATAACATTGTTAGGAAGTTTATGTCATGGGGTACTCATCCCAACTTACCTGTCTGGTAGTTGTGGTATAGTATACGGGTATGCGACCCCGGCTTCCCTAGCTATTACTGTCCTATCCCTTGCCCTCCTGGGCAGTAATATCCTACATTTCCTATTTCCCACTCTAACTTACCAATCTTCCTTTTCACACCACCTATCCTTCTCTTTTCCTATTCCTACCTTCTCTACCAATCCGTGGAAACGCAATGGATAATCTAAAAAATAATTTAATTATTCAAAATGGCGGCGATGTGGTTCACCACCCATCACGTCTCGTTTCTCGCGGAGGTGAAAAGTGGACCATGGAGAGCCGCTTCGCTACGTTGAATGTAAGAGGAGGAATGGATGGTAAGAATGAAAGTGAACGAAGCGAAACGAGTATGTAAGGATCGTAGCAAGTGGCAAAAAGTGGTCTCTGCCTACCCCTTTACGGGAAAAAGGCGTGATTATAATATGTATGTATGTATGTATGTATGTTAGGAAGTTTTGGTAAATATTCTTCGGAATCTTTTTTCTGTTTTATATTTATTTACATTTTTCTATTCCAGGAATGCGTTTTGCAAAACTGCAGTCCTATATTTGCGCAGTCAAATTATTGAAACATTATCGAGTAGAAGTTTCTAGTAACACTAAGAATATAACTTATGATCCTCGACGAATCGTAATGAGTCCAAAAGGAGGTATTATTTTAAATCTTATTCCACGAGGGAAAATTTCTCCTTCAACGAAAGTCGGTTGATTATGAGTACCTAATGAGTTAAACTAATGAGTTGAAAGTTTTGTAAATTAACAATATTGTAATATATAATATGTATGTTACCTATTATTATTATATGATTATTACGTAACAATAAAAATATCTTAACCAGTTATTACAAAACAAATAATTAAAAAAAAACTATATTTTAAATTTTTATTACTTAAGTGAGAAATTGGTATAGGAATTAGGGAACAATAGAGAGATCTTTATACAGTTTTTAGTTAAGTTTTACATGTTGGAAAACCGTAACACTATTTTAATGTAAAATTTTAATGTTTATCTGATGTCTCTCTCAAAGTCGACACACGGCTAATTTCATACACAGGACAGAAAATTACTTAATTTAGACTTTAGTTCTGTTTTCCGCTAAAAGGCAGCTTTGCTCTTTGTGGGACTTTACCGAGAAATGAAATTACAAGCTTGAATACTCTCCTTTGTTGGATTTACGTCTAACGTGCCATGCGGATTCCTGGTGATTCCTTTTCAATTAAATGATATTTTAATCAAAGGAGATTATTAAGTTATTATAATATGTTTAAATTTATTTCTTTGGTTTTCAGTAAAACCTTGGAAATATTCGCCTTGTGTCTTACAGCTTAAAACTTGTACTTGTAATATTCGTACACCTACTGCAGGTTTTAATTAGGTATGGTAAAAGCGTATGACTAAAAGTACGCAAGTACGCAAGCACTTATTCTTAATAGCTATTTTAAATATCTTATGCCTTCTAACACGTCTTGTTCAAGACGTTTAAGGGGAGGCATAAGAAAGTTAAACAACAATTAAAATACAAACTACCGCTTGAGGTAAAGTCGTACTTTCATCTCATTTTCATTTCCATTCAACTCCGCCGTGTCGGCGACGGCGAGTCTGCCGACAATGCGACACTGTGACGTCACTATCTCATTCCTGTTTCAATGGAAACAGTGCGAATGGCACAATTACGTCAACATAATCGAGGACTGAATTGGAACACATTTCGCACACGCGATCATTCGAATCGATTTTTCCTACGTATAATTGTGGTTCTAATTTTTGTTCCCCTATTTTGACGTTAGTTTAGTGTTTGTGGGTGGTGGGGCTCTAGTCAAGATGCATTTGATAATTTCAACGGCGAACCTCGAAATCAAAAATGTATGGGATTTGATATAAGTCATCGTTAAGTGACATGTCGTTTACGATGCAATATGTCAAATCCCATTCATTTTGTTTTTGAACTCCGCCGTCGAAATTATCGAATGCATCTTGACTAGAGGCCCTGTTTCTTTAAATCCCAGACCCTGGTACCTCTTTTTACTACTTTGAACCATACATCTTTCTACCATGATAAATGTTACTAAAAAAATGATACACGTGTCGCATAGCATGGTAACAAATAATTGTTAGTTATTAAGTCCGCAAAGTCTGAACTCTGAACCAATTAGCTCGTAATTTTCCTTAATCACTTGTTAACATCTCAATAATAATAATACCTAATAATATACGCGTATTTCAACATCAATCAATCTGGTCCCATGGTAAGTTCTCGAAGAACTTGTGTTACGGGTACCAGACAACGGGAAATATATTTCATACTTTTATACTATATATATTTGAAAATTGTATTATAATTATATAATACACTTATATTTAATACACTTCCATGACCCTGGAACATCTTTTTAGGGTTCCGTAATACTTAAAGGAACCCTTATAGTTTCGCTCTGTCCGTCTGTCTGTCTGTCTGTCCGCGCCTCTAGCTCCTGTAATTATGAATATAAATTGATGAAATTTGGTGCAGTTATAGATTGTGTATAGATCACGGTTTTGGGATCATAAAAAAATAATAATTTTATATTTTAGGGGTGGCTCTCCATACATGTGAAGTGGGGATGAATAATATTTTTTCACTTTACCCCATCGTGTGGGGTATCGTAGAATAGGTCTTTTAAAATAAAGGCAAGGTTTCATACGTTACTTTTTTATAAAGTTGACCATTTTCGAGTAATCGGCCTCCAAAGTAGTTTGTAAGTTGGTTCCCCCCCTAGCATTTTTAAACTATAAGAGATAGAAACTCGCAAATTTCCATGCTGATAGATCATGCTAGCTCATAGATAGAGCATGCTCTTTAGGAAAATTATTTTGAACCAAATCGGACAGTAACTTTTGGAGTAAATAAAAAAAAGCATATTTCGCGTTTATAGTTACGGAACCCTCCTTAGACATGTCCTGACATGCTCTTGGTTAGGTTAGGTTATTTGTTTTTACGACGGGATTCGAACCTTCGGGCTTGAACTTGAGGTTTTTTGCCGACAGTTTGTATATTCAATCGTGCTTTTGATTGGATAACGAAACGCTTCATTCAATCAAAATCGACAATACCGACAAAAATTCGAGTGTCCATGGGCGGCGGTAATCGCTTACCACCAGCGATCCGTTTGCTCGTTTTCTGGTTCATTTAATAAAAAAAAATTTAACTAAGATATTTAATAGAACGGACACGTAAAGAATGTAGGAAATAACTCATTCCTGGCATACCTACAAGTAGAATAGACGGGAGCAAAGCTGCGGGTATCAGTTCAGCAGCTACATATTTTAAACTAGCTTTAGCCCGCGACTTCGTCCGCGTGGAGTTCGGTTTCCATGAAAATTTTACCCCCTTTTTCACCCTCTTAGGGTGAGAATTTTAAAAATCCTTTCTTAGCGGATGCTTACGTCATTACAATTATCTGTATGCTAAATTTCAGTAAAATCCCGTCAGTAGTTTCGGCTGTGCGTTTATAGATGAGTCAGTCAGGTTTGTCTTTTATATATTTTAAATATTGAGAAACTCTCAGATATTATTCAAAACATGTAACTTAAAACTAATTACAATTAATTAAAATTGAATCTGTGTTAAGTATACTTAATTTCTCTGCAGAAATAGGAATTATGTATTCGATAAACCAGTAATTACATTAGTCTGCTCGATTTACAAATACGGTTACAACTTACAAGATAAGAAAGCACAAAGGTTTCTTACGCAAAGTGCTCTAAGAAGATTGTTCAGTGTTTAAGCCTTTAGTACTTAACACTCACGACTTCTAGCACATTGTAGAGTTTCAAGGTTTCAAGTAGTGTCCGACCGAAACTGGTTTTTACGACCGAAACCGAAACCGAAAACTAATTTCGGCATCAGTCTCGGTTTCGGTTTTGGTCGAAACTGAATTGAAAATTCCTTACCTCAAGTTTTGAGGGAAAAATAAAGAAAACGCTAGTATTCTCAGCCAGTCTTTTAAGGGTTCCATAGTATTCAAAGGAACCCTTGTAGTTTCGCTCTGTCCGTCCGTCTGTCTGACTGTTTTTCCGCTTTTCGAGCTCCTGTAATTATGAACATAAATGGATGAAATTTGGTATAGTTATGTATTGTGTATATCTCGATTTGGCATCAAAAGAAAAATAATAATTTTATATTTTAGGGATGGCTCTCCATACATCTGAAGTGGGGATGAAAAATATTATTTTATTCTACCCCATCGTTAGTTATATCTTTTAAAATAAAAGTAACGTTTCATACATGACGTTTTCAAAGGCAACCATTTTCGAGTAAAGTGGTTCTAACGTGGTTTATAAGTTTCATATTTTCCCTGGCATTTCGAAACTATAGGAGATAAAAACTTGTAAGTTTCCATGCTGATAGACCATATTAAAACTCTTTAGGAAAATTATTTTGAGCGTTGATAGGTACAGAACCTGACAATATGTCCTGACATGCTCTTGGTTAAGTTATTTTTAAACGCCACGGGAGTGTGGTGAAGAAATTTAAAAGTATGTGTAGCGGATTTAGACATAGCGCGAGTTATGCCATATAAGATTCTGGTGTACAGCGAAGTAGTTCTTAATTAATCGAATTAGGCCTTACGCAAGATAGTCAAACAGCTCGTAAGTTCAATAGTTTTTTTTTCATTTATTTTGGCAAAAAACAGTCGTGTAAATTTTACATTACATTTTAACAGAAAATAGTTACAATTAAAGACCAAAAATTAGTGCCCAAAATTTATACAAGAGAAAGAATTTTACGTGCTCAATGAAGCGTGATCAAACAATAGGTATATAGTCATATACAGTTAAATTTAAATTAAAAGAAAAAAAAATACAAATGTTGAGTATATAATAAGTACATATTAAAACACATATATTTTAAAGTAAAGATTTGTAAACCTATGTAACCCCCTTGGGTTACATAGGTTTACAAATCTTTACTTATTTTAAGCTTATTTTTAAGTGTGTTAAGGGATACATTAAAGAGATCTATTTCTAAATATTCTTTGTTATAAGTGTTGGTGGAACGATAGAAGAATTAATTTCTTGTATAGTTTTTATTACGTCGTGGTGGAGCAAACGATAGTATTTTACGTAGGGAGCGCACAGGTATACGAGATCGACCTGAGAATTGTATAGGTACAGCCAAGAAGCGCAGGGGAATCGATTAAGGAGTTTATGATTTTAAATAGAAAAGTAATATCAAAACCTTTTCGCTGGTCGGACAGAGTTGGTAAATTGTATTTGCACAGGGCCTCATTATATATGTAGTGGTGACGGTATTATTTCGATAGTTAAGCGATTTAACTTACTTTTATTGAATCTTTTCAAGTCTATTAATATGATTGCCATAACAGGGATTCCAGACGGTGGTGCAAAAATCTAGGATGTGTCGGACAAAATATGTGAAATAAAGCATAATATTTGAAAATTACGTTTAGACAAAGCGCGAGTTCTTTGAATTATGTATAGGTATAAAACGTAAAATCAAATATTTTCACTATGTATTAAAGCGATAATTTTACCCTATCTGAAGGTAATGAAACGGAGCTTAATAACGCAACTTTAGCTCGCGGCTCCCCTGCGTAAATACATTATCACATGGGAACACAGAGTTTACGGTTACATTTTTAGGGGTTAAAAGAAGCCTATAATAATAATAATAATAATAATATCTATGGACGCTTCACACCACGTCAATCTGATCCCGTGGTAAGTTCTCGAGGAACTTGTGTTACGGGTACCAGACAACGGAAATATAATGAATACTTTTATACTATACACATATTTAAGATTTTTTATTGTATTATAAAAACTAGCTGATGCCCGCAACTTTGTTTGCGCAGAACTAACGGAAGCGGAACCCTATTTTTAAACGGAACCCTAAAATAAAAGTAGCCTATAATATTAGACCTTATAACATCAGCTATCTGCTAGTGAAAGTCCCGTGAAAATCGGTCCAGCCGTTTCAGAGATTAGCCGGAACAAACAGACAGACGGACAGACAAAAATTTTTAAAAATTGTATTTTATTGTAAGTACCGAATATACTTTCAGATGCATTAAGTGAAAAGCTGTTAGTTTGAAGTTACAAACAGACACTTCAATTTTATTTATCTGTATAGATGTATAGATATATTTAATACACATCCATGACCCAGGAACACAGAAAAACTTTTTATTTTGTTCCTTCGGCGGGGTTTGAACCCGCGACCACCGGTTTGAGCACCAACACGCTCAACCAATTGAGCCACAGAGGTCGTCGAATATCGCCTATAATCCAGGACCTAAATTACTACGATACCAAATTTTATCGAAATCCATTCAGTAGTTTTCTTTTTGCCGGAAAGAGTAACAAACATCCATCCATCCTAACACATTTTCACATTTATAATAGTACTAGGAAGTATTGATATGAATTTATTTTTTCATCACTTCTCATGTATGGGAGGAGCCAAATATTTTTAGGGTTCCGTTATTCGAAAGAAACGGAACCCTTATAGGATCACTTTGTTGTCCGTCCGTCTGTCTGTCAAGACCCTTTTTCTCAGAAACGCGTGGAGTTATCAAGCTGAAAATTCCCGTTATTCCCGTTCCCGTGGGTTACGGTACTTACAAAATTACAACGTTACAAAATTAAAACTTCCAATTTTTAATTAACCCCCCAAATTGTCACGCTGTGAGCGAGTTGATGATGATACATTATAGCTAAAACACTCAACCATCTTTGCTCACAAACAAAGAAGTAGATCAAAATCGGTCTGTCCGTTTAGAAGCTACGACGCCACGGACAGACACACATACACGTCTAACTTATACCACACCCCTGTTTCCGACGAGGGTTAAATATAACAGCATGCCTACAACAAAATTACTCCAAGGATGTTATTTACTGTGGTATAATCTAATAATACCAGTGGTTTAGAGCTTGGCTCTCGACTCGTCGTGGGTTCAATTCCCGCGTTGGAACAACATAAATGTTTCCAAGTTGAGACGGATGGGCGTGTAAAAAGTCGGTCCTGCGCCTGGTTTCTCACCAGTCGTGTCGGTCTTCCGTCCCACTGGGAACGAGAGTAAACGAGAGTGCTCTTGTGTACTGCGTACACACTTGGGTACTATAAAATATCTCCTGCGTCGCTGGCCTGGTTTCAATGAAACCGGCCACCGCCACCGAAATCGGTGTGGGAAACTATTATAGTCAAATGCAGCTTTATACCACGTTAGTATAAGTTCGTGTAAAGCAGTCTTTCCCAAAGTGGACTATAACGCCCCCTTGTGGGCGCTGGAGGCCTGGAAGGGGACAGTAAAGGGCCCAGAAAAAATAGGGGGTGCGCTGATGTGAGTAGTATTATTATTGTTCAATGTTGTATTTGCGTAAATTTTGAATAGACAAAAGATACTCTCAAGGCTTTTTTTTTTAATTACTTCAAAAGTTACTGTCCGATTTGGTTCATAATAATTTTCCTAAAGAGTTTTTAGCATGATCTATCAGCATGGAAAATTTACAAACTACTTTGGAGGCCGATTACTCAAAAATGGTCAACTTTATAGAAAAGTAACGTATGAAACCTTGCCTTTATTTTAAAAGACCTATTCTACGATTCCCCATACGATGGGGTAGAGTGAAAAAATTTTTTTCATCCCCACTTCACATGTATGGCGAGCCACCCCTAAAATATAAAATTATTATTTTTTTATGATCCCAAAACCGTGATCTATACACAATCTATAACTGCACCAAATTTCATCAATTTATATTCATAATTACAGGAGCTAGAGGCGCGGACAGACATACAGACAGACAAGCAGATAGACGGACAGAGCGAAACTATAAGGGTTCCTTAAGTATTACGGAACCCTAAAAAATGGGGGGCACTACAAAATTACTGATTTTCAAAGTGGGCGTTAGACGAAATAAGTTTGGGAACCTCTGGTGTAGAGTGTAAAGAGGGCTTAACACAATAGTGGAGCGGTGACATTCACCGTTCTGCAATGCGGCGGGGCGGCGCGGTATAAATAGTACAGTCGATATTCTAATATGTTGCCGACAGTGTCCTAGAGTATTGGAACTTTTTTTTGTATAGTAGTAAACTGTGTCAATATGAAGGTTTTTTCGAATAGGTTACAGCGTGTGTTGCTAATTGATACTTTTACTATTACTAGTGGTCGCCCTGTGGTCGAAATTCGCCCACATTAATTTATGTTTTAGGGTTCCGTACCTCGAAAGGTAAAACGAAACCCTTATAGGATCACTTTGTTGTCCTTCCGAAGATCCTGTCAAGATTCCTTTTCTCAGGAACACGTGGAGGTATCAAGCTGGAATTTATATCAAATACTAAGGTCTACGGTCTCTGGGAGCTGTGAAAAAATTAAACTTCTAATGAAATTTCTTTCCGCAAAATTTCGACACTCGCAAACTCTAAACCTAGAGGGTACTTTCTGTGAACTCAGAATCTTGAAATTTGGCACAAAGCAACGTCTTATAGCACAGATAAAGGAAAAATGACGAAAACCGTAAATTTTAGTTAAGTACATCATAATTATAATAAAAATATTTTTAATAATTTTAAACTTATTACCCCTTTCCTCATGAACGCGTAGAGGTATTAAATTGAAATTCATATCAAATACTCAGGTCTATAATACCTTTAAGCTGTAACAAAATCACTACATGTTTGTACGGCACCCTCGGTGCGCGAGTCCAACTCACACTTGCCCAGTTTTTTTTAAGTTTGAACTTTTTAGGGTCGGAAACATTTACTAAGGGAAGTCTAAATTTTACTAATTTCTGTTTATAGGACACATTGTGCTTCTAGAAGTAGGTACATCGTATTTGCTTGTATTATTAAAAATGATGTTTTATTGTTAAAATGATTACTGTTATGTCTTTATGTAAGAACATTGTCACCAGACGAACTTATCATATTTCTTTAAAAGGTATCACTTACCTAAGTTTACTTAAGCCTCTTTATTGTCATAAATCAGTACTAAATAAAATTATAAATAAACTCTATAACTATAACTACTCCTAAAGTATAACCCAAAGTAATTATTTTCATTTGAACAATAAGGCAGTGATAGGTTTGTGTGTAAATTCAAAAGAATTCATTTTCGTACACAATATTACGTTTTTATACTTATACCCCCTTACTAATAAACGCTGTCATAAGCTTGGAATAGTTATACAGTGTTTTGTCTTCTTCAATCGAATTAAAAATGTCACTTGTGTGACGGGAACAAAACATAGTATAACTATTCAAAGCTTATGACAGCGTTTATTAGTAAGGGGGTTAGTCTATTCCTAGAAATACAGAAATTGCTTGTTAAATAATTCATAGACTTGGGATCTACGTGTTTAATCTATTTTCATTGTAAATCTATTTTTAATTTTAGCACTTAAATTTATTCTGTATTTTGTAATATAGACGCTACTCCTAATAACTGTTATTAGTAGTCACTTAGGCCTTTTTATCCATTAATGGATAATTTATACATTATTCTCCGAGCGAAGTAACCATTCTTGTAGTGCCTGGGACAGTTGGTTTTTAAATGTCGTATGGTTGCCCAAGCACATACGGAATTCTCACAACATAGTCAGCCTAGTCAAGAGGAATGACTGGTCAATACGTCTGAGGCCAACCATGTGCGGGTTTCCTCACGATGTTTTCCTTCACTGTTATAGCGTCCGTATAATGTACTTGAGGTCTGAAAAAGTCTCATTAGTACACGCCACAACCTGAGATTCGAACCTGCACTCTCCTGAGTGCGAACCAAACGGTTTACCCACTAGAACATGAAACTCGGAGTATTCACTAAACAAGTGAATAAAGAGTAAGAAGAAAATAAAAGAAACAAAGCATTGCTTAAATTCAAAACAAAGAAAATAATGCGTACCCTATTTCTTACTTACTAAGTATTGTAAAAAAATTTATTACTCTAATGACGGATAAAATAAATATGACCGTAACAAAAAGTTGACGTTTATAAAAAATTAAAATGTAGAGCTTGGGGATGCTTACTATGACACACATCTCTTGGTAATGAAAACTGGGTCAGCGCGAGCGAAAACATCGAGCCTGGCGGGTGTACTGGCACTACTGGCGCCACGCGGTTTGCCTTGCGACTTCATGATCATCATCATTTCAGGTGACGTTAACTTCATTATATAAAAAAATATATAACGTCTCCGAAAATCAATTACGGATACTTCGAGCACATGATTCACTGCTTGTGTAAAGACGTTTAGGCGAAAAAATTATTGTCATACAATAAAAAATTGTCATACATCAAAACTCAAACTTCGCTAAATAAAAAAATTTTTTTTTCGAGTATGGCAGTTAAATTTCTGCTTAAACACCTTTACATAAGCAGTAGATCATAATATGCCCGAAGTATCCGTAATTGATTTTACCAAACCTAACCTAAAGTATCGTCATTCCACTGATTTACAGGAATGACAGCTCGCGGCTGTGTGTGCGTTGTTTGGCGAATGCGGAGGCGGGCGGAGAGGAACTTTTTCCCAGCCTGGACTATGGCTCACGGGGCTGGCCGCTAGTCGTTTCGTGCTTTGACATAAATGACAATATTATAATTTCATAGCATCTAAGATAGATTTCAATGATGCGACGTTTACAAATATTTCGGTGTCAACCTTAGCTGTTGGCTTACGTTAACATAGCTGACATTCGCCGGTGCTCGAGCCGTCATTTGTGGAGAGTGTCGCCCCTGTGCTTATATTTAGCTTGTACCTACTACTCAAACAGTACTGCAAAAACATTGTCTAGCGGCAGCGTATGTACTTACATACGTATGTAAGTACATACGCTGCCGCTAGACAATGTTTTTGCAGTACTGTTTGAGTAGTAGGTACAAGGTGTATTAACATACATTAACAACTTACTATATTTACTAAGTATAAGCACTATTATTATAAAACTATTTACTTAAATAGCAAAGTCGCGCGGTTTTCTGCAACACTTCAGCCCAAGTTAAATACTGAGTTAACTGAAGTAGTAGGACACTACGATTATAAATATGACAGTTTGTGAGGATGGATGGATAGATGTGTGGATGAATAGATGGAACGCCTGAGGCTCCGCTCGCGTAAATAAAGTGTTCAACGGGAACATTGTAATTTTTCGGGATAAAAAGTAGTTAATTCAGAGATTAAACTATGTCCTTAGCAAATTTCATCAAAATCTATTCACTAGTTTTGCGTGAAAGATTTGGTTGCAATAACGCCATGCTGCATTCTGTAAATATTTTCATTTATTAAAATGTATTAAATAAACTTTAGTTCACGACGTTACATCCTACCGAGCGCGTGGCCCGCATCCTATCTCACCTCATCATTTTGTCATAATTATCCTAAGTTGTGCTGACTCAATATAGTAAATTTTTTCTTAATATTTGTTCATCTTAATACCTACTAAACCCTAAACCCGAACATTGGTCCTTCGAGCCGGATTTGAACCAGCGACCTATGTACCAACAAACATCCATCCGTCCATACATCTATCCTCACAAACTTTCACATGTGTAATAGTAATAAGATTAATTTGTTACATCTTTGACAACAGTGTAGGAGGCTTAACAGAATAGAAAGAATTGCTAATCTTCGACCTTAGGAACGGATTATACTATTTTTGCAGATTTTAAACATGCACAATACTTCGAAGCTGTATTAATCTGTCGTGAGAAGAAGATAATGTATAATACGTCTTAATAATGACCTTTCGTCTTAGATAATATCTGGGTCGTGACAAGATCTGCTCGCCGTTAAGAGATACTTAAATATAATATAGTTTCTTATGGGCAGCCTTGAAAAGTATTCAGTTTTTTACTTTCACTCATTTATTAACATACATTAACAACTTACTATATTTACTAAGTATAAGCACTATTATTATAAAACGAATGGTTTAGAAAATCTATGTTCATTAATAAAAAAATGTGTTAAATGAAATACAGAAAAGTCTTAAAAACTTGCGGACCTCTCTAACGCCCGAAATTAATATATATCTCCCTACATAGATTTCGGCGACGGTGGCCAGTTTCATTAAAACCATGCCAGCTACGCATGAGCACGCACATATGTATTATGGCATCTACAGACACACGAATTTGGTACGGAGCGTACAGCGGATCTGGTACGCTCCGTACCAAATCCGAGCATGTGTAGGGCAGTCCGGCGAACATAAGAAGTAGGCGAAGAGTTCGCAGCTGTCCGCATCGGATTTGGTCCGGTCCGTACCAAATCCGTGCGTGTGTAGAACAGTCCGGTGGTTAGGCCGTACAACGGTGTCAGTGTTGCCAACTTAGGGATTTACCCCCAAAAATTAGGGAAAATATCTACGGGGGTTTACTAAGGGACAGGATGTTTAGAGTTTACTCCTTATGAATCAATTTGTATGTAATAATAAAAATTATTTTAATGTGTGTATATAGCCAGGGATATGAAAATGTATTGGAAGTGAAATCAGATTAAGACAAGTTAGTTTTATGTTATTCACTGGAAGCTCTTTATGTTAAACACACATAACCTTTCTTTCTAGCTTATTATCTCTTAGACCTGTCAATGGTATAAGTAATTAGGGGTAGAATTTGGGAAGAAACATTTTTGAGAGTTGGTATCACTGCCCATTATCAATGAATTGCGGGAATCATCGTCGTCGTTGAAAAACAGCACTGTAGATAGAGCATAAAATCGAACACACGAGTGTCGAGCTTTTCGGTCCACTGCACCGTACCAAATCCGTGCGTGTGTAGCGACATTGGATTCGGTCCGCGGATATGGTCCGCTGTACGCTCCGTACCAAATTCGTGTGTCTGTAGATACCATTACATAGTACAAAAGAGCACTCTCCTTAAGTTATCCTAGATTATTAAAATATTTCGATATTTAAATATTGCCCAAGTCGGTTGTTGACCGTATTCATTTGATGAAGACATAAACTCACCCGTGACTCACGCACGATGACGTCACTTGCTTATGGCAGAAATAGCAGGAATGGCAGACCGTGCAGTGAATTGCGAAACTTACTACATGCTTACTTCGTTCAAACATGCTTGCTAATCTTTTAGTAGGCATAACAAAATTAAGCATAGTAATAATGTTTATATGAATAAAAAAAATGTTTTTAGTTAGTTTAGTGTTTTGTGCAAAAACTGTTAGTATTTGAATTAAATTAAGCACACGTAGGTTTAACTTGCTGTTGTCTGCGGCTCAGCCCGCGTAAATACAGCATCCCTTAGGAACACTGCACTTTTAGGGATAAAAAGTAGCCTATGTTTTAATCCAGAGCATAATAAACATATAATATAATATCATACTAAATTTCATTGAAATCCGTTCAGTAGTTTTGGCGTGAAAGAGTAACAAACATCCGTCCATCCTCACAAACTTTCACATTTATAATATTAGTAGTATTATAACAGATAGTACGAGGGCGGCTGTGAAAATTTCGGGAATCAAGGAAGTGACACAACATTACTATTTAAAAATGTATTTATTGCTTTTCGAAGTATTCTCCGCGAAATTTGACACATTTTTCCATACGATGGAACCAATCATTGAAGCAACCATTCCATTCGGAATTTGGGGTCTCCAAAATGGCCATTTTGTAGGCGACCACAGCTTCTTCAGGTGATGAAAATCTCTGACCACGCAATTTATTCTTTATTTTAGGGAAAGTATAGAAATCATTAGGGCTTAGGTCGGGGCTGTACGGCGGATGGTTTAATAATTCTATGATTTCTTGCTCTAAAAACTCTTTTGTTCTGTGCGCGGTGTGAGAACTCGCATTGTCGTGATGGAGGATGATGCGGCGGTTGCAGTTCTCTTTACGGAGTTCAGAAACGACATGTGGCAAACAAATGTTAGCATACCATTCTGAATTAATCGTTCTTTGTCCCTCAAGAGGAATAGTCGCAACATGGCCGGTTTTGGAGACAAACGTGGCCACCATTTTTTTTGCAACACTCCGTGAACGAACAATTTTTGTTGGCTTTAACTCATTTTCGAACACCCAAACTCGTGACTGGTTTTTTGTTTCGGGTTTGTACGCATATATCCAGTATTCGTCACCTGATACGATGTTGTATACAGCATTTGAGGATCCTGCGTGGTATCTTTCGAGAGTTCTGACGCACCAAGTAATGCGAGCCGCTTTTTGCTCTTCACAGAGCAAATGCGGTATCCATCGGGAAAACAACTTTTTTACGCCTAATTGTTCATGCAAGATTATTTGTATTTGACTCATGCCAATGTCTAAAGTTGCCTGAATTTCGCGGTATGTCACATGTCGATCTTCCTCAATCAGCTTACGCACAGCATCAACGTTTTCTTGGGTGACTGCAGTTTTTGGACGACCTTGACGGGGATCATCACTGAGCTTGACACGTCCACGTTGAAATTCAGCAAATTAGCGATAAATTGTGGTTTTGGATGGGGCTTCATCACCAAACACCAAATGCAGAAATCATCCGGTCAACACACTGTTTTTGTGTTAAACCACTTCGAAAGTCATAATAAATCATCGCTCTATAATTTTCTCGAGTCAATTCCATTTTCTCAACGACTAAACAAGTTTGACAAGACCTTGTGGCAAGACCGAGAATCTTTTTTTAAATAAATAAACGGTATTCGATTTTTAAAACTAAGGAGTTTTAAATTAAAAAGATTTGAATATGGCAGGAACAGTGGAAATATTCCATTCCCGATACTTTCAGTGCAGCCTATGTAATAGCCTGTATCTGAACCTGGAATGGATGGATGGATGGATGGATGTATGGATGGATGTTTGTTACTCTTTCACGCAAAAACCAAAAATCAAAAACCTCAATTCTGATCCTACTAATATCAGTAGGATCAGAATTGAGGTTCAGATACAGGCTATTACATAGGCTGCACTGAAAGTATCGGGAATGGAATATTTCCACTGTTCCTGCCATATTCAAATCTTTTTAATTTAAAACTCCTTAGTTTTAAAAATCTAATACCGTTTATTGATTTAAAAAAAAGATTCTCGGTCTTGCCACAAGGTCTTGTCAAACTTGTTTAGTCGTTGAGAAAATGGAATTGACTCGAGAAAATTGATTGAAACCTTTGGGACCCTGGTGTGAAGATCTAAACAATTTTCAGACCAGATCCAAACAAGATGTACGGTTTTTGTGTGTTTGATATTCTTGTAAACGCTCATTATTCATAAGTAAAATACTTGCTTATATATCGTTAATAATATTATGAGATTCTAAGAAAGCTATAAAAGGAAGCAACATCACTAAATAAATATCTCTCAAATAAACTTACCTAGTGTACACAATTTAATTAAATTCCTCTCAAAAACGATTCTGTTTCCAGATGAGTACATAATTAGACTTTAAATTAATGAAATAATTACGCAAATTTCTGTACAAGGCTTCCACAAACAGGGCGGATGTATTTCGAAATAAACTTCTTATTTACGAGTCCTTGAATTTAATGCCTTTGGGTATTATGTTAAAAAAAAAAAACCGGCCAAGTGCGAGTCGGACTCGCGCACCGAGGGTTCCGTACAAACCTGTAGTGATTTTGCTACAGCTTAAAGGTATTATAAACCTGAGTCAATACTCAATTATTTTAGGTTTATAATACCTTATCAAATGTATGAATTTCAATTTATTACCTCTATGCGTTGATGATGAAACTTATATTATTAAAATACTAGCTGTTTACCGCGGCTCCGCCCGCATAAATATAGAATCCCACGAGAATACTGTACTTTTTCGAGATAAAAGTTTTAATCCAGAGCTTAAACTACTACCAAACCAAATTTCATCGAAATCAATTCAGTGGTTTTTGTGTGAAAGAGTAACAAACATCCATCCATCCACACAAACTTTCACATTAATAATATAAGTAGGATTTTTTTTATATGACGTAACGTAAAAGTTTAAGGTTTTCGCAATTTTTCCTTTAAAGACGTTGCTTCGTAACACATTTCAAGATTCTGAGTTCACGTGAAGTACCCTGTAGGGTTTGATTATCTTGCATGTCGAAAATTTTGCATGTGATTTTTTCGAGAATGTAGGGCGTTGTTGCCACAAGAACTGCACTCGGCTGGAATCAACTATACAACGCTAACTTCCGACCATCATAATCATTGTCTGTTTAGGTGTATGTTAGCTATAGGCGCTATAGCACACCGATTTCAGTTTTATTGAAACCAGACCAGCTACGCAGGAGTTATTTTGTAATGCCCAAGTGTGTGCGCAATATCTAATATAATGCAGGAGCACTATCTCTTCCTTTACTATTGTAACACAGTGGGACGGTTGCCGGACACGACTGGCGAGAGATCATGTGCAGGACTAACATTTTACATGCCCATCCGACGTACGGATATCTCTCTTGTCTGTTGTATGTGTATTTTTTTTATTCACGCTAAATGAAATATACTTAAAACGGGATTACATTTTGGATTAGCCTTTAGTTGGAGTCTCAGGGGGTGGCTTCGTAGCCTCGTAGCAAACTACGTAGATGAGCTACGAGCTACGGACTACGTGCTACGGGCTACGAGCTCACAAAGCGAGACGCTAACCTTGTACTAGCTGTGTCGTACGACTCCACTTACTGAGTTAGTAATGACGCGCGCTCATGGACACTCATATTATGTTATGAGTTATTATGTTAAGGCGAAACACAACACAAGCAATATTTCACGCTGGTTTTCTGTGAGGCCATGGTATTATGCCGGTGGAGCCAGGCCATTCGTGCTGAAGTATGCTTCTTTCACGTTAAAATAAAAATACAAAACTATGTATTTGAAACGTGAAAGAGAAAGTCGTTTTTCTCAGGTTGTCATACCAGAGCCTACCTACTCCTTCGATGTACATTCTACTTCCAAGAGGTAACGTTTTACTATTAGTTAAAATATGAGTAAAACCACGCGAAATAACTAGTATGAACTATTCGGCTAACATGTACCATTGCGTGTTTTTCGTTAACAAGCACGAAAGTAACACGCGACCACATTAAACGAGAATATAATAATTACTCGGACTTAACCCTAGCTCCAAGCGGACTTATACCGAAATTAGATTTCGACTATAACTGGAACAGAGCTGAATTGAAAATATTTGGCAAATTAAACTAGAGTCAGTTTAGAAATAGCCAAACCTAAATATTATACTTAAATATAGTGTATAAATATTTTAAAACAAGAACTAAATATTATGTTCTAAAACAAAATTTTCGAATGAGAAAAACAGGAATAGTAAATTGGATACGAATAAAAAAATAGTTATTTTTGTATTCAATATTAGTATGTAAGTATGGATTTATACTTATTTTGTACGATAAATGCTAAGTACGTAATATTTGAGTATTCGCATGTATGGATCTTGATAATGATATTTTTTGTTAGCAACCCGATTCATTATTTTTTATTCCTCCACTAAAAGGATTAGGCGAAAAGGTTTTATTTATATTGGTATAGCCTTGTTTGTATAAAATCGTGTTACTGTGCAGTAACGATTACATAATAAAAAATCCTACTAATATTATAAATGTGAAAGTATGAGAGGATTTATGGATGTATGGATGGATGTTTGTTACTCTTTCACGCAAAAACTACTGAACGTAATTCGATGAAATTTGGTGTGGTAGTAGTTTAGGCTCTGGATTAAACATAGGATACTTTTTATTCCGGAAAAATACAGTGTTCCCGAGGGATACTATATTTACGCGGGCGGAGCCGCGGGTAACAGCTATTATAAAATATAAATATAGGCTTTCAATGTTTATTTAATATAGGTTTTAAAAATATTTATCACTAGCTGACTGGTGCACACTTTGTTGGGCGGTAAATATTTTTACTTGTGCTGAAAGTATGGATATTAATTTACATTTTTCTCTACTAAGTCTACCAAATACACACAATCTACTAAAATAAGACAGTATACCTTGATATTTTAATCGAACGCTAACTTAGATCACTTAAAGTTCTGAAGGATATACGTGTTATACGCATAGTCCCGCAGTTGCGACAGAAATGAACCTTGAACCGTCCCCTCCTCCTCTAGAGGGGGTAAGGTCCTACAGGGGGTGAAGCGCCCCGGGGCGGGGTCTCCTTGTTTTCTCTATCACTGAAACCTTCATTGTAAAGCTTTACATTTGGAACGTAAAGAATCGTAATCGATTTTTAATTGCGAATATCATTATAAGCAATTAACGACTTTTAAAATGTCGTATTCAAATCGCTTTCAATATTTTTGTCGTGGCCATTTGTGTCTATAGTTAATCTACTACTTCATTTATAGTATATGAGATGTAATTTAAATAATTTCATAATGTTATATAGTTTCTAAAAAAAGTATCAAAATAACTGGATCGAATTTGATGGTTCACAAATTACACCGTTTTGTCACGCCCACCAATATGTTCGGCAAAATCGGAATAAAAATGAAATGAAGTGAAAAGAGATTTGAAATGAATACAATATATTACTATACTATTTGATCCATTATCTATTTGATCCATTATCATTTATCAGTTAATACATTCAAAAGACTAAGGCTGGACTATATTGTCCGGAATATTTAGGGCCGGGGGAAAACAGAGCACTGAAAATAGAACTTTGGACTTATACAATAGAGTTGAAAATTGAGCACACAAGAGTCGGATTTTAATATTTGACTTGACACTCGTGAGTTTCGTCGAGTAGATTTTCAGCTCTATTGTATTAGCGCAGAGATCTATTTTCAGCGCTCTGAATGTTCTCCGGCCTTACGGATTCCGAACATTCTCGTTTTAGACAGATTTTTGATGACGGTTACGAGCAAGACTCTTTTACCACTGATGCTATTCGGACGGGGTTTTCACCATCGAATGCACATTAATCAGGAAAATTCATTGCCATATATAACATTTCAAGGTCAGATGAAAATCTTTGGAGATAAACCATTCAACTCTTCAACAACTAACACCAAGTAACGCGCGACTGCTGCTTTGACCGGCCTTAATTTTGATTTTGATGGTATTTTTCTTTCCGGGTCAAGAGGGACATACTATTTGGCACTGGCAATGTTAACCTATGGACAATCTTGCCCCAAAACAATACACCAAACTGGAACAGAATTTAGGTCGTGATGTAAGAGAGTCGTAAACGTCGTCCGCAATATCATACTCCACAATCCACATACACGGACCGGGGTGGGCGGAAATCCAATCAGCTCCTTTATTTACTGCCACATTGTATCGCATTTATTGTATTTCATGTAGCGAATTATTTGGATTAACATTTTTAGATTAGAAATGATACTACGTTTAAGGGTATTTCGCGGTTTATTTTAATTTTCAGTTCATTCCGTCGTTTCGGCTAATTACCACCAAGCCGCAATTAAATCCTAAAGAGTTGTTTGTTTATATATTTTGCACTGAATAATATTCGCGTAAACGTAACATATCATTAGGTAGGCTATAATCATAATCATAATCATAATCATAATTGTTTATTTGCATTGAATGTAGGTTACAAAAGTTCTTATAAATATTTAAATATAGTGTCACAACATTCTGCTTTAGGAAGCGTGCAAATGTCCTTTTAATAACAATTAAAAAAAAAAACACACTGAAATAATTAGTCCAATATTATACCTACTAATAACATACAATTTTAAACCATTTCATCTCTTAGTTACTTAAATCCATCATAATCAATTTTGACAGTCTCATAATCATTATTTAATATCTCAAACTTAATTTCACAATCATACTACATTTAGGTACAAAAAATCATAAATACCTACTGCAATCAATAAATAATATTAAATTTTCTGATTTCATCAAACCATCATAATATTATGCACCTCATTAACAATTATGCTACATTACATAACATTTATGCTACACAACCTATCTTAAATAAAATTTCATTAGATTGCAAAAAAGAAAAAAAAAAAAACAATAATAAAATACAATTAAATAAAATCAAATTGAATTAAAATATCATTTTATATTGTGTATGTAAAATTAAATGTCAATGTCTATTAATACAACATATTATTACCTACCTAATTACTAATCTAACAATAATTAAATTTTATTAACATTTGGTCAAAAACTCAAAATAATTTCCTTGTCATTAATGAATTCATTTATACTATAATAGCATTTGTCAATTAAAAAATTAAATATTCTATTTTTAAATGAGTCAAAGTTTTGTTGTCTTACATTTTCGGGTAATTTATTATATATAGTTATAGCCATACAATATGCACTTTTAGCAAAAATATTAAGTCTTTTAATTGGAATTTGTAGTTTGTCTCCTCTATGTGGTCTTTGGCTTATTTCTTCTGTTTTTTTAATGAAAAATTCTTTGTGTTTTTTTACAAACTTAAGTATCTCAAAGATATATAGACATGGAAGTGACAATATTTTATATTTTTTTAATATTGGCTTACAGCTATCAAGTTGTCGGGCACCACATACTGCTCGCAAGCAGGCTTTTTGTTTTATAAAAACATTCTGGCTATGGCAAGAGTTACCCCATAACACAATTACCCCATATGTAGAACAAATGCTGACGCTGCGTCGCTGATACATGTGCCGAAGCTGCGAAGTGTGTGTAAAGACTCTAAAAGCGCTTACTTTTGAAATTAAATGCCCAATTAAATACATAAGATTCTTTTTCCTTTCATATATTTTCATAAAAAATTGATTTAGATAAATATTATTTTACAATAAAACCTTATTTTCTATTTGATAGTTTTTAGCCAATGTGGTGGTGTGGACTGTGGTAATGTTTGCACGATCTTGCATCTGAGTGCACGCATAAGCTGTGTGGGAGGAGAGAGGTGCGTTACGCATGCTTATGCGTGCACTCACACATTTGCTTGCAAGTTGTGGGTATTATTTGGCGGAAGATTGCTAAAAATAACAATATTGATTAAAGAAGAAGGGGCAAACCGTCCCCACCCTTGTAGCACTACAAGACATATATCAAATGAAAGGGCTTAAAAAGTGTATAATTTTATTGTAAGACGAAAAATCTCTAAACCATGGGGTTAAAGGTTAAAAAAAAATTGAAAAAATCATTCTGTATTATTGCACCATTTTATAGTGTTGCTAATAAGGAACAATTTTTGGAAAGTAATGGTATACAGCAAACGTCATAAAAGTGGTATGTTTTGATAAACTGCCTCATATTTTGAAGAAATGTATGGAATAATAATAAAATGCTAAAAAAAAGATATATCCTTAATTTTTTCGCACATAATTACTTTCTAGAAATTGTTTCTTACTTGCGACGCTATAGAATGGTGCATTTTGAAAACTCCAAAAATCAGCATAAGATATCAAGATGATTCATTGAAAGTAAATTGAGTCTTAGTTAAATACGAAGGTCAGGGTTCTGATATGACGTGGAACAATTCAGTTTTATCTATTGGATTAGTGTGGAAAGATCTGGTTTACAGGCTCTATGTCATTGATTTAATATATAAGGCTAAATCACGTTACTGTTTACATATATTTGCAGTTTGCTCTTTGGCATCTGCTTATCTCTATGGGACTCGGTGGTCTCTGCCTAGCAGCCCCTATTGAAAAACACTTTGGTAGCAAGTGTTTCTATGTATGTATGTTTTTTTGGATTGTTTAGCTTCAATGATAATCATTAAAATAATTTAATTATCCAAAATGGCGGCGATGTGGTTCGCCACCCAACAGCGGAGGCGAAAAATGGCCCATGGAGAGCCGCTTCGCTACGTTCAATGTAAGACGAGGAATCGATGATAAGAATGAAAGTAGACGAAGCGAAACAAGTAGAAAGAAGTGGTCTCAGCGTGCGTAAGGCCTTTTTTTTTTTTTTTTTTTTTTTTTTTTTTTTTTTTTTTTTTTTTTTTGTTTCCGGGGGGGAAAATGAATTACGCATACCACCCAGGCGCAGGGGGCACCCGAGTGGTGATGTGGGACTCCCGTATAGGCTAATGGGACCCACGGTATACCCACTAAAAACCACCCCCCACCTTCCTCCTCGCCGCCCTGTGACGGGGCCACGGGAACGATACACACATCCGCGACCCCGCCGGCGGCAGCCGCCCACAAGCGGCTCCATCCAAGGCCCGAAGGCCCCAGGCGCACCAGATGGTAAGGTGCGCCTCCCTCCTCGGCCTCCACCAGTACTGTAGCAGACTCCCCTCGAGTCTGCTACTAGGAGGCCACGGATACCAGCCTCCACAACCAGTACCTGGTGGCAGATCTGGGCTATGGCTCTGCCACCGACCACAACTCGGACGCAGAGGATAGGGCAAGCGGCGCACCGTAATACCAACTTGTCTCCTCCTCTGCGGCCCCACCAATGCCGTTAACATACGGAACGGCCCCGCCAGCTCGCAGGGGGTAGGGAGAATGGCACAGCACCACCACGCCTAGCCCCTGCGTTCCCTCCACGGCCGCAGAAGATAGGGAGTACGGCGCACCGTAATACCGGCACTCCTCTTCTTCTGCGGTCCCACCTCCAAGCGCGTCCGCAGCGGACTCCTCCAGCCCGCTGGGAGCGTCCTCCTCGGGCCAGCCGGTGGCAAACAAGCCGGCCCTGGTTGCCTCTTCGCTTCACCGTGGGTGTCCAATCCACGGTTACTAAGCCCCACCGTCGCGACAAGGCGTGCAACCATCGGGGGGGCGTGCGTACCCCTACGGGAAAGAGGCGTGATTATATGTATGTAGTTTCAATGGAACACGCCACTTACGCGTGTCAAGAGCCTGCTTTTTACATGTCCTTTTGTTTTCACATCACGCGACATTTATTACAGATATCTGGTATCGTCCGCGATAATGTGAGAGGCAGATAAATGTTTTATATTGAAACATATAATCTGTCTTTGTACACTTAAATTGACATCAACATATTGGCGCTATATCGGATATAGGACCTATTCAATGTGAAAACGCTCTTATGCCGACGACATAACGTTTTCCGAACCGATATCGGCTACCGTATCGTTTGATGTGAAAACGCTGCACCGCGTACTTATGTACGTACCCTGAAGGCTGAAATAATCAGAAAACCAACCAGAAAAGAGATGTTTGATTTTGGGCCAGTTCTATGTACACTACACAGGTAAATAGGAAAAAAATATGGGAATATCATAAAAATACGAAAAAAATAATTTGAAGAATGGTACATGCGTACAAAAATGATTATTTGAAGCGTTTTTTGTTGCGAGAACACTATTTTTAGGTCGGCCATGACAGTTGTTTTGACTTTACTTTTGACGTAGTAGATAGTTTTACGAAGAGACTTCGTCTTGAATGTCATACGTATTTCTGTGTCAAAAGTCATGTCATTGACAAAATGACATTCTTTAGTCAATTCTGATCTGATCCGCCATGTTTTATTTTACTTTGTGTTGCTCTCCTTGAAGAAGTTAATTTAAATGTACATGGAAACGAAGTGAAATTAAACAAAATAAAGAATAGGAAACGGTTACTATATTATGTAGCTATATTTATATATACTGTACATAGGGCTGGCCCAGGCCTCATACATTTCTTGAACATCTCTTTTGACTTATATAAAACCAAAGCGGCAACGCTTAATAATTACAACAATAAGCGCAGGTTCACAATGTTTTCCCTAATTTAACCTATTTAAAAAGTCGGGTTGAAATTAAAAAATTGTCACACACTACCGGAAATGAACAAATATTAAACTTCCTGTGGGACTCCCGGGTTTGACCTAGAAATAATGAATACGATCTTGAATTCGACTAATTTAACCTTATTAATATTATAAACGCGAAAGTTTATATAAATAATTAATAGTAAATTATGAAATTTCAAATTAGACTTATTTCAATGACAATATTTGCATGTTATTATACAAAAGCTAAATACATTTTATATATGAACATTATGAACATCTAAACTATTTTTAGAGCAAATAAATCATTGATTTATTCATTGACTAGTACAATACAATACAATACAAAAACACTTTATTGCACACCAAGAACATACAAAAATACAACAATATCGCTAATACTAATAAATGATGTACAAAAGGCGAACTTATTGCTACCAAGCAATCTCTACCAGTCAACCTTTTGTTGATGAGATGGACAATAGGAATTAAAGATGATCGTGTAGGTGCTCAAACTAACAAAACTGTAAAAATAGTCAGGAACTCAAACGGAAATTTAGACTAACAACAATTACAATTTATAATAATGATTTGACGACTAAAAACAAAATACCTAAGTAATAATAATAATTAGTGTAATAATGACAAAAACAAATTCAAAGTATGTATGGATGTATGTATAAAATTTTAAATGAATACAAGTATGCATGTGTGAATGTGTGGATATTCGTTGCTCTTTCACGCAATAATTACTGATTTTATTTGAAATTTATATCTCTGGATTAACAAATAGGCTATTTTTATCCTAGCAAAATGTACGGTTCCTGCAAGAATCGTCCAGTATTATACAGGATTTTTTTCCAGACAGTGCACAAACTTTTAATAGTGAATAATTATATTCTTTGATATAAGCAAAAACTATGGAATCACATTGCGTACTTGAAAAAATTATCCGTTTCCATCAAAAGTGCTAGGTATAGGTACTATCTTGAAAGAGACTTGAAACACTGACTGAAAAAACACCATAATATTTATACATTTGCCTTCGGTTGGCACGGCAGTAACTAGGTCCTTAGTCACAGATTAGTATTTACCTAAGATTAAGAACCTCTAGATCCGCAGCTCTTGTAACCACTAGAGTGCATCTCGCTCACCCACTAGGTGTTGCCATGTACAAACATAGCCTTCAATTGTGGTATTTTTGTCTTGATCTTAGGATGCACATGTAAGTTTTCTCGTCGTAGTCAGTAATAAACAAGAACCGTAAAACGAGTTTTCCCTTACACCACTCATTATTAAAATAAGTACAATATTTTAATACTGGCGATTAAATTGTTCTAGTTATTTTTTATGAGTCAGAGGTTTTAAGAAAACATGCGATTAAAGTACAATCGTACCTGGATTTTCAGTCTCGATTAGAAGTCTTTGGTCTCGATCGACACCTATTATTAAGTAAAATCTAGGACGAGACCGAAAGTAATAGATATATTAAAAAAATATTATGAACGTGGTAAAAATATTTTTAACTCATGAATGGCTGAACCGATTTGGCTGAAAATTGGTGAGGTATCTTGAAACTAGGAGAAGGACATAGGATACTTTATAACCCGTTCACAAGGGACTCAAAACTCGAGAACGGCTGGATCGATTTGGCACATTTTATATTGTTTTGAATCTCATTCAAACTCTTTGTAAATTAAAAAAATAATACTCGAACTATTTTAATAGTACATATGTCAAGATCTATGCATCATAAAATTAAAAGGATATAAAAGCCATTGTATTTTCCATTCTCATTGCTTTAATGACCATCACTCTGATACTGGCAACTCACCGAAACTGCTCAATTGAGCACCATAGCAGCATTTAGGGCGGGAACAGGGGTCAGGAACTACAAAAAATTTCCTTTCCCATAGGTCTCTCAAGCATCAGTGTGTTGACGAGCTGAAATACACTTGTAATTGCGGAAGTTTAGGGTAGGCTTGAACAGTGAGAAATAATGAAAAAGGTTGTAGGTGTAGGACTAGGACGTAGGATGCATTATAAGTGTAGTAATTTATTCATTTCAGTTCATGTTTAAGACATAACAACGTGTGTCGAGACAGCTAGTTATATATTATTATTAGGGGTTATAATAAAAAGAAAATGATAAAAAGGCCTTTACCATAGTTACTGAGCCTCTCATACAATTTGTATGGTTTAATGGCTTCAAATACTAGTAATTTTGTTAAAATTAACGATTATTCCGCTGTCTGTGGATCAATTTTAGATTTTTTTTATGTAAAGGGTTCCTATGGGTGTAAAAAGTGGTGACCTGATGATGGGATCTATGAGGAATCGAGGGAACTCGTCGAAACTTATATGGTGATTTTGACTTTTTCTGAAGTAGTCCAAGCATAAACCACCAAAAAGTCTTACTATTAATACTGTTAGGTAGGGTAGGTATTTCTCTTAATATAAAAATTAAACAATAAAATGAAATAATATTAAAAATTAAACAATATCAAAAAAGTAAATAGTTTTTTATTTAAGTAGATGTTTCAAACATTCTTCATTCACTTCAACACATTTAAAAATTAAACAGTTAAAATACATATAAAAGAAACTAGCCCGTCGAGAAGAACCAGCGTAAGAAACTCGCACGGGGCCACTTTTTAGCAAAAATATGGAAAAGTTGTTATTTTCAAAAAATATTTTTACAATGTAGTAACTTAATCTATATGTCACCGTAAAATTGTAAAAACCTTTAGATTGTAATAAAACTAGTGAAATTGTAAAATACTGATTGACTACCGACGCGAATACGCTGTCTATAATTTAACACATTGTTTTTCGTTAGATTATAAATAGGTATATAGTTTTTAATCTTTCGACATATTTTTACCATCTAGTTAGTTATTTTATAATCTAACGGTTTTTACAATTTTTCGGTGACATATAATATAGCAAAAGTCAAGATAACTTAATTACATGGAAGCAGCTTTGCAAGGGTCTATCTTATTCCTAAGGTGTGCAATCGTTAATAAAATCATTTCATAAATTAACTATATACTATATAACTTTTTTAAATTTGTGGCACACCTAGTCCTATTTTGGTCCCAGTAGACCTTGTAGAATTTACTTCTACTCTCTGCGTTCTTATTTTAAGATAAGAACTTAAAAGTTGAAGTGCCGTGTCCCTTTATAATTTTCTGACCAACGTAGCGTGCTGCGTGCTCGACACAGTCGAAAGCCTTGGATAGATCACAAAAGACACCAAGTGCATCATGTGATCCCTCTCAGGCCCCAAATATACTGCATAGAAGACTAATACCTGCGTCTATTGTGGACCGACCTAAAAGTAAAACCGAATTGATTACTATATTATAATAGATTTATTTAAGTTAAAGTGAACGAGCAATTAATTTAAGATTATTTTCTATTTGAATTGATTATGTATCCAAAATTTATGTTTAGTGAGGTTTGTGGAGGTAAGGGTTAGCTGTCGCCTTATTACTCCCAACTAAAAACTTCAACCACTAATATCTCAGTAACTGTGGGTTTCCTGATGGGGAGAGTGGGGCTTCAACCTTCCCCCTCCCCTCCCCTCTTATCCCCCTCCTCCATAAATCGTGGGATATTATACTAAATTTTTACCGAAAGAACTTTAGTCAGTATATTTTGGTACTAAATTAAATGGCAACACTAAGACAAATATATTTTTAGAATAAGTTACGAATTATGTAAAAAATACAGATTTCATCTCACTTTCTATGGAAAATATGATTGTATTTACGTCCATATATCATCATTCTTAAGTAATATGCAATCACAAACTAAAAAAACACGAGCTATAGCTACTTACGAGTGAAAATTTACGGCAGCACATTTTCCTTCGCTGCGACTTTTGCGCCTCAAAATACTGCATCCACCCATTGTTAAAATACTTAAAAATACACGGAGTCTCTATCTCAAAAGCGTATATAACATAAAACACACCAAAAACAAAAGATTTCAAATAATACGAAACCTCACTCTTCACAGCTGATAATTGTTTGGCACAAGAATGTCAAATTTGACAGCCTTGTGCCAAAAACCCGGTTACAGCGAAAGGGACAAAACATAACATTTTTGTCTCGTTTCTTCACAAGTATTGACCAATTTACGTTCTCTCTCTAACAAGCTGTGACGTCAGGAGCTATCCTGCCCTGGTATTTACGTAATAATATTAACATGTCAACTAATTTAAAAAGTATGTAACGTTCTTTTTTCAAAAATTACGTTTCTTTTCACGCGACCTAATCAGCACTTGCATAGCTTGTACAGCCAAGAGTAATTATGGTTATGCTCAGTATGCAGATAGGTGAATTCCGTTGTTTTTGTGAGCTTGCGGTTGGCACGACAGTAACTAGGTCACTGAGGCGTCAGGTGTACTCGCGAACAGTCTAGCTTCAGGCGAACTGGAAATGCTACGTTACTATCATACTTATTTTATACCACATTCATATCTACACGATAAATATTTTAAAATAAATGATGTAACATTATTATTCTGTTCATGAATATTACATGTATTTCAATTCATTTACCTCAACATTTTGGAAATCACTAAAATATAATAGTAGTCTGGAAAAATACTAGTAATAATTATGGAATGTTTTAAAATAAAGGGAAATAAGGCAAAAGTTCTTTAAAACATGAATTCCAGCACTGATATCCTTGTGTATCTATATTTTCCAATAAATCTTACGTAATATATGAAAGAGACATTTACTGAAAAATATGTTAAGATGTTTTAAAATTGGCAAGTATCCATATATAAATTGCTTTCATTAGTAAACTGTAGAACCTTCCGAAGAAAATTAATGTACAAACATACATTTTAATGATTCTGACATCATGCGATGCGTTTTCATCATTATCATCAGCAGCCTATCGCTTTTCACTGATGATCGTAGGCCCGTCTCACGGAGGTTTTCTTGAGCATTTTAAGTAAAGTAAAATCTTTTCTATCGCCAAAAAGATACTTATAATGTGCAATTTACTGCCACGCATCGTAGATAGGAAGTTTTATCATAGTGTTCGACAGAATTGCGTAACACATTGTATCTATTCTTTTTTTGAATGAAATATACCAGGAAATGATGGTAAGGGATTACCGCCGCCCATGGACACTCGCAACACCAGAGGAGTTACAAGTGGTGTTGCGAGTTCTTGCGGTCCTTAAAATCCCCAATCCCCCCTTGGGCCTTGGGCCTTGAGGACCTTTATTCGTACACGTTAACGGATAACGTACGAGTTCCGGTAGCGCCCTTTCACAGAGCGATTAACTTCCTCACGTCGCGTGATATGGGACAAACAACTATCTTATGACGTCACGGAACTTTCCATTACAAATTGTGTCGTAAACAATAACAGTTGACTAGTTCGGACATAACAAGAGCATAAGGCTGGCTGTTTACCTGAAGACTTTTGGTTTCGATCGTGACTCCTGTTTTAAGTCGACCCATCTTTACTGAACTATGTTTTAAAGGCATAATATTATTACAGTGGTAAAACAAACTACAGTTACCCCCTTACTAATAAACGCTGTATACGCTTTGAATAGTTATACAGTGTTTTGTTCACGTCACATAACTGTCATTTTTAAATCGATTGAAGAAGACAAAGCACTGTATAACTATTCAAAGCTTATAAGCTTTACAGCGTTTATAAGTAAGGGGGTAGATATTTAGTGAGTGATTGATTCGCTCTAAAAACAAATAAATTATCTATTTTATAATAACGGATTAAAGGCGTAAGTTTAGTTTTTCTAACAAATAAATATTATTTTAGTTTTACATTTATAAATCTTATTGCGACCTAACGTAAGTTCATATTTGAAAAGTATTTACAATATTTAAAATAAATACTCGTATTTCTATTCATATTTTAAGGCCAAAAGCGCCGCACCCTGTACGAAGGAATCTGCGCTCCAGCGCTAAATATGAAACTGGAATATGACTACACCTATAATGCATACTACGTCCTAGTCCTACAACTACATCTACAACATACACTTTTTCCAATATTTCTCACCGTTTGAACCTTCCCTGAACTTCCACGATCATTTCAAGACCAAAATTAGTCAAATCGGTCCAGCCGTTCTCGGGTTATAAGTCACTCGGGAAGGGGATAAAAGTAAGTCCTTCTCCTGGTTTTAAGATGTACCTTCCCACCAATTTTCAGCTAAATCTGTTCAGCCGTTCTTGAGTTATAAATAGTGTACATAACTAACACGACTTTCTTTTTAAGATAAAGATGAGTACGTTATTGACAAAACGATATTTGAATGTAAAAGAGATAAAGGAAAAGAAAGCTAACACGTAAAATGTCATGTGTTGTGAGCGTACTGAATCGGCCTATTGGAGTGAAACAAACGCGACACGCCCCACAGCCTACACGGCCCTTTCGCGGCTAGATGAATAAAAATAATTATGTTAGCAACATATCCCTTTATGCCGATGACACATGTCTTTTTTATTTTGGTAGTTTCATCACTGACATTACTGCAAAAGCGCAGAATGATCTCAACATATTGAATATGTGGATGAAACAAAATTTGTTGACTATAAATATCTGTAAAACATCTTACATGATTTTTTTAGCGAAGAATAAAAAAATATCACATTTCCCAGATCTTACAATAAATAATGAAACATTGCAACGATCGAATCAAGAAAAGTATTTAGGCCTCATTCTAGATTCAAAGCTGACATTCACACCACATATTCAAAATGTGAGATCTAAAACCCCTTATAGGAGCGCTACGGAGCATTGCAAAGTGTGTACCACATAATATAAGACACTCTATCTATAATACATTGGTCAAACCGCACTTGGAATATTTAATTCAAGTGTGGGGTCAAGCTGCTAAAAGCAATAAATTACGCCTTCAACGAGCTCAAAATAAAATTATTAAAGTCCTTTTTAATTACAAGTACCTAACCCCAACTCAATTAATTTACAAAAATACTAAACTACTTAATCTTCAACAGTTGTATATATATCACACATGCATAATTATCCGCAAAATACTAACATCTTCAAAACACTCACAAATATATTTTAAAAAGAAAAGTCACAAATAACACTCGAGGTAAAGATAATTTAGAAATACCATTTGCTAGGACCTTATATGGTAAGAAAAATATATAGCACGAAGGTGTTATAATATACAACAAATTACCCAAGGAGATTAAAGATTCTTCACGTCTCACAATATTTAAAAAACGATTGAAACAACATGTTGTGAATAATTATAACCTAAACTATATCCTACTATAGCCTAAACGCCTTGTAAAATAAGATATTAGTTTGTTATCTAGTTAAGTTTCTCCTTAAGTGAACAATGTATTGTTCTTTGAGAAATAAATAAATCTTTGAACTGAATTGCTATTACATGTTGTAGAATAAAAAACTCAGATTTTTTAGCTTATTAAATCAAAAATACCCA
Organism: Glaucopsyche alexis; assembly: GCA_905404095.1. Lineage (NCBI taxonomy): Eukaryota > Metazoa > Arthropoda > Insecta > Lepidoptera > Lycaenidae > Glaucopsyche > Glaucopsyche alexis. The sequence goes on from FR990058.1 coordinate 7,732,722, forward strand.
TCTGATATATGCATATGCTTAGTTCCGCAATTATTTTATGATTGATTCCGCAAAAATATAGAAAATTATATTATTTTTTGTGAGTTTCAAATAGTAAATAGCCCCAGTACATTATCTTGACCTTATCAATGTAATAACATTATGTTAGGGGTGCTGCGTAGGTGCCACCTACTGGATACTTTGAATGAAAATTAATGTTACAGTGCTCGTATGTAGGTTATAAATGGCATGAAAATCATCTAAAAAAATAATTGTACATAACTTTTGTTACTTCACCTAAATCTAAGTATACTTAATATTATAAATGCAAAAGTGTATCTGTCTGTCCATCTGTCTGTCTGTTACCTCTTCACGCTACCACTGAACCAAATTTGATGAAATTTGGTACAGACATACTTTGAGTCCTGGGAAAGGATATAGAATACTTTTTATCCCGAAAAAGTACAGTGTTCCCGAGGGATACTGTATTTACGTGATGGATAGTAATAAAAACTTCGTCCGTAATAATACATTTCTCCCATTCATATAATTTTGAAGTTTGTTTATATATATCAAGATGTTATGTTGGTTTGTGTACGCTTCAAAAACTCAAAAAGTTCTGCACCGATCGAGCTGAAATTTTAGCATGATATATAATCCGCATCAAGGATTGCTTTTATATTTTTTTTACATCAGTCACATATCCGCGACCGCGAAAAAATTATATTTATGCGGGCGGAGCCGCGGGCTGTTAACAGCTAGTAAGTACTTTATAATTTTATTTTGCCTCAAGATAGAAAAATATAAAAAAAGTATAGATAACGAATTTTTTTTGTACACTTTGAGGTAGTGTGTGTTGTAGTTATTTTTATTAATTCAAAATATATCCAAGCATTAATTATTAAAAATAATATTACCTTCCTCCACATAAGCTTTAACTTACCGGGCAAATTTCATACTTCAGTAGCAAAATTCTCGTAAAACTCTACTAAAAGTTATTGCTTCACGTATAATATAATAATGTTACTCGTTCAGACATTTAAGTGACATTTTAACTATCCAACCTGAACCAAAACCATTTTAATTTCAGTTCAATAACAGTGAGTCAATTCTGCTAAATTAAACCTGCAATAATACAATTAAAATCGAGTCCCGATACGCTAAAACTGCCAAACAGTATTCTCATAAAGGTTATAACAACGTGAAACGCTGATTGGTTCAAACATCACAAAATCAGTTTATGATAACATGTCGCTTTACTTATAATACAATCAAAGTAAAATGAAAGTCTACTTTAAATACGAGAATTGAAGAGGAACAACCTACTATTTAATTACCTACAGACAATATAACAACATTCTCTACACTTCTCTCATAAGTTGTAAGTGACCCATCTCGTCTAATATAAGAAATTGCGGGCATACAGGATTAGTGCAGTATCGATTGGGGTGCAAATGTAAGGGTCGACTGTATAGCGTACTGTTACAGTAGGTTACACCGTGACCCGGTTATCGATCCGCCGCGTGTGATACACCCTAATTGTAGGCGCTTAGTGCTATGGGCTGTGGGTAAAGCTAATAGCTTAATGGGAAATTTTGGACTTGTTGTTGAAGTAAGTTGAATTTTAAGAATGGTTTTATGTCTTAGGTATAAAAAACGCTTGTGATAGCCGACTGGGAAATACTTAGGTCCAGAGAAACAGCTTTCACAAATGATCCACTTCGATCCAAATTTGAAAATTTTGGCGTCCCCTTCAACGCCCCACAAATTTTCCACACAATCGTGGACACACCGTATATTTTTATTGACGCTATCAACTTGAAAGCTTACTATGTAGCTGTTTATCTGTTCCTCTTTAACCTGTGTCTACAGTTGGGACATTAGGTGATGATTTGTTAGGTGTAGATAAAAATCTTTAGCCACACAATTAATTTATTTTATAGACTTATGCTGAAAGTGGAAGTTTTTGTTTCTGAGGTGTAGTTTTAACATAATATTGATTTCTGTAAGGTAAATAACAGTTAGCCTTTCACCTAGCCGCCGTTATAACATCGATTTCTACCGAATCTAGGCCTTGTAAGTTTAGAAATCGGTAATTAGAATTAATAATATGATTGAACCATGATAAAACTATAAACTAAAAAAAACTTTTTGTATTATTTAGATGTGTCTAATTATCAAAGTACACACAAAATTGTATATATTTTTACATTATTAAGTAGTAATTCCTCAATATTTCTAAATATATAAATTAAACTTATTATTTTACATGTAGTCGGCTCCCCTATAAACTAACTTAGACGATAACAAGATGTCGATAATTTATTTTATTTTACAACTAGCTGATGCCCGCAACTTCGTTTGCGCAGAACTATCGAAAGCGGAACCCTATTTTTTTAAACGGAACCCTAAAATAAAAGTAGCCTATGTTAGACCTTATAACATCAGCTATCTGCTAGTAAAAGTCCCGTGCAAATCGGTCCAGCCGTTTCAGAGATTAGCTGGAACAAACAGACAGACAGACAGACCGACAGACAGACAGAAGACGGACAGACAAAAATTAAAAAAAAATGGTATTTTATTGTAAGTACCGAATATACTTTCAGATTAATTATGTGAAAAGCTGTTAATTTGAAGTTACAAACAGACACTTCAATTTTATTTATCTGTATATCTGTATAGGTTTATGTACACACAATATAATATAGGTTAGCAAAAATTACTCAAAATAATAATATTTTGTACAAAGGCATATCTTGTTCAAAAATAGAATGTCTTCCAGAAGACCTGTATGCTAAAGGAATAGGTTGACTAATGAAAAGCAAAAATTAGCGTATACTCTTACAACTTTATAATAACTATCTTAATAATAATTATTATGTAGCTTTCGAATTAGCCAATGTAGGTACTGTATGAACAGTACCGATACTAAGTATATAAGACCCCGTGATACTAAGTATATAAGGTACAGGGTACTAAGTATCAGATGCCACGAACTCAGTAAAAGGACAAGTTCAATGACTTGTATATTCGCGAAATGTGGGCGTGGCACGGTCTTGGTATATCCAATATCGTATTACAGTTTTAAAAGAGTAACCTGTAACACTCTTAACGCTGGGAATATTGTACGCGGTATGTATAAAAATACATAACTTGTAAAGTTACTTGTAAATAATAATAATTATTTCAGAGTACCCTTGCATTCATGACACTTCTGTAACGTAACCCAATGGATTATTGCAACGAAAACTTTATAATCTAAAAATTTCGAAACGGAAATTAAGTAATGCTGCCAGGAGAATTCGCCTTTCTTTTTCCCTATCACCACACCAGGAGGGCTAGACAAGATGCATTAAATAATATCGACGGCGAACTTCGTGAATAAAAAATGTATGGGATTGACATAAGCGTGCGTTAAATGACATATTCAGTCGTATCGTTAAAAAAATTGGTAGCCAAGCAGCCACTTTGAACGAATACGCTAACGATGCACTCATTTAACGAATTGCTCTAACGTGTTTCTCCATACAATGCCTAGACAAGCGGCCGTAAGTGACATTTAGTAGATCGTGATCTTTATCTTTATCGACCTAACGATAAAGATACCCAGGGGGCTACCTTTATCGCCTCAACGAACAATATGGCGGATTTTTATTGATCAGCTGTTATTTGTAAATAATAATGATTTGCCTAAAGTTGCCTAAAGGGTCTATACAACACCTTCTGCTAGTAGTCTATATTGCATAAAGTCAAAAGAATTCAATCTAAAGTATTCAATAAATCACAATTATAGTCAATACCTAATATGTAATTCATTGTATTCAAGTATAATTCAACACTTTGTTAAAATATAAATTTATTAATTTGTAGCTTACTTGCAGTTTGTAATCTTTACACGCTACTATATCAGCTGAAAGCAATCTTTAGGTGTATAGTAGGTACCTAAATTATAGTAGGTAACAAATGGAGTTCATAATTAAGCAAGTTTCTCTGAAACTTCCTTAGAAATAAAGATTTGTATTTAGTAGTTAAAATTTATAAGTTTTTCAATGTAATGATATTTTATTGTCATCGATGCTCAACACCTTCGCCTTATAAATGGGTTAGAAGGACACAAACACCTCATAAAAGTTTTGAAATATTTGCTATTATACTTTAATTAATTATTACAAATTTAATATTATATATCTATGCTATTATACACCTATTATAAACAGTCAAGTAGTGTTAACCAATTAAATACTTAATATTTAATCTCTATAGTATATTTGTGACTAAATAATTGAAATAGTCTTTACAATTTTACAGAACTATAACGTTAAACTACACTTGTAATTAAAGTACATTGACTGTACAGGGTACTATTGCAATAAATAAGTAAACCGTTAGGTTTACTTATTTATTGTTAGGTTTACTTATTTATAATAAGTAAACCGTTAGGTTTACTTATTTATTGCTTACCACATATTGTAGACAAAATATTACAATGCGGCCATAACACTTTGAATTTGTTATAAGCATTGTCTTGCTAGAATTATTCATTCATTCTAATTTAAGAGCTTTGCTCTTGTCAGTGATGCTTTCTCCATTCCTCTGCACTCCGGGCGTTCTCTTGACCTCCTGATACGACACGACCATCACATTCGCCTACACCTGTCCATAAAAGTTCTCGGCCTTCCACGTTTTCTACTACCATCCCTTCAATTATTCCTCTAATAAAGTTGTTGTGCCGTATCAAGTGTCCGTATTAGGATTGATTAAATAATAACAATACAAGAGTATCTACATTTTATTTTACTTTTTTAAGTAAGTTTTACATGGTTTTAGTAAGAAAATAAACTTAAAATGTAAAAATACTTTTATTTCTTGCAAAGGAATTACATAATGCATATATTTCTTTAAATAATCAGTTTTATCTCAAGTCACATAACCAATAATAACATTATACAATTTAAAAATCAACACAGCTAATAATAGTTATTATTTACACGCACTAGTTAAAGCCTGTCACAGAATGAATACAAATTAACTTAGGTTGGTAGCGGTTTTGATACATTAATTAAATTATGATTATTTATATCACTTCTCACTATCAGTGGTGAAGGCTGCTTCTCCTTCAAAGGGAAGCCGGAACCTGTATCATAGGTAGGGATTTCTATGAAGGTTTGCAAAAGGTATGTGACAAGGGAAGCCGATAGGAATGGAGTTATAGGAACCCTACTGCTCACTATAAACTGTATAAACAACATTATTGTATACCTACAATTCCTACAAATTATAAAGATTTAAAACGCATTTTACTTATGTATATAAGGTAATGATAATATTTAAGTAGTCAAAAATCCTACTAATATTATAAATATAAAAGTATGTGAGTATGTTTCTTCTTCTCTCCACCAGTATGAAGCCTTGAAGCCAACTTTTATGTATAACGATACAGAATCGGCCAGCAGATCTCAAGTACATTATACGGACGCTCTAACGGTGAAGGAAAACATCGTGAGGAAACCCGCACATAGTTGGCCCCAGACGTATTGACTAGTCATTCCTCTGGACTAGGCTGGCTATGTTGTGAGAATGCCGTATGTGCTTGGGCAATCATACGATATTTAAAAACCAACTGTCCCAGGCACTACAGTATTTCACGAGTGGTTACTTCGCTCGGAGAATACTGTATAAATCATCCATCATCGGATGTAAAGACCTAAGATAAGTAAATTGTTATTTTGATAACAAACAAAAATTATTGTACTTCATCTTCATCTTCTTCTGGCCAGTTTAAAGTGTTACTAGGACATGGATATAGTCCTAAGGATAGACGACTCCGTATTTTGTAATTGCTAAAAAGAACTGTATTGCCTTGGTAATAGAGTGTATTTCACAATGCACGTATCATAGAGGCAAATCCGAGCCGAGCGAGATAGCCAGAAGGGAGGCCGTGTGTCTCGTTCTTGCATGTTGCCAACCAGAAAAATGTTGGTATTTTTAAAAAGTGACTTGAAAAATCTTAGATAAAACGAGTGTACTTTATTATTATTTTAACAAATGTTTATAACTATATCATATTCTAATTAAAAAAGTTAGAAATAGTCATTTAATACTAAATAAAAATGCAGTTTACATTAAAACCTTTTCCTTCTTTTTTATTAGATGGTATCATTTGCAAGGCAATAGATACGCCATTACAGTCGGACAAGGATCTTTTGGCACTTAGATGGGGGCGTGAGTGTCGCAAATAAGAACAATACTTATTACTAAAAGTGAAATTTTACAAGACGGCGATGTTATTACTGATTTTATCCACGTGCCAAAAGGTAAGTGTCGCAACTACAAAACAATATAATATAATACTAAAAGTGACATTTTACAAGACGGCGATGTTAGTTCTGATTTTGTCCACGTGCCAAAAGATCCTTGTCAGACTGTATATTTTATGCTGAACACCGGATAATATTAAAATTCATAATAGTACCGGTGCTGGATTTGCTGGACGCACCGTGAGTATGGCCTTTAGTGTAATCTCTTAAAATCTGTTTATAATGTGTGTCCTATGACCATTTGGCAAGAAATCTGTATAAAATCTGTATTATCAATGAAAACTAGAAGATAATTAATTAAATAATGTATTATATAATATAATAATTATTCAAAATAGAACTCTGGAGTCATACAATAGATAAACAGTTAACCAATAATTATTGTGTGTCTAATTTATAATCCTCTGAATTTTTCCCGGTGTTTCGGATTTCGGTGCATATTGAAGTTCCAGCCTTACAACCGTAATAATCGGCCTTGTTAAATAAGTACCTACTTTATTCTTATTGTAAATTTCTACACTTGAAATTTGATTCCATTTTATACAAAACACTCTAGGAACTTTCAATAAAACTTCTAGGTACCGTTTTACTGAATCGACTGACTTGCACTGACTATTTGTATTTTGAACTTTGACTAGACATTAGACTTGAAAATAATACGGTGTTGAAATCATATAGGTACCTACATTAAATCTAGTTGTCTGCCTTTTTAACTTGACACTGACAAATAGTTTTATGCCGTAACGCCATCAATAATTTAAAAAAAATATATGACATTTGACAACTTCACAACTGACGGCTAAATTCTTGAAATCATAAACAACTAACGTTTGAGCAATTCGTTGTTGCGATTCGAACAACAGTGTGCGTTTGGCTAGGCACAAAATGTCGTGATCTCAAAAGAGAAGTCGATACGACAGATCTTTCCGAATTTTAACGAAGGTAATTTGTCTAGGCGCCCTGGGCCTCTAGTCAAGATGCATTCGATAACTTCAACGGCGAACTTTGAAATCAAAAATGCATGGGATTTGATATAAGTCATCGCTAAGTGACATGTCGCTTGCGCGTTCGCCGTCGTAATTATCGAATGCATCTTGACTAGAGGCCCAGGGCCTTATGTCATATCTCATACATTTTGTTTTCGAAGTTCGCCGTCAAAATTATCGAATGCATCTTGACTACAGGCCCAGGGCCTTATGTCATATCTCATACATTTTGTTTTCGAAGTTCACCGTCGAAATTATCGAACGCATCTTGACTTAAGGCCCAGGTATACTTGTAAGAGTATGTCTAGCTTAAGCCGACCTTTGCAGTTTTATTGATCGTACGTATGACAAATCGTTACGATAAAACGTTAATTATTAATTCGGCCGCCGGCTTAATTCGTATTAATATTGTGTCGTAATAATTTGAAACAAATATTTGTTTTAACATAAATATACTAATTAAAAAATTAAAACGCCGTACCCTTGTTATTTAATTTAAAACTCGGTAACAGTGGGTTTGGCAATAACTTTAGTGTTAAGTGGTCCTCGAGTGAAGTACCCGAGCCTCGAACAAGCACACGCGCCGGTCCTCTCTAAACGACATTTCCAAAAGGTTACGGATAATTATTTCGTAAAAATTTGAAAGTGTATTATTATTTACATACGTACTTTAGCATTGAATTGATATTCTAGTATATTATAGATTAACGATGGTTGTTATGGCGGTTTTGAAATAAGTTAAACTTAAGAACTCTTACGGCAGACTAGATACTCAGAGATATTTAATGCTTACTTAAAGGGTTACTTAGTAGAGGTTTTGACATAAAGTCCATATATTTTCTGTCAAAACAGTACACTGACACTTGACACTTTAAGTAAGCATTAAATGTCTCTGAGTGCGGCTGTAGGTAACTTAAAAGTAATATTTTGTGATCGTTGTCTTCATCAAGCTTGACTCTATAGTGTAAGTCGGGGACTAGACTGATCCGGAATCCGGAAAGCCGAGAAAAATTCAGAACACTGAAAAAAGAACTCTGCGCTAATACAATAGAGCTGCAAATCGAGCACACAAGTGTCGAGTCAAATGTCAATGTCATAAATGACAGCTACTATAATACTCGATACTTCGATTTTAAACTCTATTGTAGTAGCGCAGAGTTCTTTTTTCAATACTCTGAATTTTCCGGGGACTTTTCTTTTACTTTCTAGTACTTTTCTTTAGGGACTTTATTAGTTAGTAGATAATATTTACTTCCTTTAACTAAATAAAAATTTTGGTACCTAATTAAATGTTTTACACTCTGTATGTGGTATAACATACTAAATACAGTATAAAATAAATACAATATGCTTATTTAGTAGTGCAAATGAAAACCGCTAGTGTGTCGCTATGTGGTTGGCTTTGAGGTTCTAAAATATCTCATTCGGTGCTGCCTCGGGCGTCTTTGTTCGAGCTACCAAAGCGGATCCCAATGTTTTTCAAAATGGCGCTTAATTTTACATTCCGAATTTCTGCACAATTGTTTTACTGTTGTCGCATATTATGTATGTATAATATTATACATATTATTTTTAACAATGTAAAAACAAACACAATAACTTTACATATTAACACAACGTATCTTACACAGGCGCTTGCTGAAACTAAAACATAAACAAAATAATTCAAACTTGGTATTTACAATAACCAGTAGATAAACAAACATAACAAATTTAAGTCAAAACAAAGCGAAGAAGTTTATATTAGATTGAATTTACATTAGAACCTGTAGAAATATGATATAGAGGGGTAGATAACACAAACACTGAGATTTATTTACATAATATTATCAAACAGAATAGTTATTCAAATCTTAATTAACATAATATGTAAATATCACAATTTTATATTAAAAAAGAAACAGTGGCACTCTGGGAGTACTGACAAATGTAAAAACAATAGCGCACAGACAAGCATGCGGCGCGCGAGCCGTCCGCCCCGCTACTTTATACCGCACCGGTGTCAGTAACAGTGTCGCAAGTTCAATGGCATTTCCCATCTCATAAAATGGCCAGCGTGCCTAAAGGAGTTTTCACTTAAAAATAAATATATGCACCTAGCTTTAGTTTGGTCTTGATAAAAAAAAATAAAAAAAAGAATTACAAAAATATTTTAATTGGGATTCGAAGCCACCACATTCCAAATTTCCTAACAAACTGTCAATCGGACTGACGTAATAGCGTCGAAAATATCTATATATTTTTGTACGACGAAAGAAAGAATATATATTGTTTAAAAATGCGCAGTTTCCAGGGATAAAAATTCTCGACCGAAACAGCCTGCATACTAAATTTAATGGTAATATTTGCAGCCGTTTATAAGTATAAGATAAGATTACACAGACATACGGGAGGCAATTACGCTATGGTATTATATTATGCTTAAATGTACCAATCGCATAAGACCGCAGTGTGAATTTAAAAAATTTAACTTAATTTCCGTAAGTTTACAGAACCGAACGGTCTCGAGTGACTTCCATAGCGTCACTACGTCATGCAAACCTATTCATAAAACCGCTTGCAATTAATCCAGTCAAGTTCTAAGTTAACTGGAACACTTCATTAAAACGACTTCAGACGTCACTTAAAAAGGTGTAACGAATGCATTCAGCAAAAGCCATGTTTTTCCTGCGTGTAATACATATTTATACCGTGTCTAGGTTATCTAGGTAAGATTAAAGATTATTCAAGAAGGTGTTTTAAAAATACACATAACTACATGTTTCCCGCGACTTTGTACGCGTAAAAGAAAATCCCGCGAGAACCGTACTTTCTCCCACGATAAAAAGTAGCTTTCTACTTTATATTTGTGCAAAATTTCATCAAAATCGGTCCAGTAGTTTCGAAGCCTATTTAATGCAAATAAGCAAATAAACAAACAAACTTTTTCTGTTTATAATATTATGTATAGTATAGATAAATGTCCTAAAAATATTCTTAAATACGCAAAAGAAGCTGAATGAATTTGACGAAAAATAATAAAATACAAACTTACACATATTCTGCAAAAACTTTAACGAAAACCATAAAAATATTTTTTGCTTCTTATCACTAACATACAAGTATACTCGTACCTATTAAAACCTGAAAGTCAGGTAACATTAATAAAATAAAAAAAACAAGAAAAAAAGCCTTCTTACTATCCATATGAATTGTAAACGTATTACATCAAAATATCTTCAATTCCAAAGGGTCCTTTAGAATTGAAGGATGAATCCTTCAGAATTGGAGTATTACGGTGGGATCCAGATATACGGAACACATGTGAAGGGAATTTTAAAACAGTTCTGTAGCTCGTATAAATGGGACGAGGGCGGACTTTTATTACTCCACAAGTAATTGCCCATGACTTTTTCCGTAAACTTTTTATGTGCGCCCAACTTCAGAACGCGTTTTGTATCACATAAACTCAAACAACATAATGGACCTCGGCTTCACGTTTTAGCTATTTTTCATCTTTAGTCGTGTTTAATATTTTTATGTTATTGTTTTCAAAAAGATTTGCGTCCTAGCAGTCATACCTAGTGTTTTAATTTAAAGTACCTGTGCACCGAGCTTTTTCCGGAGTTCTGATAAATTAAATAATCACAAAAACATTTATCTAACCGGGATTCAAACTCATCACGTTCCTAATTTTCGAACAAAGCAAAAATATGTACTCATACAAAATTGCCAATCGGACTGACACAATAGAGTCAAAATATTATTGATATAATTGTTGCACGACGAAAGAAAAAACATAATATGTAACTTAAAAATGTGCAGTTTCCTGGGATAAGACCTAGCTAGATCGATTTTCCCCCAAAACTCCCTGCATACTAAATATCATGGTAATACTTCCAGCAGATTTCGAGAAACCGATTATATATATACAAGATTGTCTCCTTTAAAGTATAAGATAAGAAAAGACAACTATATAATATGCTATAGAGTTAGTCTGCTGTGTGATTGAAAGCTCCAATTCTGCACATGCACATTTACTAAATAATTATAAGAAAGATATTCTTTTACCCAGATTTCAGAGCCCATTAAGAGGTTTTAAAACACCAAATAATGACAATAAACGAAAAACAAAGGGGATGCCTAAATATTTTAAATATTTCAGCGCATGAATGCGGGTAGAGCGACAGCCGCTCGAGCGGAGTCCGGCCCTGGCCTGGCCATGACACACAAATTGACCTTTGGCCAAATCTTGTGTTAAGAAAAATCCACTCTCAATTCAGTAAAGATCGTCTAGTTTTTGTCAAGTCTATCGACAAATCGAGTGGCCAAGATAAAGAAGAAACGTTTACATTTTACGAGCGTTTTTGTTGTTATAATTTTATGACAGTTATTTGATGTTTCGTTAACAACGTCGAAAATGTTAAAAATGTTTCGTTAATTCAATATCAAAAACAGATGCTATCGCTCATTTTTTTGATTCGATCTTGATTTATGCAACAATAGAATGAGTAGTAAATACAATACAATGGCGCTTTTCGTCTTTTCCATTTTCCCGTCAATCCGAGCAGCAAATCGATGAAGAGCTGACAAAAAGATGAAAATTGTATTGTCAACAAACTTGAAGTTTAATAAAGTGCCGGTGGTACCTACGTTCGTGAGGACACAAAAAGCTGTACGATAAATAACTTTATAGTTTATATGATTATACTGTAAATAAGTATGGATCCTTTATGGTGACTAAGCCGTAGAAATGTAGGGTGGGGCAAATTTTATCATATTCATATATTTTTTTATTAATACAGAAATAAAAAAAATATTTAAACTAGAAACCTAAAACTAAAAACCTTAAAAAATATAATATAATAACTAAAATATATTATTAAAAGGAGTCCCTTTAGGCAAGGTTCTGAAGATACTGGGAGCGTTCCCTCCCCCTTTGAATTCTTTGTCCGAGGTAGCTGCCAGCTCTTCGGTCTCCTGTGATGTCGACTAACCTTTTTCCTATTTCCTTAAAAATATCTTATATTTTTTCTTAAATATAAGATAACATTATTTTCTGTAGATAAGTTCAGAGTAGATCCAGATATTCATAATCAGCGAACTCAAAAATCAAAACGAAATTTATCTTAATATTTCAAGTGAAATTCTGTCATAAATATTTCGGCATGGGTCGGGGATCGTAAACAAGGGCGGCCAAATAGAAATTGAGTGCGACCTTCAGCCGACATATTATGTGCATGATCCACGGATCTGTAAATTGGTAAAGGGGAATACGTTGTACCTTAGCCAGTTGACTTTTTATAAATATTCCTAAGTTTTTAAATTAATGCCTAGAGTATTCGCCACGACTCTACCGACTCCTTAATTTTATCAACCTTTAAATTTTTTATTGCTTAAAAATGTAAAGACTTAGAATACTACACCTCATATTATTTTAATTTTGTTAACTATTTATACTAATGATATTTATTTTTTTGTAAATAAACACTATTAGTCATTAAATTAATAAAATAAAAGTAAATAGTTTTCAAAAGTATTTAAATTTTTAAGCCGGAATTCTTAATGTGACCAAGACACAGGGTACAACGGGCTCCCCTGTATATTATATTAGTTTATCAGTAGGACCCTTCCTTCGTTCCATTATCGTTGTATAGTTGATTCAAATTATTAATATTTTCGTGTGGAAATTATAAGAATTATTTAGACATTTTGCTATATAGAAAAAAGTTAAAATGTCTAAAATTTATTTGTTTTCTAACTTTTATGCATAAAAATGAATTTCAAACGTGATAATACAATTAATTACAAATTATTTCTTTACTAATTTTAATTAAGTAAAATGTTAGCAATAGTATAATTATTATGAAATCCATAATGTATTTAATGTGTAACAAAATATACCTAATTGCTAAACGTATACATATAATTGTTATATTTAAAATTCGTGCACGCATATGCATGCGAACATGCAAACTGTACATTTAGTGAACACATTATCAAAGCCAAGTTAGTAGTTACTAGTGAAAGGAATTATCCTAATTTGGCTTAATAACTACATAAGTACATTCTGATAACACGAAATAATTATTGTTGTAAAATCCAGGATCGAATTCTACTTTAAACTATGGGGGAGAGCTGTATCCTAATACTAAGAGTCCTAACCCCTAATGCCCTAACGCACTACAGCCCTAGCCCTAACCATAGATTTGATGTATAAATAAATATATATAATAAGTGCGGGATGTCTGCACCGTGAGCCCTAAGGTAACAGACGGAAAGTTGGAAGGATGGGTATATGTATGGAAATGATTTTCTCACTGTCAATCACCCAGGCTCAGGTGACTGTGGTTAGGCTAATGGAGTCTTGGCCACAGTGAGAGGTCGTCGGTATGGATTTGGGAGTCGGTCGGAACACTTCCAGAGAGTAGCCCTGGACGAGTGTTTAAGGTAATGGGAGATGAGTGAGACACAACAAGAAGTTGGTATCTGATTTATTATGATCATTTCTCTCATTATATACTCAAGCATCTTTACACACACAAATATGTACAGACTATGTGGTCAGCATATTATTTAGAGTAGGTTAAACTATGTAGAGTAGGAACATGATGATTGTGCTTCTACGCGATCTAGTTCACATGTTCAATGCTGAACAATTGTTGATATCAATATAGAAACTAATAGTTTTTGTTGGATGTTCAATCTTTACAGAATATTTATTATTTTTTTAATAATTTTTACACCACTTAAGCAACAGCCAGTAGCCTCTTATTCCTAATCTCTCAATTAATTGCCTACTAGAAATGTTTCAAAAATAAATATGAATAAATAATTAATAATGCAACCAACTTTCATCTATAAAATATTTAATTTAAATATTTTATGTACTGTTAGTATGCAAAGTAATTATTTATGTCAATGTAGCTATTGATAACAATACCGCTTGTTAATATTTATATTGTATTTATACAACCATATTGAAAAATAATACGAACATTCATTATTTATATCACAACCAAAAGTCTTGTCATTCTGCAAATGTGACTTATAAAGCCTTTTATCCGACCACAAGAACAGGAAATAATGTGCGGCTTTATGGGAATTGGCTTCTTTATTTCAATTACAAACAAGATCAGCCTTAATGTGAGAGAATAATTTGCATTTAAATTGTATAAGGACATAGTTTGATACCTAATATGTTTCTTTTTTGTTGTTTTTTTTGTCAAATGCGCATCAAGGAAGGATAAGGAACAAAATGGTCTATAGCAGTGGCGAAGGCTGCTTCTCCTTCATAGGGAAGCCGGAGCGTGTATAATAGGTAGGGATTTCTATGAAGGTTTGCAAAAGGTAAGGGAAGCCGATAAGAATGGAGTTATAGGAACCCTTCGCCACTGGTCTATAGGCCTACACTTACTCTGTACCCGTGATTTACTACCCTACATTCAGAACACCTGTAATTTTCCACTATCGCCGTATGTGACCTGACATGTATTTTTTTCCATTGCAAATATTTTACACCAACTATTGCTAACTAATCATAACGTTCTTCATATTAAAAGACCAAATGTTGCCCTTGACTTCGTATGCACAAATGAAAATTTCTCGGGGACCGTACATTTTACCGAAGTAAAAAATAAACTTGTAAACCACTTTTTAGGTTAGTTACTCAAAAATGGTTTACATTACAATAAATACATGTATTGCCTTTAGTTAAAAAATACCTATTCGATGGTAGCACAAGAAAAGGTAGAATAAAAAAAAACTCCACTTTACACAACATTATAATTATTTATGATTCCAATAATAAAGTATATAAGTAAGCAATCTATAACTTTACATTGCCATCTATTTATATTCATTCATAATTACCAAAGATAGAGTGAAACTATAAGGGTTGCTACGGAATCCTAAAATGATGGTATTAAAGTAGAAGCTAAAAGACATACATGTGAAAAGCCCAAGCTGGCAACTTCATCAATTGGGAGTTTTAATCTGCTTTACATTGAAATGAACCTTAACGACGTTACCGAGTGGTTGTTAATTAAATTTCAACGAACAGACCATAACCGAATTGCTTAATTTATAAATGCGGAAAGCGATGGGGAAAAATTGTAATCACAGTCTTGAAATACTTTTGAGTGGTTATGGTCCAGTTAGCAAAGAAGTAAAAAATTTCCAATGGAAAAAAATCAAAATCTTATCTACTTGAAACTTCAAAACTTTAGTATAACTAAGTAGTTGACCGGAAAACTTAGTAGTTCCGGCGCTTGCTTTTTGATACTTCACATTTTTATCTAATTTATTACTATATCTGAATCTAGATAAACAAACTTACAGCTTGGTTTTGTATTATAACATAATACATTATTTTATTTTATATATATATATATATATATATATATATATATATATATGTATATATATATATATATATATATATATATATATATATTTTATTTATACTTTTTGCACGTTGTACAATGGCGGACTTAATGCCAAAAGGCATTTTCTACCAGTCAACCATAGGGTGATGCAGAGACAGAATAAAAGAAAAGGCGCTTAACTTAAATAAGATAAATTCAAAAACGCCAAGAGCAATTAACTAAAAGAATAAAACACTAACTATTACCAAACATAGAAACAAAAATTTAGCAATATTATATATAGGTACATATTATACATAATAATATATACATAATACTATATACATATTAATGCAAACTAAACTATATGCTCATTAAAGATAATAGTAATTTTAATATATAATATACAATAATATTAATATATAATAATAATAATATAATATTATAATGATTAGGATTCTGCCAAGATTCCCAAGTAAAATTGTCGGACCCTCCGCTTAAACGTTTCTTTGGTTGTAGTCATTCTGATTTCGAGCGGGAGAGAATTCCATAGAAGAATGGCTTGTATGTGGAATGATGAATGGACAAGACTGGAGGTGTGTGGAGGACAGAGGAGAAGGGCATTGTTTGAAGAGCGGAGAGTTCTGTCATGACTGTTTCATAGGTATTGGAAATTAGATGTTATGTAAGTAGGGGAGTTGGGGGAATGGAGGAAAGAGTAAAGCATACATAGGGCCCGGAGTGAACGACGTTGGCGTATGGGTAACCAGTGCAGCTTGGAACGGAAGATGGATACATGGTCGTATTTCCGAAGATTATAAATAAATCTGATGCAGTTGTTTAGAAGACGGTCATATTTATCAAGTTTATCTGCATTGAGGTCGAGATAACACACATCACCATAGTCGATGGTTGGCAATATAAGGGACTGTACCAGTAAAGCTTTAACATTTGACGGTAGGAAATTTTTGTGACGATATAGTGACCGCAATGTACCAATAACTTTCTGACTCACGTAAGCTGTCTGTCCTTGCCAATCAAGAGTGGAGTCGATGTGCAATCCCAGATTTCTAACACAGGAGCTGAACTTAATAATAGACCCGTCAAACATCACAGATGAAAGAGAGTCTAAATCGACCTTGGACAAAAATCGCGGACTACCCAACAAGATCGCCTGGCATTTACTTGGGTTTACTGACAATCCGAAGCTGTTACACCAGTCCCTGATGGAATTGAGATCTGTGTTTACCTAATCAATTGCCCCCGATAAACGCTCCACTCTTGCTTGGCTATAGAGCTGAAAATCGTCTGCATACAAATGATAGGTACATCGAAGTCTGGAAGTAACAAGATTAATAAATATTGAGAAGAGAAGAGGAGAAAGAATACCGCCTTGAGGTACACCAGTGTGAAGATGTCGCCACGTTGAGCAGGACTGATCCATGCGTACTGACTGCTGTCGCCCATGAAGATACGATGAGATCCAATTTAGCGCTTCATGAGAGATCGCAAGACTAGAGAGTATCGCTAATAGGATTTCATGATTTACATTGTTAAACGCATTCGAGAAATCTATTAAGACTAAAACAGTTATTTTAGAATTCTCAATGACCTGTCTCACGTCATTGGTCACCTTTAATATTGCAGAGGTGGTGCTATGCCCAGGTCTGAAACCAGATTGCAGTGGGGATAAAATATCATTTTGGTGAACAAATCTGGACAGTTGCTTATAAGCACAGGCCTCGAGTACCTTGCTTAGGTAAGGCAGGATGGAAATGGGACGAAAATGGGAAGGATTAGTGGGGTTGCTGATTTTAGGCAGGGGGCGTACGTAGGCTTTACGCCACTGATCTGGGAATTCGGACGATAGGAAGGAAAAGTTTACGATGTGCGTTTTGACGGGTAAAAGTTGTTCTTTGATCATAGTGATCATTTGTCGACTGATTCCGTCACTACCTACGGCCTTAGATACTATGGCATTTATCGTCTTATTGATCTCGTCTGTTGTAATTGGTGAAAATTTAAAAGGTACTAAGTTATGAGGTCGTGATAAATTATTTAAGTTGCAAATGGTTTGACATTTGGTTTCATCGTCAAGTGTGGTAGTTGCGGTAAAGTGTGTGTTGATATCTTCCAGGCTAATTGACCTCGGAAATTCCGCTTGACGTGAGAGTTTCCAGGTGAGAAAAGGTGAAGAAGATGAAATATTTTCGCGGAAATGGCGACGTTTTGCGTTCCTTATCACCTGGTTGCAACGATTTCTGGCTATTTTAACTTGGGTAATAACTTGGGTAATTCGACATAAGAGATTGGAGTTCATCTGTGGACATCACCTTATGCCGCTTCCCATCTGCGGTCTTGATAGAAATAACACCATCCTGCGTCCAGCAAGCCTTAACACCAAAGTGCATCCGCGCCGTGTTGAACAGTGCCTGTCGAGTCCTAGTCATGAACTCTTTTACTGAAGTTGAAGTTCCTTTTAGTTTGGTTTTGGCCCTCCAAATTGCAGCCTTAGTGTCATATTCAGCGAGCTTGACCAGAATAGGACGGGTTTTGTTTGGGACTGTGGTACCCAGCCGATGACAAGCCTTAATGGATGCTCTAGTAATGTTCTGCAAGCCTAGTTTGTGGTTTATTGTATTCAGGAGAATAGTTATGCAGTTCTCACCGTTTTGTTCGGGTATCCCAGAAAAAATTAGAGAGATCTAGTCTCAATAACACAGCCCTAGAACATTCGGTTATCTGTTTTCGGATGAGCGCCAGTATCGAGAAGGTTATGTCGCAAAAAGTACGGAATTCTTCTGCAACCTTGGCAACGGTGTGCTAAGTAAGTCAGCTGGCAGGTGGCTTCTTAAATGTGTAAAGGTGCTTCACATAGATTTATACAAGTAATAAACCTCCATAAACTGTATGTATTGCACACAAGTATTATAAAATATTGTAAATATTTTCGGTAAAAATAATTATTTATTGCAGTTATTTTTTAAATATGTGTTTCTACTTTTTTTGCACCTACCCGGTTATTTATATTTTGACGACCTCTGTGGCTCAGTTGGTTGAGCGTGTTGGTGCTCAAGCCGGGGGTCGCAGGTTCAAATCCCGCCGAAGGAACAAAAAAAATTTCTGTGTTCCTGGGTCATGGATGTGTATTAAATATGTGTATAATATAATAAAAATCTTAAATATGTGTATAGTATAAAAGTATTAAATATATTTCCGTTGTCTGGTACCCGTAACACAAGTTCTTCGAGAACTTACCACGGGATCAGATTGACGTGGTATGAAGCGTCCATAGATATTACATACATACATACATACATATAATCACGCCTTTTTCCCGTAGGGGTAGGCAGGACCGCCTCTTTCCCGTAGGGGTAGGCAGAGACCACTTCTTTCCACTTGCTACGATCCTTACATACTTCTTTCGCTTCGTCCGCTTTCATTCTTACCATCCATTCCTCCTCTTACATGCAACGTAGCCAAGCGTCTCTCCATGGTCCGCTTTTCGCCTCCGTGAGAAACGAGACGTGATGGGTGGCGAACCACATCGCCGCCATTTTGGATAATTAAATTATTTTGATTATCCTTTGCGTTTCCACGGATTGGTGGAGAGGGTAGGAATAGGGAAAGGGAAGGATAGGTGGTGTGGAAAGGAAGATTGGTAAGTTAGAGTGGGAAATAGGGAATGTAGGATATTACCGCCCAGGAGGGCAAGGGATAGGACAGTAATAGCTAGGGAAGCCGGGGTCGCATACCCGTATACTATACCACAACTACCGGACAGGTAAGTTGGGAAGAGTATCCCATGACATAGATATTATTATATTATTATTATTATATTAAACAAAACTACGAGTAAGTTATGCTTAAAATTAATTAATCTGAGCTTTTGTTAAAAATATTTGCAAAATTCTACGATAATTTTTGTAATAATACCTAACAGTCAACTTTTATGTTAATTCTCAGTCTAGCTTGTCTACTACATTGTTATCTTAGAACCCTAATAGAACCTTAATTTTCTTTATGAATCTAAATAAAGCCCTAAAGAGAGCCAAGCCTCTAATTTTCCTAGCATCTAGCTCCGTCGTAGACCGCGGCTACGACGTAGAGCTCCGCTACGAGACGTCTATGAGATTACTTAACTGACAATAAAAACTGTTCCCTTTTTCTCTCTCCAGTTTAATTAAAAATAATAATATTGTTAACGTAAAGTAGGTACGTTATATTACAACATACATATATTTTCTAAAAATCATTCAATATAATTAATAATAAGATTGTGTTAGTAATAATTTATTAGCCATAGTAGTCTTATCATTATAAAGTCTATGGGTACATTCGAAGTACTTCAGCAAATGAACAGTTTTGTAAATATATGAAGAAGGAATAAGTAATTCGAAGGTTGTGTGTCACAGTTGTGACAGTAGAATTGTTTGTACACAACATTAAAAGTATTTATTATTTTAGAATAATCAAGTAGTTTTATATTTAATAAAAAATATTGGTCGTGTTAATGTAAATTAATTCTGTAAAAATATCACGAAGAAAACCAAAGACCACAGCATTCTTTTAGAAGTAAAAAAATTTACTTGTTTACTTTTAATTTCATTTGTTCAATAGTAGAATCATATTAATAAAAAAAACAAATGTATTGAACCCAAAGATTTCAAAACTAAAGATAGGCTATCCATATTTGACATAACAAATCATGCAAGAAAAAGTTACGGGATCTTGTTTTCACCATACCTCAAAATGGCCCCAAGAAACTCCAAAAGTGGGGCCATTTAAGTGAGAATAGTTTTTGCCTCAACATGCCTCGTCTACATTATATCCGTCTATGTTTAATTCTAAACCAAGGATAGAAGGGGCGAATGAAGACCAAAGTTCTTGTCTTACATAACACGACACTTAACCACAAACAAAAGATAACTACGAAAACTGTCAATGTCACTCCACACATGTGTATGTGTGTGTATGTGTGTGTGTAGGTCGTATCGACCCGATCTTTATCACCTATCCGCAGTCGTCTGAAGACGCTTCAGTGTAGTCTATCAATAGGCCAGGTCGACATAAGAAGCCTCTAACGATTGTTATCGACATCTCGAGATTGGACTTAGTGGCTAAGGCCGCTCACAAAAAAGTACGTTTTATACTTCAGACAATTTAAATTATGTATAAAATGATTTAAAAATAAAATCGTAAGGTATTAAGTACATACACGTATATTATTATAGACGAGTCATGTTGAGGCAAAAAGTGTCTCCAGTTAAATGGCCCTACTTTTTTAATTTTTGGGGCCATTTTGAAATTCGAAACTACATCCTTCCCCGTGGTCTCTCGTGGTCCCTCTTTAATGTATGCGCTAAAATCAAAATCGGTCCAATAATTTTGGAGTCTATTCAATACAAACAAACAATCAAATCTTTCCTCTTTATAATATTAGTATAGATAATATATATTATAATATTTCTTGGTGAGTATGAGGATTCTTAGTCGGGAAATGAGATACTTTCTTAGCTCTTTAAAACCTACTTTCTTGTAATTACTAAATCATATGTAAATAGCCATAAAAGAACCCATTATTATCTTAAGCTTTAATTTAAAAAAACTGTGTAGTGGTGTCCCACCAGATAGAAATGAAAGTGCCTTATTATAAAATAAGTATTTCAAGTTCTATTCAAAGTGTAAAGAATTTATTATTAATCGGGTATACATTTTTTATTATGATTTTTATCGATAAAAAAACCAAAACAAAACTTTACAAAATTATCTTAACACCTTTATTTTATTTATAAAAATATATAATAATAACAACTTACGCTTTTTTAACGTTACTGACGTTTTTTGCTGACTAGGGTACCCCTCCGCAACGCCCCTTATGGAACTTTCGTTCCAACATGAAAAAATATAAATTAAATGTTGTTCACGACACCCGAAAAAGTTGAATTACGAGTAGATATTTGAGTTCCAATTATATTTTTCTAAAACCTTTTCATATGCCATATTCATAAATAGTTGCCAATTAATATGAAAGTTTTTGCGACCTTAGGTACTTTTATTTGGTGAGTTAGAAATGACATCAGGTCCGTGCTCTTACATCCAATTTCGACTTCCGTGCTTGTCCCCTGGGACTGAGAAACTTTGAGAGTTTGTTATTTGTAATTACGGAAAGTTCGTAGGTGAAGTAGTAGCATCATACTGTGAGTAACTAGCAACATAATATAATAAATATTTGTTTGTCATCACAATTCCATAATTTTTTTACAAAATCAATATGTTTTGTACAATTTTTGATTTCATAGCAAACTCCATAGAACAACCTTACGGTCGTGACCATATTAATAATACCAAAATGATAATCTTAATAGTCACAATAAACTTTATTTGCAAAAAAATTGGGTATAGAGATAACAATTCACATGCACAAGTCATAAGTGCCATCCATGTGCCATCACAATTCCTTAGTACATTTATAGTATGAAAATTTACAATCATTTTTATATCGATATTAAAAATAATAACAATTAATTAATTTGTTGATTACGTGCCATTTCAAAAAAGTTTTCACAGTTTTTTAATTAAAATATAATAAAGACAAATGAAATATGTTCATAATGTCATTATTCTCATTAAAATTGTCGTTAGAATTAAGATAAACAGTTTTCATATTATGTACAGACAATCACTACAGTGGGCTTTAATAAAAATAATGGCCGTAGTTCTCTATCCGTACTAAATTTTATAGGAATACTTGCAACTGTTTCCGAGAAAATGATTATATTATGTACAAAATTGTCTCGTATAAAGTAGATAATAAAAATATTTAATTTCTTACTTGCAGGAACTCAGGAAGCGTCTTTACACGCGCTCACCATCGGTGCTGCGGCAATGACAAAACTGACATACAAATGCCGGGACACTGCGGAAGCTGCAACGCGTGTGTAAGCGTACGAAAAAAAATCTTTGCACATCCCATTAAATCATAGCTTTAACTACTCTACCAAAAATATAGTGGTTTCCATAAATAGCGACATAGACCTACATGTACTACGCCGTACGCTTCACGCAGTGGGTGGGCGAAAGCTCGATACAAAATGCGAATCAAATTCATATTTGATTGGCATTTTGTATCATATGCTCTATTTTATGTATTTTACAGTTTAAAGTGAGTGTATTTGAATGAGATTAAAACTGCGTTTTCTGGAATCGTTATAATTTAAAGAACAAATATTCACAGAATAACTTATTGACTTACCCCTGAATGCATACTTTAGAGTACCTTATGAATCTTTCAGGTTTATAAATATAAACTGAATCTTAATAGAAATAAATATTTTTAAATGGCTTCATGCTAGCCATATAGCTAGCACGTAACGGTATACCTGACAGGTATGTATAATTGTATAGGTATAGGTAAACCAGAGCGTATAGTTATATATAGAGCGTATAGAGAGTATAGTTGCACAACTATGCAGATTTCGACACAGTATCAGCTTAAGTTTACCTGACAAGTATAACTGTATAGGCAAACGTATCAGGTAAAGCCTTACTTGTATGGTTAGCTTTATACTTAAACCGTAGACCGCGCTACGATGTACTACGAAAGCAACGCAGTGATAAAATGTCCTTCACGATAGTGATACGGAGTCCATACAAATATAATATTCTATGTTTTAATTATTGGTATACGATGATAACTAATCTATAATAATATAATTATTAAGAGAAAATATTTGTTTGTAACATACATGTTTGTTTGTTTGCATTGAATAGACTTCGAAGCTACTGGACCAATTTTTATGAAATTTAACACATATATAGAATAGTGAGCTCCGTGGCCTAGTGGGTAGACCGTTTAGTTTTTTATTTAAGTTTTATCATTTCTCTAAGGTAATTACATTTTCAATAACACCTATATCAAGTGGAAAAACCCATTAAAGGATATTTTTAAGGTGAAATTTGACACATTATCGAGTTACAAGGCTAATGAGATAATATATCAAAGTCGGGGAGGTCATTGGAGACGAGTACACTCGATATTTAGGGCAGGATGTAAAATATTGTACTAGGGTCGCCATGGGACCAGAATAATAATAACTCCCACACGATAACTTTAACGATTTCGGTGACGGTGGCCAGTTCCATTGAAACCAGGCCAGTTACGCAGGAGTAATTTTATAGAGCCCAAGTGTGTGCGCAGTTTACTCTCATAAACCAGTGTGACGGATAACCGACACGACTGCCGAGAGATCAGGCGCAGGTCTAACTTTTTATATGCCCATCCGACAGACAAACAAAAACATTCTTGTCAGCCAATCAGGTGATCGGCCTGCATTGTCCCAACCAAACTTGGAAACAATATTTTTTTGTTGTTCCAATACGAGAATCGAACCCACGACCTCCGAATCTCTAACCACTAGACTACGGAGACTGCTATCATACTATACATATGGGACCTAAAGCTACGAGCACTGACATGTGAAAGATGCGTCAATTTGATACAGTATTATTTTTACGATGACGATGAAACACAAACACACAATTTGCGATGAAATTATATTACTAATAAGAAAACTAATTTTGATTGTAATTCTATTTCTCTCGTGTTTATGATACGAGCTTATGATACGGTTATGATATTTAACGCTTGGCCCTAATGCTATTTTTTGTATAGCTCGCGAGCTCATGATGATTAATGTGTAAATAAATGCATATAAACTATTGCCGTAGTATCCAATTCAAAGAATTCATAAAGTAAAGGAAAGTTAAAGCGACAAACAAAAATGTCTTAGCGCACTTCTCACTTATTTAATATTTTATTCATGTTTATTTACAGACGAAAAGTGAATTTCTGCACAGACAGGAGAGAAGGGGGGCACGTCCCACGGGAGCGAGACAGAGAGATTAAACTAATCCTTGTGGGTAGTTACGAGTAAATAAATGCATATATAAGACTGACTGTTTTTATACTTTTTACAGCTTTGAATAGTTATACAGTGTTTTGTTCCCATCACATAAGTGACATTTTTAATTCGATTGAAGAAGACATAACATTGTATAACTATTCAAAGCTTATACGGCGTTTATTAGTAAGGGGGATTATGTATATGTTACTTTTTAATACCTACCTATAAGTAGCTTTTATTTGGTAGGTAGGTTTGTAGAGATTTATGCAATATATTTTCTATGATGTGGCATTTAAAATACATGCAACGGCAAAACGGCAATACAATGTTTGCCGGGTTAATTTCACAGAAACCGTACATTTTCCGCGATAAAAAGTTTATGTCCTTCCCCATGGTCTACTCTACATCTGTGCCAAATTTCATCAAAATTAGTCCAGTGGTTTCAGAGCCTATTCAATGCCAACAAACAAACTTTTCCTCTTTATTACATAATAGTATAGAGTATAGATAAATTAATCGTCTTGATTTCATAAACTGATTTTGTTTAGACCAATCAAAACGCGTTTGACGTTGGTTTGACCTTCATGAGAATTCAATTTTGCAGTTCTAACATAGGTATTATAACTGGACTGCATCTTAACTGTATTATTGCAGTATTAATTTAGAATCGACCTTCTGATTTATGACGTTGACTGTTTTTTAAACTTTTTAAATGAGAAATCCTTTGTGAGTCATAAAGTGGAAATCTAGCTTTTACGAATTAGATGAGAATGAATTAAACTGATAACAGCCGAGGAGCGAGGAGTGTGACCCGAAGGAACGAGATAGAGTGATAAAATTAATCATTGTGGGTACGAGCTTCTAATCACATATACGAATTACTTTTTGTGATGGCTTTTAAATAACTATGTAAAATATATTATTATAAATGTTTCAAAGGAAAGAGCCGGTAAAATACTGTATTATCTTGGAACGTTTATAGTTATTTACATGATATGCAAAAAAAAAACATTTTATTTCAATAAAAGTCGAAAAGTAATTTGTGAAACAAAATAGTCATCGGCTTTTACGTTTGTTTGTCAACTAGTTGAAATAAACTTTAACGTTACATAATCAACACTAACGTACTTAATTTGCATAACATTCATATTTTAATGCACGCCTTTTAAGTGTAATATTTTTATGTGGCATGATACTTGGCAGCTTACGCAAAAAATGTTTTATTGCACATCTTCAGTTGATTTTGGCAGCGAATGTAGAACAATGGGGAACATTACCCTTAATTCAGCAAGTAATGTTCAGGGTTGGAATAAGGATTTTGTGGGCAAGATATTTTTAGTCCATGTTGAATATTTTGTAGTAATATTGAGTTTAGGACATTTTTGTACACTTATGAGTAAATTTGAACTTACTCTTCTAGATTTTCTCTTTCTTGTACCTATTTTTAAGTAGAGTTGAGAAATATCATAAGTTACTAAACACAGGTTTTTGTTTGCGTTAATTAGGTTTTTTATGTAGGTATACTAAGCATTTTCTTTACTAAATTATTTAAGGTGAATTTTTACTCAGACTTTATTGATCATGCATTGCTCATCATCATAATCATCATCATGCATGCATGCATGCGTTGGAAAATTTTGTTTAAATCATAATATCAAACATTACCCGATTTTGAAGATTTTATAAAAGATTTGCTTTGAAGCTGAAGCCAAAATATTTTCAATCCTGGAAGTACCTTCTTAGTTTATGCAACAAAAATTTGTTTGCTGTGGCTAAACGAAGTTGAAAACGAATACACCTGAATACAAAATACTGTTATGATTTCTTTTAATATTTCTACCCCCTTTTTCATTGTTATTTAAATAACATTATCTACTGTTTAAGGAAAATGTATTAAAGTGATAACTACATTTTTCAATATTGTTTACGCAATTGCGTTTAGCCCCAATGTTTTTGTTTAACCATTTCATTATTATTTGCATTCTACTTAAACTATGATACCTATAATAATATAGTCAAACACCTATAGGTATTTCTTACTATACTCCATCCGAGTAAGATCTCAGTAAATGTCAATAAATGACACGTACATATTATGTCAAAATGGCTAACTATGGTTGATTTATGTGATCGTGGCTTATACATCATTGGTCACTTTTGAATTTTTACATTTCTCTGTCTTCTTAACAAGAACGGATTGCAAGTAATAAATATTTTATCAAAAAACGATTAGCGTGTTATCTCAACGGTCTCGTAGAGGTTTGCTACGAAAGTGCTACGAACGTCCAATCGCTCGTGAAAATATTCAATTGGAGCAGAATTACTGGGGACCGAAACTTACTGATAAAGGGTAGAGCACGCAGCGTGACAGCGGGACCCGTTATGTAAGGTTAGGATTCCATTTCACTTTTACATTTACGTAATCTACTTTATATCAACTGACTTCACTTTCGTTTGTTATCGCCGAATTATTGGATCAAATGTTTGTAGTTTCTTTTGTTCTATAGCAGTATTTAGGAGTATCGTAACTGATAACGTTTTCTACTTATGATATTGTTCTTAAACCAAGACCAGACTTAGTTTCGAGACCAGCAACAATCACATATAAATTATATAACTGGATTGAGCACAACATTAGCGAAACATAGAAAATTATAACATTGCACATATAGACTTACCTGTGCGGAATAAAATAGGTTAATTATACGTCAACTACAACTACTGTGAATCGATAAAAAAAACATCGGGCGCGGCGGTCGGCGGCGACGGCATGCGGCAGCCAGCGCGGCGGCAGGGGGCGGCGGGCGCGCGTCAATTATTCAGCACGCGAGCCGCCGCCGCCGACCGGACAAAGGACACCTACCGGCCCGCCGCCGGCCCGACGCCGGCCCGCTCCGTCCTCGGCAACCCAGGAACCACACTATCACTGGACGTGCGACGCTCGTTATGTAAACGCTCGGGCGCGTTCGGGCGCGTGGCTGCGCGGGTCGCGCTCGCGGGCGCTCGGGGCGGGTTCGCGCGCGGAGTGCCGCCGCACGGTTATGCAACGCGCCGCCACCGTCGCCCGGACGGGAAAATCGAAGGGGCCTGCGCGCGCAGCCGCATCGATAGCGCGAGGACACGCGCGACCGCCGACCTCGCGGCTTCCACGAACCGCAGCGGCTTTTCCCCGGCAGGCTCGACGACAACCACGCGCGCTCCGCCGCGGTCGGAGTAGCACTACAGTAGTGCAGGCTTTCTGGTGTCCCGCCCCCACCGCTGCCTCAAACAAACTACACTGCCTCTTATTTTTAGATCTGAAAACAAATTTCCGATGAATTAGTTAGGTACTTATTATCATGGTTATTTTTTTGGAATCGAATGCAAAAGTTTTCCGAGGAGAGCAAAAGTTTTCATGGATTTTTTTGATTTACTGTAAAACTGTAATTTCTTAGATATAAAATTCAGATGGAAATATCTTAACCATGTCTATACATGGAGGGTTAACTATCGACGCGCAATAGATACTCGAGAATTATGGTCCGATTTCGTTCAAAATATTCGACGATACGGTAGATTCGAAAAAAATATTTCATCCCCATTTCACGTGCATG
Source organism: Glaucopsyche alexis (assembly GCA_905404095.1). NCBI lineage: Eukaryota > Metazoa > Arthropoda > Insecta > Lepidoptera > Lycaenidae > Glaucopsyche > Glaucopsyche alexis. Next base: position 7,760,848 of record FR990058.1, read on the forward strand.
GAGAGCTACTTCTTAAATATAAAAGTACAGATGTTTTACAATCACCGCGCGCCACGTCTAACTGGACGCTAAGAGTACCACGGAACCCTAAAAATTTATGTCAACAAAATAATTACTCTAACAATTTATTATTGTTTAGTAGCTTCGGAATAACCACGTTCAGGCAATAGGTAGACAATTTAAGTGGAGATATAAACCAACAACCCCTTTAAATATCCACGTTTTATCGGTTTCAATACAACACGTGTATTGAAATCAGTCTCATAAACATGATGAAAAAAAATAGGTCAACTCATCTACTTTACCTGGCGCACACAGTGTGTGTTCAAATAATGACATTAGTAGGTAGGTACTCTTACCTCGCGTGACATCGGTACCTGAGGCTTGAAGCTTATAAATACAGCCTACATTCACTCATTTTTGCTTGGTGTTTTATTTAAATGTATTTTACGTGAAACATGTTTCATTTAATTTACGGTCTAGATATTTTTTGCTAAGCAGCGGGATTCATAGTTGATCTATAACCATAATAATATACCTCAAGCCTCCAGGTCCAGTGATTTAGAGCTTATCTCTCGACTCGGAGGTCGTGGGTTCGATTCCCGCATTGGAACAATAAAAAATATTGTTTCCAAGTTTGATTAGATAAATGCAGGCTGATCACCTGATTGTCTGACAAGAAGTATGGACATGTAAAAAGTCGGACTCTCGCTAGTTTCGAGTGTAAAGGAGAGAGTGCTCGTGTGTACTGCGCACACGCTTGAGCACTATAAAATTACTCCTACATAACTGGCCTGGTTCCAATGAAACCAGCCACCATCACCGATATCGGTGTGGGGAGTTATTAATAATATTAGATACTTGATTCAATCATTGACACATTGTAGACCTTAGGCACAATACCTTCGCATCTAAAAAGTCAACTATTCAAAGGAATGTGGACTAGGTACACCAACAAATTGTAATCAAATCAATCTGCCTAAAATGTACTATCAGCTTCTGTAAATTATTTTTATATCTACATTAATTTACTTCAGTTACACGTAGCTACAGTTTAAAACTGAGGAAAAATTATCAACATTTTAAGTAGGTTCATAGATGTGTATATGTTCATAGAACCTTTACAAAGGTTTAAATATTCAAATAAAAATTATTTAATTACATAAACTTTTTATTCAAAATAACCACATTTATAATAACAAAAATGTCCAAGAAATATATGTTTGTGATTGTACATAGTTACATCACAATATATTAAGTAATAAGATTAAAACCAAACTATTCACCTCCATCACCTCTTCAAAATAAAATAAAAACTGAATACATATAGGAGTACTTAGGTTAGTATTCCTCGATTTTCAAGATGATCGAGAAAAACAACTTTCTTAATGTCTTTCGGCGCAATTATCGTTTTTCTATGGAAGTAACAGACAACGTATGAAAAACGATGAACTTCGAAAGACTTAATACTCGCAATACTTACGACGTTGTTAACCAACATGGTTCAGGTGGACAGACTTTTAACCATATTCAATACTGTAGAGTGTAGTGAATCTGGGGGCACGGTACTGCCTCCGACAAGATAAGGCAAGCGAAGGGCAAGGGCACTACCAGACCACCTTTTCTCGAAGCGTTTCGTCGATTTTTTAAACCCTCATAACTTGGGTTTGGATTACACTAGATAAATAAAATTTTCAGGATATGTTTCCCAGTAGCGGACTTATTAAACATATAAAGTTTTGATAACATAGTTCTTATACTTTAGATTTTATTGATATCTAAAAACTCCTGATTTCGTCACTGATGACCAACAAAATTATATGGTACTTCCGGATGACCTAGAAATCTGAAATTTGGTAGGTTATCTTGTATAAGTACACAACTAACATAATAATTTTCAAAGTTGGAACTTTTATCCTCTAACCCCTAACTAAAATTTAATATTTTTTAAAGCGCCATCTATCGCGTATAATATGAACTATGTTAGTTATGTCGTCGTTCGTCGCTTCGATTGGAAACGTAATTGACGTAATGTTGACATAATTATTTCCCAAGTATTCTGAAGTAATTTCAACGGAAAATCAAAAATAAAGTAACATTCAAAATTATTGAAGGGCCTCATAAATTGACTGAGGTGTAGAATTTGTGAAGTTAGGCTTGTACAGTTAAGGCGTGTAGAATCAGAAGCTTGGTTTTACATGAGATCTGATAACTTTTTGACAGTGCGATCTTGGCATCACTTTACACGAAAATGTTTTTGGTGAGATACCAATTTACCACCAAATATTTTAAATATGTATACTGACACATAGCAAACAAGATGATGTTGATGTAATAAAAAAATAATATAACATAATATTTCTATTAATATTACTTACATGGAAATTGTATTTCCTAGTTCTTACAACAATGCCCTTATAAACTTCATGTAAGATATTGAGCGTTTTTTAACCGCTTCTTAATTAAAAAGTCGCATCCACAATTATAAAATACTATCAAATTATACAATTTTCATTCACATTTCATTTTTCGTTCAGATCCATGGTGAAGTGGAGATATTAAATAAATTGATAATCACAGTATAAATTAATATTATTTTAAATGAGATAAAATATCACACTAAGTATTTACCATACTTCCTGTAGATATGCAACTAAAGCTTCAGTTACATCTACCCTTATTTTATCATTGGTTGCCATAGATAAATTCCATAGCAAAATTCCAATGTCCTTTAGTTTCAACCACATTATTGGCTTAGAAAATTCTTATTTCATAACATAATACCTGAGATTCACACCACATGCGTGGCACAACGTAAAACATGTTCGGTGTTGTGGCATGGTGCGTTGACATAACAAGCAAATTCATGTCGCCGTAATAATGCACACCACAACGCCGAATCGGCGTGCCATGCCATAAAATTATGGTACACTTTGCACCATTCTGTGGTAACTGTGCCACTACACAACATTTTACGAGGTGTACATTAATTATAAACACATTTTCTGAGCAACTATTTTAACACTTAATAAATAAATAAATAACTTCCTTATTATCTATTCTATATTATTGTCCATATAGTGTATACCTTTTATTGTCTACCAAAAGTACCATCCCTAATGCCTTTAATACCTTACTAACTATTCCAGTCACCAGTCAATCAAAATATAAAATAATAACAAAAAAAAAACTACCTAAACTGACATCTTATCAGTTAAAAAATATAATGCTAACAGGTAGGATTTGTGTTGTGCGTTAATATTGTAATAATCAGCCTTATAATTCATTCAGAATTTTTCTGACTCATTCTTTACTCACTTCCTTTTGTTATATAACATTGGAATGTATGATGTTCTTGCCTATTATATTAGTAGAAAATTCCTACCACTTTTTTATCAATCAACCAAAGTCTCTGGCAGTAAGTCTAAAATGCTTGTTAACTGATCTGTCAATGGCTCTCTGTCTTTGCCATTGTTGATAACTAAGTCCCACTGTGCGTAATCATCTAAATCACACTCGGAAGTAACATTATCTACACCATCTTGAAAGACAAAGCCCCTCTCCTTCCGTGTCTCTTCGTCTGCAGTTAATCTTATTTTTCTAATGATATCTCCATACATCTCTTTAAACCATTTCAAGTCGGTCTTACGCCTGATGTCACTTACAATCCAAATTGGTTTTACAGCAGCTATAAAAAAGAAATAATAATATTATAATAAAAACTGCAATGCTGGTTATGTTATCCATTGTGTAATTTTTTTTTTTATTACTAGTTAGTATTTACAATCGAGTTAACATGTAAAAAACCCCATTACTTTCTAGTAGATATTTTATCTAAACTAATTAACTTACCAGAATCACATGCAGCTCTGCAAAAGAATCCATAATCTTTTTCTCTAATTTCATCACTCCATTTGATCATTTCTAGTCTGTAAATCTCTTTGTAGGCACTGTCGCTTAACAAATCCTCCAAATTTAAATTTTTGTCCTTGGCCCAATGACTTTTTATTGGTTTTGATATTGTAACAATTTCACATTTATCACCCAGCCTGTAGTATTTAAAATATTACAAATTAATTTATTGTAAATAGAGATTAGAGATGAATAGTTTATGAATGAGTTTTTGTGCTTGATACCTTGAAAATTTCTGGTACATATTTTACAAGGCACTACAAAAGAAACAAGTAAATAAATGATTACAATACATACAAATTCTTTAGTTGATCAGTGAGATAATCTTTGCCACATTTTCTTTTACCGCTAAACAGTAATATTACTTTAGGGATCATAATTATTTATGAGAAAAAGCAGAAATTAAGGCTTAAACTTTGTGAAAATAAGTAGATATATTAAAAAATAGCGATGTTTGATTAAAAATAAATAAAAGTTTTAGAAAATTTTACACAGAGAATTGCGATTGATTTGTATTTTGTGCTGTCATCAGTCACTCCACAGTCACTCTGTTTTGTCAGTTGTCACTGTCAAAAATTTTTTTTACATTTTTAGAGCCACTGCATAAAAAAAATCTGCATTTACGGTTTTATTTATTACCGTGTTATTTTTAAAGAAATTTACTTCAAAAACTCGAATTGAGTAGTTGCAGCAAAATTAAATAGAATCAATATTAATATAATTTACAAAAGTAGCGCCATCTACTAATATTTTACAGAAATCTTATCCTTACACTGCACTACAACCACGAGTCACGACTCACGACGCGACGCGACGTTACAAAATAATAAGAGTAAACTGCTGTAGAAGCATGCTACATGATAGTATTGTTTGTTAAGCAAACACAGTAGATGTCGCTAAGAAAAATAGTAAAAATATTATAGACCTACTGGTGAGAACGGAGAAGTGACTGGTTTAGGGATATGGATTATTATATTATACCATAGACTAATCAAATTACTATAGACCGACAGATCCCATACAATAAAACGTACACGAAAAAAAGGTCCGGATTCTGGTTAGGTCTAGATGGCGTTAGTTCCTAGCACGAAAATCAATAAATTGCACAAATTAGCGAAGTAAATCAATTATGTTCTCTTTTAAACAAGAAAAAATATTTTTCAGTCTCTTTCCAGTGTGATTTTAAAGTTCAAAGGCTGATATTTGATAATTGTCTCTAAATCCTAAAAATTAAACTCAGTAGCTTGTTTTTAGACAATTATGGTAGATGGCGTAGTATTAGGGTACCAAATGTGATCACTAGATGGCGCGCAAAAACATCGAATTACTCATAAAAGTAGGTACCTACTTATATAAACAGTTACAATACAATGTTGTTTAATGTAGATATTGATCATAATAATTATTGTAGCTAGGTGTTGTCCGCGACTTCGTTCGCGTGAATATGGGTTATCGCGGTTGGATAAAAAGACAACGTTAATTATTATGAAAACAAAACTAAATATGTACCTAGGTACCTACCTATCATAAAAAATAATACAACTCTTTAAAATACCAAGAAATCTTATTTTGCTTAAAATACCGACCTATTTAATAGAAAACTACACGAAATCAAAGTGTAACTTAATTAGAATATTGAATTAAACGATAAGTAACCGCAATAAAAATCAAAAATGTTTGAAATTACGGTTGACAAGTCATTTTGCAGTCGCGGACAGATCAGGTGAACTTTATTTTGAACCTTATTGCTAAGGTATAAGGTTGAAAATGATACACCGTAACTGTCCGTACGCTCTATGCTTTGGCATAAGAGCGTTTCAAATTTTTCTAAAGTTTTTCATCGTACTAGCAGGCTTAGCATGACGTGGCGACGCTAGCCGAAGAAATAAATTTAAAGAAGAAATATTCTATATATTATAAAGACTGAAACTAATTGTCTAGGAGCGCCATGATGTGGAGTAGTTGACATTATTGTAAGACTAGATGTTGCACGCGACTTCGTACGCGCAAAAGGAAATCTCGCGGTAACCGTACATTTTGCCGCGATAAAAATTAGCCTATGTCCTTCCCCGTGGTCATTATAATCTATATTTGCTCCAAATTTCATCAAAATCGGTCCAGTAGTTTCGGAGCCTATTCAATGCAAAGAAACAAACATACAAACAAACAAACAAACTTTTCCTCTTTATTATATTAGTATAGAGTATTTGACGTTAAATGAAGAAAAAGTTTCTACTTTAGCCGTCAAAAGAGGCCATTTTTTGAGCTCATGCTCGGAAAGAAAAGAAATATTTTTTCTCATAACGACGAAGCATCAACCTTACTGCCTTACAATAAGACCTATTCTAATTTCCGAATGGTATTAACGTTTCTGCGATCTCTCATTTTGTCGATTCTTCGGTATTTCTTGCAGGCTTAGCATACACATCCAATGTGCATGCTAAGCCTGCTAGTCTGTGTAACAAAAGAGTTAAAAAAGGATTTCATGTGTCATATTATATGACTAATGACACTGACATTTGACTCGATACTCATGTGTACGATTTTCAACTCTATTGTATTAGCACAGAGTTCTATTTTTAATTAATTAATTCTCTGAAACCGAATCATAGCAATTTCATTGCTTTTATTGCCACAATTGTGATATACGCACTTGGTAGATATGATCGCCGATGGGTGTTTGGTCGGCGGCGGCGCGCCGACTTTTTTGGGTCGGCGGCGGCGGCGTCGGCGGCGTGACCTTGAAAGGGTTGAAGTTTGTACTTGGTAGTAAGTAAAGTGTAGTTCATTCATAACTGTAAAATACTTTTATTTATTGGGTTACATACAATTTCAATGTAATACAATTTATGACACTTTTTTTTAGTGATGAAAAAGACAACGTAATAGTACATATTCAAAGTAGGAACTACTTTGGAATTAGAGTTAACTGTGCTTTGATTCCAAAGAGCGTAATCACTGTAATCTTTTTCTATTTTCGTTTTATAAACGTCCACATTTTCAAGAACTGACGTCGAAGCCATTTATATAACTGAATGCGTACGCTCTCTAGTGAACAACCAATAATAGCAGAAATCTCAGCCTGAAACACGGTGCAAAATCTTTTAAACAAGCATGTCTGCCTGTAGGTGGCACGCCCCCGTAGTCCAGCGCCATCCCGGTTGTCTTTCCTAGATCTGTCCGTGAAATAAATTATGTCCTTAAGGTGAACATTAATTGGAACCGAGTCCTCCCTAGAAGTTATGAAAACTGGTATAGGGGCATTTTCACTTAAAAGTCCCCCGCGTGAAAATTATGGGTTTTTTTTACTGTTGCTTATTTGACTTGATAGAGGTTTCATCATATTTTTATATGATTTTTGTACTGATAAATCTACTTTATTTTCGACAAATAGCTTAATTTGTATATAAAAACCAATTATTAAGTGGACAGTGCAGCAAAATTATGGTCAGTTTGGTGACACTGAAAACGGCTATAATATTTAAAATAAAGACACTAGGCCATTATTTTTACCTTAGATTGGTCCGAAATATTCACATTTATCATAAGAAAATAAATTTTAATCTACAAAATTATTTCAGATTTCTTAAAATTGAGATTTAAGTTCGGTTTGGTGACAAGTGGTGACAGTGCGATCATTATTTTCTTTCTAGTTTTAAATTCACTAGCCTGATTTTTAATTTGTAAATTGTATATACAATATTAAACTATGCGAAACAATTTAATAAAAAAAGTAACTAAATAATGTTTAAAACAAAATTAATAAAATTTTTACAAACCACAAGCAAAATGGGACAGTCACCAAACTACATCTAAAATCCTTAGGGCGAGGCTAGATAATATACAAATTGGAAATAAAAGTCATATTTTTTATAAATACTAGAAACATTTATTAGTTATTTTTATTACGCTTAAGTGTTAGTACTTATATTATTATATTGATATATTTTTAAATTTTTTTTATACGAATTCCGAATACTATATAAATTGTGTAGGCAAATATCAAAACCCAGTATGTCCACCATAAGTGAAACTTGGCAAATGAGACAAATGTGTTTTTGGCTATTGATAAAGGTATTTCTTGGAATTTTCAGCAAATGGGGATTTATATATTAGGTAGTGTGTAAACGAAAATATAAAAATAAAGTTTTTATAAGAGATTACGCTTTAAAACGATGTTAAAGTTTGGACATATCGGTGTTTGATGTATACTGTCGAAATATATCGGAGTTTGAAAAATACCGCTGTGGACTTACCGGATTTCGAAAAATAACCACTGGACTTACCTAGTTTTGATAAATATTATTTTGAGTCCCGTACTCAGGGTTGCTTCATCGTAATATTTTACTAAGCCATAAAATAAAACACATATTTATTATTACAATATAGTTTAATTAAGTACGAGGTAAACTAATCATACAAAATCTAAGACTTCGTCCATAGCATAATCTTCGGAATTATTTATTAAGTCTTCTTCCCTGTCTCCAATTAGCTCTATATAATTGCTATATTATACCACACTGGGGTGCTACTACTTTATTATGTAAACGTACGTTTTCACGGCAGAATCCCAGATGCCAGCTCGCTAAAATATACATACTTAGATTTTTAATGCTTAACTTTTGTACAACCCTAGGTAAATGTTCACCACTGAGACAAACACACTAACTACTATGTAAGAATTTGCTTTAACTTTTAGCTTTATTCTTGGCATTTTTCTTTTTAACTTTTGACACAGACATCTTCTTTGCTCTTTCAGGATTCACCACACAAATTTTTATACTGTGTTCTTCCATTTTTTCCCCACAAAATCCAATAAAATTGACGACAGCGAGGTGAAAATTCTTCAAATTGTCAGCCATCTTGGACGTCATTCTTAGTTGTGATTGGTCGAGGTGGACGTGCTTGAGTTTGATTTTGATTTGTCAATGGACGTACCGGGTTTTGAAATAAATCGTCGATTTTAAACGTTGTTTTTATAAGTTTTTTGGGGACTTACTATGATTTGGAAAAAAGTAACATAAAGAAAACTAAATTTCAAATCTAACGCCATTCATAGTTCAGTTTCGAGTATGGGTGTGACTTACCTGGATTTGATATTTACCTACATATACCTACCTATACACCTACCTATTTGATATTTATTATAGAATACGAATGGTTGGTAGAAGAGGTAGTTAAAGGAATGTGAATGTTTACCGATACACGCTGTACTTAACAATGGATTAATTTTCAATTGATTTATGCATTTTAATCAGAACTTTATACAACGATTGTTGATCAGAAACTAGTTTAATATACATGGAATCGATTTAATATTATAAAAAAAAATTACATATTCATGTCCACACACAATATAACTTTTAAAACGTGTGACAGCGTAAAAGTGAGGGGGGAACTTTTTAGTGAAAATGCCCATAGCCTCTTGAAGCTATGCACCTTGATCAAGGCGTCAGATGTCATAGCCATGACAGGTCTCTCAAGAAGAGATTGTTGCAGTTGTTCAAGTAGGGTGGAGGCCCATCTCCGGGAGAGGATGGGAACTTCCCCGGCTTAGCTTGTTCCGGCGCCGAGGGGACGCTCCAGTTTGCCAGAGTGGCCCTTACTTGTGTTGGAAGTCCGGTCCCTACAGAGGTAGACTGGCCGGTCGCGGGAGGTGTCCTGTGCCAGACAGATCCGGGACACTCCCCTTATAGCGGCTGAGAGCAATCCGCAGGTTTAGTTTTAGTGGGTAAACCGAGGAGTCGCGTCGGGAACTCCACATACCCCCGGGTCTCCCAGCCCGGGAAGGGCGTAACAACCTTTCCCCTATGAGAACAAAAAAAAAGGATGGAGGCCCGTTTTATCCTACCTGCCATCATGGTCCTGAGAACAACCTTCTTAGCCTCCATCCATAATATGAATAAGCAGATACCACACTGTGACAATCGCCTCACTATAGCTGTGTATAGCCTAGCGTAGTATTGCCTTCGACCGAAGGCTTCATTTAGAGCTAAGTCTTAGGCAGGACCACAGAGCACATCTAGCCTTTTTCATAATGTCATCGATGTGTTTATTGCAAGTAAGTCCCATAATATCTAGGATCACTCCAAGATATTTGACCTCGCTTGCAAAACGTGGTAGTTTTCCCGAAGAGTGTTGGGGGTTTTAGTCCCTTCAACTTCCTCTTATTGGTGTTAGGTATCAAGACTGTCTATTGGCGGTGACTGTTAGCTTGACCATTTTTCACCAATTTTGCACCTAATTGCATTAGTCTAGCGACAACTGATGTACGTTGGCCCACCACTAGTATCAATAAGTCTGATTAGAGCTTGGCTCTCGACTACAAACATAAAAAGTTGTTTTCAAGTTTGGTTAGGACACTGCAGGCTAATCACCGGATTGTCTGACAAGAAAGGTGATCCATGCGTCAGATAGGCATGTAAAACCTCGGATCAGCGCCTGATCTCTCGCCAGTCGTGTCGGTTATCCGTCCCACTGGATTACGAGAGTAAAGGAAGAGAGAGTGCTCTTGTGTACTGCGCACATACTAGGGCACTACAATAACAACTGCTGGCCATTGGCTAACACTAAAATCGGTATGGGGAGCTATTCTTAGTATTAGCTCGTCAGCGTATCCTTGAGCATATAACCTTCTATTGTTCAGTTCTATTAGCAGCCTATTCACTACCAAGGACCACTCCAGCGGCGACAGTACCCACACCTCCCTGTGGGCATCCTTAGGTCAACCTGCTCCTGAGCGTCAACCTCATGATAGTTCATCAACTACTCAACAACAGATTAGCGTCATCACGCTACTATGTTGTTTAGCGTAGCTTTGATCCACTCTATAGTAATTCTTGAAGCCAGACTGTTAGGGTAATAGATCAGGTTTAGTTTTTGCCGAACGTACATTCAATATCTAGGAAGGCGCAAAACGCAAACTTCTTATCCTCAATGGCTTTATCAATGCGATCTAATAGCTCGATCTACTAGCTCCATCAATTCAGTAGATCCTTTCTAGTAAGCATTTTGTCTTTTATGCAGAACTCTTTCGATGAGATAGGTGTACATGAAATAAGTAAGGCATGACTCAGGTAATATGAATGCTCAAATATTTATTATCATGGTATTTTGACATTCTTCTAACATAAAATTAAGTTAATGAATGATGATAATAATAATTTTTTATGGTTAAAATATACCTATAAGTAATAATAAATCAATTGTGGACTAGTTAATATAAGTATTTGGACGTCGTTAATGCGACAAAATATGCGGTCTACTATAAAAATTGTAACACCTATTGTAACCATATTTTTACCAAATAAACATCATTTCATTTCATTTCATAGTCACTAACTGAAATTACACGTCATTATGACTATCCCTCTCGCTCACTCGGCGCGCCGATTATTCTTCGCGGCGGCGGTGGCGCGGCAAAATCGGCGGCGGCGGCGGCGCGCCGGCGCGGCGCTCATATCTAGCACTTGGTATACATTTTCTCCAAGTTGTTTATGGAAAAAGCTTTCCGAATTTTTAAACAAATAGTCCGAATCGTAGGCACACAAAGTCCATAATACAAGCACAGGTCAACAATAAGGCGATTAATCGGAGTCCAGGAGGCAAAATAGGTAGGTAGGTAGGTACAGGTAGTAGGCAGATTATCAGTTCCGGTGGGCAAGCGCAATATCGTATTTGAAAGAAATCTAAAAGCAATTGAGAAAAATACAACAACACAACGAGGAACGCAATCAAAACAATCCGAACTCCGAAGTACGCAGTAGCTGCTGACTGTACGGAGTACGGACGGCGGACCGGCAGATCATAGTGTTGCCACTTTCCGTTTTAAAAGTTTAACAATTAACTTTATTTTGAAACCTACAATTTTCTTTTGTTCTGAGAATTTTTTATTTAAATGAAATTAAGACGTTATAAACTTTAATAATTAAAGTTTTGAATTATTCAAAGTACAAAAATCGAGTTACAAGATTGTTGTTTAGGTTAAGGTATAAAGATAGAGGTGTTTCAAATTATTAAAACACCGTTAATAAATACTGGTTATTACAGAACCAAATAATATCTTGTCAAATAATTGTACACTTTATATAAACACTAATAAACAAAGCATAAGCATAAGTATCTGACGACCTCTGTGGCTCAGTTGGTTGAGCGTGTTGGTGCTCACGCCGGGGGTCGCGGGTTCAAATCCCGCCGAAAGAACAAAAAGTTTTTCTGTGTTCCTGGGTCATGGATGTGTATTAAATATGTGTATAATATAATAAAAATCTTAAATATGTGTATAGTATAAAAATATTAAATATATTTCCGTTGTCTGGTACCCGTAACACAAGTTCTTCGGATAGTTAGCACGGGGCCAGATTGACGTGGTGTGAAGCGTCCATAGATATTATTATTATTATTTGAATATAATTCCAGAATGTTGGGTATCTATTTTATATGCATGGCAACATTAATTCATCCTCACACGCGCACGTAGAGAAATTTACAAATTAAAGAAAATTGAAGAAATTTTGTAGGTATAGGTAGGTCTTTATTAGCGGCTCAACCATAACTTGTTTAGCGCCACCTATTGACGTTTTTTTAAATATAAGATAACTTATGACGTACTTCAAACCAAAGAAATAGGAGTATAATAGAACTAAAACAAAAAATCGAAGCGTAGACAGCTATTTGTCTCACAAAACATCAAAGGCAAAACCAATAAGAGTGAAAGAGAAAGCCATCTATATGTCTATACGTTTTTTTCGAAGGTTGCTCCAATTTGGAGTCCAAATTGGAGTCCAATTTTAGACGTTGGAATTACGACTTTATTGCTTTAACAATAAGTGACATTTTGAATTAGTAGCAGTAGATGTGGCCTGAAGTTAGCCACTGACAGCTAATGCCATTTGTTTACGTGTGCATTATGATACAAGAAGAAGAATAAGCAAATCATGAATTTATAGTGTGTTATTTGGTAAAAATCTCAGTTTATATTAAAAAGTCTTATTAGAAAACAAAGCTGTGCTCAAGTTAATATGGCCCGTTTTGTGGAGGGCTGTAAATCACACTCTACGAGGAAAGAAAATCGTGAAGAAGTGTTAACTTTTCACCAGTATGTTGAGAATTGTTTCAGGTTATATAAATACAAGCAATTACACTGAAGTTATTATATTCTTGTAGATAAATGTGTTTATTGTCCATTATATGCAGATTTCAACAATATAATATAATAGAAATTTTGTATAAATTTCAGAGGTTGTGTATTTACATAGTGATGTTTTGGATATCGATAAACCTTCGAAAGAGAAAATATGTTAATCTGAAAGAAAAATGTTTTGCCTACTTCATATTTACCAAACACCATACAATTATACAAATTAGTAAGATCTAAAATATAAACTAAGTGATAATATATAATATAAAATAGTGTGGTGTATTTTTTATTAATTATAATTATTAATTAATAATTCCTGTATATTATAATGGAGTTACGGTTGTACATCATCACAAAAACATGTCACAAATTTTCAAATTTAACTTTGCTTTTTGGTTTTGCAGGGAATTAGGTGGCCTTTTGCAAAAATACTTCTTTGTACTTTTTTAATTGACCAGAAAACGGGCAGACTGATCGCCAGATGGAGAGCGATTATCGCCACCTATACATATTCGCAATAGCAGGTGTCACAAGTACGATCCCGGTCTTAAAATCCGCAACTACTCCTTGAGTACCCGGAGGCCGTGGTATTTATCTGGTCCAGGTGGACCGTTCGTGCCAAAGCATGGCTCTCCCACGTAAACGGACTGCTGTGCACTGTTTTCTTCACATATTTAGCTCCATGCTGACAATCTGAGAGCTTTTTGGTGTTGTCGTAACGTGTAAGCTAATAAATGATGTCCAATTGTTAATAAATAATAAATATATCTATTAAAATTTCCTGTTTTCATTTATCTTTCCACGTAGGTACCCCAACTAAAGGGAGAAATGCATAAAAAGTCTATACGTCTACTGTTTATATATTTACCAGCTGTATCCAAGGGAAAAGTATCCTATGTTTTAATCCAGAGCTTAAACTACTGCCATACCAAATTTCATTGAAATCTGGTCAATAATTTTTGCGTGAAGGAGTAACAAACATCCATCCATACATCCTCACGAACTTTCATGTTAATAATAGTAGTAGGATATAGAACTGACAAGTCGATTGGACGATAGCCTGCATAGTGTGTGGGTGTATAGTGTAGTAAGGACGAGAAATAAAAATACGTGTAGCTCGAATTAGAATATGTACCTATTCCAATATATCAAGATAAAATTATTGACAATTATATGTCAAAGTATTAATTCACTTTTTAAACTGTTAACAATACAGAGGTTTTATTAATTGGAGTTTTGTAGATACCAATACACCCCCTCAAAAATTCAATTAAGTAAATAATGCTTTAACAGTATAGGCAAACATTAAAATAAGTACATAACTGATAATATTTCATCTTTTAACACGATGATATTAATTTATATTTTCCATGTTGTTCCTTGAAATTAAGGAACTACAATGTCTTTATATAATTCCTCCGTGGTATTTTCTGAAGATATCTAAAAGTAATTATTCTGTGGAAAATATTACATTAATTTTAGTATATTATCAGCTGTTTAGGATTTTTATCCAATCATTAAATTATCTTACATATTAAAAATTACATAAGTATAAAAATATTTGCTATAAGCAGATATGCACTAATAATACAATTTTGTTTCATGCCTATTTAAAAACCAGCATCGCAAATCTGTTTGCAACATAATGCTGAATGGGATTTGATAGAACTTCATGTAATTAGTTACTTTATATTATTGTAGGTACCTAAATATATCTTAATTATTAATTTCTTTGTTTCCTTCTATACCAATGTGCAACAACTGTTGTCATGGTTCATTCATATAAATAATATTAATTATGCTGCTAAAATATGAGCTTTTAGTTTCTAGCTATTATACATAATAATATAAACATTTATGCTCTTTTATAGCTTCACAAAACTGTGTACATGCCTGGCTTATGTTTCTTAGACAAACATATACACTTTGTTTCCGTGTATTCAATGCCATTGTACACTTAGTAACAAATAATAAAAAATATATATAAATTATTAACATTTTAAAATTTAATATATTTATTATAAAATATAAAGATCCATTTTCCAGAATCGATATTTACATTACTAGAATTATCAACTAAATACCTAGGTACTTATTTGTTTTATTACATATGGTCTACTTTGTAACGAACCAATTTCGTTTTGAGTGTTTGACCATTTTTCTCTATCTAGCCAATTCATTAACGTAATTGAAATTATTATTATTATCAATGATAATAATTATAGTTATTCACAGCTTAGTATTATTTAATTAGACATTTGAATAATCTATATTGAATCAGTAGCTTAAAATCTTAGGAAGTATGTACATTACCTATTGTAATATTCTTCCCTTTCAACTCCGCCGGTTTGACATCCGGTTTGTTGATTTTGGCTTATTGTGTTTCTAATTTATTGCCTATCAACTTCGCCTGTTGACCATCTTTGGTTTGTTGATTTCGGCGGGAATATTTTCAATTACAAATCTTCTGCAGTAAAACTTCTGCAGGAATAATTATTATAATACATATTAAATATTTTTCGGGTTTATACCATGTCACATCGCTTATTAGCTTTTTCTTTTCTTTTATTACTTAAATAAAATAATAAATTAATTGATTTCCATATGCTGTTGCCTCGATTTTTATTTAATTTCATACTTGACGCCATAGTGAATTAGGTAAACGTATGAATTATGCGTTTGGCCACCGCATTTTATCGGGGAACTTCAGCGATTAAACTAATTATGTTATTCCCTTACAAACATCACTGCTCATTTTTTACAGAATTTCATTATTGTAATCGACCATTAAAAATAAAACATTCATGTAGTAGCTGACAAAAAAAAATAAAAATCAGCTTTAGAAACAACAATTATTAAGTAACAGATTATTATTATTTGTAAGTAGTAGTCGGGGCTACCAGACTACACCACAAAGACATCTGCTTGTATTTTGTAATACAACATATTTTGTACATCTCATTTGAAAGCGATATTCCCAACTAGCAAAAACTTACTTTATAATTGCTATGAAAACAATATTTCTTTGCTTTACAGTAGTTCTTTAATTAACAGTCATTATACGTATTATGGGCACAAATTATGTGTTAAATCGTAGTAGACGTTTTGTTGTTACCAATTTATCATATTATGATAAGCAATCTTTCATCTTGCCATGTAAAAATAAAACGGATAATCTTTCTATGGACAAGGAATGTATGGCTTTCAGCGTTTACCGACAATTAAAAAATTATGATCTCAGTAATTCATACTCTGACCGTTATTTTACTTGATATCTTTATATTAAGCATTTCAGTTCTTATTTCATTTTTAGGCGTCTGATAATTTATATTATAATAAGAATTATCTGGTACAATGCTTTTATATAAAAGTAATTTTCTCTTATAGTTGAGACTATAAGATGCCTATTCAGCCATATTGAAGAAATTAGGGTTCAGCCTCCACAATCTATTGCTTAAAACCCCTTTTTTCTTGCATCATTAACAAGTAAACATAATGTTTATAGATGGATTTGTATCAAAATTGGTTTTCACCGTTTAATATCACATGTTTTTAAATCCATTTCTGGCTGAGGAAGTTACATAATGGCACAATTAAACAAATGTATAACAATACTGGTTTTTGTAGTGCACAACCACAGAACCAGCCAAAAAAAAATATTGATTATAAAAGCTATGACATATCTTGCTTTTTGCATTATGTGCATTTTATCAAACATTGCAAAGGTAAAGGGTTATAATAGTTTTTAATTGTCATATAAGGTAATATTTCTGATCTTATGAGACTTCAACTTAGTTTTGAAATGTTTGCTTCAACCATAATAGCCATAATATTATGCTTTTAAATACATTATTAATATAAATTTTAAGACCCATAATACTATTATTAGCAAAAGAATACTTATAGCATGCAATTATAAAGGGAAAATATTAAGCTATTGCTTTTATAAAATATAAACAAGAATTTTAACCCTATAATTAATCATCCTTTATATAGCATTTTTGCTTGTTGGGTTATATTATTTAAAATTCATTATAAATATTGTATTTTCTATTGTGTATTAAAAACAATTAGTATATTCCTGCTTATTGCATTCTACTATACTATATTGTATATACTAAAAATAAATATATACAATATAGTATAGTATATACCTATGTGATACCTCGGTGCACATAATATTATAAAATCCTTTTGTGGCCCTGCGCTCCTCAGTTGGCTGGATGCACTAATAGGACTTTGTACTTTTCCATGTAGATAGTAGATACCGATGATCCAGATTAGGGTAAAAATTGTTTTAGTTATACTTGGGAGCAAATGTATCAACAGAAGATTAACAGACGTCCTTCACATTGACAATATTATTGGTTGCTCCGGGATCTAAAACAGAATTTCTGAATATTAGTGTTAATTTGACTGCGCAACTAACATTGCTAGAACATCACACGATACTCTCCTGATTGTTGTTGTTGACTCGAAACGAGTGATTCTGATGAGCAGTAGAGCTTTAAGCTTCTCGTTGCAAAAATTCAACTCTTGTGTTAATCCTTTCTAACGTGATTCCTTTCGATCCCAATGCTCACAAAGTATCCTTGTAATGGTAACTCCAAATTTTCGGTTGCTTTTCCACGTTATTCTCTCTGCTTGTTATTTTGGATATGGGTAGATACTGTTTTTTAAGCCACAAACTGAAAATGGTGCTGAAAGATCTTGGGCTGAAAAAAAAAATGGTTTCCCGATTTCGGGTCTGAAAATTTTCCTTTTACTGAATTTCGAGATACGTTTTACAGAAACGTAGGGCACATAACCTGTAGTAAGGACGAGAAATAAAAATACGTGTAGCTCGAATTAGAATATGTATTCCAATATATCAAGATAAAATTATTGACAATTATATGTCAAAGTATTAATTCACTTTTTAAACTGTTATCAATACAGAGGTTTTATTAATTGGAGTTTTGTAGATACCAATATATAGTTCAAGAGACTAGCTTCCCCAACATATTTCGGTTTGTTGTAGACAATACTGCATAAATTCGTTTTTGATCGACTGATAATAATTTATAAATCACAAAGGTGCATAGATCATTACGCATAAATCTTCCACTTTAATCATTCTATCTATTGGCTGCAAACTGCATTTTAAATTCATTTAATAGTTTAAAAGATCTAAGCAAACATAAAGCGGAATAAAAGACTTCATTTTATGCTATGAAAAGATTAACATTTTCATCCACATTTTGATTTTTATCGACACAAAATGCCGACTAGGTGTAGTGTACATTTAGACCTCTTTTATATCATAAGATGTCTCTTATATTGATCTCATGTTGTTGTCATAGCTTGACATGTATTACTAATTTAAGTAGCATTTTATTTGGAATAAAACCAAATATTCCTTGGTTTTGTCTTTTTATTACATACCTAGCGTTCCACTAGCACGGTCAGAACGAATATTTCGTTATTTTCATTCACATTCTGTTTCTTTAGCGCCACTATGATCGTTCGTAACTGTTTTCACCCCTGTTCCACACGCAACTGTCATCTGTCAAAAACTGTTAAAAACGCTAAGAATGATCACAACATTTCGCTAATTTTTACCCAGCTCCCTACTTGGGTTAAAATTAGCACTTTTTGACGTTTTCAACATCAGCTGTGATTAGCTGTCAGTTGTTCCACTAGTCACAAAAATTGCTAAAAACGACATTTTCGAAATTTTCAATAATAACGTTATTTCGCTAAAGAAACACCATTTTGTGGTAGAAATTATCGTAGCGTTTTGGGCAAAATAAGTGCCGTGTGGAACACGCTAATAACAATTTATTCCAAATAACAATAAATACCATTACAAACCTCGATGTCTACTACTGCGCAATTACTAAAGCCAGAAAAATTCGACGTCGAACCTGGGTCACCGGCAGCCGAATTAAAGTACGAATACTGAAAAAAACAATCTCAAATTATCTCAGTGAAGGGATAGGAAAAGAAACGATTTCAGAAGAAAATAAACTAAGGTTATTACAATGTGTATACGCATATCCGTGAAGCAAAAGATTACCTATGTCTCGACCATTCAATATTACCTAGATAAAATTTATCTCAAAGAAAAGAATAAGGTTCACGCCAGATACATACTTCTAAAATCTACACAAAAATCGGATGAGACCATTGCAGATTTCTTACGTACACTACACTAGGGACTTCACTGGCGGACGGGAATATATTTACATATGAAGTTGCTGATAAATACGAGTATGGCAACTTGTAACCAACTTCAGACAGCTGATCTGTCTGAAGTTGGTTACATATGTTCAAAACCTGTAACCGTCTACAAAAAACGAAACTAACGAACAACTAGATATCTCTTTCTTTCTCATTGGCATGTGTCATATAGGGGGATAAGGAACGATGTATAATTTTCCTCTTGCTAATAGCCTTTACTCTTGGTACTCTATGCTTCAAACATAGTCCTAGAGATGGCGTTTTTATTTTTAAATAAATGGCTAATTTTGTAATTTGATACACTCAACGTCATCTAACGGTCAACAAGAAAATTAAAAAATGTCGTACGTTTTAATGTATGGGATCTGTAGGTCTATGTATATTTCGTCCATGATTATACTATGATTTTTTTAAACTGTGATAGGTGATTTCAGATTTGTCTCTTGTTTTCTTATTAGTCACTAGATGTCGCTCGCGACTTCGTGCGCGCCAAAGGGAATCGCGCGGGAATCGTTCATTTTGCCGCGATAAAATCATTGGCGTAGCTAGGAATTTTGTCTAGGGGGGGCAGCCGTCCATGGCGTGTTTTTAAGTTCGTAATTCATTAACACTGTCTATGGTCTAGGAGTTTTGCCGGGAAAGTCAATCAGCAATGTTGTGTTTCTGTATTATTTTTCTAAATTCGTGTTAATTCGGTTTTTAATGTGTTATAGTGGTGGAATATTAACCATTAATTATTCGTTGAGGTGCATTAGTGTGGAAAAGTGATACATTCTACAAAATGCGTGCTAAATTGGGTTTCCCTCCAAAACTCCCTAGGAAGTTTCAGTAAAGCGTCTACCACTTTACTGAATCGACTGACTTGACTAATTGACTACCCTGACTACTTATTTCGACTTTGACTAGACTTTGGACTTGACGATTTAGAAATAAGACAAAGAAATACCTCAAACTACAGACGAGGCAGTATGGTCTAAGACCTTAGCCTGTTCCATTTCGGGACGAATTAAACAAAAAAAAAAATCTCTATGATCTAGGACAGGGCACGTCGCAACTTCCTATCGTAAATATTGGCGTTCGAAATCCAAAACTATACCTGACTATCGTCTGTGCAAACCATGTACCTTGCTCGCTCTTTTATCGTGTATACTCTTTCACACATCGCCTGTGATTGGTTAAACAGAAATAGAGGATTAATTTTAAATTTCAAACTACGAAATTCTATTCTATTAATAATTTGAAAAATTATTTTCAACTTTTACAAAATTTCTTAACTCATGTTTTGTTATTTGCAAAAAACTGTAATTTTTAGTGAAGTGACCTCGAAATCATATTTATTATGATGAAACAGTGATTTATATAAAATAGGTTCATGTATATAACCACTATATAAACATGCTTTAAGTCAAAGAATGTCGGTGAGTACCTATTTAAGGTATTTGTATAAAATTTTACCATATTTTAACTTCTCGTTTTATTGAAAAGAGACATTTAAAGATTATATTTGTTTGACGACCTCTGTGGCTCAGCAGTTCAGCGCTTTGGTGCTCGTGCAGGTTCGAATCCTGCCGAAGGAACAAAAAGTTTTTCTGTGTTGCTGGGTCATGGGTGTGTACCTACCTATATATGTATGTGTATAATATAACAAGAATCTTAAATATACTTAAGTATAGTATTAACATGGTATTAAATATTAATTAATATACTTCCTGTTTTCTGGTACCTACCTGTACAACAAGTTCTTCGGATACTTAGCACGGCGCCAGATTGACGTGGTGTGAAGCGTCCATACATATTATTATTATTATTTGTTTCAATAAATGAATTTTATTCTATAGTGATTTTAATATGCATGCTAAGATTTAAGATTGTAAAGTTTATCTATTAATAATATAAGATTCGAATGTTTATTAAGGCACGCAATATTGTTTAAAACAAAGTCATATTGCTTTACTAAACTTTAAATAGGTACATACCTATTATGTAGGTACCTACTTTATTTTTAATACTATTGTACAGTTTTACCGCATACTTATTAATCTAATTTTAACATTTAGTTTAACCTTGGTAGTATTGCGAATAAGAAGGAATAAGTAAAATGTAATATAAATTCATAATTTGCAGGTATTGGATTATAATTTCAAGGGTACGCAATAATAAATAAGACAACATGAAAATATTTGAAGATTCTCATTCGTATAAAATGTACCTATCTATTTTGCACCAAAGGATAACCGCTGAAGTTAATCAGGCTATGTCGTATAATTATGTGGTAGGGTAAATACGCCAAACGTCGGCCCCCCTCCAATCCTCGGCCGTCTACACATTTTCAGCTTGCATTCATTCAAAAGGTAATTAAGTGGTAATTTTGCCACTGAAATTGCAAGCTTAGTTCATACTCTTTAAGTGCAAACCGTTACTATCCGATTACGTCACTCGCTTTTCGCACACTGAGCGTCAGTAGCGATAGCGACGTTGAAGCATTGAAGTTCGTAGTTAAAGCAGCTTACTTGCTGTGAAAACCCACGATTCGGGGATTGATATTACAACGGTAAGACATTTCTTTTTTTGGTTTTTAGCTTTGCTATCACTAAAAAGGTATTTTTACTATATTTTGAGATAGTTTTTTCAACGTTTTGCGTATTGGTTTTAGGGAAAAATAGGGGGCCGTCATTAGAATACCAGTTTCGACTGAATATCGGAATCTCGGCCGGGGCCGACTTAAGGTAAATGTGGTATGTTTTATAAAGTCCAATACTACGAATTCCATTGTCTTAATAGTAAAATTTGTAACGCTTTTATGTTAATAAATATATTTTACGTTCAATCGCTAAATACCGGCCGGGGTGGTATTAGCTGAATCTCGAGAAATAAGCCATACGAAACAGGGGCCGACTTTGGAAATATTAAAGATCGTAATGTCGGCCAGCCTAAGAATCGAATGCTACTGTACAGGCTGATCATTTTTGTATTTTTCATTGTTTGTGTAGGTACTGGGTAGTCATTTTTTAATTTATTTATCAAACTTGCTGTCTCAAAATTAAATTATGTATTACTATAATTTAATAATATTATAAGATACCCACGCTATGCCCGGCCGACATTTGGGAAAAACGTGACCGACCATTGGGCCGTGAACGGCCGACTTTAAGATTTTTTCGTTTTCGACGCATTTAAACCTTAATACTTTTTCTGTTTAGTAGAAAAGTCAACCATACGCCTATAAATATAAAATAGATTTATCAACCTGTCTAAAACCGTATAACAAGCTATGCTATCGTTGCAAACTGATGGATCCGGAGCGATCCAAAGTTAGAAAATCCGTAAGGGGCCGACATTTAGCGTATTTACCCTAATCTGAAAATTTTTGGTAACCAACTTTCAGCCCTCGTATCCACGAGAGTTTTTTTGTGGTCGCGAGTCGTGACTTCGTGAGTCGTGACGCGACAGGAAAAACTGCACTGTAAATAGAACTCTGCACTTAATCTACAATAGAGCTGAAAATCGAAGTGTCAAGTGTACACGATTTTCAGCTGTGTCGTATTAGCGCAAAGTTCTATTTATAGTGTAGTTTTATCAGTCGCGATCACATAAAAACGCTCGTGGGAATGTAGCCTTACTTTTGTATTTCTATAATGCAATAAAAACGATCGGATTATTGTTGTTTATTGTTTTATTTACCTTTTTAACCTAATAATTGGGTCCTAAAAATAAAATTGAAAACAATAACCTACGTATAGTTTTTTTTATTTTTTTTATTGTAGGCTTGAATCTTTTGCACTTTAGAAGATATAAATACGTAAAAAAGCTACGGTATAATTTTGAATTTCGAAATTATTATTTTTTATTCGGAGTGCCACCTCTTAATACGTAGTATAGCTTTACATTCTCTTTGGTCTAGGAGTTTTGCCGGGAAAGTCAATCAGCAATGTTGTGTTTCTGTATTATTTTTCTAAATTCGTGTTAATTCGGTTTTTAATGTGTTATAGTGGTGGAATAATAACCATTAATTATTCGTTGAGGCGCATTAGTGTGGAAAAGTGATACATTCTACAAAATGCGTGCTAAATTGGGTTTCCCGCCAAAACTCCCTATGAAGTTTCAGTAAAGCGTCTACCACTTTACTGAATCAACTGACTTGACTAATTGACTACCCTGACTACTTATTTGGACTTTGACTAGACTTTGGACTTGACGATTTAGAAATAAGACAAAGAAATACCTCAAACGACAGACGAGGCAGTATGGTCTAAGACCTTAGCCTGTTCCATTTCGGGACGAATTAAACAAAAAAAAAATGTCTATGGTCTAGGGTGAGCAAAGAAGTTTAATAATATAAGACTTGGCTTAAAGGTCTTGTTACCAGGCCATTAAATCTTCAAAAAAAAAAAAAAAAAGCAAAGAAGTTTCTAGGGTGGGCATTGTCCACCCTTGCCCCCCCCTAGCTACGCCTATGGATAAAATGTAAGCTTATGTAAGTCCTTCCCCCTAATCTAATCTCTATCTGTGCCAAATTTCATAAAAATCGGTTTGGTAGAAACTTTACTTCTTTATTATACATTAATTAATACCTAATAGGAAAGATAAAGATGCATTTCCAAAAAAGTCTTGAGTGAGGTAAAAGTAGAAATGCACAGAGTTATAGTGCGATTCAAATGAGAATAGGATCGAGTCGGCGCCATATTGTTTCGATTTTAGACTGTTATGATAGTTAAATTTATGTTTAGATAATTGATTACTATTTAACGTTTCTATTTAATTTCGATGCAAGACTGTTAATATTTATATACATATAAGTTTTTCTGAAAATCGCAATTTTCAAGTGATATTTGACAGAAAAAGGTCATGGACGTTCCTATTCTCATTTGAAACGCGTTATATCACCTACTTGAGTAAGTAAGCATCGACATTATTAAGTAGTACCTACCTAAGAAGAAAAATGTAGAGACTTGGTAGAGACATTAATGAAATGCGTCCATACAAAATTTTATTTTCTAATATCACGCTTTGAATAGCACATAAAGCAGTGCGATAATTATTTATTAATATTATTATCACTAAACAGATATTACCTACTATAAATAAAATCAAGCCGATACGAAAAGTAGCGTTATTCGAATGCTGGCTCAGACCAAATAAAAAAGGGAAGACAGCGAGCGTTTTGTCAAACAAAAACTGAGGTAGGTTTTTATGTAGGTGTGTAAAAATCACACCACGACAACTGTCCTTACAAGGTAAGGTGTAGTTAATTACATTTATTTACATTGTAATTACAAGGCGAGGCGTAGTTGGACTGACCTCACTGTGTGGTTCTCAGTATATAGATATTCTGTCTTCACTTTTCTATTTGGTATGAGAATGCTGGACGATAATTTAAATGTAGCAACACAACTGCTTTTAACTTACAACCATAATTGACTTAAAAGGTTTATCAATAAGTATTTAAATGAATGAAAAAACCTAAATTATCCAAGGCATCAATTAAATTTGAACCATAATCACGCGAGCGGTCCCTATAATTTCGGTTGACATGTTGTAAAAACCTGTTTCCTTTCGACATACTATCAAAGTTCGAAGCACGATGCACGCTCACGACTTTCCGAACAACCGGACATGACATTCCACGTTTCGTTGTAGATTAGAACGAGACGGATAGCGAGCCCCTGCCGAAAAAACGAGACAAACGACCGCGGAACAGTCCACGTGGACTGCTTAATATCAACACAGGAGCGGGGACCAATAGAAAACGGTACCACTAATGTATTTCTCACCTCCGCACTCACACCCATGTCGCGGGATACTTTTACATCGGATACGCAGTTCTCAACTCTGGCCCTCGGACATAGAGTCTCAAATGCGAGACGAAGAAAAGCGCGGTTGTTTTCGAAATGACTTACAATGACCTGTCAGAGACATTTTCGCTCGTATGACATATGAATAAGGCAGATTGTTCCTCGGAAAGTGTTCTGCGGCTCCTTAATTTAAAACGATTCCAAAGAACATGGGCGCAAGTTGGTGAAGGTTGGAGGAGGCCGCGGTGCAAACTGCATGGTGTCGACTGTCGTCACAACTGTGCCCCCTCTCCCCCCGGCAGTTCCCCCTTCAGCCTTCCGTTTGCACTAACTTTACTGCCTTACTTTATATTTGTATGCTCAGTGCTCAATGCTGTACCGACTTCGCTTTTAAAAAATCACATTCATTTATAACAGAAACTCCTCTGAGATATTTTATGAAAACTGATGCAACTTTATATTTTTCACAGTCGTATTACGTCATTTGAATTGATATTCTTATCATTTTCCACCTTGGATGCCTTGGATGGGGCCTGCAGAAGCCTAAAAATACTAAGTAAGTACAGGTAACTACAGCTAGGTACATTACATTAGGTACCTAGTTAGTAATAATAATACTTCATACAAGTACCAGCTACCTATTTAGAAATGTCGCACCTTTAATAATTATAATTTATTTATTAAATTATATAATTATGTGTGTTAAATAATTAACACTGTCTGTTTAATTCGTATTTCATTATTAATTGTGTTGGTATCTGTTAAGTATTTTTTAAAATCTGTTTTTAGGTCGATTCTGCTAATTAAATCTTAGAATTATAATACAGTTTCGATGCAGTTTGAATAATAACAGCAGCAAAATGGTATTCTCATTAACGTTAAACCAACGTCTAACGCGTTTTGATTGGTCCAAACCAGTTATTACATATATCAAGAAGATTCATTTTTAATTTATATCGGGGTTGGTAAAGTATGTTAAATATGCAAAACACTACCTAGAAGCGCCTAGCTAGAATTAATGAAATTAAAATTTAAAATAAAAAGGTCACAAACAACGAAACGCATATCAAATTAAATTTTCTAGACATAAATTATATTCAAATCATTAGAAATATTAGATACAATTATTATAGCACCATATAAGTCTTCTCTAAACAATAAAATATAATTAAGTAAGTACGTAAACGGAATAATAGCGTAACTAATAACGCAGGGACCTTTAAAAGTCTGCTTTCTAAAAAGTTTTTTTGTGATTATAGATATATTTGATTCAATGAAAAGGATCGTTTGAAGAACCGGAAATATAAGGGTGCGTGTAGGGCTGTGTGTACGGAGATTTGTAACAAACATAAAAATTAATAAGTACACACATCCGTCTAAGCTGCGACTAACTACGAAACTGAAATTCTAATGAACCCAATTATAGTACTTTTATGTTCATTTTAAATATCTATAAACTTTCTCAAGAAAAAGTAAAAACCTTCAAAGACTTGTAAGTAAAACAATCCTTCAATCATCAATGAACTTACCTACACAAAGTTTTACAACCCCTAATGACAAGTTTAACTATTGTCTATTTCTAACATATTAAAAAACGGTAAAAAATTGCAAAAAAAAGTTTTTGACAACCCTAATCACCCTCTTGGTTACGGGAGACTAGGGTTGGTAGGGGCGAGTTATCGGCAGGTAGTTGTTTGCTCGAGTGTCGAGAAGCATTACTGTACAAAAACACCTCAATTATTGATCATTGTTCAACAGAAAACTTTTTAATAACATTTCTCAAGTAAGTATATTTATATAGAATATAGATACTATAATATCATATTATTAACATTTAACACTATAAAATTACCAATGAGTGGTAGATTTAAATAAAGATACAATTTATAATTTTAATAGAAATGAGACATACAAATTATGGTATATAAAATTTTCAGTTTCAAGATATGTATAGGTGTGGTAATTATTGTATGTGAGTAAGGAATTATAAGTACCTACTTAAATAGTAATATTACCATAGAAAATAGATCTTCGAAAACGCGATACTAAGTAGAGCAGACTCTACATAAAAATGCAAACAACATAGTCACATAAAATTGTTTATTTATTTATTTCCAAACTTAATTCTATCTTTACAGGAGCTTAACCTAACCTTTATCAATTAATGTATTTCGAAAATAGTGGGTATGCTCATGCTTAATGTAGTTAACTAAGTGGTAGAAAACAAGAATCCAAATTCCATTATCTAAATTCTAAATACACTTCATTTTTTTCTTAGCGACGAGGACGGGAACCTTAACAAAATTTCCGTTAGAATTAATAAAAACGTTAATATTTCGAGTCGACAGTAATGATTTGACAGTAAGTTTAAATGAGAAAAATCTGCGAAAGTTCCCTAAGGGTTGGTTAGGGATTTGGGGTCGATACAGAGGGGTGCATCATATAATAGAGCCGGTATCATAGTCACTCTAATTGCTGAGATACGGATTACAATTAACTACAGGGTGTTCCATAACAGGGACGTTAAAATGTCGTACCTAATAACAGTCTACATGATGCTACTGTTTTAACACAATATAAGGTTCGGTAAAATCAATTACGGATATTTTGGGAATTTGATCTACTGCTTATGTATAGACGTTTAGGCAGAAAAATAATTGTCATACTTGAAAATTTTTTTTTCACTTTCTATGGGCGAGTTTGCGTTTTGCGGAGAGTCACCCATACATTAGGTGATTTTTTACTTTGAGTAAGACAATTATTTTTTTGCCTAAACGTCTTTATATAAGCAGCATGTGCCCGAAGTATCCGTAATTGATTTTCAGAGACCTTATATAAAGACGCCTGATTTGTTTTACTATTGCACCTTGTTGGTTATTCTCTTTCTACTAGGTGTCATAGATTCATGCCTTCTGCGTAATGCCTATGTATAGGTGGTAATAATAATGATTATAAATCATTTATTTCAAGTAACACAGACATGGGTCTGTGGTTATTACAAGGATATTATACAAAAAGTTCTATTTTAAACAGTGTCACTTTTAGGGTATCATACCCAAAGGGTAACCGTATTACTGAGACTCCGCTGTCCGTCCGTCTGTCACCAGGCTGTATCTCATAAACCGTGATATCTAGACAGTTGAAATTTTTACAGATTATGGATTCCTGCTGCCGCTATCACAACAATTAATAAAAACTGAATGAAATTATTAAATACTAGCTTTTGCCCGCGACTTCGTCCGCGTGAAACATTTACTTTGGGATATCGCTAAAATTTACCCGCGACTTCATTTACTTAGAAGGAGAAACGCTTCCACCTTACGACTGCCCGCCCGCGCCGTGCGCCGTACATAATTGCGCGCTGGACTATTTTATTACTGCGATATCTTCTAAAATACTCATTGAAATCAAATGATGTAAACTGCAAATTTCTTCTAGATTAAATGCTTGTAATGAATAACGTATTTACTTGGATAAGGATTAATATCATCTTTATGAAAACACCCTCACAAATAATGCTTAATTTTAGAACAAATTTGGTTAGCATAAAAAGGTTATTGTGAGCCAACCTTAAAAGATAGACATATACCGTCGCGGACTTTTTTTTAGAACTTTTAAAGGGGAACAATTCTGTCATACATCATTTAAGCGAAACTTTAACCGTTTCCGCAGCGTACGCAGCGAAAGCTCTCAAAAGGGGGAAAAAAAACCCCGATTTTGAAACATTCTTGATTGGTGCTCCGCTCGTATTGAACTTATCATGATGCTATATAGCCTAAAGCCTTCCTCGATAAATGGACTATCTAACACAAAAAGAATTTTTCAATTCGAACCAGTAGTTCCTGAGATTGGCGCGTTCAAACAAACAAACAAACAAACAAACAAACAAACTCTTCAGCTTTATAATATTAGTATAGATTTAAGTAGGGCTCCCATACAACAGACGTTTTTCGTACGGATCCCTTCGTGCTCGAGTCCTACTCGCACTTGGCCGGTTTTTTACTTCTAACGAACATAGCGCAATCCTCCAATCACATCCACCTCCATCAAAACCACCAATCACCATATTCCTCCGCTCCCTTTCGATATCGGCATCGTCTTTCAGGGTGGGTGTCACAATATTAATATGTATATCCAAAGTACAACTACACAATAGATAGTATCTACATACGCTATAATATGTGGAATCCAACTACCAATTAGATACTAACGCATGGACTCTTCTCATCGTAAGATATGTTAGTCTTACGATAAGTAGAAATTTTAGGGTCTGTTTTAACAATATTTTAACAAGTGTCGAATAGTTTATCCGAAAGGTTTGTCGCTGGCCGCTGCTTACTTTAGGGGCCGTTCATTAATCACGTGATGTTTTTAACAACTTTTTAGACCTCTCCCCTCCCCCTGGTGATACGTGGTGAGGTTTTATACTACCCCCCCTCCCCCACCTAAGATCACGTGTATTTTTTTTTACATAGTAAGTAGGTCATGTTTGAAGAAAAACTTTAACTTAAAAAAGAATTTAATCGAATAATTTAAGCAATTAAAAACTATACGAGTCATTTGTCTTGTAAGTATTACGAATCTAGAACCGATAATAATTTCGGTATGCATTGACTAGATTCGAAAATTAATACACGTGATATCACCTTATACCCCCTCCTCCCCTTGGTGATACTTGGTGATTTTTTTTTTTCGGACCCTCCCTCCCCCTTTAGGCATCACGTGATTAATGGACGACCCCTTATATCGAGCGACAAAGACAAAACATGCAAATTAGCTAGCTGATAATTATCAGTAGATTGTGAAAACTTGAAAAGTCATTTAAAAGTAGGTAGGTATACACTTACCTACATGAAATTTACACCACAATTATTGTTATAAAATACGATATCCACGAAGTAATTTTATTTTACCATGATAACGATTATACAATATTCGTATGTAAATTTTTGAAATATTAACCATAATTGCGAAATAATCCTTCGAATGCTGATTGTAAAGTGGTGTCATTAAGAACATGAATAATAATGCAATAATTACTTTACGCTTTTTATATTGTGGTCAAATTACTAAAAATAAATTGTTAAAAACTCGGTTCTTTATTTGATGTTTTTGTTGATTTTATGTTGGTAATACGTTCCTAACATTTATGAACGATAGGCGCTATTAACGTACATATCATTAGAATAATTGCAATTCAAATTACTTTCATTATAAACCTAAACGAATACAAAAAAGCTCTTATTAGTCACTTAAATAAGACCGAACTACCGCATGAGATGTTTACATCAAATAACATGTATGACAATAAATGTATGGTCATACATACACTGGAGATAACGCTATCAATACCCATCCGTCACACGCCTGGGGGCCGCCGGGGGCCACGTGGTTGGCGGGGGGCCGCGTTATTCAACACAAACAAAAAGGGAATAAATGCTGGAATAAAATACTTTTAATTTCCCCGGGCGCCGCTAATCGCGCAGCGTGGAGGGCCAAATCGCCCTTTTTATTTTACTATGCGAACGCAAATCCGCCGGGAAAACGACCGGCAGGGCTGCCGATTGGTTTATCTTGTGTGTACGGTCAGCAAAATATTATGTTATTGGAAAATTATATTGACTGAATGCTCATTAAACGATCCTGCCAACGCATTTAGTGTGCGACACTTAATGAATTGCGTTGGCAGGATAATTATAATTATTAGTACTACGAAGACATTTTATAAGCAATAATTTTTCTAGGGAGATGGAATATATTATGACCAGCATAAGTGAAACGGCTGGCAAAACCTTCATTTAAAATCATAATAGATATAAATGAATATGGTAATTTCTAAACTTTATGCGTCTCAAGCTCAAGAGATCGACAGGATTTTTTTATTAGACTTACTTTCCAAGAAAGCTTTTTGAGAACTGCTCACATTTGACAGCCCTACGTTTAGGAGGGTCATGCAGGGCGCGGGGCGCGAGGGGGTCACGCGCTCGGAATTAGCGCCCCCCGCACTTGACCCAGGCCGAGGTGTCGCGCACGGTGCCCGCAAAAACGGAGGGTACCCCGCATCCCGCACCCCGCCGGCCGGGATTGTGTTTTTAACTTATTACAATTGGTTTGATAATGCTCGCTGAGCATTTAATAAACATACTAGCTGTCCCGAGTCCCGACTCCCGACACACGTTCTATCTTAAGTATGAACGGAAACAAAAAAATGAATACACCAACAATCCAACATCAACACCTACAACTACAACCTAATATCGACACCTAGAAGGCTAGAACCCACATTTACGACTACACTTACACGGTACACCTAAACCTTCATTTACCAACCACTGGGGCCGGCTATTTTTTTTTTATAAACAGATAAACTGAACGCACCAATGAATTAATTTAATAGTCAAGTCGTAACTATTTAGTAATCTGTGGGCAAGTGACAATAACAACAACACCTACAACTACAACCTAATACCGACACCTAGAAGTTAGAACCTACATCTACACTTACACCTAAACCTTCATTTACCAACCACTGGGGCCGGCAATTATTTTTAATAAACAGATAAACTGAACGCACCAATGAATATTTGATAGTCAAGTCGTAACTATTTAGTAATCTGTTCAACAGTCGTTTTTAGTAATTTTCCCGCAATTTGTCTAATATTTCTCAATTTGAATCTTCTCTGAAATTCCAAAATAATTTGAAGATCAAAAAGAGCCAAATCGATACAGCCGTTCTCGAGCTTTAGCGAGACATTTTAATTGCAATCCATTATTATACATATATAAGAAGAGAAGAAGACTACCTTGGTAATTGGTATTAACCTTTTTTGGTGGTTGCAAACTTATTAAAAGCTGTTATTAAAGTACCTAGTACTTCCAGTTTTTTACTCAGGACATCGTCCTTAGAGGATACGCTATACAATCTACATAAAACCTCACTTCTACTCTACATAAAAACTATTGTCTAAATTTGTATATTATGTCTTCGACCAACATAAAATAACTAGCTTTTGCCCGCGACTTCGTCCGCGTGGAAATCGGTTTCCATACAAAATTTTAACCCCCTTTTAACCTCCCTTAGGAGGTGAATTCTCAAAAATCCTTTCTTAGCGGATGCCTACGTCATTACAACTATCTGCATGCCAGCAAAATCCGTTCAGTAGTTTCGGCTTTGTGTTGATAGATGAGTCAGTCAGGTTTGCCTTTGTCTGTAGTTTATTATTAATAAATAAATAAAACTAACGACACCTACTTCTTCTAATATATACTAATGTACACGTAACACGAAAAAAATATTTAATGTAATTATGGAGGTTTAAGCGTAATAACAAAACGTTTTAATATTAATTTTGTCACAGCGTAAACACAATTAACAGATGTTAAAAGGTATCAAAATAATTAGCTTAGGTGTCAAAACAATGAACAACATAAATTACGTTTAAAATTTGATAAAGTTCTGGCAATTTGACGAGAACGGGAGTAACAGTCAGTGAGTTTTATTGGTAAAGTAAATCACAAGCAGAAGGTTCGGTCGACAGTGGAGGTAGTAACTTGAGACTTTGTTCGCTTATGACTCCAGCATAAAATGCACATGAGGATGGTTTATTTTGCAAGTGCTGTTTAAAGTTTCAGTACCTATACAAATATTTTAGTTTGTATTTACTTCATTTATTGTAAAACTAGCTTTTGCCCGCGTATTCGTCCGCGTAGAGTTCGGTTTCCATACAAAATTTTAACCCCTTTTTCACCCGCTTAGGGGGCGAATTTTCAAAAATCCTTTCTGAGCGGATGCCTACGTCATTACAGCTATATGTATGCCAAATTTCAGCAAAATCCGTTCAGTAGTTTCAGCTGTGCGTTTATAGATTAGTCAGTCAGGTTTGCCTTTTATATATAAATGTTGTATCCGGTATCGGATATATTGTATTGAGTTATGGTTCAAAAATAAATAAAGTAGGTATATTATCATAGTTTACCGCATTGTTTTGTATTATGAATTTGAAGTGTTTTAACTCCTCTTATTTAGAAACAGCAGATAAATCTAGTTTAATCTTGGGCAACGTTTTTGTTGCAAAAATCGCCTAGTCATTCCATTGTAAAAATTGAAACAGATTCCTTCGTAATTAAATAGATACCTTAGAATTTAGATATATAAGGTTTGGTGAAATCAATTACAGATATTTTGGGTATATGATCTACTGCTCACTAAGACTGCTCATTATAAAGACGTTTAGGCAAAAAAATATTGTCATACTCAAAGTAAAAAAAAAACATCTCATATATGGGCGACTCTCCGCTCAACGCAAACTATAGCCCATAATTTAAAGAAGATTTTTTTTGAGTAGGTATGACAATTTTTTTTCTACCTAAACGTCTGTACATAAGCAATAGATCATATTATGCCCAAAATATCCGTAATTGATTTTACCGAACCTTATAGAGATGTCATAATGACTTCTTTAGACTTGTATTCTTATTTAGGTCAAACAAAATACCCAGTTTTTACTGTTTCGGTCTAAGCCTGGTCGTTTTCGTACAAAACATAAGAATTGTATGAATGTTTTCGTAGTATCTATTCCGTTGTCAGAGGAATCCATATTTATGACGCAATCAGCGTCCCTTGTCCCGGTTTTAATTCGATCCTGGAAATGTTGAGCGCACCTGTGCTTCCCCGAAGTATTTGGCGCATTCCTTTACTACTAACGCGGAATCCGTTATCCGATACACAAAAAAGTTAACCATTGGTCAATAACATTTGGGTTGCTTTCTAAACACAAGCTTTTTATATTTTAAGATGTGATGAGAATCTAAAATCTATTTTAGAACAACTACCTACCTACATAAAACAGAGGAACTGCGGAGATATTTCTGTAAGGGTGAGGCCAAACGAGCGAGCGTACTTTCGGTCGCATTAGTTATTTTCATACTAAAGTGGCACTCACTCATTTTGAGTCGCCATGTGAATCAAATGAGACTTTTCTATGAAACCGAATTGCAGCAAAATTTCTGCCGAAAATACGTTCGTTTGGCCTCACCCACAAGCGCGAATTTCCGCTCCGCCACGGGCATAAGCTAGTAGATAAAAGTAGCCTATATTTTAATCCAGAGACCAGAGCCTAGACTACTACCATACAAAAATTCATCGAAATCCGTTCAGTAGTTTTTGCGTGAAAGAGTAACAAACATCCATCCATCCATCCTTCATCACAAACTTTCATATTTATAACCTTAGCAGGATTAAGATTATACGCGACTTCTTGGTCGAACACACATAATGGTTATTGTTTTAAATGTATTTGAACAGCGGACCGTTTACGTTAGTGTTTGCTATTCGAGTGTTAATATTTGTTTTGCGAAGAACTTTTACATGTACAAATCGTGTGTTGACTGTTGTTAAGTCTTTTTTATTACCGACAAAATTTTTAAACGCACGTTGGACATTATACCATTAATGATTTTCAAACACTATAATATTTTTTATTTTTACAACCTACATAGTTTGATATTCGTAATACCCTGGGTAGCCGAGCTTTGTTCGGAGCCGTAGTAGATGAAAAAAAAAATTATGAGTGTGGTTCGGCTAAGCTAGGAGTTGGGACCTAGGACTCAATTGTTCGGAATCCGGAATGCCAGAGTAAATTCAAAGTATTGATAAAATAGAACTCTACAATACAATACAATAGCTTTGAAAATCGAAGTCAATATGTAGTAGTATGTAGTAGGTATGTAAAGCTGTATGTAGTAGGTATCTAGAAAGCAAAATCTCTGGTTGGTAAATTTTACCTAATCCTAACTTTATATTAGAGAGTCCCCAGACATATTGACCAGCCATTCCTCTGGACTAGGCTGACTATGTTGTGAGAGTGCCGTATGTGCTTGGGCAACCATACGACATTTAAAAACCAACTGTCCCAGGCATTACAGTATTTCAGAGTGGTTACTTCGCTCGGAGAATACTGTATAAATGATCTATTAACAGATGAAAAGGCCTAAGTATTAGAGAGTATTCAATAAGGTAGTTTAGTTTTCATTCCACGATTATCTTACAAAATAGTGTCAGTATAAAAATGATACAATCTAAATATTATTGGGCAATAGTGGGCATTATACCTAACGAGTTTTAAATGACCAGACATGCGTCATACAAACGTTCAGTCGCTGCCAAACCCAGTGCACCATATCGATCTTATTCCTATGGCAATAAGGTTCAAAAGTACCTACCTAGTAACTGTACATGTAGAGATAGTAAATTGAACAATCGAGAAGAGGGCGAGACAATAAGGCGCTGGCAATTGACAGTTGACACACTTGGACGCCACTACAATGTTATACCCAGTTACTACCGCGTAACGTCTCGACAATGTTACACGCAACAATAACTTCTTCAATGTAATAATATGACACTTAGTATAAAAGTACCTACTCTGTCCATAATATGGCTGTAAAATTTGAAGCAGACAATTTGCTTTACGCTTGGCATACCCGCAGATTAAGGACTATAGCATCATTGTTCTGAGGGCATATCTAATTCACAAACGGACAAACTCACGTTATAATAATAATAATAATAAATACATTTATTTCAGGCTGCATAGGCCCATATTATAAATACCTTAAAGACTAACATACATATAACTATAATATATACCTAAACTAACACTAACACTAAACACGTATTGTCTGCGACGTGGGGCGCAAATTGTTCGGGAGTCGTCCTCTAAATCTTCTGTAGACGACTCCAATCGGCCAGAACTCCTCCTTCTCGAAGGTCGGTAAATGATGGGTTGGAACTCTCACCACAAAGGAATTAAAATTCACTTTATGATGAGATTCCAACCGCTCGACCCTCAAGGCGAAGTTAGTTCTGCTTCTTATGTAGTCCACGACCTGCTCGACCGTCGTAGACCAATGAAGACGGGACACGTACAGCGGTGTCGCGGGAGTCTCACACCGCAACAGCTGCTCGGGTCCTCCGGGTGCGGTGCCGCGATGGTTGCGGACGACGGGTTTCTTCTTCTTCCTCTCGACCTTGATGAACCCTTCATCATCGCACGTTCGGTCCTTTTTTGAAAGAGGACGTTCTGCAGGGGCCTCCTTCTTCCCTTTGTTTTTCGAACGCGGGGGAGGTGGCGGGAGGACGCAAGCGGCGACATTTGCGTAACTCGGCACCGGCTCCTGCGCGGGCGGGGAGCGGGCAGCGGGGGCGGTGACGATGTTCGTTGACCCGTCGGATAATGCTGACGGGCTAAACGTGACCGCCTGCGCGCCTCGACGACGAGTGACGTTTGCTGCATCAGGTGACCTACATATTGAATTAACACTTTTTAGCTGTGATAATTCACTACGTAGATCACTTATGGTAAACTCTGATGCCTGCAATCTACCTCGAACTCCGGCCAGTTCTTCCTTCAGGAATTTGATGTCCTTCAGTAGACTGACGACGTCGACGTGGTCCAGTGTCACTGGCGGCAGCTTATGCAGTTCTTTCGCTACAAAAGCTGGCACTTCATCCGGATCCGTCTGCTTCAGCAGGGAGATGATGTCCTGCACGCTTCTTTCGGTTCCATCTCTCCTTCGCGATGGCATGTTCGCGCTCTGGCCAAGCGTCTCGTACAGCAAATGCTTGCCTTTGCAAATCTCCTCACTGGTGAAAGAAGACTTGCAGATCTGCATTATGCTGACCTCGTCCATGGTGTCGATGGCGTGCTGGATAAACGCCAGCAACTCATTGACCACGAGCGCCATGATCACGTGCAGCGGCAATCAGCCGCGCGATTCGCAAAAATATTAATCAAATAATATTAATATTTGCTGCATGTGTATAACGCGGAGCGCGTCCGTTCGCGAGCTCGACACATTACACACATTAAACGTCATTTTCGCCTAAACGTCATTTTCAAATAGCTACTGGGCTTCCACTTCGCTTATGAACTCTTTCGCTAAATAGACGGGTCTGGATAAGTTTTGAGGGTGCAAAAATTCTAAAGTCTTTTATTTTTTGCATATAGTTTCCGGACCTTCTTCTAAGTCTAAAATTTGATTTTGTGCCATTTTGGATGGCTGCGTTTGTAGCAATTTAGGTTTTTGTCTCTTTCATGGATATTGGCCCAAAAGTAAATTATAGCTAAAAATTTTACTTTCACGATAATAAGGAAAGAGTAACCGATGCACATATGCAGTTTGAGTCGTATCCAACCAGGGGTTTCCTGGTATTCGGCTACTATATAAAACATGGTCCCACCAGGCCCACAACTATTCTAATGTCTGACAAATCTTAAAAAACTGTTCAGAGTGTTAATATCTAAGTCTGTAAGAAAGATGTGCCACATTCGGCAATTTCGTATAAAGATATTCCATTTTTTTTCCTCAAACTCGCTATAAAAACTACTAATGAAACTTTTAGTTAGTAGAGTTCATGTCTATATGATGATTATGGTGTTACAAAACACTTTCCATAAGTTTAACCGTGTTTATCCGCGGGATTTTTTATTAGAATGTAAAAAACCAACTTTTATCATGTACCAATGGCGAATACGGGGTGCGGGCCTCTCGCCACGCGGGGACCCAAGTTTCGTATTAATACGACAAAATGAAATGACAATTTATGTGACAACTTGACAAGTAATAATGTTCTAAATGCGAAATTTATAATTTAAATTTTAAATTTATTTCATGTTTGACGATGCCAAGACGAGACCATAATATTATGACTCGCCAATAACAAAATGTCTTCAGATCTCGTCTAGAACCTTCTGACTCCACTCTACGTTCTCTAACTCTATAAAGCTTGAATTTACAAACTGGCTAAGTAGAAAATAGGCTTAAGATAAAAAATATTTTAGTCACTGTTCATAGCTTTTCTGTTAGATAACACAATGTTCTGGCACAACGACGACGCTTGAATATTGCTGTGTGAGGTGTGCCTCATACAAAAGCTCATGAAGTAATGAAACGGCCAAGCTATGCATTTTGACTCATTAGACGGATCGCGCTAGCTGTTTTTTAGTGGGAAGTGGAAAAATTCTAATGTTGCTGATTTTTTATCTGTACCTATATATAGTTGATAGAGTAGTGCCTAGAGAAATAATAATTATGTTTTGTGCCATGTCTGCCTATTGCCTTTTCAGCAATTCGATTATTTGTGGTTAATTTTTCCGTGGCTGCGTAACGTGAGACTTTAAAAAAATAAAAAGTCAATGAGTGTTCCCAAAAAGGCAAGCAAAGTTTAAAATTGATGTAATTCAAAGGTCAGTTACACAAAAAACAAAATAACTTAAAGATGAAAAAATAATAGCTTCTAATACTACTTACTGTACTTACGCGGGTGGAGCTGTGGGCATCAGCTAGTTTTAACATAAAACTAACAAGCAATAATAAATAAATAAAAATTCAAAAATAAAAAACCTTTTATTTCCAGTTTCACAAATTAATGCTTTTTATAATACTAATTAAAAATTATAATAAAATTACAAATTAAATTAAGACTAAAGTTAGGTATTATAAATCAATTATTTTATAAGACTAACATTGCGAGTTTCTTACGCCGGTTCTTCTCGCCGGGCTAGTTTCCGAACCGGTGGTAGGCATCATGTAGGATAATTCTATAAGCGTTATATTATAACCTACATGGAAATAAAAAAAAAATATTATAAATTAATGCTAAACATAGTAAACATAATATATCGAAAAGCAGTACCTTGGATCGGTCCGCATTCGTACGTAGTGCTCTGATGCTTCACTAGGCTCGACTTGGCGGGGCTCTGCCGTGCCCCTAGATATAAAATTGTCAACGGGATGAATAACAATATATACAAATATTATTTTGTTGGTTTGTAAAATGTATTTAATTATATAAATTATTACAATCAATTAATAACGTAATAAATAAGTCCTTAACCACGAGTATTAGAAACATGTATTCAGCAACCTACGTATAAAATTCAAGCGTTGAAATAATTTATTTATTTTTTTATTAAATAATACTATATTTACAATAAATATGATGTAGCTGAAGAGACTATTCGGTTAAACCACTAATTTCAAGAACTAAAATTAGGTATTTGAAATTGTAATTTTTTTGGTGTTAGATAACCGAAGTTTCATGTGGAAGCCTATTGGATATCAAATTTTATTGTGCATTTATGTATTGTATAATATCAGGCGACAATTTACATTCAGCTTCGTCATTCGTGCTACGCAAACAAAGTTGCGGGCAAAAGCAAGTTTAAATTTTGTAATCGCTGTAAAATGCGAAATATAAAAATTTTGAAATGTAGTCGAATGAATGACATTTTATCACACACATTTACGTACATATGTGTAATGTGTATGTTGTAGTGCGAATATTCCACAATACTTCGACCGCATATTATAATAATATTATTTTTGCATTTTATTAATTAAACCTTCCATGATAAAGGCACTAACTTGGAATATAGATTCTTTATGATTTAATAATATTGAATGCGTGAACTTTATTTAACGATTATGTGTTTTTGGAGCGCTTTTAGCTTAGGGAAACTAAAAAACTTAATTTCTCGAATCGCAGTCGCTTAATGTGGCACAAAATTTGGAATTAGGCCTATTTTAGTGGTCTTAGACAGAAAATAGT
Organism: Glaucopsyche alexis; assembly: GCA_905404095.1. Taxonomy (NCBI): domain Eukaryota; kingdom Metazoa; phylum Arthropoda; class Insecta; order Lepidoptera; family Lycaenidae; genus Glaucopsyche; species Glaucopsyche alexis. Next base: position 7,800,524 of record FR990058.1, read on the forward strand.
CGTTTATCACACTTTAGAATTTTTGCCGGTACTGTTTTCAAAAAATGACCCTAAGTCATTTTTTACTGGACGAAAACGACGCAAATTAAGTCTCTATACTCTGGAAGCTGTCCCAGTTAAGATACCATTAATATTTTAAACTTTAAATCAATATTGCCACTTTTATAGCCATATAAAAAAATCAACCACAAATAATGGAATTGCTGAAAATGCAGTGGACAGAAATGGCACAAAACTTAATGATAAGCTCCCCAGGGACTACTTTATCAACACACAAAAATTCAGCGACTTTAGAATTTTTTCCACTTACCACCTCGAATACGCCTAGCGCGACCCGTCTAAAATGCTAATACACTTAAATAGACCTAGCTCGCGTTATATCTAAAAGACCGTATACCAACCGTAAAGCGGCAATTTGTTACAAATGAGATTGTGAGGATTGAAAATTGAAAAATCTCATAATAAGGATCAGTTCACATCACGACGATACGCGGCGCTGCTTTTTTAAGATAGCTATTAAAAACTGAACTTTATTCACTACACTAAAAGATACACTTTTCATATTATGACATCAGTCATACTTTGCAAATGCGCTGAGCAGCGTGGTGCAACTTACAATGAAACGTGTGTCTCCTTGTGTAAAGAATAAAGTTTAATAATGAATATAGCGCCATGTCGCGTATCGTTTCGTTTCGGTGTGAATTAACAGTAAGTATCTACTTTTTCAGGTAAAGCCTATGGTTAAGAAAGGATTTTTTTTTACTGATATTTTGTACATTTTATTGAAAACAAATATCATCAATCATCACGTCGCGTCACGACTTTAAAATGTATGTTACGAACTAAAGTTGATCATTAGGTACAAGAAAACAAGCACATTATTCATCATAGTGAAGTGTGAAGAAACAAAATTGTAATATACTCCTAATGGGTAAGCGATAATAAATTATTATTTATATTGTAATTATGTATAAGTAGGCGCACATAAAAAAATAATTAAGTCTAAATTTCCGTGAGATGTGGTAGAGGGCTAGAGGCGGACGAGGCATGTAATTAGTAATTAAGCTGTTACTACACTGTGGGGAGAGGTGCGAGTGTAATCGACTTTAGTCACGAAATCGAAAAGATTGTTATCGATACATCGATATCCCACATTGAGAGATAGAAACGGCCTCCGTAGTATTTTAGAGCTTAGCTTTTGACTCGGAGGTCATGGGTTCGATTCCCGCGTTGAAAATAACAAAAAAATTTGTTTCCAAGTTTGGTTAGGGCAATGCAGGTTGATCACTTGATTGTCTGACAAGAGAGATTTGGATCTTCAGGCGTCGGATGGGCATGTAAAAAGTCGGTCTTGCGCCTTATCTCTCGTCAGTCGTAATGGTCATGCGTCCCTCTGGGTTACGAGAGTAAAGGAAGATATAGTGCCTAAGTGTGTACTGCGCACACACTTAGGCACTATAAATATAACTCCTGCGTAGCTGGCCTCGTAACCGGCCGCCCGTCACTAAAATCTGTGTTGGGAGCTATAAACTATTATTATGCCACAATATTTTATTTATAATAGTTTCAATTTAGAATTAAGGTAACTGCAGTAAAGTTTTGTTAGAGTTTAGTAAAGTAGAGAATATTATACTGTGTCTTTAAAAGTATTTAAAAGTGTCAATCAAGTTGTTCGCACACGTGATGTAGGTATACTATAACGAGTGACTATGGTAACCGCAAACACGCACTTTGCTTTTTGCACGAAAGTTTTACCGGAAATGTCAGACGATGGGCACAAACTATGAAAAACGTTAAAAATGTGTAACTGCAATCTAAATAGGCAAACCTGACTGACAGCCGGAACTACTGAACAGATTTTGCTCAAATTTGGCATAGGTACAGATAGTTGTATGTTGTATGACGTAGGCATCCGCTAAGAAAGGATTTTTGAAAATTCGCTCCTAAGGGGGTAAAATAGGGGTTAAAATTTTGTATGGAAACCGAACTCTACGCGGACGATGTCGCAGGCAAAAGCTCTAATAACTTTAGAAACTTTTAAAGTAGCAAGCAATCCTTTGAAACAGTCTTTAGTATCAACGGTCAATAAAGTTAAAACATAGACCGTTAATCAGCCTCATATATTAATATTATACAAAAACTTTATTAAATTGCTGGCTCGGCATTCGAACGATTAAAATATTTTCCACGGATATGAATTCATACTTCTGTTGCGAAATAATTGTTGGTAAATGAAAAACATTGAAATAATTGGCAACTCCATAAAAAGCTTTTAATTATTTGGATACTCGTAATTAATCTTTATTTTATACTTTCTTTTCAACAAAAAAATATACAAGGTGCGTTGGCGAACGCGTTTTCCAATAAATATGTAACGTATGTAAATAAAATATTAAAAATTCATTTACCGCGACTTTATTTAATGCCATTTTAAGTTTATCAACGGTTGACATTTGCGCGAGAGAGCGGATGCGCCATTTTGTAAATGTCACGTTAAAACATGACTGCGGATTGCTACGGTCCGCTATTTGCATAATGTCTACTGAATTAGCCAATTTTCACACGGTTCGGCTTATGGAAAAATAACACATAGAGAATTTAAGCTGACACTTGATTGAATATCTACTGTTGATTTTCATATTGGTACAAATTCATCGATTGAGATTTGACGGTATGCAGATTCTACTGTAGTTTGCCAGTCAACCGTAGGCTGAAAATATTATTCGTAAGTAATTTAACAAGTGAATCGGATTTTCAATTGTAAAACATTTAAGCTACAGTCAAAGGGTAATATGAAAACATTTGCAAATCAACAATACACTGGCTAAAGCACTCAAACGTCTTGGGAGTATTACAAAACAAATTAGCAAGATGGGTTCCAAGAAAGCGTAATCTAACTTAGAATATCGTGTTTCTTTACAAATGAAACTTCGCAAACACGGCGTCTAAGTGACAGGGTGATATCGCCGCTGACAGTTCACGCGCCCGCCGCTAGATGGCGCTGCTTCGTCAAAAATACATGCGGGTATTTCCTGTCCTCGCCGGGGGCAGGTGCGAGGGGGATGCCGATAAATAACTCAGTTTGCGGAGCGAGGGAGAGGGGAGAGGGGGACTATTTGTAGGGCTCGCGTGTGAATTATTCGTGGGTTAACGCTCCTGTTTGCCCGTCTTGCGGAGTCGACCCTCGTTAATGAAATTTCATATCGACGTTGTCGTTGTATTGTATTGCGATTACACTTGACTTGCATTGTTCGTGTTCATCCGCATACTCATTGCAGTTTATTTTGCTATTCGTCGATGATTTTGACTGAGATTACGAAAGCTAATATCCAAATATAATAATGTAGATTAAAGATTTGCAGCTTTGTAGCCATTTTTTTTTCTTATAAATTAAATTTCTCATTGACTTGTTCTATTATAGGTACTTATGAAATTTAAAAGGTACTCTAGCAATTTTACCCACAAAATGTTGCCCGCGACTTTGTGCGCGCAAAATTTAATCTTGCGGAAACAGTGCCTACATTTTTCAGCAATAAAAAGTAGCCTACGTCGTTCCTAATATTTCTTGTACTGTATATTTCATAAAAATCGGTCCAGTAGGTAGTTTCGGACCCTATTCAATGCAAACATACAAACAAATAAAATTTTCCTCTTTATAATATTAGTAGATATAGATAACATCATTTAGATATCGCAATAAAAAGCTTTATAGGCGCCTAATGAAATCGGTACTAACGTAATAAGTAATGGCGTTTACGATTCCCCGCGCCCAGTTTAACGCGGCGAAAGGGCAATTTTACTCCCAGACCTCTTCACTTGATTTAGATTTAAGGGGAAACGAGTGTACACTTTGACACTCTTCCGCCTGTTGAGAGTTAGGTGTTGTAAAGGACTAAATTGTTTTCCATTTTGTTTTGTAACGCACAGGAATCACATCACTTAAAGAGAGGATATTTCTTTCAGCGATGATAAGTTCTAAGTTTAAGGACCGTATTAAGTATCAGAATATAGCTTATTCGCAAGTTTTGTCTTTGTCGCTCAGTATAAGCCTTTAAAACCTTAAACTTTAAGTTAAATTTTGCGACCTCTGTGGCTCAGTGGTTCAGCGCGTTAGTGCTCAATCCGGGGGTCACGGGTTCGAATCCCGCCGAAGGAACAAAAAGTTTTTCTGTGTTCCTAGGGTCATGGATTTGTATTAAATATGTATATAATATAATAAAAATCTTAAATATGTTTATAATATGAAAGTATTTAATATATTTCCGTTGTCTGGTACCCGTAACACAAGTTTTTCGAGAACTTACCACGGGACCAGATTAACGTGGCGTGAAGCATTCATACACATATTATTATTATTATAAAGTAAGCAGCGACAAAAGTTCGGGTTATGCTTTATGACTGTGAAGTTAGGTAAAGTAAAGGTAAAGTTATTAATAAATAAAGCTGTTGTTCCAATGATAATAACCTCACTTTTAAATTGATATCAGTGTAAATTAAAGCTAATTTGAACGTTTATAAAATTCACGAAACAAAGACGATATAAAATTATTGTATACCTAGACTACAAAACAAAACTTTGACAAAGGAGTTCTTGAAACCACTTAACCCTTCGCTAATCGCTGGACTATGTAAAAACCGCTTAAGTCTCAAATCGGAGTTATTTAATGTTAATATAATGAGTCTGGACAGGGAATTTAACAATGAATAGTTAACACACAGACATACAAACATAAGGTCGACACTCGACGCGCGACAGTCGCGCGCAATTGACACAGATGCTTTCCACACATGTGTGCATGCTTGTACTGATTAAGGGCTACCACTTCATTTTATCATTAAATATTTAATATTTTTCAAGTGCCTAGTACCTTTTGAAACAGTACAACAATTAAAATGTGTGGATAAATGGCGTACCAATACTTATAATTAAAACGCATGTTTAATTGTTTTTAAAACAAGAGCATTTTAAATACTAGTATACCTAAATAATATATAGGTGCCATATAGGTATAATGAAATAAATTAGTGAGTTTATTATTTTTAACCCCCCATGAAAAACAGACGGTGTTATATGTTTGTGCGTGTGTGTGTGTGTCCATGGCATCTTGGCTCCCAAACGGTTAGACCGATTTTGATCTAGTTATGATTGTGTTGTTTGTTTCGTGATCAGCTCGCTCACTGCATGACAACTCGTCGTTACTTAAAATTAAAAAAAAATAATAATAATCATATTACATTTATGTCTACTTGAGTTTGTACCACTAGAGCAATAAACATTAAAAGCTCAAGAATAATACCTGAAACTTTTAAAATGATTCATATTTGGTCCGGTTTGTTTTGAATGAAAAAAAGTCTTTTGTTATTTTTCTTACAATACAGATAAAGCAGAGTGATAGTGGCGTTTATTGTGAGAGCTGAATGGAATAGAACAAAGGGAGGAGACTAGGAGATCATAAAAGCTCTTACAAATTTAAACGGAGCCTACAGAAAAAGATTGCACGCGTTTTATAGATTATTATAATTGTAAGATAAAATGTAATGTTATTTTTAAAAAAGATGAAGCACTGTAGTGTTAAACATAAGAGTTCAACGCTATATATAGTGCTACGAGTAACTTAACAGTGATAAAACTTAATTCATACAATATGAAACATGAAAAATTTATAAAAAGTTGTTCGTTAATAATTCTTAATCATCAACGCATTTGTTAGTACTAAGTTGACGTTCAAACAATAAGGTCGTAAAAATATGCTATTTAATGTCTCCGAAAATCGATTACGGATACTTCGGGCAAAATAATTGTCATACTCAAACTACAAAAATCATCTCATGTATGGGTGACTCTCCGCAAAACGCAAACTCCCCCATATAAAGAAAAAAAAATTTTCGAGTATGACAATTATTTTTCTACTTAAACGTCTTTACATAAATAGTAGATCACATGCTCGAAGTATCCGTGATTGATTTTACCAAACCTTATATACGCTTCATGGACGTAAAAAAAGGCGGACGGAAGGTGAGCTAAGCATTGAGTGAAGCCCAAGAATGGCGGCGACTTACATTTGTGTGAGATTTACGGATAATTGCCATTGGCGTACTGGCGACCGATCGTCTTACTTTGCTGTGAATGTGTGCGTGCGGCACGTGTCGCTACGATACGGCCGTCTTACTTTGATTTCTTCAGTATTCAATATTCATATTACTGAAGCGGTGTCTTTTTTTTACGTTCATGATACGCTTATAACAATAACTTTTGGTAGTAGGTCTACCTACAAGAAATCCGGTACCGCATTTGTAACTTATCTGTTTCGGGCGACGAGCAAACATATCGCCAGACGATAAGTGATTACTGATTACACTTATCATCTGGCGATCCGTTTGTTTGTTTAAAACTGTGTAAAATAAAGTCTCTAGAGTTGACAGCCCTGCGCTATTGTTCGCGGGCATTAGTCATGTGGTACTCGGGGTCTTGTGGCCCTTCGCCGCCGGCCGCATGCATGCTTAATATGCGGGCTCGTGTTGCATGCACATGCACCGTGCAGTGTGCACGCCTCACTTACAACAGTATCGACTTCTCACTACTTGCACTTCGGTATTATATCAACGCAGTACGCACTTGCGACTTGCACTGGTAGTAGGGTTACCAGATTGGCTGGACTTGGCTGGATTGTCCAGCAATATCACACGTTGTCCAATGTCCCAGTTTTAGGCAAAATGTCCAGCTAAAAAAGCACCAATTTCAGCTGTTCAGCTCAATAGTTCATATTTTCGTTTTTCTTATGATAATTATACCTAAGTAAGTACAAATGACTTAAAGATATGTCGTGTTTCGGTTGATTAATGCTGATTTTTATTTTGTCCAGCCTAAAATCCTTTGATTTCTCAATCTGGCAACCCTAACTGGTAGGTATTACACTTTACAGGATGTTCAGTAATGTCTACAGTGTTTTTACACAGCCTCCATGATCCAATGGGTTAGAGCTTGGCTCGAGGTTGCAGTGGCTGTGGGTTAGATTCCCGCATTGGACCAACAAAAAAATGTTGTTTCCAAGTTTAGTTAGGACAATACAGGCTGATCACCTGATTGTTTGACAAGAAAGATTATACATGCGTCGGATGGGGATGTAAAAATTTGGTCCTCCGCCTGATCTCTCGCTAGTCGTCATCCGTCCCACTGGGTTTCGAGAGTAAAGACAGAGTAATATTGTGTACCATAAAATAACTAATGCCTAACTGGCCTCGTTTCAATTAAACCGGAACTGTCACCGAAAAAACGGGAGTCATTATTATTATAATGTCTAGATCGATTTTTCTCCCCTAAAAGTCCATGTACCTATTCTTTCTAATTTCATGGAAATACTTGCAGCCGTTACCGAGATTCCGTTAAAATATATACAAAATTTGTTCGTTTAAAGTAGAAGATAGATAATCGCGTTTCGTTGATTGTTACTTACAAAGGAACATATCTAATAATTAAGTTAATCTAGTTTTCCCTTCTGGCATCATAATATACATAATAATAGGTATGCTTTTCCTAGATAGATGGGAAACAGCTGTTTTTGAGATCAAAGGTTCAAGGTACCAACACTACCAGGAGTACCAGGATACCAACCCTTGTAACTTAAGTACCCTTGACTATGTGTGTACATTTTGTATAATGGTCGGTTAAGTTTTTGTCCATTCAAATATACCTACATATTTATAATTTTTAAATAATAATGCGCAAAAAATTGTGCGGTATTTTTTTAACATAAAATATGATAGATAATGCATGTTATTCAAAACAACAATTTAAAACTAGATACTTTTAATCTAATCAAATAAAATGAAACAAAACTGAAATATAATAACTCAGTATCTGGTAAGATAGTAGATACGTAATTAAATTGCAGTTGAATCTTCCTAAATGCTAGGTAGGTGCATAATTTCATTACAGATTAAATGTAAGTATCAAGTTATGCACAAATCACAATGTGTAAACAATTTTTATATTTACTTTAATGTGATTGTAAAACCAGTTTTTTTTTTAAATCTTGATGTTATAAATAACCTAAACGTGGGGGCTTAAGGTGTCTAAACATCTTAACAATGTTTTTTTTAATTAAAAACCACAAGAAAAAATGTTTTAAAAATCAGGCCAAGTGCGAGTCGGGCTCGCGCACGAAGGGTTCCGTACCTTTATCTACATAAACAACTACCCGATAGTACTAATATCGAGCACTAGCATTATCACAGATTACTAAATAGTTACTTCGTTTAGGTACTTTAATTTCGATATTTGAATTATTTTATCGATAAAAACAGCGAAATTTATTTTAATTTTATTATTTATTTTCAAAGAGAATATAAAATTTAATATTCATTATTCAGTGAATATTTCAAGCCTGCCAGACAAATCGAGAAAAAACGGCAAAAAAATAACGTTTGTTGTTTATGTAATAGGTGCCCTTTAAATATTTATTTTACTAGCTTTTGCCCGCGACTTCGATCGCGTGTTGTTCGGTTTCCATACAAAATTTAAGCCGAATTTTCAGTCATTACATTTTCAATTATCTGTATGCCAAATTTCAGCGAAATCCGTTCAGTAGTTTCGGCTGTGCGTTGATAGATAAGTCAGTCAGGTTTGCCTTTCACTTATATATTTATATTATGTCTACAGTTATTGTCGTTATAGCGGCAATAGAAATACACTATCTATGAAATTTTCAACTGTCTAGCTACCACGGTTCACGAGATACAGCGTGCTGATAGACAGACAGCCGGACGGACAGCCAAGTCTCAGTAATAACCCCCCGTTTTTATACCCTTGGGTACGGATCCCTAAAACTAACGTTTAACCATAGATTACTAAATAGTACTGGTAACACGCTTTTTGCACAACATTGGTAGAAAAAAATTAGTAATATGAACGTGTTAAAGAAAATCCTTGTTACGGTAATTAAATTTTAACATTAACATTACATTTTTTTTAATTTATCATTACTTAAATTATAATCATTATTTTAATCTGCATAAATATTCAGTACCTTTAAATTTGAGTTAGGGATCCTTGGTAGATAAAGTATTATTAAATAAGTTTTCTCTTTGTTTATAAGCATACTTAGCCTATACTGTATGTACTAGGTTGTAGGTAGTAGGTACTTTATATCATCAAACAGAATCATCGGCGAACAAAACCGCATGACAGCGCATACCATGTTGTGGTCGCTCTAACGTGTCACACTCTAGAATGCTCGTACCGAGGCTCGTACCAATAAGTAATTACTCTGAGGCTCATACTATAATACTACACGGAAGACAGTGATGACGCGCCAGCCAAACTGATAAAAGGAGCAATAAATGCAAACATCAAAGACATCGTGGATTACAATTTACAACCTAAAGATGGCCATAAAGAACAGAGATGGAGTCACCGTAGTGAAGATGACCGGTCAAAGGCCAGAGGGGCAATTCTGCTAAATAAAACCTGCATTAATACAATTACAATCAAGACCCGATACGCTAAAACTCTCAAACGGTGTTTTTATGAATGTTAAACCAACGTGAAACACGCTCTGATTGGTCGTAACGTCATAAAAATCGTTCATGGTAATTGGTAACATGTCGCTTCACTTTAAATCAAAACAAAGTAAAATGAAGTCTACTTTATATACGAGAATTGAGGTTCTGGTTAAAGCCATATCCATGGATAAAGATGACTATAAAGAACAGAGATCGAGTCACCGTAGTGAAGATGACGGGCCAAAGGCCAGGTTAAAGCCATATCAATGGGACTGCACACGACACAACATCCAAGGCGGAATTAAGAAAGAATTAAAGCTTAGAAGAAAGAAACGACAATAAATAAAAAAATAGGCACTGCGACTTAATTTTTAACGCAAACAAGAAATAAAAATAACAAATCTAATAACCTATCCAAGAGCATGTCACGACATGTCTAAGGAAATAATTTTCCTATGAGTTTTTAAATCAAATAAATATAAAAATAAAATAAAAAAGTAGTACATATTGGTCTTGCATTGCTTAGCATGATCTCTCAGCATAGAAACTTACAAATTTCTATGTCTTATAGTTTAGAAATGCCAGACAAGAAAACTATGTATTGTTGTTATATAAAATGATAAGTTGTCACCATTAGTTCGAAAGAAATGCAATTTTCTTATAATTTGTTTGTCGATTTTATTATACAAACCTTAAATAAAGCTGTTGTTTTTAAATGACGTTACTACTTGCCCCAAAAAGTTATGACAAGCTACTTTTTGCACAAAAAGTGGTATAAAGAGCAGGAAACAATATAGGAATAGATTTTATTATATATTTTCAACACAATATTGTGAATTTTAATTTTAATTAATTAACTAATTAAAGTTTAGTCATACTATCGAAAAAAGGTAAAAATGTTACAACTAGGGGGGGTCTCTCCCCTAATAAGGCGAAGGTTGCTAAATCAAATATTTGCAATCTATCTGTAATTTGATTTTCTGCGAATGAATACAATACGTTTTTAATAATAATTATTGTGTGGTAAAGCAAGTTTTTTATGCCAGGTTTTCTTTGTAATCTTTCTAAGGAATTGAACATTTAAAAGGTTGCAATATGTAGGTAATAAATAGAATATGTTGTAGGTAAATAGGTACATACAGCTAATGACATCTGCAATGTTTTTCAATGTCTAATGGGACTAAAACGTTGGTTTTATAAAGTAAACGAAATGTAGAGATGTAGAGAAAACCATTGGAATCATTTGAGTATTAACATTTTTTTTTAATTTATTTAGAAAACTTACGCTAACAACAACTAACAACAATATTAAATGTAAAAGGCATTTAAAGATTTTCACATATTATGTATTTGTAGCAAGAAGGTAAGATGATGCTTTTAGCAGTTTGACAAAAATAAAAACAATGAGAAACAATAATTCCGGATTCCCGCCGGATCATAAAACTGGTCACATATTATCCACAACTGTCGGATAATCCGTGGTTGCTAGCCGTCTGATAGAAGAGATTTTAATTAAGAAGGCACCATCAAGACATAACTAATTTAACCCTCCAAGCTTACCTATCTTCTTAAATTTTAAGTCACTTTATAAAATTGTAGGGTTTTCCCAAGTGAAGATTTGTGCACGTAACACAGATAAGTTTTAACACAGTTTTACGTCATTATTTGAGAGGCACTTGAAACTTTCAAATCTTTGTAGCTGATGTTTTGTGTTTATCACCTAATCTGACTGTAGAATTTAGATAGACGTTTGAGTTCAGAACCCCAATTCTCGTATTTAAAAATTACCTAGTACTTTCATTTTACTTAGATTGGATTGAAAGTGAAGCGACATGTTATCATGAACAGATTTTATGACGTTTCGACCAATCAGAGCGCGTTTCACGTTGGTTTAACGTTTATAAAAATACCATTTGCGAGTTTTAGCGTATCTTGATTTTTACTTGATTGTAATTGTATTAATGCAGGTTTTATTTAGCAGAATTGCCCCTCTGGGCACATTCTAGGATCACTAGTCACTTGCCAATCCTACTCATATTATAAATGTGAAAATTTGTGAGATAGATGGATGGATCGATATATGCATGGATGGATTTTTGTTACTCTATCACGCAAAAACTACTGAACCGATTTTGATGAAATTCATGGCATGGCATGGCAGTAGTTTAAGCTCTGGAATAACACATAGGATACTTTTTATACCCAAAGGGTACAGTATTCCCGTGGGATACTATATAATTTACGCATGTGGAGCTAGTAGTACATAATATTTTGGGTTGGACCTAACGGGGCCATTAGCCAAGAATTTAAGGGAGTAAGATGTGACTATTGTTTTTATTTTTTACTAAGTATTTGGTTAGTACTCTTCAAATAAGGTACATAATAAGCCCATCCTTAACCCTGCTGTTTATTGCAATAAACACAGGCTATATTTTATCCCGGAAAATGGACGGTTCTCGCGAGATAGACAGATTTCGTTTTGCGCAAACAATACAAAAAATGTAGTTATAAATAGAGCGAAAATAAATTACACAAGTAACTCACCACACCGATATCGGCGATGGTGGCCGGTTTCATTGAAGCCAGGCCAGTTACGGAGGAGTAATTTTATAGTGCCCAAGTGTGTGCGCAGTACACAAGAGCACTCTTTCTTCCTTTACTTTCATAATCCAGTGGGACGGATAATCGACACGACTGACGAGAGTCACCAGGCGCAGGTCCGACTTTTTACATGCCCATCCGTCGCATGGATCATCTTTCTTGTCAGACAATTAGATGATCAGCCTGCATTGTCCTAACCAAACTTGGAAACAACATTTTTGTTGTTTAATGCGGGAATCGAACCCACGACCTTCGAGTCGAGAGCCAATGCTCTAACCACTAGACCATGGAGGCTGTTAAAACATCACACAAGTAGTTAAGTACTAAGTATGTTTTATTTTATTTTTTATTTTATTTATTTTATTCTGGCAACAAACAGTCATATACAGTTACAGTAGGTACAGTATATATTATTTTTTACAATAAACCTACAGTGCCGAAAATAAACTACAGAAACAATAACAGATTTTAACTCTTATTTTGGAAGACGCGTAGCTTAGGTATAATTAATTATCATTAGTCTTTGTGCCATGAGTAAAGACACAAGAGTTACAAACAAACAACAACAAAAATAAAAATAATAATAACAAAAAATGACAAGAAGTGTGTTTTAAGATCTTAAACAATATTAAATCTTCGTTTTAATTCTGATTTTAGGCTATTGAGAGAGTTATTGAATATATCTATATCAGTGAAGTCTCTGTTATAATTGTTAGTGGAACGGTATAAGAATGAATTACGAGTGTAAGTTTTACAAAGTGTTGGAAGAACAAAAAGTGGCTTATTTCGTGAGGGGCGCACAGGAAGTCGGGCGTAAGCTTTAAATGATATCTTAGATAATAATGTAGGTGAATCTATCAGCGAGTTTAAAATTTTAAATAATTGAGTGATATCAAACATGCTACGTCTATTGTGAAGAGTTGATAGGTTATGCCTACGCAGGGCATCTTCATACGGTTCGTCATAAATATTTACGCGGTAATTGAGTGATTTAAGGAACTTTCTCTGAACACTTTCAATGCGATTAATATGTATTTGAAAGCATGGACTCCAAACAGTACTACAAAAATCCAGAATAGAGCGAACAAAAGAGAAATAAAGAATTTTAAGAGTTTTCACGTCTCTAAAAGGTTTACTAACACGATGAATAAAACCTAGGTTACGAAATGCGGTACTAACTATATGGTCAATGTGATTATTATATGTTAATTTGGAATCCATAATTAACCCAAGGTCTCTAATGGTTGAAACTCTTTTAAGAATGGAATTATTCAACATGTAGTCAAAGTTGATCTGGTGAGTTTTTCTTGTATAAGACATGATAAAACATTTATCTATGTTAAGGAATAGTTGATTAATCTCACAATATTGTTGCAACCTCAATAAGTCATTTTGCAATTTTGAGCAATCAACTATCGACTTGATGACTATAAAAATTTTCGTGTCATCAGCATAGAGTAGGTGATTACTATGTTTAAATATTAATTCTAAGTCGTTTATGTAAATGTTAAACAGTAATGGTCCTAGGTGCGATCCCTGAGGAACTCCTGAAGGGACAGGGAGGAATTGGGAAGAGTAACCTTTAAGGTAGACCGCCTGGCTACGATTTTTTATGTAGGAATGAATCCACCTGAGTAGGTTGCCGTGTACACCGGCCCTCGTCAGCTTTTCGATTAGCAAATCATGATTTATTTTATCGAATGCTTTCGAGAAGTCGGTGTACACGACATCCACCTGTAGATTTTTGTCCATCGCTTGCGCTAGAAAGTCAGAGAAATTTAACATATTGCTATCTACGCTTCGATTTTTAAAGAAACCATGTTGATATTGAGAAATATGATTACGAAAAACAGCAAACATTTGGGAAGTTACTATTTTTTCGAGTATCTTACCCAAGACGCACAATTTAGATATAGGTCTATATTCTGTTATGTTATCTTTTTTATTGTTCTTGGGAATCGGAGTTATAATGGACTTTTTCCATATACCAGGGAAAACGCCTGTTTTAATTGAGGTACAGAAAATAATCGTAACTGGTTTGGCAAGAACCTCGGCACATCTAGAAATGAAAATTGGGTGAAGGTCATCAGATCCCGCACCCTTTTTAGTATTCACTTGTTTTAATTCTTTTAATACAATATCTAAATTAATATCTACTGAATTTATATCTAGACTTAAAGGAAAATCATTGTTAGTATTAGTAGTTATTCGTGAATTATTCCTAATAAAAACCGAGTTAAAATAATTATTAAAAGCATCACAAATCTCACTTCCAGTAGAGAGTGTTTGGCCCTTATACAACATTCTTTCTGGTATTTGACTAGACTCATTTTTAGATTTGACGAATGACCAAAAAGATTTAGGGTTAGTTTTAATGTTGTCTTCAGAAAGCTTAATGAAATTTTGATAACAGTCTTTAGACATTTTTTTGAATCGGCTTCGTAGAATTGAAAACGTATGGTAATCTAGAAGATTACCATACGTTTTCCATTTTTTATGGTACTTACATTTTTCTTTAGATAATTTAATAAGGGGTATTGTGTACCACGGGGGATATTTTTGTTTACTAATTTGTGTATAGGGTACAAATTCATCAATAGTACTATTAAGAACACTGTAAAAGTGATCAGTCATAGAATCAACGTTGTGGCATTTAGTTAGAGATGTTTCCCAGTCTACAGAGCTAAGGGCAGTTTTTATTGAGTCATAATCGGCCTTGTAATATTGTCTTCTAATTGTGGTGGCGAGTTTAAGTGTCGGGCAGCAATTTAATTTTAGATCAAACTCTAAAGATTTGTGATGGGGGTCTTGTGGTACAAGTGGCCTTTCACACGGTGAGATATGACACATCACATTACTAAAAATTAGGTCCAATAATCTATTATTGTGATTGAACTGATTATTATATTGTGATAATAAAGAAATATTCATAAAATCAGCAGTTAGACAGGCTAATTTATCGCCATTGGTGCAAATATCCAAAGAATTGGAGTTATAATTGTAACCCCAGGAAGCATGAGATACATTAAAATCTCCAATTACTACGTAAGTATCATTGGAATTACTTAGGATAAATTCGTTTACTCGATCGTAAAAGGACGTTAATGCCAATTCGTGTTTAGTACTGTGCGGAATATACGTGCAAATAATATGTAAATACCGGTTCGATGCGTTGTTGTTTCGCGCTGCCGCGGCCGATGAGTCAGCTGTGACACTCGCGCGCAGCGGCAGAGAGACCCATACCTCCTCCGATAACGGTGGCGCGCGCATGTCGCTGCGCTGCCTCGGACAAAGCTCACGGCGCACGGCAATCATTACACCTCCGCCACGAACATGACCGGAATCTAGACTGTTTCGGTCGCAGCGATAAATTTCGTATCGGTTATCAAAATATTCGCTATTATGGTAATTTTCAGTAAGCCATGTCTCTGTAATACAAATAACGTCAAAATTGTTATTTAGAACTTCCCCAAGGAATGAGTGTGATTTGGTGCGTAAACCCCTCACGTTCTGATAGTAAAATGAAAAATTAGTGTTATCGAATTATATTAAAATTCGTAATAAATGTCCACGTTCCATTAACATTATTTAAAAAGTTTACAGTACAATTATTACAGTAATGAGACTTATTATCAAAGATAAATATTACAGCAGCTTTACAATAACAAATTTCCAGTTTATATAATATGACTGACAATATTTGTAACAATAAAAACGATAAGAATGGCATACAACTTACAAAAACTGATAGTCATTTTATTTTAGCGAGATCAGACTCATTAGAAATACATTGTATTTTCGAAGAGTCGGATTTACGTAATAAGATTTTACAATCGGACACCCAAACGTATTTATAGTTTTTTTCAATGGCGAGTTGGCGAACTTGCTTATGTAATTTCTTGTTGTATGGGGTCAGATGATCGTTGATGTATATAGGTTTCGCCGGCCCGTCCAACCCAGCATCTGCGGTGGTCAATCCTCGGCGCACTCGGACAGCAGCCAGCATATCATTTTTGCGTTTTTTTTGCGTGAACTTGATGATGATATTAGGTATATTGGAATCATTAGTGTTGTTTGTAGTGAAGCGTCGAACTCGATGAATATGATCGATATCAGTTTCAGCGATAGGGAAATTTATCTTCTTCGATATACTTTGAATTATATTGATTAAGTTTTCACCTTTTGTGATAGGGATCCCTGTGATTTCTAGATTATTAATCCTTCCCTGTTGCTCCTTGATGCGTAATTGTTCCGAGAGATTGGAGATATTCATCTGTAGTTGTGTGACGTCACTGGATATGGTTTTTATTTTGCTATTATTATTAACATTAGTCGACATCATATCACTCATATCCTTTTTTATAGCGGATTGTTCTTGTGAAAGTTTATCAATTTTGCTGTTGACAGTACTCAACTCAAGTTTAAATACGTTTATATCATCACGCAATGCTTGCAGGGTGCCTAATACGTGCTGGTTATGGGTTTCAAGGGTGGTTTTTATGGTATTCATTATTCTATTTTGGAAATCAATTAATGCATCCGAGTGATTGCAACAATCGGGCTGTTTTCGCTTTCTAAGTGTCACACCGGTATTCGGGTCGTCTCGCAATTTCGACAAATCTGGGTGTGAACCAGTGTCAATTTTTGGGGAAGATCTTTGATCACTCATAATTATGTTGCGGTACAATATTTCCAAACAGAGGTAAGTAATATTAGTGAGTTTGAAGGTATCGGCAAACAGCGACGTCTTCTTCCGAGGTCTGTCTCACTCGCGCATATGTAGTCGGTATAATACACGGGCTTTCACGATAATACACGGACGATCACGATTTACGTTATGAAGGAGATGAAGCGATTGGCACTCTCACTCGAACGTCACTTAAACAAGGCGCGATTGTTATTGCATTTGCAACCAAGGGTACATAGTAATAAGGTTTAACTTGCGAATGCGATGGCTGATTAAAAAATTATAAAATCGAACACGCGTCCAGCCAGACAAGAGCTCCGAACACAACTGTGTTATCAACATTGAGCAGGTTTTATCAGTTATCACCCCAAAAAATAAGTATTTATTTATCTAAGTATCATTGCTATTGATTCAGTTTATTGAGTAGACCTAATTTTTATACCATCATAATATAGGTATGTTCTGTTTGCTTTTGATAAAAAAAAAACTAATGACTTGCAGTGATAAAAGATCATTGCAGATAAAATGGGGATTTTGCCTTTTGGTACCAGTTTACTTTGTGAAAATTATCTCGAATAAGATTTGTTTTTATGACGAGTCTTATTTGATGACAGACAGATAATATGAGTTGTCACAAGTGGCCTTGCCTCGTGTTTTCGCCTGAAAACCTCGACCAAGTTAAGCCAAAATTATCTTTACCAAGTTTAGCTAAAATTATGTATTTTTTGGGAGTTAACTAGATACATGGTAACTACCTACTCGGATTTTAAGTGCGTACTTTACCTACCTAGTTATTATTAACTGAGAAGGCTAAGTAGTAAGCTTTACTGCTTAAACACTTTACCTGCATAGGTTAGGTAGGTAGGTACTACTTACTCGACTACTATATACAAATATTTCAAAATTGAAGATAGACTATACGTATATTTGACAGAACAAATCTTCATACAAGAAAAATATACGCTATCTTGGTTTGAATCACCATACCTACCTCAAGAGTCAAATGTCAGCCATCTTGTTTTCACCGTACTTCAAAATTCAAATGTCAAAATGGCCCCGATAATCCAAAAGGTACGGCCATTTAAGTACAGATAATTTTTGCCTCAACATGCCTCGTCAGTCGTCTATAATATATATACGTCTATAACTATATACGACAAGATATTTAAATTTCCCAAAATATGGAATTTGCATGTTTTGCGGAATTAACAAGACCGTAAAAAATTTACCCACCGTGTATTTTATGGTTAAAGTATCAACCTTGCATCTTATCCAATACTCAGGTACATAATAGGTTCCTGTAATAATACCCAGGTATGAATATAGTTATGTATTTAGATTACAGTAAGACGTAATCCCACCAAAAACATTCTGTAAAAAACTAGCCAAGTCTCGATGGAGCTGCTTGTTTATCTCTAAAAAGTTATGAAATCTAGACAAAATCGTGCCAAGTCTAAGGTTCCTTACTGCAATTTCTTTATTATCATAGTTAATGTTGAGTGACTTGGCCGTTGAACATTCTTTATACTTTTGTGGGTACAAGTCAATTTTGTTTACATTTGTAACTACCTATGTTTGTTAAGCGAGATAATAGCCCATACTGGTATTGGTAATTGGGCGCTAGTGTCTCATTTTAGGCTGTTGTTGATTGTACAACACACGTATTGGAGCAATGGTGTCATGGAGCCCCTTTTGTACCCTTGTGTGCCCTTCAACGGCCAAGTCACACAACATTAACTATAATAATAAAGAAACCGCAGTAAGGAACCTTAGACTTGGCACGATTTTGTCTAGATTTCATAACTTTTTAGAGATAAACAAGCAGCTCCATCGAGACTTGGCTAGTTTTTTACAGAATGTTTTTGGTGGGATTTCACTTCTTTTTGTAGAAACGTGGGCATATTGATTTATTTTCCTAGATTTTAGTATAATTTGTTTATTTAATTTGTGTAATGTTCGAGTAGAATAAAGTTCGAGTCGAATAAAGGGGCCTGAAAATGCGGCAAAATGGTTCTAGTAAAGAATGGTACGGCAGTGTTTGCTTCGCACTCGACTTGGCGGGGGCACTGCCGTGCCCCCAGATCGACGTTCTGGTCTTATCTAGAGGTTCTCAAATAGGGGCCTAAAAATGCGGCGAAATGGTTCCAGTAAAGAATGGTACGGCAGTGTTTGCTTCGCACTCGACTTGGCGGGGGCACTGCCGTGCCCCCAGATCGACGTTCTGGTCTTATCTAGAGGTTCTCAAATAGGGGCCTGAAAATGCGGCGAAATGGTTCCAGTAAAGAATGGTACGGCAGTGTTTGCTTCGCGCTCGACTTGGCAGGGGCACTGCCGTGCCCCCAGATCGATTATCCTAGTTTTTATAGTTTTCCCTTTATGTGGCCATTAAACCTCAACTCTGTACCAAATTTCAGCTCTCTAAGTTTATGGGAAGTACTAGTTCTATTTTGATGATCATGAGTGAGTGAGTGAGTGAGTGAGTGTCGAAAATGCGAAACTTTGCTTTCGCTTAACTTTGGAACTAAATGACCTACAGACTTGAAATTTTGGATTTTAAGTACGTGACTATAGCTTATTGGATGACGAAAATTTCTGCGTTCTGGTCTTATCCAGAGGTTCTCAAATAGGGGCCTGAAAATGCGGCGAAATGGTTCCAGTAAAGGATGGTACGGCAGTGTTTGCTTCGCGCTCGACTTGGCGGGGGCACTGCCGTGCCCCTAGATATAAGGGGATTAAAACATAACGTCGGTTTCGAACTTGTCCCATCTTACGTCCGGTTCACTTGCGAATAATCTTGTAAGTACTGTAATTTGTACTCGGACTAATTATTACTAACAAGTAAGTACTGAGCGTCAGTTCATACCGAGACGCGACGCGACGACGATGCATACGATTCAAAATTGAACTTTATACACCACGCGCCACGTGAGAAGATGTATACGGCATACCGCGCCGCGAATAGCTCGAAATTAGAACTCTTGCAGAAACGTGTAGGTATATGTCACCGTAAAATTGTAAAAACCGTTAGATTGTAATATTACTACAGATATTATAAAATGCTGACAGATTGTCAAATAAAAATTTCTCCTTACAATTGTACGCATTATTTTTCGTTATAATTATTATTATGAATAACCTAACCAAGAGCATGTCAGAACATGTCTAAAGAGGGTTCCGTAACTATAAATGCGTAATATGCTTTTTTTTATTACTCCAAAAGTTACTGTCCGATTTGGTTCGCAATAATTTTCCTAAAGAGTTTTTAGCATGATTTATAGGCATGGAAATTTGCAAGTTTATATCTCCTATAGTTTAAAAATGCTAGGGGGGGGACCAACTTACAAACTACTTTGGAGGCCGATTTCTCGAAAATGGTCAACTTTATAAAAAAGTAACGTATGAAACCTTGCCTTTATTTTGAAAGACCTATTCAACGATACTCCACACGATGGGGTAGAGTGAAAAAATATTTTTCATCCCCACTTCACATGTATGGAGCACCCCTAAAATATAAAATTATTATTTTTTTATGATCCCAAAACCGTGATATATACACAATCTATAACTGCACCAAATTTCATCAATTTATATTCATAATTACAGGATCTAGAGGCGCGGACAGACAGACAGACAGACAGACAGACGGACAGAGCGAAACTATAAGGGTTCCTTAAGTATTACGGAACCCTAAAAAGCAAACAAATATGCCGGCGCGGGGCACTGTATACCGTTTAACCAATCGGCACGGTAAATATTACAATATAACGAAAAATAATGCGTACAATTGTATGGAGAAATTTGTATTTGACAATCTGTCAGCATATTATAATATCTCTAATAATATTACAATCTAACGGTTTTTACAATTTTACGGTGACATTATACACGTTTCTGCAAGAGTTCTAATTTCGAGCTGCACCTGACTTCACGGCGCCACTCTCGCAATGAAATTTGTATCTTCTTGTGTAATTAATAAGGTTCAAATTTGAAAAGCCATATTAAAAATGCAGCGACGCGTCAAGTCATTTCGGTGTGAGCTGACCTTAATAACAGTAAATGATGTGTGAAATAAATTACTTAGGTACACTGTACATTGTTACCAAAAATTTATAAGGCATACCTAGTAGTTACTACCTTATTTGTCTTATTAGTAAAGAGGAAAAGTTTGTTTGTTTGTTTGCTTTGAATAGGCTCCGAAACTACCGGACTGATTATCATGAAATTTGGTACATATATAGATTAGACTACGGGGAAGGATATAGGCTACTTTTTATCGCGGCAAAATGTACGATTACCGTGGGATTTGCTTTTGCGCGCACGAAGTCGCGTGCAACATCTAGTCACTTATTAAACGTAGAATTAGGTATGTAAAATTTCAGTCAATACTTTGAACTTATTATTAAAGCTAAATATATCGGTTTGCACGGTCTCCGGTTACCTTAACCTAACTTGGTCCAACTCAACATTGTAGGTACTAAGTGAACCAACAACTTACTTTTCACTCCTAATTGTAGTATCAATTTGAAAGTTCAAAAGCAACTCTATTGAAAATTCTAAAAGTAATTCGATACTCAAAATCCATTGATGCGTCATCGAATCGCATACCTGCGTCGTTACTTGTTAGTTCGTTACCGTAACCGAAATATGCAAAACTAAAGCGGTATTCGAAACCAAATTCTTGGACGCAATTTCGATTTCGGATAAATAAATTTAACTTTTTTAATCCGAAATTTGTTTGGCGTAGGTACCTACTTTATTTATCTCTGGGTCAAAAAATATATATCTCCTTTTGTATGACCTGGCTATCTTTATTCTTAATCCATAGAACATCCCTATTTCTCGTAATTAACTTATACTTTTATTGTAATATTTTTATTAAATGAATCGTCTTGATATCATAAACAGATTTTTGGAGATTGGACCAATCCTGCAAAATGCTATTCTCATAAATGTCAAATGTTGGTTTGACATTTAAGAGAATATACCTACTTAATTTTGCAGTTTTAACATATCGGGATTGGATTGTAACTGTATTTATTATTGCAGGACTTAAATTAGCAGAATCGACCTTCCGAGTTCTGACTATTATTATTATTTATTACGTTAGTAATGTACCTATATTCTTTGCTATTATATGAAAATACCACAATCGCATTTAGATCGATCGTTCTTATTAATTGCGGTACCTATCTGAGCATTTCTCAAATTTTTTGACCATAGCCGCAACGTCGATGTCCCATGTTTTGGTCTTTGATTATTTTTTTACTACGATAACATAAATAACATACATGACTGTCGTAACTTCGTTGATATTATTTAATTATCAGAGAAAATATCAAAGCTATAAATAAAACACTCTCACTACAATAAATAATTAATAATCTAAAATACCAAAATTTTCGTAGTATGGAAAATAGGTTGTCCCATTGCGACCGCGGTGATTTTGAACTCATATATTTCATTAAATTCTAAGAAACGGAATATATGTTATAGTCTTAAAACACTACTTAGAGTATTTGAATACATATTTTATTTAGTATAATAGTGAAATACGTCGTAAGTTAATCAGTTTCAGGAAAATAATATTGTCCCATAAAAAATTCCAAAACGGAATTCAGATTTTGTTACCGATTTTTGTGTCGAAAGATTTTTTAAACTACAAAGTTAATTGATTTTTTTTCCTTTGGCAACACTATTGACGACATTTCACATTGCCATTTTGTTGTGATGTCATTTCGGTGTCGACAACAGCCGCGGCTTGACGTTGTGCTCTGCACTGCGACTAATTCGATCTGGATTTTGTTATACTGTGTGAAGGTAAGTTCAAGATACTTAATACTCTTGTTGAAATTGATAAATAGTTCTTTTAATGGGCTACAATTTGATGTAAAATACTGTTTTAAGTATTGAGTTTTAAAGAATATGTATTTTATTCAAAATCTGTACCCGTCATTTCGTTACTTCTGTTTTTGTTACTTTCGCGTGGTAACGTATAACCAGAACGAGGGGTAACAAAAAAGGAGTTTTTAAAGCTAAGTACACATTTCGTAAAATTGCCATACTGGTAGGAAGGTATCTATATTCGTTTAATCCCCATAATGTTATATATATCTTTTGTTATGTATATATTACTAAATTTGAAGATTATAACACAGGATAAAACTAAATAATTTTCATTTTCACTTATTTTGTTTTCATTTTATAATGGAGTGTCAAGTGTGTGTATGCTTAGCCTTACATTTCCGATTTTGTTACCCAAGTTTCTTGTTTTGATACTGTCCCAAATTTTTTCTGATAATAATGGTAGATATTTCTTTTTCTTTAAATTGAAATGCTATAATCAATAATTTAAAACAATTTCATGATAAATATTATTATAATTATAAATAGTAAATATAACATCCCTTTTTCTATTTTAGAGGAAAACTAAACATTTTGATTAGAAAGTTTAAAAAAGGTAACAAAAAATACTCAGTACTGCTAAAAACAATTTAAATAATTTTTTTCACAATTTTTACTTTTATCAGATGTTGTTTAATTTATGATCTACATAGAAAAACATAAATTTATAATACAGTCTGCATGTTTCTTTATGGTTTTCATTAATTTCCAAGTAACAAAATAAGAACTTATATTTCGCCCGTAACTAATAATTTACAGGTTTTTTGTATAAAAACTCTATTAAAACAAAAAAACAACCATAAATTCAGAATCTGTCTAGTTTTAGCTAGCTGTATTTAACATAATATGTCCAAAATATACTTATTGTATTTTAAGAAGATTATTAAAATTATGGTCAAAAAATTTGAGAAATGCTCATCTGATAAATTAATTTCTTTACAAAATAGATTTCAGATTACTATCTTGTGATAAATTCTGATAATCTGCGCAGGTAAATTACCTATTTCAAATTATCATAAAATATCTGTTAATAGCAGATAATTAAATTTCGGTGGCAGGTATCTTTTAAGTTATAGGCACTTATCAATATTATCAAATAAGTAGTCTGTTTATTTTATTAGGCAGGTCGTAAAAAGTTGGACCAGTAGGTCAAACTCTTTTAATTGAAAACAATAATTATTATTAATAATAACTAAGTATTATTAATAACTCCCCCACCGATCTCGGTGACGGTGGCCGGTTTCATTGAAACCAGGCTAGTTACGCAGGAGTAATTTTATAGTGCTCAAGTGTGTGCGCAGTACACAAGAGCACTCTCTCTTCCTTTACTCTTGTAATCCAGTGGGACGGATAACCGACACGACTGACGAGAGATCAGGCGCAGGTCCAACTTTTTACATGCCCATCCGACGCATGGATCATCTTTCTTGTTAGACAATCAGGTGATCAGCCTGCATTGGCCTAACCAAACTTGGAAACAACATTTTTTTTTGTTGTTCCAATGCGGGAATCGAACCCACGACCTCCGAGTCGAGAGCCATTGCTCTAACCACTAGACCACGGAGGCTGTTATTATAAGTAGGTAAGTACTAGTACCTACTTATAATACCTGTATTATTATTGTGTAGATAAACCATGTTTTGCAACTTGCAACTTTCTAATAAAAAACATATTTTTGATAAAAAATAGGGGAGACCGTGTGAAAAAAGATAGGTTGATTCAAATTTAAAATTAGAACGTGTCAGAATATTAATTATGATACATTATTGTATTAACATAAAACAGTGGCAATATACATATTTGTAATATTAAAGGGCTATTAATATTTTACTTAAATAAGTTAATTACTATAAGTTGATCGTAAAATGAGCGCATCGTGTTTCCTGTCACTTAAGTTCCAGTGCTTAATGCATTTTAATTTATAGACGATACGTTGACGATGTTCGTGCTGACATCCAGACGGTATTAAGTCAGCTTTCATTAATAGGAAAACCACTAACGGACTGCAGCAAAGACTGATGAAGATTTATATGGCGCGACAGTTAGTCGGAAAAAGCGTCGGCGTTATTACACTCGCGACGCGTTGTCCCACGAGTGCAGCGGCGGAGTGTCCTACATTTGTCTGCGCTGAGCGCTCGCCGACTCCTGCAGAAAGTATCACCGCAGAGAAAGGCCAGATGCCGCCGCTCCTAATCATTGCAATTCAATTTGCGTGGACATAGCGCCGACCGCGCCGCTTTGTTTACATTTACATCGAACCGTGTCTCACCGCTTCGTCGCGGTTCGATTAAGGACAAATCAATAAGGCAGTCGATAGCGAGCGAGTTTAATAGAGTGAGCGAGCCGAGTGGAGCGCCCTCATTACCCCCGCAATTAGCGCACGGCGCGCTCCCGTCGACGACGCACCCCGCGCGAAAAACGAATAAAAAGAGCTGCCCTCAAAATGGCCGCCGCCTCCCCCCCGACCGCCCGCTCGACCCCCGCGCCGCTTCGTGATTGCATCCCCGCAGCTCTTATAAATATGGCCGTATTCCTCCCGCCTTTACTGATTGCCCGTATACCCCCCGGCCTCCCCCCGCGACCGCGCCGCCGGCGTCTGAATAGATAAACGAGTCCACGTGGACTGCCGCGCTTATAAAAATCACCTCATCCAATGATATCGCTCGTGCACTTCGTTTGGGCCAATCATAACGTCGGATCGCGTGTAACTCCACCCTTAATAAGCGATGTAACGTTCCGAGCCAATGGGAAGGCACGATTCGTCGGGTTTCGCTCGGCGACTACGAAGCGGTCCACGTGGACTGACTCACACACGTACGCGAGTATAATGCCTCGAGTGGAAATAGCTATGACGGCGAAATGTGCGACAGCGAAAAAATAAAATGCGGTCGGTCGGTGCGGCGGCGGATCGAGCGAGCGAGTGGGTGTAAACAGGGGATATTTTGGTGCGACTCGTTCATTATTATTGAATGCGCGGCGCTAATGGCTCGGTACGGGTCGTGGACGCCGCAACGCGCTTCCTTCGCGAGCCACACTGGCGTACATTATACACTAATTTATATCTCCGATAATCGTCTAACAATCGTATCGAATATGCAGCACCACAGAATAGAGAATAGTACATGGCAGCACGCAATTATTTGTCTAAAATTCAATGGAAATAGACGTCAGACGGTTTCACGACTCACATTATCGGACCGCGCCATACCGAGTCGTAACGGAACGTACATTATACAATCATTTTAATGCCATACTATTGTCCGCACTCCGTACACCTCTATAACACGACGTGCGCGTATTATAAATTAATGAGTGGCTCATAAATGTAATCGATGTCTATTAGGTAAGCAGGTACCTAATCAAGTGTGCGTCGATTCCGCTAAGTCGATCGACACCAATCTTCTTATCTGTACATAATATGGTCGTAAAGAAAACAGGCGAGTTAAAAACCTGTCTAAAAGGAAATAGAAATGAGCAGAGAGCGCAGATAGGAATCTACGTAGGCGTATTGTGTCGACCGTCGGCCGATAAAGTGAGCTTGTCCGGTAGCCACAATTGCTATTCCACACAAACTCCTCACAAAAAATACAACTCGTATAGATTCAAAATGCTTTTAGAATTATCGAAATTGATAAACATTATCTTGGCTGTTTTTTTTTAAGTTGTTAAATTGGCCGTTAAGTTGATATAATTCATTTGTGTTTTTATTACCGCGTTGTTATAAAGTTCAACGAGCAGCTTTATTTAGATTTAGAATAAACAAAATGTTTGTACAACAAGTGTGGTCAGACACCTAAATAGTTGTAAAATATAATTTAACAATCGAAAAAAATATAAGTAACTACCTACTTACTTATTCCTAAGTTTTTAACCCCTTTAATTTTTTATATATTTTTGGCTCACTCTCAGATTATCTGTTTCCTCACAAAAGTAAGACAGGTGATTGGTTATTAGTTTTTACTTTATAAGTATTGATTAGGTCCTACTCGAAGTCGAAGCAACTAATTTACTACTAATTCTACTTAATACGCAAAGTACCTACATACTTAATTACACACAAACCTACTTGTTATCTTTATTGTTATTCTATTTTTATTTTTTAAAATTAGTTATATTTTAATTACCAGCATAGATAAGGTAAGAATAAGATAAGAATGGACTGACTAATGTTAAATACTACATAGACGTACAGTACTAGTAAAAGTCTAGATAACATACTCAGACCGAATAAAAGTAGTTTTTTATTTGATCTGAGATAACATAGTAAAAAAACTATGGACTTAAAACTAGGTAAACTACATTTTTATGTGGATATTTAATACGGAGGAAGTGTAATCTCTGTACAATATTACATTTGTAACAATACCTATTAAGTAGTTAGGTATTATGTATCTAACTACCTAATATATGTAGTTATTGGTAGATGCAAAGTATGTGTTGCTACACTAGGTAACTAAAAGTTATTACTATGAGTCCGCTAATTAGCACGTGATTGACAATTGACATACTTACATAATAAAATGATTGTTTTATGCATAGTAGGTACTAGGGTCTAGGTTCCTACAATCAACATTGTATTAGGTATGTATTATATAACTCATTACACATTAGGTCAAATATAAAGCCAATTAGGTAGATACATCACGAAAGACCTAAGCCCTAGATATAGTCATATAATTATATAGTAAAGATTTAGTGAAATAAGTATTATTAAAAGAAAATAAAAAAGAAAAAACTTAACAGTTAACACTAATTAGTTTGAGTAGGTGGCACAAGTAACTCTCGGTCTCCCCTATCTCGATTCTCAACTGACGAAGGCGCGGACGCCAACGAACAAATATTATTTAATTATAGCTATTAGTTATTGCAGTTGTTTCGTGCTATTAATGTTTAGATATGGTGAGGCTATCATAGTATGAACAGGTATTACCTACTTACTACCCATATTAGTATTTAATACTAATTATAATTGTTATTTGTTTCATTGTAATACGGATTTTTAGAGGTTTCACTACTGTAAAATATTTATTAAGTATTATTAAAGTGCAGAACTGAAATGAAGCATTACGGCGATTCGCGAATGTGCAATGACGGACGTCCGAACAGCTCGCTCATTAAAATCGCATTCCTACACGAAATACGCTGCCTACTGGTACTGGGCGATTGTAAATTGTAATTGCTAATTCCCCACGATCGATCATAAGTGGCACATCCCTTGAGTATATTATTCTTTTGTAGTTTATGTGGCCAGTTTTGTTGTGGGAGTTTTATTTTGTTATAAATATTAAAGAGAAAAAAAGTGCAAGAAGTTATATGTATTGTTACTGTGAATCAATATTAAGTGGTGAATACTGATTTTACTGACTTACCTACATATTAATTTTTGAAATATTAAGTAGATACCTACTTAATTGCGAAATCAATTCCAAACCCGAGAAAAACAATTATTTTGCTGCTCCTTGCTAGACATAATAATATATCTGTTATAATCATCTTATTTTAGATAGGGACCGAAAGCAAAAAAATTAAAAAAATGTCACAGGAAAAAATCTTGCAAAAGTTTCGAAATTCAAATGCCATTAAACGTTAATAATTATTGTACAAAAAAGGCACGGCCAAATGAGTTAAGGCTCCGCGCCTTCTGAGAAGTGAGTTTTTCATTCTTCACACAATGCCTGCACAAATTGTTCGGCAAGGGTATGCGCCTAAATAAATTACCGGTTTTTACACCTACAAAATGAATTATTGATATTATTATGGTTATGAATAGTGTTAAATATTTTGACATTTACATTAGTAAAAAATTGTGTATCGAGAAGTTTTGTATTTTGGCGACTTTTGTCTCTGTTCCAGAATTTAATACCTACAGCGCGTTTTAGATCGACGCAAAGAGTATTAGCAGATAATGATACATATTATGTTTAGTACTATCGACAAACACCTTTTCTTTTTCACCCCTCGACCCCTGGCTTAATAAAATGAATCATTGAGAACTGAGATTTCTGGGAGCAAGTAAAACTAAACTTGTCATTGCCACCAGTATCTGCAAACGTACCAGTTGAGAACTTATTAAAAACGTTGTAAAACAATCAAGTAGCAGCCCTAGCAGTTCGCGCCATTTAATTATGCAGTTGGTTTTATTTGCGTTGTCGACGGCGAGTGCCGGCGAGTGGCGGCGAGCGCGCGGCGCGGTCGGTGTGGGCTGTGGGTAACTGGGTACTATCGCTAGTCGCTACCCGCTAGACACTGACCGCCTCACCAATTAATCGGCATATCGCCTCAATACCTCGATTAACACGCTTTTCTTAGTAATAAGTTCAAAGTGACATACGCTATCTTGGCGTCAAAGTTGATGTGGTTTTTGAGTCTGTCGATTCTCGAATATTTATGGTTCGATTGGCTATTTAATGTTTCTTTCTTTGTTAGATACGTTGTAGAAGTCACTTGACTGATAAAGATAGCAATATTGAATTATTATCTACTGTGTTAATATTTTTATTAGTAAGGGGGATTATGTAAGGGTAATTAATAATTAATGTGTAATTCGAAAAAATACAAATATCAATAGCCTAAAACGTCGGTACAAAATTTTATAATAAATATGTTTTTTAAGCCAAAAACGAGTGAGCGGAGCGAGCGAGCAAATTTTTTCCCCATTTTAGAGGTCAAAATCTGTTCAAAGTTAAACTTTCCGAAGTTCACCATTATTAAAAACACTGAATAACGGTGAACTTCGGAAAAATCCAATAAAATCAACCGACTTAAACAGAACAACAAACAAATTTTTTTTTTAATAGGTTAAATATGTTAAAACTGTAAACCCTAAAATACTATGAAAATAGGATCATTTTGTAGCCCAATGTTGAACCCCTAAACCCCCTGACTACGAACATGAGTTACAAATAAAATAGGTTAGTTAGTAAGTTACAAATCCAAAGTCAGTCCAAAAATTTACCAAAATAATCTGCAAAACTTGTAAAAATAGTGTGTTGCTCTTCAATCTACTTGAAATCGAGAAGTTATACTGTAATAAAAGTGGTTAGACAAAGCAAAACGATAATACATAAAAAACGTAACAACATCTTATGAGTTAAGAGACGGTAAAGGCACAGTGTAATAAAGAGATACAGTGGTCCGACGCGTTTGAAGTCGCGCGAAATGCCGCTTTTATGTAGGTATTCGTCACTGCTGCAGGGTTGTCACAATAATGTGTTTTATTAAAATCTGTTCTACATTTTGTGTATTCGTAGTATGTGTATGTAGAGTATAGGAATAAAACAAAAAAATATATATAGAAGTATTAATGAAGAGTTTTATTATAAAAAATACAAATGCGTATACAAAAGCTCAGGGTTCGCATGATATATATCAATTGATATATATCGGATATATATCATGATATATTATATCAATTGATATTTATGCTTGATATAGGTATATCAAAATTGATATTTATATTTAAAAATGTAAAATAATGTTTTAAATGTAAAAAGTCTTACATCAAGTCATAGTCCAAATACACAGGTCTTATTTTCCGAGAGTTTCACAAGCCTAGGTCATCAAAAACTTGCTATTTGACACGACATTAACTAATCATTAGGCTTATGACACCCACGTGACCCCCTGTTTTTCGTAAGAAAATTCCTTGTTTGTTATTATACTATTGTTATTAATTGAAAAATTATACTTAAATGGTATTTATGTGTATAAATACCATTTAAGTATACCGTGTGTCAAATTAATTCGACTGATAAAATTAATACACTTTTTTTTTCTTCTGGTTATAAACAAAAGTCATTTTATGGATTTAAGACTTAAATTGATACTCAAAAGTATCTATCGTTGATTTTTAATTTATTTGAAAACTTTGAATATCAATAATAAATAAATGAGTTTAATTTTACTTCCCTATCTTCAAATTATCGGAGATACAAATTATTTCGATTCAACTATTACGAAAAAACATAGAGTATGAAATTTGTATGTAATTTTGAAAATATCAAAAATATCAAAAAATCAAAAATATCTGATATTTTGATATTTATTATAAACTAGCTGATGCCCGCAACTTCGTTTGCATAACTTACTTGCCCGTAACTAACGGAAACGGAACCCTATTTTTTATACGGAACCTTAAAATAAAAGTAGCCTATGTTAGACCTTATAACATCAGCTATCTGCTAGTGAAAGTCCCGTGAAAATCGGTCCCGCCGTTTCAGAGATTAGCCGGAACAAACAGACAGACAGACCGACGGACAGACAAAAATTCTAAAAATTTGTATTTTATAATAAGTACTAAATATACTTTAAGATGCATTAAGTGAAAAGCTGTTAGTTGGAAGTTACAAACAGACACTTCAATTTTATTTATTTGTGTATAGAAGATATCGGATATTTACGAACCCTGCAAAAGCTACAAATGCGAAACTGAAGTGTATTTTCGACATTTGGATTTACTAGTTTTTAGATTGCGATTGTTGAATTTGACGATGTAGTTAGTAAATTCTCATACGTAAATACAATTTTATTAAAAATTCTGACGGGAAACAGGCGCATGGTTTTGTATTAAAATTAATCTTCTATAGCTGTTCATATAATTGACC
This sequence comes from Glaucopsyche alexis, assembly GCA_905404095.1. NCBI lineage: Eukaryota > Metazoa > Arthropoda > Insecta > Lepidoptera > Lycaenidae > Glaucopsyche > Glaucopsyche alexis. The sequence continues at coordinate 7,831,817 of FR990058.1, forward strand.
ATTGCAAATAAGTACCTACCTACATACAACTCAAACGAAACACTGTCGCAAACCACTTAAAACAATCAAATTAAAAAGCGTCAACCCCGGCTGACGTGTCCCAAGCGAGTGTATGGCAGCTTGGGCTCGCTACCGCCCCTCTCTCACCCCGCACGCCCCGCACGATTGCTCTGTCTAGACGTGTCCGTTGGACGACTGTAGGTAAGTTCCATAGGCTGTGGTAAAGGACTTACCGCGTTGTCGAGCGTGTCACTCCTGTGGGGGCGACGTGTCTCGGCCCAGCTAAACGCTGAGGACTGCGATAATAAAATCTAGATCTATCTTAAATTCTAGAATCTACAATATTCAAAGGATACTGAAACGAAAACAAGAAGATTTGCAGTATTGCCTTTACCTAGGTAGAGTGGGCATCTCATCTTGCCTACTGAGGAATGTTTTGCTATCAATATTAAATACCATTGCAAATGGAATGTGTGTCGTTTCGCCTTCCTTTTGTAAATAACATTTATTTATTCAGCTTTAAAATACTGAAGACAAACCTCTCATATAGCCGATGTGTTTGATATCATATTTTTAATGGAAACAAGGAGGAAATGAGTGTGCGTGGCGCGTTGAAGTTTTTGCCACGAGTCGTTACATCCCGTCGGCTTCCGCCCTTGCTATAAATTATGATGTGCGTAAAAATTCTCCAGTTAATGCCACAACTGCTGGGGTATTTTGAACGCCATGTTTGCATGACGTGAAAATTATAAGCTGTATGTAGTAGTTAACATACTTATATTTTTCAGTAGGTACCTACCTTTTTTTTATAACTTTGACAAGACATCTTTTGAAATTTTAATATGCGATTCAGTGTAAAGGTACATATTATTCCTGTCTATTTCTTGCATTGTACCGGGTCAAATAAAAGACAACTCTTATAAAAGTATATAATTAAAAGAGGAGTACCTAACTGTTGATAAGTTTAAAAACATTTTAATTGTATAAAAAATGGAGCATGCAATATAATTATCTAAGTCGGGTAAATACATAATATTAAATTATCATTATCATATTACAAAATGTTGTGAATGGAATAAAGCATGTCAGTTTCGCAAAACAGTTATAACAGTATAACGACACCCCATATCCCCTTCCTCATCTCCAGAAAGTCCCCAAATAATACGTATCTATTAGAGCGTATATCTCCGATTCGCCTAAGTATTCCTCAAACATGAAGATAGTCGACGAAAAATTCGAGTGGAGAAAATATGTATGGCAGCGGTATTCGGAGGGTGGCTGCGGAGGTAGGGTCGGGGGGACGGGGCGGCCCCCCGCCACGCCGCTTACACGCTAGTTCTCAAGCGAACCTCGTGCGTAACGGTTGTGTGTTGTGTTATTGTATTTACTACGGATTCGTGTGTGACTGGTGACGACCCGCGTTCAAAGTGTCGAGTGTATTGAGTGAAGTGTGTGCTGTGTCAATTATTTTTAAGTGTGTCTGACGATGACCGCGTGTGTTTGACGTGGGGATGTATCCTAGCGCGGGCGCAATGAACGCCGCCGCAGCCGCCGCTGCCGTGGCGGCCGCCAGGCATCCGGTATGTGCCATGACTGCCATGCACTATGCAACACATTTTACACCGTCATTATCGTTGCATACGGCATAACGTCAATTACAAGTGTTACTTTATTCAAATCAATCTAAGTGGATCCAAGATAATAGCTAACACTGTTTCGATTTTAAGAACCACAACCCGTACGTCACTATTTACAAGCAGTAATTTTTTTTTTTTTAAGAAAAGGTTACATTTAAAAGTTCATACAAAGTATACGCCTATTCTCTAGTACTTCCCTTAAAAATTTGTGTACTTTTGAAATCTTTAAAAACGTTAAAACTATTTACCTAAGCAAGTAAAATACATATTATTGAAACAATTGTAAAAAATATTAATGTCATTTAATACGTAGGCACAAGTATTTTAAAGTCAATATTTTAAAGCAAATATGTAAATGGAATTTTAAAGTTAACTTTTATGAAAACGAATGGTACGCTGCCTGTTACTCAATAAATTTAAAGCTTACTACAAAAGATTTTTTGTCGTCGATTCTCTCTTTGTTATAAATTCGTAATAAAAGAACGCAAACAAATGTTGCTGCCCCTCGCAGGGCTAAGACCCCTGCGCGTTCCAGACACACTCAATTACCTGCGAAATTGACTGTGAAGCTCTTAAGGCCTTACGCATATTCATAATACCTACGGCCTACCTAACTAGTGAATATATTAGATTAAAATACATAAATAAATGGCTGTTTATATTCCGCTGAGACCGCAAGCCGCAAACATCTGTCATACGGTGGTAGGATAAACTAATGACTTACAGTTATTATTATTGCCCATACTTATTTCAACGTTTCAAGAAGTAATAATCTTGTCACAAATCACAATGTAAAAAAATTAAGGTTTTATATCTTTGAAATGGCTATTGATCAAATGCCCTCATGTGATAATATAAAAAGAAAATGTAGAAAATGTTGATAATATCTTGAGTTGAGATATAATATTGTTCCATAATCTACTTGCCGCTTACCACATGCTTTAATGGAGTAGAGAGTGTTGTCTAATAGCTAGTCACATGCCAATTTTTTCTAGGTGTTTACTGTTTTTTTTTTGTTGTATATTTGTAATGAGACAATATATCAATTTAAGATGTAAGTTATTAACATCGTAATAAACTCGTAATTCGTACGTCGTAATAAAATTACAACCAAAGTTCAATTTAAATAAACCAGAAACCTATTGAAATTTGACATAATATTATAATCCTTCCTAATATCTTGTTCCAAGTGTAATATCATTAATAAAAAATGCCTTCTTCTAGATCATCATTAGACATAAAAAAATATTCAAAAAACCGACCAAGGGCGAGTTGGACTCGCACACATCACCTTCCATGCCAAACGGCAAAAAATCTCGTTTGTTGTATAGGAATTGGGAGCCTTACTTCAATATTTATTTTTGTTACAGCGGCAACTACACGATCTGTGAAAATTTCAATAGTCTAGCTATCACGATTCACGAGATACAGCCTGGTGATAGATAGACAGACAGACAGACGGTCGGACAGTGGGGTCTTAGTAATAGGGACCCGTTTTGACCCTTTGGGCATGGAAATCTAAAAACTAATAATAAAAAAAATAAAAAAACAATGCCATATATATTATGCATACCTACAAAGTACAAAGTACAAAACCTATCTCGAAAAATGTTGAGTATCATCCATGTAGAATATTATAGTCAAGATTTTCTATTTATTTAAATCTCCTCTAAAATTTGTAGATAATGGGCAATTTCATGATGTTGTACCAATTTGCACCTATTTGTGTCCCATGTTGTATCTATTAAAAATGATGTTAACTAATAACTGTTATCATATTAATCTTTCCACTACTGATAATAAACCGGATATTGTCACTTACCGGTACACGTAAGTGATATCAAGAATCCCCAATTTAGTCACTTTATTCGATCATTAATTCGGTTTACATTAATAGGTGACATACTAAAATAAACATGTCTAATACCTACTAGAGGACCAACCTACCATGTACGAACGATACAGAACTACCATGAACCATCGATTAGCCTTTTTTATTACTGGCATGTTCGATAAGATTTCTCGTGTAAACCGTATTCTCGACGATACGCTAGGACTTTTACAACATTTCTTTACGACACTAGCTCTTTACTTTTATGACAGGGTAGCGCGGGCGGCGGAGGGGGTGAGGAGGAGAGGGGAGTGCTAATGTAAATGCCTATTTGTGTGTTTGCTCGAAATCCGTGTCGCGTCCTAGGCTCTCGGTCAATATTTATCCGACAGAATTACCGCTACGTACAAATGAGATAGCGTCGCGTTTCCCAACGTTCGTGTCTCTCAATTTTTTACACCAAATCGAAAGGACACTTGAAGGAAATTGATATTCAAATGAGGCAATTTACATTTCGTCTTATTAACACTAAAATCTTATCGTCAAGATACGATTAATGGTGTATTCTTCTAATTTGAATTGATAATGCAATGATTTGGAATAATTTCACTGGGAATTCATCACATTTCCTTTAGTTTATGATTAATCGAGCCAAATATTTGTGGATCACTTCCACCTATGTGAATGGAACACATGACGGAGTTGAGGACGTGTGATAAAGAGGTGCCTTGTGTCAATGTTCCTCAAAATAATTTCCGAGATAAGGCAGCGCTATCAGTTATCACAAACACGGCATTTGGAGCATGAGTATCATCACTCGATCTATTTGGATAGCTCTTTAAAAAGCGAGGCCATTGCTCGCTACAATGGGTGACGTAGATGCACAATTTGTGGGAACTTTTGATTTATCAAAAAAAAATTATTAATTCATTGATTCAAATTTTAAGAGCTAGGCTCTTGTTGGTGGAGTAATTGCCATGTTTTTCAGTCCTGTGCTACTTACACTTCAATCATGATACGACAAAACGCTAATTTTCTCATTTACATAGTTGTTCAAAGTAGTTTTTCTAGGCCTTCCTTAATTGAAAAATTGTAATTTCCAAATACATATACGAGTATGTAATAAGTTTTTATGAAGATTGATTGATTGATTGATGAGCTGCATTAATTAAACAAATATTTTGATGCTCAAAAATCTTCAGTAGTTAAAATTGAGTCCTCAAATTCTTGCTAATGATACGTTACAAAATGACACAAAAACCGCAACGTCCATAATGGTATTAAATATGGACATATCGTCCATTGTTCTAAGAAAGATGTCGATCCATTAGCCTGTGTCGCCGATGGACAACGCCAGCGGTGTTGTTTCTCAGAAAGTAAAATCAGCTTTCTGATCGTCTGACTCCCATATTAGTTTACCAGTGACGTTTTTATGACTTCCAACTCGAGAGACTTATCACGTTCTCTGTACAATAAAACATTAACTTTAAAACCATCGCACAGAGTCCAAATTTGCTCGAAGACTCCTGTAACTTGAGTACGTCGTTTCAAAGCCAATCTGTTTGTTTAAATATTTGTGTATGCCTGTTTGGTTTGTAAGTGCGAATGGTGTTTAGATGTTTACTGTGCTGCTGTACTCGCGTACTATATTTGAACTGCCATCTTTAATTAGTATTTAAACACTTGACACCGTCCCGCATTTTTTTAGAATTCCTCAGAAAATAGAAAAGATATAAGAATAGAAAAGAAAAATATAATAGAAAAATTAAATCACAAATAAGGAAAAACAAAAAATATTGATAAAGCACTTTTAATAATTCTGAATAACATTATGTATATTTATTGCTTTTACGAATCATGAAATAAATATAAAAATCGGATGCGCATAAATAAATTTAATCCAGATTATCTATAAAAAATGGATTCGACTAAATTTTACACGCATAAATTCATTCAATTCATTCGAAATTCAAATTATGTACAACAAAAGAAGTTCTCTCAAGCCAGAGAACAGGTAGACGTGGGCAGACAGACGTATTCAATAATTTGAAATAAGAACACGTATTTCTTTTTTATTTTTATATCCGTTTAAACGAATTCTGCTTAGTTTTGTTTTTGTGAGCGGTCGCCGCTGGATGCGGGCCTTTCATCCGGCCCTCCACAATACTGTGGACTCAAAAACTCTTCATTGTATTTTAATTTGACCTTTTCGGCGATAATTTATGGGAATCTTTTTTTGGGGGAACGTTTACTCAGTCTATTATTGTCGTGAATTATTTTCATTTCTTTGTGATCGATTTAACGTTGGGGCGATTAAGTTTAGATAAAAAGTGAGCAAAGCTTATTATTAAAAATTGCGCCAGAAAAGCTATTTTTGTTTTTGTATTGGAAATTAGGCAACTTCTTTCTTCTCTTTGGAAACTGGTGTTTTATAAATCTATTCTACCTTTAAAATCATTTAACCATTAAGTATTATTCGTTCTTCCAATGTTCTTTATTAATAAGTAACATAAAGTAACGAACTACTTACAAATTAAAAAATCTACTTCTAAAACAATTTAAAATGATAACATTTCTAAGTTTTTAGCTAACGGATAATCTTCTGGATTTTCGTTAATCATTTATACAGTCATATTAAAATTATAATTAGTTTGCTTCACATAACATGCTATTCTAACATTCTTATTTACATCAAATTATAATCATTGTTGTAATTGAATGTAGAATAATCACATATTTAATGTGTTAAATAATGAGACGAAATATGAACAATAAAGAAAAAAAGAAAACAAACTAGGAACGAAAGAAATAAATTAAAAAACAATTGAAACATGTAATTTATCGATGGACATAAAATGTGAAGCCATTAGATTAGGGCGCGTCCACAGTGTGGGAGCAGCGGGTAAGACAGGTGAGTGTGGTCGATTAGATCTAATGAAATTAGTTTAATATCGTAGTCGTACACTTCTTAAACTGTCCGCCATTAAAGTTTTTACGGCGGTCTACATATTAGCCTTATTACTGTGCTTTTATGGGTTATTGCTTTCAAGTTTCAACTTAATGCATTCAACATTTTGATAGAGATTTTACTTGTTGGTCTTGTCTTTAATATCAACATTTATTCCGTCGTTATTAAAGTAAAAAGAATATAAGTGGGTGTACTGTAAAATGTTACCCCGCGCAAGCTCACCATGCATCATGCATGTTGCTCAGCCGAGCTCGCTTCTGGAACGGCTACCGATTGTTTTCCTTTTTTTAATTTTGTTACACAGCCGACCGTACGTGCTCTTTTATTTTTATGCGAATTAATACACGGGTTATTTCATTGTTTCACGTGCAGCGTGCACGATGAATTTAGATTTTACCCACCCGAAGGTGGATTTTTTCCATTTGGAAGATACTCGGCGTGATTTTCTTGCGGTTGGCCGCGAGGTATGGCATTAAGCGGCGATAGCGTGAGACGGGCGTGGGGCCTCTCCGGCGGTTGCGTTCACTAAATTCCCGACCACATTTTTCTCGGCCCGATTGTCCGGGACTCCATTTACAACGTCTACACGCCGCGCCTTTTACGCTTTTATTTACGCTCCTTTTATTATTTTTAAAGTCCGTTTGTTCCTCGCGCGCCGGCGAGCGACTGTTATTTATTTTTTGCCGCCCGGCCTCCCGGCGACCGTGTGTTGTTGTGTCTCTCGCTTTATTTTTATTTTCCAGCTTCTTATTATGAAGCGAGTTTTTTTTTCTTTATTCGGTGCTCGTGTGTTCGCATTGCTTTATTTCTGTGTTAAGAGGCAAGCGGTCGGTGTTTTTTTAATCTCGAATCACACCGAATTATGATCATTAAAGAATAATTTGTATTATGGTAATGTGGGATGCGTGTAATTTTTGTTTCGTGATACGAATGTTTTTATGTCTGTCTTGATTGATAGGTTATTATACATTTTAGATTTGCTATTTAAATGTTAACGACGGGACGAGCTATTATATTTTTTGCTTTTTAGCTTTAGAATTTCGTTGAGGCTATCGTATGAAGTTGTTAAAATGCTATAATTGTTTCGAAGTATCCAATTAATAATTCAAATAGTTTTTTATGTGACTGCCAATTATTATCGACATTCGCCGTATATACTGATTGTAAATGGTTCCGTTTAGTACCTAGCATTTATATCTGACTACAGAGCTAGTATTCTAGTAGATGTATGTGTAGACGATGGCGGGATGATAAAGGAATGTGTTAATGGCTGGGCTAATAACGGTTACTGTTGCAGGGCCCACCGCAGCCCGGGCAACCCATCAAGTTCACGGTCGGCGAGTCGTGCGACAGGATCAAAGAAGAATTCAACTTCCTTCAGGCTCAGTATCATAAGTGAGTATTATTGTACCTATACGTCTACACTAATATAATAAAGAGGAAAAGTTAGTTTGCATTGAATAGGCTCCGAAACTACTGTACTGATTTTGATAAAATTTAGTAAATATATAGATTAGACCACGGGGAAGGACATAGGCTACTTTTATCGCGGCAAAATGTACGGTTACTGCGGGATTTCCTTTTGTGCGCATGAAGTCGCGTGCAACATCTAGTTGTTAATATTTTTAATTCCTTGTCAATATTTCCATTTTTTTTTTCTTTCAATGGAAAATTATAATTAAATTATGGTCAATAAAATTTTATTTAAAACACTTCGTGATATTACTTACGATGATTGTATTTTTTTCGTCTTTATGACCAGAGCCTTATGCTAAATCCAATAAACGTCATCTCGTTGATAGTAATTGACTCATATTATATTCATTTATTATAATTTATTGAATATTTAGTTAAACGCTACATAATAATCACCACAAAAATTCAATTTTAAAATTCAAACGTAATTTGTATGCACAAGGGCCCTAAAAGTTTTACTTTGGAAATGGCCACAAAAATACAACTAGAATATTAATGTCGCCTAATCGAGTCGCTTATGTATCCGATACTTAAAATATCCTCATCAGAATTTCAAGTAGGGTACGATTCCTGTCACTTCTCACTGAACTTACCCTACGTCCCTCGTAAGTAGCCCTTTTGCCATTCAAAAGCTTTTTGTAAACCTTTTGTTGATATAGAAACCTGTTATAAATCCAGGTAAATTGTAAATTGTTCTCAATTACCTTCAACAAAATGTTAAATCTCTTTGTACAATGTGTTCGATTGAATGGTAAAAAAGTTTTTTTTTTTTGTAATGTGGGTAAGGTCATCAATATTGAAGGGCTTAACATGTTTAAAAAAAATATTCTTATGTATATTTTTTATAATGACAAGTATTTCACAGACATCTGTGGGCCTAGCAGGAACATTTGCCAGCGGCGTAAACGTAACGTTATCGAATGTGAATTGTATGAAAATCTGTCAAAATCATGTCAGCGCCCATACAAATTTCATTCGATAAAGTTAAGTTTAGGCAGCTAAAAATTTTCCTGCTAGGCCACCGTTAGTTAACATTCAGACAAAAAACACAATATTATGTAGGTAGTCGAAAATCTAACTTTATAATGGCGCTATTACTTTCCTAATGATTACCTAAATATACGTATTAAAGGAAAAATTATGACAAATAAAATAGAAGTCAAGTTTATAATGAGAACTTTAGTTCTTAAATGCTTTAAATGCTTAAATACGAGTATTGATAAAACTTTATTAAACCTATTCATTATCTATAAAAGCTCAAATCTCGTTTTATTTCGAGAGCTCTATAAATATTATCTAAGAGCGTTTATTTAAGAGTGTCGGAGATCTATTTGGCTTTCGTATTATGTTATTTAATATATTATTATTTCATTCTAAAATATCTTCTTTGTTACAGTTTAAAATTGGAATGCGAAAAGTTGGCTAGTGAAAAAATAGAAATACAAAGGCATTATGTTATGGTAAGTTCATATTTCATTACCTACTAGCAAAGAGAATGTAACCTACTAGAAACACGAACAAAATAATTTAGCAAAAAACGATAAAAAATAATAATATTTGTAAAAGCCCAGTAATACAACAAATGTGATTTATTAGAATTAAATAGATTTGGTTTAACCGTAAAGCCATTGTTTTGATACGCATTTGCGGTTTTGGCTCGGTGCTAATAAACTGAAATCCGAGATTAAGGTTGTATGCAAAAACAATTTGCAATAATGCATTTACAATTCCAGTCCATATGAAATAGGCAAGTTCATAATAATATGTAATGTAAATAACTGAAATTGCTAAGAATTTAAAAAAAATGCATGTACGTATGTTAGTTTTGAGTTACTTATAATTTTGCTCTGTCTTTCCGTCTGTTTACAAAATTATCCATCTAATGGCTTCGTGAACTAGGTTATTTTAGACCTATCTCAAGGGAAGATGATTTTAATTTCACTGATAAAAGCCAGGCCATCCGAGACCTCAGAGCCGGCACCTATCTGGCTCAAAGAGCATTTGCCATCCAGCGAGGAAACTCTTTAAGCCTTCTAGGTGTGGACGACCTGGGAGATTTCCTTTTTTGGGCTTTTTAATTTTTTCTAGTATTAATTTTCTTTTTGGTAAGTAGGTAGATACTTTTATAGTTTCTACTGATAAATTAAATTGTTATAATTTAATTGATAATATTAAAGATCCTGTTCTTACTAACATAAAGAAAAGAAGACAGTTACATTTAATTGTTAATTGAATGGGACATAAACAAAGTTCGCCCTCCTATCCCAGCGCGGCAGTTTCGCCCAATATGAATCACGGTTAAATGTTGCCAAATCGTTTGCAATTTATTTTAATACGCTCAAGAGAAAATTTTCGCAAGAGTTTTTTTTTAATGTCGGAAACACTCCTGGCGGTGTTCCAGCGCTGCGGATGTTTAGTCACCCGGCCCGAATGAAGGAAGCTTATCACTGCCAAAACCTTTCTGTCTCAGTAACTGTTACGTTTTGTTTTCAGTACTATGAAATGTCGTACGGCCTCAACGTGGAAATGCACAAACAGGTATGTTTTTTTTTATTACTCATAAGTAGGCATTGTATTTTTTTTTCCTTTCTTATTTGTGACATGATACCATATACTGTGAATTGTGATACTATTGGGTATGTATTGTTTTTTCGTTTAACGTTTAACTAAACGCTTAATGGTATTTTTTTTATTACTCTTATATAGGCATTGTATTTTTTTTCTTTTCTTATTTGTGACATGATACCATATACTGTGATATCATTGACTTTGTGTTATTTTTATAGAACTTATAATAATAATGGACTACGTGTTGGAATTCTGAATAGGTATTTCTTGTTTCTACAATTTACTTATCACCAAAAACGTAGCTAAATTGCAAACTCAAACACGAGTTTGTGAAGCGTAATAAATTAAACCAAAAGCAACAAAAACAATTCCATTATGCAAAAGCCAATTTTCCAAAACAAACTGCGCAAAAACAATCGTACTTAAAAATGTTTTGCCAATCCAATATTGTAACGTAACCCGGTATGATCGAGGTGCAAAATACCGATATTTTATTAGCGGGGCCGGCGAGGAAAATGAATGTTGTAAAATTGGAAAAAAGTGTTATTACGTTGCGCCCGCTTGCTAGATAAACGTTGTTTGACAGGGCGCCCGTTGCCCCTAGGGCGGGGGGCCCCAGGGCGCCGGGCCCCCCGCGCCGCCCCTGACTAACAAAGTATGGTCAAGCCGTTGTTTGTTAGGTTTTTTAATTTGCTCTCTCTATTTACACCCATTATTTTCTGAGCTCATATTTTATGGCCGTGTTTTGAATCTTTTGATTGAAATTATTTTTGTAATGTCAATATTTTCTCAACGGGCGCGGGCGGTCCAAACTATAGATAACGTACCGGGGCCCTATATTTTTGTAAACAAACTAAGCTTTTATATTTTTGTAAAACAAACTTAGCTTTTAAATTGTACTATGAAACTAGAATTTCATGTTGGTATATTTTACCAGGAACTTCCATCATAGGTATCATATAAACGATGATGTTTTTCCATTTTCCAGGAACCAATATCTGTACTCAGACCAAACAAAAAAGTAAAGAGAGTTCTGCGAACCACACCGCCCGTGAGGACGGCAGGTCTATAGTACGACTCGCCAAATTTTACACACTTGCAATTACATACTCACACAGTGTGACGCATCACGCACACACGTGTAACGAAACTACGCCTTACAAGTGTCACGGTGTGCGGAATACGCAGCCGTCCTTACTTTTTGTTGGACAAAGCGCTGTGTCTTCACTTTTTATTTGACCTGAGTATCTGTAACACAGGTATCTACTCGTATACAATTTCCGATTTGCAACAGTCGTTCTAGATAATTCCTGTATCACCCTTACACACGCGCTCTGAGATTCCAGATAAAGTTATTTACTTATCCGACCGTATAAGTCTGTTTCGAACCATTGATTTAATCTCATATACAGAGTGCTGCTTTTTCAGTTGATGTTTAAAAAAAAGATTAAAAAAAAATAGCAATGCCTTAATAAAATAAATTAGAATATTATTGTATACTATAATTTATAAATTCATTAAGTACTTAAAGTGAACCATGACATCATTAGCTTGTGGGATATCGGTAAATCAAGTGTGTACGGAATTATGAACTACGGACGGTGACGATAATAGAAGCATTTATCGTAGACACTACATAAAACAATTTTCAAGAAAATAGCGGTATATAGGAGTAATATTATAACTATACATATTAGCAACTAGGTTTTGCCCGCGACTTCGTCCGCGTGGAGTTCGGTTTCCATACAAAATTTTAACCCCTTTTTCACCCCCTCGAGGGGCGAATTTTCAAAAATCCTTTTTTAGCGGATGCCTACGTCACGCGTCATTACAACTATCTGTATGCTAAATCAGCAAAATCCGTTCAGTAGTATAGATGAGTCAGTCAGGTTTGCCTTTTATATATATTTAAATTATTTGATTGCTCTATTAATCTTACTAATAATAAAAAAGTGAAAGTTTGTGAGAATATATGGATGGATATATGGATGGATGTTTGTTCCTCTTTCACGCAAAAACTACCGAACGGATTTCGATCAAATTTGGTATGGAAGTAGTTTAGGCTCTGGATTAAATATAGGCTACTTTTTGTCCCGGAAAAGTACAGCATTCCCGCGGGTTACCTGATACTATATTTACGCGGGCGGAGCCGCGGGAAACAGCTAGTGAGAAATAATGTCATAAGTTATCTTTTAAATTCACAAAAGTGACACCCTGTAGAGCGTGCAGTTGTCATGGTGTTTATTTTGATCCGGTGTATTGTGATACCCGATAGCGAGGGGAGCCGGGAGACGGCACCCCCCGTGTGTGCGGCTGATGTGAAAATAATATATTTCAGTTAGAGACGGTTAGTGGAGTCGAAAAATTGCACTTCTCAGGGTTGCCTAGCATATAACGTTCAGTGAAATCAAATACAGAAAGTTTGATAAACATGATTTGCTGCTTACTTAAAGACTTATAAAAAAGGCGAAGAGGCTAGAGGTACAGTTTTGTTTTAAGTTCGAAACAAAACTATTTTATATTTATTTAATAATTTATGTACACACGGTAAAACATTGACATTCACAAATTAAAAACAGAAAACAGTTTTGTACAAAGGTGCTACTAATTCCAAATTGGAATTTCTTCCAGCAGACCTGATAAAGGAAAGTTTAAAGTTATAAAAGTAACAATAATATGTGGTGCGTACTACTACAATTTAAATAGTATAATAATTATAAATGACTGCATATATATAATATAGGAATACTTACATAGATATATTGTATACTAATATACCTATATTATAATTATTACAATTGCAATAATATATTACCTATACTATAATGACAGCTGATTTTAAAACTATTTTTTACTAAAAACGTGTTTTCAAAACACTTACATATAAGCAGTAAATCATGTATCCAAATTTTCTGTGTATACACATAGAATATTTCACTTTTGAACTTCTATTTTTTTTTTCGATATTTACAAGAAGAATAAAATATTGTTGTTTCTATGTTTGTTTATTTTTATTGAAACAACACAGAACACGGTAACTAACATTAAAACGATACAAAGCTATTTTCACGCTGTAATCGACAGACAGAAATACCAACTCGTAAAACTTACTTTCATCAACACCAGCCGCAGCCATAAAAACATTCAAATAATAAGTAATAATTGAGATTTGTACAAGTAATTCGTCATCGGCACACCTAAATCACAATTCTATTATACTCCACATAACAAATGATTCTTAAAACATTTCAATAAACCCCTGCCAACCCTTATTACGGGGATGAACTTAAAATCATAAATTTAAATGTTGAATGTACTCGAGATCCCTAACCGCAGGGCAACAATAGCTCGGCAACGACTAGTTATAACTTTTTGCTGGGGCCGCTTGCCGGGGGGAGGCACGGCACCCGTAATCTGTTGATTTTACGCTCGCAGACATTACACAGTTACGACGAACCCTCTTTTAATAATAACCTTATTTTAACACGTCCTCAACGGAACTGAAATCAATTTACGACGCTCGATTCTCGAACGTTTATTAAGGAACGACGGTTGAATTGACTTCCCACAGAAGAAATATTCATTATCATCAGTTTTTGTCTGTTGGCTGTTGACGGCATACGGTATCTAATATTTTATTGTTAGGTAAGTAAATAAGCATTTTATAAAACATATTCAGTATTACAGCTCTTACAGAACGATTCTAAAGTTCAAAAGCCAAAAGCCAAATTTTGAAGTATGCATTCATTGTTTTAATTTTACCGTGGGAGAGCCACGCATGGGCATGAATGGCGCTCGAACGGGTAAATACCATGACCTCACAGAAAACCGGCGTGAAATAACGAAGGTCTCAAGACCAGAGGAGTTACAAGTGTAACTCCTCTAGTGTTGCGAACTTGCGAGTGTCCATGGGCGGCGGTAATGGCTTACCATCCGTCTGCTCGATTCCTGGTTCATTTCATAAAAAAAATTGAATGGGAGAACGCAGTCACCTTATTGTTTACAAGCTACAACTAGGCAACAATAGTAATATGCGGTAGGGACAGGGCTGGCAGCTTGTATTTAATTTGGAATTAGTTTATTCGGAGCTGTTTGTTTTGAGGGGAGGTAGGGTCACATGCGGCGGACAGATGGCCCGGTCGAGCTGAATGCGCTATTTAGCAAATACTGCGTTTCATTGTAATGGATTATTGCATTAGCACTTAACACGCTCGGTGGAGCGAGCACACCCCTCGGACTTTGAGTATAATGTATTTTTTGTAATACGTGCGTAATATTCATAATACATGTTTTTCTATTGTTTACGTTAAACGGATCGTGACATCGCATGGTTGTATGTAAAAAGTCGCTAATGTTAAAGGGAAAATAATGGTTTGCAATTATTAGTTTCCTTTTTTTAGGTTCCCATGACTTTTTTTTAATCAAAATTTGTCTTTTGTTATAGACACTTAACATCAGAAATATGTTATTGCTATTTGAAATATTTTCCTTATTTATTTATCCTCGTCATTCAATTGGCATTTTATTCCCATACGACGTACCTATATTGGCAACACACCTTTTTACTATAGTAGAGTTTAATATTAAACTCATTACTTAAGCTATTAGAGCCCCAAATTTTGCACAATAATGTATCTTCAGTATTTTATTTTTTAAATGTGCCTCCTCTTTTCCTCAATGATTTAAATTTTGTGGGCTTACTGGCATTAATATCCTTAATATGGCATTTAACACCCAAACCGCGTTCAACCTTGTCGAACTTTCTACATTAACCATGTGTTGTGTGTTAAACAGTTCTGTCAATTTATTACATCGATCATTCAAGGTTACGTTACTTCTGCATTAAGGTCCATTTTGGCGTGCACTGGGCTTCGTGACCGCAAAGCATTCGTTTGCGTGACCGCGTCTAACGCACGTTTTCCGCTCTTTCTGGCGACGACTAATTGCTTAGATTTTCTTTTGTTAGTCTCGGGGCCGGACCGCAGTTAGACCGTGCCGAATTCCACCTACTTATGTCGGGAATTGATTGTTTCGACTGCCTGCTACGCAACAATGAGCTCTAACGCCTACGTGGGCGTTATTGTCTTTGTATTATTGATGTTATTTCAATTAATTATACATCGAAGCATTTAATAAAGTACATATTGCGTAATCATGAATATCACAGTAGACGTCAATCGAAGCAGTTGCTACTAATGACTCAATCAATTGAACCTTAACTGGCACTAAGTCAAGACAGAGTACTTATAATGAATGCTATTGTTAAAGCTAAAATATGAATTTGAAGACTTTATTAGCATCAAAATCTTGAGTAAATTGACTTACTTCCTGTTGACATTATCTACCAGTTATTGATTACAAACTAACTGACAAGTAATAAAACTATTAAGCTATTCTAACAACACATATTTGTAACAAAAAATATTGTCGATAAAACGCAGCAATATACTGGTGAATCTGCAATCTGCAACAAACTACAATGTGCGCTCAGTGGGGTGTCACACCATTTTGCCGCGTCCCCTTTACATGCGTCACTAGATTTCAATTTTTACGAGTACATAATATAGAACTTAACTATTGCAGGGTTTTGTTTGACTGTATACGTCCCCCAAATGTAAATTTCATTCAATTTGTTTGGTTTGTTTGTACTTTGTTGGTTTTTTCGAACACCCTTTAAGGCGTGTGGGTGAGGATTCAATGTTTAAGTTAGTCTTTATTATGTTAGCATTAGCCCCCATCAAAATTATTACCAAAAATATCAAAACTATTTCAAACATTTAATAAACGAATAGCTAGAGAACTAATTATATAATAACCTACATAGCCTGTATCATACAAGCTCACATTCACTAAGCCCAGTTTACTCTAAAGTCTAAACATAAGCGAAAATCTAATAAATACAGAATAGCTTTTAACTTAATAAAGCCTTTGTTCCATGCATTAAACTCCTCAGAATTGTGATTCTGGACATAATTTGATAATTTACGGGTTATTGCAATACCCTCACCCTCGTATATTATTCATACGGAGTTACCCTTGCGTTAGGGTGGCTAGGGTCGATAGCTCCACGTTTTCCTCCATACAAACAGCCCATACGCACGAGTGTAAATATTCCGATAGTAGCCAACCCTGGCCCGTCGCTCTGATAAAAACACTGCACGTGCCCAATCCGCTTAGCTACTATTTATAATGAAACAGGGGGTTCGGCCCTAATCCTGTTTGTTCTCCGCTTCTATGCCGACATAATTGCAACGACAGTTGACGTTTTTAAATTGGATACGGATTTGGGTTCACAACATGTCCTCAAACAGTAATAGTATGATACTTCTGTCGTATAAGGAAACGTTGTTGTGACGGTTACGGGAAACATCCATTTAAAATTAGGTCAACTAACCATCGAATATCTGTCCCACAGATCAAGTATAAACACGTAATTATGAAGGTCAACCTTACTGAATGCAGCTAACATCTGTAAGTGAAAAATTAGCATACATTGTACGCTTTTAGATAATATCGGGTACGGGTTTGTAATTATAACAGTTAGCGCGATACCATCATGAGGGTAGCCGTTGAAAAGTTGCTCATAAAAATGGGTGCGCTATCGCCGCATCTACAAACGTATTGTGAACGTCCGTCGTCCAAATGAACGAACGAACGCAACAGCGACTCACAATGAACGCTCCGTCGCGTCGCATCGCCCCTCGTATTATCTTTCCATCGCGAGTCGCGAAGCAGATGGCGCTTGCAATAAAACCACTAAACGCGATATCGCCCGGCCCCTCTTTATTATTCGATAGGGGAGCCAAATTAAAGGATTTACCGTACCCCTCGCCGACCCCACGATCACCGCTGTATTAAGTCTAATTGTGTTTTCAAATTCGGACCCTATAATGACACGAGGGATGCGTGGCATGTGAAAAAGTAGGGCGACTCTCCGAGCCCCAATCAAACCTGCTAAGTGTGTTGCCAATTAAGGCGGTAACAATTTTATCATTTCAAATTTAAATCTTCGAGTAAAATATTATGTAAGTTTAGTCATGTGACGATATTTTGTAATAATATGTGATAATACTATGCAAATAATATTATAATCTGAACCACTTTCTAGGAAATATCGAGCGGATTATTTAATAATTATAAGATATTTTAATGAAACGATAAGATGCCGTATTACGAAAGCCTTATCGACTATCGGGCGATCAAATCAATGATTTATTATGTAAAATTTACAACGATAAACCGTTTATGTTGTTAGCAAGCGTTGCGTGGAAGCCACAACAATGCCAGCGGAGCACGACTGATAAATCGACTAAATGATCGCTTTTATTTAGCGAGTTTTTCCGAGCAAACATTTTCCATAAAACCTTTAAATGTTCAAGTTTTTTTTACAAATCATGACTGGACTGAAAACCGAAAGTAAATATCAAGTATAATAGTAGTAAATGTGTTTATCGCAACATCAAAATGGGGGTGTTAATTTATGCCTGTCAAAACGGTACACGCTCAGGTGTGTAGGATCCTTTATTAGCCCCCTCGTGGAACTAATTAACGTGGCATACGGCCCTCACCGAGAGTCTTAATTGCACTGATTGAGACACGGATATTGATTCGGCAACAGTTTGCCTTAAGGTCGGAGTCCGGGCCCGCCTCATGAATAATGGACGACGCTCGCTCCTCGGTTCTTCGTTTAAAATGGACGATTTCTATTCCGCTCGTAAGCGGCACGCCTATGACTCACTCGTTTACCATTCACGGAGATACCCGGTAAAAATGCACTGGCCGCCGTTAGAATTTTAAGGCGGCATTAGCATTTTTGTGCGTCGAATGTAATTATGCGAGACGTCATTAAATCCCGTCTCCGATCCAGTAGTCAAACAATTGAGCAGAAAGGGTTCGAAGGGTGGCGATCCTGAGGGCTCTTGACGGTGTAATACAAAACACTCGTCGCCCCCGGCGCTCGGCGCGGCGTGAACGCTACAAGATAAAGTTCAAAATGGAATGTTCCAGACATATCGTTATTTTCACTTCAAAATATTATTAAGGGCGGCTCGTTTAATGAGTGCTTTAAAGTTTCTCGTTAATTATGTAATGGAAACATCTCGACGCTGCTATAAATTGACGGGATAATTTTATAAAGAACATTTTCGGTGAAATATTCACAATAAAATTTATAACCAGCTGTATATAAACAAAGGCGCATTAAACATAACCGAATTATACATATTTTCTTATACGGGTTTTCGAATTTTTTATGGAGCTCTTTGTTCCCCCGTATTTTCCATACTAATTTGAATATCCATTATACAGTTAACATGAATTATCTTTTGACAAACATGGTGTGTCGCCACGTGTTGAACACGCGAACGGTAGTCGCCTCACGCCACGATACTAGTTAGTCTGATAATGACTCATTAGGCCAATACTGTTGTTGTTGTGTTGTTGCTGCTGTTGTTACCGCGTTACTGTTGTTGTTCATAACGCGATTATAATTACGTGTCTCTACATTGTTTGTTCACTAACGTTTTATGCAAGCCTAGTACTTAATATCGTGCCGACCCCATTAATTACTATGACATATTTACTACCTACCATTAATGTAACGTAATATAATTAAAACGTAATACTTATATTATTATAATAGACACCTTTTCCTTATGACTTTTTTATTTCGTGCAATGAAATGTTAATTATTTCATTGTAGACGCCATGATAACGTTAAAATCGCTGATGCATAATTATGTGTTAAATGAATTAGTGTAGCTTTTTATAGTGTACCTACCTATTATATAATATATTTGATACACTCTTAAAACCTAAAGAGACATGATACATTTTAGCTTTAGTTTTGTAAATTAATGTATGTATATGTAATCTATCATAGTCAGTCGTTACTTTGAGGAAGTCTTGTTAGTATAAATTTAATCAATTGACTTGTTCATTAGTGACATTTGCGATAGGCATAATATGTGTAATACTATCGGGTTCGTCTGTATCCTCAAGGAAAACGCAACGGAAAACATAAATATCCGATACAAATTGTAATGAAACGAAACGATAATTAAAAATTTACGTATTGCCCCGGTGTGAATTTAATTTTCATCCCGCTAAAGTGTAAGAGTAAAGACAGTCCGGCTGGGGGGTTGAGGTGAGGACCCACCTCGGGTGCGCTGCGGAGGGAGGAGGGGTCGGCGGTCGACCGCAGCGCTGCGGTCTGCGGTGCTGCGGTCGGCCGACCGAATCCGCGCCGCCGCACCGCTCGCTTGAATATACACTGTTTTGTATTTCGAATTTGTAAATGTATTCAGTAAATCCTTATATTATTCGCTGGCGTGTAATTAGAATTTAATTTCAGTACGGCCTTTTAATGTCTTTGTTTGCCGCAAATTATGTCTGCTGTTATTTACTAAGTTTCTGAATCAGATGTTGTAATGTAATGTGGCTTAACCCACAAGTTTATGGTTGATTATATTATATTTGATCCGAAGGATCGTTTAGCGAAAAAGTACTTCCAAAAGCCTTTTAAATATGTAGTAAATACCCTTTTCATTTTATGAAAACCAAATAAAAGCATGTGAACAATAGTTTTTAAATACAAAAGGAAAATCTACAATTTACAATAAGGTGACATTCGTAACGGCACTGTAGGTAATGTTAAAATGTTACTGTAATTTTTTCCGGTTTAAGAGCGCGATAATAAAGCATTTGTGTAAACAAGCCGTAAAAATAGAAGGAAAATATATGAAGTTTTAACAAATTTACTTTTCATGAAGTTTTATGACTGTTCTAGCCACGTAATTCCAAGTACGAGGTAAAAAAGACCTTGCCGAATCGCGTGAAGTATCGACGTATTATCAACATTCTAGTATCAAAGACTGAACAACTGTGTTTAACACTCAGACACACCACCACAGGTTCTTAAACTTCGATATGAAGTTTCTTTGATTACCAATAGTCATTCGTTATCTAGTTGACGTGTTTGTCTCGCTCGCTGCGCCGCGCCGGCCGGCCGGCCAGTGCAGCGAGCGAGCAAACACGCTAAACACACAAGCCCGCCGGATGTACAGAGTACTGATCAATATTATCTTAGCCGTCGCGTCAGCAAAGAAATTGTCTATGATAATATAAGTAAGAGCATAGACAATTACACTTCGATTTGGAATCAACTAAATGACAATACATATACAATTCTTGTGAGAGTAATAAAATATACGTAAAAGAAACATATGTACCTCATCATTTAGCGTTATAAATAAAATATATCAATATATTTTCATTGACTTAAACAAGTGGTCAATACTTCTGTTACAAGTTACATCTCTACATTTTCATGTAGAGTTGTAAGTAGACAAATTTTAAATTTAATATTGTATTGTTAAAACGTTTGTACATTAAATAATAACATCAAATATAATAGAACAACTGATAATAATTGACACATGATTCATGATATTAAGAAACGGCTGAGTAAATACAATATGTTTTTGTCGACATGCGCGATAACGTATATCAATACTTATCGCATCAAATTATTACGATTTACTATAATCCGACCAATCAATTTTTTGTCTAATCCATAATAAAACTTGACACGACGCGACGAACAAAATAACAAAAAAATGCTGCAAGAAATATGTTAAGCTTAAAATGGATTATAATTGGTGATACAAAGTACGTATGTGTTAAATACTTACGATACCATAACTTAAATCTAGAAATTTTCATAAAAGGATTTAGATTTTAGTTCATTTTAGGACTAAACGTCCTTGCTTTTTGGGAAGTAAGTTCTACCTATTAATAGATTGTAAGCTAAATATTTTGTTCCTATGTAAATACTTTTAACCAACTTAGGATGGGTACAAATAACGTACATTTGGCAAAAAATCTTCATAAAAAAGTTATGCCGTCTTGATTTCAGAAGATTTTATCAATGGCTGTGTTCCGCGGAAAAAGGCGCATGTAAGCGCTTGTAAGCAAAATGGCGATTGCTAAGCGGTAAGCGCTGTCAATGCTACTTGCTATTTTACGGACACGTTATTTTCTAAAAACACTACTGATTTCAAAATAAATAAGCAAAATGTCGGATTATGTCACCGCTACTAAAGTTAGTAAACGTGTCCTGGCCGGCAACTGTCATTTTCTTTTGAGCGCTAGTGAGCGTTAACAAGCGCCATTTTTCGCGGAAAACAGCCAATGACATGCAGATTGACTATACTACAGAAAAAAAAACAGCCCCGAATATATGGCAGTTTATGTGTAGACACTTTTTGTCTCGACACGCCTCGTCTATAATTTATTTTTTCATTTATTTGGCATTTGGCAACAAACAGTCGTGTAAATTTTACATCACATTTTAACAGAAAATAGTTACAATTAAAGACCTACAGTGCCCAAAATTTATACAAGAGAAAGAATTTTACGTGCTCAATGAAGCATGATCAAACAATAGGTAGGTCATAGTCATAATATATATTATAATACATAGGTTTATGCTTGTAACTAGTGTTACCTATTTAAAATGACAAAACAATGTTGTCTTAGTAACTATATTGTAGTAACACATTTGCATAGAAAGCTGCGAGTAAGTACATGAACAATGTTAATTGCTAACTAACTACCAAACAGACTTGTATTGTTGAGCCTCTATTGTGTGCGATGTACCGACGCGGACACTGCCTACCATTTGAACCTTATTGCTAAAGTAATAAGGTCGATTCCTTTGGCGGCGACAGCACTGAGGGCAGAGGCGGCTAATGATTAAAGCTTTATTATTGATTCACTGTACCATTTTGACAGATTGTACATCTCTTCACGGCTCAAAGGTCGAGTGGGGGCATCACTTGTTAAACATGAGCTGACTCCACTAAATAAGGCGTACGTTAAGAATGATAGTCATGTAATGTCGACGACCAAATGGCTGACACGTGATGCTCTCCCACGCCTTTATTGCTAATAGAGTCGGAAATAATCACGTCAACAGCGGACATATTTATAAATAGGCTAATATTTCTCATGTATATCTATATACATGAAAAATAGTAGTAAGTAAGTAGTGAGTAAGGTTTTCTATGGGAAAAATTACGTCCTCTTTCACTAGACAGAAAAATACAGTATGTTCTACTTACTTCATCTTCATTCAAAACTTAAGAGCTGGGCTCTTTTTGGTGCAGTAATCGCCATACATCTCGGTCCTGTGCCTTAACTTTGACATCCTGATAAGACACAACGTTAACCTTTTCCTTTATTTGTTCAAAATAGTTTCTCCTGAGCCTTCCTCTTCCTCTTCTCCCCTTTACCTTTCCTTCCATAATGTTCTTAATAAATTCATCGTGTCTTATCAGATGTTCAACCACCTTCTGTTATCTATAGTTTCTATTATGTTTCTTTTTTCTTCTACAATGTCTAAAACTTCTAAATTTGTTTTTCTTTCCGTGCAACTTATACCTTCCATCCTTTTTGGGCACCACATTTCAAATGCCTGTAATCTTTCTTTGTCTCTCTTTGTTAGGGTCCCTGTTACTTCATCTAACTGTATCTAATTAGGTTCCCCTTAAAATCCCATTTTCATTAAAAGTTAATACCCAATCGGACCTTTAATCCTAATTCGGAGCATTTCTTTACATTGGGGAAGACAAACAATGAGGTTGATCTTCACGCGTGTTATAAGCGCTCTCCTAAAAAGTGCCGAGTCAAAAAGGCTCGACGCTTCGGCGGTACAAAGGTTGTCAAACGGACCTAAACAAACAGGGGTAGGTTGGGTAGCTAGGAAGCTGGGTCATTGTTTGGCGAGAAACATTTGAGTCAACAACGCATTCGCCCACCCTCCCCTTTAACTTTCAACTTAAATTACATGTTTAACGTTCCTATTAATCAATTGTATCTTTCCATGCGGTCAATTATTTACTCTTCATATATTGTATGCTACGAAACAATGATAAAATATTCCTTACGAATGGTAGCTTACATCTAAAAACTTAAATCTGAACAATACAATACAATAATTTTAATAATGAATAATGATCGAAGAGGTTTGTTAATCAATAATATTAAGTTAATTGGTTAGAATGCACCACATACGTGCGTCAATATAAGACACCTTATTTACCGGGTACGCGCCCGGGGAATGTGTATTTAAAGGCTTATTAAATGTCAGCCGGGCAGCTGTCAGTCTGATAGTGCAATTACGCCTGATTACGATCAACCGACCAGTATTAAAACAGGCAACCGGTATTAAACATCAGATATCGCCTGGTCCTTAACGCGCATTACCCGTTCACTCGTGTATAATTGATGTATAGCTATAAATATATATATTTCATATCGAAGATTAATATCATTTAAACGTTTGCATTACTGATGTTGTCGCATTGTCTCCAAGAGGAGTGACGCGGGAGACTGCATTATGAATGCGCCAGACTGACGTTCCACGGCGGGCTGTGTTTAAACAATTATTGCGCGATACGAATCGCCGATAATGTTGGCCCCCGTCTGCAATAATAGCCCATTTATCGACTCGCCTGCCGCTCCCCGGGAATTATTTATTGGCACGCCATAGGAGCGATACAATAGCCTTCGACTGTTTTGTTTAATAAAGTGGAAAGCGCGGTGAGATAAGCCGAACGTGGCATACATAATTCATAAAAGACGGCGGCCATTAATGAAGGACAGTGTCTCCGAGCTTCGCCGACGTGATAGAAATGCAGTACTTGTTGAATTGGCACTCGCCGTTTTTGTATTGTCCATACAATTTGATTTTCAACGGCAGTAATGCACTTATGTACTAGTATAGACGCACTTAACAATTATAATAATAATAATATATAATATCTATGGACGCTTCACACCACGTCAATCTGGCCCCGTGCTAAGTATCCGAAGAACTTGTGTTACAGGTACCAGACAGCGGGAAGTATATTTAATACTTTTATACTATACATATATTTAAGATTTTTATTATATTATACACATATTTAATACACATCCATGACCCAGGAACACAGAAAAACTTTTTGTTCCGTCGGCAGGATTCGAACCTGCGACCTCCGGCTTGAGCACCAAAGCGCTGAACCACTGAGCCACAGAGGTCGTACTATACAAAGCATCATTGATACAATGATGCTTTGTATAGTTGTAATTAAATGCGATAACGGTTTCGATTTACAACATACGCTATCTAGTAAGTGATAGATAAACTTTAAATAGTTTTTCCAGATGAATCACGTTCGTGTAATAATAATGGGCGTTACAAAAGATATTACAAAATTTTCATTGATACTGCTTGATATTTTTTATGTTCATGATATTAAAACAGATGCGTATAATAGTGATGTAACGAATGTCTCTTTTTTAGCATTCGCGAACGCGAATGCGAATGCGAATATTCAGTTTTTGTTCATATTTGGCGCCAAATTGTCTATGACTTGGCGGCAGTCGCGTTCGGGCAAGGTTCGTTATGGGTTCGTTACGTTCGTATCTTCCGAGTATTGCCGAGTTCATACGAACTCATCTATGATCTAATTATAGCGTCATTCCGCTCCGCTCGCTCAAACTTAAACTCAAAATATTTATTTCCATGTAGGTTATGATATACCGCTTTAAATAGAATTGTCCTAAATGATGCCTACCACCGGTTCGGAAACTAGCCCGGCAAGAAGAACCGGCGTAAGAAACTCGCACATTTGCTTTTGTTTTCTGATATTCATATTCGCAAAACGTTCGCAAAAATTTTGCGAATGCGAATATTCGTTACATCACTAGCGTATAATATCATCTACGTATATAAATCTGTATAGCTCTGTTCATGTATTCTCACTAAAGCAGATACATAAATAATAGAGGGAAGGAGCACAAGCCGTCGCTCTCACGTCCGCTATGTGCAGTTAGACGGAGGCATGAGTGTTGTACGAGAGACAATAAATTGCGGCGTGCGAGCACGACCGCGACCCGCATCTGGGTCACGCCGTGCTCGCGGGTCACACCCGTGCACACTCCGCGGGCCACACCACCCGTGGCACACCGGCGTTAGGCCGGGACTATACGGCACCGGAATCCGGAAGGCCGTGAAAAATTCTGAGCATTGAAATAGATCTCTACACTAATACATTAAAGTTGAAAATCGAACATCCGAGTGTCGAGTCAAATGTCAATGTCATATTATATGACAGCTCGACACTCGAAACTTCCATTTTCAACTGTATTGTATTAGCACAGAGTTCTATTTTCAGTGCTCATAACTCTCTACGGCCTACCGGATTCCGTTGCATATAGTCCCAGCCTTATGCAGAATCCAACCCTCCCCGTCTTTGTTTTCTCGACGTTTCAAATCTGCATTTTACATTCTATTTGAAGTATACCCAAGGTTGTATACGGTTCAGTTCCTAACTGGGTTTATTACTTTTCAACATGTAGAAATAGATCGGTGTATAAATGTGTCTCAGATGCGGCTCCAGATTAAAAGCTCGCCCGACTAAACCACGTGAAAATCGCGCAAAAAGAGGAGTCACCCGCGGCATTAGCGGATGAGTGTCGGAGCCATTA
This sequence comes from Glaucopsyche alexis, assembly GCA_905404095.1. NCBI lineage: Eukaryota > Metazoa > Arthropoda > Insecta > Lepidoptera > Lycaenidae > Glaucopsyche > Glaucopsyche alexis. The sequence continues at coordinate 7,857,831 of FR990058.1, forward strand.
GTGCTCCGACCCACCCCACTCATACCCTACACCCCACCCGGCCCCACTCTTTTATTTCTCGCGCGGGGATGAACTCCTTAATGACAAACCTTACTATATCTTTTGTGGAGAGCCCGCAAAAGTACGTATTTGAGGCCCTTTTGTACGCTCTTTTTTATCCCGTACGGTTCGCAGTCGCTTCATAGAAATGGGAGTGCACGCTGCACATACAGCCAACAGAATAATTTATTTTTTCTCTTCATTAAGCATATTTATTCCACGTACGTAAATCCACTATTTTCTTTCCACGTTTCCGCAAGAGATTCGACGAACAAACAGGAAAATTCTCCAAAAATAATTTATGATCTCGGGCGCTTCACAAATATTTGGATTAAATCGTCAATCGACGCGGCTTAAAATAGCTAATTGGTGATTCGAGCCGTATGTTAGCTCGTCTAACGCATTCCCTGCGATCACAGCGGGGGTCGAAACGAAAATATTTAGTGCGGCGTAGTGTCGATAAAATTGTCGGCGATATTTGGCGTAGTGTCGATAAAATTGTCGGCAATATTTGGCGTAATGTCGATAAAATTGTCGGTGTATGTCGGTGTGCGGTGCGTGTGCGGGCGTAATGTAATTTGCGGCGGTGCGGTCTGCTCGCGTCACTCGCCGATGTTCTACAACACACAATACATTTATTTATATTCTACCCAAATATTTTGTTACGGCTCTTGCCTATATCAATTGTTTGTGCATTGTTATGCGGTAACATTTGGAATTTTGGTTTCGATGAAGTTTTTGTATGTTAAATTGCGTTAGTGATTTATTTTGAATAAACCGTGGCAACATTTTTAAATCTCAATTTTAACACACGCTCAACCTATTAAAAGCATCTTGATAGTCAATTATGGTCTTATCTTTGTGACATCAGACATAATGTTACTTTATAAATGAGCAATAAAAACTAATAGCTTCATACTGTAATCAAATCATTTTCTATTTTAACACCTTTTATTGTGTGTACATAAATTGTGGGATACGTCTGTGATTGTCTAATAAAGATACTTAATGAAATATTCAAATCAGATTATTAAACTTTAAAAAGATCTCATAGTTCTTTATTAGTTTTAAATAGTTTACACTTGTGAATATATTTAAAATTATACTAGTAGGATATCAATAGAACTGTCGACTTTTTATCATCATAAAATTCTTTCAAACGAGATTTCTTTTCTACAATGAACTATCATAAAATATATATCAGTAAAACGGTTTTAGCGCAATAATTGCTACAATAGGAATATTATTATTTTATTTTGAAACACAAAGAGCTAAGGCAATGGGCATGGCGTAGCGTTTCGTAGTAACGTAGCAAAGATTATTCAGTGCTACGTGCTACGTTACATGCTACGCGCTACGTTACGTGTTACGTGCAACGTTACGTGCTACGCGCTACGTAAAATGCTACGCGCTACGTTACTACGTAACATTACGTTGTGAATTATCTATTATCAAGTTCTAACTTTTTCCTATGTTCTTTTAGCCTTTGTTCTATGTTCTGTGAAAAGAAAACAAATTTTTCATCACTTACCTTTGTCCATATTATTATGTCCGGAAACGGAAGTATCACAAATACGAACAAAGTTGTGACACTGCGAAAACAAGTTTAAATAATGAGCATGCATAAAACATGTCTTTTTATACTTAAGTGAGGTGTCATGTTGCCAAACCACTTTGCGGGAGCGATATAAGTCGATTTCAAAAGGCTCATTATGTTAATTCGTTCTCGATTCACTGCAAATCTGTGAATAAAATTAATGTGCGTTTAAACGGAAAATGCGGCAATACGTTCATCATGCGGATTGTTTATCGTGTTCATTTTATTTGTAGCCGATTGTTTTAAAGCGAGGGTAGGCCTTTGGGAACATTTTTAATAGGAAATTATTATACTGCACCTGTCATTACTTTGTATAGCAATTTTGTGCGCGCAGAGTTAATATTTGTTATTTTTTAAGTCTAATTTTCATAACAGCTAGTGCCCCAAAGATGCACCGGCAATAGACACATTTTTACCCACGAAATGCTTTGTCCTTACGCCAGCAATAGTCGATGTTTGTAGCGGACTTATCGGCTGCAATTATATTCGGAATGCGGGGTATTGGGGAATGTATTTGTATGCAAAACCCGCCGCTGTTAGCGGTCAGTTCATAATTGATTACCGCCGTCTTCATTGAATGTTAATGAATTCATTCACGGCTGAATTTATATTGGCCTTTTAATGCCTTTATTAAATTTTTATACTCCAAATTATTACGTTTATGCATTTCATTTGTACAGTCGACTTTAGATGTTTAATTAGTTTATCACTTATTATATTAAACATTCAACGTCTGAAGAAAATCTTATCATTTACAAGTAGCTAGCGTAAGGTGGTAGGTAGGTACGTTAAGTTATCGACTAAAAATCTACTCTTAAAAAACGGTTATATTGGGTCGTTCGTGCAAGTTATTGAAAATTTATTGACGTCAATATTAACATTATATTATTATTTTTAATAATAGCATTTAGCAACTTATACTTTTTTACTCGACTTTGTACGCGCAATTGAAAATCCCATGGGAAAACGTACATTTAATCACGCGATAAAAAGTAGCCTTTATCTTTCCCCGTGGTCTACACTATATCTATGCCAAATTTCATCAAAATCGGTCCTATAGTTTCGAAGCCTATTCAATGCAAACAAACAAACCTTTCCTCTTAACAATATTAGTATAGACTATGTATTGAAAAGTCATTGGGTACTATGCAGCTGATGTTTGTCGTAAGGGTCAGCTCACATCGCGACGATACGCGGCGCTGTATTTTTAAGATAGCTATTCAAAATAGGACTTTATTCACTACACAAAAAGAAACACTTTTCTTATGACATTAGTCTGTGGGAATAGATAGAGCGATTCAGGACTGTGCGCTGATTGGTCCGCCACAAGTCATACCCTGCACAATGACTAGTGCGAAGCAACCTGCCATTCAAACTCTTACAATATCTATACTAATATAATATAATAAAAAGGAAAAGTTAGTTTGTTTGTTTGTTTGCATTTAATTAAATTAATGGCTCCGAAATTACGGGACTGCTTTTGTTGAAATTTGGCACAGATGTAGAGTAGACCACGGGGTAGGACATAGCCTACTGTTTATCGCGAAAAAATGTACGGTTTCTGCGAAATTAACTTTTGCGCGCACGAAGTCGCGGGCAACATCTAGTAATGAATAAAGTTCAATTTTAATAGCTCTTAATAAAAACGCTGCATTATGTCACGTTTCGTGTGAATTGACTCTTATAGTGATAGGAGTGACTTTACCTACGTGTTTATGTCGCAATAATGTGAACATCCTCGACTTTTAATTGGCATTAAAATGTATACTTAAGATCGCAATCGTGTTTATTACGTGGGCGGGTGGGACACGTGAATTACGATACGAGATTCATCTGACATCTTACATAAAATGTTTTAAATATTTTTGAATGCGATTTTTAATTTGTCCTTATATATGGATTTCCATATAAGTAGGTATAAATAAAGTTTGGGAGAAGTGATGAAACTAGATATTAAACTATTCATTCATGTTTTTTATGCCGTGACTTACAAACTACTAGTAATAATCACTTTATTGGATTACTGTTCCTACTCGCGTTTGTTAACAAAGGACGCATTTTAATATAGAACAATTACCTACCGATTATGACGACCATAGATAAAATTTCGTTATATATAAGGGTAATTGCATCTGAATAACACGGCATAGGTCGCATACTGTGTGCAAGAGGTAGGGTAAATACCGTGATATTTTATTAACACAGCGAATATGCAAATAAGAATATATTATATAATTAACAATAATTATATTGATTACATCGCCTTCTCCGTGGATCTGAATTAAAATAATTACGGAAAATTAAATGTAAATAAAAAATGTACAATCTAATAGTATTTTGTTTTGTGGTCCTGACTTTTTATTAAAAAACACCCAATGTACGAGACACATTAGATGCCCAAGTTCTTTAATTTTAAATTGTCCAACGACCCATGACATCATAATAAAATTTATACACTTACGTTATCGTGCATCTCGTATTTGCGTCGTTTTTGCAAGTGTTTATTGTTTATAATAAGGTTATAAACAATAAACACTTGCAAAAACGACGTTATTTAAAAAAAAAACAAAATAACTTAATACTCCTTCATGAAATGGAGCAAACGAATCTCCTGATGGTAAGCTATTAACGCCACCAATGGACACTGGCAACACCATTGGAGTTACACTTGTAACTCAAGTTCAAAGTCTCGTCAAAGTCCAATAAATCGTCTGTGTTCTAACGTCTCTGTTGTAACATGTACCTAATTGGATAACTTCATTCCAGACGGAGATAGCGAAGAGACTGAACGCGATAATCGCGCAGATCCTGCCCTTCCTGTCCCAGGAGCACCAGCAGCAGGTGGCGTCCGCGGTGGAGCGCGCCAAACAGGTCACCATGACAGAGCTTAACGCTATTATTGGGGTAAGTGCTAGCAGTGAAGGGGGTAAACGCTACTAGTGCTGTAGGAAGTCAGAATCGTATGGCGGTCTGTAGTCACTTAGTCAGTACTGACCCTTATGGGCGCATCATCCCTCTGATGATGCGCCCATAAGGGTCAGTACTCAGTCAGTACTCAGTAGTCAATTCTGCTAAATAAAACCCGCATTAATACAATTACAATCAAGTCCCGACACGCTAAAACTCTCAAACGGTGTTTTTATGAACGTTAAACCAACGTGAAACGCGCTCTGATTGGTCGAAACGTCATAAAATCCGTTCATGGTAACATGTACACTTTCAATCCAAATAAAGTAAAATCAAGTCTACTTTAATACGAGAATTGAGGTTCAGATCTAGGTATCGTATAGACATGCAAACATACGGCATTATGGGAAGCGACAAGCGCAAATAAGCTACTATTGCAGGTGTCAGAAGTAAATTAAAAAAAACATACAAATTACTATATTGTTGTTCAAATTAGTTTAATTAATTAATCATCACAAATGTTCACTACATTACATGTTAAAAGAACAAATAAATATTGAAATGTCTCTCATAAATCATAATATACAAACGTCTCAATCGCATCGTATGTAACAATCCTTAAGCTTTATAAATCAGGTTAATATGATCTATTTAATCGTTTCGCTGCTCAATTACATGTGTACGTTTAGTACCTGCTGGAGCTGGGCAGCCGGCCAAACTTCACCTACTCTTACACGACTAGCAATTATATTACTATATTTAACCCATTTATATTTCTTGTGGGCGTCAGGTATATTGTTAGTCGAAAGTCGATCCCGTTTATTTTGAAGAAAAAAAAAACGCGCTGTTAGTTGCGGCTTACATGTCATTCACCTTGAGCCGTTGATTTAATAATTTGTAACATATCTCTTACTTAATTTCGTTAATTTCGCAGAAACCGTACATTTTTCCGCGAGAAAAAGTAGTCTACCCCGTTCCTGTAGTCTACTCTACATTTGTGCCAAATTTCATCAAAATCGGTCCAGTAGTTTCGGAGCCTATTCGATGCAAACAAACAAACTTTTGCTATTTATTATATTGGTATTTTACATTTGATATTTTCTTTGCATTTAACTTACCACTTAGCACTTACAAAATTCCCTCTTTAGAGAGGTATACAAAAGTGCAAAAAGATAATATTGTTGTATGTAAGTCATGTTGATAAAGCTGTACGAGCTCGTAGCCCGGCGCACGTAGGGTAAGCTATGAGAGATTAAGGTCAATAACAGATCTAAAAATTATTCATAAAGCTGGAATTTCACGAAGCCTTTTTTTCACGTAGGTAGGTATTCGCTTTCGGTGTAACAAAAATTCTGCGCAAAAATATCTAGTATTTTCAGCTGTGTTTCAACAGAAATTCAGATTACGCTTTTATAAAATCAACACAAGATACGAATGTTTTAAATCATTATACTTACAGTGCTTCGTTCTTCTAGATGAGTACCAAAAGGAAATAAATTATTTGTAATGAGGCACTTGTAGTAGTGTATTTCAGTACAACACTCTCACTGTTTGAGAGACCTGTGGGAAAGGAAATTTTTTGCTCCTAATCCCGCCCTGGGTACTGCTGTGGTACCTTGCTTCCCGTCATTCGTATTCTCAGTGTTCAACACTCCACACGTTATTTTCAATATAAAGTAATTTGTTCGTATTTCGACAAAGATAAATTAATAAAACTATTTTAATAAATAGTGTGTGCCTAAAAATAAAAAATAAAATTCAATATGCCTAAACGTAACAGTAGTGAAAAAGAAAATATCGTGAAAAAGCTACGAAAACTGGAACAAAAATTGGAAAAATACAAAAGTCGGCGCATAAGGGTCATCTCATCATCTTCAGACGATTCACAGGAGCCCCTACAAGATAATAATGGTAAATATTCAATTATAATCATTGTTACATTTATAATGATTGTTCCAGAAAAACAAGGGCCACTGCCTGTTGCGAAAGCACATAATAAGGCAAAATTACGGGCCTCTGCCTGTTGCGAAAGCACACAATAAGGCATAATTACAGGTCCCTGCCTGTTGCGAAAGCACATAATAAGGCAAAATTACGGGCCTCTGCCTGTTGCGAAAGCACACAATAAGGCATAATTACAGGTCCCTGCCTGTTGCGAAAGCACATAATAAGGCAAAATTATGGCTCCTGCCTGATGCGAAAGCACACAATAAGGCAAAACTATGGGGCCTAGCCTGTTGCGAAAGCACATAATAAGGCAAAACTACGGAACCCTGCTTGTTGCGAAATCACGTAATAAGACAAAATTATGTGTCACCGCTGGTTGCTGAAAAAAGCAAGTCCTTACCGGTGAAAAACAAAAAGGTTAACGCACAAAATTGTCTGTTGGTTTATCCGAGTGTAAAACTAAAGGGTAAACTATGGAAAATGTGCTACTGTATTGGTAACACAAATGTTAGTACAAATTAACGTCAGCTGACTTGTTCGCACATATAACTTAATAAAATACCTGCTAATGTAACACAAAAGTTAGCAAAAACGGTAGTCTACTGGACTATCTGCGCCTATAACCAAAAGGCCATAAAGTCTTATAAGAATTTTAAGACTTTGTTTGACTTTGTATAAATAAATAAATAAATAAGAAAAAATCATATAAGGATCTTATTAACAAATTAAAGTTTATAAGATTACGTTACACTAGCAACACAAACACTTGAAAGTTATAAGTGTTATATCGATGTGTCTTATATATCAATCATATACACTAGTTTAAGACCACAGTAAACGCGCTCATTATTTGTTCACTAATTTACAGATGGAGATTATTTGGAAAATTATACAGAAGTGGATTCTCTAATAGAAGAGCTCAATGAGCAACAGGAGACGAATATCAATAATTTATCGTGTTCACAAGAGGGCCACAAAGAGCTTGTTACTGAAGGTTGCCCGGAGGAAGATATAAGAACAGAGGAGACTGAACTAGACAGTGATATATTAGAAATATTAGGTCAAGCTCCATCTAGCTCAGTAACATACGGCAAGGATATTAGATCCGAGTTGGCAACAAGACTTAATCACATTGCCACTAACGGGTTAAACAAAGAGACTCGCAAAGATCTGAGTGATAAATACCTTATACCAGGGAACTGCACCTTAATAGGTGCTCCAGAGCTTAATCCAGAAGTAAAAATCGCATTAAACGAATACGCCGTTAAACGCGATAAATTAATTGAGTTTAGACAAAAACGTCTAGCCGCGGCAATTTCGTGCATAAGTGAGGCTCTTTCTTGCACGTTAAACTCCAAAGAAAAAGATAATGCGCAGATAAAACGCCTCATGGACGCAACTCGCATAATGTGCGACATCCAATACAACGAGTCGGTAACTCGCAGGAAAAACGCAGTTTTCTCCATTAAAAAGGACATGAAGGAGCCCCTCCTTAAAACTCAAATAGACAAGTCACTTTTCGGCGAAAGTCTGAATGAATCGATAAAGGTAGCGAGGACAATCAACCGTTCCGGTACAGAACTAAAAACATTCACCCAGTCACCTACACAACTAAAAAACTGGAAAACCCCTGTCGCGGGACGCAGGCCACCAGCGACCAGTCGTCGGGGCGCGCCTGTACCAGTGACGTCGGCGGTGCAACGTTCAAGGCCAGCGACGAAGGAGCTGCGCGCGCGCGCACCCGAGCAATTGTCGCGCAGGCCGCTGCCACAGCAGAACAAATACATGCACAGGAAGAAATAGACCAGGTAAAATACACGGGACGTCTGTCCTATTTTTATAAATCCTGGTCCGTTATCACTAAAGATCGGACTATTCTTTCCTGGATTGACCCAGGTTATAAAATCATATTAGATAAACCGGTATCGCAAAAAATGCCGCCCCCGGTTCATAAGTTCTCTGATTCAGAAAAACTTATCTTGTCTAACACAGTTCACGAACTTGTATTAAATGGTGCTATATCAAGTTGTACTGCTTGTCAACACCAGTTCATATCTAATATTTTTTTACGCCCAAAATCCAACGGCAAAATGAGGTTTATTCTCAATTTAAAACAGTTAAATAAATTCATTAAAACTTCACATTTTAAGATTGAAGACTTAAGAACAACGCTAAAATTAATGTCCAGAAACTGCTTTATGGCAACACTAGATATAAAAGATGCATATCATTTAATAAAGATCCATCCAGAAAGTAGAAAATACCTAAGATTTTACTGGAATGATCAATTATACGAATTTAACGTTTTGCCGTTTGGTTTAAACACAGCGCCTTATGTTTTTACAAAATTAACGAAACCTGTCGTTAAATTACTAAGATCAGGTGGTTTTATGTCTACTATATACTTAGATGATATTAACCTTATAGGCGACTCTTATGAGGACTGCATGGATAATATAACGATTACGGAAAAGTTACTCTGTGCATTAGGATTTATTATAAATAAAGAAAAGAGTAACTTGTTTCCGTCGAATAAATGTAGATACTTAGGATACATACTAGACTCTTGTAAATTCGAAGTTTTACTGCCAGACGAAAAAAGACAACGCATTAAACAAGAATTATTAAAATTTATGAAAATCAAAATATGTACGGTAAGAGAATTCGCACGCCTCGTTGGAATACTAGTATCTGCCTGTCCGGCCATTGAATATGGGTGGCTTTATACAAAACAATTTGAAAGATGTAAATACTTAAATTTGATTCACGATGAAAATAATTATAATAAAATAATGACTATTCCAAATTATCTAAAAGAAGACTTTCAATGGTGGTTAAGCGTAATTAACACATCAGTACATAGAATTTTAGAGGACAAATACGATATTGAGATATTTTCTGACGCCTCAACGACGGGGTGGGGGGCGGTGTTCCAAGCCGAGACTGCCAGCGGCCAGTGGTCGAACAAGGAACGTAAAAAGCATATTAATTATCTTGAATTACTTGCTGCTTTCATCGCACTTAAGATATTCGCGAAAAATCGACTACGCTGTCGTATCTTGATAAGAATTGATAACTCCACTGCGGTGTCATACATAAATAAAATGGGAGGAATACAATTTCCTCACCTTACAGACATTACAAAACAGATCTGGCAGTGGTGTGAGTCAAAACAAATTTACATATACGCGTCATACATTCGATCCAAAGACAACAATATCGCGGATGCCGAATCCAGACGAAACCACCCTGATATAGAGTGGGAACTGACAGACGAGGCATTTCGAAAAATTAAGGATTCTCTAGGATCCCCAGAGATTGATCTATTCGCTAGTCGAATAAACAAAAAATGCAAAAAATATATATCGTGGCAAAAAGACCCCGATGCATTTGCAATAAATGCTTTTACTTTGAACTGGTCAAAATACTTCTTTTATGCGTTTCCGCCATTTTCAGTAATATTAAAGTCTCTGCGGAAAATCATCTCAGATAGAGCGACAGGCATAATGATTATTCCTCTGTGGGACACACAACCGTGGTATCCCCTTTTTTTGAAACTACTAACAAGTAAATCAATCATCTTCAGACCTTACGAAAACGCACTAATTTCTCATTCTAGTCGGAGCGATGTAACGTCGAATCTTACCCTGGTTGCCGGAGTGCTCTGCGGGCATCCCTACTACGCCGAGACGTCCCCGCAGACTCAATAGACATAATGTTAGCATCTTTGTCCACTAACTCAACCAGGCAATACGATGTCTGTCTCAAACGATGGTTTCACTATACCAAAGACAAATCTATAGATTTCTATAAAGCGTCTGTCCCTTCCATTTTATCATTTTTTACTTATCTTTATATATCAGGCTGTCAGTATGGGTCACTTAATACATATAGATCCGCACTGTCATTGCTATTAGGTACGCAAATTTTAAATAACGATTTGATAAAAAGATTTTTAAAAGGCGTATTTAGACTCAAACCTCCATCGCCAAGATATGATGTAACATGGGATACCTCCCAGGTCTTAAGCACTTTAGCAACATGGATTCCCAATCAAGACCTACCGTTAGAAAAATTGACCAAAAAATGTGCGATGCTACTAGCCCTTACAACCGCACACCGCATTCAAACTTTGTCAAAAATAAATATACACAATATAATTAGAACAGAGACGCAAATTTCTATAAAAATCCCAGATATTATAAAAACATCGCGAATCGGCTGTCATCAGCCAACATTAATCTTACCATTTTTTAGACGGGAACCTGGGATTTGCCCAGCAACAACGCTAATCTGTTACTTAGAAAAAACTGCAAATCTAAGAGGCAACTCTCAATACCTTTTTATCGCCTATAGAAAGCCCCACTCGGTAGTTTCATCTCAATCTATCAGCCGATGGATTAAATCTACTTTGGAAATATGCGGCGTCGACGTATCAGTATTCAGCGCACATAGCACTAGACACGCGAGCACATCCCGCGCCCGCCGCCTCGGCCTTAGTATCGACACTATACGCAAAACTGCCGGGTGGAGCGGAACATCTAACACATTTGCTAGATTTTATGACAGAACTATCATCGATAATCAAGGCGAATCTCTCGCTAGGCTAATAATAAATGACCATTAGGTTATATATACTTAATAATAAATAAATATTACAATATTTCTCCATAACTTTAAATGTTAACTAAAACTAAGATAATTAATTCAAATTTAGAACGAATGTTAGATAATATATCTTAAACAAATAAGCAATTATTATGTAATAAGTGTTACGATATTAATACTTGTAATAGATATAAGAGTAATAGTGTAATTGTTTGCATTCTGCAAAATTATTTTTATACTATTATGATTTATGACTTAATATTATGTAAATTAATGTTAAAATAAATCCTTATTAAGAAGAATTAAACATGTTCCTTATTGATATTTCCTCAAAATAAACTCTCAAAATCTACAAGTGCCTCATTACAAATAATTTATTTCCTTTTGGTACTCATCTAGAAGAACGAAGCACTGTAAGTATAATTTATGATTAAACGAACTTACCAGTACGTGAAGTTCAATCATAATTATACGAAGTGCTTCGTTCGAAGAGATGAGTACCTAGCACCCAACCCGCCCAGCCCACAGTTTCTCGGAAATATCAAGTATGTGAGCTAATATAACTCTGAACGTAATGACGGGAAGCAAGGTACCACAGCAGTACCCAGGGCGGGATTAGGAGCAAAAAATTTCCTTTCCCACAGGTCTCTCAAACAGTGAGAGTGTTGTACTGAAATACACTACTACAAGTGCCTCATTACAAATAATTTATTTCCTTTTGGTACTCATCTCTTCGAACGAAGCACTTCGTATAATTATGATTGAACTTCACGTACTGGTAAGTTCGTTTAATCATAAATTATATACATTGTTTTACATAACACGTCATGTACAATTAACAAAGAAGTGTAAATAAACGAAACACTTGCGGGTACAGCGGGTTTAAACGTGTGAAATAAGTTTATTTGAAGGCTTTCAACAGGTCTGAAGTTCGACGCTCGTTAATTAAACGATCTTAGCGAACTTCACTTGGCTCCGAGCCAAAGTCACGGAATTGATAAAATTACCACCGGCTCAAGTGATTCCTCTTAAACGTGTACAGTAATTTATTGCGGCGTAGAGTCGTGCATTTGTACATTTTTGCAAGTTAATCGGGTTAAATTTGAATACCGGCGAACGAGACACTGAACAGTTTATTAATGTAACTCAATATTGTGTTCCAGAATAATCTACGTTCAGTTAACTACAAAAGAGCCTCCACATTTTAGAATAGCATCATACCATTTTAAAATGTAGAGATTACTTATAATGTCAAAAATGTTACAAATAAATAACCAATTATGCAGAGTTCTGCAAACCTACAGGCAAAGTTTCTCGGAATTTGTAAATAAACTCCGTGTACTACATAAAATAACTTATCAGAAAATAGAATAACACGTCTGAAACAAATTTTCGGTCAAAGCACGACACATCTTTCGCCATATCCGACAAAGTTGTTGCCAGTAACGTTTCAAACTATTTACATAAATAGCGGGGATTCATAGCCTTCCTTTTGGCTCATTCTGTAACTACGTGTTTCCGCATGCGACTAGTGTCATTTACATTTATATTTCACTGAAACTGCTTTACACTTATGTAGGGTAAGTGCACATGATTTGCATTTTATATGTCGTCGCACTCACACTCATAAAATAGTGTAGACGTCGCTTTTGACCTCGGGGTGGCATATCATTATCCTATTTAGTCATTATTCGACCGCAACCAAAATAAATGATCGTCAATAAAACCACAATTATACAGCGTGATGTTACATTATCGTGTCGCCAGACCGATTCTATTTTTACAATCGGAGTTAATCTGTATATCGCGTTAGCTAAATCCGCGCGGTCGTAAATTAAACAACGCTAATTGTATCGGTCGTCACGTGCTCGTCCGCCATTATTGTGAAAGGCATTTTCGCGGTTAGATTCCCACTCATTAGTCCGACCCTAATCCCGAGGTGTAAATACGATAATGCAGAATATATGGCGGGCGTTCTAAAATAAATCACTCGGAAGATAATGAGTTCGAAAATAAAGAGGCTTGCGCCGGCCAATAGACGCTGCGAGCATCTCGGGCGCCGCGCCAACGCGATTAGTACCCTCGGCCCGCGGTGACGACCATGTTTTCACCTTTAGCCGACACTGATTTATATGTCGAGATGCCGTTACATTACTGCCCCGCTTGCCAAAATATTTCTTTAGAAGATTACCTATATTAACACCGACATGTGATTTGTAAATTTTCGGCCGTGAATAAAATTATCACGAATTAGTCGCGAGACGCTAAACGGCGCCATTACGCGCGCAACTCGTGCGTTATTTAGCTCGTGTAATGACTCACGAGTCACGACTGCGAGATTAATTATTATTGTGAACCGCCCGTTACCACGTATAATGGCCTCACTTCACTTTCATTTTGTGAGCCGTTTCAATATTTATAATCTACCTATCCCCAGCTACCTTTGAGAAACTGGCAAAACGCAATATCTCTCTCCCCTATAAAACACTCTAATTTAAATAAAAAAGCGGCGCCACCTTCCGTATGTCGGTCCTTTTTTATTACGAACCTTTTTTTATTTTCGGGTCAGCTAGGGATCAAAGGAGCTCTCCCGGGGGAGGACGGGGCCCTCCTCGTCCGATTGGGGACCGCTCCGCCGCTCGCCGATTTGCGACGAGGAAAATACTTCACGAATTGAGAATTGTTTGCACTACTATTAAAATCACTTAGCTTGTTAGGCTTCTCGAGAGATGGTTTTATTGTTACGAGTATACTTTTAAAACTTTTATTATAATTATACAAATGTTTCTTGAGTGTTAATTGCTTGTTGATAACCGAAGTGATTAAATATGATACGTATTATAATTGTAGGTCGCTTAATACCCTCGATACAAGATTAAAGCAAGTCGTCTCGCACCCCTTAACTTGGCAGAAACTTCCAAATCATTAAGCCGAAGGGAGATTAAGTCCCTATTTATGTAAATACACCGTGGTGCCGGCCTAGGGCGGAGAAACTCGCGCATTGAAACATTACTCACGTAACTACTTCAGATCAAGGCGTCGCGCGGCGTGCGACCTCCCGTCCTCCGTGTCACTGATACGCGCGCTGAATCCTATAATAAAATTCGCGAAATTTCTCAACAGAATTTATTGCGTCTTTTTATTGCTATCACAGAGATAAATGAGAAAACTAGTCACGTACAAAACTCTTATTTATTGCGCCTATGAATAATAAATATTAATATAATCAATGATGAAATGTAATATTTTATATCACCACTTAGTGTAATTCTTAAATAGTTTAGGAATTATTATTATGAATAATGAGTAATGGTTTTATAAGTGGAATTTGTAAGTAGGTACGCTTTAACATATAAAAGTGCTCTATTTGTTTTTAGTAGTTTCGAAGTGGCAGCTTATACTCGTTGATTTGGCTCCACTACTATCGAACAGTTGGAATTGTCTTGCTAACTAACCACTAAAAGGAAATGGGCAATTTGGCAAGCCGATACTCGGCAAACTATACCTGATATCGGCGCGGCCGGCCATCTGTTTTCGATACATCCACTCGAGAGCGGCACTCACCGTTATCATAAACTTACACTATCAGTATTACTAAATATAAATTGTTTAAACACAACATAACGAAAGTCAACACAATTAATTGCCTCTAGTATTGGAATAAACATGTGTAATGCTATATCTAGGTTTATGCAACATTATCTGACGAGGTACGAACTACGGGCACAAACACCGCCCGTGTAAATAGACCGTATCTGTTTCTCGTCGATGGCTTTATAAACAAGCGAGTCGTGAAAACATTCCTATCTAGTTTGCACCGGGTCTCGCGCCCTCCGATAAAAATTACGTGCGGAATAAATCAGGGCGCAGGGGAGGGTGGGGTAACATGAATTTGTCATTTTTTCCCGGGCACGTTCGCGGGCGCGTGATAAATATTGCATTGCTCCGACGTTTCTTGTGCCTTTGTGTCGCCTCACACGCTACTGATTCGACTTCTGCGGAGATGTTAATTTCTTTTTTGCACAAAAGCTATAGACATCCGGTCTATTTAGTCTATTGATTCACGACGGATACGTGTCTGCAACTTTTTGTGCTTTAATCTGATAGATGACTTTATGTAATGTTGCAGCTTTCTAACGCCTAATGCATCGATGAACTCAATGAACTTTTTGTTCGTATTACGAGCTGTACAAGAGTTTAATGTGTTCGGATGACGCATTAGTTTTATCGCAATTAAAACTAATATAGCAGTAACCGTGCCTATTAATGTACACGAAATTCTTGACATAATATTAGAGCGATATTAATTATACGTAATAAATTAATATTGTGTTAGATTGATTAATATCGGCGATAGTCCGTTGATTTATCCGATACGAGCAAATATATGATTAGAAACAATTATGTTGAGCGCTGATGTAGTAACAAGTGTCGGAGTCGCGTGTCTGTGCGCCTCGAGGCTTTGTGCCTAATGGTGCGTGTTCACCCCGGTGTCCCCAGTGTCCCCACTCTCCCCCGCCCTCTGTACCTCGCACCGACGGAATAAAACGTTCAATCAACTTCAATATACTTCTACAAATAATTTAATAAAACTCAATGTCTCAGGTCAACGTTTATATCTAACTTCGTAAAAAACATCGTAAATCTCAAAACTCCGTTTCGAATAAAATAATGTTTTAAAATAATAATTTGTCTCACTTTTATTGTATCGCATAAAAGATGAGACAGGCGGAGGCGTTTTAGAGCTTTTATCGCGAATGCCGAAGTTGATATCTTTATAACAGTTTAACGCTCGCTCTTAATTATTTAAGTGTGTTACAGTGGAAACTTTCCTCTCACTAGCGCCTGTTAAGCGTAACTAATTGTAGGTTAATGATTTAGTTATGGAGTCGTTTGTTTATCGGGAGCATAAGTAATCATGTTATCCAATCTCGTTAAATTACACTTAGCCTGCCTTTCGTCATCTTATTACATTTAAATGCATTCAGTAATAAAGAAAAAAATTATCTGCTCATATTTAAGATTTATAAAGTTTTGTTTAGCTACGCCTAAAGTAAACAAAAATTAATTGGACATCATTGACACAGTCAATATTTGAGTTATGATCTTATTTAATTCGACATTATTGATCGTAAATGCCTCGTTTCCCCTCGTGCGACTCTAGCATCGGCCCTCTAATAATATAAAGCGATCGACAAATGGTTCACCAATAAAATATTATTAACTTCAATCAACATTTTAATGTCTGATTCCAAGCTCACTCGAATTTTTGTGACTTCTAGTCACTTCTATTTAAACGATCGTAAAGAAGTTACGATCTTTAAAATATACGTAAAAATTTACGTGGGTATTGTATGGAAAAATCACGCGGCGCAAAAGTATCATAAAATCTCTACCGAGCGCTGTGCGTTTATGAAGGGAGACTGATGTCGTATGGGAACTTAATGTGGTGTGAACCAAATGCGGCGAGGTATTACCCCGGAACAAAGCCCTCGCTGTGCCACCTCACCTTCGTATTGATAAAGATGATATTTTTAATGTAAGGCTTGGTGTAGAATGTAGAAATCTAACCGGAAAATGTGGTAAAATATTTTTATACATAGCTTTAATAGAGTTAATAATATAACTAGTCTCGTATTAAAAGTATATAAAGTGATAAAAAGTTGTCATGTTGTTTTAAAAATAATTTACATAACAAAACAGATACGAGAAATCCACGAACTTCATTTGTTGATCGAAGTTTGTGGGTTAAATCAATGCCGAGATTCGATACGACGCGAACGTAAATATTTAATCACTTTTAAAACAAATGCACCCTGAAAAAATATCTCAAAGCGAGGTATCGACGTTATATTGTTGTCATTCATAATAACAAGCGAGTCGAGTGGGCGGCGGGCGGTGGGTGTACCCAGCCTCCCCGGAGAGTTCGAGTCTCAATAGCTCGGGTCGTGTCATTTCAGCCGTTTCAACGCGCCACGGCTTTGTTTAGATTCCTCTGGTTTCCCAGCCGGCTTTTCAGAAGCAACACCTTTAAATTTTAAGTGGATGTAGTCTATGGTATGTTTACATATTACATATTATATTACGCTCGTCAGCTGCACACGAGCTCGATTATAGTGTCTCGTATGTTTGAGTCACATAGCGCAGAGATGAGTTTTATAAAAAGCTAGATCGAAAGCACCGAGACGAAATAAATCAAATAAAAACAACAGCTAATTGATTAAATATTTCATTTTGTAAAACGCACTCCGGCTAAGTGCCGCTCGCCACCTTTTGACACACAATAAATCACAGCGGAGAACGACCAATAAAAAATATGTTTCCACCCTCTGCAAAAAACCAATTAATTTTCGGCGGCTAAATAAAAGATCGTGCTCGCTCTAGCGGGAAAATGGAGCGCAGCGGGCGGCGCAGCGAGGCGGAGGCGGGAGCGGAGAGCGTGGAGCTGTGTCGCGACGCGAGATGAACTGCCCGCAGCGTAATAATAAAGTTAAACGAGACGAGATAGGAACGGGAAGCGAGGCAAAACAAGGAAAGTGGAAAAAGGGGAATAATGGAGAAGGAGTAATCAATTTCGCACAGTCGTCGCCGCCGGCGGAGCTCTCATTTAAATTTTAAAATACCGCCGTGTGCCGGGGTCCGTGGAGGACTTTTTAATTTTTCCCAGCCCTATTTTAAAAATTCACGACGTTCTGCGGTGACACATCGATTCACTTTGACCGGCGGACGTGAACTTTGCGCCTGTGACGCGAATAAAAAAGCAGCGCGGCTTTGAAAATTAATTTTTAATAATTGAAGCGAGTATTTTTCCGCGACGTAATCCTCTTTAATGGTGAAATGGGTTGAAAAGTTACATTTTATCATGACAATAGACTGATGGACGAAAAGTTCATTCATATATACGTTTGTAGTTAATTTCTTGCTTTCTTTTTTAACGTGTAATATGTTTTTATTACAGCAACAAAGGCCTGACCTACCGCGGTTGCTGCAACAGATGCACGCGGCGCACCTGCCCGCACACGGGGCTCCACCACTGCCGCTACTGGGGCAGGGTGCTCTGCCCCCTGCGGGACTCCTGGGTCTAGGAGTTCCTCACCATCCGCTCTCCGTACTAGCGAAACCTCCGGATATACACAGGCCTGATGATAAAGGCAATGGTTAGTGAAAAATTTAAATGTACTTATAGATGGTCATTCATTAAGTTTGTATGTGAATTTTATATCTTGTGTAAAATGAGACTTTTCAATTGAAAAGCAGTTATTTTAGGAGGTAGTAAATACTATGAAAGTACATAAATAATATAAATTAAGCCTTTTTTGGTAACAGTTTCCGCTCACCCGCCTCGCATTTATGTGAATGAGAGAAAAGTGGCTCCTCTTACATCAAAATAAATGACCCTCCCTTTTTTGCTTCGCCGCAGTTCTTTGCTTTTTTGAATAAAAAGATCGTCCTCTAAATCACTAACGTCCTTTTATGGGAGTAGCAAAAACTTGGTTATCATTTATAACCGACTATCCATTTTTGGCCAAATTATTCTTGAAAAATCGAATCTAAAGTATTAAAACATTTGCCAAACCGATAAGACTTTTTCATTAAAACGCTCTGCCAATCCAATAATCGTGGCAAATTAAATGCCGAATACGGAAGAGCAATAATTAAATTTATTTTCATAACGGCACACTTAACATATAAAGAATCGGCGGAGTATCATCTGCTAACGGTTCAGTACACAAGATGAATATTTTAAGAGCTGCCGTGTATTTGCTCGGCGTGTTTGCCGTGCGCCACTCACCGGAGGCTATTACACGCCCGACCCCCCCCCCCCCTCCGCCGCGGGAGGAGGGGGGTATCTCAGCAGACGTCTTCGATCCCACTTCTGTTTCAATATTTACCACTTCGAGAGGCTTTTTGAAGTTACTGTTTGCGCGTATGGATCGGTGACATCTATGGCTCTTCGAGAGTATGAGTGAGTCGTTTCCACGAATTCGTCTATTGGCCTGTTTGTTTGGCTGTGTAAACACGCTGTGTAAATAATTTCCTGATATCGCCTTGTTTTTTGTATATCATGCTGATGTTGGATTTAATTTTCTCTTTCTATTGAGATTATTTCGTACGTGATTCGTTTTGTTTAATTGCCATTTGCTTCGTTGAAGATCCGGGTCGTTTTGAGAACATAATATTCATTCATGGCAGGTAAACATACGTATGAATTATTATGGCCAATTGAACAGTCGTAAATTGTCCATTGACCTATCGGTGACTAATGGATGCCCATATCACAGAATCCATTCGAGTAGAAAAGGTCTATGGCCCCTTTCGGAGACAACCTCCAAAGTAGATACAAGGTATAGATACTACTCGTACATACGTGATGGGAATATATTTTGCACATGGAATTTCTCTCTATCTTGTGGCTTTATTAATTTTAATAAAAGCACCAGATTAATAATAAATTTAATATAAACATAAAATAAAATTCGTCGAATAATAAACAAATTAAATAAAAAGTTTAAAGTGTTGAGTAAGTAATCCCCGGGAGTGAAGCGGCAGCGCACCACAAATGAAAATGTTACACGGAAATGGATTTGGAAGCCGCCCGTCGCTCCGGTTAATTACAAAAGCAAGCGGTAATCTGCGCTCCGGGATGTTCCGGCTTAGCGGACCCCACTCTCCCCCTCAGCCCCGGCCCCGGACCCCGGCCCCCGCCTGCCACTTCCCTGGCTAATTTGTGCCATTATCGGTGTACTGATGTAAGAGTTACCGCGCGGCCCCCACCGCCCGAACCCCCCGCGCCCAATTAATTATTCCTGGCTGGTGTGAGCTTCGCGTGTTTTAGTCAATTAGTAAAGTAATTTTGCGGGTGACTTGAGTGTGTCGTCGGCCGACTGAGCTCGCTTTGAATGTCTCTTTTGTACATAGTTAGATATTCAAATTAGTACATAAACAACGCCGTGATTTGCGTCTTTATGCCCGCGGGTACGGTTTAGTTTATTACGATTCTAGAATGTTGTATGGTTACAAAATATGGAATAAACGAATTACGAAGTATAATTTAACGAGAACCCATAGGGTTATAACCAATAAAAACTATTTTTACTAAACTCTGGTATTCCTAAGAGAGCACTTAACAAAATACTTGGTTGCAATATTGTTTAAAGACGTTTTGCTCTTTTATTGATGGAGATTACAGTAATGAATTTTCTCAACTAATACAAGATAATCCAGTTGTAATATCATCGTATAAACCTCTCATTACGAACTCTACAAAAAAGCGGAACCTAGTCGGTACATTAACAAATAAAAGTGTTATTTAAATTAATCAGTGCACATTAATATGTAAGATACAGTCATTAGGTATGTGCTCACATGTATAATTACGATCCGTCCGTCTGCGCTAAGCGGCAAGATAGCCAATAATTAAGGCTATTTAATTTAATTAATGCAGTGCATATGCGTGCACATACGCCGTCAGGGCCGGATCGTGGATTTGTGGGGCCCTGGGCTGTAACTACTTAGGGGCCCTATCTAAATAGGTACTCAACTAATAGCCATGTCAAAAAATTGTTTCTATAATGATATTATTACATATTCTTTATCGCACAAAAAACATAAATATTACTGAAATCTACGCAAGTGATAGTTGTACAAAAGGCGACCTTATTGTTGTAGTAGCAATCTCTTCCAGGTAACCTTTGGGTGAGAGAGAAACCGAAATAGTGATTTAAATAAGAATATACAAAAACAATAAAATAATTTTATTTATTTATTATGAATTAGTAAAAGAATTGACAGGTTATGTGTATATTACTATTGTGGCGGACCAATCAGCGCACAGTCCTGAATCGCGCTATCGAAGTTTTCTAAGATCGGCGACATATATACGACATCTGAAAACCACTACAGTGGGCTTCGGCCTGACCGAGCATAGCACTTCGCTCGGTCGGAGATTTCCCTTTGGGGCTTGCCACATATCCCACATTGGTGACCCTCGACAGAACACGCCTACTTCTGGACATCATCATCATCACTCCTCACCCCTCCGCACCACGCCAGCCAGCTTCAGCGGTCAGCCTCGACAGAACACGCCTACTTCTGGACATCATCATCATCACTCCTCACCCCTCCGCACCACGCCAGCCAGCTTCAGCGGTCAGCCTCTTCGGGTACCTCGACCACCAGTCG
Organism: Glaucopsyche alexis; assembly: GCA_905404095.1. Taxonomy (NCBI): domain Eukaryota; kingdom Metazoa; phylum Arthropoda; class Insecta; order Lepidoptera; family Lycaenidae; genus Glaucopsyche; species Glaucopsyche alexis. Next base: position 7,879,111 of record FR990058.1, read on the forward strand.
CAACACAGCGCGGCCTGGTCGAACCCTCATCGGCTTCAACGGGCAGTCCAATACACGGACCGGTCAGCAAACAGAGCATGAAGCACCTCTCCTGGTCAGCACACGTAGCTACACGATCAACAACAGAGTACGCGGCACCTCTCCTGGTCGTCACACGTAGCTACAACGATCGGTTAGCAAGCAGAGCACACCTCTCCTGGTCAGCACGTAATATCGGCCCCGCACGGCAGCACTCCGACTCACTGGAGTCCGTGCAGCAGCAGCACAGTTCCGACTCACTGGAACTCTCTGGCACTGGCGACTCAAGCAGAAGACTCAAAAATTCGACCTCCGGTCTTAGGGGGGAGTGATGTGGCGGACCAATCAGCGCACAGTCCTGAATCGCGCTATCGAAGTTTTCTAAGATCGGCGACATATATACGACATCTGAAAACCACTACAGTGGGCTTCGGCCTGACCTCCCTTTGGGGCTTGCCACCACTATTCCCACACTATTAAAATATAATCGGAATGAAAATACAATACGAGAAAAGATGATTTCAGCGAAACCTAAACGTATAAAAGATATTTAAGGCTTGGGTTTTTCTATAAATATAAAAATATTGGGTATTTAGGGCCATCAAGCAAACGATGCTTGCGTGCGAAACAAGGGCTCGAACATAGCTTCATAATAATAAATCACCAAGAGATGACGAAATAACCACAGAGCTGCTCAAGGCAGGAGGAACACCTGTCTTGACTGAGCCCCTTAATTCCGTCATTCTGCCTGGCGGAAGTATGGAGCAGGAACATGGTGGTTTCATTTTTAAAATAGGCGATAACACGCGACTTGAAACTACCGTCCCATTCCGCTCCTGAGCCACGTTTATTAGCTATTATCGTAGGTTATCTCGAATCATTCTTCCCAGAAGTTCAACGACTTTCAGCCAGTGGAGCAGACCGGGAACCACATACATACATCGAAAAGTATAATCAGCCTCTCTGCTTATCGTATGTGGACTATGAGAAAACCTTCGATACCGTCAAGACCTGAAGGGCAATTCTGCTAAATAAAACCTGCATTAATACAATAACAATCAAGTCTGAATACGCTAATCTCAAACGGTGTTTTTATATACGTTAAACCAACGTAAAACGCGCTCTGATTGGTCGAAACGTCATAAAGTAAAATTAAATTCTACTTTAAATACGAGAATTGAGGTACTGGTCTGTGCTGGAATTCATGCAGAAATTCCTCGTTAACTGCCGATAATATTTCGAGTTGTTAAGATGTCTGTTCAAGGCCGCAACGATTACTGTCCAAGTAAAAGAATAGACCATAAAACGGATCCAACTTCGTCAAGGAGTGAGACAGGTAGATGTTATCTCATCGAACTGTTTACTAACGCGTCGTACGACGTTTTCAAGTCGCTTGATTGGAACGGCCTGAGACTGAACATAAACGACCAATACATCTCACACTTGCAGTTTGCGGATGAAATAATCATTATGTCAGAATATCTGCAGTACCTAGAAGAGATGCTGAACAGCCTAAACGATTGTTCAAGACGGGTGCGTCTCGGGATGAACCTTGACAAAACCAAAATTATGCATATTGAATATATTCTCCAGAAACCTGTCGTCGTAAATGATGCTAGTCTTGAAGTTAAGAAACAAGAATACGTATATCTTGGGCAAACTCTTATTCAATTAGGGCGGCATAACTTTGAGAACGAGGCAAATAGAAGAATAAGCTGTGTTACATTCGGGAAGCTCCGGAACAACTACTACGAATTAAAGCACTGACATTGCTCATAGAATTAGCACGCTGAACTGGAAGTGAGCCGGCCATGTTTGCAGACGGACAGATGGTTGATGGCGCAGACAAGTGGAGACCACGCTTAGGCAAACGTAGTGTAGAACGACCTGCGGCACAATGGACTGACGATTTAAAGTTGGCTGGCAGCAGATGGATGAGGGCGAGATCGGGATGGTTGGCGCTCGGCCTACGTTAAGCAGTGGGCTATTCATATGTCTGTAGGCTGATGATGATGAAATTTCCCCGTCGATAATAATTAATATTGACCTCTGATATTGAAAGGCTTGTTTAAATAGCATTTTCTTTTCCTGCATAATAAACATTATTTTGATAGGAAGACGCCACGGTAACTTATGTACCTTTTTTATGTACACGGAAAATACAGAAAAATATAAGGTATCTAACTTTATTACGCAAAAAATAAAAGTTTTTTCAGTGTCCTCTATTCTAATTTACCTTTAATTTTAAAAGTGAAATTAATAAACTAGCATATTCCAAAATTAGTCACCAAAAATAAATTTTACATTAGAAATAAATAACCTATTTTAAAAATAGTTTCGTTTTATTTTTGAATGCTTTAGTAAAAAAAAACACAAAGCTAAATAAGCCAATTAAATTAAAAAAAAATTGGAAAAAAGTGACATCTTTTTTAATGATTAATTAACAAAGGTTCTAATTAATTAAACTCATATTTTTAAAAGGCTTGCACTTACTTACTATTATAGTCAAAAAACAAAAAATGGCCTATTCTCCAATTACATTTTAGGCGTTTACCAAAAATCAAGAATTTGTGATTAAGCCACTTCAATTCTGAAGGTGCAATATGTATAAAATAATCAATATTCATTTTTATTAAATAATATTCATTTTAATACCTTAAAAAAATTAATGAAAATCAGCATGAAAACATCCTTTCACACGTATTTTCCGCCTTAACTCAATTCATAGAAGTATGCAATTTTTTTACAATGTTTTCTTATGACAATATCACGTAAAAATATCGCCCGTAAACCGACCTTACAGACAACCATTTTTTAAATTCAACTTATCGCCTATTGTTTTTAGCGGGGTTTGGGGGCCCCTTGTAACCTCGGGGCCCTGGGCTGCAGCCCAAGTAGCCCTTAGGTAGATCCGGCCCTGTACGCCGTAATATATGCGCATAATCACTAGATTGTTCCATCGCTTACAGCCTGCATTAATCCGTCTAGATAACGCCTTTGATGTATCCTCATATAATAACAGAACAGTCCGACTATTTTGGAGAGTTATGCGTTTACTAATGTTGGACCTATTAATTAGAATATTAATTTGGTAGTCCTGCAATGAGCACGTTAAGTGAGGTTGGAACTATAATGATTTCGTATTGTATCTGGTTTGTAACTAAATATGCTTCACTGTTTAGATTCTGTTATTACATAGGTGCTTATAAGTGTTATCTGTATAGATATAGTGCGAATTCTCTTAACATTTCAGTTAATATCGAAGTCATTGGTAATCGACTAATCGCTTATTATTTTCGCCATTTACAATTTAAATATTTAAAAAACTTAGCATATTTTACCATAATTGGAACTACTTCCTTATTACATAACATTCAATAATAATAATAAACTAATTCATTCAATGTAGTAATATTAGCTTATAATAATAATTAATTATTTTACATACAGATAACACACATTATAATCGGTCCAGTAGTTAAGAAGCCTATTCCACGCAAACAAACAAACAAAAAAAATATTTCCTTTTTATTATATTAGTACCTATAGGTTAATTTAAAAATAACCGTTCAAAATATAAACAGTTTGGATATTATCATTGTGTTACCGGTGGAGCGGTAGAGTTAGTTCCAGTTAGTTCCAGGGAGGCGTCAGCCCTCAGCCGTCAGCTAGAATATTCAACGAGCGAGCACAACTCAAATTAATTATTACATTAGCCTTGCATCTCGTTTGCGGATCAGCGTCAAATTATATAGAGTATGACTGGCGCGGGCGTACTGAATATAGCAAATATTCAGTTTCATACGCCATTTTAATTTAATGAGGTTTTTAAGTTCGTGACTTTTTTTTCGTTGACGTGACAGCTGTTTGATACAACTAGGACCCGACTTTTACGAAGCGCCGCCTGGTGGCTGTAAGTGTCAAAAATTCTTATTGACAGTTTTCGAAATCAATACCGCCACCAGATGGAACTTTGTTTGAGTCGGGTCTGCCTCCAAGCGGCAGAAAAAATATCGAAATACTCTAATTGCTGTTTATTACTATATATAAGGTTTTGTAAAATCAATTACGGATACTTCGGGCATATGATCTACTGCTTATGTAAAGACGTTTAAGCAGTAAAATAAGTGTCATACCCGAAAAAAAATTTTTTTCTTTATATGGGCGAGTTTGCGTTCTGCTGAGAATCACCCATACGAGCGATGATTTTTTACTTTGAGTATGACAATTATTTTTTTGCCTAAACGTCTTTACATAAGTAGTGGATCATGTGCCCGAAGTATCCGTAGTTGATTTTCGAAGACCTATATACCTACCTATATGTGACAAACTTCATCAAAATTGGTCCAGCAGTTTCGGAACGTATTCAGTGCAAACAAATCTTTCCTTTTATAATAGAGATTATTATTGGCAGCAAGAAAAGTGAACAATTTAATTTTGCAATCAATATACCTATTATCACTTCTTTTCTTAAATAACGAAATTTATAGAATATGATTTTTTAACATAATAAATATTAACTATTTCCAGTATGGTTTACATAACATTAACAGGATTTCCCTTGGTTGCAGGTATCAGCTCAGCGGAGGAGAGACATGTAAGTACTCGTGTTAATAAAATATTGCTAAAAATTCCCCACGAGCTGCCTTTTGGAACGTGGAGTTGTGCTCGAACGCGTTGATTTCATAACACGGCCCTGAGGCGAGTGGGTGGTGCAAGTACCCTCAGGGCTGCCACACGCTAATTAATATTTGTTTGTCGGTCACACTGTAACACCTCTCCTCTCGTCCTCTATTCAAATTTTTCTTAATGCTAAAATAAAAAAAAATCTCTATAAAAATAAAGATAGCCTATCAATTTGAATGCGACTTACTTAGGTACTGTGCAATAAAAAAACGTAATGACGTATTAATTTGGTCGATTAATATTTTTGTTTACGTCTAGATAAAATTGAATCTGAACAGAGTAAATGGAATTCAGCTTAGGTGTAGTTAGGTAAGTGTCAGACCTACAAGTGTCGAGTCAAATGTGAGTGTTATGACACTGACATTTCACTCCACACTTGTAGGATCCACAATCGAAGTGTCAAGTGTCGAGCTATCATGTATGTGCCATCGTAAAATTGTAAAAAACCGTTAGATTGTAAAATAACTAACTAGATTGTAAAAATATGTCAAAAGATTTAAAATTATACATACATACATATAATCACGCCTTTTTCCCGTAGGGATAGGCAGAGACCACTTCTTTCCACTTGCTACGATCCTTACATACTCGTTTCGCTTCGTCCACTTTCATTCTTACCATCCATTCCTCCTCTTACATTCAACGTAGCGAAGCGGCTCTCCATGGGCCACTTTTCACCTCCGCGAGAACGAGACGTGATGGGTGGCGAACCGCATCGCCGAAAATAAAACTATATTCTAACTATAATAAAAAACTATAATCTAACGAAATATAATGTGTTAAATTATAGGCAGCATATTCGCGTTGGAATTCTATCAACATTTTACAAAATTTCACTAGTTTTATTACAATCTAACTGTTTTTACAATTTTACGGTGACATATGCATGATAGCTCGACACTTGACACTTCGATTTTTAACTCCATTGCAGTATTAGCGCAGAGTTCTATTTTCAGTGCTCTGAATTTTCCCGGGCCCTCTGTACTCCTGATAATATAGTCCCAAGGATAAAAACAGGCATCAAAGTATACTTTAGTAATAACAGTTTCCAAGGAGCAAGGAAAATTACATGGTCAGCTGGTTGCTAGTTATATTCAAATAGCGCTGTTAATTATAAGTTGTACGTCTGCGTGTTACTCATTTTTAATTTGTGGTAATTGTAGCGTATACTATTTCATTAACGCCACCTCGTAATTGTAGGATTTTATATCGCACCCTCGTTTTAGGTAAATCAATAATTTTTCTTGCCATCGTTTCGGTTTTTTTATGAAATTCCTTACATATGATGTCTATTCTCTACTTCTATTTCATCGTCCGTTCAGTCTTTTCAAACACGCTCTAGAGCTACTTGGTTCTATATTGAATTGAAAATGAATAAGTTAAACGTTGAATACAAGAAGAAAAAATTGTTTGCAATAAAAATATTTTCTTTAAAAGTGCAATATAAAAAGGAAGTGTGAACTCAACCCTGCGGTGAAGAGAGCTCGGTCGCGAGTGCGTCGTTTGCGAGGTGTTGCGAATGTCGGCTATCGTGCTACCGAGGGGGTTAAACCCCCGGGTGGGCGGCGGGTTAACCCCCCTTGTTCGCCTCAACGCAGCGGCGCACCGCACAGATGTGCCACCGATACAACTACCATATTCAAACCGTTCGCAAATTTATTGCTGCTGTAGGCAACAAAATTATTTGTATAATATAAATTGTCAGGTTGTTATTGTGTTTATAATTGTATAAAATAGAATAGTAAATATGTAAGATAAAATTTGTATGTAACAAAATAATTAATATTATATCAGCACTCCACTTTAACCGTTGTCGGTAAACGAGCCACCTGCGTGATATTTCTGGGAATTATTTGTAGTAAACAACAACATGTTTTGATAAAATTATGCAGCTGGGCACACAGGTGTCAGGTGCATAGAATGTTCTAGAAACAATTTTGGGTTGTATATAAGGGCTAATATTTTTATGTGAGACACAGTCGCTTTGTAATCTTAGTTCGGACAGTCGCTTTGTAATCTTAGTTCGGACAGTCGCTTTGTAATCTTAGTTCGGACAGTCGCATCCTTAACTTCGTACCGGATAGGGCTCCTGTTATAGTGAGCTATCAATATAGCGTGTGATAATAATTATTGTTGTAAAGATTAAACTCGTATGTGTTCTTTGTATTGAACTAACTATTGTACTAATGTTACTGTGTAAAAGTGAATAAATAATATTGTGTTTTAAAGACTTAACTGTTTAATTTGAAATAGACCTCTGCCATCGTGTTAATTGAATCCTCGCGCCTGAATCGGCAGTCCAAGTGGGATTGCCTATATTGTTGGTCCTTCATAGCTCGGATCATGATGGCAGATGGCAAAGTAGGTTGCACAACGCGTAGTAGGGCTCGGTCCGAGGTTAGCGCCGCGCCGACCGCGTCGGGCGCCGCCGCGACTACACGCGTTAGCTTGATAAGCTCGCCGAAGGGCTCATCGAGAAGTAAGGCGGAAACTCTACTGCGGCGACAACGCGCCGAGTATGAGGCAGAGGAGGAGCTCGCCGAGGTGAAGAGGCAGCTCATTAAGAAAAGACTAGCATTGCAGTTAGCCGAGATCGACAGCGAGGTACAGGAGGAACAGGAAAAGGAGGAACAGAGGTACGATATCGAACAAATGAATGAGTGGCTGAGTGGAGAGCTGCAACCGAATGGGTCTGGTTGCGAGGACGCGGTGGAGTACCCCGCTGTCGCCCGCGCCCCCCGCTACACAGCCGTGCAGCCCGTGGCCGCGCAGGCTGAGAGACGGGTCGTTGACCCCGAACGTGTTACTGTTGATGATTGCACGCCTTCCAGCATACTGAGGCTGGCAGACGTCATAGTTTCGAGTATGACGAAACAGAACAAACAGTACTACGAACTACCGGTATATGATGGCAACCCGGTTGAATGGCTCTCGTACAAGAGGGCGTACGAGATGTCTTCGTTAAACTACGACGACTACGAAAACACGATGAGAATACAACGTTCACTGCGCGGAGAAGCCAGGTACGTTGTTGAGGACCTGCTACGTACAGGCGCTCAATCTGTATATATTATTCAAGCGTTAGAGGAAGAATTTGGACACCCTAACCTACTGTTACAGAGTGCTATACAAAAGATAAATAATTTGCCTAGGGTCTCCGACAGCGGCGTCGAGCTGCGCCAGATAACGGCTGTCGTGAGAAACTGTGTATATGTTCTCAAAAATATTAAGGCCGAAGGTTATATTAATAACCCTCAGATTACTCAAGAGTTGCTGAGTAAGCTCACGCCCGTCCAGAGAGCGCAGTATGGCGAGTATGTAATGAAGCTAAAATATAGCACTGATGACTATCGCATATCGCCTAATTTAAATATTATATTAGATTTTTTGAGTCACATAACGAAAGCATCGTCGTACTACTTGCCATTAAATATCGATGGCAACCATAGAAAAATGAATGTAAATAATGTACATAAATATGACTATAGTGTTCCGAACCGGCGACAAGTCGATACACATCGCGTGCACACCACTGTGCAGGCGCGATCAGGCGACGTTATTAAGTGCGCGGTATGTGATAGTAAAAATCACAACTTAACTGTGTGTAAATCTTTTGCGAACAAATCGGTAAAAGACAGGTGGGTGCTCGTAAAAATGAACAAACTATGTTTTAAGTGTTTAATACCAGGACATTCAAGTGATAAGTGTACGCAACGCGGTTGTGTAAAGTGCGATCTCCCACATCACACGTTACTGCACTACGAGAGGCCGATATATGCCTCCCGATCAGCTGACGCTCGCGAGGCCGCCACCCCGCACAGCCTCTACGAACCCAACGCGGAGCCCGCGAGCGCCCCGCGCGCCGATGCATGTTCCCGCGCCCGCACACCCCGCGGCGAATCAGTCACCATTACGGGTGAGCCATTTGTAAATAAAACTTTATTAAAAGTGTTACCAGTGCAAATTTGTTTAAATAATAAGTATTATGATAGTTATGCGCTATTAGACGACGGGGCTACTGTGTCGCTAATAGATAGCAGTTTTGTTGATAAATTTGACGGCCCTAAATGCCCCTTGAATATTGTTACTGCCAGGGGACATGTAATTACAGATAATGAGTCATGTAGGGTAACTGCACTTATCCGTGGCCCAAATGGCATCGAACATAGTATTTGTTTGAGAACGATGAAAAGTCTTAACCTTCCGTCTCAGACTGCGCCTGCCGAAATATTCGAGCAAAACGCACATTTACGTGATTTCGATTATTGTTTAGTTTATGAAGCTAAGCCTATGATTTTAATCGGTCAAAATCATTTCGATTTAATAGTAAATCAGGAGATACGACGAGGTAGGTCTGGCCAACCGGTGGCCTCACTCACTAAGTTAGGGTGGGTCATCCACGGCTCCATAAGTAATTGTAATTCTCAATTCGAAAATGTAAATATATTATGTGAAAATTTAGACAGCGTTACTGAAATCAATAAAGGTGCGCAATTAGTTTTGTGGCGGGAGAACGATAAGTCGCGTGATCCCGACACGTATGTGAACTCGATGAGTTTTGGCGCGAAAACGTCGCCGACTTCGGCGATTGATATTTTGAATAAAAATGCTAGTGAGTTTTCGGAATCACATCCCAAGGCCGTGAAGGCTATTAATGAAAATCATTATACGGATAATTATTTGGATAGCGTGCCAGCAGTAGCAGAGGCCCGCAGTTTGGTCGCGGACGTGTCGACAATACACGCGGCAGGCGGCTTCTCTATTAGGGGGTGGGTACCTAACTCACCGGAGCTGCGGCAGGAACTTCAGTTGGTGGTTCCTAATAGTGTAAAGCTAGATAAATCTCCTCACAACTCGGAACGGACCTTAGGCATGATATGGGTCCCGGTTTCCGACGAACTCGCCTTCGATTTACCGTTTAAAAGGTTATCTAGTAATATTGTTCAAGGGAGGGTTATTCCCACAAAACGAGAATTTTTAAAGTTTGTTATATGTTTATTTGATATTTTAGTTTTTTTGTGTCCGTACACTAATGAGTCTAAGATGCTACTCCATAAAGTATGGAAACCTGGAATAGGAAGCGTCGTGTAGATTTTATTAATGCCAACCGTGTAATACTTGGCCTAGGTACGTGATAAGCGCAGTTCACCCAGGCCAAGACGGCCAAGTTAGAGTTGTAAGTATTAAGACGTCCAATGGATGCATTATGAGACCGATTGTAAAGGTCGTAGTGTTGCCTACCGATGTGTGTGTGTAGACACAAGGGGGTGGAATGTAGGCAACAAAATTATTTGTATAATATAAATTGTCAGGTTGTTATTGTGTTTATAATTGTATAAAATAGAATAGTAAATATGTAAGATAAAATTTGTATGTAACAAAATAATTAATATTATATCAGCACTCCACTTTAACCGTTGTCGGTAAACGAGCCACCTGCGTGATATTTCTGGGAATTATTTGTAGTAAACAACAACATGTTTTGATAAAATTATGCAGCTGGGCACACAGGTGTCAGGTGCATAGAATGTTCTAGAAACAATTTTGGGTTGTATATAAGGGCTAATATTTTTATGTGAGACACAGTCGCTTTGTAATCTTAGTTCGGACAGTCGCTTTGTAATCTTAGTTCGGACAGTCGCTTTGTAATCTTAGTTCGGACAGTCGCATCCTTAACTTCGTACCGGATAGGGCTCCTGTTATAGTGAGCTATCAATATAGCGTGTGATAATAATTATTGTTGTAAAGATTAAACTCGTATGTGTTCTTTGTATTGAACTAACTATTGTACTAATGTTACTGTGTAAAAGTGAATAAATAATATTGTGTTTTAAAGACTTAACTGTTTAATTTGAAATAGACCTCTGCCATCGTGTTAATTGAATCCTCGCGCCTGAATCGGCAGTCCAAGTGGGATTGCCTATAGCTGCATTTACTTCGCTGACAGTTTTTTTTTCTCGACGTATTCTAATGATACGCTTTTTAATTGCATTTTACGTTTAATTAAAAACGACACACCAATAAAATATATGAAACCAACAATGGCCTATAAGAGGAAATGCAACTAAACGTAACTATTAGTCATAATATTTTGACTTATAAGAACCATGCACTGATGATGATAGTCAAATTGAAATCAAAATGGAAATCGATGTCATTGTTTAATATCGAAACACTGGAGCTAGGTACAAGCTTTCTATTGTCAAAGTTTTACGAAAGCGTGTAACATTGTAGTTCGAAGACAACCTCCTCGGAAATCCTACACAGAATTTGAATATGGTAAACCTAGTCACTCTGCAAGCGAAATGCAAGCGAATCGATACAGGCGCCCCCTTCATAACGTTGTCTTTGTTGTCTAACCTACTTCTGTCTAGTTTCACGTATTGCGTTCTGACATAGCAATTTAGTTCAAATTTACAAAACGATTCAACTTTATGGCAAATAACGTTATGCAATTCACCAACTATTGTTTAGGTAGCTACAGCGCCTACTAACAGTGGTCGCTGCTGTTACAATCGATGTCATTTATGACTAAATAAGGCTTTAAAACAATAAATTAAACGGACTCGGAGACATTTAATGCTCACTTATGGAGCTACTTAGTACATATTCATACTAATATTATAAATGGGTTAAAGTGTATGTTTGTCTTTCACGCCAAAACTACTCAACCGATTTAAATGAAATTTGGTACACAGATAGTCTAGAGCCTGAGAAAGGACATATGCTACTTTTTATCGCGGGGAAATGTACGGTTTCCGTGGGATACATTATTTACAGTTTCACGTCCCAACTACTAAACTGATTATCATAAAATTTGGCACAGATATAAAGTAGACCACGGGAAAGGACAGAGGCTACTTTTTATTGCGGGACATATACGGTTCCCGTGGGTTACTGTACACTTACTGGGTTACTGAACCGCGGACATCAGCTAGTTTTAACATAAAAGCCACACAAAGTTTCCGTCAAAATCTCTACAAGTAAGGTTCTGGACGCGGTTCGTGTGTCTTCGACACGACTTTTACAGACCTTAATAAGTGACTCCCCAAATAAGCTTTAAATGTCTTGAGTGTGGTCGGACTTTTTTTTTTGATATTATAATTATAACGTAGCTTAAATCTTAATCAACGTACGATGGTATTATTCCATATTAGTAACAAAACTTGGTTTGTAAAAACTAAAAGGAAATTGATAAAAAATTATGATGATACCACTTATTCCCACTATAATAACTGTGCTTACTCATAGACAATAAACTAAATAGCCGTAAAACATGGCCAAATAGAAACAAAATTACTGGCGATTTGAAGAAACAATTTCGGATAACTGTCGAACGCACGTAACAGAACGTTGGCGCGAGCCAAGTTAGGCGTCGAACCGACATAAAAATGGTTGAAAATGCATTACTATAACGTTATAGTTGTCATGGGATACTCATCCCAACTTACCTGTCCGGTAGTTGCGGTATAGTATACGGGTACGCGACCCCGGCTTCCCTAGCTATTACTGTCCTATCCCTTGCCCTCCTGGGCGGTAATATCCTACATTTCCTACTTCCCACTCTAACTTACCAATCTTCCTTTCCACACCACATATCCTTCCCTTTTCCTATTCCTATCCTCTCCGCAAATCCGTGGGAACGCAATGGATAAATATTAATTATAAAAATAATTTAATAATCCAAAATGGCGGCGATGTGGTTCGCCAAATCGCCACCCATCACGTCTCGTTCTCGCGGAGGCGAAAAGTAGCCCATGGAGAGCCGCTTCGCTACGTTGAATGTAAGTGGAGGAATGGATGGTAAGAATGAAAGTGGATGAAGCGAAACAAGTATGTAAGGATCGTAGCACGTGGAAAGAAGTGGTCTCTGCCTACCCCTACGGGAAAGAGGCGTATGTATGTATGTATTAATAACGTTATAAGTTACAGTAGCGTGATTTTACAGAAACTACATAAGCATCGCATCTACGCGTACCCAGTGCCTACTATAACAAATGTTACACGCTTTTGTGGAATTAAAGCTCGCGAACTCACTGATGGATTTAGTTATTACAACACAGTGTGTTAGAGCCAACACAGAAATACGTGAACCTACCCTTACTCGTATAATATTTCTCAACTTTTATGGACTAGATGTTTCCCGTGACTTTGTACGCGTATAATAAAATCTCGCGGGTACATTTTTCGCAGTAAAAAGTAGCCTATGTTCTCCGTAGTCTATATCTGTGCTGTAAATTTCATCAAAAGTTCAGTAGTTTGGAGCCTATACATTGCAAAAAAACAAACAAATCTTTTCTCTATATAGAATAAATAGAACAATAGATGTACAGTAAATTAATAAATTAATATAACTATAATGTCACGTTTACAATGTCTTTCGACAATTATCGTTTTTCTATAGACGACGATCGTACATATATCTCAAATAATTTTTCATTGCAGTTTATTTTACTAGCTGATTATTTAAATTTTGTTGTAAAATTGTTTTAGTATTTTGTTGCATTCGCTTGTAACTCAGTCTTAGCTTTTTGGCAGTTTAAAAGTATACGCACGAACGGCTGGGGAGTGCCTTAATAAAATTTACATAAACCTGTGTGGCTGTGCCAAAGTCTCATGTTACCGCATCGACGTGCCTCGCCCGATGTTTTCACTCCAATCACGGAGGGCTACTCTGTTGCGTTTGTTTTATATTCGCCTCTCAAATGTACAAACAATTCCACTTTAACGGATCCGAATTCCCCCAACGAGAAATGGTGCCGACACGAAATCGAGCTACCCTCGTCTCGATCTCATTTGTGTAACATAATAGCTCCGAATTTACGTCCGCCGCCCTTTCGCTCGCTGTCAAATCGCGCCTAATATTCAATTTAGTACCGAAAACCACACAAAAACTGCCCCAAGCCGGTTCATTACGTTGCGTATTCGAGTCTTCGTCCTACCTTATCTCCCCGGGACCCCACACCCTCGCCTCGAGTGGAAAACTCGCTCGGAGGGCGCTCAACCTTGTTTAGCATTCTTCGCGACTTCTTTATAATTTAATAGATGCCCTAAAAACTACGGTCTCGTGTTATATGGATAATTTCGCTCGTGCAACATCTGAGCCCGCGACGTTGATGTAAATAAGTACGTTTTTCCAAGAGTGCTATAGTAAAATCTTTATTTAATTACCGTTTAATTATCCTGGTGGGGTTCGGTGGGGTGCGTACTACCGTCCTACGTAGGTAGCGCGACAGCCCTCGTAATTTATTTCTCGAGACTTCTTAATTAGAAAGAATGGCCACTTGTAATTATTAAGACGCCCCAAAGTGAAACAGATTTGAAGACAGTTGTTTTCGCCGTCTTTTCTGTTTTAACTGCAGCAATGAAATTAATTACGTAAACAACCATCTTATCCTTTTGTATTTTATTACCTTTTTACCATCTTCGGTGGAGTAATTTTGATAGCTTTTATATTGTTTCAAGAATAAATTAAACTTTATTGTTTTCTCGTGTAAAGAAATTTAGAAACAATATAATATTTTTCCAGTCTTAAGATTATTACATTTTTGTACTCTAAACAACAATGTTTCCCTTGCTTTGCCTTTATATAAACATACCAAAAATTCAAACTTATTTTATAACCCCTTACTAATAAACGCTGTATAAGCTTTGAATAGTTATACAGTGTTTTGTTCACGTCACACAAGTGATATTTTTAATTCGATTGAAGAAGACAAAACATTGAGTAACTATTCAAAGCTTATACAGCGTTTATTAGTAAGGGGGTAAGTGTTATATGTTGAAAGTATCTCGTACCTTTATCTTCATAAGCTTTTATTACTACAATATGTTTTCAGTATATAAGCAGAAGTACCAGGACTGTATAAGCTGGATAAAGTAACATAATATAAGTTCAATCTTCACGTGTTAGACTGATATCGTCAAGCGATACGTCGCGTCGTCTCGAGCTGCGGCTTTGTCCTATACCTATCGATTCAGGCAGGCTTGATCGAATCGCCCGCCAGCCGCACCCCCACACTACATCACACTACTCTACACTACATAACATTACACTACATAACACTACAAGCCCGTGACTGATTTAAATACATTGCTCGCCGCATGTTGTGGGTGTGAAAACATGACCGAACTGTGTAAATCACAAAAATGAAACATGTTTTCGAGTGAACTAAATTGGTCGGCTTTAATAGACCACTTAATTGATTAATGATCTATCTTATTTCGATATAAGTGTAATAAATTACTATTTAATGATATTATAATCCTTCATCTAATTATTATTTATGATCTTTAGATTGCTAATGCTATTACAAAACTACTGTACTAACTCATTTTACTCACGACAAACCGACGTCAGTAAAAATTATTGTTTCCAAGTAAAACTTTACAGTTGCATTCGGAAAGCCACATAACTTAATGCGATAACGCAAATTACTTAGCCTATAGGGATATGACACCTCAGTATAGTTTAAGCGCTATGATAGAACAAATATACATAGATAATTAGATGGGAGATACAAAGATTGCCAAAATCATTACCCTTCCTTCTGCCTTCGCCGTAGTCGGGTGAAAGCTCCAACCGGCTTAAACCAAATCTGGCAAGAAGAACCGGAAAAACAAACAGTATCTATACGTAATCTATAAACTCGTGTGCAATTTTTTACCAAAGAGATGGATGGATTAACATATTTTCATGATTGTAAACATATTATATAATTTCAACAAAATGCACATCCAAATTCCAAAACGCGTGTAAAAGATCACCGCAAATGAATGAAAACGTTGGAGTCTGACACTACTCCAGCAATCACGACGCGGCTTATCCATTCATTGTTCCACGGATAACCTGGATAACCAGGGCTCGTATCGGTAACGTACACGGACATAGACGTACCATATCTATAATGTAGGAATGTCGCAAACGAAATATTTGTCTGTAAAAGCAAACTCAAAACAAACGACATCCGTTAAAAATGACAAATTTCCTTTGAATATGAAATCTTTAATGTTCAGACGATTTTCCATACGAGCTGTAAAGAACTATTCGTTGTGTAGGTAACATATTTTGCAGTAATTTAATGGGTTGCTAGTTGCAACTTCCATATAAGATATGATACATCAATGCACTCAGTACACATAGATTCAATATTCGAAATGAAATATTCAATATGTACGCGCCTTTACTGATTTAAATCGTCGTATCATATGCAGCGAGCACATATCTATCTTTTATTCAACTGATGCTTATGAAACGTATATATGCGTTTGAGTGATGAGTTTTTACATAAAGTTTAAATTTTCATCAAAATCTGAGTTGTATTTAAATTACTTACCCAGTTTTGGCGAATGAGCGCTACGCTACATTTCGCTTTGAAACGTTGATTTAGAAAATGCATTATCCATATAAAATACTTCATATTAGATAGGCAATACATATAGATTTTCAACTATAGATAACTTTATTGGAAGAGCCATTTGTAAGAGACTTACGAGCCATGTTTGTGACGGTATGCCTGAAAACTTGAGCCAAGAAAAGCACATAAAGCCCGTGGATTTTCTGTGAGGAGGAATCTTCTGGTCGTTGACTTCTATATCGATACCGGCGACTCAAACTATGTACATACTACATAGTATGTAGGTAGGATGAAAGTTTAGAAGAGCTTGTGTGTTCGAAACTTTGTTTCTTAGTAAAACTCAGTGTAAGTACCTACCTAATTATTTTAATTCTACAAAGGAAATTGAATAAAAAATCCTATCTGTCCATTTTTGGTGGCTATATCTCATGAACCTTGATAGCTAGACAGCTGAAATTTTCACAGATGACGTATTTCTGTTGCCGTTATGACATCAAATAGTAAACACATAATAAAATTAATATTTAAGTAGGGTTCAACATACAACAAACGTGATTTTTAGCCGTTTTGCAGAACACTCGTGCACGAGTACAACTCGCACTTAGCCGGTTTTTCACTAAGGTCACAGAATAAATAATAGTACCTAGAGGTACAGAAGAACCACTCCGACAAATGGTTAGAAGAAATAGGGACTCTTTCTGCGATGCGATAAGGTTCAATTCAGCTAACACAACGCTTGATTACCTACGATTATATTTACCTAGAAGTTGCGTCTCTTTCTATCGCGTAATTCTTATCCTTTCTAATGACATTAGGGTTGTCTCATTTTAGAAAATTATTAACCGACTTCCAAAAAAGGAGGCGGTTATACGTATTATATATATTTTTTCTTAATATTTAATTACAACTTTTTTTACCTACTTTCTAGTACCTACCTACTGTACTTTACTGAACAAATTGCTTTCCAAATAAACCTAAGGTAGGTGTTAATAGTACTGTAATAATTTGACGACCTCTGTGGCTCAGTTGGTTGAGCGTGTTGGTGCTCAAGCCGGGGGTCGCGGGTTCAAATCCCGCCGAAGGAACAAAGAGTGTTCCTGTGTTCCTGGGTCATGGGTGTGTATTAAATATTATATGTATAATATAATAAAAATCTTAAATAAGTGTTAAATATATTTCCGTTGTCTGGTACCCGTAACACAAGTTCTTCGAGAACTTACCACGGGATCAGATTGACGTGGTGTGAAGCGTCCATAGATATTATTATTATTATTATAATAAATTTGCGCATACCTATAAGTATATACATACTTATGCGTAAACGTAAGCATTTTTTATACCTTCACGGCCTGATATTACTCGAAGAAGTTGAATCACGATTCACGCCGCCTTATTTTTATTTATATTTACTACTAGGTACTACTAGGTACTTTTGTCAATAAATGATTCTTCAAATCGTATCACATCGGAATAACATAAGACGCGAACAGATAGTTCAAGTGGACTGTGGAGCCAACACCTAAACACTAAATATTGGTTATCAAGTAATTGCAGTAGCAGTAGTAGCTCAAACTATATTTTTAAATATTGTTATATTATGTTATGGTATTATAGTTATAGCTGGCCGCAGGCCGGGTGATTTTTACCTAACTTACACAGTACCTATCGTAATATTATATGCACAGATTGTAAGGTATTAAATCCAATCCATAAAACATTGCGACGAACAAATCTCACGCATACGTCGCTCACTGCTCGCGCGCGAGTCCCTCGTAATTGGCCCGTTTAAGGAGGCCGCCGCACGTACTTACATTTTTAATACCTACACGGGGAGTGGGACAGGCCTGCTAAGGTATCGAATTTGCAGAGTCACAAATGCTTAAAATATAAACATAGAGCCAATCTATTAAAGAAATGTATAATATTTTTTGTAATAAACTTTAACCTGCATACTCTGCCCAATGATTACATTACCAGTTATAACCGCGACACTTGAGTTGGTCATTTGTGGTCTGTGGCCTACATGTGGGGTCCGAGAGACCGACACCAAACCGGTCAGCCTCTTAGCACCTGGTTGTGACACTACTGACATACATTGTTATGTCCGCCTTATCTTTACTATTTATGTTTTATAGATATCTACTTATTGGTTTATTTTGATTGATTGACTGACTTAAAGTTTTCTAAGTGGTGAACAAGGAACGTTTAATAGAGCCAGCTATTAGAGATTAGGTTTTTTTTTAATGATAGTAAAATTATTACCGCTTTGGGTTATTAGTCGGTCGTAAAGATGCAACATTACTCTACATACTACATAAAGTTATATCTTTAAAGAGGGTAATATAAATTCTGTCCTTTAGGTTATAAACAATCATAAAAAATCATTAACTTTGATGTAACTCAATTATAATGATAAAAATTAAGTTTATCTTATACTATTAACGAGCAATATTTAATACTCAGGGGGTTTTGGCGGTAAAAATCGTTCTAGATAGGTCAGTCCCAGGAAACAGCATTTTTTTTAGTTTTTATATAAATTTTATTTATTTTCCCTTTCGTTGCGTAATATTAACATTTAAAGTATTATCAAAGCGAGTGGCTCAGCTACTTATGCGTTGTTGGTAAATTGGTGTTTAGAGTTCGAGTCCCGGTCAGACTAATATTATTGTTTGTTTTAATACCTATTGTTATCTGTTATTTTCCGTACTACTAGAACTACGAGCAAAGCTCGGTCTCCCAGGTACTTCTATGTAATTATGCACAGAATCAGATATTATTATAATAGTGATCTACCCGCGCACGTCTTCCTCGTTTATCTCAATTAGTCGGGTGAGGGCGGACTGCACTTGGGGTAATTGTACATAACACAATAAAGTGTACACTTTGTGTTGCCTCAAGTGTACTAAATAAAAGCTTTATGTGAACATTATAGCTTTACTGTACTTTTATACTCTAATGCGGGTTTTACTGTTTGAGTAAGTGTTAAGTGTACTCCTAACACTGATGCGATTAAAGTTAATAAGTAAAAGCATATGTTATTGACGTCCTCTGTGGCTCATTGGCTAGCGCGTCGACGCTTAAGCCAAAGGTCACGAGTTCGAATCCCACTGAAAGACAATAAGTTTTCTGTGTTCCTGGGTCTTGGATGTGTATTAAATATATACTATAATAAAAACCTTAAATATTTGTATTGTTTTAAATATATTTCCGTTGTCCGGTACCTGTGACACAAGTCCTTGGGATACTTAGTACAGGACCAGATTGACGTGATGTGAAAGCGTTCATAGATATTATTACCTGATACATGACGTGAAAGCAATTTAAAATAATACAGAAACGGATAACTTCAAGAGAATTTTAACCCCTTTTGTGAAGGGTAAACAAAATTGCCATTAAAAATAATAAGGGGTATTAGAGCGCGCATTTGGGGATCACGGAACGCATTAGGGTAACTGGAATGAGTGAATCAGGTAACCCCGGATCGCAGAAAGAAGGGCAGAAAAGGGCTGCATACAAGGCTCAGTGGGTGGCCCACTATTGTGGAATATACTAATGGATCCACTCCTTGTAAAAGCGGAAGACCTTGAAGCACATGTTCAGGCCTTTGCAGACGACCTGCTAATCATAGCCACGGGAAGGGAAGGTAAAAGAGTAGAAGACATCACCAACATAGCCCTGAAAGTGATAGAAGAATGGGGAAAGGAAAACAAACTCCGATTTGCAGCCCATAAAACCCAAACGATAATCGTTACAAAGAAAACCAAGTTTGATCTGCCCAAATTGGAGTTCTGCAACATGAACCTAAGCTACTCCAATAGCCTAAAACTTCTAGGACTGACCATAGATAGAAACCTTACGTTTAAGGAACACATAGAGGAGCTAAATAAAAAGGCGATAAACATATGCAAGAGAATGACAACAGCAGCGAAAGCAACATGGGGGCTAAACAGCGACATCCTTAGAATCCTGTACAGCGCAGTAGTGGAGCCCACGATCCTCTACGCGGCCAGTGTATGGGAGCCTGTAATGATAAGGAAATATATTAGGAAGAAAATAGACCAGATGAACCGACAGTTCACAATAAAAATATCAAAAGCCCATCGGACTACCTCCTTAATGGACAGCACCCTCCTTAGCGGCACCATACCTCTGCACCTCAGGATAAAGGAGAACGCAGCGCTGTACAGAATTAAAAGGGGCAAGCCTATGGAAGAGTATCCTGACCGGAGAATAGAAATAAGAGCACATCCGTTCGACCTGCCGCACCCTGCTGAGCGGGAGCCGCTTCTTTACCACCTAATAACCGAAAAAGAAGACCTAAACCATATACAAAATGGAATAACAACCATATACACGGACGGAAGTAAGCTGGAGGGCAAGGTGGGTGCGGCGGTCAGCTGGTGGGAAGGAGAAAAGGAAACAAGATCAAGTAAAATAAAACTGGATGGCTACTGCTCGGTCTATCAGGCGGAGCTGATGGCCATCTGGAGGGCAGTACAGATGCTCACAAACATCAAAAGTCGGGGATGCAGAAGAGCAAACCTACTCTCCGACTCAAGATCAGCACTCCAGACACTAGCAGACCCAAACAGCCTAAATCCAGTTGTCGTGGACATAAGAAACCATTTAAGGGAAAACATGACCATGATAAACTGGTATTGGATAAAGGCCCATACTGGTATGGAAGGTAATGAAAGAGCAGACGAACTAGCCAAAGAAGCCACCAGAGCTAAGACGACCCCAGCGTATGATGCGGTGCCAATAAGCGCAGTTAAATACCAGATAAGGAAAAAGACACTAGCGATTTACCAAAGTGAATACGATGAAAAAAGGAGGGACAAAAACATCTATCATTTCTTCAGAAGTATTCGCCAAGCCCACAAAACTATTACTGAAATACCACAAGATAATCTCATGGCACAAATACTCACAGGGCACGGTGGGTTTGGCGAGTACCTAGATCGATTCAAAATTAAATGCAACACCAAAATTTGCGATTGTGATGGTACATCTGTGCAAACAGTAACGCACTGCCTCTGCGAATGCGCAAAGCACCAAATCATAAGAATAGAAGCAGAACATAAAATGAACAGGAACATAAACGCAGATACCATAAGAGATATTATGACAAATAAAAATCAAAGAAAAGTATTCATACAAATGGCGAGAGAAATTGCAACAAAGGTAATCACAGCTAATAAAGCTAAATGTTGACAAGGAATAAACACGCAGCATCATACGGAACACAACGGCGCGAAACCATTATTTAGAAAAAAAAAAAAAAAATAAAAAAAAAAATAAAAAAAAAAAAAAAAAAAAAAGCTATAATTATCATACGTAGTAAATTGTTCAGAAATAAGGCTGTCGGATAATAAACACCGACAGTTGTTAATAAAAAAAAAAAAAAAAAAAAAAAAAAAAAAAAAAAACCCCGGATCGCAGGCTCGTGACGTCACACGTGTTTGCGGTTTTTGGATAGAACGCTTCTCTGTAAATATTAGATTATATTAAAGGGAAAACAGTACAAACTTACCTACAAATATTTAATTATGTATGTGGATAATCACTTCCTAATTGATATATTAATGGGAAATGAAAGTTCTACTGTACCAAAGATTTTAATGGAATAAATAAGTGAATCTTCGAAATTGATTTGGCTTTTTGATTTCGAACTTATGGGAATGCTTGAATTTAGATTTATGTGTCACCGTAAAATTGTAAAAATCGTTATATTGTAACATTACTAGAGATATTATAATATGCTGACAGATTTTCAAATAAAAATTTCTCCATACAAGTGTACAACGTATAAGTGTATAACGTATAACGAAAAATTATATTGTCATATTTACCGTGCCGATTGGTTAAACGGCAAGTGCCCCGCGCCGCCTTATTTGCTTGCTTTTGCAATATAATAATTATAACGAAAAATAATGCGTACAAATGTATGGAGAAATTTTTATTTGATAATCTGTCGGCATATTATAATATCTCTAGTAATATTACAATCTTACGGTTTTAACAATTTTACGGTGACATAATATGTAACACGTACTGGATTACATTGTGCATATAGCTGGCGTACTATGTCGAGAGTCTAATATTCGGGAGCGGAATAGATTGGGAGGTTGACGGGTCGGGTACAATCACCCGATCTGACTCCCGACCCGGGTATGTAGAGCGGGTCTTGTTCAACAATGTGGGGAGCGTCCGGCGTGAACGGACACGACACGTTCGCATCTGGCCTAACTTACAGCATTTGGAGTGTTAAGTGTTCTTCAAGCAACGATGACTGCCTAAAGTTTTGGAACCTACATTAATAACAAAAATAATATGATAATAATAACTCCGCACACCGATTTCGGTGACGGTGGCCGGTTTGAAACCAGAACCTCAATTCTCGTATTTAACGTAGACAATTTAAACAGTCAATTTCACTTTGTTTGGATTGAAAGTGTAGCGTCATGTTACCGTGAACGGATTTTATGACGTTTCGACCAATCAGAGCGCGTTTCACGTAGATTTAACGTTCATAAAAACACCTATTGGGAGTATAAGCGTATCGGGACTTGATTGTAATTGTATTAATGCAGGCTTTATTTAGCAGAATTGCCCCTCTGGCCAGTTACGCAGGAGTAATTTTTATAGTGTCCAAGTGTGTGCGCAGTACACAAGAGCACTCTCTCTTCCTTTACTCTCATAATCCAGTGGGACGGAAACCAACACGACAGACGAGAGATCAGGCGCAGGTCCGACTTTTTACATGCCCATCCGACGCATAGATCATCTTTCTTGTCAGACAATCGGGTGATCAGCCTGCATTGTCCTAACCAAACTTGTAAACAACATTTTTTTGTTGTTCCAATGCGGGAATCGAACCCACGACCTCCGAGTCGAGAGCCAATGCTCTAACCACTAGACCACGGAGGCTGCCTACTTTAATTAATACATGGCACTATAGAGTTGGCTGTAAAACTGATTAATAAATCGCTCCACCACAAACACATGTTCTCTTGTTATTCACGCTGGCCGCAGTTGTGCGACGAGATTACATCATAGTATTTTTGTATTCCGGGCGATACAAGTATATTCAGCGGTGCCGTGTACTAGGAACGCTCCTCCGACTCCTATGCGAGGCGCGTTCCTTTCGTGCTTATCGCGCATTTACATATGCTTCGCCCGCGCGCCGTGCTCGAGCATTGAAAATGTTTCATGAATAAATTTGTAATCCAATTCCGAGCTTAACTTTTCACTGCATCGATACACGCGCAATAAACTACGCTAATGAAAACCGCCGAGCGCCGCATGACAAACAATCGCCGCCGGTCCGCTCGAAACGATTCGTCGCAGTCGAGTCGCAGCCCTTTTTCGAGTTTCCTCGTTACGGGCTAAGACGAGAATCATTAGGAATTAAATTTCCCCTTTCATTAGTCCCTCAACCCTCGTATAATTCCGGACGCGGAGCAATAACAATATAAATCCCCCGTCGCGCCGAGCGGGGGATTAAGGCTTGTCTCGACCCTAATTTAGGGCTGCCCCCGCCCGGATTAACGGAGTGCCGGAATCCGCCAGGGTTGTCGCCGCGCATAAACTCGTTACGTGTTTAATGTTTTATTGACGGGTGGCGAGGGACCGAACACTCGAGCCCGCCCGGCGCCGGCTGCGATCTCCGAACGGTCCGGCGATCGCACCGAAACTTTTACGACTGCGAAGTTATTTATTTTTTAAACGCAGAGGTCGCAGCAAAGCCGGGTTTATATCTGACTATGAGCACGTCCTTGACGTTAATAAAACGTTCGTAAAATAAGCAATTCCCATTTTACACGGCTATCATGCTCACTTCTTTTTTGTACGTGAGCGGCGTACACAGCATCGCCTAACTCGGAGATAACGTATTTTATTTTCAACATCTATTTTATAACATGCGAGCAAATAGAGGCGAAAAAATATTTCGCATGAAACCAGAAACGGGCGTTGATCAACTTACGAAAAACATAATATGCAACTGACTCCTTTTGGAGTCAGCTCAAAGCGTTTATTTTAGAACTTTTATGTAATAGCTGTACGAGTATGTATTAAAAAGAAAAACCACAGAGCACAAATTGGTGGGGGCGTATAAAATACAGAGTCAAATCACATACAAAATGAACGCTGACAAATTAATATTCGTAGTTGTAGTCGGGGAGCCGGGAACGAATTGTTTATCCCGGCATTAAGCCGCGGCGGGCGCGGCGGGAGTGTCGACGCACATATTGCCGTCTTGGGGGACCACGCACCCTTCCTACGGAGATCACGATTAAATCACTTGGCATTTGTCAACACACCTCGCGCTAGGGTTGTAAATGCGCGCGGTCGGTATTTTTCAATTTGTTCACTTTTAAGAACGTGTTAAAACACTTTAGAGGGTATTTGAAGCGGTCCATCTGTAGATACTCGTAGCATGACCACCATAGAAATAAGTTTTGTTAACTCAAGAATAGGCGTACCTACTGACAGATTGTATGAACAAAATTACATTTATTTTATCGATCTAAGTATTATTTTGTCTTTTTTTACATAGAAAAGGAACTATTGGAACAAGGTGCAGTGGTCGTGCAGACAGAAACATCTTGAGGAAAAAAGTCAAATTGTACTGCTCATTAAAGAACTAAAAAGCCCCAGGGCTGTCATAGGTACATAATATATTCTTAAAGTATAAATATTACTACTTAGTGTCGCTATTTTAAACCTCAAATTAATAGTATGAAATGTATGAATAAATTCAAAATTTAATTTGAATTACGACCTACAATGTAACATATAAATTTGTAAATTAAAAAGATAATATATTTTAATTGTGTCTTCTATGTTAATTTTGAATACATATTCAAAACTTTAATTACATGCATTACTACACAGTTTGTAGCGTTATAATTGTTACAAAAACACGTTTAATTGGGAGTTGAAATTGTAAAAATTCTTACAAAAAACATGTTCATTACAACTCCATCGCGAACATTTAAATTGAGTACAACTTCCAGAAACGACAAAAGAATCTTACTTAACGATCAGTTACTATGTAACTGATCGTTAAGTAAGATTCTACAATCTACATATCTTAGCAATTTTCCGAACGAATAGAAGCGGCGTAACTCGATCCAGTGTAATTTGTTTAAGTAATTCCAGAAGCTAGGACGTATTAAAATTTTCGTCGCGGCCGCAAAGTAGACGCTAACACAAAATTAAAGTCGTCGACACTCGGGCCCCGCGTAGTTTCGAGGGGAGTTCGCAGAAATACTCTCGGAATTTTGAAACGGCGGATGAGTTTCCCAAGTCAACTCAATTATCGTTTTAATTAAGGCGCTGCCGTGCCACGTGACATTTGTTTGCGTGCGTGAAAGCGATCTCACGGCCCCCTCCACCGCCCCCTCCTCACGCCCCGCGTCCGCCCGCCTGTTAATTGTACTAATTACTCTTGTAATGGTGTAAGGGTGGAGATTGCTTATCGACGTTCCCTTATATTTGTAACACATTTCCCTGTTTATTTTAACGGTTCCATTTTAATTTAGAAATGTTATCTATTCATTTGTATTTCGCACCCTAACAGGGTGGATCGTTACCTTATTGTTTTTAATAAATAGCTGCAGTATTTCTACTTTTAATAGATTTTACAACGAGCAAGTTTTAAAGTCTTCTCAAAACATAAAATCAAACTTATTAAAAACAAAGTATATTTTATATACATAACATTATATTCTTATTATTTTCCAGATCCAGATAATTACTTTTCGCTTGTTTTGTGTTGATAGTTGATACGTTCCGAAGCGATACTGATACCGGCGAAAATGGCAATTTATAGTGAAAATTTTCAATAGAGCTTCCACCCTTCAGCTGCTCACGGGCGGTCGGGGGCGTGGGGGGCGGAGCGGGGCACACGTCAGGGGCAATTCGGTTATTTGAGGTCGGCCGTAAACCGAACGCAGTAAACGCAATCCACCAGTCGCGACCGTAAACTTTACGAGTCACGTAAAAACGCGCTCCGAACCGCGCCGACTCGCTACCATAAATTTATGCTAATGTATTCTTTATAGGAGTTTAATGTGTATTCAGAAATTCCACCATTATTTATGTATTCGAATAAACCGGCGAGGTTAATTTTAAAGTCGCGATGCGGGCCGGTTTACGTGTTAGCGATTAATTTTTTTATTCACATTAACGTGGCTGCGGCTTCCGATGAATATCTTGTTTAATTGTATATAATTATGAATAACAACGTTTGTATAATTTTTAGGGAGCGTGTGCATTGGACAGAGACCTTCGAATGTTTGTTAAATGTGTCTGAATTGTTAAATATATTAGTACTTATTAACGTCGGAATTTCGATTTATTTTTTATAATTTTAGTTTATTTTCCAACTCACGAAATAGAGGGGCGAATCGAGCCCAGAAACGGAGTTAAGGCATCAGTTGGCACGATAAAAGTAGAAAACGTCTCGTATAAATCACATAACTTCAAAACTATTATGGCTGAAATATAGTCTGAACTCAATCCTTACATTTCCGAGCGGCGGGCGGTCTATTTATCTATTTCCCCCGCTTCCGCCCCCGAGCGTCCGGTTAACCGCCCCCCTTCCGGTTAACCGGGCGGCCGGCGCGGCTAAACGGCTCGTCGCGTGACCGCAGACAATAAGCCCCGGCGGCGTTAACAGCGCGCCTGTGTGTTGCCACTTTATATGTTACGTCACGGCCCCCCGTGCAACCCCCGCGCGCCCCCCGCACGCCCCCGCACCGTGCACATGTGAGGTCGGGCGACCGACGAGTCGTGTTGTCGGAGCGTGTACTTCACAGGCGACGGATACCGACACTCCCCCGACCCCTTCAATTCGCCCCTCTGAAACCCACTCAATTACCTTTTTCTTGAGTCTCCGCGTAATGGGATAAAGTACAGATTAACCCTTACAATCGCACATGCCACATATTTATGTGGCATCAAAATAGATACGTAAAGATACATCCTTATTTTAAAAAACAGAAAAAGCTCATTTAAAAGCTTTCATTTGTAAACATTTAGTGCTAATGGCTACCTAACAAAATATGAATACATCAACTGAAGTTGACTGTTATTACGTATAATTGAAGTTAATTTAACAACTTAATATATATATTATATATTACTTCAATACCGAATATAGTCATGAGACCAATAAAACCGAAATGAGAAATAAAACAAGTCTTATTAGTATCACTTTACTGTTTTAAAGATAAACGCCATTGAAATGACTAATCCAAATGAGCAACTCATAAACGGCGGTTCGCCGACATAAAATCCGTCCAATTCCCTCCGTGGGTCTCTCGAAATAGCACTACTTGAAATTCGATATCGAATGCTGCGGAGATTGTGTGCTCGTAAAATTAGGGCCCGACCACACGCTCGGACTAATACAGATCGAGCTCCGCCGTCCGGTCGTGCCGTTTATAAATTCCAATAAAAATCTTTATTGCTTCGTGCGTATCATAATGGCTATGTAGGTATTACTTATTTGAATTTTACTATTCCAATTGCCTCGCCTGACTTACCGCTATTACATTAGTACACTCGGATCACGCCACGCGAATACAGAATAAACCATTCAATTATATCGTTTATAGCTATTGTAATTATATGGAATAGTGGAATAGATTACGTGACTTAAACGTTTATAATATAGCTTATTAGTACGATGTCCAATTTGAATATTCATTTCATTTTTCTCTTTGTTTAATTTCTTTTATTTTATTCTATGTCTGTGTTGTACCTCGACTTCAATGTGTGAGTGCAACCCTAATCCTAATTCTCGTGATTAACTAACACATTCCTTTACTTTATTTAAGTTATTAATTAAATTGTCTTGACTTGACATCATAAACTAATTTTTGGAGTTTGAACCAATCAAAACGCGTATTATGAGAATACCATTTTGCAGTTTTAACATATCGGGACTGGATCGTAACTGTATTGCAGGTTTTAATTAGCAGAATCGCCCTTCAGATGTAACTGGTATTACTCGCTTGCTTTGTTAGACAGCATCTGAAGATTTTGTTATCTAGTTATTTAGGATGCGGGCAACAAAAACATATTGAAGTTATCGGGAACTACGTTATTCAAAGTTATGACGACACCGTTATGAAGGGTGTACAGATGTGATCTCGGGGTCTGGGAGGCCCCAGGCGGCCCCAAGCGGCGCTGTAAGTCACAGCGGGCGACGACAGGTTGACGGCGAGCCGGGCAAATTAACAGCTCGCCACTAGCCTCCAAGTTAGTAGCCTCGTAAAATTAGACCGGGGATTGTACCCGTTAGACCCTTTCGGGTACAATCCCCGACGGATTTCGGATTAAACCCGGGCCATTTCTCATTCAAGATCATTTACGACACGGCAATTTACTGCCGGCGCGGCTACAATATATTGTAATGTTCGCTCAAATTATGTCCGCTACCATAATCTATATTACGTGCCACAACTTGTGTTATATAAGGGCGGGATGAAATGTGACCATATGTCAAAGGAGGTCAACTCGAAATTACAGTGGAATATGCCGACAGAACGATAAATAATATTACTATCCTTATAATAACAAATATTGAACGGTCTTTGTAATTAAATACAGAATTTATTTAGTGAATCGGCCTAAATTAAAAACTTTCATAGGATATTGCGTGCTGTAAATAATAATAACTCAAACTTTATTTTCACTTTAACAAAGTTGAAACAATAATCGGTCGAGTCGCTGGAGCTACGCCGCAGGTCTACGAGATTTTCGTAACGCGTTGCTACGATTTTTTCGTAGCGAACTAGATAATATTCGTAGCACATTTTTCAACTGTCTTCTCACAGTTTTATAACAAAACATAATTTAAAACATTTATTTAGGACTGTTGCTTAATGTGTTAACAAAATTATAGTAATGTATTTTCCTATATTTAGAATTTTGAATATACAAGTAAATATTCATACAGTTGAATTTTCTAGCTCCCGCATTGTAAATATTATCTGCTGACCAACACTGTTCTAATTCCATTATTCCTATAGGAATAAGTATATTCATATCGCACAGTGTGTATTCAGTGGATACTGTAATGTCAACACGAGCAATTCCGAGGCCGGGCAGCCGGTTCGACACGTATATGATTATTTCATTAGTCGGTATTTGCGCGCTCATCCAAATGTTCGACCCCTACACCCCCCCGGCGGGGGACGGGCGGGAGGAGGGGAGTAGGGGGCGAACACTCCCGGAGCTAATCATGCGGTCAGTTTGTTCTGCCTCAGCGTGTTTTGATATTGATATTGACCGTGCGCTCGGCTCGCTGCACGCGGATTTATTTGCGAACAATGATCGATTGATTGCCGACGTACGTAAGCTTTCCATTAAACGCTCTGATTATGTTTACCCCCGACTATTTATTAACGTAAATGAAATATTTCATTGTTACAGAGGAATTCTATTTCACCTGGCGAGAGAGAGAAGTACAGAACGCGGAGCCCCGCGGAGCCCGACCACAAAAAGTTAAAAAAGGAGGAGAAAGACATGGGCCATGTGAGTTTTGTTTTTCATATTTTTTATTCGCATTTTTGTTTCTGCCTTTGAAATTCCTATTAAAATTAAACGAATTTGAGTAGAAGGAAAGCAGGTCAAAATATACAAAATGCTTTGTCCTCAAAATTCAAATGAATTTAAATTTGATAACACACAGCGTATCTAATTGCCGGGCAAATATTTGTTTTGAACAAACACTTGATTTGCTCAAAATAAACATTCAAAAAACGCGCTTATTTTTTTGCTCTCACAAAAACACTGGCAAATTCGTGTATGTATTTTTTTACAACTAGCACGGCAGATTTCAAACGTTATGTTTTAACGCATTTTTTACCATTTAAAGCTCCTATGCCTCGCCTTAAAGAACAAACTCGCAGCAGCCCTACGACGTAACTCTAGAAATAATTCTTCATTTGCTGAGTTTGGGAATTGAGAGTAAAATTGTTACGACGCCCGTGCACGTCGAGAGCCAAAAAGAGACGTAATGAAGTTAGCTACTATCACTTAAGTTCCCGTGATAACTCGTAACTAACTTTAAAGTAAAACACACGTTCAAATTATGGATAAGGTGTTATCCTTTTTTCCCAAAATTTTCGTGACAGCCCTGAAGCCTCTAAATGTGACGTCATTATACTCTATGAGCTTTAGTAATGTGACGTCATCATACTCCAGGACCTGGTGGTGGACGACGCGAGCGAGGAGCCCACGTCGCCGCACAACGGCGCGCCGTCCCCGCGTGAGAACGGCCTTGACAAGCTGCAGCCCAAAAAAGAACACCCCCCGCACAGTCCTAGGTGAGTACTGAGAAACCTTTCTAGGGAAAATTCTTTTTATAAACTACAATTTTCATTGTGTTAAAATTTTTTTGTTCGCATATACAACCTAATAAAAATTAAGTAAAGAATTCATGATGATAATTTATAGCTCTCGATCATGTCTGAAGAAAACACCAAAAGGACTTGTAAACCTTTATTCACATCCACATAATATGTATATTACACGGAACTCTATCAGGCTCTCTACCTCATATTCTGACAAGTGACAAGTTTTTGTCATCTGACATATTCTACGTTCAACAATGTCAGATTTCAAACAAAAAAACTATATCAAAATCGGTTTATCCGTTTGGAATGCCATACGGATAGACACAGACAGACACGTCAAACTTATAAAACCCCTCCCTTAATAATTATACAAATCCCTATGTTACTATATTACCTAAAAAATCTACTTAGACAAATTAGCAAATTATAAGTTGCCAAACGACCAGTTACAGAAAAAATATTTTTCTAAAAGATTTTTTACTTTTTTTGCGTGATGTAGGTACCAACTTCCAGGAATCTAGGGCAATTTTTAATGTTAAAGTTGAAGTAACTAGTAAAAAATTTTGGTATATTTTTGTTATATGTTGTATAAAAACAAAATTAAATGTCATCACCGAGCACCCCAGCCCGGCGAAACTGACAAAGTAATTACTTAATTAAAATTCTCAAAACTACGGCGGAGGTGGGCGTAATATATTTTTTAATTAACGTTAACGTCAAAAATTTAACACGACTTACATGCTTTAGCAAAAATATTAAGTTGGAAACATTTTGCAATTATCTTCCTTTGTGAGATAAAAACTTGGCGTTATATTTTTCTGCACAAAGTGTACCAAAATTGTTATTTATTCTTGCGTTGAAGATATGTTACGTTTTAAAATTGAACAGTATAAGTCAACAATTAAAGGTCGCATTTTTCTACGTTAAAATATATTTATAATCTCATTAGTACGTTCGTGCTAAGTAATGCGCAAACAGATTCGAAGGCATGTCTATTACGCATAAATTAAGGCCGTAACAGACTTAAAGTATGTCGAACACTGCAAATGCTGTATAATCGTTACATCCGTTTAAAGGAAGCCATATTTAAAGCTCTGCTACATTGCTAGGTCAACGTGTGTGAGTATGGGAGAGTGATACGCTAAATCAATTAA
Organism: Glaucopsyche alexis; assembly: GCA_905404095.1. NCBI lineage: Eukaryota > Metazoa > Arthropoda > Insecta > Lepidoptera > Lycaenidae > Glaucopsyche > Glaucopsyche alexis. The sequence goes on from FR990058.1 coordinate 7,910,701, forward strand.
AAGCGGAGTGCGGAGGCGTCCTATCGTGACCCGGGCGCGACGCTTAATGAGATTACATGTGTCACAGCCGGATAATCACAGCAGTTTTGTGAGGGTAGGACGAAAACATAAAGTTCAAAGTTTGCCGACTACAAAAGTAATGATATTTTTTATTATAAAGCAGTACCTACTACCTAAATAGGATTAACCCGTACATAACCGTCTTGATAAGTATTGAGTTCAGTGCATACTTGCTATAAGCTATTATTCAAATTCCAATACCGCAAGCGTGACAAGTTGGCAACAATACGCTAAAATATGACCACAATTTCATCTAAATATATAATAAAAGGCAAACCTGACTGACTCATCTATCAAGTATCAACGCACAGCTGCAACTACAGAACGGGTTTTGCTGAAATTTGGCATACTTACAGATAGTTGTAATGACGTAGGCATCCGCTAAGGATTTTTGAAAATTCGCCCCCTAAGAAGGTGAAAAACGGTCTAAAATTTTGTATGGAAACCGAACTCCACGCGGACGAAGTCGCGGGCAAAAGCTTGTGTATAATACTAGCTGTCCCGGCAAACTTCGTACCGCCTTAGAATTAAATTTGTTGACGTAATGACAGCAGCGCCACCTACCGTGTCCAATTGCTAATCTAAACCATTCTCGAATCCACCTGAAAACACACAAAAAATTTCATCAAAATCGGTCCAGCCCTAGAAGGAGCTCAGTGACATATGAACGCACAGAATAATTATATCTATAAAGACTAGATGTCGCCCGCGAGTTCGTGCTAGATATGAGCGCCGCGCCGGCGCGCCGCCGCCGCCGACGATTTTGCCGCGCCGCCGCCGCCGCGAAATTACATCGGCGCGCCGAGTGAGCGAAAGGGATAGTCATGTGTAATTTCAGTCACTGACTATGAGCATATAAGTGACAACTATCTCATCGAAAGAGTTCTGCATGAAAGACAACATGTTTATTGGAAAAGCAGATCTACCTAATTGATGGAGCTAGTAGATTGAGCTAGTAGATCTTGTTGATAAAGCCATTGTGGATAAGAAGTTTGCGCTAAGCACCTTCTTAGATATTGACGGCACGGCGCGTTGCGCAAAAACTCAGCCTGACCTATTACCCTGATAGCCTGGCTTCAAGAATTACTATAGAGTGGATCAAAGCTACGCTTAAACAACAGACTATCAACTATCAAGGGCTTGACGCTCAGGAGCAGGTTGACACAAAGATGCCCACAGGGAGGGATGGGGTACTGTCGCCGCTAAAGTGGTCCCTGGTAGGGAATAGATTGCTAAAAGAACTGAACAATAGAAGGTTCTATGCTCAAGAATATCGCCGATGACCTAACAATAATAATAGCTCTCCATATCGAATTCGGTGACGTTGGCCGGTTTCATTGAAACCAGGCCAGCAGTTATTATTATAGTGCCCTAGTATATGCGCAGTACACAAGAGCAATCTCTCTTCCTTTACTCTCGTAATCCAGTGGAATGGATAACCGATACGACTGGCGAGAGATCAGGCGCTGGTCCGACATTTTACATGCCCATCCGACGCATGGATCACCTTTACTGTCAGACAATCAGGTGATCAGCCTACAATGTCCCAACCAAACTTGAAAATACTTTTTTTTGTTGCTCCAATGCGGGAATCGAACCCATGACCTCCGAGTCGAGTCAATCAGTCTGACCTAGCGATACTAGTGGTGGACAAATGTGCATGAATAGTCACTGCTAATGCAATTAGGTTCAAAATTGGTGCAAAAGGGTCTAGCTAACAGTCAACGCTAATAAGACAGTCTTGATACCTAACGCCAATAAGAGGAACTTGAAGTAGCTAAAGCCCCCAACACTCTTCGGGAAAACTACCACGTTTGCAAGTGAGGTCAAATATCTGGGATTGATCCTAGTTATTATGGGACTTACTTCAGTGGAAGGAAATACTATGCTTGGTTATATACAAGCTATAGTGAGGCGATTGTCACATAGGTGTAGTGTGGTATGCCACACTACGCAGGAAAAAAGCTGTACAGGTCAACTGCATCAAAACATTAAATAGTGTACAGAGACTGGCCTGTCTGATAATCACGGGTGCGCTATTTTATTCCCCCACCACTTCGCTTGAAGCCCGGATTCACCTGACTCCACTTCCTCTGTTTGTTCATATTATAGTGGCTAAGAAGGTTGTTTTCAGGGCCATGACGGCAGATATGATGAAACAGGCCTCCACTCTACTTGAACAACTGCAACAATCTCTTCTTGAGAGACCTGTTATGGCCATGCCATCTGACGCCACGATCAAGGTGCATAGCTTCTAGAAGCTATACCCAGAGGGGCAATTCCGCTAAATAAAGCCTGCATTAATACAATTACAATCAAGTCCCGATACGCTTATACTCCCAAACGGTGTTTTTATGAACGTTAAACCAACGTGAAACGCGCTCTGATTGATCGAAACGTCATAAAATCCGTTCACGGCAACATTATGCTACATTTCCAATCCAAACAATGTAAAATTGACTGTTTAAATTGTCTACTTTAAATACGAGAATTGAGGTTCAGTTCTCATAACTTCTGTGGAGGACTGAATATAATTTGATTTACGGACAGATCTAGGAAAGGCAACCGGTATAGCGCTAGACTATGGGGGCATGCTACCTACAGGCAGATATGCTTATTTGGGAGATTTTGCACCATGTTTCAGGCTGTTTTTGGTTGTTCACTAGAGAACCTACGCTATCAATTATATAAATGGCTTCGACGTCAGTTGTTGTAAATGTGGACGTCGAAAATAAATAAAAAAGATTATAGTGATAACTCTTTGGAATCAAAGTACAGTTAACTGCCAATTCCAAAGTAGTTCCTACTTCGAAATTTTATTATTACCTTATATTTTTCGTCACTACAAAAAGTGCTATAAATTATATTGCATTGAAATTGTATGTAACCCAATAAATAAAATTATTAATATATTTTATAACTACGACTGAACTACACTTTTTTTACTACCAAGTACAAACTTCAAGGGTCAAGGTCACGCCGCCGACGCCGCCGCCGCCGACCCAAAAAAGCCGGCGCGCCGCCGCCGACCTACCACCCATCGGCGCTCATATCTAGTTCGTGCGCGCAAAAGTTAATTTCGCAGAAACCGTAAATTTTTCCGCGATAAAAGTATCGTATGTCCTTCCCCGTGGTCTACTCACTGTGCCAAATTTCATTAAAATCAGTCCAGTAGTTTCGGAGCCTATTTAATGCAAGCAAACAAATAAACAAACTTACTTTTCCTCTTTAGATAAACAAAATATATACCTAAACAAAAACATTACAGTATAATTTGTAAAAGCCTTATAAATAACATAGTAGTGACCTTCACCCGTCACGACCTCGGTAGCGGCTACTGACAACTGTTTAGTGATATAACAACGTGTTCACGGTTCAGGTTCACACGTACACACGTACACACGACAGCCGACACGTCGATTTAATGTAATATTTGTATCATATTAATGGTTTATTATTATATGTTTCGAATACACAGTAATAGGATATTTAAATGATTTACTATTTTACAATATCGGTATGGTAGAGCAACGGAATTCTTTCTAGTTTATACGCTATTGTGAACTTTATTAATAACCGAATAGAAGTGAAGATTTTACATAGTCCGATCTTCGGCTGAAACGTTATTTTCTTCACTACGCGAAATTGAAAAAAGTCTGCTTTTTAAACGCTTAATTGCTTAAAAAGATAGCATCTACCGAAAACCAAAAAAGTGTACTTTATTAATAACCGTATAGAAGTAAAGATAATATATAGTCATATCTTCGGCTGAAACGTTATTTTCTTCACTACGCAAAATTGAAAAAAGTCTCTTTTTAAACACTTAAATTGCTTGGAAAGATAGCATCTAGCGCAAACCAAAAATTAGGGATTAAACAAGGTTAAACGTTCTTTGTCATTAATTAGCAATATACCACAACAGAAAAACGACATCGAATCAAGAGAAATAAAATAAAAAATGCAATACTTCCAAAATTTTCGGATAGTGCGTCCGATCTTACGCGACCCAACCTTAATTGATTTTAATGGGCCATATTTGCCTGCACCGTTAGCAAGTACCTGACAAAATTTTTCTAGAATTAAAATAGAAACTAACTATAGGGAAAATGCAGGGACGTTTTATTACTCATAGAAATATAAATATTAATTCCACGCTTAAATTGATTACAGATCTGGCACGTCGAGTAATGCATCCACACCCTCAGCGAAGAAACTAGACGAGAAGCCCAGCACGCCCATATCGAAGCCCGTGACCCCAACTTCGGGAGCGAGTGGGGTCGGCGCAGCGGGGGCCCCGATGAAGGCGGCAGTCAAGCCCCCCGCGCTCCAGTACCCGTACCTGGGCAATGGGGCACACGACGCGTACGGGCTGGCGGGGTACTCCGCGAGAGCGGGGCTCGCGTATGAACCTTTGCGTCCGCCAATCGGCCCCGCCTCGCTCGCGCCTATACCCGGTGGAAAACCGTAAGTACATGTTGGATTGTTATTAGATTTCATAGAATTGGAGGCCTGTGTGTGCCTAAATCATCTATCTATATCTTTATACAGCATGTTGCAAGAAATTATTTGAATACTGTACCCGGCTAAATCGTATGCAAATCGATCATTTTAGAGATATTCGGCTAGTAAGTAATAGTAATAACTCCCCACACCGATATCGGTGACAGTGGCTGGTTTCGTTGAAACCAGGCCAGTTACGCAGGAGTAATTTTATAGTGCCCAAGTGTGTGCGCTGTACATAAGAGCACTCTCTCTTCCTAATTCAGTTGGACGGATAACCCGATACGACTGACGAGAGATCAGGCGCAGGTTCGACTTTTTACATGCCCATCCGACGCATGGATCATCTTTCTTGTCAGACAATTAGGTAATCACTAATCAGCCTGCATTGTCCTAACCAAACTCTTTCCAAGTTTGGTTAGGACAATGCAGGCCTTTTTTGTTGTTCCAATGCGGGAATCGAACCCACGACCTCCGAGTCGAGAGCCAATGCTCAATATCTTTATACAGCATGTTGAACCACTAGACCACGAAGGCTGTTAGGCTAGTATATGCTTAATAGAGCGATTTGTGATGTATTCGACCCAGATAATGCTACCAAAGCCTTTTTAAAGGTGTTGCTGTTTAGGTACTGAAAATCTGTTTTCCAAGTTTCAAAATCTTAACATTGCAATATATTTGTTTTCAGAGCATACTCATTCCACGTGTCCGCCGAGGGGCAAATGCAGCCCGTGCCCTTTCCGCCCGACGCGCTAATGGGGCCCGGCATCCCCCGGCACGCGCGCCAGGTGTCCGCGCTCGCGCACGGCGAAGTGGTCTGCGCGGTGACCGTGTCGTCGCCCACGAAGTACGTGTACACGGGCGGCAAGGGCTGCGTCAAGGTGTGGGACATCAGCCAGCCCAGCAAGGCGCCCGTCAGTCAGCTGGACTGCTTGGTGAGTGGGTAACTGTCCCGACCGATTTTGACAGTTATTGGTTTATTATTTTTTTATGATTAGAAACGTTTCAACTTCAGTTACTTTCTATAATATATTAATGAATGAATGAAATATACCATGGTTATTTGCATTGGACTCGTAGTCTTACAGTAAAATCATTTACTCAGGAAAAAGTAACCAAAACATTTCCTGTTCACATAACTGACATAGATTATTATGAACTTAGGATACATTGAATCTTCTTTTTCGTCTACCTAATTTTATTACTTTTTTCTTTTCCTTTATTGTTCCGTCAATATCCAATATTAAGACCTAATTCCATTTTTTCAGCAAAGGGACAACTACATCAGGTCCGTGAAGCTACTCCCCGACGGACGGACGCTGATAGTGGGCGGGGAGGCGTCCAACCTATCGATATGGGACCTGGCGTCACCCACGCCGCGTATCAAGGCCGAGCTGACGTCGTCTGCGCCCGCCTGTTATGCCCTGGCTATAAGCCCTGATTCTAAGGTGAGAACCCCGATTTGTTATTGATAGCGTCGCAAAGATTGAATACATATACCATTTCAAAAAAGGAGACACAATCACATAGGTTTCATTAGAATAATTTGCCCAAGTTGTTTAAACCATAAGATTTGTTTGTTGGTTGCATTGAATGGGCTTCTAAACTACTCGACCGATTTAATTTGGCACACATATAGTGTAGACCACGAGGAAGAACATAGGCTACTTTTTATAGCGGCAAAATGTACGGTTCTTGCGTTATTTCCTGTTGCGCGCACGAAGTCGCAGGCAATATCTATGTTAAAAAAGATAACTTACTATGCAAAACCGGCATAAAATAACTATTGTGTTTTCTCAATAAAGTTTGCTTGATTGCTAACGAAGCTATCATATCCGTCTGCTCGTTTGCCGTGGATGGTCTCCACCAAATAAAAGACTGCTTCGATATGTGGAACTAGCTGTTTCCCACGGCTCCGCTCGCGTAAATATACTGTCAAGTATCCCGCGGGAACACTGTCCTTTTTTCGGAATAAAAAGTAGCATATGTTTTAATCCAGAGCCTAAACTACTGTCTACTACCATACCAAATTTCATCATAATCCGTTCTGCAGTTTTTGCGTGAAAGATTAACAAACATCCATCCATACATCCTCACAAACTTTCACATTTATAATATTAGTAGGATAGTATAGTGTAGGTAAGATAGAATAGTGCGTCGCGTAGGTCGGTGGTCGTGTGTATATGAGTGTGGCGGGGTGCGCAACGCTTTCTTTCGCTAAGAGATGACCCGATGAGACCCAGGAACACTAAGTTATACCGTAAATTCGCTTTCCAGGTGTGCTTCAGCTGCTGCTCGGACGGCAACATCGCGGTATGGGACCTGCACAACCAGACGCTGGTGCGGCAGTTCCAGGGCCACACGGACGGCGCCTCCTGCATAGACATCTCCGCCGACGGCACCAAGCTGTGGACGGGCGGACTTGATAATACTGTCAGGTGAGTTGATATTGATACACCTTGTTAAATAAGGAATGAACTGTGTGAGGAAAAGTCCGTAACTAAAAAGGCTGGCAGCGAACTGATGTATATGTCACCGTAAAATTGTAAAAACCGTTAGATTGTAATATAACTAGTGAAATCGTAAAATGTTATAGACTTCTCACGCGAATATTCTGCCTATAATTTAACACATTATTTTTCGTTACATTGTAAGTATATAGTAATGAATCTTTCGACATATTTTTACAATCTCGTTAGGTTTTTTACAATCTAACTGTTTTTACAATTTTACGGTGACATACACGGGCGACAACCAAGGGTCAATAGATTATAACCATCTTGGAGGATGGAGCTTATAGGTATTAGGTTATTAATCATAGATCTACAGATTCTTTAAATAATTTCAAAACGTTTACGTTCAAGCGTAAGATACTGGATCAAGACAGCCTGCAAATTGCATCAACTTTCACGTTCCTCAAGTAACTGTAATATGACGATAACTCAATATTTATATTTTCAGATCTTGGGACTTAAGAGAGGGCAGACAACTGCAGCAGCACGACTTCAGCTCACAGATATTCTCATTAGGCTACTGTCCGACGGGTAAGAGGAACATACCAATTACCTTATTACATAATTTAATTAAATAGAGATTAAACACTTTTATTTCTAAACATTAAATGTGGATTACATTATTTTTATTGTGTTTGGAAACTGTTCTTTCTAATGTGTCTGTTTCTAATGTAAATGAGCTCATTTTACATTTTTATTCAATCCTTTCAAGTTGCATACTGGCAAATTGCGCTTTTGTATTAAACAGCATTTTTATCGGTAGCATAACGAGCCTTAGAGGGGGGGCGTATAAAAATAGTTGTTGGGCCCCCCTACCCGAGTGGCGAGTAAATGTTTACCGGGGCCCCATACAATCGTTACGGCTGATACAGCAGTAGCTATGCCTCTGATTTTTATCTCGAGCAAGTATGAAAGTCAGTACGGTTGTACTGCAGTAAAAGTTGACAAAATACATGAGTATATATGTCACCGTAAAATTGTAAAAACCGTTAGTTTGTAATATTACTAGAGATATTATAATATGCTGACAGATTGTCAAAGTACGCATTATTTTTCGTTATATTGTAATATTTACCGTGCCGATTGGTTAAACGGTATGTGTCCCGCGCCGCCATATTTGTTTGCTTTTTCATAATAATAATTATAACGAAAAACAATGCGTACTTTGACAATCTGTCAGCATATTATAATATCTCTAGTAATATTACAATCTAACTGTTTACAATTTTACGGTGACATATATAATGCTGGAGTTATAATGCATAAAAATTACCCTGCTTACCCTGTACATATAATATATTTTTTCCCCAGGCGAGTGGCTAGCGGTGGGCATGGAGAACAGCAACGTGGAGGTGCTGCACGCGGTGAAGCCGGACAAGTACCAGCTGCACCTGCACGAGTCCTGCGTGCTGTCGCTGCGGTTCGCCAGCTGCGGCAAGTGGTTCGTCTCCACTGGCAAGGACAACCTGCTCAACGCGTGGCGCACGCCGTACGGCGCTAGTATATTCCAGGTAAATACCGATTATATTGATTTTTTTTTATGCTATGAACCAGGAAACGAGGTAAGCAATTACCGCCGCCGTTGGACACTCGCCGTAGTCAATGAACGTGTTAAATGAACTGTAGCCCAAGCAGGAATAATTGACAGCTAAAGACTGAATGTCAATTATTGTATGGATGCTGTTATAATTTTTATATAATTCTCTTTCGATAACGTTACGAACTACGTGGGGCTAGTTCGAGCAATAGACAAATACGTATTCGTAACGTTATCGAAAGAGAAAGGTGTGAAAGTTATGGCAGCGCCTATACAATTGGTATTCGATAACGTTACGAATGTTGAGTTGAGTTGACAATTGTTCGTGCTTACCCCTCTTTCCACGTTGGAGGCTAAATTAGAGGCTTTTACTGAAAGCTGCCCTGGTGAAGACGCCACTTAATATGTTCTAGTTGTAGAGATAGAAAAACATAGTTCTAATAATCACATTTTGTTACAGTCAAAGGAATCGTCATCAGTTCTGAGCTGCGACATCTCATCCGACGACAAATACATAGTGACGGGCTCCGGCGACAAGAAGGCCACAGTCTACGAAGTGATCTACTAGGCGATCTAATAGTGAAGTGATACACTAGTGAAGTGATCCACTAGTGAAGTGATCCACTAGTGAAGTGATCTACTAGTGAAGTGACACTACAGTGAACGTTCGGCGAACGGTGATATAGCTTTAGTGTATGTATAGTAAGCCTTATGTACTTATGCGACTTGTTTATATAGATTAGTGTGCGCGTTTATGTTTATTTGTTGAGCGCTAGTAGTGTACGTTGACGGCAGATCTCAAGATGATTTCGTTTCAATATTGTTGTAAAATGCTCGTATTAAAAGATATGCGCAAATTATTTGATGACTCTCATTTATTCCCTTGTCGTAGATCTATGTAATTAGGGTGACACACCCAATTGCTAGCACTGTACCTAATTATCAGCACCCCGAACAAATAGTAGAATTATAAGCTTCTCTGTAATTATTTTTTGTTAAAAAATACTACTAAATAAAAACAAAACTTTAATGTTTCTGGAATCTACTGCCAGCAACAACATACTTTAAACTATAAAGTATTTTCCTCTGTAATAATGGAGGTTATAATTGGACCATTTTTTAAAGTGCTGATAATTATTGGTGCTATATACTTGTTTCACAATCTTCAAATAAGTATCGAATAACAATATCTATGGACGCCTCACACCATGTCAATCTGGCCCCGTGCTAAGTATTCGAAGAACTTGTGTTACGGGTCCCAGAAAACGGGAAGTATATTTAATACTTTTATGCTTACATAATATATTTAAGATTTTTATTATATTATACACATATTTAATACACATCCATGACCCAGGAACAGAAAAACTTGTTGTTCCTTCGGCGGGATTCGAACACGCGACCCCCGGCTTGAGCACCAACGCGCTGTACCACTGAGCCACAGAGGTCGTCAATAGCCTATTCGGAAGTTTAGTCGCCGCTTACTTTATACAGAAACAAACCACACAAATAAGCTTTAGCATATTAAAATGAAAGTAGCTACAAAAACTATTTTGATGGCATTACAAATATTTATTGACTTCTCGTCAATCGTCTTCTGTTGCACTAAATTGAAGGTCAAAAATCATGAAAATGGATATGCTCAGGTTTGTTGGATAATGTAGTATTCACTTCCAAACGAAACGATACGCGACGAAGCGCTGCATTTTTTAAGATAGCTAATCAAAATTGAACTTTATTCATTTCACAAGAAGATACACGTTTCATTGTAAGAGTTCAGAATGTCACAGTGCATGTGCAATGTATGTATGTGATATGAAACGTATATCTTTTTTTTGTCTATACTGAATACTAATTTATATTAGTTTTGTCTATACTGAATACTAATTTATAAAGAAGAAAAGTTTGTTTGTTTGCATCGAATAGGCTCCAAAACTACTGGACCGATTTTGATGAAATTTGGTACACATATGTATATAATAGACCACGAGGAAGGACATAGGTTACTTTTTATTGTGGAAAATGTACGGTTTCACGAGATTTCCTTTTGTCGCGCACGAAATCGCGCGCATCATCTAGGTACTCGTAGTTGTGAATAAAATTTAATTTTGAATTTCAAGTTGCACTGCACCGCACAGCGCGTGTGTAGTGTATGTATGACTATCTGTTGCCCGCGGCTCCGCCCGCCTAAATATAGTATCCCTCGGGAACACTGTATTTTTTCGGGATAAAAAGTAGCATATATGGTTAATCCAGAGCCTAAACTACTACCATACCAAATTTCATCAAAATCCGTTCAGTGTTTTTTGCGTGAAAGAGTAACAAACATCCATCAATAAATCGATCATCCTCGCAAACTTCCACATTTATAATAGTAGGATGTCATTTGAAACGTGTACCTTTTTGTGTGTGTCATGGGATACTCACCCAACTTACCTGTCCGGTAGTTATGGTATAGTATACGGGTATGCGACCCCGGCTTCCCTAGCTATTACTGACCGATCCCTTGCCCTCCTGGGCGGTAATATCCTACATTTCCTATTTCCCAGTTCCCACTCTAACTTACCGATCTTCCTTTCCACACCACCTATCCTTCCCTTTCCCTATTCATACCCTCTCCACCAATCCGTGGAAACGCAATGGATACTCAGAAAAATAATTTAATTATCCAAAATGGCGGCGATGTGGTTCACCACATGGTGAAAAGCGGACCATGGAGAGCCGCTTCGTTACGTTGAATGTAAGAGGAGGAATGGATGGTAAGAATGAAAGTGAACGAAGCAAAACGAGTATGTAAGGATCGTAGCAAGTGGCAAAAAGTGGTCTCTGCCTACCCCTTTACGGGAAAAAGGCGTGATTGTATGTATGTATGTATGTTTTTGTGTAATATATTTTGTTGTAAAAGTTCAATTTTGAATAGCTATCTTAAAATGCAGTGCCGCGTAGCGTCGTCGTCGTCGTCGTCATCGCGGTGTGAACTGACCCTAAGAGCCGGTCCACACGGCGCGATGCGTCGACGCAGCGCAAACATGTTAACGCAATGCCGGCCACACGGGTGCTGCGTTAACGCAGCGTTGTTGCGTCGTAAACGTAACGTGGTTACCCCTCCCGTTTCGTCTCGGGGGATGCTGTCCGTTGTTCGTGCGTCGTCACAGCGTTGCGTCGACGCAGCGCACCATGTGAACTGTACAGTTTTTAGTATGTAAAACGACGGAGGGACAGCGCTGCGTCGACGCAACGCTGACGCAACGCGCCGTGTTGACCGGCAATTTTTACCCGACTGTCGGGAGGGTTATGTGTTTAGCGCGTATCTTGTATGTATGTATGTATGTAATATTCTTTATTACCTTGTATCTTCAGAACCGCTAAACGGATTTTCACATTTGAGGTATCGTTAGATTCGTCTTAATAGCCCAAGTGTTCTTAGATAGGTGACATTAAAAAAAAAACAAAATGGCGGATGTTTGACGCTATGTTGTGAGGTAAAAAAAAATATCTACCAAGTATATCGAGTGGGGTATCAAAATGAAGGATTTTAAACACTGATTCTAAATATGTAAATAACTTGCAGTTTTATATTAAATATAACGATAAATAATAATAATAAAAAACAAAAACCCGCCTGCATAGATAACTACAATTCAAAAGCAACTGAAAAGACTGAAATAAAATAAATAATTAAAAAAATAAAAAAAACCCGACTGCAAAAAAGACATAAACCTAAGCAACGCGCTAAAAAGACCGAAACAAGTTTGAGAAAACTGACTACACTATGAGCTGAAACCCTAAGTGAAATAATTGAGGTTATGTTTGTTAACAGGCGGGGCCCATATATTTTTGTACGATTTATAATTTGCGAATGGGTCCCGCCTGCTACCAAACATAACGTCAATTATTTCACTTAGGGTTTCAGCTCATAGTGTAGTCAGTTTTCTCAAACTTGTTTCGGTCTTTTTAGCGCGTTGCTTAGGTATATGTCTTTTTTGCAGTCGGGTTTTTTTTATTTTTTTTATTATTTATTTTATTACGAGAATAGAACTGCAGGAAATCCCCCGTACTAATAAAAATATTTACACAATGAATAAGCTATACATCTATCAAGCGACATTTCCAACGTATCGGACAAGGAAAAAACATTGTATAGCTTATCCATTGTGTAAATATTTGTATTAGTACGGGGGTAAATCTATATTAGTATTGGTTAAATTAGTAAAAAACCGACCAAGCGTGAGTCGGACTCCCGCACGAAGGGTTCCGTACAATACGGCAAAAACATTTTTGCTGTATGTTAGCCCCCCTTGAATATTTATTTTATTCTTTTTTTTTGTATTTATTGATATAGTGGCAACAGGAATAGGTACATCATCTGTGAAAATTTCAATTGTCTAGCTATCAGGGTTAAGGAGATACAGCCTGGTGACAGACGGACAGACAGACGGACGGACAGCGAAATCTCAATAATAAACGAACGAAAAAAAACGAAAACATTATAGTGTTCTATCATGTAACATGTTACTTACAATCTTCACTAATTTCCATTAAATCATCAACAAAATGTGAAACATCGTGATGATAAATGTGATATTATACACGTGTATGTTATGTGATGAAAGCAATTCCCAACAGCTATTTAGGGCTATTAGTGCCCACTGCCCATATGGGGAGTGTGATAACATAATTATAGTGATAGTGGGCCAACGGGCTATGGTTTGTAGGGATCAGCCGAACATAGATAAAGGACACAGATTTTTTGACTTATTTCAAAAGCATGTGGAAATTGATGTCTTTATTATTTAATATTAAATTTTTTAAATTTAAAATGAATACCTAGTCGCAAAATTGTCTAGGTTGAAAATTCTAAATGTGTATATTTATTTAGTAAACTGCACATAAAATAATATATTTTTTTACATTTACCAAGAAGTACCTAATGCCTCAATATTTCTGAGTATATTATTGAAACTAAATATTTTAAATGTAGTCCGATCCCCAATTGAAGTAGGTAATCTTGTCATTTGCACTTATGGCTCATTGCAAACTTGGTATCCGGCGTACATGGTTCAAGGACCAAATTCGTGTCTAATTCAAATGGTATCTACAGATATATTATAAAGCGAATAAACTATAGATCGTTCTGAAGAAATATTTATTTATTTATTATTACCGTAATAATTTTATTTATTACCGACTTGTTAAAAATATTAGGAACTCTTTTTTTTTTGACGACCTCTGTGGCTCAGTTGGTTGAGCGTGTTGGTGCTCACGCCGGGGGTCGCAGGTTCGAATCCCGCCGAAGGAACAAAAAGTTTTTCTGTGTTCCTGGGTCATGGATGTGTATTTAATATGTGTATAATATAATAAAAATCTTAAATATATGTATACTTAGTATAAAAGTATTAAATATATTTCCGTTGTCTGGTACCCGTAACACAAGTTCTTCGAGAACTTACCACGGGATCAGATTGACGTGGTGTGAAGCGTCCATAGATATTATTAGATATATTATTACTCTACATTTTTATTCGTAAATCTCTATTCATGGGTCCATACCTATAAGTTCCGTGTATATATATTTTTTACAAATCAATGAAATGCCGTACCTACCGTCTAAGTAACAATCATGATGTTATTTTCCGTTGTAGTGTTGTACCAGACCCCGGCACCGCCAGGCACCGAGTTATCACATGCGTATTACTATAATGCGTTGTTTATAGGTAGTTACTCTGTACACTGTACAGTCAGTGTCCTCGCATAAATAACTGATTCTCCGTACTTACAGCAGGGCTAGGTGGTGGTTTATTTAAGGGCAATTATCATACCTATAACGTAGAAAGAAATATACTTTAGCTTTATTGCTCAAAAACGTTTTACTCGTAGTACCTACGTGCCTGCTACGCTATTTATTGCTAGTTAAGAGTAGGGAAGGTAGGTAGAAGATACTTGTTTGATTACTTAAATACTTACTTATTAACTCCACGTGTGCAATGGATTATTCAGCTGCAATTACATGTTAACAAGCTTTCCATGATACTCTACGCATTATAGTAAATAGTAAATATTTAATTAAGAAGTAGGTCAACATAATAAGTTTATTCTTTTGATGGTTTCGTCCGCAAAGGGTAAAAACGGGAAACGGGACCCTATTACTAACACTTCGTTATCTGTCCGTCCGTCCGTTCATCCATCCGTCCGTCCATTTGTCAAAATAAAGATTTAAGTGTGGCTCCGATACAAAAACGTTCCGTTTTGTAAAGAAACCTTCGTACACAAAATCCGACTCACACTTGGGAGATTTTTAGTATACATACATGCAATACAGCACTTTACTTAATTCTTAAAGATGCTTTTAAAGTAACAGCACTTCTTGACTCACCCCCATTGTATGCTATCAAGATTGCGCATCTTATCAAGACTAGCCCAAAAAGTGACCATAATATTAACAGGAAAAGTGTTGTGGCACAACTAGGAAAACAAAAAACCTGTAATCGTATACGGCTAAAGCCCGATTATGCGAACGGCGACAGTAATGTGTAAGCCGAGCCTATCTCAGGCCAGATGTTGGCGGTGGCTGGCACCGACGACCGCCGCGCGCCGCTGTGGCCTGTGACACGGAAAATATTCATCATCATCAGTATTTACTGTAGAAGAATGCTTCGGCACGAATTGGCCTTTTTAAACACAGAAAAATACCACGGCTTCATACAACGAAATAATAACACATACGAGTATGACTTAGGACCTTCGAGTAGAAATAAGTCAGTGATTAAGTTATGGTTTTTCTTTAGAGTGGATTTTGACTATCAAATAATTTACGGACCATAAATTGCGGACCATGGAGAGCTTCGCTACGTTGAATGTAAGAGGAGGAATGGATAATAAGAATGAAAGTGAACGAAGCGAAACATGTATGTAAGGAACGTAGCAAGTAGCAAGAAGTGGTCTAAAATTAAAAGGTCTAAAGGTCACCCCTACGGTATAAAAGGCGTGATAATATTATGTATGTATGTATAATAATTTTGACTATCAAATAATCGTTAGACTACAAGACAACATTATGCTAGTGTGACTGAGGCGTGAATCGTGATTTATTATTAGGTTTTTTATTATTTTCAACCGACTTTCAAAACACAGGAAGAGGTTCTCAATTCGTGTATATATGTTTTTTTTTTGTGTAGATATATTATGTTACGCGATTACTCCGCCGTTTGTTGACCGATTTTCGAAATTCGTTTTTTATTGTAAAGGGTTGACTCCTGAATTGGTCCCATTACCACCAAATGGTAGACCTGGTAATGGAATCCATGAGGAATCGAGAGAAGTCCTCAAAATTTATAAGGACACCGATAGTGATTTTGACTTTTTTTGAAGTAACTCGAGCATATCCTACCGAAAAGTGAAATGTTATGCCAAGGTATACCCTGGATCCAAAAGCACTGAACGGCATTCCTCAGTCTTTGGAGATAGACGTTTGGAAATTTCAGCATTGTTTATAAAACTGCAAGCAAATGTCACTATTAAATAATCATCATCACCACCACCATCAACACACCATACACCATGATATTATGTTGATATCTAGGTATTTCTCACAGTCTTTTACACCGATATCGATTTCTTTGAATATTCAGAGCTACCAAAAAGTGAAATGTTGTGCCTAGCCTATATGCCCTAACAACGATGATGATGGGATCCACGAGGAATCGAGGGAACTCTTATTGGAAAAGTTAATGACCGTTAAGTTTTCTAACACATTTTTAATTTCCCCGCAACTTTTTCATTTTCTGTCAACACAAAACCACAAAAAAGTTTTATGAAAATTGGTCTAGCAGTTTATGCAATGAATAACCAAGAGAAAAGGGGATTATTTTGACAAGCTTTTATTTAGTTTCACCTGTTCCGTTGTCTGTAATGGATCTTGCAAGTTAAATTTGACCCACTTTCCGGTTTTCTATTGAGCTGAAATTTTGTAAGTAAATCGCGTGACAATGCAATATTATGATGGCGTGGAGCAGATCTGATGATGGAGCTGGAAGGTGGCCACAGGAACTCCGTAATAAAACCACATAACCCAATCAAGTTTGGGCTCGTTTGATTCGTCTTGATGAACTTTTTAGTTATTTTTACTCCCCAGTAATAAAACTTGTTTTTTTTTTTTATCGTATTAAATATAGAAGATATGAACTATGAACTAATGAGACACGGCATTGGCCGATTCAACATTAGCCATTTCATAGTATAGTAGATTTCATTTTTGAAATCGTGAGTGCTCCTGTTGCTCTAACTTCATAGAGGTTTTTTGTGCATAAGAGCTTAAAATTGACATTGAAAACGTATGATTATACTATAGTAGCCGTTGCTCGTGACTTCGTGCGCGCAAAAGGAAATTTCGTGCAAAAGGAAATCTCGCGTGAACCGTACATTTCGCCGCCATAAAATATAGCTTCAGCTGGATGGTAGAATGGTAATTTGTTTTACGAATTGATCTTGGGTTCAAAACCTGATTAGATAAATATTTTTATTTCCTTTCTCTCAAATATTTTAATTATTTTATCGCCTAGTTATGTACTAGGTTTTATTGGTCCATGATACTAGATAATAATATTATAATATCACTGAAAAGAAAAAAATAAAATATATATAGAAACCGACTTCCAAAGTAAAAGCAATAACATTCTTAAAATCACTGAAAAAAATTGTTATTGTCGAAATAGTTCCCATTTTAAATTCTGCTAAAATGTAACTATTTTTCTAGACAATCTTCCTTTTTTGAAGTCGATACGGTACCAGCCCAAACAATTGTAGGTATAAATCCTTTACAACTACGTCCTTATACATAGGTGCAAATAATAAGTATTTAAAAGAATTCACGTTCAAATTGGCTGGTATCAACTTCAAAAATAAGACGATTGATTAGATAAATAGTAGGTTTAGCAGAATTTAAAATGGGAACTATTTGGACAATAAGAATTATTTCATACTTTTTAGTGATTTAAGAATGTTATTGCTTTTACTTTGCAAGTCGATTTCTACATTTTTTTATAAATATTTTTTTATTATTTACAAACGAAGTTTAAATATCAATTATCAGCAGGGATTTAGTTATTACGCTATAAGTCACGTAAGTACAGCATGGCATGTTTTCATGATGACGCGTGGTAAAATACGCCATTCGCTTCCTGCTATCAGTTATCAGGGGATGTAGAGATCCGCAAAAATACTATCAATTTCAATTCCGTTCTAAAAGTTTCCGCTACATTGTGAATGTAACTTCTCCGCAATCTCTTTGCACGCGACTTCGTGCGCTCAAAAGAAAATCCCGCAGTAATCGTACATTTTGCCAAGATAAAAAGTAGCATATATCTATCTCCGTAGATCTATCTATATCTCTACCAAATTTCATCAAAGTCGGTCTAGTAGTTTCGGAGCCTTTTCAATGTAAACAAACAAACAAACTTTTCCTCTTTATTATATTAGTATAGATAGTGTCTATGATGATCTAAGTATATATGAGATGATCTTCAAACTGTGCAAAAGGCCAGACAACTGATTTTTTTATTGCATTTATATGAATAGAACCTACTTTTATGTTATATGTTATTTTTAGATGTATTCTATTTACTAAACTACAAATAAAATAATATTTTTTTCACGTTAATCAAGTACGTTAATCAATACGGTATCTAATACCTCAATATTTTTGAGTATATAAATTAAACTAAATATTTTTAATTTTACATGTACCTAGTCTTCTCCCCAGTCCTTTATAGTTACCAGATTTTAATGATAAGGTCTGGCAAAGGTTTCAAATTTTTTGACAGTTACCTACCCGCTATTAAAACCCCGCTTTTACCTTATTATAAAAATCAACTTTTAGAAAGCAAGCACACTAATGGTTTTTACATTGTAAGAGTCATAATGAAAGTGCAAAATAATACAACTATTACTTATAGGTAAAGGTCGGGTAGGTCGGGCAGATAAGCTAATAAGTGAATGATCCTACTATCACCTTCAATAAACAAGCGTCGCGATTATTATATTTTTTATCAGGGGTAATGTGTGCTTATAATAAAATTTTGTAAATAATTATAACGTCCAATTCAGCGTGTATGTCGCTTATAAGTTACAACTATGTAGTGCTTACTTAGACTAGAAGACATCTAAAACAGATAAAAATCCGAATTAAAGTCCCTTTTCACTGCTTGTCAGGAAGTTAATTAGTGAAAACGGAACGCAACGATATTATTATATTTATATATTCATGTAGATTTCATTCGTCGTTATAACATTATAAGCTGATTTAGGTAATACCTAATAGAATGACTATCGATAGCTCAATGGTTCTCATGCATGCCTAGACTCAAATTCCAACAAATTTTGATTTCTGTTCCCGGATAGACTTGGACATTGAACGTTGATATAGCTAGGTACAATATCGGCGATAACTGTATACAAATGAGAAATACTTATAAATAATCACAGTTGGTAATTGCAAAAATCGTTGGGAATTTCCGCGGCAGTTTATCGGTCAGATGGACTTTTCGCGGAATAACTAAAATTGCGAAAGCCCAATTGGCTATTGGCATTAACAAATTTACATCGGACTTTCTATTGATGAACTTAGAAGCTCAGCCTATAAACAATATTAAAGTCGTGTGTTTTGAGACCCAGAGACCGGAGGGGATCTCCGCCTCTCCGGGATATAAGATTAAGCACACGTGACTCTAGAGTCTAGAGTACTAGTATATATCTGTAAAATCTATGGTCTAGAGCCTAGAGTAGATTCGCCGGTCTCGGGAAGGTATCCGTCTTCGCCTTCAACGTCGAGGACGGTGTTGAGCGTTTGTAGCGTGTGTATCTGGAGCTAAATTGACGTGGTGTGTGCTATCCGTTGATGTCAGTGGTATTGCGTGTGAGGATTGCGTACGCGCAGGGCTCGCGATAATCGTCCTTATCTTGCGTCCGTCGCGCGCGCCGCCGGCCGCCGCGCCGTTGCGTTCAGTCTGTATGCAGAACACAATCCAAACACACATTTTTCAATGAATCACCAAACACACAGATCGTGTTTGAAAACTAGCGGATTAATACCACGTAAGTCTCATACTTTACTTATTCAAGCCTTAGCAGAATAATATATAGCAATCTTTTTTAATTTTTTTCATCCATTTAATATTTGTGAAAAATCGGTTAAATTTAAAATTTCTATCTGTTTTTATTTGCTTAAGTGTCATTTCCAAAATTAAATGTGTATTTCCCACATTTATTTCAACATGCTAAGTGAAATTTATTTATTCCTATCCTCCTAATTTTAATGTGTTGGTGGTTTTCAGAACGAGAATGTACCGCGACAACAACGGGTCTATCCTAATGGAGGAAGCGGTGGTGAACGATCAGCTTCTCTTCGAGTACTCTCCAGCGGAGAGCCTCATCAACTTCGAGCTGCCCTCCTTCGGACAAGACGACTGGCAACTCGATGACCTGAGTTTCAATAACGACGCGTTTATTGGTGGTAGTGACTCAAACCGGGACTGTTATCTCGAAGACTCGACGGTTCTCTTTAATTTCGACGATCTAGATAAGAATCTATTCAATGAATACCTCTTCGACGAGTTGAGTGACAAATCGTGTGATAAAGTGCAATCGACCGATTCCGCGGACAGCAGCGACGATACTTTAGGCCGGTTGTCCGTTCTAGGCAATGATTTGGACTCCACGCTTGTGCAGGATGCATGCGTGCCTACACCAGTAAACTATGTACTTTTATCGCCCGAAGCCCGGACCCGGTCCTGGGGTGAGCCGGAATTCTGCAAGGAGCTGGGAGCGTACCGCTGTCCGGTTGAAGACTGTCGAAAGTTGTACGCGAAAGCGTCCCACGTTAGAGCGCACTTACGAAGACATAGCGGAGAAAAGCCTTACAAATGCACATGGGCTGGTTGTAGCTGGCGGTTCGCGAGGTCGGACGAGTTGGCTCGCCACCGCAGAAGTCACTCCGGAGACAAGCCCTATCGGTGTGGGGAGTGCGGAAAGCGCTTCGCCCGCTCCGACCATCTCGCCAAGCACGGCCGGGTACACGCGAGAAGAGCTGCCGCAGCCGCCGCCGCTGCACCCAAGCGAACTGCACCTAGAGCTAGAAGACTGTTATAGAGTGTATTGGTAGAACAAATACGAGTTATATGGGCTATTGTAAAGTGTACCGATAGAGCAAGACGAGCTATACGGGCTAGAAGACTGTTGTAAAGTGTACCGATAGAGCAATACGAGCTATATGGGCTAGAAGACTGTTGTAGAGTGTACAGATAGAGCAAGACGAGTTATATGGACTAGAAGACTGTTGTAGAGTATACCGATAGAACAAGACGAGCTATATGGGTTAGAAGACTGTTGTAGAGTGTACTGATAGAGCAAGATAAGCTATATGGGCTAGAAGACTGTTGTAGAATGTACTGATAGAGCAAGACGAGCTATATGAGCTAGAAAACTGTTGAAGAATGTACTGGTAGAAGCTATACGGGCTTGAAGTCTGTTGTAGAGTGTGCTGATTGAGAACAAACAACATATTGCTCGTCTTGCTAACCCATAGGCTAGAAGACTGTTGTAGTGATAGAGTGTCGTGTAGTCAGGAGCATTTATATAGTGTTTGTGAACGCCCAAAGCTTTACTAAAAGAATATATCCAACTATGATGCGTCCGAATGTAGGCATGTAAGTGAAGTAATATAGTTCTCTACAATACTGAGTGTTCATATTATTGCTTCTGAATGTAATGACTGTATATTTGTATACCTACTCATATCTAGATATAGATAAGAATTTTACATAAAACTAGGTAGTATAAACGCGCGGGCGCGTTTTCATTGAAACTCATAATATTTGTTACAAATAAGTAAATAGTAAGGAAACAACAAGTATGAAGGAGATACAATACACAGTCGCCGTTAAACCCGATGATCCTCATTTACACCTCACAGCTGTTAATAAGGGTCAAAAGTGGTACCTACATCGGTATTGTCAGCGACTTTGTCACTTTTGTATTGTTTAATAAATAAAACACATAAAAATTTATTATATCGCCGTATCATGACATTGTTATTCTTCGGTTGGATTTTATCTATTGAAAATAATATACATCCATACCTAATTATATCTATTAAAGTATTAGTCATAATTTAGTTAACAGTGTAGAAATTTAAAGCAAAGGCCAAAGTTATTTGTTTAAGTGTTTAACTGTTCATTCTTTGTAATTTATGTCTAACAAACATACGCACATTGTACAGTCAGGGATAACAAATGTTTAGCAGTTGGACGTCGTTATGTTTGGTTCGTATTTAATGACGTGGTGCAAAATCGTCATCTCTGTAGCTCAGTGTTCAATCCTGCCGAGGGACCAAAAATTTTTTAATGTTAAGAACAAACGTACAGACAAGCAGACAAAAATTTAATAAACATTATTGTTTTCTGTTCTATTTTGTTTAATAAACCTAAATAATTGATATAATAGTTTTTCTTATATATCTTTCATGTACATAGAGCTACCCGTTTATTTTGCTATATGCAGGTACTTATATTGAGTATTGATTAACTATAGTAGCTAGTACCACGTCCAATTTTAGAAGGGTAACCTGCTAAACATTTAATTTCCGCGGCTGTAACAACTGTATATCTATTAACTAGGTAACCAAAGTTCTCTTTGGTTACCTAGTTAATTTTTTCGACATCTTCATACTTCTTTACAAGAGCCACTTTCTCTATAATAAATACACAAATGAATATGAACATTGAACAACTGTAATATAGGTAGATACTTTTTTCAAACCAATGTGTACATTATACCTACTATATTTAAATCTTCACGTACCCTTCTGACCGTACTTAATAGCGTAGGTATCTAATATTTATAGAGAACGAAATTGTTAATTTGTATTTTTTTTAGAATCTCGATAAATGCTCAGAATTTATTTAAGTTTATTTGTTTACTTTATAACACAATATATTATGTCTAAGATGGTCTAAGATGTATAATATAATTTATAGGTTATTTAAAAAATTCTAATAAAGTACTTAAGTAACATTTAATAAACTTATTAATTATTATCTATGTAGGTAACCTACCCATGTTTTTCTTTGCAAAATAAGTACCTATGGGAATTGGGAAGAGAGCAGCGCTACGACCGATAGAGCCTCCATTGGTGCGTTTCCATACGACGTTGCCTTGTCGTAGCGTCGACGATGTGACATTTTTTTAAATATTTTTTATGACATGCCGTATTAATACGTTGCGCGTTTAATGCGCCGTTTCATCGGAACGATGATTAGGAGACAAAGACGGAGGGTGGATGATGCGCTATCGCCCTCTTGTATTCACAATGCCGTGCGTCGACGTAAGATGTGTGCGAGAGGGTGTGGCATACAATGTGTATCGGTTGAGACGACGCGACGCGACGTACTAATGGGGCCTCAGACTAGGCTGACTGCTGACTCTACTTCGATGCACCTCGCACGTGTTAGAATTATAAAAAGAGAGGTAGATAATATATTGTCCATAACAGTAAACAAAACATTTTTACATGATTTAAAAATGTCTAGAACTTGTGGCAAATAACACAATTGTTATTGTTCGGACAGCTACCTTCTGTAGTACGAAGAAGGAGGAAATTAATGTTATCTGTGATAGAACGTAGCCATTTTAATCGTTTTCAAACTATTAATTATATTGTTATATTTGTAATCAATAGATTTTGTCTTTTATCTATCACTGTAATAAATTAATTATTTAAATACATATTAAGTGTAATAGTGTGATTATATCTTGTTTATTAAATGAATAAACAAAATATTAAATGTTCTGATTGACCAAATAAAACCAAGGTTATTTTGATTGGCTTTGGGATTCATCTCCGGTCAGTGTAACTGTAAATTGTCATGATTTATTTCATACTTTTGATAAATAAGATATGATATTGACTCTCTATGATTGGCTACAAAAATATGTTAATAATTGATTGGATAGAACTATCTAGAACAAATGTATTTTATTTCAAGGCTAAGTGGTATAAAAAGCCCCTCCTTTTGGGGCCTTGACACACACGGGAAGCTGAAATGTTCAGGTGATGTACTTGTTTGTCATTGCTCTAATCTTAAAATATTGTGTTAAATATTATTTGATATTTTATGGCTGTAGCCTTTGGTATTATATTGTTTTCTAATAATTAATTATTATAATATTATTGTGAATAAATAGTATTGTTCACGACACCATTTCCTTTAGTTGATGTATAGTTATTTCTAGCTGTTATCACATGTTACTTTTGAATTTGAAGTTATAAATTATATTTGGGAAATGTAACTTTAGAATAATAGTGTTTTGCTAATAGAAAGTGTCTTTAATTAAATAATATAGATACCCACATATTTGGTTGTTTCCGAATTAATAAATAATGTTGACTTATCTGTGTTATATTAATTTAAACTGTGATGAAGATCCTCATAGAAAACAGTATATTTATATCTACCTACCTTAGTTTTCTGGGGTAGGTTGATATAAATGTATTTGCTATAACAATTACTTATTCGAATTGAAATATCAGTAAATAGATTATAGATAATAGATATATATCAGTTATTATCGAAATATTACTTTTAATTAATAAAATTATGTCGGTATCCTGACTTTGTACATTGTTTTATTAGGTTGACCTTTAGAATAAGCAACCATTCGAGAATCAATCCCTTGAATTTAAATATTATACACTTTTTATTATTTCAATAACTACCCTAATCTATCACACGCGGCACGCATCACAATACAAGAGTGAAGAAGGTGATACAGCAGCGCATCAACCACCCTCCTTCTTGATCTCCTGTCGTTGCGCGTTCAAATCATTAATCTCGACTGGACACCCATAAACAGTGTCGAGAATTTATTTTATCTTATTTCTAAAATAAATTTGGTTGTACAATTTTAAAATTATTATGCTTGGTGGTTTATGCCTAAAATAAAGATATTTATTATTATAATATTATTAACGGGGCATACCTACGGTAAAAAAAATTAAAAACGACGCAGCGTCGACACTACGACCGACACACAGTGGGTCGAAATCGGCTTTCATAGACATAGAAATGAAATCTCGAAAGTGATAGATTTTTTTATGGATATTGCTAGTTTAGTATTAGGTACTATGTATAAAATGAAGTTTAAGATAATTTGGCCCAAAAATGAGGGAGTATATAATAATTTTTTTATAAAAAACTTGTATAGAGCCAACATGAAAAATTCAATTATATCAAAAACGGCAAGTTTAACCGTAATATCCTGACAGATGGTTATAGTACTAATTCACGAAGTATAGATAACAAGGAGTCCGAACGTAATGTTAAAATAATGGTCTCAATTACGGGGACAGATTTTTGCCGGTAGAGCGCGCGACGGTCCGACATGCACTCGTTTGAAATTACGCGGGAAGTTTAAAGTTGCTATTGACAGCTCTGGAAAGATTGAAATCTTATTATATAAAAGTTTTAGGAAATTCTTAGAAACTGTTCTCGAAAAATAGATACCGTAGAACACGGTAATTGCCTAACGGTAATTTAAAAATAATTGTAATAAATAATAGTATTGGCAACACTCGGTATAATAGTATTGGCAACACTCGGTACTCGTCGGTCTCGCACGCCTAGCGGCAGAAAAGAGAACTAAGATCTGGTCCTATTATTGTGTACATAATTATTATTAAAAAGCCTATACCGTTCGGACTCCTGGTATCTATGCTTCATGTACTAATTATTCATGATTTTTTGGCATACATCTAAGATAAAGTACCTATAGATTCGCAGCTCTTGTAACCACTAGAGTGCATCTTGCTCATCCACTATGTGTTGCCATGTACAAACATAGCCTTCAGTTGTAGTATTTTTGTCTTGGTCTTAGGATGCACACGTAAGTTTTCTCGTCGTTCGTTGTTCTGTCTTAAATATGAACTGGAATGAATAAATGACTACACCTGCTCCTACACCTACTCCTACACCTGTTCCTACTCCAACACCTACTCGTACATTAACTCATACACCTACTCCTACCCATACTCCTACACCCACTCCTACACCTACACTTGCTCCTACACCTACAAATACTCCTACACCTACTCCTACAACATACACCTTTTCCAATGTTAAAAAAAAATAATTATTGAAATCGGCATAGTAGTTTTTGAGTTTATTCATTACAAACATACAAAAATACAAATCTTTCCTCTTAATAATATTAGTATAGATTAGGGGTACCTTGTACTATTATCTATTCTGTGTTAGGGGTTATAATAAGAAAAAATTTGAATGAAATGAATGAAATACTTTACATAAAAGGTCTATGAGGAATCGAGGGAACTCCTCGAAATTTATATGGACATAATATATGGTGATTTAGACTTTTTCTGAAGCAGACCAAGCATAAGCTACCAAAAAGTCTTACTATTAATACTGTTAGGTAGGGTAGGTATTTCTCTTAATATAAAAATTAAACAATGTCAAAAAAGTCAATAGTTTTTATTTAAGTAGATGTTTCAAACATTCTTCATTCGCTTCAACACATTTAAAAAGTTAAACAGTTAAAATACATAATATATCAATAAGACACTGGCCCGTCGAGAAGAACCGGCGCACAGTGGTTCCAATTCCAAAATTTGTGGACATAGACCCCGAAGTCGGAATTTCGACTTGATTTTTTTTTCTGTGATAGAAAACAACATTTCAAACAACTTTTACTTTTGTACAATTCTTCGAAAAAATTATATTTTTCAAGATATAAAATAAATTAAAAAAAAATTGTATGGAGAAAAACACATTTTATTTTTTTTCTTCAACTGCCGTAGTTTGCGGGGTGTTTTGAGGCATAGGCGTATTAGATAAGGTGACAAGGAATATAAAAATAATTTTATTTGGTCTCGCAGAGTGCGGCCGCGCAAAAAAATTAAGTTTAATTTTTTTTTTTATGAAAACGCTTTTTTTACAAAGAATGAAATGTTTTTCGTAATGTTTTACTTCTTTTTTATATTTTTACTCTTAATTATATCATCTAAGAGTGAAATATCCCATAAAATACTATAAAAATGGTTTTTGTTAAACATTTTAATTTTATTTTAATTCATTTTTTTTACAAAGTTAAGACTTTTTTTAGGAATGATTTGTTACTTAGAGGATTTGTTGGCGGGATTAAACGTCTTGGGGGTCCAAGCAGGGTCTTTAAGGGTTCAAATGGAGTTGAGGTTGGTCTTAGCGGTCCACATTACGTTCTATTTAGAAATTCCTACTATTTGTAATAAGTAATAACTCCCGCAATAAAAATATTTTGAACAAACATCGACTATGACCGGATAGTGCAAAGTTTGTATACCCGGTCATAGATGATGATGGGTATTTGTTCAAATACAAATAGGAGATATAACTAACTGCTTCACAGTCAAAACTGCCCCGCTTGCTCTCGACTTTGATCAAAGAAATAATTAGATAAAATTGTAGCCCTCAAAAGGGCTGTTTTAGCTGAAGCAGTTCAATCACTTCACAACGATGATGTTGATGATGTTATAGAAGAAGAAAAAATGTTTATAGAGTCTCAAAACATTTCAGACCCTCTTGTTATGATATAGCATTTTCTTTAACTAAACAGACGATTAATCCTGCTAACAAGTCCTCCAAGTAACAAATCATTCCTAAAAAAGGTCTTAACTTTGTAAAAATAATGAATAAAATAAAATAACATTTTTCAACAAAAACCATTTTTTATAGTAATTTATAGGATATTTCACTCTTACATGATATAATTAAAACTAAAAATACAAAAAAGAAGTAAAACATTACGAAAAACATTTAATTTTTTGTAAAAAAAGCGTTTTCATAAAAAAAAATTTAAACTTAATTTTCTTGCGCGGCCGCACTCTGCGAGACCAAATAAAATTATTTTTATATTCCTTGTCACCTTATCTAATACACCTATGCCTCAAAACACCCCGCAAACTACGGCAGTTGAAGAAAAAAAATAAAATGTGTTTTTCTCCATACAATTTTTTTTTATTTATTTTATATCTTGAAAAATATAAGTTTTTCGAAGAATTGTGCAAAAGTAAAAGTTGTTTGAAATGTTGTTTTCTATCACAGAAAAAAAAATTAAGTCGAAATTCCGACTTCGGGGTCTATGTCCACGAATTTTGGAATTGGAACCACTGTGCGGCGTAAGAAACTCGCATGGAGCCACTTTTTAGCAAAAAGATGAAAATTTGTTCTTTGATTAATTACCTATGTATCCAAAATTTATGTTTAGTGAGGTTTGCGGTTAGGGTTAGCTGTCACCCTATTACTCCCAACCACTTAACTATGTTTACCACTCCAAATTACAACTAAACTAATCGTTTAGTTTATAACCCTAAAACTTCAACCACTAATATCTCAGTAACTGTGGGTTTCCTGATGAGGGGAGTGGGGGTTCAACCCTCCCCCTCCCCTTCCCTCTTAACTCCCTCCTCCCCAAATCGTGGAATCGTGGGATATTATACTAAATTTTTACCGAAAGAACTTTAGTCAGTATATTTTGGTACTAAATTAAATAGCAACACTAAGACAAATATATTTTTAGAATATGTTACGAATTACGTAAAAATACAGATTTCATCTCACGTTCTATGGAAAATATGACTGTATTTACATCCACATATCATCATTCTTATATTATATGCAATCACAAACTAAAAAAACACGAGCTATAGCTAATTACGAGTGAAAAGTAACGGCAGCACATTTTCGTTCGCTGCGACTTTTGTACCTCAAAATACTGCATCCACACATTGTTAAAATACTTAAAACTACACGGAGTCTCTATCTCAAAAGAGTATACTCTTATATATAACATAAAACACACCAAAAACACAAAAGAGTTCAATTAACACGAAACCTCACTCTTCACAGTCATTTGTTTGGCACAGGAATGTCAAATTTGACAGCTCTGTGCCAAAAACCCGGTTACAGCGAAAGGGACAAAACATAACATTTTTGTCTCGTTTCTTCACAAGTATTGACCGATTTACGTTCTCTCTCTAACAAGCTGTGACGTCAGGAGCTATCCTGCCCTGGCATACATCATATAACGGTTTTAGCTGCTCTTTTTTTTTTTAAATCGTCGAAATTTTTGAAAAAAGTCACCCTGTATTATTACACGATTCGATAGTGTTACTATTAAGGAACAATTTCTGGAAAATAATGGTATATGGCAAACTTGAGGAAAGTGTTGAATTTTAATAAACTACTTCATATTTTGAACAAATGTATGAACAATTATAATATAAAATGCTAAAATTAAGCACTTTTCTTAACTTTCTCACATAATATAGTTACTTCGCAGCAATTGTTATTTACTAGCAAGACTATCGAATGCTGTAATAATACAGGGTGACTTTTTTTTCAAAATTAACGGATTCGAATCCCAACCAAGGATGTTGACTTGGCGATAATCTGATAATGCAGTTATATTCGTCGTACACTGTGAAGTGAAGGAAAGTTATGTCAGAGTAATTTCTTCCCAAAAATACTGGATTTATAACTTTTTATAGAAACTTTCTATGGAGCCAATGAGAAAAATCCAATTATCTTCAAAACGGCAAGGTAAATCCTAATATCCTTTTATGTTGTTATAGTACTAGTATTTCGTAGTATTTCGTACTCGCACTCGGAGTCGCTGTCCACACGTATTTTCTACTAATCACTAAGCACTCGCACTACGCACTCGCACTAATTATATACAGGCCTTTACTCACCGTCCAGCCTGCAAATCCAGCACCTGTACTAATGGCCGTCAAAGTCTTAAAAGTTTCAATTTTTTTTTTTTTTTTACCTTTACCAAACCCAAGCCAAACCCACTTCAAGGCCGCGGATTGGATTTGACGGTGAGTAGGGCGTAGGTATATACTCATAAGTAGGGCGCTTAGAAATTATTTTAGACATTATTGACACTAATGACGTTCTAATGACCCGGTCCAGTCTGTAAATCCAGCACCAGTACTAATGTACTGAACCATATTTGAAGACTGGGCCGTCAGTGAAATCACTATAGCAGCTAATATGTACAGCGGAGTTGGGCCATCGTCATTTAGTTGCTACACCCAGGTACACCGACAGTTACAAGTAAGAATCTTCGTTACTATATTTTATAGTAACGAAGGAAAACGACAGAAAAACAACGAAGGAGACAGAAAATATGTTATAAAATTTTTACTCGGCCTCATATGGCTATCTTTTTCCTCATTGATCTGAAAAGTTCATTTAACGGTTTATTTTGTGGCAGAAACTACAATGTTAAAACTATAAAAGTATGAAAAAAAATTAAGTGAAAGAATTTTGTCTATGGACACGTGTACGCAGTCTATGATTTTTGTATAACTCGACTAAATTGAAGAGGTATGCTTACACAATCCTCCGTTCATAATTAAAGGTCAATATAAATTGTACGACTTATAATCTATACATTCGGGATTCAATTCAATTCTACATACAAATAAAAATGGTGGTTCAGTTTTGAAGAACATTTTAGTAAATTGAATTAGGTTTTTAAAAAAATACAACAAAGTTGAGGAAAATCCAAGTGCTAAAAGTAATTGCATAATGTAATTGTAGGAATCTGGTGCGAATACGTGGTGCGTAAAAAAGTGTTGTTAAAAAAGAAAAACAGGTTGTTGAATTTACCGAATTCACAATAGTGTGTATGGTTGATTTAGTATTTGAATTCCTATGATATCAACTCTGATGTGAAAATAACTGTGATGCCATAATAATTTACCCGAAGTAATACAATTCTGCATCGAGCTACACCTTCAAAACGAAGACTAACCAGCATGTGACCCACATCTGAAGTTTCTCTTTATTATATTTTGTTGTTAAAATAATTCTATACTGAATTAACATCATATAAAGTGTAAAACACTAAAGACAACATTAAAATAAACCGACGGATGTGTGCATACTGTGGATTACTTGAAGTGGATCACAGTTCAACCCTTGGGGGGCAGTTGCAATTAATCAGACAAGGATAAAGAGACCCTAGTAGCTCCATTCAGCGGCGAGTCTGTTTTTCTCTACTAAGTGCCGGATTTTTAAAGTTATCGCACTGAATAAATGCATAATACTGAAGACAGTTATCACCAAAACAAGAAATGCTAAACTACAGTTTGAAAATAAAATTCAAATATGTTTAAAATATCTCATGCGCCTGGTGTTTTGAATATGAAGTAGGATGGCTCATTCTGAGAAATCCATTTTCATTGTGCAGGTACGTCTTCATCTTATTTCAGCTCAGCTAGCAATGATAATATTTTCATACATAATAATATCTTAAATCAAAGCTAAAGTAATGGGTTTGGAAGTTTATGCATAACTTTATTTCGTAATGTCAACAGACGTCTTATGGTTTAATGTAATGATGTGTTACTAAAACACCTAACTACCCAAAATATGTCAGCAATACACATATTTTGTAAGGGCTAAACTTAAAAATTGGATTTGTAATTTAATAATATATTAATGGCCTTTGCACAGGATTTATCAAACATGTAGGTATTGTAGGGACTTAATTTCCTCTATTGCAATGACAAACATTATCAGCTCATGATAGGAAAATAACATTTACATATTATGTATAGTTCCATACTATTAAATAATTTGTGAGCTGTGCTATTCGTTAAACATATTTTACAAACTAAAATCAGAAACCTAGCCACTAAAGTAAGCTAAATTTATTAGCTGATTTCCGTTTTTACCATGAATTTTGTGTATTCAATAATATGGATTTTCTTAGGGATAATTCATTAGGAGTTTATGTTATGAATTTCCTTAATGCCTATATAATTTTGTATGCGAATCAGTATAATATGGTTTGTTATGAAATGGTCACTTTCAGTGTTAGTATATGTAGCATAAGTCAATGGCTCATCATATTTTATGAAAATAATGCACAATTTTTTTGTTAATTTGATTAAATTGATTTTGCATATCATTGAAAATAACAAAGATATTAATGTTTAAATAAGTCAATTACACAGAGAGATGCGATGTGTAACTTGACGTCGCATTATACGACTTGCAGAGAGAATTCATACTAAATTTCATTTTGCTAGAAAGAGATTAGAATAAAAACTTTGAATGCCCATATCTTGCCTCATTTTTCAACAGATATTGGTGATTTTTTTCACTTTTTCATTTGTTTTTCAGCCTTTTATCATATTATTTTGTTTTAAGTAAATTTTCTGTTCTATGCACATTCCATATGGCTGACAAAAAAAGCTGATTTCATAATTTAATATTTTACCCATAGTTTTCACCCTATTAAAATAAGCAACTATCTATCCCGACAAACATTGTTATGCCTTAACTATGAACTGAAATTTCCCACTATTTAAACCTTCCATGAACTGATACAACTATTTTAAGATCGAAATTAGCTAAATCGGTCCAGCCGTTCTCGAGTTTTAGCAAGACTAACAAACAGCAATTCATTTTTATTTATATAAAAATGAAATATTATTATTATAAGAAGAAGAAAGAAGAAGAAGAAGATAAAAAATATATTAAACTGTAATTTGTTTTAGGTATTTGTGGGTGCATACTCTGCCCAATATGAAGCACTGTCGGTGGAGACCACTAAAAATACAAGCTCGGAAGAGATAGTGAGATGCATAACCGACAAGCTTGGTTTAAATGATGGCTCCGGAGGTCCCTATGAGCTGGCAGAGGTATAGTTCCCTAAGAAAATAACCTTTTCTACAGTCTAAACTAGTGGCGTGTTTAAAAGTAATATCATGGTTAATAAATGAACAATATTATAAAGTACAGAATTTAAAATGCAAAGGGCATGGTCCAATATGCATACTACAAAAAACCCAGTGTCAATAGCAATAAATTGTTTGTCAATGGGTTCACAAGAGGAACAATAAACAGCTACACTAATCACTTAATAACACAATCATAAATCTAAATTACAATGATAATAGTGTAGCCCACAGCACTGTCCACAGATTACCAAAAAAATGTTTATATTATTACAAGCATAGAACATTTGGTGACATCAAAATTTTAAATATATTTGATGTCACCAAAGGGGCAACCCTGAAATATGCCGGGACCCTGGTATAGAAGTTATGAGCAAGAATAAAATCTAAATTCATAGTTGGTGGAGGTGTAAGTGTAGATGTATTTGTTCTTGTAGGAACTGTAGGAGTATGTAGTTAGGTTGCCATTGTAGGGCGTAGATTAGAGTTGTAATAGAGCTTTGTTTCCACTTCCACAATTACGGAATTTCCACAATAAATCATACATTGGAAGTGTAGGTGTTACTTTCTCTACATACTCATATACCTATATGAGCATAGCTAAAATTTCAACACCCAATACTACACCTACACCAACCAATGTGTGTAATGCATCATAGATTAGAGTTGTAATAGAGCTTTGTTTCCACTTCCACAATTACGGAATTTCCACAAGAAATCGTACATTGGAATTGTAGGTGTTACTTTCTCTACATACTCATATATATGAGCATAGCTAAAATTTCAACACCCAATACTACACCTACACCAACCAATGTGTGTAATGCATTAATAAAATAATAAATAAATAAAAAAGCCCTTTATTCTGTGAATTTACAATTTTTAAATAAATTACATTTTAAATTATGTCTCTCAACACATGCCTTTCGGCATAAGCCTCCTCCAACGATTTCCACTGCTTCCTCTCCTTTGCGACCCGTCTCCAATTTGGTCCTGCTGTGAGCTTTACGTCATCTTCCCATCTGTGGTATTGTCTGCCTCGGTTTCTCTTGCCATCTCTTGGGTACCACTCCGTCACATCTACTCCACTTCCCCATTGTGACATTCAAAACGTTATTGTAATGCATTACAATAACGTTTTTAATGTCTTTTGAAAATCAACAATTTTCATACATTCTCAAGTCTGTCATTTCCATAGAAAAACTGATATTCTTGCTCATGACTTCTATATCCAGCGTTTGCAAGTTTTTCCTTTTGGTGACATTACATATTATGATTTAAAGTAAACACATTAGCAACCATTTTGTTTCTGTTGGTTCTGGGTGAATTTCAGACAACTCTTTTCATAGAAAATTGCATTTCTAGCATTTTTTTTTTTCACAACCAAACTTAAACAAATTTTATATGTCCCCGTAAAATTGTAAAAACCGTTAGATTGTAATATAGGTAACTAGTGAAGTTGTAAAATGTCGATTGACTTTGGATGCGAATACTCTGCATAAAATTTAACAGATTATTTTTCGTTAGATTATAAATATATAATAGTAAAAAATTCTGACATATTTTTACAATCTAACGGTTTTTACAATTTTATGGTGACATATATAAGGTCTGGTTAAATCAATGACGAATATTTTGGGTACCTATATCATCTACTGCTTATTTAAAGACGTTTAGACAAAAAAAAATTGTCATACTCAATGTAAAAAAATCATCTCATGTGTGGGTGTGTCTCTGCTCAATGCAAACTCTTAACTCACCCATATAATGGCAGATTTTTTTTCGAGTATGACAACCATTTTTATCCCTAAATGTCTCTAAATAAGCAGTAGAACATATGTTCAAAATATCCATAATTGATTGTACCGGACCTTCACCCCTCTTGCGATAATGTATATGTAAAAACATGACTTATCTAACAGCATTGTAAGAATGGAACAAAGTATTTAAGATTACTCATTTCAATGATACTTCTCATCGTTTTTTACACTACACCTGGACCAAGCTATTTCCTGTATTTGTATATGTCACCGTAAAATTGTAAAAACCGTTAGATTGTAATATTACTAGATATATTATAATATGCTGACAGTTTGTCAAATACAAATTTCTACATACAAATGTACGCATTATTTTTCGTTATAATTATTATTATGAAAAAGCAAACAAATATGGCGGCGCGGGACACATACCGTTTAACCGATCGGCACGGTAAATATTACAATATAACGAAAAATACAGCGTACATTTGTATGGAGAAACGTGTATTTGACAATCTGTCAGCATATTATAATATCTCTAGTAATATTACAATCTAACGGTTTTTACAGTTTTACGGTGACATATATAATACTTACTATTCATTATATACTTAATTAAGTACTTTGAAACAATGATAGCCGTTTTCTATGCTCGACCTTGTACATTTTCGATTATCTTGTCAGAAAATTCATCGTGGTATATAATTTATGTTGTTAATTACCATTATTATAATAATTAATTAATAATATCTCTATTGTAAGCTGCAACCATACTGTAATTTTTAATACTCAAGGGACAGTATCGCCATAAAAGGATAAATGGTGTGC
The DNA here is from genome assembly GCA_905404095.1 of Glaucopsyche alexis. Lineage (NCBI taxonomy): Eukaryota > Metazoa > Arthropoda > Insecta > Lepidoptera > Lycaenidae > Glaucopsyche > Glaucopsyche alexis. The sequence continues at coordinate 7,945,696 of FR990058.1, forward strand.
TGATTTCATACCTTTGGTCTTTCCCTTTAGTTACAGTCATCCTAATAACTATAATTTAACTTTTATAATATGCATACAATACAAGTAGTTTCTTAATGCCTCTCGGAAATCATTGTATTTCGGAATGAAATAAGAAGTTTCCCAAAAGGCATTAAAAGCATAGTTGTACTGTATAAAATGGTTAGGGACTCTTAACAGCATACATTTTAACCATATGTTATCCTATCAGGTGGTGGGAGACGTCATCAGCGGCGAGTGCAAGGAGAGGAGACTGGGCCCCAATGAGTCCCCAGTCGCCGTCATGATGCTATGGCCCAGCAACAACTCGGGCCAGTATAATAGGTATGTAATATACTTTTTACCCAAATGTGGCGAACTGCAAATACCGTTACTACAATTTTATAGATAACTAGCTGATGCCCGCGGCCCCGCCCGCGTAAGTACAGTAACCCACGGGAACATTATATGTCCCGCGATAAAAAGTAGCCTATGTCCTTCCCTGTGGTCTACTTTATATCTGTGCCAAATTTCACGATAATCGGTTTAGTAGTTTTTACGTGAAACTGTAAATAAAGTATTCCACGGGAACCGTACATTTCCCCGCGATAAAAAGTAGCCTATGTCCTTTCTCAGGCTCTAGAGTCTAGACTATCTGTGTACCAAATTTCATTTAAATCGGTTCAGTAGTTTTGACGTGAAAGACGGACAAACAGACACAACACTTTCCCATTTATAATATTAGTATGGATAAAACCCGACTATACGTAAATTATGTAGCCTTTGTTATCTGGGAGCTATGTTAGTTTAGGCGTTACAGTGGAACAAACATCTATATTCTATACTAATAATAAAGAGGAAAAGTTAGTTTGTTTGTTTATTTGTTTGTTTGCATCGAATAGGCTCCGGAACTACTGGACCGATTTTGATGAAATTTGCCACAGGTGTACAGTAGAAAAGTGTGTACGTTTTCTGTAAAATTAGCTTTTGCGCGTACGAAGTCATCAGTCAATCATTACCCATTCCTTTTGGCTTCACCGTAGTTGGGTAAGAAGGAAGGGTAATGATTTTGACCTATGTAAATTTTCCCACCCCTCTTACATTGGGTGGGTGGAAGAGCTCCGTGGCCTAGTGGGTAGACCGTTTCGTTCGCACTCGAGAGAGTGTAGGTTCGAATCGCAAGTTGTGGCGTGTGCCAATAAGACTTTTACAGATCTCAAGTACATTATACGGACGCTCTAACGGTGAAGGAAAACCCGCACATGGTTGGCCCCAGACGTATTGACCAGTCATTCCTCTGGACTAGGCTGACTATGTGGTGAGAATGCCGTCTGCTCAGATCAAATAATAAAGGTTTTTTATTTGATCTGAGGCCGTATGTGCTTGGGCAACCAAACGACATTTAAAAACCAACTGTCTCAGGCACTACAGTATTTCAAGAGTGGTTACTTGTAGGCCGTATAGTATCTCAACTCTTCAAGTCGAGCCGACCCGTTAGTGCGTGACTCTTCTACGTTCAAAAAAAATCCAGCTGTCCTTGTGCATCAGCAAAGTTCTTTTAGATAAGTACAATATGTAGGTATTGCAAAGTTAATGTGGGAATAATCTTTGGGATAAAAAATATTCTAATTGTTGTTTACGTTTTTTCTTGACGATTTAGAGTGACTAATTAATCGTAAAGATTGTACTCGTTTAATCTGCTATCCTTATCAACAACATATCGTTTTATCTTGTAAATTTTGGGTTTTAAAGAACTGTTTTTAATCGCAGCTGTGTCTTATCTAACTTAGAAAGCACCTTGTATGTCATTTATCTTGTTTATGAAGATGTGCGTGGCGCAGCTAGAACTTTTAAATGGTTTGACTGATTATAATATTGTTTCACGTCACCGTCCACTTAAACATCCCACTGTTGAGGCTTGGTCTCCCCTCAATGTAAGTAGGGTTAGGCTGTGCTGTAAAAACACTAAATCCACGCTAGCCTTCAGCGGGCTAGCATCCTACTTCCTAATACTATTATAAATATAATAATTTGTGAGGATGGATGGTTTGTTACTCTTTCACGCAAAAACTACTAAACGGATTTCGATGAAATTTTGTATGGTAGTAGTTTAGTCTCCGGATTAAAATATAAGCTACTTTTTATCCCGATATTTACGCCAGCGGAGCCGCGGGAAAAAGCACGTACTTCATATATTATGTCTTCGAAAATGGGAACCGTGCAGGTGCAGTAAATCCCGATATACAAGACTTATATTATTAGGTTTAAAATTATAATATTACTAGCTTTTGCCCGCGGCTCCGCCCGCGTAAATACATTATCCCGTGGGAACACTGTACTTTTTCAGGATAAAAAATCCTATGTTCTTTCCCGATACCCAAAGTATGTCTATACCAAATTTCATAAAAATCGGTTCAGCGGTTAAAGTGTGAAGAGACAGATAGACACACTTTCGCATTAATTTTTATTTGAGAATTCGCAAGAACGAAAATGAGCATCGCTCGCTGCATTAATATCTGTTTAATAATTCCTATTTTCGTGGCGGGATGTTGCGTCTTCGGGTCGAGCGATATCCTTCAGTCAACATAAATTTGCGGTGGTGGTATTTACAATAAATGTCTGTTTATGTTAAATGTTTCTAATTCAGCGGACGGTGAAAACATTTTGCGTTTTATGCATTTCAATCATGTGCTAATATAACTACGAAGGTCTTACCATAAAAAAAATTATGAAACCTATTTGTTTCCTTAGTTACTCTGCCATAGAGTAAATAAATTAATTTGTTCTCTCTGCTAATATTTGCGGTTTCCTCTTACTATTCAACAGACTTTCATGGGGATTAAGGTCTAAGCATGTCATTGTATGGTCTTCAATTCTGTCGTCGTAATTTTATTTCTTGTTTCCTTAGTTTCTCCGCCTAAAGTGCTCCACTCACTAACAGTCCGCCTTCAGTCTCTGGTCCTATCCGGTGGCCTGCCGTCCTAAGCCAATAGCGCCAACACACTAAAGCGGTTTTTGCCCGCCGGCAATTCCCTGCTGCCACTTTGAGGCTACACACTGCAGCAGTCGGGAGTCGGCAGTTTTCGAGGACTACCCGCTAGTGTATGTTCATTCGCCTTCAAGGCCATAAACTGTCTGGCCTACATTTGTCGTCGTCGTCAAGCGGCGTCAAAATCGTCAAGCGGCCACACACTATCAGTTCGTATTAGTCATCAGTCCAAAACCTTAAACGGAACTGTTAGGCTGGCCTCACACAGCCGGAATGTCTCTCTGAATTCATAATCGGAAATTCATAATCTAAATTTCGGCACCTTGCCTCACACTTATCTTAAAAATTCAGATTGATCAGTAGTCTCGTGATTCCCGGCACATATAAACGTCTTTATGGAAGAAGAATTAATACTAATCGCATTGCTTTTGGCTCTATATAATAAAAAAAAAAGAAATGCAAACGCAAATACTGGGTTCATCCTTTAAATGTGAACAGAATAAAGGAATACGTGCGTTATAAAATCATTATCTTAAATATTCCGATCCGGAATTCAGAACGCTCGTCAGTATCATTCTTACAGATCGATCTGAGAAATTCGTAATCTGAAAAAATCAGAATGTGTGTGGAGCATACTGATATTGTATGGTATTCCGGCCTTTCTGAATTAATAATATGAATTCAGATTATGAATTCAGAGTAACATTCCGGCTGTGTGAGGCCAGCCTTAGTGTGTGGGTTATTACGATTAACTGACAGATTTATATCGTCCTTAAATTTCTTTCGCGCACTTAAATCTCTTGGGGCCCATCACTTCTGTCACGCCTTGGTCAAAATAATTTAATTAGTCCTATCTGCTAATATTGCGGTTTCCTCTTACCATTCAACCGACTCTCATGGAGATTCTAAGGCCTAAGCATGTCATTGTCAATACAATTCTTCAAATCTGCCGTCGTATTTTTCTGATAAATAATAGCATAGCTCACGTCTTATACCTTCTGCTGTTTGCATAAGGAACCCTGAATTAAATGGTTACTTTGTAGTTTGAAAATAAGTTGCTTATGATCAGTACGTGTAACGTGCCCGACCCAGACATATCGTCTCCGAACGTTAGTCATTTCGTTACTTCCGACAAAAATGTAATGTAGAGCTATGAATCACGATTTCCGTAGAAATGTCCACTTTTTCCACAAACTGCGACATTTTCCTCGTGTAATTAGCCGGGTATAAGCAGTCGAGTATATAATTATCACAGTATAAACGGCTGTAGCAGTAACCTTGTTCACATATTAATTTACATTCGATCTCTGACGGTGCAGAACTAAATATGGTGCTCGGTTTCTGTCATGCAACGCTACATTTGGTTTTCTTTTAGCAGTTTTTTTATTTATTTATTTATTTTGGTTATTTTTATTGAGTAATAATAAGGATTTACAAGCTTTTAAGGGACGACTAGTTTATGGTCTCGCCATATGTTAACATGTTAAGTAATAATCTGTTTTATGGACATCATTACTGTATTAAGAGTCCTAGCACACCCGCAGACTAGGTTTTTTATTTTTAACTTAGGTTTATTAAGTACGTAGCTGACATTGTAAAGATCTAAGGCCGAGCGCAAAAAAAAGTTTCTATAAAACGATTGTTAGTCAGTAATTTAGAGTTGAAAGCTAACATGAGAAAAAAAATACTGCCTGTTTGATTATGGTTATTATTTATTAAAGAGTAATAATATTTGTTGTTAATGTTGTATGTATTTATTATGTATGTTTTTAGGGTGAAGACTTAGTGAAGACCTCTTTACCCAAAATGGTTCTAGAAAATTACTATACCTACTAAAATCATAAGTTTTTTACCCGACTGCGCTACGCAAAGGAGTGGTAATGTGTTTAACAGCCTATGTATGTATGTATGTATGTATGTTCCTTTGAAGCACTATACAGACCAAACGCCTGGGCCGATTTTTATGATTCACACGTCAATCGATTCCTCTTAGTCCGGCGAGTGTCACTAAAGACATAACGTTAGTAAAAATTCAATATGGCGACTACTGGACGCAATATTGTGAAAATGAAAAAAATGAAAGTCAACAAACTATATCAAGTGGGGTATCGTTGAATAGGTATTTAAAAATCATTGTTAGTTTTCTCTCAACATTTTTCGATTCGACTGACCGTTTAGGATCTATGTCGATTTAAAGTTGCGTAACAACCATTCTCACATTCCAGTGCAATTGTGATGTAGTACTGATGCTGATAGGAAATCCAGTCTGGTAAATAGCTAGCTATGTACTCATAACTAAAAAGTATAAAATAAAAAATAATAATTTAAAAAATTTAAAAAGAAAAAAACAAGCACTTAGATATCCGGTGGTCTAGAATTCTATAATATATTAATACTATTGGAACATAACAACTGAACAGTCGGGATCCATTATTCGACAGCCAATCTAATTTTTCAATGGATCCTGAGTCCTGACTGTTTAGTTGTTATGTTCCAATAGTATTAATATATTATAGAATTCTAGACTACCGGATATCTAAGTGCTTGTTTTTTTCTTTTCAGTTTTAATTATGTACTTAGTTTGGTTCACTTTTTACGCAGTCGGGTTTTTAAATTTTTTAAATTATTATTTTTTTATCATGTTTTTTAACCATGCTATACTAAAAATCATAAGGTTTTTATTATGTTTTTTTATTATTTTGTAACAATTATCAGTTCGCAAAATCTACCGAAAACCAGCCAATTTATGTAAAACTAGCTTTTGCCCGCGACTTCGTCCGCGTGGAACAATACTTTGGGATATCGCTGAAATTTACCCGCGACTTTATTTATGACTAACGAAAGCGGAATCCTATTTTTTTAAACGGAACCCTGAAATAAAAGTAGCCTATGTACCCTATAACATCAGCTATCTGCTAGTGAAAGTCCCGTGAAAATCGGTCCAGCCGTTTCAGAGATTAGTCGGAACAAACAGACAGACAGACCGACTTACAGACAGACAGACGGACAGACAAAAATTAAAAAAAAATGTATTTTATTGTAAGTACCGAATATACTTTCAGATTCATTATGTAAAAAGCTGTTAATTTGAAGTTACAAACAGACACTTAAATTGTATTTAACTGTATATATGTATAGATATTATAAATTATAATGTATTATATTTTAAGATATTATCAATTTGATGTTTATAAAATAACTAAACTATTTAACTAAACTAAACTAAACTAAACATTAACCCGCACGCGCACCCCGCCTTGGTGACGCCCACTTCGCAACGGGCCGTGCAGCAGAAGTCGTAATATTTTAATTTCGCCATAACTTCAAAACCAAACGTCCAATTTTAATCATTCAAAGACCAAATATTATCTACATAAACTGTACTTAGTGATGAAATAATTTATTTTGATAAGGATTAATAACATGAGTAAAATAAACGCGTTTAAATGTAGTCCAAAAAAAAATCAAGATTTCTAAATAAAAAAATGGTTGTTGTGCCTCACTCGACATAGATAGGTATAGTGTGTCGCGGACTTTTTTGTAGATATTTATAAGATCTACAATTAATTAGAACATTTTATGGTTCTATCTTTTATAGTTTAGGCAGCGTACGCAAAATAAGTAACTTTTCTGGTTGATTTTTTACACCTTGTGTCCGAAAAACCCAAATATCTTACGGAACCCTATTTTTTTCCAAAATAAAATATAGCCTATGTTACTCGTGGATAATGTAGCTTTCGAATGGTGAAAGAATTTTTGAAATCGGTCCAGTACTTTTTGAGCCTATTCATTACAAACAAACAAACAAACAAACAAACAAACATACAAACAAAGTTTTCCTCTTTATAATATTAGTGTAGATTTGTAAACGCGTCCATAATAATTGTTGTTGACTAGAGGCATAAGGCATTACAAAAATTGACTTTCACAAACATTATGACAGGCGGGATTAGTGCAATACAACCTAACGATTTCCATTTATTTTTATTTTGTTTCATTTATTGCGATAAGGCTATTTGCGCGAGCCACTATCTCGCGCCCATTAAATTATCCTGTCACTGCACAACTATTTGTAGTCGACAAAGGTCTTTACAATATAAACTAATAACCGCTATGATTCATTGCGTTATTATTTTGTTCTGACCGTATTCGATATTATGGTAATTTTACTATGTAACTTCCTTTCGAGTTGTGTTGCATGTTCGATGTCCGAAAGTTGTAGTATTTTGACTGGCTGGCAGTTAATATTGAAATGTTGTGACTTTGATGTGCAGTGCTCAGCAGCGCTCGTGATTCATTCTTCCTGCCCCGGCCGCGCCAGTCGCTCTGATAACAACCATCCTGACAAACTAAAAAATTGCCACTTGTAGTCAACATTACAATGTATTATTTTCAAACAAACATTATAATATTATGACGCAAAAGTAATTTATCATTTTATTTATATGGTTAATTCCTCGTTAGTTCAAATTATTGTTGTGGACAATTATAAACTCTTTCTGTTATCAGGTTTTACTTACGAGAGAAGATACCGGACGAGCCATGGATGGAAAACTTCTCTGTCGATCCGCAACTCATAAAGGACTACTTTCAACGGTTTCTTTACCAGCCGAAGGACCGAGAGTATCCCGATTTGTGCCAACTGCCCGAGCTGAACGAGCAGACGTTGCTGGACAACCTGAGGGCGAGATTCTCAGCTGGGTACATCTACACCTATGTGGGGTCGATACTGATCGCCCTCAATCCCTTCAAGTTCTACCCGATCTACAATCCCAAGTATGTGAAGCTGTACCAGAACAAACGCCTAGGATCCAGCTTCCCTCCTCATATCTTCGCAGTGGCCGACACGGCGTACCATTGTATGCTCCGCGAAAGAACCAATCAGTGTATAGTGATCAGTGGCGAGAGTGGTTCGGGCAAGACGGAGAGTACAAATTTCCTCTTACATCATCTGACTGCCCTGAGCCAGAAGGGATCTCACGGTAGTGGTGTTGAACAGACAATTTTAAGTGCGGGACCGGTGCTCGAAGCGTTTGGTAACGCCAAAACGGCTCACAACAACAATTCTAGTCGTTTTGGCAAGTTCATACAAGTGAATTACAAGGAAAATGGTATGGTGCACGGTGCGGTGGTGCAAAAGTATCTGTTAGAAAAATCTAGAATATGTAGTCAAGGACGCAACGAACGGAACTATCATGTGTTTTACTATCTGTTAGCCGGTGCTTCCGAACAAGAAAAGGAGCAGTTGCATTTGCTCAGTGTCGATAAATACAACTATTTGTCGAAAACAGGTTGTAGTGTAGTGCCCGGTGTTGATGAACAGTATGAGTTCTCCCGGCTCAAGCAGTCTATGGACATGGTGGGCTTCACCCTGGACAAACAGCGAAGACTATTCGCTGTCCTCTCGGCCGTACTTCTATTGGGTAAGTTGTTTTTTATATATCGAAGCTTGTTACGTTTATCTTATCATTATTATGATAGAATTATTATATGATTAGACATTATTATACCTCTATCAGTGTCCAGATAAGATGATTTGATACATTATAGTGGCATTTTGTAAATATTTATAAAAATTTTGAATTTCATTTAGTTTGTCGACCTTGTCTTATTCATTATGTTTTTAAAGATTGTTTATAAAATTATGATTTTATGTGCTTTTCGTATGATAAGCACTTTTGCATCCAATGCTGGATACATTTGTTGTTAATCTCATAGAGAATTCTAAGGTGCAGCGCAGACGGCACACTTTTTGTGCGATCGAGTCTGCGGCGCACAGAAAGTCTACATGGCGCGCACAAAGGGGCCGTCCATTAATCACGTGATGCTTTTAACAACTTTTTAGACCCCTCCCCTCCCCCTGGTGATACATGGTGAGGTTTTATACTACCCCCCCTCCCCCACCTAAGATCACGTGTATTTTTTTTACATAGTAAGCAGGTCATGTTTGAAGAAAAACTTTAACTTAAAAAACAATTTAATCGAATAATTTAAGCAATTAAAAACTATACAAGTCATATTTTGTCTTGTAAGTAATTAAACAACATTACGAATCCAAAATTACAACCGATAATAATTTCGGTATGCATAGACTAGATTCGAAAATTAATACATGTGATGTCTCCTTATACCCCTCCTCCCCTTGGTGATACTTGGTAATTTTTTTTCGGACTCCCCCCTCCCCGTTTAGCATCACGTGATTAATGGACGACCCCCAAGACGTTGGCGGATTTTCCACAGACTCAAAGTACACGACGCAGATCTTCGATCATTCTGTCGGCAGAACAGTAGGGACGTTCACCTTCACGCTATGGAAATCGCGCAGAGATCGCGATGTATTATTTTATACTTGAAGTACAGAAGAAGTAGAGAATTTTGGAATAATTTCGGAGAGATTACACTGAAAGGACAGTTCCATATTAAACATTCAATTCTGAAACAACATTCGGATAAATTTTTCAAATTTTACAAAATGTCTGTTTCTACATTTAATGAGATCTGCTGCTCTTGCTGGTCTGTTTCACAGAGTAAAAAGTGCGTCACGGACAGTATGTCGTCTGCGCGTCCCCTATCTTAGATAAGAGACTCATATATAACTCCAAGGATCTCTATTTTGTAATGACAAATGGCTATAAGGTGTTTGTGCACTACACAGAAAAGTTATTTTATCATAATCACTTACTTACATATTTAGACTTGTATCATACCTAAAATACATAATATTATATTATTATAGTAATCACTGAATGTATGCTAAATTTACTTTATTTTCTTTGTATAATAATTTTATAAAAATAATGGTCTAATTGATATGACATCCACACGTTGTGAGTGTGGGAATCATTGTTATATTTATTTTTCTTTTTATAGTTAAGAAGAGGTTTATAAATTGATAAAATTTTGTATACATTTGATGTGATGCTCCAAATATTATTTTAAAATTCATACAATGATTTCTACCTTTTTATGACAGTTTATTACTCCAAAATAAAATGGCTTTGCAATGTAGTTAGCAACAAACAAACAAATAAATAAAATTGAAAAACAGAAACATTACAAGATGAGTATTTCTTGGAATTATGTACAGCTGCAATTAAAATGTAATTATGGTTTATATTATGTATTTCCATCAATTTATTTTTAATTACATATAAAATAAATACTAGTTGTAAACTGAAGTAATTTTAATAAAAAAAATGTTATTTTTATAAGAATCATTATTTGAAGATTAATAATGCTTTACAGGTTTTTAATGTATTTATTTACATTTATAAATTCTAACTAGTCCTTTTTTTTCATGAAATTTTTGGAACTTCTTTAATTGGCCTATAATAATTGATTTAGGCCCACTTGCGCTAATCCGGGTTAAAGTTAACCTTGGGTTAAAATATCATGCTTTCTCTTTCACAAATACGAAGAACGAGAGAGATAACATGATTTTTAACCGAGGGTTAACTTTTACCCGGATTGGCGCAAGTGGGCCTTAATGACCTATGTAAAAATAAATGTATTCTATTATTTTTATATTAATAAAATTAATATTGTAAACACTTTCAGGCAATGTCGAGTTCCAGCCGCAGAGGAAATCATACCACCATGACGAGGCAGTTGGCGTACGGAACCCAGAGGTCGTCTCGCTCATATCATCGCTGCTGCGGGTCAAGCAGGAGACGCTCCTAGCAGCTTTAACGTCGAAACGAGCTAGGGCTTCAGGAGAAACCCTCGTCATAAACTATAGGTATGCTTCGTTTTTGCCTCTATGGTTTAAAACTATTCACAGATAGTATCAAATTAGGCGTATACCCTTGGTAGTCTGACCCCTGACTACTTGGGACCGTGTAGCAATTCTTTAGCGGCAAGTGGTTGCGAAAATCATTTTTGATGAAGTTAAGGACTCTTATCATTATTATGGTCGGCAGGATTTCATATAAGTTATTAAAATTAGTACCTTAGTTTTTGAAGTGAAGTGAAGTGAAGTTAGTTTACGGTACTAGTTTGTATAATCGTAACTAGTAGCTTGAGTAGCCTCTTTTACTTTGTTGTTTATGTGTTTTGTTATACATTTTCAGGCTGCCAGAAGCGATAGCGACGCGAGACGCGATGGCCAAGTGCCTGTACGGTGCTCTGTTCGACTGGATCGTGATGCAGGTCAACCACGCGCTGCTCTCCAAAAAGGACACTCTGCGGGAACATCAGGGACATAGTATAGGCAAGTTCTTCTTTTGACTCAGCTTCAAACTGTATTTGAACATTTAGGGTTCGCAGTCTTAATGAAAAAGAAGAAACAATTTCGATTCGGTTTGTTTCATGACGCTAAATTATAATACAGCTAAGTGAAATTTACTTTCGAATGACACGTGCAGGTTACTTTGGGTAACATGCACGTGTCATGCTACGCACTTACGCATTTAAGCAGAAGTTCTTGAAAGAGGAAGAAGTTCGTGTTTTTATACATATTGTACAGGAAGCTTTTAATTTCTGTGACCCACTATGGAAAACCATAAATAAATCTGTACGAATTAAATTATAAAGGAAAACTTTATTATTTATGCCTTATTTTTATCTATCGCCTGACGATAAGCGCTTACCCTCGCGCACGGACACTTGCAACACCAGAGGAGTTACATTACTGGGAGAATCATTTTAAGCAATTTTGTATACCTATTAACATTCTTCATTGTTGTGTTAATTAAAATTTCCTTAATATTACAGGCGTTCTGGATATATTCGGTTTCGAAGATTTCGGGCTGAGCAACAGTTTTGAGCAGTTGTGTATCAACTACGCGAATGAGCACCTTCAGTACTATTTCAATCAGCACGTATTCAAGTACGAGCAAGAGGAGTATAGAAGAGAGGGCATACGCTGGACGGACATAGGCTTCTCGGACAACACGGGCTGTCTACAGCTCATAGAGGGCAAACCGAGTGGCCTATTGTGTCTATTGGATGATCAGTGCAAGTGAGTAATGCAAATTAAGGTCAATTCACACCGAAACAAAACGCGACATGATGGTGCACTTTTAACAAGATAGCTATTCAAAATAAGTTCGTACTTTTTTTTACTCTTAGATGTCACTCTTGGGTTAAAGTGTATGAAGTAGGTATGAAGTATACGGCCGCAGGAACATAATATTTGTAAATATCTCCGACATTTGTGCGTTTAAGTTCATACTTACTATAATGCATGTTTTTGGATATGATGTAAGCAAACTAATTATATAGGTTTTGTTTACTAATTTTGCAAAAAAAAAACTTTTTTTGTACTTTTTAGATGTACTTATCTAATTACTAAACTACACATAAGATAATATATTTTTTTACATTTACCAAGTAGTAATGCCTGAATATTTCTGAGTATATTAATGAAACTAAATATTTTAGATATAGTCCGATCCCCTATTGAACTTAATTAATTACACGTCGCGTAACGTCGCGGTGTGAACTGTCGATAAATTTGTCTAAAATCTATAGCCTTTTACCTGATACTTAAGTTTAGATTATTCATTTACATGCAAACTAATTTTTACTTTTTTTTAAGTATGTTATTTTCATTTTCTTTTTAGTTTTCCTTGGGCTACGAATGAGACTCTACTGCAGAAGTTTAATTCAGTGCACAAGGATAATCAGTTCTACGAAAAGCCGCAGAGGCGGGAGCCGGCTTTTGTAGTGAGGCATTACGCGGGACGTGTTAAATACCAGGTAAAACTAATTTACACCGTTAAGGAAAATAACTATACTATACATTTTTTATCTCATGATGATAGGCGACATCCGAATATTTAAGGAATAGCGAAAAATGTTTGGAAAAGAAGGAAAAATTATCCGAATCCGATTTTGATAATAACTAAACTTGCATCTATAGATTCTTGATATATCAAGCGAAATGCAAGTTTAGTTACTATCAAAATCTGATTCCTATGTATATACCTAGCCAAAGCCAACACAAAACGTGCTGCAATGTTACCCTTTTTTGATAGTGTCGGTGATAAGAAATAATATTAATTAGCAGATAATGTCGGTGATAAATAATATTAATTAGGATTAGCAGAACTAGTCGTATTTTAAGAGCATAATTCTAGCCAATATTTTTAGTGAAAAAAGATATGTTATAAAAATAAATCTCCTATTAATTTGTGTACAGGTAACGGCGATGCGCGAGAAGAATTTGGATCTAATGCGACAAGACATCGTGAGCGTGCTCAAGAACTCGTCGCTGGCGTTCGTGCGGGAGTTGGTGGGCGTGGACCCCGTGGCCGTGTTCCGGTGGGCGATCGTGCGCGCCTTCTTCAGGTACGTCCCAACATAGAACTCGTCGCTGGCGTTCGTGCGGGAGTTCATGGGCGTGGACCCTATGGCCGTGTTTCGGCGGGCGATCGTAATCGTGGGTCTCTTTCTTTTTATTGCTTTTATTATTTATTTATTTATTTATTCGGGAAACCAACAGCTTATAAATTAGGAAAGTAGAAAGCAGCACAGTTAGAGTTAAGCCAATAATAGGTTTCCACTAATAGCTATAGAATATATAGTATACAAACTTGACAACAAACACAAGTTACTAACAATAATAATAAAATGAGTCTAGATCTAAATACATGGATATTAAAGTTCAAAAAGTTTCTTTTACTAATATACTTATGAATAATACAAGTACCATACTTACATCAATCATCAATGACAAAAAATTGTTTATTAAATTCAGATCTTGCTTTAGCAACATCAGTAGCAAAGAGGTCTAAGTCTAGTTCCTTACATAATGCATTAAAGGTGTTACTTGCTCGCACCAAGAAGGAATTTCTTCTATAGTTGGTATTATAGACTGGGACTGACAGTGGAGGATTAAATCTACGGGATCTGGAAGGAATATCAAAATTAAGCTTAGAGAGGAGATTAGAACAGTCGATTTCGTTATTTAAGATTTGAAGAATAAATGTGCAATCAGCAATACGTCGACGGTTAGTTAAGGGCTGGATGTGAAATTTCCTACAAAGTGCAATATAATTATCAGAGCTGTAATTTGTTTTGAGTCGGTAACATAGAAATCTGATAAATCGTTTCTGTATCTTTTCGATTCGACTAATATAATGGTCATAGTATGGATTCCATATTTGGGAGCAGTATTCAAGATGACTCCTGACAAAACTACAGTACAGTATTTTAAAAGTTTTGGCTAGCTTAAAAGAAGAACTTACTCTCATTATGAAACCAAGAGCCTTAGAGGCCTTTGCAATGATTTTATCAATGTGCGCATCGAATAGCAGTTTTTCATCATGATATACACCAAGATCCCGTACAATAGAAATTATAAGATAGGATTAAATTGCTTTTTTTCTTCAGAGGGTACTTCGCGTTTTTGGACGCGGGTAAGCGACACCGCGTCAACAGGGTGGACAGCGCGTCGCGAGTGCCGCGGCCCTCCTTACACGCCGCCAACGAGAGCATCCTCAGGTGAATACCTACTCTACGCCCCACGTGATTGAGTTCAAAATGCATTGACGAATAATCTCCGCTTACGTATACAAATGTATGACTAACTTATGTATTGGCATGTTCAGCATGGATATATTCCGCATATAAGAGGAATAGTATTCCGTATTCTTGAATTTGAACTAAGTTTATGACGACAAATAATAGCATCTCCGTATATCTTATATACTTAGATATAAATTGATTGTCATATTGATACGCAATCCCAGTAATAGTAACGAATGTATGTCAAATACTACTATAAGTAAGTAGTGGAAATAAGTTGCTAGCTACAAGGGTAGCAATATAAAAGGTTGGACAGAAGATGGCTCTATATGTTGTGTGAAGTAAGCTTCAGCTACTGTATTGTGACGTAATGATATGTCTTTCCTCAGCCATCTGGTGACAGTATCGTCAATCAATCTCGCAATCAACCGCATTGCGTAAGTTATGGACGCTTTACCTGTGCAACGCATGATATCAATGTTTTAGACCTCCCCTCTCCTAGGTGATAAGGCTGTGTTTAGATTCGAACCTGTCTACCGATACTGTATATGTCACGTTGTCACAAAAGGTATTAAAAGGCTTGGAGTCCAATTTAAAAGAAATCCGTACATAATATCTGTCATAATACATTTTTGACAATGTGCAGACAGCTAAAACTTGAAATACCATTAATGTGGTAGAAGTCAACATTCCCTGGGTACTTACATGGATACTTACATACGAGCTAATAAAACTCTAAACACAGCCTTCCTTAGACATTATCTCTAACTGATAACTATTAGTATTAGACGAATTCATCACGCACACCATATTCCGAGCACCGGTATGCATGCGTGAAACGACGAAACCATTAGTTTATTTTTTTTTATAATTTGCCACAATGTGTAATGTCCGTTTCCTTTTCGCCTCGTAAATACAGAACGCCACACAGAGCGCAGAGCAAGGGGCGTGACGCGGCGCGTAGCGATACCAAGCCGAGGACAGAGACGACGAGTGTCGGTCGCGCGGGGGGGAAAGGGACAAAAAATTATAGGATCGCCGAGACGCGGACGCGCCGCGTAGAGCGCGACTTGGACGACGCGGACGTCATGCAGCGCGCCAGTCTCATCGTCATGTACGTTGCGTGCGCACGCGACTCTCGCTATCTCTTTCGCACTCGCGCCGCTATGGGCTTCGTGCATGATCCCTTCGATCGCATAACATTTCGATCTTAACGAATTTAACTCGAGATTGGGACGGGTTTTGGTGGTGGTTAATATTGGTGATTATATGCTGGGCGTTGTTATTTTGTGTTAATCGTTTCATGTAGTATGTTTGTGTGTAACATTTCTATGTTATTATTATAAGGCTTAGTTACGAATTGACAGACAGGGATGCCGAAAGGGAAATTACATAGCGCTTAGAACTGAGTCTTCGAGTTTTTGTTATCAATATTATGATTTATTTTACATATATCAATTTTCTGTTTGTATATTATGGTATTGATAGCGAATATAACCAGTTTTAGCGGCTTTTTATCGTGGGCAATATGCGGAAGGATACTTTTTACATTCTATTACCTCATAGGCAAGTCAGAATGGTAAAACTTGTAGCTCGATAACTCATATAGAGTTTCGAACAAGCGCTTCGCAACCCTGGCTGTAAAATCGCATGTACGGTGGTAGTAGTGATCTTATTGCTACCTTTTTCTAAATGTTATAATACCTACAGGAAGAACAAGTCGTTTAGACCTCGCGAGCGCGCTAAGAAGGGTCTGAAGAACCTTCAAAGTGTTAAGACATTGGCCGGACGAACGGGCGCGCCGGCCGGCAAGAGAAAACAGCCACTGACGGTCGCGACGCAGTTCCAACACTCGCTAGCGGCGCTCATGGAGACACTGAACCAGGCGAATCCATTCTTTATCAGGTATTATCGTTGCAGTACAACCAGAAAAACGTGATTCATTTGTTTTTAAGCGTTTTGACATTGAAACTATAACTATTTTTCATTTATTTAGATTATTTTTATTTATATATTCTGTGGTAGCAATACTCTATTCAATAGACCTACAGAACGATCAGAGTGTAACAATGCAATTTTTTAAAATCTGGTTAGTGAGTAACGGTAACATAGGTATATGTTTCATATGAAGTTAAAAACAACCGATTTTCACTTATCTATCCTAATGTTGGCATAGATATTACAATACAATTAACTGCTATATTTTTAATTGTACTACTATTTTTGCAGTCTTTCTAGCTGTAATATTATGTCAATGTATGCAGTTCACACTTACTGATATTAATCTATTTTTAATAAACGTGAGATTCTGTAATTGATCTCTATAATCTAATCTAATAAATTCTTATCAAATAAAAAAAATCTAATGAAATAAAAAAATATATTATTACTATTGAATTTCCTTTAAACATAAAAATAAAATAACAAGCAGTCGATGAGTACAACTTGAAAATCACATTTCTTCCAGATGTATAAAATCGAACAGCGACAAGATACCAAATGTGTTCGACGAGGAAACAGTACAGAGACAGTTGCGGTACACCGGCATGTTAGAGACCGTGCGTATCCGCCAGGCCGGGTACAACGTGCGAATTACGTACGACGAGTTCATACGCATATACCGCATACTACTGCCGAAGGGCTTGTTGAGCTCGCAAGCGGACGTCAAGCATTTCCTAGCCACGCTGAACTTGGACAGGGATAATTATCAACTTGGTACGTTTACTTTTGGATATACTTTACACACATATTTTTAATAACCAATAGTTTAGTAATATAAAAAATATTATGTTAACTTAATACGGCTTGATTGGAGTGATGACAACTCATCTGGGGCCTATTGTCTAGCAAATCGACTGCTTTTTGGAATAAGTATACCTAATAAAAACAGACCCAATTTTGTTCTCACAGGTGCAACGAAGATTTTCATGCGCGAGAGTGAGCAGACGAAGCTGGACTACCGGCTGCACCAGCAGCTAATGGCGTCCATCATCACCATCCAGCGCTGGTTCCGCGCCGTGCTCGAGCGCCGCCACTTCCTGGCGCTGCGCCGCGCCTCCGTCGTCATACAGGCGTACTGCAGGTAACTATTGACATATTTGTCTTTAAACTTATTTCCACGTTTTTGATATCCAGCTAAATTATCAAAGACGCTAGCGTTCATTACGCTAAGTAAAGACTGTGACGCATTGCGCGGTTGTGTAAGGTTGTGTAACCAACACCTTTATCCCTATGTAGGATACAGATTTTGAAAGTCAGAACTGAGTTCATAAATTCTAAGCAATATTAAAAGTTATATTTCTTTTCAGAAATTGGTTGGTGGTACGCAACGAAGCGGCTTTACGCTTGCAGGCGTGGGTCCGCGGGAACAAAGTGCGGCGCTGGTACCTGCGGCTGCGGGACGCCGCGATACACTTCCAGGCGGCGGCAAGAGGTTACCTCCTGAGAAAGTCGCTCCCCGAACTGAGGAGACGAATACCCAGCAGAGCTAAAGTCCACGTAAGTACATTTGGAGGTTGTTTTGGCCCTACACTAGTGTCGTGAAGTGGAATTAAGTGCAGACGTCAGATGTTCGCGTGGCAAAGTAGAGGTTTGAAATTCACGGCATGTTTACGGCAGTAGTGTAGAGCCGCGACAAAGTTGCATTTGTGTGTCTTCATGTACGAACTAAACTGTGAAATGTAAGTGTTGTAAAACTTCTAATTTATGTTTCTTTGTAATGTAACATCTCTTTGAATTTATTTACTAACTGTGTAAATATAACATACTCAAAATTGGATCATGTGCGAGTCAAAATTGATAGGAATATACTTGTATAGCTGATGGCCTACTAGATGGAGATTTTAAAGATTTTCATATAAACTGTAAATATACTGAAGAGTAAAGTGTTTTCCCTAAAAATATGAAATTCTATGATTTTGACTCACATCCAATTTAATATAGAACACATGTACATAAACAACATTGTGTTTTGGTGTTCGTGTTGACAGCATGACAGTAAAGCAGCTCTCTGTGCGGACGGTGACGTCACGCAGCCCAGCATTGAACAGCTGAAGAACATCATCGATTTACACCTGTGAGTATTCTAGAAGATTCGCAAAGTGAGTACATACCACGGGGTTGTTCTACAACGTGTACCGAACATCAATATTACTAGAATAATTTAGAAACAACTCTAAATCGTTCGTAAATATCTTAACTTTCGTCAGGAGTTTTTTCTTAGGAAAAATAGGTGTGAAATGTCTTGATATGATGTGCACTATATAAGTAGTTCTGTTATTGATGAATATTTATATTTCAGAAACTTGTTACGACAAGAAGAAGCGGAAAAGACGAGACATTTGCGAGCTACGCAGTCATTGCCTCTAGCAAGGTAATTTATTTGCGTTTTGTCTCTCTTTGACGGTTATAATTTAGAACGAGACAGCAAGTAACAACATACATCTTTGAGAAATAAAGTGCGCAATAGTTCCTTCTGTTGCGTGTGAAATGCACAATACTTTCTTTTTGTAATATCAACTTTTTTGAATTGCTATGTATGATTGTAATTATTAAAATCTAACATTTAATTATTGCTTTCTATTGCAGTTTGGAGAAAAAACACGATAGCACCCTATTAGAAAAAACAATGTTAACTTACAACAAGAGAAGAGTGTCCAAAACACAGAACATATCCGAGTTGTCACTAAACCAGTCTGCCACGAGGTAAATAGAAACATAAATAATATATGTACATATCACATACAAACTGGTCATTAAATTATGACCGTCTCTCCCAATCGGGACGAATCTGATGAGAGCTCTTAGGGGCCCCATACATGGTCCGGTCGGCCTTCAGTTCGGCCTGAACGGATGCAAAATCGTATCGTATGTGTGCAATTTCGAGATCGCGTCAGTCGGCCGTACGGACTGAAGCGATTCGTTCCAGTGTTGCCATCTCTGTTTTTGTGAAACTACTAAAGTCGTATTGAATTCTACTAAAAAGTACTAAAAAACTACTAAAGAAGCTACTTAGGAATTCCTAAAGCCCCCAAAACCATTGCATTTTAGGTTTTGTTATATGTATGAATTTTTTTTCATTCATTGAATTTTACTATAAATTTTACCATGAAATTAAAATATACTAGCAAATATTACGTATATAGTAATTAAACGGGTAGTTTGAGGAAATTACGGACGAATGTATTATTATGATACGTTTTTTTTTGTGCTTAACCTAGGCCATTTTGCATATGATTACTGTCTGGCTCTTTCCTACTAAATCACTACTAATAACTAAATTTCTACTAAGAAGGGAATAAAATACTCAATTTAGTAAAATTTTGTAAAATAACTAAGTTGGCAACATTAATTCTGGCTTGACAGGGCGGCCTGAACGCGCGGCCTGTCCGGACCGTGTGTGGACAAATAGCTTCAGTTCTCGCCCGAGCCGCGGCCGTGCGGGCGTGTATCGTGTACAAGCGTTGTATGAGTTTTCGCGGTGTTTAAATACAAAATTGATAAACACGACCGTAGCGCGCGGCAAACCAGAATGGACTGATGCGATTTTTCCGTGTGTGTGCTCGAATCCGTTCAGGCCGAACTGACGTCAGTTCTAACTGAAACGATCGGCCTCTCGTCTGTGGGGCCCCTTAGCCTACAATCCATCACGCCATTTAGCTTGATGAATTCCAAAGAAATATACATTCATACATATACTTTCGAAAATATGTCATATTCTACAGTCGAGTAATAAGAAAACAGCGTTGTAAAATAAAAATACAAAAATAATTTAATTAAGGAAAATATTTTTTCCTCAAATTTGTTACTCGTCAAACGATGATATTTTAATGATGTATTGCAAACAACTCGTCTCAATAGCAAAATTAAAAAATAAATAATTTCCAGCCATCAAGAGCCCAGTGAATCGTCTCCCGAGGAGGGCTGGCCTCTCATGAGATATCCGCAAGTGCCGCGGCCCAACAAGATCACAGCCGAGGTCCTGGCCAACGAGCTGCCACGGCTCCGGATAGACGAGAACTACTTGATGGCTGAGAAAAATAAGGTAAATTTAATTGATTAGTTGCGTAATGTTTTTAATCACCTCATATCTCTCTCTTTATTTGTCAGTTAGTAGAGACACACTTATGTTTCAGCTGACACTTTGCTGAATCAAAGCATAATATAAAGTTGAATATATAAAATTAATAAATAAAGTATTTTGATACTTCTTAAAGTACGCCTTAGCGTTGTATTTCCATTTTTTACAAAATAACGAAAAATAATTTTTCAATCAAGTTTTTTACGGCGAAACGGAACGTTAAAACTCATAGGGATTGACACCAATGAATCGACTTCAAATCGATATTGTTTTTGACAGCGATTCGAAAATCGATATTTTGGTTTCAACAATTTTCTCATTAATATAATATATTCATCATGAACCTTTGAGTATCCAACTATACGGAGACGACATGACAGCTAATTTCTATGCGAAAAAGTCTCGCCACTTTCTGCGGGAGGGGGGACCGCACCGCTAGTGCTTGACACTATCGATGTTTTACTATCGATGAGTTCGGCTAGTAATAATTATGTGTGGCAAAAGTAAATTTTAAAAATTATATCTATTAAATCTTAACTACAATATTTAATTTACAATTTCGCTCAGTATCATAAAGTAAATAAGTATTAAAATGTTGAAACATGCAAAAATGGAAGCGTCATCCAGCGTGAAGAAGAATTTTAGCATTTTTAGCAGTGTTGCGAATATCATAGTTGCGGAGCGGCTGGTGCGTACAACCAATTTGTAGCATTCCGTAATACTCAAGAAACCCTAATAAATTTGCACTGACCATCCGTCTGTCTGTCCGTCTTTCTAGTATGTGTAATTATGAATATATATATAAATGAAATTTTGTATAGTTTATAGGTATTTTAAAATTGAAATAAGAATTTATAAATTACCTTTTTACAAAGTCAACCATTTTCGAGTAATCGGTCTCCATAATGGTTTATAAGTTGGTCATCCTCCTGGCATTTCTAAACTATAGGAGATAGAAACTTGTAAGTTCCCATGTTGATTGACTATGCTAAAAACTCTTAGGGAAAATTATTCTGAGCGAAATCAATTCGAAATCGATTTTTTCAATATTTACCTATATTTTCTCTTATAAGTTTCTGTATGTCTAACTAGTCTAACTAGCACATAGAATAACTAATGAGAGAAAGTATAGATAAATATTAATTTGCGGTCTAATCTGACTGTACGTCGTTTAAAAAAATATTTGTTTATATACCTAGGTAGTATATAATAATCTATACTAATAATATTATAAAGAGGAAAGATTTGTATTTTTGTGTGTATGTTTGTAATGAATAAACTAAAAAACTACTGTGCCGATTTCAAAAATTATTTCACCATTAGAAAGCTACATTCACCCTGAGTAAAATAGGCTATATTTATTGCTAGAAAAGATTAGGGATTCTTACTAAAACTTTAGTAACGTAACCCAAGGTGTCAAAAATGCCATTAAACAACTTTCGTCGCATGCGCTGCGGAAACTATTGATGATAGAACAAAAGTATGTTCTACAATATTAAAGAACATCCATACATTCACCATCTATCCATCCTCACAAATTTTCACATCCTATCCTAGTAGGTAATAGTATAAAATGTGAAAATTTGTGAGGATGGATGGATGGATAGATGGTTGGATGGATAGATGGTTGGATGTATAGATGGATGCTTGTTACTCTTTCATGCAAAAACCACTGAACGGATTTTGATGAAATTTGGTATGGTAGTAGTTTAGGCTCTGGATTAAAACATAGGCTACTTTTTATATCGGAAAAATAGAGTATTCCCGCGGGATAACCGATAGTATATTTACGCGGGTGGAGCAGCCGTAATAACTAAAGTAAAATAGATAATAGCTTCAAGAATTAGCCTCATACATGTTGAAACCCATTATCTAGCACGCTTCACGCTTTTTATTTGTTGTTGTAAAAAAAGGAGTCCGTGGGTCTACCATTTAGTGACAATAGGATGAATTTAGAAGTAAAATCTTTACAATAATAATTAGACGACCTCTGTGGTTCAGTGGTTGAGCGTGTTTGTGCTCAAGCCGGGGATTGCGGGTTCGAATCCCGCCGAAGTAAATAAAGTTTTTCTGTGTTCCTGGGTCATGGGTGTGTAGGTATTAAATGTGTGTAGAATATAATAAAAATATTAAATATGTGTATAGTATTAAATATATTTCCGTTGTCTGGTATAGGTGTACCAGAATCTCATGGCATTTAAAAAAAAATGTGATTTTCATATGGCAATGTCAAGTATGACCCGTCAAATCAAAGTACGTGATCTGTCAACCGCTGCTAAAATTTTGTGAATATGTTCTTGGAATTTGTTGTTTTTGTGAAAGTGTTGAAAAAGGAAATTCGATCTCAAGCAAGAAATATTGTTTTCAATGTCTATCTTAAAATACAGGAAGAAGAAGGTGTAAATCAAACTCAATCTTATAATTTAAAGCTCGTGGTAGATTTGACCGGTAAGTTAGAGTGAGTTGTTTTGATATTTTAGTTTTTTTATATTTTCTTAGATACTTATTGTGACTTCCTTAAAGGTGTTTCCAGTACTACTATACGGTGAATCGTCGATGGCACATCGAATGATGGTTTATTTTCCATGCCTGGAGGAGAGGAGGAAAAAGGAAATCAACTTAAGACAGTTTCGATTTAACTAAAAATTAACCAGTATCAAGATCGTTTAATCCAATTTCTCCAGTATTGCACACTACAAAATTTTATTTCCCTATTTGCCATGAGATTCTGGTACACCTATACCCGTAAAACAAGTTCTTCGAGAACTTACCACGAGACCAGATTGACATGACGTGAAGCATCCATATATTATATTTAAAATATATTATATTATTAAATAAAAAAAAAATACCAAAATCGTACTATAATCGTAAGTATGTGTTGACTTGAGAACCTCCTTCGGTTTTTTGTCGGTTAAAAAAGGTAGAGGTAAGTAAAAATGCGGAATCGTTTTGATAAATAGGGTCCACCCTAAATACGTTTTTTTGCATTTATAATAGTTCTGTTCCACCTCAATGTTTACCAATGTTCACCATAAGTAGTTCAAAGATTGGTTCAAATTCACGTGCAAAAACTAGTTAATTATAAAATGCACCTTTAATAATTTCAAATTTGGCAAGGCGCGCTGTTTTAATCTCCTACTGTTGTTCGTCTGAACAATAAAACATGAAACTTCAAAATGGACCGAGCAAATTGTACTCGTACGTTTGGGAAACCAAGAAAAATGATTAGCGCAAGCTTGGACCCAGGCATTCCTAATCATCCTATTTTTAGGAAATCTAAAAAAATAATGGTCAGAATAACATACTGATAAAGTAGATATCGATATTTCTTTTACGTTGTCACAACCCTCAGTTTTTATGAAGTGTGGCCTGTTTATAAATTAAAAATGCATAATTTCAGGATAAATTTATCCGCACATATTTTATTGTAATAAATAATAATTAATATAAACAAAAGTTTGTTAACACAATTGAATAATTATTTTATAATAATTTGCAAATTTTCAATGTGTTTCGTGAAATAATATCATGAAGAAAAACAAAATTGTAAATAGTGTACTAATTAATTAGTCACGTTTCTTCATTATGAAATAGTAAAAACAAGAACGAATATGAAATAGAAGTTTTTATAAATTACTACTTTTAAATATTACCCTAAATTTGGATGTTGTACGATTTAGTAGCAACATTTGTTCATCGAGTAAAATTTTTGGATTTTTGCTAATATATCGCAATTATTGTTAATATTTAGGCAAAATAATACATACACATGGAAAGTAACACCATCCTTTTGTTTATTTGATGTTTCCGATCTGTTTTTGCAGGAAAAAATACAGCAAGTCGGCATTTTCTGCTCCGGTTCGTTCCGCCTCGCTGTAATTTTCCGAATACGTCAAAAACGCGCAGCAACTAGTTTTATAGAACCCTCACGACCGGAGGGTCTAACCTTTGGCAGCGGGGAACGCCTGACAATGGCGTCTCCGTTATAGTTGGATACTCAAAGTCATGAACACAACAAACTTCAAGTACGATGTGTCCAAACTATCATCGGCCTCCGAATACACTATAATAGCAATGTTAGTTTGCGGTACATAAAAAAAATATACTTGCATAGAAAATATTAATGTTGAGTACAATTTATAGATTGAAAGAGAACTAGCGGAGACTATAGCGAGCAGTAGCGAAGAGTATTTACGGCAGGTTGGCGAGTGCAATATGAACAATTCTCGGTAAGACATAAAAATTATCCTACCACGTCCTTTTTACTAATTCAGTGTTATAGGTATAATAGCGGTAATGCTTATTTTCTAATAAAACTGACTTTCAAATATGTGTTCATTCTGTTTTAGAATTAGTATCTGTTTTTTTTCCAAAATATATTTTTAAAACTAGACTTAACTTAGCTTTTTAAGTAGGTAATTAACAAGCAGTAATAAGATCCGCTTATATAAATATGTAATGACGTAAACAATACACACAACACAATTTTAATCGCTTGAACTGTTCTTGAATCTTTTCAATGTTAATATTAAAATATATTTACCATATTTTGACGGTTTTAGCCGCACGTCACCTCAGGTGTATCAGCGCAGCCTATCGAGCACGACACTGGAGCCGCGCGCGCTTCACAGCCTGCCGCCCGTGCGCCGCGACCCCCGCGATGCGCACGCCCCCGCGCACGTGCACTCGCGAGACCAGCGAGACTCGCACGCGCATGACGCGCACGAGACGTGTATGTATATTGACATACAGTACCTATATCACAATAAGGTGCAGCGCAGACGGCACACTTTTTGTGCGATCGAGTCTACGGCGCACAGAAAGTCTACATGGCGCACACAAAGCCGTTTTTGGATTTTTCACAGACTCAAAGCACACGCAGCACATACTGTCGGCAGAACAGTAGGGACGCTCACGCTATGGAAATCGCGCAGAGATCGCGATGTATTATTTTATACTTGAAGTACAGAAGAAGTAGAGAATTTTGGGTACATCCTATACTTTCGGAGAGATTACTGAAAAGACAGTTCCATATTATACATTCAATTCTGAAACAACATCCGGATAAATTTTTCAAATTTTATAAAATGTCTTTTTACATTTTATGAGCTGCTATTGCTAGTCTGTTTTGTATTTCTTGTATTAACATCGTTACATCGATCTCTGGCACCATGGTATTATATCGCATACTATCCCTATCCTATCTAGGCGTCTATCCTTATAAATGCAGAGTGCAGAATAAATCGGGCGCCGTGTGCATTAGCGCACGTGGAAGCAAACGTTTTATTTTTTCGCACACTTTTTGTGCGGTGCAGCGCGACGCGGTCTGTCCGAATTACACGTTTTTTTTGTGCGCCGGACTTTTTGCGCATCGTATGCGTTACTGCATAATTGTATATAATTTCTTATGTTCTATTTTCACAGACTAAAAGTCAGATTATCATATAGGGGCAGTCTGCGCTGCCCCTATATGATAATCTTTACTCAGGGCCTATTTCACAATCTTGAATCTACCCATAAGTGTCAGACAGCTTATTAGCATGTTTTGTCTCTGTCGCTCGTAAAAGTAAGCAGCGTCAAAACTTCTGAAGAAGATTGTGAAACAGGAAGCCAAATTCACGTAATAATATCAATTTGATTTCACGGTATATACTATGCTGTCGCAGTATACGCTCGACTTCACACACGCACGGCTATACGCGTCTAGTCGTGCGTGTGTGAATTCGACAGCTTGCTTCCTTATCTTGGAAGACGAGGAAATTTGTAACAGAATTATATACGATAGTTGGGCCTCCGATTATTAATCTCAGTCAGAGAGAACCGGACATAACTGTCCCTACTGACAAAAACAAAAAAAGAGAAGTAAATTGACGGTGTAATAGGAAGTAAATTAGGCGTGCAATTAAGTGGAAGCAAATTCTAATAGCTGCACATTACTATAGTAATAATTTACATGGACAGTTGTTCGTCGTAAATAACGATAGTAGAGTTAGGGTAATTAACTAATTTGCAAATTAACTATTTAACTGTAATCAGGAATTTGAGTGACTTTTTATCTTTAAACTCTAAACACGTTATTGTGTTAATCCTGTAAGTGTGTTTACATACGCTAATTATATTGTATTATTATTAAAAGATAATTTTCAACAACAGCTTCTAAAATGTAAGGGTTGAAATATTTGTGTTTTAATGGTTGGATAATCAAGATGGGATTTAAAATGGTTATGTTGCAAGACATATTTTATATTTTTTGTGAGTTTATACTGTAACTATAATTTGCGTTGTTTAAAGTAACGGTATAAACTCGATATACCTATATAAAATAAACCTTATATAATCAAAAACAATGAATTAAAATACTTTTCTAACAACGTGTTTGTGGTTCCAGCACGGCAGGCGGTGCGCGCGGCGGCGAGCCCGGAGGCGCCGGCACGCGGGGCGCGGCGGGCGGCGCGCCGGGTGGAGCGGCCGGTCGCGCAGGCGCTGTCCGCGCTGCCCGTGCTACCGGTCGAGCTCGACGACAGGTAACTCCCGCCGACATATGTACACTGTTCAGATACAATGTAATATAAACGTTAACAAAGAGACAATAACGCACTATAAATACTAACAATTTAAAGCCTAAATTTTAAAATCTAATCAATCTTTAAAATTGTAATTAAGTAATTCTATTATATCCTACCTAAGATCACTATATATGTCCTTACTACTGGATGGTGGTTTACCAATGTACTAGCTGTATTGTTAATTGTAATGTATAGTATTTAATGTAAACGTATAGTGAGTACGTAAACGTATAGCGTAAGATGGATTAATGGTAAGTGAGAGACAGCAGCAGACATGGATAGTCACATGGGGCAATCCGCAAGATGTAAAGATGGCCATTAATAATAATGATATCATTTATTTGACAAAATAAGACATTACGTACAAAATAGATTAACGCTACTATAACACAAAAACATAAGATATAATTTACAATAATTAAGAAAGAAAAGAAACCTAAAACAAAACAACATAACAGAGATATACTCAAAACTCTAGTCTTTTGGCTTTCGCAGCAATCGGACGTGTTCTCAATTAATTTAAAATAATTTAATAATCACGTGCTGACTCGTGGCCTAGTTTGCCGCAAAGTTGGACACGGCACTTCTTCGATGGCAGTGCACTATCAGCAAATAAAGCAAAGAACACTACAAGCTCAATTCACCATTCAAAGCCTCCAAGATAAACTTGACCTAGAACAACAACTACGAGACATCAACACCAAAATAGCAGAATCTCCAAACTCGACCTCAGGAGTATCTTTTGCCGATATGGTCAAGAAAGGGAATAACTACATTCAGCCATCAAATCTTAGCGCCGTGGCCATCTATCCCAACAATAAGACAAAAACCCTTGTTCAGAAGATCATCTGCCTGGAGGAAATGAAACTGCATGTAAGAACTTCGGAAAACAAAAAATGGCGGTGTTATAATCAGCACAGAATCCAAGGAAGACATTGAGAAGATTAAAAACTCAGCAGTTTTAAAAAACTCAGACCTTTCCGTCGATGAGCCCCGCAAACGAAATCCCCGGATTGTGATTGTTGGAGTCCCGTCTTGTATGCAGGAAAAAGAATTACTGACGTGCCTTTATCAGCAAAATCTATCAGACCAGATGCACGATTTGAAGATTGAACAATTTTTAGCCCAGACCAAGCTCAGCCATAAATCGGGAAAAAAAGATGCGGAGGCCTGCAATTTTGTTATTGAAGTATCGGCAGTAATCCGGAAAGCCCTCATAACAAAGAACAGAGTTTTTATAAACTGGTCTTCCTGCCCCGTTAGAGACTTCACAATTGTTACTCGCTGCTTCAAATGTCAGCAGTATGGACACGCCGCAAAATCCTGCAGAGAAACGAACTACACCTGTAGCCACTGCGGAACCATCGGCCACTCTATCAAGGACTGCCCCAAAAAGACAGAGGAAGGGAAATGCGCAACGTGTTTACATTTCAAGAAACCCAGCAACCACACCACAGGCTCACCTGACTGCCCGGCAAAAATTGTAGCCGAAAAAAGGTACATAAATTTAATTAACTATGAGGGCGTCTAAGAGCGCCGCACTCTAATTATTATTTAGTTAGGCCCTTATACTTAAATTTATATTTTAGAATTTTTACTGTAAAAACTTATAATGAATAATGTTATTCAGGATTTAGATAACTTCTCAGTATCAGAATCTATAGTGTGCGATCCAGAAAATTATAAACACTTAGCTAATTTTAACAACCCTTTTACTATTTTAACTCAAAACATACGTAGCGTATTTAAAAACTTTCATGATTTTAGTATCTTTTTACAAAGGTTGGATTTGTCCTGTGATATATTAGTTTTAACAGAGTGTTGGCTATCAAAAAATTACAATATTCCAATAATTCCTGGATACACTATGCACAATAGCACTACTAACTACAACCAGAATGACGGAGTGATAGTCTATACAAAAGAAAACTTAAAAATTACAGTCGAAGAACCAGATATTAATGAGTGTAACAGATTGCTTATTACAGTTGGGTCAGAATATGCAATTTTAACTTTGTATAGACCTCCCTCCTTCAGAAATACGGATAGTTTTACTAACTCCCTGAGTTTTATATTACAGAAACTGTCATGCTATAAAAATATAATTTTAATTGGAGATATTAATATCAATATTCATCCATCATCAACTGACGCATCTGCTGAAGAATACCTCAACCTTTGTGCTTTTCACGGCTTACTCCCTGCGCACACCCTTCATCAAAGTGGATCATGTTTGGACCATATCATGTTAAAGTCAAAAATTCCATCATGTACAATGGTTTTCAACTCAACTATTACCGATCATAATGCTGCTCTATTAACCTTAAATACTAATTTACCTAAACATAACAAAATGCACACTTATTCGAAATTAAACATAAATAAACTAGAAAAAGATTTATGCAATATTGACTTCGCTCCACTTTACAATTCTGATGACACATTTGATGAGTTCTGCACGCTTTACCTAATAAATAATATTAAATATGCAATTCAAAATAACACACTTGTATATCGACTAAATAAAAAATATCATAATATAAAACCATGGATTACGCCAGGTCTTATTCGTTGTATTAGGCATAGAGATAAACTGCATATGCTAGCAAAAGCTAAGCCTGAAAATACAGTGTTACAATTGTCATACAAACGGTACAGAAATTTTTGTAATAACCTGTTAAGAAAAGTTAAAATTGATTACGAAAAAAAGTGTATTGAAGAAGCGGGAAAAAACAGTAAACAGATTTGGAAACGCATCAAAGATTTAACAAATTATCAGTCAAAACAACATGAATCATCGGCATTACTCCAAGGCCAGTCATCGCATTTAAATGCCGCTAACAGTGTAAATAATTTTTTCGTAAATGTAGGAAAAGATTTAGCGGAAAATGGCAATTTTCAATCTACACTAGTAGTAGATAGCGCTTATACTAACACGCCACCGAGAAAAATTCTAACATCTTTCGCTTTAATGGACACCGACGAATCAGAGGTAGAAAATATTATTAGGAGTCTAAAAGACGACTGCGCTGTAGGATGGGATAATATCTCTAATAAAATACTTAAGCTTTTTAGGCGTATATTAATTCCACCGCTTACTTGCATAATTAGAAAATGTTTAACTAACGGATACTTCCCAAAATGTCTTAAAAAAGCCGTTGTTATCCCTGTGCATAAATCAGGTAATAAGAAGGAAATGACGAACTATAGACCAATTTCACTACTACCTTCCATTTCTAAAGTGTTAGAAAAAGTCATAAATATTAGACTAGTAAAATACCTAGATGCAAAATCAATTCTGTCCAAAACACAATTTGGTTTTCGACCCAGAGTTTCACTGCGGACGCGGTTCATACTTTAACGGATTATCTGGCACAAGAACTCGACTAAGGGAAACACACTATCGGCATTTTTCTAGACCTCTCTAAAGCTTTTGACACAGTATCTATCCCAATATTTTTGAGAAAATTAGACGCTATCGGTATAAGAGGTACTCAGTACAATCTCTTCAAAAGCTACTTAGAAGAACGGACGCTATGTGTTAAAATAGATGATATAATCAGTAATGACCTAAAAAATACTAGTTACGGTGTTCCCCAAGGAAGTGTCCTAGGTCCTACGCTATTTCTAATATACATTAATGATCTCTGTGATATAGTACTACAAAACGGCAAAATCATATCCTATGCCGACGATACCGCCCTACTTTTCTCTGCTGATTCGGAAACAGACGCTTATAATTTTGCACAGAAAGGCTTTACGTTAGTTAATAAGTGGCTTAATAAGCACCTACTAACATTAAAT
The DNA here is from genome assembly GCA_905404095.1 of Glaucopsyche alexis. NCBI lineage: Eukaryota > Metazoa > Arthropoda > Insecta > Lepidoptera > Lycaenidae > Glaucopsyche > Glaucopsyche alexis. The sequence goes on from FR990058.1 coordinate 7,976,603, forward strand.
TCCGACAAAACAAAATTTATTAAGTTTACAAAGAGCAAGGTATCATCAAGCCGCGACCGGTCTGAGTTACTATATGCGCACCACTGTATAAATAATACCCCATGTGCATGCCCTTACATATTACCTGTAAACAAAATAAAATACTTAGGTGTGTATTTAGACGAGACCCTTTCCTTTAAGCAACATATTATGACTCTTACAAACAGATTACGTAAGCTTATATTCACCTTCAAAATCCTTCGCAATGTCCTAGATCAAAAATTAGTAAGACAAGTATACCTTGCTCTCTGTCAATCCATAATAACGTACTGCATTACGTCATGGGGTGGCGTGGGCAAGACACTGCTGCTTACTGTAGAAAGAGCACAAAGAGCTATACTTAAGGTAGCCACATTCCGCCCTTTCCTGTATCCCACTAACCAGCTTTTCTCTGCATGCAAAGTGCTCACAGTCCGGCAGCTATTTATTTTGAATATAGTTTTAAAACAACACTCATCTCTTCCTTTTTACCCTGACCATGAAAATAAAAGACGAAAAGATATAGCTTGTAGGTTCAACGTAATAACCAAATACGCTTTCTCATCAAAATTCTACATATTCTTAGGTCCGCTTCTGTATAATAGAATTAATGCGTTAACAAATATCTACTCACAAAATTATAGCAATTGCAAAAAGACTCTAACAGACACTTTACAATGTATGTCTTATGATGACACTGAGAAGTTATTATTAGTTTATAAATAAACAAATTAATTAGTGTTAAGTATTTTAACTGTATTTAAGTGGTTTATTTTTACAATTGTTATTATTTCTACTAGTTAGTTGTCAATTAATTGCTCTCTCTTCGTAAGTTAATACTATTTATTTCAAGTAGCTTAATTTAATAATAATGTAACTAATATATTATGCTAGCTTTAAGTAGTCTAATCAGTGATTATGTTAACCTATTTATTAGCCTCTATCGCCTGAAACACAGGTTAACCTAGTTCAGGCAGATACATATTTATTGTTAGTCCATAAGATAGTCTTTAGGAATTTTTAAATAATCTATTGTAATGTATAAGTTGTTTATTTGAATAAATATTTTTGATTTTTTTTTTTGATTTTTGATATAGGTACTAGTGATGTGCCGGATCGTTAAAAATGTATATCCGCGGATACGGATCTGAATACGGATATTTGGTGTCAAGATCCGCGGATACGGATACGGATACGGATCTTAACTTTCTTAATCAGTCGGTGTCGGTGCACGCGACCTTCACACATGTTTCGACCTCTATTTCACGGCGGTTCTTTCTTTTGTTTTGTTTATAGTTAAGTGTGATACTGGATAGCATAGATAACGTTTGTTTGGTATTGGTAGATGAGTTTGAAAAAAATGTCTACAAAGAAGTTTAGTAGTGTAATTTGGAATTATTTTGTGTTAGTAAACGATGAATGTGCAAAGTGTAAAATTTGTGATAGAAAGTATTCCCGTAAGGCACAACTTCTTTAAAAAATCATTAACAACGAAAAGATCCTCAAGAATATTATCTGTATTGAATTTAATAGTTTTTTATTGCTAGTTGCTACCTTAATCAGTAATCACCTATTTAAAGAATTCATCTATAATTTTAAAATTAATAAGGTAAATAGATCCGTAAAAGATCCGCCAAAAAGTAACGGATACGGACACGGATACGGATCTTTCTTCTGCCTCGGATATCCGCGGATACGGATACGGATATCCGGCACATCACTAATAGGTACATATTGTATGTTTCTCTTACCCCATCTGACCTGTGTGTGATGTACAGATGCGTGCGCGGGGGCTCGCCGCTGCGGCGCCGCAACTCGGACCCGGCGGCCGCGCCGCTGCCCGCCGACTACATCGGACACACCGCCAACGGGCTATTCGGCATTGCGGGACACCGGTACGTGCGATCAGATACTTTTTAACGTTAAAAAGTTAAAAAACGATAGCGAACATGTTACACGTGTAACATCTTCGCTATCGTTTTTTACAAATCCAAGCGAGTTACTTCGCTTCCATCTTTTCCAATAAAATAAGTATACGTATTACGACGACCTCTGTGGCTCAATGGTTGAGCGTGTTGGTGCTCATTTGACAAAACAAAAACAAGTTTGAAAGATTTGTCATTTATTGCTTTCAGGTTTCGTAAGGGGACTAGATTCTCGAAGGACGACAAATGCGTTTACTGCCATCAAGCTATCGACGCGTTTGTGACGCAGGGCCAGCGGTGTATAGACTGCAAACAGCTGTACCACACCAAATGTATACAGAACAAGGGAGTTATAACCATGCCGTGTCCCAGTCCGGTTAACGTGGCGAATAGAACGCGACACAAAATGAGGAAACGCGTGCTATCTAAAGACACTCACTATCTCACGACCGACAAAGGCTCGGTCAGTTCGAACTTTAATCTAACGGGCACCTCGGAGTTTATGGATCGGACGGACAAGATCATATCGGACGCGGACGAACTGCAAGCAATGCAGAACTTCATCAAACAAAAGATTCATTTGATGGAGTCGTCGGAGAGCGAAAAGCAGTCAGAGGTATGTGTAAAGCCATTATACTTGTAAGAAAAAAAAATGTAGTTACAAAATCACTTTTTCTACCCTTTGTAATACTTGATTGCACAATTAGATTTTTATTGCTCTTTTTCCAGGTTGACAGGGTATTCAAACACGCACTCCGAGAGTTCAAAGACAATTTAGTGGCGACGTACAGCGTGGTGCAAACGCGAGGCTCGGCGCTCAAGTACAAAGATCTTATAGGGAACTTTCTACACGTGATGGAGACGGTGTGTGCCCGCGAGGGATCGACGCTATCTATCACGATGGGAGTTAACGCTTTCCGGGGGTTCATGGACGAGTTTATGAGCCAACACGAGACCGACAAAGCGCGCACCAAACGGAAAAAAGATAAGAAGCGAAAGGTAAATTGGGGTTGTATTGTTTTTATTACATACATAGACATGACAAGTATACAGCTGTGACGTAGCAAGGTGTGCGAAAGTGAAAAATATTGGTCGAGTTCTAGAATTTATAAACACGGTTTCAAATAATCGCAATTGAACAAAAATTGTAAAATTTTAATATGTTATGCGTTTAACTAACATACAAAAGTAACAACAAAGCGTCAAGTATGTAAGGATCGTAGCAAGTGGAAAGAAGTGGTCTCTGCCTACCCCTATGGGAAAAAGGCGTGATTTTATTATGTATGTATGTATAAAAGTAATTTAAGCATAGATGACTGGTAAGTTACATTGAGAAATAGATGTAATTTATTGGGTTTGACACTAGTAATAAAATAAATAGAACCAGGTAGCTTAGTAAAACTAGTGCATGCTCAACTTATACCGTGGTTCGGTTCCAGGTGGAAGACCTCATAAAGCACGAGGGCCACACGTTCTACCTGTCCGTCATCAACATACCCACGGAGTGCGAGGTCTGCAAGACATTCTTCATGTGGCCCCTCGAGAAGTCCCTTATATGCCAGACGTGCCGACTAGTCACGCATAAAAAGTGCTATATGAAGGTGAGGTTTCAAAATCTTCTCATTTTTTTTATATATAATTGGCACCATAATGATTCCCCAATTTCAGTGTTTTCAATGAAAATTGAAACTGTTCGTGACAAATCTGTAAAAATAATACAAAATAGTTTTATTATTCTCTTTAAATACGATTTATAATTTTGGTTCAAAGTAGCAAATGATTAATTTCTACTTGATAAAGTCTATGAAATACATCTTCTTTGTATATTTAAGCTTTACTTTTATTTATATTCATTTGTCAATTTTTACATTTTTCTTTTTGAAGTTGTTCTAAATCTGTATAGAAATTTCATGTGTACAAATGAATTATGACGAACCGTTTCACAGGTCACATCTCAGTGCAGCAAGGAGGTGTTCAGGAAGGATGGTGTGATGTCATCGGCGACAGTCATCGTGCGGGTCGTGGACGCCAGCGGCCGGGATAAGTTGGGATTAATGCCCCTTGGAAAGGTAAACTCTTATATGTTTACTGTGAAGTGTGAAATGTGAATAACATAACATAGTGGTCTCCTTTTTGACAAGGACTACTACCATATAAACCACACGTGTCCTCACTTTTCATTTATTTCTATTACTAGCTGTTGCCCGCGGCTTCGCCCGCGTAAATATAGTTTTTTCATGGTCGCGGATATGTGACTGCTGCAAAAAATAGATAAAAACAATCCTTGATGCAGATTTTATATCATGCTAAAATTTCAGCTCGATCAGTGCAGAACTTTTTGAGTTTTTGAAGCGTACACAAACCAACATAGGCTTTTTATTTATATAGATTATTCCTTTTTTTGGTCCATTTTATGTCAACTTTTTCAGCTATATTATCGTGTGCTTTTATTGTAATTCCTTGTTTGTAATTGTGTAATGTCTTTATATGTCAAATAAATGTTTATTAATGTTAATAATATGTAAAACTTGCATGTACAACCCGCGGGGCAACTTTACCACCGCTCGTTGGGACGGAAGTGTTACACACACTAACAAAGTAACAGAATCCCTCCGAAGGGGAAATATGTTAAACCGTTAAATTCATTGTTTATTGTATCTTAGTGGTGTTTCAGTATATACTTACTTCAATTATTTAAATATCTATTAAGATAATTTTCAATGAATATTATATTTATTTGCCAGGTGTTTGGAGTTCCGTTGAGTGAGTTGCCCACTGGAGATAGCAACATTCCAATAGTGATTGACCGATTGATTACAACTATAGAGATGACGGGATTGTACACCGAGGGCCTATACAGGAAAAGTGGTCTAAGTTCTAAGGTAAGTTTTATTAAAAGTACATTCAAAAATTAAGGCTTATACAACAGAGCCTTTAGCCAAGTTACCATTGTTAATTACTACGACGAAGTTCGAAAACAAAAATGAATGTTATTTGACATAGTATGTATTCTAATAAACCACATTGATCAACTGATTAAGCTTTTTACACATAGATCTCTACAGTGTATACTTTTTTTATTGTAATCAAAATTAGTTAATAATGTTGTAATGTAAAGTACGAAATTAATACACGAAAGTGTCGAATCGTCGACGGGTAAACTCGTGTACCTCTGTGTAAAAATGGCGTTTAAATAATGCATTTGGTGTTTCACCTTTGACTAACAAACTCTTTAGTGTCATTGCTTTGGTACACTTTGATAAATAGGGCAGACTAACCGGCAACGAGGGTGTTTGATATTTTTTCTGCCGTTAGGGGGCAGACCCAACGCACACAAAGCGTCATCTGGTGGCATGTAAGTGGTGTCAAAAACGGTCAATAAGAATTTTCGATTCTTTTTCTGTCACCAGGCGGCGCTCGGTAGCCCGACGGTCCTTGTCGTGTCAAAAAGTTGTCAGATGTCACGAATTAAAAAACCCTATTGACATACAGGTGCGTGAACTGCGCGCGCTGCTCGACGCGCGGCCGGAGGAGGGCGTGGAGCTGCTGGACACGTACGCGGTGCACGTGCGCGCCTCCGTGCTCAAGGGCTTCTTCCGCGAGCTGCCCGAGCCGCTGCTGACCTTCGACCTCTACGACGACTTCATACTCGCCGCCGAGATCTCCGACCCGCAGGTGACTGACCTTTGATCTCGCTGCTTTGTTCTTTTAGGTACCATCGACAATGTTCGTGCTCGACCAGTTCCTAAATATTTCCACAGTCGTTGCGGTCACTTGGTTGAACTACGTATTTACACATGAGTATGTGTGAGTTCGCAAGATTCAACGGCGCTGCTGAGCGATTTTTACCGTTTGCCTGGTCGAGTGGTAACTTGTTCGATTGTACCTTGTTTTGACCTGCGCATGTACCTTATACCTGAATAACCTTTGACCTCGCTGAGATCTCTGACCTGTTAAGAGACCAAACTATATAAGCCCTTCTGCATTAGCTACCTTTAATTTATTATTAATTAAGATATTATTGACAACAACACCTTTTTACGATATTTTCAGGAGCGAGTGTCGTGTTTATTTACGATACTGAAGAAACTACCCAAACCCAACTACGATCTTGCCGAGAGACTTATATTCCATCTCGCGAGGGTCGCACTTGTGGAGAATCACAACAGGTGGGTAATAAACACAAACATAAAAACGGACTGCCTGCTGGTTAGCTATTACCGCCGACCATGGACAGTGGACACCAGCTGGCAACGTTCACAAATGCGTTGCCGGTCTCTTAAACCCCATCTTGGGGCTTTTTGGGGCTGTTTTTAGTGGGGTCGTGATACATTATTTGTAACTTTTAACGCAAAAAGAGGGGTGTTATAAGACTGACGTGTCTGTCTGTTCGTGACATTGTTGCTCTCAAGCGAATGATTTTGATTAAGTTTTTTTTTGTGTTTTATTTTTAGGATGGGTCCAAACGCGCTGGCCATAGTGTTCGCGCCGTGCATACTCCGCACGCACAAGGTGCAGCCCGCGCAGGACTCGCTGCACGACATCGCGCGCCAGACCGCCTGCCTCGAGGCCATACTCATCGACAAGATCAACAACGTATGTATTGGCGGAGTGACGCGTCGCCATCCGTACGACATGACGTGGCGAAGTGCTTATCCAATTTTACCGTGTACAGTAGCTGATGTGGATTTTAAATTCCTTGCTTTTTGTGAATTTTCAAATACGAAATACAATATTTTCTGATTTGTGTATCTAAATAGTCACAAAATATTATGTTCTATGATATTATGTTTTTATTTTCAGTCTCGCTCACGAGTATTATAATGCGCGAAATATACGAATGTACACGACATTGAGTAATTCACATGTAAACAAATTGTCATAGGTTCATCTACACAAAAAAGCTTGGTTGTGTTAGACCGACGTCTAACTTAAAAATATGCTCATAAGCCTTTTATTGTGATGATTAATATTTGTTTGTCCCCAACAGACGCGTGGCGCGTTAGCGGACATCGAGACCCTAGAGAAGGCGAGCGCGACCGCCGCCGACCGCCTGCTGGAGATGCGCTCGCACAAGGTGCCCTCGAGACCCGAGGAGAGGATTCTAGAAGGCCACATACACGAGATGGAGAAGGAGAAGGACATCATCACCAACAACCTGCCGACCCTCGTCAGGTGTGTATAATCACAATATGATTAGGATTTTTAAAATAACTGACACTAACGTGTTATATAACGTCTCTGAAAATCAATTACGGATACTTCGGACACCTGATTCACTGCTTGTGTAAAGACGTTTATGCAAAAAAATATTTGTCATACTCAAAGTAAATAATCATCTCATGTATGGGTGACTCTCCGCTAAACGCAAACTCACCCAAATAAAGAAATTACCTATTTCCTTATTTGGGCGAGTTTGTTTGCTAATTTTTTCATATGAAATTACAAATTTGCAAATCTTTATATTGATTTATGTCAAAATTACAAGCCATGGAACGTTTGATCTGCTCTCCTGTAAATTTTTATTATTGCACTAGTACTATACGTAGGACCCTTCGAAATGTAAATGCACACAACGCAGTAAAAAGTTGTCGCCTGTCGCAATACGCCGCCGTCTCGAGCCGATTTTAATGCCAGCGCCTCAATAATGTTCACATAAAAAAATTTCATTCATAAAGTTCACAGGAAATGTTTCTGTGAAAACTAATACAATTCTTTTTTTTTTTGCACTCACAAATAATGTGTTTTTAGGGCGACCTCGGACGACGACCTGCTGTCGACGACGGACCACGACGGCGAGTTCGGCAGCTCGGACGACCTCAGCACTGGCGCGGCGTCCCTGCGCTCCCAGCGCCTGCTGCACCGACAGCTGTCCTCCGACGACCCCATCATGGTCTAACCACCTCTATACCCGGAGGTGTAGCATAATTGCGCATGGACGCGAGAGCCGCCGTCGACGTGTCACAGTTATGTCGCGTTGCGCCTACCCGTAATTGTGCTAGATGGGCTGATACTATATCACAACTAGATAAGAGGATAATACATGACGTACCATAATATATTTTATCTTGACACGGCGAGTGACGTGAGAGCTTCGGTTAAAAAATTCTCGAGTCAACAATTAAGGTAGTCGACCGTTTTGTTTTAGGTCGACCATTACGGTAGGTCACTTACAATTGGTGTAAAAATACTAATATGGTACACCATGGTATTACATAATAAACCCTGTGTAATTTGAGCAATATTTATTTTAATGCTTATAGATGGAGTAACTAGTTACTCCGAACAGCTGTTCCTTAAAACACACATTCGGTTTGATTAAGAACTGCTACTAGATTTGTTCAAAATGTTACGTGATAGGGACATATCATGTTCATTGTTCTTATCGATGGTTAAAGGTAGTGCTGGGTGTTATGCTTGTTAGTGATCAGTAAATTGTGTAAACTTTGTACTTAGTATTAGCGAAGAGCTTATCCTTGTAGATTAAATTACACCCTCTATGTGATATTCGCTCCATTCTACTAGGCGCCACCCTATATACGTTTTGAACTATATACGGCTACACGGAACAAAAAGTTTTGATACTATATAATCAGCCATGTTCAGAAACTATTTTATGCTAAGCTTTACAAATTTTTTACCTTTAAAGAAACTTTAAAGGTCTTCGGTGATAACTGTAGAGTAGTCAGTGAAGTTGTACCCTTGGTGCTTGTTGATGATTTTATAAGATTTTGTTTTCTCGTAGTTGTTGAAAGTTGATAAAACTTTGCTGGTTTAGTTGAAAATACACATTTTTATTTTTGACATATTTTACACTGATTGCTTTTTGTGATAAAGATAAGTATATTTCATATTAAATATGTACAAATCGTCTTGACTGAAAAAGATTGAATCTATTGATGGCTAGTTTTACGATGCATTTTTATCATACTAATAAATTACTATTTTGATATTTCTAAATTTAACATTTTAAGAGAAATTTTAATTTTAGCTCATGTCCAATAATTTTAACTCCTTTTAGACGGCATCGAAGAACAGTATAGTTTTGTTTGTCCAGTGTTACTATATGTACTTTAATAATAGTTCCGGGGCGGAGTTGTTGAGCAGTGTCAGTTGCCGACTGTACCTTCTATTATTGTTTTCATTATCAAAAAGACTGTCTATTGTTAAGCTATAGATTTAATTGATAAGTCACAAACATGCTATCAAATTAATTAAGTTATCTTCACTTCATACAACGAATGTGACTGTGAACTATTACGATTATTCCATTTATTTTATTTAAGATATCTTCACAGAAATTCTAGACAGAGATTTATTTAAAAATTCAAGTTTTATTGTAAAGATGAAAGCAATAACGATTATTGATTTAGTCACATTGAATCTCAGGTGCGCTTTTACTCTGTAATTATATTTTTATAATTCCGTCATGCATACTAACTTATTTTGGGATAGTATAAATTAATTATAAATTAGGGTTGTGTCGCAGTACTCTAAACTGTATTTTCTGTGCCTTTTAGTAGTTTGCTTTCAGCAGTCCACATCTTTTAAAGTATCGATGTTGTTCATGATATCTACTTAGAGATTAGCTCCCCGCGTCTTGTCTCATACATCACTCGGCCACATGTCGCTAATGTGTTAGATACTGTTGTCTATGTGAGATGTTCACATTAATGTTATAACATACTCATATTGATAATCGTAGTAGTAGTTCTGTTAAATATTATTGTAAAATGTGCAATGTGGCTTCAAAGTTAGTTACGACTTTTAGTGTAGATAAATCAAAACTTCTTGTAGTTATTGTAAATATTTGTTACTTTAATATTGAATTTAAAAAAAACTCTTAACTAGATAACGTAACTATATCGTATCGTCTTCAAGACGTTTTAAAGTTATAAAAATTGTCTTCATTGTGTCTAGTAAATTTTATCCCCTGAAATTCTTTAAAATTTGTGATAAAATTAAATTGAAATTGAAAAATGAATATTTTTATTTTTTCACAGTTGCATAGGCTCTAAACCAAAAACATTCACAGTTTTTATTTTATATTTGAACATTAATATTGCCACATATTCAAAATGAAGCTGAGAGAGATTGTTTTATTCTATTTTATTAAAAAATAGAACATTCACAAGGACCAAATATGTTTCAATACAATTAAGTCCCCATTCTTTATTCACTTTTTTATTACTTATTTCTCACTTTTGTACAACCTACCATAATTTTAACATCTTGTATTATAGAAATGAATGTATATTATTATTCATGTTATTATAAGGAATCTGTAATGTGTCAATACGATTATAACAAAATGTAACCAAAATATATTATATACAAATTACGAAAATAATAAAACAATTGCTGTGTATTCAAATATTTATTATTTATATGTACCCTAGTAATTTGGTAATTTTATCTGGAAAGTTTTATGGAAGTTTTGAAAATTGGTAGTTTTATAAATTTTGATGTGAACTTTTCGAATATTATATTAATAGTAACTAGGCAGCTAGTGCCGCTTATTGAAAGAAATGCATTTTGAAGTTTTTCATGCTATCTTCTCTCCGACTCGTTTTACGATAAAAACAATGTTGTTTTTATGGATGTGTATGTAAATTATACAGTGTTTGGTTTCCCACTTTCTTATGTTTCAAGATTATATTGATAAATTGTTGCTAAAACCTATGCATGTGACTATATTTAAAAACTAGAATAAATTCCCTATATGACTATGTAACTGAAATTTTTAAAATACTAAATGGATACAAGCAGTCTTAGTTTCCCGATCTCCCAAGTACCATGTGAGATAAAATGATTTAAAAATCAAAATCTATTTACGAGAAAACTTAATAAAGCTTTGAACTTCAAATCATCTTAAGTACAATACGGCCGATGTATCTTGGCGAGTGTGAACTTCGCGCAGAAGGTTGCGCACTAACTGTTTCTAAGTGTTTTCGTATTTATTTTATTTGTACTAATTGGTCAACTGTATTAGGGAAATTGTATTAGTACATAGGTATATAAAAATAATACAATAACAGTTTTCTTCACGAGTTGTACATGCGCTAAAGTTCGCAGAGCCTATGTTCAGACCCGTCAAGATACAGCGGCCGTAGTGTATATCTCTTGTTAATACTCTTTCCAATGGTATGCACATATGTGGGCAAAATTGAAATCAAATGTAATGGCAAAGTTGAAATTCGAATGGAGTACATCATAATCTATAAAACTATTAATTTTTTTAACTCCCACAAATCTTTCCAGGTAATCCTTTTCTTGACTGGCTGGGGTAATATTAATATATGTACTTATTTTATTACTACCCCTCTGCTGTATAATCAGTTATTTCTTTTTGCCAGGGCAATATCCCTATAGGACAAGTTGGCCAATCATGGTCCTTAGGTGCAAGTTGCCAAATACTGTCCTCATCAAATTCATTTGTTTCATCTATGTCCATTGCATTAGGATTATCGTTAGAAATGTCACAGTAATTATCAGGATTATTTTTTATATCTTCTGCGGTATAAATTTTCGATGAAACTACCGAAAATCGTCCAGGGAACGCGATCAGAGTTGCCAATTTACAAATCTTTTCTGATATTTCTGTAGGAATTTGTGGCTTCACTAAGCCTAGAAGTTGATTGACAAAATATGTTAAATAAGGATTGTATGTTGAAACTATAGGTTGTATAAAATTAATATCAGTAAAATTTTTGGGTATTGGTTTACTTAAATTTATAAGTAAACAATTATTCTTCTCGCTTGGATACCAATGATAATACAGGGATTTTAGTTCATCTTCATCCTTTGATATAACATTTCTGGAGTTATTTCTGAAAGAAAAACAATAATAAAGTTTGAATAAACGCAGAAATAAATGCTGACTTTGTAAACAATTCTAATTTTATACATACAAATAAAAATAATTATAGCCTACCATGTTAAAGGAGTGTCTGAGAATAAAACCAAAATACTACTTCATAAAAAATACAAAAGTGTTCTTTTCATAACATTTGTAAAGTATTTTGAAAACTATAATTTTAAAACTTACTTTAATTTGGTGAAAAATGTTTGACACTTGAGTAGTGCTTCCAATATAACTGCCACCCACTGGGCAGCCAGTATACATTTAGAGCCGTCTTTATCCTCACAAGTTATATCAATTAATTGTAATACGAAATCTTGTAGAAGATCATGAGTATGTAGAAAGTTAATCAATCCCTCGAAACACTGCAAATAATCCTTACTCAATTGTTTGTTTTTCTTCTTGCTAGAAGTCTCGAATACTTTATAAACTTCCAAAGACAAGAATGATGAATCTTCAGAGAGTAGAGTCTTGTTAATGTATAGGGCAGATTCATTGTTCAACAATTTTTTTGCTTTTGAATACATCAAATGAGTAAGTCCATTGATTGAAACTTTTTTCGGGTTGGAAAAGTCGAGATCATTCCCAAAAAGCTCTATAGCATCATTAATTAACGATTCCTTCATAGATGCATCCGGTATTTGTGCTACATTCTTAACCTTACAACTAGAGTGCGAGAGAATACTGAGAGAAGTACAAAAATTAAGAAGAGGAACAATTTTGTTTTCATCGGTTTGTACATTTGATGCTTTTGGGTCTGCTACATAGTCACTGATGCCCTCTTTGTGTTTATCCCAATAATTTAATTTGAGCCAATCTAAGCTCACTATGCATGCCTCTCTCAGTAGTTCAATAGATGGTAGCTTATTATTGTGAGCTGTATCGTGGCGGAGATCTACAATCCAATCTGGTACTCCTAAATTTTTTGCAGCTTTGTATAGACCGGTACCTTTTGCTATCTCCTTATCTAGCATGTGATTCACAAAACGCATTATAGCGGTAGCATATGCTAGACGAAGTAGCTGGTCGCTATTTTCGTAACAAATATCTTCTTCATCTTGGACGTAAACTTCAAGCAAACATAAAGTTGATTCAATGCCTGAAGGTAGAAATGGACATCTTGCTTTCCAAACGTGAAGAATATCAATAGCACTCTTTTTTTGGAGAATTGTTGACTCCGTAGAAAATAGATATTCATACACTTCACACCATTCTTTCTTGTTAAACCACGGTACAATTTGAATCGATCTATTCATTTTTTTATCTTAAAATTTTATAACCTTAAAAAGTCATATGTTTAAAGTTTTGACTGGTTTTGACATTTGACAGTTTTGAAACAAGCTGCCACTGCCGTTTGTCAATAGTCAACTTTCTTCTTCTATTTATTGTTGGCTCCGTAGTGATTCGCCAATATCAGAGTGAGTGACGGATCTGTGCGTAAATGAACATGGAGATTAGGACAGGAGACCCATCGCTGTAGAAAATAGTGTCCCAGAAATATGGACAAAATAAGCGAGGCGAGATCGCTAAGTTGTCTCAGAAAAAGCGGCCCACCAATGCCGTGAAGAAAATTATACTACTTACCGACGACAGCGCGGCTGGTAGCTGAAAAATGAATTATAAATTCTACAAATTTTCAGGAACAGGCGGGAAATGCTTCAACATGTAGCGATCGGTCTCCTGTTCTCTAACCTCCATGGAAATGAATAAGAACAATAAGACCTGAGATTTGTCTTATAACAAAACAAGGGTTGGGTATGTTGAATAGCGAGGTCTGTTGAAAAAACCTAAAACAAACACAAACATTTATAAGACCCGCAACCACACACGATTCGCGAACCAATATTAAGCAGTTTTCTATTATTAGTTCACAGGAATTACATTTCGGCATTAGAAGAAAGTTAGAAGAATTTATGGTTTTTTATTGTCGCGGTCGTAGTATCGGGTTATAGGCTTACAGCGTAGATTACAATAATACTCTCATCTTTTTACTAAAAGGTGGCCCCGAGCGAGTTTCTTACACCGGTTCTTCTCGCTGGGCCAGTTTCCGAACTAGTTAGGTAGGTAACTTAAGGTAGGCACATGTAGGACAATTCTTTACCTAAGTGTTATTTAATAACCTATATTTATTACGCCTCTTTTCCGTAGGGGTAAGCAGAGATCACTTCTTTTCACTTGCTACATTGTATCCTTATCCTTACATACTTGTTTCGCTTCGTCCACTTTCATTCTTACCATCCATTTCTCCTCTTACATTCATCGTAGCGAAGCGGCTCTCCATGGGCCACTTTTCGTAAGTTAGAGTGGGAAATAGGAAATGTAGGATATTAGGCAAGAGATAGGACAGTAATAGCTAGGGAAGCCGGGGTTTCATACCCGTGTAGGTACTATACCACAACTACCGGACAGGTAAATTGGGATGAGTATCCCATGACTATCATAACGACTATCAAGTATCATGACTAAGCGAACATCATAAAATATAATGGAGTAGTTTCGGGAGTTTGAGGCTTCAGATTGCGAATTTGAGCTCCGACACGCGAATTCGAACATATTATGCGCGCGACTTTATTTTCTCTCATTAGGAATATATTATGCGTTGTTGACAATTTTTGTTTACCTACTCAATGCACATAAAGCTATATTTTAGGGATGACGAACCTTTATGTTTAGCGAAAGATTGAATGAGGTCATAAACGTGCCATCAATTGCGTTTTAGAGGCGCAATAAAAGATCTGGCGCCCGGACCAATTAAATATACCACCAATCAAGCAGTGGCGGATTATCATCTAATCTAAAAATACATTAAAATTAATAGCCTAACACCGAATCGAAGGCTCAGTATTCGGGTTCGCTTCGAATCTGCGCTAGTATGACTGGCCCTAAGCTATCTCGATATTTGTAGATAAAGTTGTGCGCGACAAGTACTAAATAAAACACAAAAATATGAGAGTAATTTTTTTATTAAAATGTTTTGATACCAAAGCAAATGTTGTATAGGTATATTATATTTGCATGCAGTTAAAATGTCACAAGATATGCTAGGAACAGAGCCAATATTAAGATTTTTTAATAAATGCAGTTAAAATTATTGAGATCACAAGTCACAATTATTATTATAGACAATGTAAAAAATTACAAATATTCAATAGTACATAACCTAGATGTAAAAATGAAACCGAAATTGCTTGTTTTGGACGTAGATTTGAGGTTCCGGACTATGTATTTAAAATATAACGCCATACAGTATAAAACTGCAGTACGGCTTATTTACTCAGTCAAATATTGACGGAAAATTTTGTCGACTCCACAAGTTTGATATCGGTAAACATTACCGCCTTATTAATAAAAATATTTACACCATGGATAAGCAAATCCAAATCGCTCTCTTTGTCTATCAAGTGACTGTTCCAAACTATCTGACAGAGACAGACATGTTGGATTAGCTAATCCGTGGTGTAAATAATTTTATTAATAAGGGAGTATAAGGCTGCTCAAAACATGTTAAAATTTTTGCAATTTAAGAGTACCGCCTGTTACGATGTTGTTAAAAAGAGCAAGATATTATTATAATATAGTACCTTCGTTTTGCGCAGATAGACTAATGTTACTTCAACTTTCTGAATAAGGGTCAAATAATTTGACCGTCTTATGTATCATTCTATGTCTTTAAGTATATATGTTACAGTTAACACTTTGTGAATATTTTAACTGCTTACCACATTGTTCGAAATTTAAATGCACATTTCTAAGGTTTTTAACGAAGACGACAATCAAAAAGCGTACGAGAAATTGGATTGTTTAATTTTTAGTTTATTTTATAATTAAAAAAAAACAATTTTCATATGAATATCCAGAATCGATTTCTGAGTTCTTATTATAGATGAGCATGCCAATTCATAACATTCTCTTAAATTAAGTAAATACTGAAAAAATTAATAATTACAAAATTAAAAAGATTTTTTATAAAATAGAAAAAAAACCGAAATCACGTTATTTTTACATTAATACTGTTTTATTAAAAGCAACATATAAGAAATTCGTAACAAAATGCTTCATGAATAAACAAAAGAACTTTACACGTTACTTACATGAATTCAGAGAACGATTTTGGACGATATCATTTAGTTTTTTAAACCAATAATTTACCATAAACATAATAACAAAAATGGACGATTCCAGTTTACTAGGTTAACGTTTGATCGTTAGCGATTCAGCCACATTCAACATTACAACAAAATAAAACAAAACGGGACCACTAGTGTCGGAGCGGGCCGCCGACCGAGCTACCGTCTACAAAGGAACATCGGAGACAACTACGTTTCTTCGATATAAAATAGTATCCTTAGTACGTACCATAATAAATATCTATCAATATATACTCTCGATCAACAAATATAATTTAATATAGGCAATAATATAATACGAATTCTTTAAATCTATGAACATTATCACAATACGAGTTGCGACGACACTATGCCGTCTCGAGAGAGTCCGGGTCGTTCGTGGCGCTGGCACAAACTTCACTCCCGGGGTACCGTACGTCTCGCGTCACACGCGCGCCCGGACGGCGGCGGGCTTCATAAGTCCACCGAGTCCAGGTCCTGCTTGGGCGCGCGCGGCGAGGGCGGGGAGGGGGGCGAGGCGGGCGGCGAGGGCGCGCGCGGGTGGAACTTGCCCGGCAGCGACGCGAGCGCCGACAGCGCGGCGTCCGCGTGCGGGATGCGGCGCATGATCTTGCCGGACGTGATGAGGCGGCCGAAGCCCTCCTGGTGCGCGAAGGCGTACCCGCTGCGCACGGAGCGACGCGCGCGGCGGGCGGACGGCGTGCGCGGCGCGGGGGCGGCGGCGGCGCGGCGCCACCGCTGCCGCGCGCGCAGCCTCTCCGCCAGCGTCGGCCGCCGCCGCGACAGCGCCAGCCGCCACGACACCACCGGCACCATCAGGATCATCATCTGCGAGTGTATGCAAAAGTTACTAACGCTCCCACTATGATTTTCATACACACAGACCACAGTACGATACTCCTTCATCTACTCATTAACGTCAGTGTAAATTGACGTCAGCATTCATTAAAAGTAAACTTCTTATAAAATTAATACCGAAGTCGGTGTGGGAAGACCCACACCGACTTCGGTGGAGGTGGCCGGTTTTAATAAAGCCTGTCTAGCAACGCAAGTTTTCCGGTACTCCCGTAACCCAGTGGGACGGATGACTGACACAACTGGTTCAGATCAGGCGTACGACCGACTTTTTTACAGGCCCGTTTCACGTTTGACGCATGGATCATCTTTCGTGCCAGACAATCAGGATACGATCAGTCTGCAATATTTGAACCAGACGTGAAAACAACAATGTTTGGGATCGTATCCACTACCCACGACTTCCGGAGTCGAGAGCCAATCTCTAAACCACTGGACCAAGAAACATGATCCATGCGTCGGATGGGCCTGTAAAGTCGGCCCTGACTCCTGCGCCTGATATCTCCTATATTTAATGTACGATTCACTATGTACGTATGTTTACGATTTACTATATGAATGTGTACTGACGGTGAGCACGGCCGTGAACCAGAACGTGGCCTGCGTGAGCGCGACGGTGAGCGAGCCGACGTACGGGCCGCCGATGACGTAGTTGTAGAAGTAGTCCAGCACGAAGTACGACACGAGCGAGCCCCAGATCGTCACGTGGTTGAACACCGTCCAGTACGTCGTGTCCAGCGCGATCTAAAATGTACACGGTATTAGAACACCAGAGAGTCAATTCTGCTAAATAAAATCTGCATTAATACAATAACGATAAAGTCAAACGGCATTCTCGTAAAAGTTAAACCAACGTGAAACGCGCTCTAATTAGTCGAAACTTCATAAAATCAGTTTATAATAACATGTCATTTCACTTACAATACAATCAAAGTAAAATGAAAGTCTAAATATGAAGAATTGAGGTTTAGCTCTAAAACGGCCACATTGAAGCCCACTTGCGCAGATCAGGGAACGCTAACCCTGGGTCAAAATATCATGCCTTCTCTCTCTCTCTCTCATATACGAAGAACGAGAAAAATAACATAATATTTAACCAAGGGTTAACTTTAACCCAGAACTGTGCAAGTGGGCTTAAGTGAATCATCAAAAATACAATATAAAAATGTCGATTTTAGTATACTATTTTATTATTTATAAGTTAATAGGTTTCACACTAGAAAATAATATCAGAAATTATGAGAACTACAACACCATAAAGGATCTACATCGACTTAACCCGTAACCTAATATTAGTAGAGCTTGTAGTACTCACTTGTGTTGTATTATCTATAATTAATATTGTAGCTACTACGCTTCCTAAAAGCATGTGGTCTGATAAAATCTTCCCGTCCGGAGCCAACCCATCTTTGTAGGTACCTGTAATAAAAAAAACGTGTTAAGAATTAATTTATTACAAACGAATCCCTCGCATTGTGTTTTGATAGAGTTTTTTTATTTTTTTAATTAATGTCTTTCTATTTTTATTATATATTTATTATTATAATTATATTACATGTGAGTAATGAGTACGACCGTAGGCCATCTATGTAGGTACAAGTCGCATCAAGCTTCTACTCAACTCCGAGTTACTTCACGACACTTTGTACAGCTAAACATAATGTAAAATAACTTTGCAGCGAACTATAATTTCATTACATTATTCAAGTACATGTAGCGAGACTCAAAGTTAGGAGACGGACCTTAGAAACCACAACATGGGATGGACCAAGTGGCAAAAGAATCAGAGGGCGGCCAAGAAATAGATGGGTCGACGAAATTGTCACAATAGAAGGAAAATAATGGCAAAGGAAAGCCCAGGAAAGAACTGCTCGGAGCAAGCTGGAGGAGGCCTATACCCAGAATGGGGTTCCACTATGTGTTCATTATTCATTTGCACGATTCGATTGCACACCTTGGGAATAAGATGCAACCCTGCAAGGCTGTCTCTATGTACTTGTGTACTGACTTTTGTTATACAGGGTGTAACAAAAATAAGTGATAATACTTTAGGGTGTGTACGTGTTCCTTATAGAGAGTTCACTGTGAAAGTAGCAGCACTGAATGAGCAATTTTTTTTTTCTTTTGTATGGGGAAACTCGCCGACGCTGGAGCGCTTTCCCATACAAATCGCAAAAAAAAATTTGCTCTTTCAGCGCTGCTTTTTTTGTTGACTTTCCGAAAATAGCTTTTTAAGTTTTATTTAGAAATAAAAAAAATCATTTTCATTCATTCAAGGAGGTTCATTGAAGTGCATGTACTCACCGTACGGTATGAGGAACAGGACTAGCGACGTGAAGCACCCGTGTAGGGTGGACTTGATGAACTCGGTCTTGTTGAACAGCTGACTGGTGTGCCCGGGCGCGTACAGCCGCGGGAACTGCAGCGACGTGGCGTCCGACACGTCCTGCTCGAACACGCCGAGCGCCAGCACGGGCAGCGACGTGTAGAACAGATTGTACACGGATATGAACATCTCGTCGAACACCGTCTGTAACAATTGTACAGCTTAAGTAATGTTATAGAGCTTAGTAAGTTTCGGAATTGTGCTTTTATAATGCAAATATGTTTTGCTAGAAACTTACTTAATGAGATTTGAATGTTAGAATTTGGAGACACGAGTGATATTAATAGCCTGTTCCAGACGGCACTACTTTTGCCCAAAACGCTACGATAATTTTTACCACAAAATGTTGTTTCTTTAGCGAAATAACGATATTAATGAAAATTTCAAAAATTTAGTTTTTAGCAATTTTTGTGACTAGTGGAACAACTGACAGCTGATCACAGCAGTTGTTTATTAGCACTTTTTGACGTTTTCAACATCAGTTACTGATGTTGAAAACGTCAAAAAGTGCTAATAAAAGTAGGGAGCTGGGTAAAAATATGCAAAATGGCGTGATCATTCTTAGCGTTTTTAACAGTTTTTGACAGATGACAGTTGCGTGTGGAACAGGGGTCAAAACAGTTACGAATGATCATAGTGGCGCTAAAGAAACAGAATGTGAATGAAAATAATGAAAATAACGTTTTTAACGTGCAAATGGAACGAAGCACTAATTAAAAAGGCAACACGGTGTGAAAAAAAAATAGAAAAGCAATACTAGATATCAGTCAGGTTTCTCCTTCATAGGGCAGCCCCTGTAGGTAGGGGTTTGGATGAGGGACTTTAATAGGAACTCCACGCCACTGCTAGATCTAGTCTTTACTTTAACGTATTGAAACATAATAGGGATGTTGCCTAGTGTGGAATATCACAGTTTTACAAATTAAATTTTAAAATTGTTGATTAAAGATACATAAATCTGAAAGAAATGGGTATTTAGAGTGACGGGATTAAAAATATAAGCAAATAAAAAATATTGTCCTTCTCTTTCTCGCAAAACGATTCGTGACGTCACAACCTGCTACCGCCATACATTTTGTAATGACAAATGTATGGCGGTAGCAGGCTGTGACGTCACAGGCCGATATATCGCTCTCTTTCATATTGTAAATTTCAATGGTTTGTATCTACGTTATTTTTTCAGATATACAAAAATGGGTTCTGGATTGTTTATTAACATGTTGTCTAACATCGAATAGACGAAAAAAAAATTTTTCGGCAACATGCCTATAGACATTTTTAATGCTCTTGTTACACATATACGTCACCGACTCACTTGCGCGCTGAAGCCGCAGAAGAACGCGAACCAGAAGTGACAGACGGTGAAGGCGAAGTTCTTGTAGAAGAAGTAGCGCAGGAACTTGCACATGCGGTAGTAGGACCAGCGCCCGTGGACCAGCAGCAGGCGCTGCAGGAAGCGGAACTGCGCTATGGAGTAGTCCGATGCCAGGACGGCTTGCATGCCCTCTTGCCCGGATATGCCCACGCCTATGTGCGCCGCTGTGGGACAATTTAGATTATAGTGAAACATTATGCAATAGGCTACTTGACCTTGTTTTTATTTATGTCCTAAACGCTTCATAATTGTTTCATTACCCAAAAAAAAATGTTACATTATTTTGAAACCTAAAAACCTACAAAAAATATTTTAAAAATACACTTTTTAAAAACCGCCGAAAACGCTATTCGCCATGTAGATTATCTATGAAGCCATACTAGTACTATTTGTAATCTGTGCCATAGTCCTATCAGACAAAATGGCGGTGTGACGTTCTGTTTTGACATAAATACTTTAAGAGATGTCATGAACTATTTATTTACAGAAACACGTTCCGTTCCACTGTGTTTAGTGTGTTTGTGTCGTCACATCCTTGCCGGAAGTTACTTCGAGGTATTTTCATCAGTAGAAATTTAAAAACAACAATACGTATTTTAAAATCAACTTTATTTTTCAATCTTAAGCTTTTAGTTTATGATATCCTAAGCCAAGTAATAAAGGAAATACTCCTTCAATGTATGAAATTATATAATATGAGCCTAGATAAGTAGCCTATTAGGGAGACGACTACATGTAAAATATTTAATTTAATTTATATACTCAGAAATATTGAGGTATTACTACTTTGTAAACGTAACAAAATACAATATTTTATGTGTAGTGTAGTAATAAGATACATCTAAAAATACACAAAAGATTCAAATTAGTTTGCTACATTTCCTTTTTTCTGGGCATTGCACTGCCATATTATGGAGAATGTTTTTTTGATTTTTTTTTTACATATTTCAATATTGTTTTTTTTTTGTTGTATATATTTTATTCATGGTTGTGTAATTGTTTTAGAAAAGAGGAATAAATGATTATTATTATTAGTAAAAAACTAAAAAAATAATTTACTTAGAACATAATAATTATAATATATAATAATACATTGAGATTAACTTATACGCACAAATTTCGGAGATATTCGCAATAATGTTCTTGCGACTCGTATTACTTTAGAAACTCGTGACGTCATATTTCTAACGTTTGATAACTTTTAGAGTAAATTAAAAATATATATATGTCGGAGCGTGTTAAAGCTAAGATTGTCTCTGATTGGAAACGTCAAGTAGTTTTACTATTTGGATGAGGTCGATGCCAGTATTGACAGATGTCATAGAAAAATAATGGTTGTCATGGAGACTGGGGTATTATTTGCCTGAATTTGGGAATGACTGGATTATAAAAGCTCAGGAATCAGGATAAAATACGGAAGTCGTGGAATACGTGGCATCGAACTTGTCACGTTTCTGATCGTTCAGCATTTGGGCTATTCGATAATATTGTAATAAATATCTAAACTTAGAATATTTCAACCGTTCGCCATCTTATCCTAATGGAGTCTTCGATATCAGAACTGGTATGAACATCACGACCCACATAGAAAGACCCTTCGGAGCATAACGTGCAAAGGGCAGAATGAGCATGACACGCAGGATGAGCAAATTGCTTAAATCGCAAATGAACAAATGCGTAGAGCCCAAAACGTGGAGAAAACTAAAAGTTGTCCGACGAAAGTAATACCTAGATTAATAGATCGAAACCGATCAGAATGACACTAGGTTCAGTAGAGTGTATTACATGCATTTAGCATGGGTGAATCTTCATGGTGTAAAAGCAAGATGAAATAATCAGACTGCATTCACTTTCCAATTACAAAGGATATTGGGTACACTTAATCCGTAGCGGAGACTTAGTACACAAGATTCTTGAGTTGAAGTTGAATTGTATTGATCGCAAATATAATAATAACAAACATAAGAGATGGAAAGCCAAAACTAGAGAATATAAGATCCTGTATCAACACACTGCTCGCAAATGCTTTGTTTGTGGTTGATAGGGACACAAGTCAATTGATTGTCCTGCATGAGGAAAAGTTTTGTTAAAGACGTTTAGCTGCATCAGAACATCAAAGCTAGTTTAATAGCAATTCTGAGATATGTCATGTATTGTTTATTTTTATTTTACAGCGGGAGACAAGGACACTATGTATTGACATACTTGGAGGAAATTGACGATAAATTACGTGGCAGATGCAGTTTTGCTCTCTTAACTTGGTAAATGATAATATATTGGGCATAAAGATTCCAACTTGGACACTCAATAACTGTGGTGAGCGTATTCCTTCCATTACGATATTTTTTTCGAAATATTGGTAGAATTGATCTAGTATTGTTTATGAAGTCTCTTTCATTTGATACACATAGCGAAATTACCTAGCTAATAAAGATCATAATATAAGATGTTGCTTCTCTTGATGCTAATGGCTTCATGGTCTAACCGAGTTAGCACATCTCAAACTAAGATTTAGGTTAGATACTAGTTTGTGTATCGAACGACCGCATATGTGTGTACCTACCTACTTATATAGTGACGCGTAGCCTGCTGAAGTCTGAGACGATGTGCATGAGTGTAATAATTTACTTCTTACAGTGTACTGCTATTTTGTAAATGATGCTATAAGAATGTATGACATAGTTGTTAAATTTTGCAAATTTAAGTAATCTTTGTTATGATATAGAAGGAGCGTGATCTTGCGCGTTCTCACGAATGACATTTTTATTTGAGTACATAATAACTCATAATTGATTTCATGAGACAAATATAAAAAGAATATTTAAAACGAACATAAAATTATAGTACTTCGCAACCTTTGGATCAAATTGAAAATACAGTTTTGTTCGTTTGTCAAAATCTAACTTTGCAATAAGAATTCGCATGATACTTTAAGATAGTAGTTGAAAATTCATGTCAGGCGCTAGATTATTATCTAACCAAATGAAATTGTTTATTAATTTGGAATGATACGTATGTACTTTGGGATGATTTTATTTTGACAGATAATTATTGATTGCATAAATTATTTTTTCTCTTGGTTTTAGTATTAGGTACAAGGGGGCAGTTCGGTGCAACGAGAATGGCGACATTTCAATATATCGCTCTGTCCTACAGGGTTAATGTTACATAAAAGCTACTTAAAACCACAACAGATGACACTATGTCGCTTCTGCCTTGCGCTATCGAAAACGCTAGACTTATGTACATGAGGCTCACGAATAATTAATATATTGTACCATAAAGACTAGCCAAATGGCAGTCACCAGTCCGATTAAGTTGGAACAACTTAAATCACATTAACGTAGCCCCATTTGAAAAAAAAAAAAGAAACAGAAAAAAATGAATATATTGTTCTGCAGTATTAATGAATAGTTTATGGAGATGGTTAATCGGTTTTGTTGGAATATCAAATTGTATTCGAAAGAGGAATTTAACGATATCTTAAACTATGATTACGTATCTTAAATTTGTCGCCATATTGATATAATCAATTAAGTAGTCCTCCTTTGTTGGAAGGCGGTTAAAATTTTGAAGAGGCAGCTCACTAGAAGCGCTTATCTGGTCCCAATTTTTTTTGTATGAGGTCGACATTCTTCTCCGTAATAAGCGTTCTGTGATTAGGTAGCGTAGTAGACTGATGCAACTTTCAGTTGATGAGAGATCGGAGTCCCAGCGTTGGGAATGTTAGTGATCAGAGCCGAGCCATTGAAAAAATGTTTACTTAGAACAAAGAAATAACAACTTATTTCGATACGATACGAATGACTAAATTTTTTTACTATTATATATCGAAATGACGAATCATCTATCTTCTGAATATAGGTTACTGTTTTAAGAAAAAGCAGGCATAATGAAAAAGTCAATATCCGATTTTGGTAATAATAATTGTTTTCCTAAGGTCTATGGAGTATTTGGTATAACGGCCCCCAAACCTTCAGAAAAATGAACCACTTGAACCTAACCGGAAATGTCAAACCTATGGCAACGTCATCATATATACACAACATACATACTCTAGTTTGCGAAAACGGACATCAAAGCAAATCACCAATCTTTGTCCTGATCTTACTTTTTTGATATTTATGAGCTATTTGATCTTATAAATATTGTCAATTAATTATTGATCGGTAAGGTTTTAAGTAGAAAGTAATGGCAAAGTTTCAGAAGCCTGAATTTTACTTGCGCATATTAAAACCGTGGACTTAAAATTGCAGTTACTTCCAATGAAGTTAAAGGATATCGACCAGAAAGTAACAGATGTAGAAGTAAGCTTATGAAATGTCAGGAGGAGGTTTTTCACTACTGGTATATTCAGTCATCTCTGTGTCAACTATCAGTTATTCTGAACCCCAATTCTCGTAGTTGACTTACACTTTTAGTTTGCTTTTGTTGAGTTGTGGATGACTAGTCTTGACGTCATGAACTGATTTTTGGAGTTGTGCCCAATCAAAACGGGTTTGACGTTGGTTAGACGTTTGTGAGAGTGCCATTTTTGCAGTTTTAATATATTATCAGGACTGGATCGTAACTGTATTGTTACGGAATTTGATTAGTAGAATCGACCTTTTGGTTTACTTTGTGGGCTTCAAATGTATATTGTTACACATGCTAAAATCAAATTGCCTAGAATATTGTGGTACTTAGGTAAAACCAAAAATACTTAAAAATTGTGCGACAGGAGACCTAAGATTATCTTAACGACTAGCAACGCATTTATGACTCTTTTGGTATGGTAATAAGAGCGACGGCTATGGTTATTTTCCATCAACAATCCGATTGCTCATCTGTAAACGTGAAAATGAACCTCGAGTTGAATACCCTTGTCGTTCGTTATAAACGCACCAAAGTTGCTTACGACCAAACGATTATTAAATTTATGAGAAAGAAACGTATAATTTCCATCAGAAACTTTGAAAATTCAAAAGTTTTATATTGATATCAATCTTTAGCGTAATCGTCCTAATATGTGTTATGTTAACTTAGTGTAACAAGTTACAACTGCTTACATTCGGCGGGAGTATTGTGAAACACCTGACCCTTCATCGTTAATTGTAGTGTGTATAGCTAGAAAAAATACGAAATACTTTTGACATTGTAACTTTCTTTTCGTTCGCTCCAGTGCAAGCTCCGATTTCATGAAAAACTAAGATTCCCTTATATCTCGGAGAGTTGTGAAGGATATGATATTCAAAAAAAGCTCAAAAGACGCGTATTCACGAAAAATAAAACGAAAAAAGTTATGGCTGAAACAGTGAAATAAAAATTAAATTTTATTCAGATTTTTTTTATATTTTTTGGAGCGCGATAATTTGGAAACGGAGAATTATTTCAAAATTTGCGAAAAATTCCCCTGGACAATTTAGTCAGCTACAATTTGAGCCTAAAACAAAGACGATCGGGTTGCCCGGTCTAACGTTTTTGCGACAGTATTTTTTTTTCGAATTGTGTGGAATAATTTTTAAAGTACTCGATAGTCATGTGAGGCACTAAATCTTTATTTATTTCTTGTAAATGTGCTACCGGTTCGGTCAATGTTTTTTTTTTTTTTTTGCTCGCCCGTCTCTGCTTCTGGATGTATTTATTAAAAAAGTTAAATGCAAAAATATTTTGTTAAAAGTTCGTGACGTGTATGCAATACGACGGCTCTGTTTAGCACTAAAGTAAAATGATATTAGCTTTTGGTTTAATAGTAGGTTTAGTTATTTCACCAAGATGTTCGGCGCGCTCAATCCGGTAATAATCTAAGCGGTCCAAAAGACATTAAGATTTTGAAGTACATTGTAAACTGTTTGTTAAAATGTAAACTGTGAATATTTTTGTTTGCACCTGGTAATTGCAACTGTAGATTGCGAATGTGAATTGCGACTGCGGATTGCGAGCGAGGATTGTGATTGGGTGCCGGGTGGAGGCATCCCATTGCTTGATGAGAGTAGGCACCGGATAGAGGTGGCCTTGTGACTGGGTGTCGGAGGGAGGCAACCCAGTGGTTTTTTGTAGTGAGGTGCACCGGACGGAGGTGGCCTTGTATTGTACATGATGGGAATATAACAGCATCGTTTTTCGATATTGAGATTGGTACAGTCGCGTGCACTAATATAGACACATTGACAAATTTGCAATAATATGTCAACGTATCATACTTCAAAAACATGGATACCATGTTGTATTCATAATGATGTAACCTACAAACTGTTTCAAAATTATGAACACAATTTTTTCATAATAAAGTAAACAACAGTTTGTCAATGAATACTAAACACCCCCAAAGCTAAAATGATGTATACGTGACAATGTCAATAACATGTAAACATTGTTTTTTCAATATAATGTAAACATTAATTTTGTGTATCCGAAAATGTAAAACACAATTTCATTACAATGTAAACAATAATTGTGTCATTAATATGTATACACTCATAAAAGTTTAGCACTTTTTACTTTTCTGCCAATATGTTTATAATTGTCAAAAAAATGTAATCATTGTAGGTTGCAAAACAATGTATACATTCTTTTTTTAAGGATAAGGGTTCCTTGAGTATTACGGAACCCTAAAAATGAAACCTACACCTACGACATACATGATAATTAAAATTGACTTCTCAGATTAAAAAAAAACAATGCGTTGTTTTGGTTCGGTTTTTATTATCTACCCTCAACTTTCATAATGTTATAAACTAGAATGACAGTCGCAGCGGAGTTCATCATTCGTACTAATATTTCGGTGATTGCATGTGGTGTTCGTTTGAAATTTGAAAATGAATAATAATAATAATAACTCCCACACCGATCTCGGTGACGGTGGCCGGTTTCATTGAAACCATGCCAG
The DNA here is from genome assembly GCA_905404095.1 of Glaucopsyche alexis. Lineage (NCBI taxonomy): Eukaryota > Metazoa > Arthropoda > Insecta > Lepidoptera > Lycaenidae > Glaucopsyche > Glaucopsyche alexis. The sequence goes on from FR990058.1 coordinate 8,004,019, forward strand.
TTACGCAGGAGTGATTTTATAGTGCCCAAGTGTGTGCGCAGTACACAAGAGCACTCTCTCTTCCTTTTACTCTCGTAACCCAGTGGGACGGATGACCGACACGACTGGCGAGAGATCAGGCGCAGGACCGACTTTTTACATGCCCATCCGACGCATGGATCATCTTTCTTGTCAGACAATCAGGTGATCAGCCTGCATTGTCCTAACCAAACTGGGAAACAACTTTTTTTTTTTTTGTTGTTCCCATGTGGGAATCGAACCCACGACCTCCGAGTCGAGAGCCAATGCTCGAACCACTTGACCACGGAGGCTGTTGGCATTTGAAAATTATGGATAGAATGGAGAACATTCCTTGTAGAATATCTTCCTACGAAAAACATAAAATTATAGTTTTAAAAGAGCAGGGGTCCTCTGTTACTAATAATAATATAGCAAACGAAATGGTACCCAACAGTGAGTATTATTCCTTAATATTTATTATTAATTAATGTTACTTAATATTGTAGTATTGTTTGCAACAAACCCAATCAGTCTAATTGGGTTTGTTGCTGTGTTGATTATAACATTTTTTTTTTTGTTAGATAGATTATTATCGTTTTTATTTAAGATTTTTCAACATTGTTATAACTTAGGTATTAATTTTTGTTTTCAGACAAATATGGGTCAGTTTTAGAGGCAGTTTGAGAGTGGAGATTATAGATCATGAGATCAGGAGATTATAGATTATAGATCATGAGAAAGTATTAAGCAAATATAAGAACGATTATGAAGCAATGGCGAACAAGCTTAGGAAAAATTATTGGGAGAAAGATTTAATGGAGAGTCGAGAGAGAGAGACAAAAGGAGAAAAATAAAACAAGGAAAATTATGATAATATTTTGAGTTTAGTTAAGTTATTTTTAATTATTTTTTATATACGAGGAGTCGAGTTTTAATATTTACCATTTTAATTTTGTTTATTTAATGTTATTTAAGAATATAGAGTTATGAGTTTAGATTGAAAGGACTAGTTATAGAACTAGGTCCTTTGGCGGGGAGAATGTTTAAAACAAGATTTTATAAAACCTTTTTATATTTATTTTTCTATAGATTTTAAATTGTTACAGATTTTAAGTTGACGTTTTACATAGAAAATTATTGTTATGTAGAGTTTAGAGTCTGAGAAAATATAGCATTATGAGGATGATAATTTATGAGTTTTAATAAAATACATACATAAGATCTGAGCTCATTTTGTTCACTGGATTTTAAGCGATATCTTTATAATAATTTAAAACTTTCATCTATTATTTTACCCTCCTAGGGGCTGAATTTTTGAAAACTCTGAAATACGTTTAACCCTCTTTTTTATTATATATATATATATATATGCGTTTAACTCATTATTTTTTCCGTACTCAATTCATGAAAATATGTCCAAGGAATAAAAAGTTTAATACAAACTTTTATCTCCTATTTTACCCCCTTGGGAGTTGAATTTTGAAATATATTTTAACTAGCTGACGCTTCTTTAAACAAAAATACCTAACTATATGTAACTACCTACTTACACATACCAATAGCCTTCAGCACCGCTTACAAGCGGTATTCAATTTACGTATCTATAAATTTGACTATGGGAGTGAGTACTATTCATTGATACACTCTTGTTTACGTTATTATGACAAAAATGTTTCCCTATTTTTGACTCATATTGTAGTATACATAATATTGAACACAAGATGAGATACATACTATTGAAATTTAGACTGTTTACATATTTTTGGAAATTTGTCAATGTGTCTATATTAGTGCACGCGACTGTACATGTAAAGTGTGAAGTGTGTGGTAAAGCATGTCATGATTTATTTGGTAGCAAGATTATGGTTGATATTGTGTTGTATCTGTATACTTCATGTGTGTTTAATCTGAGAGTATAAAATGTAAATTAAAACAACTCTGAGAACACTACATAGAGGTTAGATGAAGGATGTTAATTAGAGTGTAATTGACACAGGAGGGAGGTATTGATGTGTTAGAATATGAGAAAATTAAATGTTATGTCCATGGATTAAAGCAGTTCTTATTATTTTTCCGAGGTCAGGTTGACCGAGTGAGAACCTTTTACTGTGCTGTCAAATGTTTTTTTTCAGAACCTTGGAACGAAGACGTGAGACGCTTCACACGGGGACGTGTGCATGGACAGAATAGCCGTGTCGGAGCGTTGATGCACATAAATATTCTTCACACAAGGATCTCAGAATCGCCAGGGTGATCTTGTCGGAGTGTCAACGGATTTGTTTCGCACAGGGACGTGCGAATTGTCAGAATGGCCGTGTCGGAGCGTGTTAAGGACCGTATTCGGAGACGCGCCGCGCGAAGTTTAGGTTTTTAGCGCTACTCTCACAACGATCGAGCCTCGCGCCACAGTATAAAGAACAGTAAACCATCTGCATACAAACGTGCCGCGTTTCGGTTTAAATCCGCAATACCGCACGCATGCACACACCTCGTATAATAATTTTCAAGAACACCAGCCAGCGGGCTTAGCATGGCGATCCGAAGAAATAAATTTAAGGAAGAAATATTTTATCCAAATAGTGAGTTGCAAAATAGTTCTTAATCCTTGGCGACAAGGTTGCCAATAGAAATCAACATTTCTAAACAGACATATTATCTAGTTTTAAAATGGCTGTCGGGAAATCTTCTGTGAGAAAAGAAAGAGAAAATTCGGGAAGAAAAGAAAGATTGTTTCCAAACGACAATGCATCGACCTTGCTGCCTTACAATAAGACCTATTTTGCTACAAATGGTATTAATGTTTCTTCAATCTCTCATTTTGTCGACTCTCCGATGTTTCTGCGATGTGCATGCTAAGCCTGCTGCTCCTTAGCAGAACCGGTAAACCTTCAGGTACCATCGACAAGTGTCCCAACCCAACACCATACATTTTTTGACCAGACCAATAGTCGTCACCAATAGCCCAAAGACTTCGAGAGTCAAATTTCAAAATGGCCCCAAAAATCTCAAAAGTGGGGCCATTTAACCGGAGACACTTTTTTTTTCATAGTGTTTTCACCATACGTCAAATTTCAAAATGGCCCTAAAATTCAAAAGTGGGGCCATTTAACTGGAGACACCTCCATAGTATTTTCAATTTCAAAATGGCCCCATTCACCATACGTCAAATTTCAAAATGGCCCCAAAAATCTCAAAAGTGGGGCCATTTAACTGGAGACACGTTTTTCTACATAGTATTTTCAATTTCAAAATGGCCCCAAAAATCTCAAAAGTAGGGCCATTTAACTGGAGACACTTTTTTTCACCATACGTTAAATTTCAAAATGGCCCTAAAAACCTCAAAACTGGTTCGCGGAAATTGAACGAACGACACATGCTTAGTGCACAACGCCGACCGCATTTTCCTGTCCTGTTCTGTCCTGTTGACCTGTCGCGAGTTTAAGTCGAGTCACTAGTCCTGATCGAAATCCATTCCACAAGTCCAAAAACAATTTTCGAAAGGTTTCGTGAGAAGGCTATTGGAGGGGTCAAAAAAAAATTTTGAGGTGGGGGGGGGGGGGTGTCTTGACGTTTTTGAGGTATTTAGGGAATCTGATGGAGCCAAATTATAGGGCTCGTTCTCCCGATTCCAATGATACCTCACTCGGGGGGTCTAGGGGTCCAGATTACTGAGATATGCCTCGAGGGGATTTGGGGGGGGGGGAGGGGGAGGGGAGCGGGAGGGGGGGAAGGTTTCGTGAGAAGGCTATTGGAGGGGTCAAAATTTTTTGAGAGGGGGAGGGGGGTTCTTGAGGTTTTTGAGGTATATCCCGGGTCCCGTTGGGAATTTAGGGGATCTGATTAAGCCAAATTATAGGGCTCGTTCTCGCGATTCCAATGATACCTGACTCGAGGGGTCTAGGGGTCCAGTTGACTGAGATATGCCTCGAGGGGAATTTTTGGGGGGTGGGGGGATGGGGGGAGGTTTCGTGGGAAGGCTATTGGTAAGGTCAAAAAATTTTAGAGGGGGAGGGGGGTTACATTGTATAGGGGGTGGGGTTTTTGGTGTGGACCCTCCACTGGTGTGGACTGTGTTGGGTTTGGTTGATTGATGATGAGAGAGAGAGAGAGAGAGACAGAGAAACACACCGCACGGCTTACAACTATGGCAAAAAGTGTCGTTACAACTTTTGGTCTTAATTTTTTCCGTCTCCCTTTTGCAACGCGCCATAAGGAACTTCGTTCCAAAAGAAATATTTACTTGCTCAACAGAACAAATGTACCTACTATTATTAATTATACTGTGGTTCGATCGCGATCTGTGGATGCGGCGTAAAGCGACGTGCTCTCTCCTCGGAGTTGCGTGGCGTACTGACCGCAGCGGGCGCTCGCACATGTATTTGTGGAAACTCGCCAGTTCATAGTAATTTGTATGAAGAATTTGAGCGAAAAAATTGGGCAAGTTTATGATTTCTTAACACAAAATAAAGGTACAGTTACACATGCTAGTTAGTAGCATGCTTTTTAGTATGCTCATTAGCATGCTTGTTTCGAGCATGCTCTGCACTTGTCTACATTTGCTAGATATAAGCATGCTAGTGAGCATGCTTAAAGCAAACACTCCGCTGCTAACGACTGATCGATGCTACCATGCTCAATAAGCAAACCTGTTCACACACGCTATAAGCACGCCCCTTCCACCCGCGCTGCAGGTAGCATGCTCAATAATCGCACGACCGTCGATTTTTGAGCATGCTCGAAACTAGCATGCTCATTATTAGCAATGTTTCAATACACATGCTACTAATGAGCATTTGCTCAAAAGTAGCATGCTTTCGTGCTACTAACTAGCATGTGTAACTGTACCTTAAGAATATATTTACTAAGAAATAAAGATTTCATCTACTTCTTTATAGTTTTAACTTTATTATTTGATAAAATTAGTTTAATAGTTCTTGATAATTACGACTCAGTCTTTATAATACGGGAGTGCGATTTACACGTTTTCAGTGATATTCAGATTTTTTTTTACACTTATCCATAAATATTATCTTAAATTCGAATGTTTCAGCGGCTAGTAACATTCATTAACTAGCCGTGTGATTTTTTTCAAGGTTGTGGAGTATCCTTTTCTGTATAATTCTCTTATATTCCCGACCCTCGATTGCCGTATAGGGCCCTTAAAGCTAAGATTGTCTCTGATTGGAAACGTCAAGTAGTTTTACTATTTGGATGAGTTCGATGCCAGTATTGACAGATGTCATAGAAAAATAATGGTTGTCATGGAGACTGGGGTATTATTTGCCTGAATTTGGGAATGACTGGATTATAAAAGCTCAGGAATCAGGATAAAATACGGAAGTCGTGGAATACGTGGCATCCAACTTGTCACGTTTCTGATCGTTCAGCATTTGGGCTATTCGATAATATTGTAATAAATATCTAAACTTGGAATATTTCAACCGTTCGCCATCTTATCCTAATGGAGACTTTGTTATATATTTCTCTTGCAGTCTGAATAATAATATTTATCTGTCAATCAACAAATAAACAGACATACACATACCTTTGATCATAGATACATCATTGGCACCATCCCCTATCGCCAGCGTGACGGCTTTCCTGCTCTTTTTAATTAGTTCCACAACCATCGCCTTTTGCAGCGGCGTGACGCGACAGCATATGACTGAGCGGCATTGTAGCACTACGTCTAGGAACCTGGAATCATTCAAAGTTCAGTGTTATTCAAATTTGTTAGCATGGAGCATAGAGAACAGGAGACCGATCGCTGTAGAAAATAGTGTCCCAGAAATTGGACAAAATAAGGAGGCGCTCTCTAAGTTGTCTCAGAAAAAGCGGCCCAACAATGCCGTGAAGGCGCTGCGATCGCTAAGTTGTCTCAGAAAAAGCGGCCAACCAATGCCGTGAAGAAAATTATACTACTTACCGACGGCAGCGCGGCTGGTGGCTGAAAAATGAACTAATAAATTCTACAAATTTTCAGGGACAGGCGGACAATGCTTCAACACGTAGCGATCGGTCTCCTGTTCTCTATGCTCCATGGTTGTTAGCGGTTAAATCGATTCAGAGGGTTTGACGTGAAGTCGGAACAAACAATATGGCGTTTATATTAGGACAAATAATAATTTAAAAAATTTAAAAACCCGACTGCGTAAAAAGTGAACCAAACTAAGTACATAATTAAAATCGAAAAGAAAAAAACAAGCACTTAGATATCCGGTGGCCTAGAATTCTATAATATAATAATGAATTAATACTATTGGAACATAACAACTAAACAGTCAGGATCCATTGAAACTTAGTTTGGTTCAGTTTTTACGCAGTCGGGTTTTTAAATTTTTAAAATTATTATTTTTTATTTTATACTTTTTAGTTATGAGTACCTAGCTAGCTATTTACCAGACTAGATTTCCTATAAGCATCAGTAATACATCACAAGTGCACTGGAATGTGAGAATGGTTGTTACGCAACTTTAAATCGATATAGATTCTAAACGGTCAGTCGAATCGAAAAATGTTGAGAGAAAACTAACAATGGTTTTTAAATACCTATTCAACGATACCCCACTTGATATAGTAAGTTGACTTTCATTTTTTTCATTTTCACAATATGGCGTCCAGTAGTCGCCATATTGAATTTTTACTAACGTCATGTCTTTAGTGACACTCGCCGGACTAAGAGGAATCGATTGACGTGTGAATCATAAAAATCGGCCCAGGCGTTTGGTCTGTATAGTGCTTCAAAGGAACATACATACATACATACATACATACATACATACATATATACATACATAGGCTGATAAACACATTACCACTCCTTTGCGTTGCGCAGTCGGGTAATAATAAATGAACATAACCTTAAAGTTAAAAACCTTCTAGACTGTTTGACTAATCTCAGATACTAAATTACAACCGAAATATACCTCTGTCACTATTAAATTAAGAAAGAGAGACAAAGTGAATAGAAACATATTTTTACCTACTCTAACTAATCCTAACTATATAATACTAAACCTACAACGGATCCTAGGCTCCAGACGAACTACATTTAGTCCGTCTAGGTTCTATAGTAAATTATATATTTCTAATAATATAACAAATGGTACGTACTTCTCCTCCAATTTAGGATGTAGGCAGTGCACGAGCGAGTGTCCGTTGACGACGATCGCGAACCCGTTGGCGTCGTCGGCGTGGTCCTGGGACTCCGCCCCCGCACCGCTCGAGCTACTCGCGCCACCCGCGCCCGACACGTACTCGTTGCTGGAACGTTGAGTTGGGAAAGTTAAGTTAAAATTACATACTGAGTTCAAATTATACTTTTAATTTCATATCGAGTTAAAAGTCGGATTCAAATCTAAAATAGATTGTTGAAAATACACTTAGAGTGCGAATTACTTTCGTGACAAGGCTTTAAATATAAAGTAGATTTTGAGTTCAAACTGCACTTGAAAATAATATTAATCTATTTAAAACCCATTCTGTTCTCTAATTTTAATTTGTCCTAAATATGCAATAGACGAACCCCGTGACAACAATTCAAGATAGAAGAATTCAAGATCTTTTTTCTTTATTGTTAGCTTATTTTATATTAAAACTGGTATTTTTACGTGGTAGAGCCATGCTTCGGCACGAATGGGCCGGCTCGACCGGAGAAATACCACGGGCTCACAGAAAGCCGGCGTGAAACAGCGTTTGCGCTGTGTTTCGCCGAGTGAGTGAGTTTACCGGAGGCCCAATCCCCTACCCTATTCCCTTCCCTACCCTCCTCTATTACCCTAATCCCTCTTAAAAGGCCGGCAACGCACTTGCAGCTCTTCTGATACTGCGAGTGTCCATGGGCGACGGAAGTTGCTTTCCATCAGGTGACCCGTTTGCTCGATTGCCCCCATATTTCATAAAAAAAAAAAACAACTAAACATTCATAGCCACAAAGAAAAAAAAGTGTGAAGTAGACGAATAAGATTTTGAAGTATAAAAAGTGAAAAAAATCAAAACACAGAACAAACAGGCAACAAACACATTTTACGAATAAAACAAAAAACATACATATAAGTAGTATAGTGTACTAGAAGGAAAATTGTTTGAAATAGTTTAAACACAAATACAACATTAATATTATACACAAAATAATGTTTACAACTAACACATTACACACAGAAATCGCTTTATTACTGCAGTAGCGTGACAAGCATCATAGCTGGTAAATGACTTCTGCAAGTAAAACGTTATAAACTAATTGAAAGCATTATGTACTTACATTACAAAACTTTTTAGCTTCCTATTTTTTATTTTTGCTTTTATGATTTCATAGCTTCTTTTTTATTAACAAAATCTTCACTCTTTAACTTTTTAAATGCCGTTAAGACATTAAGTTAAGTAGGTAACTTAACTGTTATTCTAAGGCCCTATTTTATAATCTACTGATATGTGTCACATAGCTTTTATTTGCATGTTCTGTCTCTGCGATATTAATTAACCTACGTAACTTCCGAATAAGCTATTTAGAACTTATTAGGATATTGTAAAAGGAATGTAGGTAAGTAGGTAAAGTGCTCAAAAATAAAATTCAACTGAGTGCAACATTAATATTAGTTAAAAGAACAGAATATAGTAGGTAATTCAATCGTGGTAGTCTCGTGCGGATAGAGCCAGTGCTGAGTGCTGCGCCACATTACACTGAAAGGCGTCACACCGAAAATTCACACACCTCAACACGCTCGCAGTATAATTTTTAAAAGCATCATAACGTATCGCAGTGGCGAAGGGTGGTTTTTCCGCAGAGGGAAGCCACTATGGTTTTTTGCATATTAAACAAGTAAATAGTAAATACATACCTAGAGGCTGCTTCGTGGGATTCTATCTATTTCGGTACAGAGTTAGAGTTTCGTTTGATTCAATATGTATTAACGCCATTTTAAGAAATTCACGATCGTTTCAATAATGTAAATACTATGCCTACTAGAATCTACTCACCACAATAATGCAATTTACAATCCAAAGAAGTACACTTCACAATATAAATATAATATTTTACACTACAGTATACACTACAAATTACAATAATACAAGAAACTAGCGAATAATTTATAACGAAATTACAACGCATAATATGGAATGTAGTCGACTGTCGTTTGCATAAAAATGGCAAAAAAAAATTTCTAATGTTTGGGATTTTCAACCAATGAGAGACCATAACCGGTCTCCGAGCGGCTTATTTAATGATAATTTCGACCAATAAAATTCTACAAATACTTTGTCATTCATTTCCAAAACGTAATAAGAGCCATTAGGCCTACAGTTTGAATTTAACCTAAAAACAAACGAAATAATGACTATTATAGAATGAAACATATATTTCATTACTGAAACCCTCAGACACCGTATTACGATTTTCAAAATTCGAACTGGCCGTCCAATAGGACGGCATATTTAAATTTCAACTTTATTTCGAACGAAATAAGGTCTTTTATACAATGCGATAAGCCGTTATTCATCGGGTTATGTGATATTGTGATGTCCGTTGCATAGATGGCGCTCGCGCGGCCCTACATCATGCTATAGCTTGTACAATAAGTCATTGCTGTAGTGAATTAGTTTTCGAAATAATTTGTCATAGTTCCTGAAATGTATCCAACACAAAAGGGAAGCCGATGGGAATCGGCTTCTATACACGCTTCGCCACTGACGTATCGGTTGGCCGATGATTTTTATGTAATTGTATGATCTATATTCTATAGAGCATCGAAGCCTATCGCTTTACAAAGCTGCTTATTTTGTTTCAAATATAAAAAAAGCCACATTGCAATTTTTGAGGTTAGAATTTTTCAGTTTTCCCCTTAAACCTACATCTTCCACCCGGTTACACTTGCTGACCACTGCAATAAATAAATAAAGTGCCATCAGTGCACATTTTTTATATTTCTTGTCGGGCTTTACGTATACGTACTAATATAGTATAAACATCGCGAGCGTATTAAGGTGTAATTTTCAGCGAATTGTACATGGCGCGCGAGGCGTGATCAAGCGGCGGGGGCGTGTAAGTGGTGTCTACCTGCGGGGTGCTAGTGAGTTATGTTCCCACCTAAATGTGACGACGGACACGGCCGGCGCGTTCAGTTTCACGTTCGCCCGCGCTCGCGTGCTACCGTTCGCCGCTGATGAGCTCTTCGCCTCGGATCCTGGAATACGTATGAATAGTTACCGTAGATAAAAATTCTATGTGAAAAATTGATGGAACGCTTAACAGTTCAGTACAAGTGCGTGACCGTTAAATCGTGGTATCACTTTAGTCTTGCCGACTTATTCGTACCGTAACATAGCCCCTCCAAGTTTTACTAACGTAAATAATCGTCATTCAATAGACTTACACGAATGACAGTTGGCAGCTATGTGCGCGTGGCTAAATTTATGCGAGGGATGCGCGCGGCGAGCGGGATGTGAGTTTTTTCAAGCCAGTAAAGCCCTGGCTTGAAAAAACGTTCACGAGCTGGTTGCTAGTCGTTTGCTGGTTTGACATAATTGTCAATTGACAATATAATTCTGAATATGACATATTTGTCTGACGCAAAGTTTTAAATTATTTCGGTGTCAATCTTAGGCTAACGTCAACATAGCTGACTTTCGCCGGCGCTCGAGTTGTCATTAGTAGAGAGTGTCATCCCTGTGGTATTAGTAATAAGTGCTAGTACCGTGCGGCAGGAAAGTGTTGACGACACGTATGCTGTCCTTGCACTTGGCGAGCTGCCGCGCGACGTCGTCGTGCGCGACGCCGTCTATCACGAACACCTCCGCCATGTCGTCCGTCAGCAGCTGGCACGAGTAGCCGATGTTTATCGCCGTCTCTGTTGCACACATCATCATCATCATAATCAACGTCTGTGAGATTTTTATTTTATGACGTGAATTCACATATTTATTAAAATATATATCAGACATCGTAAAACAAAAAAAAAACTATTTTGTATTTATTACAGAACGACGAATAATCGTTTGCCTTACTGATTCAATGTAAGTTATTAGCTATGTACACGGCATTAAATACAGCTCAGGTAATTGTGTCTTGATCGAAATGTAATTCTAAAGATTTGTAATTATATTATAACATTAATCATGAATACTGCAGGCTATTCACAAATGTTATTTTATTAAAAATACCTTGTTTGTCACCCGTTAGGACCCAGACTTTGATTCCCGCCATACTGAGATTGGCTATTGTTTCCGGCACACCGTCCTGTAGTTTGTCTTCAATGGCAGTCACACCTGAGAACAAATTTGTTATAAAATCAAGTTTTAGTTAAATTCAGCGTATCTTGTTTTATGATGGGTAAGTTCTAGGTACATAACACGCAAATAAACGGAATAAGGAGTTTTCATGGCGTTAGATCGATAAGTGTTTTGCTTTCGTTTACAGAGTGCACGCGTGGACTTCAGCCAGAGCACGATAAACAGAAAACAGTAGGACATCTATGGCTATCTGGCGAGTTATTTTCCTACTCTCGCGTAAGCGCAAGGGCTGTGAAATAAATGTAGGCTAACGCGAGCCCATACGGTACATACGCGATCGGTCATGCACAGCCCGCACTGAGAGCGCATTATCATTTCGTATACGAGCTGTGGCTGCGTAGGCGCCTGGCACGCACGCACACATTCAAACCGATTGCGGCATTTGTATGAAGATGTTCTACTGTTCTTATACTGTGGCCAGAGGGTGGAAAGTGCAGTTCGTCTCACCGAGCAGCACGAGGTCGGTTTCAATCTCCTCGTAGATGGCGTCGAGGCGCTCGTCGCGGTCGTGCAGCGCAAGCGCGGCGGCGTGGTGGCGGCGCTTCCACTCCGCGAAGCCGCGCTCCTCCAGCGGTCGCCACGCCAGCGCTAGCGTGCGCAGGCCTTCACCCGCGAATTTCTGTAAAAACACCATAATGTAGTATCACTACTCTATTGCAGCATTTCCTGCGGCAAAACACGATGCGACAAGATTTTACTAAATATGTCATAAGATCTGAATCGTACATTGTTATTTGCACTTGTTTTCTGAGCAGAATCTATCTGACTTAAGAGCCAAATGGTATTTCATCGGACATTTTATTTTGAAGTTGCTTATCAGTATTGACGTGTACGTGCTAAACCAAGAGTATTATGATTTAAATATTATAAGATATAATTATTTAAGTAACTGTTTGTAACTCACGTTTAAATGCTCTTGCGTCTTAGACTTAATTTCCTCTTGATCGTTCTTTTTTAACCGGTCGTATATAACGTTATCAGCACCTTTAGTATATAACCTAATTTCACCGTCCTTCTTCAATATCACCGACATTCTTTTCCTAACATTATTAAAATCTAATATACACAACAATTCGTACACCTGAAACAAAAGGACAACATTATTTTCTGTACAACATGATAAACTATTAAACCTATAAAATATAAGGTTTTGTTAAAATCAACTACGAATATTTTGGGTTATGATCTACTGCTCGTATAAAGACGTTTAGATAAAAAAATCATCTCATAATGGGTGGATCTCCGCTCAATGCAAATTCTCCCATATAATGGAAGATATTTTTTTTTTCGAGTGTAACACCTAAACGTCTATACATAAGCAGTAGATCATATGCCTAAAATATCCGTAATTGATTTCACCGAACCTCATATATCTTCAATCACTCGAGGAAACACAACGCATACGTTACTTATTTACACTTGTGTTCTATGAGACCGTGATATTTTTCCAATCAAGCCAGCCCATTCATACCGAAGCATTGTTACATCAAAAATAATTAAGTCTCATTTTGAGGTTTAATTTTTTCATAATAACTTACCTCAGTTTTGCCCATGACCTCTATAGTGATGGTGTTGGGCGAGCGCTCCCTGAACACGAACCCGAAGTTCCGCGCCGCAGACACCAGCGCGGATTCGTCGGGCGATTGTGCCTACAAATGATTACCACAATATTTAAAACAGTTTATTTTAATGTTCTTTATTGACTAAGAAATAAAATATGGGTGAAAAAAATTGTCAGTTAACTCTTACCTGAGGAATAATTAAGTGACTTTCACAGATTCTTCATACAAAATCTGTCAGTCACATATATACAGGAGTTATCTGACGATTGAAAAATAAAATATGGGTGGAAAATTCGTACAAATTCGTACAACAGATTTTTCCAATGATAATAATATTTCCAATAATATACCAATGATAGATGCTTTTTGCATGTCATTAGAATGAAAGTGCTGTTTTTGACAACCCCATTGCCTTTCTCGAACATCAAAATAGGTTTTTTCCGAGTCTCGTCAATGTCGTCTGCCCTTCCCTCGATAGTGAAAACTCACACCCACGAGTGCACTGTAAATAGAACTCTGCGCTAATACAATAGCGCTGAAAATCGAAGTGTCAAATGTCAGATTTCACAACTCTAAACGATTTTTTATTATTTCTATTTACAGTGCTGTTTTTTTTTCGCGACCACGAAAAAGCGCTCGTGGGAACGTAGCCTTAATCATAAAAATAAAGGTCGTTTCTCACCTGATACTCGAGCCGTCCGTTCTTATGTTCCGGCATGACAGTGTGACACAGCGCCAGCAGACGGAAGAAGTCGTACACGTTGCTGTCGCCCTGCCGCACCGCCTTCAGGAGCTTCGAGTCGAAGAACTTGAACTCCGGTTCGTACTCCGGATTGTCGGAGAAGTCCAGCGGCTCTGTGCTCTGCAATACACGGTGTATTTGTGAGCAGCGATACACAGTGTTGGGGTTTAGAGCTTTACTATAGGTCTACCAGAATCTGATGGCATTTAAAAAAAAATAAAAAATGTGATTTTCATATGGCAATGTCAAGTATGACCCGTCAAATCAAAGTACGTGATCTGTCAACAGCTGTTAAAATTTTGTGATTATGTTCTTGGAATTTGTTATTTTTGTGAAAATATCCAAAAAGGCAATTCGATCTCAAGCGAGAAATATTGTTTTCTATGTCTATAGTAAAATACAGAAAGAAGAAGGTGTAAATCGAACTCAATCTTATAATTTAAAGCTTGTGGTAGAGTTGACCGGTAAGTTAAGAGTGAACTGTTTTAATACTTTTAGTTTTTTTATATTTTCTTAGGTAATTATTGTGACTTCTTTAAATGTGTTTCCAGTACTACTATAAGGTGAATCGTAGCTGATGGCACATCGAATGATGGTTTGTTTTCCATGCCTGGTAAAAGGAGGAGAGGAGGAAAAAAGAAAATCAATATAAGACAGTTTCGATTTATAGTTGATTAAGAATTAAGTAAACGAGTTCTATACAGTTCGGAAGGAAATTACAACATTAAATAAACTGTTGCTAATTTAATTGTATGTTATTCGTAATAAATAAGTATATAAAGTAATTCACGGTTGATTTATTTTTCATGAAATATCATTATCATTACATAGTATAAAACAAAGTCCGTTTTTTGTCTGTCCCCTATGTATGCTTAAATCTTTAAAACTACGCAACGGATTTTGATGCCATTTTTTTAACAGATAGAGTGATTTAACGGGAAGGTTTTTAGGTATGTACCTTAAATACATTGTGCATTTAAGATAGATCAATACTGCCCTTTACGGCATGTAATTTAAATGAATATTTTCGAAGATATTACAGATTTAAAATGCAGGGATATAGTGTTGCTGCGCGGCGCGGGCGGGCGCTCGCGTTTCTACATCGCGCTATCGAAAACGCGGGACGTATACAGTATAAAGAGATTCACGAATATTTTGAACTGCAGCACAGAATACATAATAGTAACTGCAGTTCTTAATTCTTATGGAATATCCAGAGGTGGTTTGTCAGTTTTGTTGGAATGTCAAATAACTTTACTTACTACATAGTACATAGTATTTATACTATGTACTATGTAGTAAGTAAAGTTTGTTTTAACAAGTCGCTTTATCTGTCTGTCCCTATGTAGGTATAGTATATTGTATGCTTAGATCTTTAAATCTACGCAAATCTTTAAGTATTTAGTCTTTAAGATTATGGTAAAATTTATATTCAAGTGCCATAAATATAATATTATGTAAGTATATTATCAAGTGGTCGCGCATGTCGTGTCGAGGTTATAGGGTCCCATTTTTAACAATTTGCATTGGGCAAACCTAAAAGCATTTTCAATATTGTATCAGAAGTATATTGCTGTAAGTAGGTAGAGCGTTATTCGCCGAAGTAGTTTTTTCTCCAAGAACACTATTCCACGCGGGCGAAGCCGCGGGCAAAAGCTAGTTTTCTATATTATACACCGAACATTCTTCACACAGTCTTATTATAATTCATGTTCAATAATACTAAAGACATAATTAAAAATTAACCAGTATCAAGATCGTTTAATCCTGTTTCCCCAGTATTGCACACTACAAAATTTTATTTCCCTATTTGCCATGAGATTCTGGTACACCTATAGTGTGCTGTTAATAGCCTAAAGTTTGTTCGAAAACATTACAGAAATTGTCTTTATTTTCTTAAGACGGACAAACGAAACAAAGAGGAAAATTAATTGATAGATAGTATAAGATAGTCTGGAAGTTTTGCTTCTCAATCCGAGTCAATAGTAAAACTATTAAAGTAAGAAAAAGTAACGTCTATATTATTGTTCAACAATAAACTATGTGATTTTGATGTTTGACTATTAAAACCAACCAAATATAAAAATTACCTGTTTTTAACACCAACCTATAGGAAATCAATCAAAGAACTAAACATGCGTAGAAAATCAGGAAAAGCAATCAATACTTATCAAAAGATAAAAGATATTATCGATTAATAATATTATATATGTTAGTTTATGTGGGTAGTTTGTTAAAGAGATCAATGTATAAAGTACCACAGAAACACCATAGAGACAAGCAAACACCAATCAAAAACATGCAAAAGCGAGGAAAAAGGCAAAGCAGTAGTCTACTATAAACAAAACCACCTATTCTATTTTTATCATTTTAAAAGTGTAGGTACCAATTGTTTAATTACAATAGTATTTGAGTACATATTAGATATTGTATATTGTACAAAGGTATTAATGTCACCGTAAAATTGTAAAAACCGTTAGATTGTAATAGGTATAAGTAACTAGTGAAATTGTAAAATGTCGAAAGACTGCGAACCCGTATATTCTGCTTATAATTTAACACATTATTTTTCGTTACATTATAAATATAGAGCAATGAATCTTGAGACATTTTTTACAATCTCGCTAGTTATATTACAATCTAAAGGTTTTTACAATTTTAATTTTACGGTGACATATATTTGCTATTGTTTTTAGAATGTAGTCAATAGACTTCTCTCTCAATAAAAAAAAAGGACACGTATGGTAACTTTAATACTGCTAACATAATCCGCCATTTTGCTTATTTAACGCCAGCGGGCGCCATTTTGCTTACGTTTTTTTGTTAGGGCTATTTTCCGCGGAATGCAGCCAATGTTGCTGTCTTTGTCTGTCAAATTACTTTACCAACATACCAAACAAAGACAGTGACGTTGTAATTTGTATTAGTTGTCCATTGTGTGAATATTTTACTAGTAAGAGAGAATAAATACAACTCTAAGTGCCGCTGCATACGTTCCGGTTGCCGGGTAGTCGGTCGCGAAGTGTATGGCCATGTACGACAGCTTTCCAACGTACCGGTGTACACGGCCATACACTTCGCTACTGACTACCTGGCACCGGCTACCCGGCAACCGGGACGTGTGCAACAACACTTATAGAACACCAAAAGCACACCACAAATCGAAACACAAACATTTATAAGCTAGGGAACATGCGTAAAGTTACATTTTTGTCTAATTTTAGTGTGTATATTGTTAAACGTTTCAAAAGTTTTGTGTGTTAAATAAAGGGTAGGGAATAAGGTCTATTATTCTTCTCAGTTTTGTTATTTTAAGATTATTGACTGAAATAAGAGTAAAATTGAATACTAATAAATACTACATACTTGATGTATTAAAACTACTAATATATAAAAACCTCAGTCATTGATTAGTGCAGTAAAATATTAAAAAAAAGTGTTTAGTTAAGATATAATTCTTTGTTATAAGGGTTAAAACTATCTACCTTGTTTTAGCTAGTAAATTGTAAGTACGGGAGTTACAAGTGAGGTAAGCTAATAGTTTATACAGTTTTAAGTACGCCAGACCTAGAGTTAAGTATAACACAGTGTAAATCTGGGATAGAGGAGGTGTAGCGTACTTGATATCATGCCAAATAAGTGGGTTTTAATCATTGAATTTTACTTACGAATACCGTTACTGACGATCAATACTTTTATTACCCACTTATTTCGTATGATACAATAAGGCACAAAACCCTATTCTAGACACCTTCTAATCATATACCCACTTAAGGCCCATTTTCACTTACTTAGGTGCGTTTGAAAGCCAAAAGCATGGCGGTATCTGTACAAATAGGGTCATAATAAAGTGTCAAAAATAGGGTTATGTAGTCGGAAAGTGAGTGGCGTGGGGTTAGGTGTGCGGGTGTGAGGGGCGTGTACGCACGTCTGGGCGGCGCGCGGCCGGCGTGCTGCGGCCCTGCTCGAGCTCGGCGTGCAGCAGGCGCGCGCTGGGCGAGTGGGGTCCGGCCGCCCCCGATGCCCCCTGCGCCTTGCCCCGCTCCGCCCCTCGCCGCCCCCGCTGCGCCACACACGCGTCAGTTCGCCCTACCACCCCAACGGTCGTGACCTTTCGGAGTGTATGTGTGTGCGTGCAAGCCTACGTCTACTCAGGGTGGTAGAGACGTGGTCGTATAGTTATGACATTTCGACATGCTGTGCAGTACAAATGTTACAACTATACTACGCAATGAGAGTCGTAAAAACTATCGTATGCACATAATGTATAAAATTCACAAACGGCACACGGATCCCAAAGCTGGACTGGGACAATTTCAAACATCACGGACAAAGAAAAACATGCACAAAAAATTTTTGAACAGTGCAATAATTTTGATCTCTTCGCATGTATGGTCTATAAGTGCTTCGCCGTGAGCAGTCTACATGCATCGTGACTACTGTATGTATATGTGTGTGCGCTTTAAGCCTGACCAGGAAAATACAAAAACCTGCATGACACACAATTTTTATTGCGACAACACTACGAAAAGCTGGGATGTGGTTGGTTAAATCATATTGAAATGACATTTCAATTCAGTTCGTGATTACTTCGCAATTGAGTTTCTCTACGTTCCTAGTCAGGCTATGGTCTGTGTACTCACGTCGGTGAGCTCTATGGTCTCGCCGGTCTGCTCGTCGATGACGTCACCGTAGCACACGCCAGCTATGGAGCACTTGTTGAACGTCATTATGTTCTGAGTCAGCGTGCCCGTCTTGTCCGAAAATATGTATTGGATTTGACCTGTACGTAGAGTAAAAACATACTTAAAAAGCTTACATTAGAGTCTAGAATCTACTGTTGTTACTTGAGATTACTAAAGATATTCTAGATTTAATACATCGATAATATAATATTATGTTATCAACAGCCTCTAGTTGTTAGAGCTCAGCTCTCAACTCGGAGGTCGGGGGTTTGTTTCCCGCATTGGAACAACAAAAAAATGCTGTTTCCATGTTTGGTTAGGACAATGCAGGCTGATTGTCTGACAAGATACATGACCCATGCGTCGGATGGGCATGTAAGAAGTCGGACCAGCGCCTGATCACTCGGCAGTCGTGTCGGTTATCCGTCCCACTGGATCATGAGAGTAAAGGAAGAGAGAGTGCTCTTGTGTACTACGCACACACTTGGGCACTATAAACATTACTCCTACGTAACTGGCCTGGTTTCAATGAAACCAACCACCGTCACCGAGATCATTGTGGGGAGTTATTATTATTATGAAATCAAGTTATAAGAACTATGTAATAATATTTACCTAGCTCCTCGTTTAACGTGGTAGTCCTCGCCTTAGCCGCGGTCCCAGTCTTGTCGTAATACATTTTCTCGTCCCAATTTATTAAAAAACTTTGCGCAAATCTTATAACCTGAAAATATGAATAAAGTATTACTCATTTTCTTGACACATTCTAGATAGGCAACATACAAGTAATTGTAATTATTTTAAAACCAAGTACACTACGGCAGAATATGTATCTTGGCGAATCTGAACATAGGCTCTGCGAACTTTAGCGCATGTACAACTCGTGAAGAAAACTGTTATTGTATTTTTTATATACCTATGTACTAATAAATTTTCCCTAAGAGCTGGTCCACACGCCGCGTTGCGTCGACGCAGCGCAAACATGTTAACGCAATGCCGGCCACACGGGTGCTGCGTTAACGCAGCGTTGTTGCGATGTAAACGTAACATGGTTACCCCTCCTGCTTCGTCTCGGGGGATGCTGTCCGTTGTTCGTGCGTCGTCACAGCGTTGCGTCGCCGCAGCGTACCGTGTGAACTGTACAGTTTTTAGTATGTAAAACGACGGAGCGACAGCGCTGCGTCGACGCAACGCTAACGCAACGCGCCGTGTGGACCGGCTCTAATACAGTGGACCAATTAAGTAGTACAAATAAAATAAATACGAAAACACTTAAAAACAGTTATTACGCGACCTTCTGCGCGAAGTTCAGACTCGCCAAGATACATCGGCCGTATTTTACAAGTGTTATTAATAACTAAATCGTTACAAGGCGCCACGAAAAATTAAGATATTAAATTTTTAGTAGAGATGATATCAAATACCGCCATAAATATCATTAGTTTTCCGTTCAGTAGTTTTTGCGTGAAATAGTAACAAACATTAAATCCATCCATCACAAACTTTCACATTTTATTAGTAGGATTTGTTGTAGTTGTACGTACCTCGACAGACACATACAGCGATATGGGCACGACCGTGTTCATGACGATCGCGTACGAGAAGAACACCAACAGCGCGATGACGACTGCGCCGGGCGCCGCCTCCGCGGGCACCAGCGTGTCCCACGGCAAGTATACCTATGACGTCATCGTCATATCATCATAGCGAACGTGGCGGAACACACGAATAATAAGCATCCACCAGTGGCGTGGGTTTCCTATAACTTCATTCCTATCGGCTTTATTTACCACCTACCTTTTAAAGACCTTCATCCCAATGCCTACCTACTATACAGGTTAGGGCTTCTCTATGAAGGAGAACCAGCCTTCGCCATTGGGACCCACCATATAACTTTTATCAAAATCGGGCTTGCAACTTCTTTTAGCATTTTTGCTTTTTTCTGTTATAATATATAGTTTTTCTCTCCCTCCCCCTTCCTTGCCCCGTTGAAAAAATATTCACATTGTATAATAGTTTCATAACCAAAAATAAAGTACGAATGTACTCACACAGGCAGACGACACGGTAATTCATTAATATCGTTTACTCCAATCATATAAACCATAGAGCTTATTACTAGAGTACACGCAATAAACCTAATAAATTTACTAATAACTTAACACACTGTCATTCACTTTATTACACGAAGTTTCTCGAAAAAATCTGTTACAATTTAGTGATGTGACGTACCTGAAAGTATTGACCCACGAACCACTCCCACACGCCGCACGCCACCGTGCAGAACACGCACATCGACAGCAGGAACAACACTATCTGGAAACGGAGACAACATTTACTGTCAACTGTGTGATAACGAGTAAACGTCTTAGGCCCACTTGCGCCAATCCGGGTTAAAGTTAACCTTGGGTTAAAATATCATGCTTTCTCTTTCACAAATATGAATAACGAGAGAGATAACATGACTTTTAACCCAGGGTTAACTTTAACCCGGATTGGCGCAAGTGGGCCTTAGAACATCTAAAAAACATTTTAACCTTAATTAAATTTTGAATTGACAATGTTTTTGGCAAATCTTGGCATTTTTATCTCCTTACTTTGTATATTATGATAGCCATTAACACCATACAATCTATCGTTCAATCGACTTGATCATTTCGATTGGATCAGGTAGATGGACGATAGACTGTATGGTGTATGGCCATCATTAGAAAACTCTGGCGGGATTCGAATCCGCGACCTCCGGCTTGAGAACCAACGCGCTAACCACTGACCCAGAGGTCGTCAAATTTCTGACCATCACAGTAAAACATTCACTGACCATCAGTGCTCGCTACTGCCTCATAAACACAATTAACAGCCTCCGTGGTCTAGTGATTAGAGCATTAGCTCTCGACTCGGAGGTCGTGGGTTCGATTCCCGGATTGGAACAACAAAAAATGTTGTTTCCAAGTTTGGTTAGGACAATGCAGGCTGATCACCTGATTGTCTGACAAGAAAGATGATCCTGGATGCGTCGAATGGGCATGTAAAAAGTGGGACCTGCGCCTCATCTCTCGTCAGTCGTGTCGGTTATCCGTCCCACTGGATTACAAGAGTACAGGAAGAGAGAGTGCTCTTGTGTACTGCGCACACACGTGGGCACTATAAAATTACTCCTGCGTAACTGGCCCGGTTTCAATGAAACCGGCCACCGTCGCCGAGATCGGTGTGGGGAGTTTTATTTTTATTTATAAACACAATTCACTCACCCCTATAATAAGAAAGTTAAGTAGCCTATCTATACTGGTGCGCTTGAACTTGGTCTTGCCGGAGTTCTGCATGAGCTTCGTGTCCTTGCCGGCGAACACCACCACGCCGTAGCACCACGACGTGTTCCGGAGCACGCACCCGCGCAGCAGCACCTTGTCGTTGTCCAGCGAGAAGTGGGACGAGCGCCAGCTCAGTGTACCTGGGGAGGATAATAATAATAATATAATATCTATGGAATAATATAATATCTGGCCCCGTACTAAGTATCCGAAGAACTTGTGTTACAGGTACCAGAAAACGGGGAGTATATTTAATACTTTTATACTATACATAGTTACATATATATTAAAGATTTTAATTATATTATTCACATATTTAATACACATTCATGACCCAGGAACACAGAAACTTTTTGTTCCATCTTGAGCACCAAAGCGCTGAACCACTGAGCCACAGAGGTCGATGTCTTTTATATAGTACTAGCTGATGCCCGCGGTCCCGCCCGCGTAAGTGCAGTAACCTACGGGAACCGTATATGTCCCGCGATAAAAATTAGCCTATGTCCTTGCCCATGGTCTGCTTTATATCTGTGCCAAATTTCATGATGATCGGTTTAGTAATTTTTACTTGAAACTGTCAATAAAGTATCCCACGGGAACCGTACATTTCCCCGCGATAAAAAGTAGGCTATGTCCTTCCTCGTGGTCTCATTTATATCTGTGCCAAATTTCAGATAATCGGTTTAGTAGTTTTTACGTGAAACACCAAATAAAGTATTCCACGGGAACCGAACATTTCCCTGCGATAAAAAGTAGCGCATGTCCTTTCTCAGGCTATAGACTATCTGTGTACCAAATTTCATTTTGATCGGTTCAGTAGTTTTGCTGTGAAAGACGGACAAACAGATACACGCACACTTTCCCATTAATAATATTAGTAATTTAGTAGGGACTTGATGTTAACCGCGTCATTACGCGCGCAAAATCCCTTAGGAACGGTACAAAAGTAGTCTCGTGTTCTACTCTATATATATATATACCTCATCAAAATCGGTCTTGCAGTTTCCGGAGCCTATGTAAACAAACAATCAAATATAACGTCTTTATAATATTAGTATCTAGAAGTATCTAGATATCTTAAGGCACCTAATACCTACTCTGCCCGCTAGCACATGCGAGTAGACAAAAGGCGATGCGACATAACTACTATTTCGCGCTATTGATGCAGCAAGATAGGATAGCGATACGATGCTATAGCTAGCTGAGATAGCTCGGAGCGTCTACGCGCGATTGTTCCAGGAAAGGCTCACTAAACTCATGAATGAACTAACATACGACGACTAACTTTCATAAAAATGTACTCAATGTTACGCGTCATTTCAATGTAAATACGATTTGCTTATAATCAGCATTTGGTTGAAAAATGTAAACATCGAAATGTCATGTACATTTTTTTTTATATTTCGATCCTATCTGCTTGTGACTGCACTACTGCGTTTTTAAAGCCATATTATTATTGCATTGTTGCGTTGTTACTACTGAACGTAAACATAAAAGTGGTTTATGTGTTACGCTATTTTAGAATGCTCCTTAAATCGTAAAACATGTGCAATAAAATGCACAACCGACAAAGCACCACACACAACATTCACTCTGTCTACGAATCCTACATGTTATAATAATCATCTAAGAAGCCCTTGTCGTTTGTATATAATTAATACTTAAATAGGTATATGTCTATTTGAGGGACTCTCAAATGTTAATTAATTTTAAATTGCAACAGAACATGAGAACATGTAGCTAAATAGGTGTATGACGCAAAACGTAACGACAGCAAAGCAATCAACAATATTAGCCATCAATTAAAATACAATTTCACGGCAATGTAACGAAAAACCGTTTGCGAAACTACAGACTAACTACAGGCCTACAACATGCGACGTCTCGCAATACTGTTGCACACGTTTTTATAAGAGTTATTAAAGTTGCTTCTGAAGCCAGTATTCCAAATGAGTTACAAATGTATGATCTAATCACCAAAAGCCTGCCTTACTACTAAGTACAATAGGCTACACGACTGAATTTTTTTTATTGCATAAATGAATAGTACTCTTAAATATGAGTAACTTCTCAGAAGAAACCGTATATCAAAAGTCAATATTTTCAAAGGTACAGCGATTTGTTTACAAAATTTCGCAAGTCTCGTGAAAACGCTCCATACTAAAGTCATACGTAGCTATGACGTCACGTCCATGTTAAAGTGTATGAAATATACGGCCGCAGGAACATATTTGTAAATATCTCCGATATTTATGCGTTTAAGTTCATACATACCATAATAAAAGTTTTTGTATATGATGTAAGTAAACTAATGATGTAGGTTTTGTTCACTAATTAAGCAAAAAAAAATAATTTTTTTTTGTACTTTTTAGATGTATCTAATTACTAAACTATACATAAAACATTAAAATTTTTTACATTTACGAAGTAGTAATACCTCAAAATTTCTGAGTACATTAATAAAACTTAATATTTTAGATGTAGTCGTGTAGCCTATTGCGCGTAGACGCGACGCTTGTCGCGCGCCGACGACAAAACTCTCTACCCCCTAGCACGCGACGCGAGACATGACTTTCTCATGCCAATGGACGACCCAGGGCCTCTAGTCAAGATGCATTCGATAATTTCGACGGCGAAGTTCGGAAACAAAATGTATAGGATTTATTTAGCGATGACTTGTATATGTCACTGTAAAATTGTAAAAACCGATAGATTGCAATATTACTAGAGATATTATAATATTATGTTGACAGATTGTCAAATAAAAATTTCTCCATACAATTGTACGCATTATTTTTCGTTATAATTATTATTATGAAAAAGAAAACAAATATGGCGGCGCGGGGCACTTGCCGTTTAACCAATCGGCACGGTAAATATTACAATATAACGCAAAATAACGTGTAAATTGTAAGAAGAAAATTTTATTTGACATTCTGTCGACATATTACAATATCTAGTAATATTACAATCTATCGGTTTTTACAATTTTACGGTGACATATACATTTTTGAGGCTCGGCGCGCAGACAGGCCGGCCTCAGATTCGTTCGACAAATGTATTGGCTCGTGATGGCTATGTCCCGTGATTTTCTGCTAGTAGAGTTGATAGTTCTGCTAGCTAGTAGAGGAGAAAGTCACCTTCGAACTTATTTAGCAGGTTGTTGGGCGTCTCGCAGACGATCTCGCCGTCGAAGGCGCCGAGCTGCGCGTCGTCCTGTCCCATGGCCGCCGTCTCCAGCAGACACTGGCGACATTTTAGATTCGTCTCCCTGGAAACAAATTATATGAATTACTAATATTATGTAAGTACACCACTTAAGTTACCATTGTTAAATTAAGGCTGACATAATCATATGATGAAGAGCCTTTTAATAAAGGTAAAAAAAGTATATTACTTCAATATGCATGGCTCATTAATGGTATTATGCCTATTAATTAATTATATATAAAAAGATTTGAGGACCAAAAAAACTACGCCAAAGCCTCCACCGCTTTATGCAGCACGCACATTAAGTACATTGGACATCGGAACGATTTTGTTCTTTATCAAAGTAACTTGAATATTCTAACCAAGAGCATGTCTAAGGAAGTTATGTCTAAGGATATCAACGCGCAAATATACATTGATTTTCTTTAAATTACTTCAAAAGTTATTGTCCGATTTCCGATTTCGCTCAAAATAATTTTCCTTAAGATTTTTACGATGGAAACTCATACAAAGTGTTTTACAAGTTGATTACCCTGACCCCTCCCTGGCATTTCTACACTATAATAGTGTTACGAACAATAAGACTAGCGCCATCTAGCGTCAACCAATAAAACCACTTGGTGCGAACAGGGACAACGTTTTCACGTCTACTCAATACTAGATGGCGCTACTGTGCGAATATTCCGGAACAATTCAACCAGTTCACGCGGCTAGCGAATATTTCTGGAACGGTCTGGAACTCGATTCGGCCCATATAAATACGCCACAGAGATGCGAACGAGTCGGTTCAGTTTCGAGCTACCTTCGGGCGATTTCGAGGCGAAACAGGCGATAAGTAAAAGTGATACCAGTGATTAATACCAGTGAAACCCGCGATTTGGCTACGACTTAAGGACTCTGTTAGTGCTTAGTGTTTGGACTTAGTGCTTAGTGTTTGGACTTAGTGTTTAGTGTTAGACCTAGTGCTTTGTGTTGGACCAAGTGCTAGTAAATAAAGTCTTCAAAAGAGTCAGCAGGCTTTATCTCCAAATCCGTTGAACCCCAACACGTAACAACTGGTGTCGGAAGTGAGATTTGGAGATGCCATTGACTCCGAGAGAGGACTTCAAGGAGGGCGTCAGAACAAGGGCACAACGAGCTGCGGAGGCCACACCCACTGGGGACCAAGCTCCGCCCACTGTGGGCCAAGCCCCGCCCACTGACCCCGCCCACCAGGACCCGCCCACTGACCACGCCCCCAGGCTCCGCCCACTTTGACCCAAGCCACGCCCACCGACTCCGCCCACCGGGTCACACCCACTCAGGGCACGCCCACTGGCCCCGCCCACCGGGTCACGCCCACTCAAGCCCCGCCCACTGACTCCACCCACCTTGCCACGCCTTCCAGACAGGCCACGCCCACCAGACAAGCCACGCCCACCAGCAGTACCTTGGCTCTTCAATTGGGAAGTTTAATTGAATTAATGGAGCTTCAAAGGGCTGAAATTCAGGCAATGAAAGAATCACACGAACGCAGGCTCGGCGCTTTGCAAGACTCACAAGAACGCAAGCTCGGTGCTCTGCAAGAATCACAAGAACGCAAGCTCGGTGCTTTGCAAGAATCACAAGAACGCAAGCTGACTACGATTCAAGAGTTTCAAAAGGCTGAAATCAGAGCGATTCGAGAATCGCAAGAGCAACAGAAAGACCTTCAAGAAAAAGCGCTTTGGGCTATAAATGATGTCAGTGACACGGTGATTAAGCTTCGAAAGGATGTCGACGTAGTGGAAGAACGAGTTACTGGGTTAGGATTGGATGTTGAAAACGTGAAAACCGGCCTCACTGAACTACAGAAGAAAGTAGTGCGCCTTGAAACCACGGGAGTTGCGATGTCTAGTGGAACTACCGGTGTGGCACAAGGACCGAGAGTGAAAGTGCCGCCGTACGACGGCACTACTTCTTGGAACGCTTATCGTCAGCAATTCCAGACTGTTGCTACTGCCAACGGATGGACGGAAGAACAATGCCTGACCGCTCTCACTGTTGCGCTCAGAGGGCAAGCTTTGTCGGTCCTGGAAGCACTGCCACATACAGGTAAGGGGTTCCAAGACCTGATGGAGGCACTTGAATCCAGATACGGGGAGCGACACCTGGAGCACGTGTTCCGTGCCCAACTGCGTGACAGAGTCCAACGCTCAGGAGAAGGACTACAACAATGGGCGTTGGAAATTGAAAAACTCGTCAGGAAGGCACACCCAGGAGCCGACACCAAGATGGTAGACACGAATATGGTTCAAGCATTTGTCGACGGAATCAAAGACCTGGAGGTTAGAGCTGCAGTGAGGCTTCGTCACCATACCTCGCTAAGGGAAGCATTGGCACATGCTTTGGAGGTCGAGGCTGTTCGCCATGACATACGGCAGACCTATAAGATCCGCGAGGTCTCTGAGGAAGTCAAGGAGGTTAAGGCTCCTACGAAGAAAAGTTCTGGAGCCATGTGCTACAAGTGCGGCGAGAAGGGCCATCTTCAGTTCAACTGCCCGCAGAAGGAGACCCAGATGACAAGGATGAAAAGGATCGAGGAACAAATAGAGGAGCTGAAGAAGCAAGGGGCTTCTTGCCCTGCCCGGAATCAGGGAAACGAATAAAAGCCAGGACTGAGGGGCGAGTACTGGCTGACGCGGAAGAAGCCCCGATAACTGTTATTTCCCAGGCATGCAGCGGGAATAGTCTTGTGATTCAGGGGACTATTAACGGAACGGATTGCAAAATGACCCTAGACACAGGAGCCTCTAGAACAATAGTGAACCCAAAGCTGGTAAAAGCCGCAAGGGGGCACAAGAGGAAAATTCACTGTCGGCTTCTTACTGCCTCCGGTCAGCCAATACCCGTCCTGGGAGAAACGTCAGTCACGATGTACGTAGGGGGGTCCTCATACTCTCATAACGTTATCGTGGCCGAGATTATGGATGATTGCATCTTGGGGTTGGATTTCATGAAGAAACACAACTGCAAAATTAATGTCGCTGACGGAGTTTTCAAGTGTGGTGAAGAAGAAATCTTCATTCTTGGAGGCGCCTGCGGGAAAGTCGCATGTGTAAAGAAAGTCATCATACCTGGACGAGCGGAAGCTCGGGTGCTAGTGAAACTGCCGCCAGTTGGAATGAAAAAGTCAAACAGATGCGTGTTGATCGAAGGCACACCTACCAAGACATCGGCGCAAAAACTTATGACGGCGAGAACTCTTGTTAGTGGAAGCAGTAACGCTGTGGTCAAGGTTTTGAATCTTGGTGATCGCGAGATCTGCTTGAACAAAGGTGACGTCATTGGAAAGTGCGAGGAAGTTGTCTGGATGAAAAAGTGTAGTTCGATGACAAGCGCAGATTCAGCAAACAACAACAACTATGGATTAGTGACTGAGCTACTCGATGACTGCAAGAGTAATCTGACCTATTCGCAGAACATGAAAGCTAAGAAGTTTATACAGCGCTACGCGAATATCTTCTCCAGTCAAGAAGGGGACCTTGGAAGAACGTCGATAGTTCAGCACAGGATAGATACCGGAAGCGAGAGACCAATTCGTCAACGAGCAAGACGGGTACCAATTGCAAAGGAAAAAGAAGTTGAAGGCCTTTTGGAGGACATGAGAAGGAATAAGATTATTGAACCGTCTGCAAGTCCGTGGTGCTCACCTGTTGTATTAGTGAAGAAGAAAGATGGTAGCACGAGATTTTGCGTGGACTATAGGCGTCTCAATGATGTCACTAAGAAAGACAGTTACCCGTTACCTAGAATTGACGACACTTTAGATACCTTGAATGGCATGAAATGGTTCTCGACCCTAGACCTAAAATCTGGATACTGGCAGGTGGAAATTCATCCAAAGGACAAGGAAAAGACAGCTTTCTCGACCGGTAAAGGTTTATGGCAATTTAACGTCATGCCCTTCGGATTGTGCAACGCACCTGCCACATTTGAGCGACTCATGGAGTGTGTACTGGCAGGCTTAGTTGGAGAGGCCTGCTTGGTCTACTTAGATGACGTCATCATTGTCGGCCGCGACTTCGAGGACCATTTACGAAACTTGGAGCGAGTTTTCGCCAAGATAGAGGGAGCCAAATTAAAGTTGAACCCAAAGAAATGTCGTTTATTCAGGAGTAAGGTCAATTATCTCGGCCATGTTATCTCCAGTGATGGAATCCAGACAGACCCGGATAAACTGGAAGCAGTTCAAAAATGGCCTACCCCTAAGGACAAAACCGAAGTGCGAGCATTCCTCGGCCTATGCTCATACTACAGGCGTTTTGTTAAAGGATTCTCGGAAATAGCCAAGCCATTACATCGGCTGACAGAAGATAAACGGCAATTTAGTTGGGATGAGACTTGTGAAGATTCTTTTCAGAAACTGAAGAAGCATCTGTGTGAAACACCAATCCTGGGGTATCCACAAACTGAAGGTCAGTTTATAGTCGACACGGATGCAAGCAACACGGCCATTGGAGGAGTGTTATCTCAAAAACAGGGTGAAAGAGAAGTTGTTATTGCATATTTCAGCAAATCTTTATCCAAGCCAGAGAGAAACTACTGCGTGACAAGAAGAGAACTCTTGGCTGTTGTAAAGACGCTACAACATTTCAACAAATATCTCATCGGCAGACAGTTTTTGCTGCGAACTGATCACGCAGCCTTGAAGTGGCTACTGCAATTCAAGAACCCAGAAGGTCAAGTAGCTCGATGGATTGAACAGCTTCAGGAGTATGACTTCAAGACGGAACACCGCAGCGGAAAGACGCATGGGAATGCCGACGCACTTTCACGAAGGCCGTGTTCGGAAGACTGCAAACATTGTGTTAAGCAGGAATCTAATGAAGTTACATTGAAGCTAACGAGAACAAGTCCTTTGGGTCTCTGGGAGAATGATGCTATGAGGGAGGCCCAAGAAAGAGATGACGACCTTCGGCACATCATTACATGGAAGAAACGGGGTGACGTCAAACCAATCTGGAGTGAGGTTGCACCCACTGGCGCTGTCACAAAGGCGTACTGGGCGCAATGGGACAGTCTGATACTTCAAAACGGAATACTCTACCGGAAATGGGAGAAGACTAACGGCAGAGAGTTCCATCTTCAGATAATTGTCCCAAGAACGAGAGTACCAGATGTTCTCCGTGAAATACATGATGGCGTATCAGGAGGTCATCTAGGTGTCAAGAGGACGTTAACAAAAGTGCGCGAAAGATTCTACTGGTTGCATTGTCGAGATGATGTACAGGATTGGTGCCGCAAATGTACTACTTGCGCTGCTGTAAAAGGACCACAGACCAGGAGCCGTGGGAACCTGCGGTTGTATAACGTCGGTGCACCGTGGGAACGGATTGCAGTTGACGTAGCTGGGCCATTTCCTGTAACGGAATCGGGAAACAAGTATTTTATGGTCGTCATGGACTACTTCACCAAATGGCCCGAGGTGTTCGCCATACCAAACCAAGAAGCTACAACAGTCGCTTCTAAGTTAGTCGAAGAAGTGATATGTCGCTTTGGTGTGCCTCTAGAAATCCATTCTGATCAAGGCAGGAACTTCGAATCGCAGGTGTTCCAGGAAGTGTGCAGAATTTTGGGCATGCATAAGACGAGGACCACCGCGTACCGTCCACAGTCTGATGGAATGGTAGAAAGATTTAACCAGACCCTTGAGAGGCATTTGGCGAAATTGGTAGACGACAAACAAAAGGATTGGGACAAGTATATACCACTCTTCCTTCTGTCATACCGAACCGCCGAGCATGAGAGCATAAAAGCTACCCCGGCGTATGTCAACTACGGTAGAGAACTACGAATACCAGTAGACCTATTGACAGGAGGGTCACCGGAGGGACCAGAGACCGTACAAGACTATGTCTGCGATTTAAGGGAAAAAATGCGCTATATACACGCCTTGGTTCGGGAAAATGGGTTACAGTCAAGTAAGAACATGAAAACCAGGTACGACCGGAAATCGAACACGAGCGGCTTCGAGGAAGGGTCACTGGTGTGGCTGCATAACCCAACTCGCCGGAAAGGGAAATCTCCAAAGTTGCAGACCAAGTGGGACGGACCATACAAAGTGCTTACCCGAATAAATGATGTGACTTATAGGATCCAAAAGCAACCAAGAGGGACATTCAAAGTGGTACACATAGACCGTCTGGCGCGGTACCATGGCAGTAACAACGATGCTCGGGACGAGCATCTCTAAGAGGGGAGTAGTGTTACGAACAATAAGACTAGCGCCATCTAGCGTCAACCAATAAAACCACTTGGTGCGAACAGGGACAACGTTTTCACGTCTACTCAATACTAGATGGCGCTACTGTGCGAATATTCCGGAACAATTCAACCAGTTCACGCGGCTAGCGAATATTTCTGGAACGGTCTGGAACTCGATTCGGCCCATATAAATACGCCACAGAGATGCGAACGAGTCGGTTCAGTTTCGAGCTACCTTCGGGCGATTTCGAGGCGAAACAGGCGATAAGTAAAAGTGATACCAGTGATTAATACCAGTGAAACCCGCGATTTGGCTACGACTTAAGGACTCTGTTAGTGCTTAGTGTTTGGACTTAGTGCTTAGTGTTTGGACTTAGTGTTTAGTGTTAGACCTAGTGCTTTGTGTTGGACCAAGTGCTAGTAAATAAAGTCTTCAAAAGAGTCAGCAGGCTTTATCTCCAAATCCGTTGAACCCCAACACGTAACAATAGTTTAGAAATGCCAGGGAAGGGAATCAACTTGTAAATCACTTTGGAGGCCGATCACTCGAAATTTCTAAAAAGTCTTGTACCTTGCATACCTACATGCGTTTAAAAAGATTTGTCGATACCCCACACGACAGGGTACAGTGGAAAAATATTGTTCGTCCTCACTTCACATGTATCGAGTGCCATCCATATAATATAAAAATATTATAACATATTATATGATGTCAAAAAGGAGATTTATTCACAATCTGTAACTATACCAAATCTCATCCATTTTTATTCATAACCACAGAAGTTAGAAGGACAAACAGTCAGACAGATAGACGAACAGAGCGAGACTATAAGAGTTCCTTACGAAAGGAAAGGTTTCTACGGAACCCAAACAACTGAGAAAGATTTCGCCCGCCGCACAATCATATGGCTGTGAATTCGAAACCAAATGAAGACTGAGGAATAAGTCCTTCGCATCACGTATACGTAACTAAGCTGGCGTTAGCACTTAGCCTACGGCTGCTGAGTGCTGTTACCGGAGACCTCAAAATTTAATAGAAAATCCAGTCTCTCTTGCATGTATGGTAGCTACTAGCTAAGTATATTGTATAGTGAGTAGTGACAGAATTAAGAATATTGTCTGATCATTATGTAAAATTAGACACAAAACAATCCTTGAATATAAACAATAAGAATTACTTCACTGCACCTTCTACGAACATCGCAACAATGGCATCGGAAGAGTTGCGATTATTCACAATCAATTATATATGAGATTCTTTGAATTTCTTAGCGTTATTGTACTTTTATTTACTTACTTATAATTATTAATAATTGTAGTTATAGTACAAGAATATTTTTATGTACAAGTAGGAATTTTATACAATGTAGGTATTAAAAAAAATGTTTTTAGCTTTGGACACAAGCCCATAATTTGTAGGTATGTTTTGAAAATAAATTCTGCTTTTAAAACGTGTTAAGGGTGGACTAGAGTTTAATGGCAGGTCATTAGTATAGATTCATAAATCTTGTCTAGAATACAGGTAAATGTTTAGTTGGACATTGAGAATACTAAAATAGTCCAAGGGTAGAGAATTGGGACTTAGTAGCTCAATAAAATATTATGAGTTAATATCTAATTGTGGATAAGTATTTTCCTGTTATTGATTTTATATTAGAGGTCTTACTTTAATACGCTACCATTTCTCACCGGTTTTTGATGACGCCACGGTATTACACTTTTGGGCCTAATAACCATTCGAGCCCAACCACAACTCTGGGGTTATCTTACGTTTCTTGGAAATCATTGTTCTGTTGTTCATTGAATTAAAAAGTAACATCAATCAGAAAAGTTAAATTATGGCTAATTACTAATTAGCAAGAACATAAAAGCCATTCGAATCAATTGACGATGTAGAACAAAGTGCAATTTTTCACTATAATCGCTGCATGGGTAAACTGAGCGGTCGTTCATTATGAACCACTAAGCAAATTACAGCACGCGACACGACATGGAAATGTGTTAGAATATCACTTAATGGTGTTGCAAGTTATTACCGAGATTTTATATTACACTGTGGGAGAGCCACGCTTCGGCATGAATGGGCCGGCTCGACCGGATAAATACCACGACCTCACAGAACCGACGTGAAATAACGCTTGCGTTGTGTTTCGCCGAGTGAGTGAGGTTACCGGAGGCCTATGGGGGGGAATGGGGACTTTAAGGACCAGGAACGCAAGTGTCAACACCAGAGGAATTACAAGTGTAACTCCTCTGATGTTGCGAGTGTCCATGGCAGCGGTAATCGCTTACCATCAGGCAATCCGTCTGCTCGTTTCCTGGTTCATTAGTCATTACATAAAAAAAACACTAAACGTCTGAAGTATTTTTAGGTTTTTTTTAAAGTAAAGCCTTTATAAAAATTACAAGACATAGTTGTATGTTTACTCAAGATATGTAAGCAACAAAGGTATTTCGGATTTCCCCAATACAATAATTCAACCGGGGTAATTACGGCACAAATTGATAAATAGTTCCTACGTAAATTACGGAGAACTTGGTCTCAGATAACGACGCGGACGGCATAAAACTGTGTTTACTTTTCCAAGTACCTACAGCTTGGAAATAAAGAACAAATAATTTGAATATATTAAAATACTAGATGACGCCCGCAACTCCGTTGCGCCAAAATTCGTTTATCGCGCGAAACGTACATTTTTCCGGGATAAAAAGTATCCTATGTCCTTTCTCGGGTCTCAAAGTATCCCTATACCAAATTTCATCAAAATCGGTTCAGCGGTTTGGGCGTGAAGAGGTAACAGACAGACAGACAGACAGACAGACAGACAGACAGACACACTTTCGCATTTATAATATTAGTAAGGATAATAAACTAGATGTTGCACACGACTTCGTGCGCGCAAAAGGAAATCCCGCGATAACCGTACATTTTGGCGCAGTAAAATTGCCTATGTAATTCCTCGTGGTCTAATCTATATCTGTACCAAATTTCATTAAAATCGGTCCAGTAGTTTCGGTCTTCGGAGCCTATTCGATGCAAACAAACAAACAGACAAACAAACTTGTCCTCTTCATTATATTAGTATAGATAATAAATAGAATAGATACAATATAATACCATTCCAATCGAAAACGTTTTTAGTTCCTCCTGTCACCGCGTCACACTCTTTTTTGCCAAGCTGTAAATGGTTGACTGGTAGAAAATGCCTTTTGGCATTAAGTCCGCCATTGTAAAACGTGCAAAAAGTATAAAATAAATAAATAAGTTTAGCTAAAGGACCAAACTTCTGAAATAGCCGGCAACACTTATAACCTCTGCACTGGTGTTGCGCATGTCCATTGTTCATAGACAGCGGTGGTTACTTGCCATGAGGCAAGTCCATGAAGTATAGAT
This sequence comes from Glaucopsyche alexis, assembly GCA_905404095.1. Taxonomy (NCBI): domain Eukaryota; kingdom Metazoa; phylum Arthropoda; class Insecta; order Lepidoptera; family Lycaenidae; genus Glaucopsyche; species Glaucopsyche alexis. The sequence goes on from FR990058.1 coordinate 8,038,434, forward strand.
ACCAGGAGTCCGAACGGTATATGCTTTTCCATAGTATTCATGGACACAATAATAAACCCAGTTCTTAGTTCTCTTTTTTGCCACTGGCTGCGCTAGAATTTTGGACGTACCGATGCTATTGAGGCGGACCAATCAGCGCACAGTCCTGAATCGCGCTTGGTACTTCTTGAAAAATTGCGCGCTCTACCGGCAAAAAATCTGTCCCCTAAATTGAGACCATTATTTTAACATTATGTTCGGACTCCTGCACCTCAATTCTCGCAATTAAAATAGACAATTTAAAGAGTCAATTTTACTTTGTTAGAATTGAAAGTGTAGCGACGTGTTACCGTGAACGGATTTTATGACGTTTCGACCAATCAGAGCGCGTTTGACGTTGGTTTAACGTTCATAAAAACACCGGTTGGGAGTATAAGCGTATCGGGACTTGATTGTAATTGTATTAATGCAGGTTTTATTTAGCAGAATTGCCCCTCTAGTATCTATACTTCGTGGGCATGTCCTTGCTCATATGCATCCAATATCCATAGACCATAACACTCACCCGTCCAACTCGGCCGTCTCTATGTAACACAGTCCATTCGGCTCGGAGCTGCTGAGGAGTAGGATGTCAGCGGCCACGAACTGGTCATTCTCCAGCCGTATCACGTCTCCCACCTGCACAGACATAACATTATAATAATAATATCTATGCTCCCACACCACCAGACAACGGAAATATATTTAATATTGTTATACTATAAATATTTTTATAACATAGACTAGCGACCCGCCCCAGCTTCGCACGGGTACAATACTGATACTAATACTACAGAATGTCTTTAAATCTCTAACAAAACAGGCGAAATCTAGTCAAAACAAACAGAAACAAATTAATATAGGTACCTACTAAAACTCAATGAAATAAGTAGGTGGGTATACTTTTAACGTATGATATATCATAGATCTAAACTCCCCCCGCACGCAGCAGCAGAAATCGTAATATTTTAATTTCGCCATAACTTCAAAACCACACGTCCAATTTCAATCATTCAAAGACCAAATATAATATATATATTTATTTTGATAAGGATTAATAGCATGAGTAAAATAAACGCGTTTAAATGTAGTCCAAAAAAATGGTTGTTGTGCCTCACTCGACATAGATAGGTATAGTGTGTCGCGGACTTTTTTGTAGATATTTATAAGATCTACAATTAATTAGAACATTTTATGGTTCTATCTTTTATAGTTTAGGCAGCGTACGCAAAATAAGTAACTTTTCTGGTTGATTTTTTACACCTTGTGTCCGAAAAACCCAAATATTTTACGGAACCCTATTTTTTCCAAAATAAAATATAGCCTATGTTACTCGTGGATAATGTAGCTTTCGAATGGTGAAAGAATTTTTGAAATCGGTCCAGTACTTTTTGAGCCTACTCATTACAAACAAACAAACAAACAAAGCAACAAACAAACATACAAAAAAAGTTTTCCTCTTTATAATATTAGTGTAGATAGGTACACATCCAAGACCCAGGAACACAGAAAAACTTTTTGTCCCTTCGGCGGGATTCAAACCCGCGACTTCCGGCTTAAGCATCAACGCGCTAACCACTGAGCCACAGAGGTCATCAAATATACTATATTAATATTGTTCGCTATATCCCCTATATTCCCTATAATAATATTGTTCCCTACAATTTGACCACCACACCGTCCACCGGTGGATATTGGGAAAAAAGTTATATAGTTAGGTTAAGTAAGGTACACAAAGGGTAAAAACGGGAACCTAAAACCCTTTTTTTATTGATGAGACTTAGACGGATAGTACGGAGCCCATCGTGCTCGAGTATGACTCGCACATGGACGACTTTTATTGAATTTCTTTGGTGCCTGCACCAGGTTGGCCTACTAAGGTTATTAGTACAGTTTTAAGTTAATAAGTAGATAGTAAAAAGCAAATGTGGTAATATCGCATAGATGAAGAATTAATAGAGACCTGTACAGACGCCCACTTCTCCTCCACCAGCTTGCCATTCCGTAGAGTCTTCGCTCGCCGGTGGTTGACCTGAGAGTCGTTCTGATGCCGTTGCTGGAAAAAACAATTACTTTTTAAATAAAACACAACAAACCTTTTCCGAACGTATTCCAGGAAAAAAAAACAAAACTTAATTCTAAAAAAATATAAAAAAATGTTTTTAAAATTTTCAACAATTGACGGATGTATGTGGTATTCTTGGCACAATCAGTTTCTATTGAGTGTTTTTGTGCTTTTTTTTAACCAAGTGAATTTGGTTTTCCTGGCAGCCAACATTATTACATATTACTATTATAATACCGTTGTCAAAATTGTGGTAATTTTACCTTTAAATTTTATATGAGAGAGAGAGAGGGGTTTCGTGAGAAAGCTATTGGGGGGTCAAAAAAATTGAGGTTTTTGAGGTATATCCCGGGTCTCGTTGGGAATTTAGGGGATCTGTTCGAGCCAAATCTCGTTCTCCCGATTCCAATGATACCTCACTCGAGGGGTCTAGGGGTCCGGATGACTTGAGATATGCCTCGAGGGGAATTTGGGGGGGAGGTTTCGTGGGGAGGCTATTGGTGAAATTAAAAAATTTTAGAGGGGGAGGGGGGGTGACTTTGTATAGGGGGGTGGTTTTTAGGGTGGAGGGTTGTTGGGTTTGGTTGGTTGATGATGATAGAGAGAGAGACAGAGAAACACGCGCACGCCGCACGGCTTACAACTATAGCAAAAAGTGTCGTTAGAACTTTTGGCCTTAATTTTTTCCGTCTAGCTCTAGCCCCCTTTCGCAACGCGCGATAAGGAACATCGTTTCCAATAATTAATAATATTTTAACATTCGTATAAATTATTTATTTTGTTTTCCTGGTAGATAAACAATAGCATTAATAACCCGTAAGTATTTATAGGTATCCTTTGAGGAAATAAGATAAAATTAACATTCTAATTTGGAACGATAATATTATTGGAACCTTCGACGACGTTTCAACGCAAACACGGACAGGAGAATAGGCTATTTGTCCACCGTCCCCGTCAACGGGACGTCACCGAGAAAGACATGACGCGCCGAAGTAGCGATACATAGGCAGCCATTACACAGTCAATCTAGATCGAAATCCGTGATCGAAATGAATGATCTTGATCCAGATTGACATCTGGATCAAGATCATTGATCTCGATCACGGATCTCGATCTAGATTGACTGTGAAATGGCTGCCCGTCACGTCAACCTAATCTCGACCAGAAATAATCCCGTTCTCGTTGACGTCCCGTTGACGGTGGTGGTGGACAAACAGCGCACTGTGTATTTTTTGTCCAAAAAATTGGCCATGCCTTTTTTTTTGGAAATCTCATACAGAAATGTTATGTCAATAATTTATTAGTATTTACATGCGTTAATATCTTATTATCTATACATATAAAATCCTTTGTCCTGAATGACTGACGGATCAACGCACAGCCTAAACCGCTGATCGTAGAGACCTGAAACTTGCAGGGCTTGCTCTTTGTAATGCGTAGGGATCCGATAAGAAGGGATTTTTCGAAATTCGACTCCTAAGGGGGTGAAAAAGGAGAAAACAGTTTGTATGGGACAACGTGATTCCTTGGTCCAATCTACTTCATATTTTGCACAAACATTATGTAACAGAATTGATGGAATTCGTGTATCATAGTTTATTGAAATTCGTCCCCTAACGGGAATAAAAAGGGAAAGAAAGTTGTTTGGGAGCGATTTGCTTTAAAGTTGATATAAATACTCCTTAGTGCTTTTGATTTAAAGCTCCCATTCACAAGCGATCGATCGGTTTAGTTTTTAGAATTTAAACATTTATTGAATTCGTAGTTGCAAGGAAATCGGTTTAGATAAAAATTAAATATAGCCTGAGATCCTAGGACCGCCTTACTACACTTTTTATATGAAACTCGTATATATGAGTAAATTTTGTTCCGATTTTTGACGCCCACAGCAAAAACTAGCTGGTAGGTCTTACCCTAATCATTTTGTGTAATAGTTTATCGTTAGCAATTTACTTTCAAATACGAATTAATATCCAATTTGATCGAAGCAATCGATAGCCCGTGAGAGGGGAGCTTTATTTTTATTTTGACATAATATATTGTCATCATATTGAAAAATAAATCTGACAAGAATTCGAAAGTTAATTTTGATGAAAAAGTAGGCAAAAATATTTGCGAATGCTGCATTTAATATTATATTCAAAATACATCCATACTAATATTATAAATGGGAAAGTGTGTGTCTGTTTGTCCGTCTTCCCCAAAACTACTGAACCGATTGAAACGAAATTTGGTATACAGATACAGAAAGTATAGCCTGAGAAAGGATATAGGCTACTTTTTATCGCAGGAAAATATACGGTTCCTGTGGGATACTTTATATACAGTTTCACGTAAAAACTACTAAACCTATTATCATGAAATTTGGCACAGATATAAAGTAGACCACGAGGAATGACATAGGCTACTTTTTATCGCGGAGAAATATACGGTTCCCGTGGGAAACTTTATTTACACTTTCACGTAAAAACTACTAAACCTATTATCATGAAATTTGGCACAGATATAAAGTAGACCACGAGGAATGACATAGGCTACTTTTTATCGCAGGAAATAGGTATACGGTTCTTACGCGGGCGGAGCCGCGGGCATCAGCTATCTATACTAATATTATAAAGCTGAAGAGTTTTTTTTGTTTGAACGCGCTTATCTCAGGAACTACTGGTTGGAATTGAAAAATTATTTTTGTGTTGGATATTCCATTTATAGAGGAAGGATTTAAGCTATAAAACATCATGCTGCGACCAATAGGAGTGAAGAATCAGTGGAAAATGTGGAAAAAAACGGAGAAAATTATTCATCTTTGAGGGCTTACGTTGTTTGTTTGAACGCGCTGATCTCAGGAACTACTAGATCAAATTGAAAAAATATTTTTGTGTTGAATAGTCCATTTATTGAGGAAGGTTTAAAGATATATAACATCACTCTGCGATCAATAGGAGCGAAGAATCAGTGGAAAATGTGGCAAAGACAGGGAAAATCTTTGAGGGCTTACGTTGTTTGTTTGAGCGCGCTGATCTCAGGAACTGCTAAATCGAATTGAAATATTATTTTTGTGTTGTGTCTATTTGTTGAGGAAGGTATTAAGCTATATAACATTACGCTGCGACTAATAGGAGTGAAGCATCAGTGAAAACGTTGCAAAAACGATGAAAATTATTCATGTTTGAGCTTTATTATAGAGGTTAGAGGAGAGCTATATATAAGGTTTGGTAAAATCAACTACGGATACTTTGGGCATATGATCTGCTGCTTATGTAAAGACGTTTAAGCAGAAAAATAATTGTCATACTTGAAAAAAAATTTTTTCTTTATATGGGCGAGTTTCCGTTTTGCGGAGAGTCACCCATACAAGAGATGATTTTTTACTTTGAGTATGACAATTATTTTTTTGCCTAAACGTCTTTACATAAGCAGTGGATTATGTGCCCGAAGTATCCGTAGTTGATTTTCGGAGACCTTATATAGAGGGCTTCCATTGCGTGCGCTACGTAAACGGCTCAAGTTACCCAAAAAATATGTATAAAAGAATTATTCCTCTTTAAATGATGTAAAAAAATCTTTTAAGATTGACTCACTATAACCTTTTTTTATGGTAATCAAATTTGGTCGAAATTAATGCATTATTGCGCCATCAGTTGACGCGGACGAAGTCGCGGGCAACAGCTAGTGAACAATAAAAAAACACTTTTGTTTTTTTTTTCAATAAAATTAAAAATTGCCATAACTTTTTAAATATTTACTTAATTGTCTTCTTGATTATTCTGATCGACAATAATCAAAAAACACACAATTTAACCTGATTTACATATTTCTTAAATAAGTTTTTAAAGATTTATTTACGATTTATGTTTTTTTTTCTTTAATTTTTTATGAACGTATTTCTAAATATTTGGATTTTATTTTTATACAGAATTGTTACTTAAATGTACTAGAATTTGTGTAAAAAAAATTAGGTCCAAATAATAAAGGGCACTGACGTTAGAAGCTTCTAAAGTTTTCTATGGTAACTATGGTTTTAGGGTTGTCAATATTTCTATACCAAATTTTTTTATTCATTTGAACTTTGTTTTTTTTATTCCTGACTAATACTTAAACAGAAGGTTAGAGAAACTGCATTGAGTCACTAAAGTGACTCGATAAATCGAGAAAATATTTTATTAATGCCGTGAAATATTTTTGAGCAGAAACAAAAAAACGATTACTTTTTATTAGGGTTGTAACGGAGCTCCGCCTCCGCCTCCGTTACTGCGGAGCCTCCGCAACAAATTTCACCTCCGCCTCCGCATCCGCCTCCGCAAAATTGATGCGGAGTTTTAACGGAGGTTTATTTACGATTACATACAACGCGCAAGGAGCGACACTGGGCGAAGCGGCCACTCTGTGCCTCTAGTTAAAATGCGTTCGATAATTTCGATGGCAAACTTCGATATCAAAAATGTATAGAATTTGACATAAGTCATCGATAAGTGACATGTCGTTTGCGAATGTGTCTGTCAAATGTCAAATCCCATAAATTTTGTTTTCGAGCTTCGCCGTCGAAATTATCGAATGCATCTTGATTCTTGACTAGAGGCCCGGGTGCGTGTTTGCGCGTGAAATAGTCAAGATTTTGCTTGTGCCGAAGGGAACATGGGCGAGCGGTGGTGGGGGCGTGAATGCACGAAGTATATATACCGAGTCCGAACGTAATGTTAAAATAATGGTCTCAATTTGTGGGACAGATTTTTTGCCGGTAGAGTGCGCCATATTTCAAAAGTCTTAAAAAAATGCCAAAATAACGCCGAGATTTAAAATACAGATTTTTGGTAGTTTCGTGCAGTGTAGTGAAAAGTTTAAAAAATAAATTATAGAAATTAATGATGCAAATTGCATGCATCATTAATTTCTTCATCGACTTCTTTAAACATCGCTTTTGTATTTTACTACATCATTTATTTTGTTGGTTAGAATGAAATGCAATCATAATTTTCACTGATGCCTTGTTTTACATGTAAAACCTAAGTAGCTACATGTCAGTACCAACTTCAAAATTATGAAGATTGAGTAGACAAACAGTTAAAATTTTAGCCGAATTTGACAGAAAATAATTCCCATTACTTACGAGTATTTAAAAAATCAGTTTTATTTCATACTTTTTTGTGCATTTCTACTTTGGAAGTCGGTTTTCGTTTTTTGTTTATTATGATGTTGATTTGCGAGAATCAACATCATAATAAAAAAAACTCGCAAGTTGAGTTCGAGATTGACAAGATAATTTACGGGGAATCCTCTACCCCCAAAGAGAGTTGCCATAATTACCTACTGATATTTAAATTAGCACATTTTTTATCGACACTACTTCAATACTACAAATAAACTTCTGAATCTTTGAATCATTTTACTGCCAAATCTGCCAGCTAATATTGCAATAGTGCCACATCCTGCCAAATTACTTAAACATCAACAAATACTGCCAGAGGCTAAAATTATGACTAAAATGGCAGGATCCTGCCACATATGGTCACACTAACCAGGAATCAACTTGTCGAATCGTTCGGTACCGCGAAGTTATAATTGAGTCGTGATCGTCGTGATAGTCGTTTTTATTTAAATCGCGTGAAATGTTTCTGACTTTAATAAATCATGAATTTATTTAATTTATTCCACTTCAAATTTCACCTCCGCCTCCGCCTCCGCTAACCTCCGCATCCGCGGAGGTGAACTTCTTCTCCTCCGCATCCGCCTCCGCCTCCACTAAAATGGCCTCCGTTACAACCCTACTTTTTATTGCAGTTTTCATATTAATTTGACATGTCAATCCTACAATACTGACTTGGAATTTTTTTAACAAATTAATACTTTTCTAATGTACACATGGTGACACATTTAAAATCTTTTATATATTTCCGGTATAAAATGGCCTCATATAGGTTTAATTATAACCGGAAATCTATTGTTTAATAGGTAGCCGGTGCAGACCGGGTCCGGTTTCGGATTTTATTACCTGGTTTTAGCTGTAACCTAACGAACCCCTTCCCTGCACCACATATTACCTTTCATTGGATTTTAAATAGAATGCCCGTCCGTCTGTTTGTTTTGCTTTTGACTAAATTTTGAAATGGTTGCATGTATTTTTAACCGTGACTTTCACTGGCAGACCGAATTATCAGCATATTTGTTGTAAAAATATTAGGTATTTACAACGCCGGATAATAATTTGTATACAAAATATTAAAAATTATCAGACTTACATTGAATTTAAAATAAATCTTTAGTATTAAAAAAAAGGGATATAATTAATCGAGCGAACAAAAAATAAGTTGGCGGCTGCACGTGAGCATACTCTATTACTGAATTTGGCAGCAAATTAATATGTTGGCGACTAAATTACTAAACTGGCGAAATCACTCAGGTGACAAAAAATTCAAAAGTCGGCAGATAAAAAGAGGCGAAATTTAATCCAAATTAGCACCGACATTTATAAGTTGGTGACTTAATTTCCGAGTTGGTGACCATTATACCATATAAGCAGCTATAAAACCAGATTTGGTCGATAAATTAATGGCTGCTAAAAATCCAATTTGCAGGCTACGGAAAATCCCATTTTTGGATACTGTTGGAGTATGTTTTTCCTTTGCATGGGTGTCATTTTCTAGGTGTCTGGGGGTGCAGAATAATATGAAAATAAAATCTGTTTTGTAATTCCACAATGGCGTACATTTTTGTTATTAAAATTAATAAGGTTCCGACTACAAAATTGTCTTCCAATTTCATTTTCCAAAATGCAGAATATTCAATCTTCGTAAAATGAATATAAATACTAAATTAAAAGATCTTGGGGATGCTGATTAGGATTGATGATTATTATTACAGTATGTTATGTAGTTCAAGGTACCAGCTATGTATGGAAATTTTTCAAAATTCAGGATTCATGAAGTTTTCTGCTATTCATGAAGAAAATATGCAATTTCCAGGTTTATTAGGGGGAGGAAATTTTCATTATTTTTCCAGTAGGATGCACCGTTTCTGAGATAGAAGCGATTATAAAAAAAAAGGCAATGCTGTACTGAGATACGAGGGATGTATAAATCTATAGAAATGTTGGAAAATTCAGGATTTTCGAATTTTTTTTCTCCCATCATAAAGAAAATATGATGTTACGGAATTTCTAAGGGGACGAAATTTTCATTATTTTTTTCAATAGGATGCACCGTTTCCGAGATAGAATCAATTTTATAAAAAAAACGTAAATGCTGTACATTGAGATACGAGAGATGTATAAATCTATATAGAAATGTTGGAAAATTCCGGATTTTCGAAATTTTTTTTCTCCCATGATGAGGGAAATATGATGTTGCGGGGTTCCTAAGGGGGACGAAATTTTCATTATTTTTTCAATAGGATGCACCGTTTCCGAGATAGAATCAATTTTATAAAAAAACGTAAATGCTGTACATTGAGATACGAGAGAATAGAGATGTATAAATCTATATAGAAATGTTGTAAAATTCCGGATTTTCGAAATTTTTTTTCTTCCATCATGAGGAAAATATGATGTTGCGGGGTTCCTAAGGGGGACGAAATTTTCATTATTTTTTCAATAGGATGCACCGTTTCCGAGATAGAATCAATTTTATAAAAAAACGTAAATGCTGTACATTGAGATACGAGAGATGTATAAATCTATAATTCCGGATTTTCGAATTTTTTTTTCTCCCATCATGAGGGAAATATGATGTTACAGGATTCCTAAGGGGGACGAAATTTTCATTATTTTTTCAATAGGATGCACCGTTTCCGAGATAGAATCAATTTTATAAAAAAAATGTAAATGCTGCACATTGAGATATTAGGAATGTATAAAGCTATAGAAATGTTGGAAAATTCCATATTTTCAAATTTCTTTTTCTCCCATCATAAAGAAAATATGAGGTTGCGGGGTTACTAAGGAAATTTTAAATGGATGACTTTTTTGTTATCAGCACCCCCAGAAACCAATAAAAGGACAGGTAGAGCCATGCTTCGGCACGAATGGGCTGGCTCGACCGGAGAAATACCACGGGCTCACAGAAAACCGGCGTGAAACAGCGTTTGCGCTGTGTTTCGCCGAGTGAGTGAGTTTACCGGAGGCCCAATCCCCTACCCTATTACCTTCCCTACCCTCCCCTATTACCCTATTCCCTCTTAAAAGGCCGGCAACGCACTTGCAGCTCTTCTGATGCTGCGAGTGTCCATGGGCGACGGAAGTTGCTTTCCATCAGGTGACCCGTTTGCTCGTTTGCCCCCATATTTCATAAAAAAAAAACCCATATTATTTTTATAAAATTAAGTATGTCCGCCATATTGGAATTTCAAAACGAATGTCATTTTCGTAATCCAGCACTCCCAAAAACCTTATAAACGACACCCATATCAATTTTACGAAAAATAAATATCAGCCATTTTTAAATTTCAAAATTAATCTACACAATATCTACATCCCCTTAAAACCGAGAAAAATTAAAAATTGGATATTTTGTATGCTCATTTATATTTTTTTATGTATCCTCGTTTTGCTGCTTGTATGTTTTTTGAGTTACCTACATCAGGGAAAATATATGTGCCTATTTTTAAATTAAATGTGCACTCACAAATTGTCGCCAAAATTCAGTGGTATTATTTAGTCACCAGATTTGTAATTTTTTTGTTCCTTACATTCTTTCGCCAACTTGGTAATTTAGTATTCAATATTCGGTATTTTCACATCCAAAATTTAATTGTTTTGTAGCAAGTAAATACATGCCTAAAAAAATAAGTGTCTGTTTCTGATACCAAAACGATCAAATTAAGAAGGTGCAGAGAAATTGAATGTCACGCGAGCGAAGCCGCGCGCAACTGCTAGGTAATTGAATAAAACTTTGTTTTCACTTGAAATTCCTGAAATATGACTCTACCAAACACACAGTGTTTCGACTAGTACATGCGAACAAGACAATATATTTTTTACTTATTTATATTATTTATGTATATTCAAGGCATGTTAGATTTTTTATGCTGAAATAAATCTGAACACTTAAAATATTTAGATCGATACTTCTTACAAATATGGAACACGGCGGAGGTACATCATATAATATGCAGTATAATAAACATAAATAACCAAAAACAGAAAGGTTCAAACCAAATAGTGACCTTGAGCTTCTCAGTATCTCACTGACTTCAATATAAGAGTGCAACAGCAGTGAAACAAAAGGGAGCAAAGGTATAACGCGAAGAAAATGTAAACTATGGATAACATAATGAATTTCCACGCGGGCGGAGTCGCGGGCAGCAGCTAGTAAGTAAAAAAGACTATTACTATTAATTGTTTTGTTGAAGTTACGAACTTCATTAGAAAAATGAGCATATAAAAACCTACTTCAAATATTCAACTAGGCGGTGACAACCCTATCCAAAATAATATAAAATTGAATAACTCCGATGCCCCGCCTCATTTGGATCCCATTTTTTTTTTGGGTTATAAGTATCAATAAAAAGAATATTTCAGTCTTGGTTTCAAATCCAAATATGAAACGGCATGGCGTTAAAAAAAATATACAGTCATAAATACGTTATCTTGAACAAATAAAGCCTGGATATTTTTCGCTATCGTAGGGCTTTTAAGACACTATTTAGACCAATTAATAAAATCTTAAAAGAATATCAAACTTTTGAACTATAACTGTTTCTATGTTTTTTCTGGAAACCATAGAAAAAATTTTCAAGTACTAATTTGCATTCTTCTATATGAAATGGGCAGTCGGGTGTTCTCGTCCTGCATTTATAATCACAAATCCTATAAAATTAAGTAATAAAAACGGCATGGCCAATTTTTTGGACAAAAAATACACTGTGCAGCGTTAGGTTTAGTTCACACGCTACGCAGCGCTGTATTTTTAAGATAGCTATTCAAATTTGAACTTAATTCACTACACCAAAAGATACACGTTTCATATGACATTAGTCATACACTGCACATGCGCTGTGCAGCTCCCACTTTACATTCGAACTCTTACAATGAAACGTGTATCTTTTTGTTTAATGAATAAAGTTCTGTTTTGAATAGCTACTCGCGTATTCGTTCGTGTGATTTGACCCTAATGATAGTGACGGTTACACATATTATTTACTCTCTCATAAGTCATTACGTCTATAGAATAATATTTGTTAGTGTTATGGGGCATACCGCATATATGGAATAATTTTCCATACTGATGACACGACAGAATCTTATCGTACAATACATCTCGAATTTTCTTTTTTTTTTCGGCGTTATCTTTTCATGATGCGTATTTTCCCCATGTTGGGTATTAAGGTCGTCAGCCATTCTAGGTCTCAGATATTATCAAGAGATGTCCTTATTAAAATCCGGCGAATAAATTCCTACAGGAAAATGTATGACCTACTTCCTTATTATTTCAGGGTATTTTATACGTATTTGGAATATCCTACTATAAAGTATATACTATATACGAACCCCCTTACTAATAAACGCTGTATAAGCTTTGAATAGTTATAGTGTTTTGTTCACGTCACACAACTGACACGTTTAATTCGATAAAAGAAGACAAAACACTGTGTAACTATCCAAAGCTGATACAGCGTTTATTAGTAAGGGGGTATGAATATATATTTATAATACGTGAAGCAAAAACTTTCAGTACAGTTTTACGAGAATTGTGCGAACAGAGAAGTATGATATTTGAAACAGTTAAAGTTTATGTGGAGGAAGGTGTGCAGAATAATAATATTAAACTAATACATATAAAATTAATAAAAACTACAACACACACTACCTCAGATTATTAACACACACTACCGTGCGTTTGAAAGTCTGTGCCAACTATGCAGAGGCGGATTAAACGTTGAGAGCGCCGTAGGCAAACATGTTATCGGTGCCCCTATATTATAAATAACTTGTTAGTAGTAGCGTCGCGGGGTATTATAATTTATTTTTCTTTATTTTTCAATTCTGTGCGAGCGCCCCTTTGTACCCTTGCGCCCATAGGCACATGCCTATGGGCGTATAGGATAATGCGCCACTGCAACTATGCATATTTTGCTTTGAGTATCCAACTATGGAGACGCCATTGTCAGGCGTTCCCCGCTGCCAAAGGCCAGAGCCCTCCGGTCGTGATGGTTGTATAAAACTAGTTGCTGCGCGTTTTTGACGTATTCGGAAAATTACAGCGAGGCGGAACGAACCGGAGCAAAAAATGCCGACTTGCTGTATTTTTTCCTGCAAAAACAGATTGGAAACATCAAATAAACAAAAGGAAGGTGTTACTTTCCATGTGTATGTATTATTTTGCCTAAATATTAACAATAATTGCGATAAATTAGCAAAAATCCAAAAATTTTACTCGATGAATAAATGTTGCTACTAAATCGTACAACATCCAAATTTAGGGTAATATTTAAAAGTAGTAATTTATAAAAACTTCTATTTCATATTCGTTCTTGTTTTTACTATTTCATAATGAAGAAACATGACTAATTAATTAGTACACTATTTACAATTTTGTTTTTCCTCATGATATTATTTCACGAAACACATTGAAAATTTGCAAATTATTATAAAATAATTATCCAATTGTGTTAACAAACTTTTGTTTATATTAATTATTATTTATTACAATAAAATATGTGCGGATAAATTTATCCTGAAATTATGCATTTTTAATTTATAAACAGGCCACACTTCATAAAAACTGAGGGTTGTGACAACGTAAAAGAAATATCGATATCGACTTTATCAGTATGTTATTCTGACCATTATTTTTTTAGATTTACTAAAAATAGGATTATTAGGAATGCCAGGGTCCAAGCTTGCGCTAATCATTTTTTTTGGTTTCCCAAACGTACGAGTACAATTCGCTCGGTGCATTTTGAAGTTTCATGTTTTATTGTTCAGACGAACAACAGGAGGAGATTAAAACAGCGCGCCTTATCAACTTTGAAATTATTAAAGGTGCATTTTATAATTAACTAGTTTTTTCCCGTGAATTTGAACCAATCTTTGAACTACTTATGGTGAACATTGGTAAACATTGAGGTGGAGCAGAACGATTATAAATGCAAAAAAAAACGTATTTAGGGTGGACCCTATTTTTTAAAAACGATTCCGCATTTTTACTTAGCTCTACCTTTTTAATCGACAAAAAACCGAAGGAGGTTCTCAAGTCAACGCATACTTACGATTGTAGTACGATTTTGGTAATATTTTTTTTATTTAATAATATAATATATTTTAAATATATATGGATACTTCACGTCATGTCAATCTGGTCTTGTGGTAAGTTCTCGAAGAACTTGTTTTACGGATATAGGTGTACCAGAATCTAATGGCAAATAGGGAAATAAAATTTTGTAGTGTGCAATACTGGAGAAATTGGATTAAACGATCTTGATACTGGTTAATTTTTAGTTATGTCTTGTTAAGTATGAGGGCGGGCAAATCGGGACGCGTAATCAAACAAGTGGTCAATTTCACACTGATCGTATATTGCAATTAAAACGACACCTTGCATTCCGGGGTGCGCGGGCGCAGGGGGAAGCGGGCACGCTTCCCGCGAATATTACAAGTATCGGAACGACACAAAGCGCGCCAAATATGAATTAACATACTGATATTATGTACATCTTAATATCTAACATCTCTCCCCCTTTAGTTGGTGAACATATTGATACATTACGAACAGCTTACCACTTAACGTTACAATAATAAGTTACATAATACATTAATTACAATGCAGCAACACTTAATCCTACAACTTAACCTAAGGTTGGGACCGTGACGGTGGCGTGGAGAACACTGGGCTTATTTCACGTCGCCGGGTGGGCACGTTGTCACTAGGGACACCTTCTGGCGACTCTGGACTACTCGACTCCTGGGACGTGCTTGGACGCAAGTGCGGCTCCGTCTCCTCTCCCCCTCCTACGTCTGAGGCCACAACCGAGTGCATGTCAGGCGCCACATCCGGCACCAGATCAGGATCCCATTGATCGCGATTACTACTGTCACCCAACCGTCGCGGTCTGATATGATCAACGTGTCTAGTAACTTCTGCCTCCCAGTTCGGTACAAAAATGTTATAGACAACGTGACCAATTTTTTGTAAAATTATTCCTTCAACCCAACATATTTTTTTTACACTTGCGTTTTTAATTACCCACACTGGGTCATTGATTTTAAAAATCGGTCGTGCTACTCCTTTATAGCTTTTACACTGCAAGTACTGTTTGTGATCTACCGTTGTAGCGAGCACTGCGGATATGTACATCTTAATATCTAACATGTCTTTAGTATTACTGACATGTCATGAAATATAATAAGACTGCATGAAGAATATTTTTATATATCGGGTTATATAGAAAATATGTCATAAAAATAAATCAATCGTGAATTACTTTATATACTTATTTATTACAAATAACATAAACTTAAATTGGCAACAGTTTATTTAATTTTGGAATTTCCTTCCGATCTGTATAGAACTCGTTTACTTTATTCCTAATCAACTGTAAATCGAAACTGTCTTAAGTTATTTTCTTTTTTCCTCCTCTCCTCCAGGCATGGAAAATAAACCATCATTCGATGTACCATCGACGATTCACCGTATAGTAGTACTGGAAACACCTTTAAAGAAGTCACAATAAGTACCTAAGAAAATATAAAAAAACTAAAAGTATCAAAACAACTCACTCTAACTTACCGGTCAACTCTACCACGACTTTTTTAGAATTATAAGATTGAGTTTGATTTACACCTTCTTCTTCCTGTATTTTAAGATAGACATTGAAAACAATATTTCTCGATCTGAGATTTGAGATCGAATTTCCTTTTTCAACACTTTCACAAAAACAACAAATTCCAAGAACATATTCACAAAATTTTAGCAGCGGTTGACAGATCACATACTTTGATTTGACGGGTCATACTTGACATTGCCATATGAAAATCACATTATTTTTTTAAATGCCATGAGATTCTGATACACCTATACCAGGCAACGGAAATATATTTAATACTATACACATATTTAAGATTTTTATTATATTCTACACACATTTAATACACACCCATGACCCAGGAACACAGAAAAGCTTTATTTACTTCGGCGGGATTCGAACCCGCAATCCCCGGCTTGAGCACAAACACGCTCAACCACTGAACCACAGAGGTCGTCTAATTATTATTGTAAAGATTTTACTTCTAAATTCATCCTATTGTCACTAAATGGTAGACCTGGTGGTGGAATTCATGAGGAATCCACGGACTCCTTTTTACAACAACAAATAAAAAGCGTGAAGCGTGCTAGATAATGGGTTTCAACACGTATGAGGCTAATTCTTGAAGCTATTATCTATTTTACTTTAGTTATTACGGCCGCTCCACCCGCGTAAATATACTATCGGTTATCCCGCGGGAATACTCTACTTTTCCGATATAAAAGTAGCCTATGTTTTAATCCAGAGCCTAAACTACTACCATACCAAATTTCATCAAAATCCGTTCAGTAGTTTTTGCATGAAAGAGTAACAAGCATCCATCTATACATCCAACCATCTATTCATCCATCCATCCTCACATTGTTTCACATTTTATACTATTACTAGGATAGGATGTGAAAGTTTGTGAGGAAGGATAGGTGGTGAATGTATGGATGTTCTTTAATATTGTAAAACATACTTTTGTTCTATCATCAATAGTTTCCGCAGCGCATGCGACGAAAGTTGTTTTATGGCATTTTCTACACCTTGGGTTACGTTACTAAAGTTTTAGTAAGAATCCCTAATCTTTTCTAGCAATAAATATAGCCTATTTTACTCAGGGTGAATGTAGCTTTCTAATGGTGAAATAATTTTTGAAATCGGCACAGTAGTTTTTTAGTTTATTCATTACAAACATACACACAAAAATACAAATCTTTCCTCTTTATAATATTAGTATAGATTATTATATACTACCTAGGTATATAAACAATTTTTTTTTAAACGACGTACAGTCAGATTAGATCGCAAATTAATATTTATCTATACTTTCTCTCATTAGTTATTCTATGTGCTAGTTAGACTAGTTAGACATACAGAAACTTATAAGAGAAAATATAGGTAAATATTGAAAAAATCTATTTCGAATTGATTTCGCTCAAAATAATTTTCCCTAAGAGTTTTTATCATAGTCAATCAACATGGGAACTTACAAGTTTCTATCTCCTATAGTTTAGAAATGCCAGGAGGATGACCAACTTATAAACCATTATGGAGACCGATTACTCGAAAATGGTTGACTTTGTAAAAAGGTAATTTATAAATTCTTACTTCAATTTTAAAATACCTATAAACTATACAAAATTTCATTTATACATATTCATAATTACACATGCTAGAAAGACGGACAGACAGACGGATGGTCAGTGCAAATTTATTAGGGTTTCTTGAGTATTACGGAATGCTACAAATTGGTTGTATGCACCAGCCGCTCCGCAACTAAGATATTCGCAACACTGCTAAAAATTATAAAATTCTTCTTCACGCTGGATGACGCTTCCATTTTTGCATGTTTCAACATTTGAATACTTATTTACTTTATGATACTGAGCGAAATTTTAAATTAAATATTGTAGCTATGATATAATAGATATAATTTTTAAAATTTACTTTTGCCACACATAATTATTACTAGCCGAACTCATCGATAGTAAAACATCGATAGTGTCAAGCACTAGCGGTGCGGTCGTCCCCCCCGCAAAAAATGGCGAGACTTTTTCGCATAGAAATTAGCTGTCATGTCGTCTCCGTATAGTTGGATACTCAAAGATATTTTGTTACACGTTGACGTTTGTCAGTCAATCAGTCACAAATCAGAACATTTACATTTTTTATATCTAGAAGTAAAAGAGCCCTTATAAAGTTGAAACTTAAAAAATATATAAATTATTATGGGCGAATTTCGACCACAGGGTGACATCTAGTACATAATGTTTATGACGATTCACGCAAAAACTACTGAACGGTTTTTGATGAAAATCGGTATGGTAGTAGGGGAGACCGAGGGGTTTTGACACAAAGGTGATTTGAAACAGTACCGATTTCATAGAACTTAAAACTGTTAGCGAGTTCGCAACGTTGCATTTCAACCACTCCCCTCCACCCGCTGACTTGTCAATACGTGTCGGTGGCATAAGTCGTGCGGTTATGGAGTTCTGCGTACCATGTGACAAAAATTGTGAAAAGTAAGTTATTTACGTTTTTTTACCATGCCTATATTTTGATAAGGGTATTGTATTTTAATTTGATCCATATTGGTTTCGAAAGCTCATTATCTAGAGATTTACTGTATATATTTGGTGCAATTGATTTCTGTGTATTTGATTCTTGATTGCAGGATAAATTAATATTGAGAGGTTTTTTTCTTACTGAGGAGATTTGAAACAGGTTGTTTCAAATCTCCTCGTTTTCAATATTGTATCAGAATATTTACGCAAGAAAAAGCATTAACGTTGTGTCAATTAAATAAATGCTTTTTAATTTATTTATTTTGTTTCAGCATGCCTACTGATCATAAAATAAAGACCGACGAGGTATGGCAAGTCGCAAAATATATGATTTTGCAGCAGAAGATATAGTATCAAGTAACTTTGCCACCTTTTGCCAGATTGTAATTTTTTTTTGTTTTCTATTTACATTTTTGATATTTGTAAGATTATTGTTACATAAATATTTGAAGAAATAATTATCAAAACTGATTGTAATTCTAAAGAAACGACTGAAAGTTAATTATTTATTGAAAATCAATATTTTATTTTAAAGATTTTCAATGAATGTAAAACATTTTGTTTATCTGACTGTTATTTTAATTAATATTACGAATAATGACGTTATGATACTTTTAACTACTTTAGGAGTTGATCATATTGTGTATCAGAACTGTAGTTATCTACTTATGCGATATATCAGTACAAAATGTGAATATATACGTAAAACAACAAAGTATGTACTTGGAAAGATATATTTTAATACATGCCTTTAAATTATATCCTAATTTTTATTTAACAGCCCTTAATATTTGACAGAAATCATATGTTTTAACTCTCCTCGGCCCCTGTTTCATCTTACCTCGGTATGAGGGGAATTGAAACAAGATGACTTGTTGTGGTTAAGTCGATTTTTAACCACAATATTTAACACTTACAATTTCTTTATGTTCGTCATTTGCAAGTGTAAAGAATAACCTAGCGTTTGGTACTAATATCATACCATTTCTGGCAATAGTGCTTGGTATATGAGACAAAATGTAAAAATTGTGTCAACACCCCTCGGTCTCCCCTAGTTAAGGCTCTGGATAAAGTATTTACGCGGGCGGAGCTAGTTCAGAATAAAAGTACGATAAAGTAAATATATATAGTAATGTTTAGATAAGTAGAAAAACCGTCTAAAAATTTCAAACAAATCTATAAATTGTTTAATTTTGTAATTTTGTATACATATTTTTTAACAATTCTACAATGTTCTACAGTTCTAGAAAAACTCTAAGCACTTCAATCACCAATTGAGTATAAAGTTCTAATAAAATCTCAAGGCTCTCAATCACTACCACACAGTAGACATGTATGATGTCCATCTAATATAGTTCAATTACATAAGCGTTTAGGCTACTAATTGTGCCCAGGGCCGTCTGATTGTGGTTTTGGGGTCACTAGGAGGCCAGGCAGCTCCATTATTGAGTGATGATATCGTCACCTTCTTAGCTAAAAATATCATTGGACACGTACGAATAGCCTTTGTTTTTTTTTTTTGCGAAAGGACTAAGATTGCACGCAGCACGAGCCCAAATTATAATAAAATTGCATCGGTCTTGCTGTTTGTCTGACTTTAAACATTCAGATTGTTGTGCCTAGATATCTTGAAATAATCTCCGGGAAATCAACAAGCTAAATTTTTGGTGACCTGGGGCCTGGGGCAGGCAGTTTAGTCCAAGAAAACATTAATGGACACCATAAACATGCGTTTGCATGACTAAAGTCATCAGATTTGTGACATTTACATATTGTGATCATTACTCTTCATAATATCACAGCGTAATAAAGAGATACAGTGGGCCAACGCGTTTGAAGTCGCGCGAAATGCCGCTTTTGTGTAGGTATTCGTCATTGCTGCAGGGTTGTCACAATAATGTGTTTTATTATAATCTGTTCTACATTTTGTGTATTCGTAGTATGTGTATGTAGAGTACTAGGAATAAAACAAAAAAAATATATATAGAAGTATTAATGAAGAGTTTTATTATAAAAAATACAAATGCGTATACAAAAGCTCAGGGTTAGCATGATATATATCAATTGATATATATCGTATATATATCATGATATATATCAAAATTGATATTTATATTTTAAAATGTAAAAGAATGTTTTAAATGTAAAAAATCTTACATCAACACAGGTCTTATTTTCCGAGAGTTTCACAAGCCTAGGTCATCAAAAACTTGCTATTTGACACGACATTAACTAATCATAGACGCGGCTTGTAACGGCTTATGACACCCACGTGACCCCCTGTTTTTCAGAAGAAAATTCCTTGTTTGTTAATATACTATTGTTATACCATTTATACCATGTGTCAAATTAATTCGACTGATAAAATTAATACACTTTTTTTTATTCTGGTTATAAACAAATTTCATTTTATGGATTTTAAGACTTAAATTGATACTCAAAAGTATCTATCGTTGATTTTTAATTTATTTGAAAACTTTGAATATCAATAATAAATAAATGAGTTTAATTTTACTTCCCTATCTTCAAATTATCGGACATACAAATTATTTCGATTCAACTACTTATTACGAAAAAACATATCAGAGTATGAAATTTGTATGTAATTTTGAAAATATCAAAAAATCAAAAATATCGGATATATTATATCAAAGATATCTGATATTTTGATATTTATTATAAATATCGGATATTTACGAACCCTGCAAAAGCTACAAATGCGAAACTGAAAGGTATTTTCGACATTTGGATTTACTAGTTTTTAGATTGCGATTGTTGAATTTGACGATGTAGTTAGTAAATTCTCATTCGTAGATACAATTTTATTAAAAATTCTGACGGGAAACAGGCGCATGGTTTTGTATTAAAATTAATCTTCTTTAGCTTTTCATATAATTGACCATTGTAAATTATAAGTACCTACATACAACTCAAACGAAACACTGTCGCAAACCACTTAAAACAATCAAATTAATAACCTAACCAAGAGCATGTCAGGACATGTCTAAGGAGGGTTCCGTAACTATAAACGCGTAATATGCTTTTTTTTTAATTACTCCAAAAGTTACTGTCCGATTTGGTTCAAAATAGTTTTCCTAAAGAGTTTTTAGCGTGATTTATCAGCATGGAAATTTTCAAGTTTCTATCTCCTATACTTAGTTTAAAAATGCTAGGGGGGGGGACCAACTTACGAAGTACTTTGGAGGCCGATTACTCGAAAATGGTCAACTTTATAAAAAAGTAACATATGAAACCTTACCTTTATTTTAAAAGAGCTATTCTACGATACCCCACACGATGGGGTAGAGTGAAAAAATATTTTTCATCCCCACTTCACATGTACGGAGAGCCACCCTTAAAATATAAAATTATTATTTTTTTATGATCCCGAAACCGTGATCTATACACAATCTATAACTGAACCAAATTTCATCAATTTATATTCATAATTACAGGAGCTAGAGGCGCGGACAGACAGACAGACAGACAGACAGACAGACAGACAGACAGACAGACAGACGGACAGAGCGAAACTATAAGGGTTCCTTAAGTATTACGGAACCCTAAAAAGCGTCAACCCCAGCTGACGTGTCCCAACTCCCAAGCGAGTGTATGGCAGCTTGGGCTCGCTACCGCCCCTCTCTCACCCCGCACGCCCCGCACGATTGCTCTGTCTAGACGTGTCCGTTGGACGACTGTAGGTAAGTTCCATAGGCTGTGATAATATTATATTGTACCTACTATCTATACATATAAACTTAGGCCTTTTCATCCGATAATGGATAATTTATACAGTATTCTCCGCGCAAAATTCTGTAGTGCCTGGGACAGTCAGTTTTTAAATGTCGTATGGTTGCCCAAGCACATACGGCATTTTCACAACACAGTCAGCCTAGTCCAGAAGAATGACTGGTCAATACGTCTGGGTCCAACCATGTGCTGGTTTCCTCACGATGTTTTCCTTCACCGTAAGAGCGTCCGTATAATGTACTTGAGATCTGAAAAAGTGTCATTGGTACACGCCACAACCTGAGATTCGAACCTACACTCTCTCGAGTGCGAACCAAACGGTCTACCCACTAGGCCATGGAGCTCTCAATACATATAATACTAAGGTATCATATAAAAGCAGATGTCCCCACAAGCTCGCTGACATACGACGGTAGAAACGTGAACTTTGGACAGCAGCAGAAGGGATTTCGAAAAATTGCAACCCTAAAGGGGTGAAATAGGGTTGCAAGTTTGTATAGAAGTATTTTAAATTTCCAGCGAATTATATAACAATTAAATACGTTTATGTTCATATGTGTTTCAGGGATTACCTATTAGAATTCACCCATAGAGGGTTTAAAACAAGAGTTGAAAGTTTGTATGAAAAATATTTAAAAAATCTGTCAAAATTGCCATGAAATTTAATATCCGACCTAATAAATACAAATCACTGAGTTCGTATTTTAAAGTAATTTTTTAAATTCGTCCCCTAAAGGGGTGTCCGGTGAAACTTAGTATAGTGAAACATCCCTGAAAGGATTGCGTTGAATTTTGGCATGCAGATAGTTATTATGACGTAAAAGTTCATTAAAAAGGATTTTTCGAAATTCATCCCTCACGAGGGTTCAATGCGGACGAAGTCGCGGGCAAGAGCTAGTTAGAAATGAAGTGTACAGAAGGATTTTTTTTAATAACCACAATTACTAGCATATCGATCTTATAAATATACATGTTGGTCGGTGGTTAACATAATTATATTAAATAAGTATAATGTTTAGTCATTAATCATTAGTTAGCACTCGACAACGAACAATGCGTGTTGGTATCGCATTTTATACCTACCATATTACACAGTGTTTTGTCTTCTTCTATCGAATTAAAAACGTCACTTGTGTGACGGGAACAAAACACTGTATAACTATTCAAAGCTTATACAGCGTTTATTAGTAAGGCGGTATGTGATTTACATTTTAAATATTAAATTTTTACATCCTTTTACTATCCCATTTCTTTTTATTCTATGGATAGATGGATGCTTGTGACTCTTCACCCAAAAATAACTGACCTAATTTGGTATGCTAAACCCCCTTGCAAAAAAAATAATATTTATACAGTTTTACATATTTTGGCCTTATCTGATACGTCAGAAAAGTCGCTTGACAGACAAGGACAAAACATTGTATAGCTTATACACTGTATAAATATTTTTATCAATATTATATAGCCTCTCAGCTCTGCATTAATACAAACAGATAGATTACTTTTTATCCCGAAAAAAGCAGTGACCCCGTGGAATACGTGAATTACGTGAGCGGAGCCGTGAGCAATAGCTAGTGAGTATTGACATATTAATCTAATAAATTAAATTAAATATTATGTACTTATTTAAATATACATGACAAATTGACATCTAACGCGAAGGCATGTTTCTTTCTACATAGAATTAAATGTAATTTGTACGTTGCGACCTGACTGGGGGCGTACGGAAATGGGATCAACGTTTTTAGTCAGCTATACATGTTGGCCGAGCGTTGCCGAGCGATGGCCAACGCCAACCAGTAGACAGCCCTGCTTTGCCATCGCTTGGTGTCGCTCACCTAGTTAGCCAAGCGAAGCCCAGAGCCAACGTATTGTGTAGAGCTTATTTAGCGCAACTTGTCTTCGCTTGCCGTCACTCGTGATCACTTGCTCACTTAGGACCGGTGTCGGTTTTTGTGCACAAATCAAAGGCCCTCTCTGTGCTCGGCCAATGTGTAGGCAGCTCGACAAACACTCATCTACATTGGCCGCTTGCATTGGCATTCGACGAACTTGTCCAACGTGTGGACATTAGCACTTGCTTTGTACCTATTTCCCGACGCTCGTATTGGCCTACACTGGGCCAACATCTATAGCCAACTTTAAACGTTCGGTTATGACTTATGACTTAATTGGAAATTGAGAAAACCTTTTATTTTATTCTCGAAATAAAATTGTAATTTAGCAGCATAATATTAATATCTAACCTCTATCTAAAGTCCAAAGTAAATAAACGAAACAATGTTAAATACCTAGCAGTTATAACTTATAAGACATTAAAATGAATACGAATATTATGTGATTGTACTTTCTGTCATAAATAGTTACCATTGTAAGGTAAATCCTGGCTCTCATTATCGCCTGTTTGAACTGACTCATCTGTACATAACGACCTCTTTGGTCCGAGAAAACGGAAATAGCATCCTGCTCTTATTCGAAAAAGGAACACCGAGGTCAATAGAACACGAGTGTACCTTCTCACACCTGTCTCGTGCACAATGCACATGCTTCAATATTTCAAATATGTGCATAATATTTGCATATAAATATTTTATACTAGATGTTACCAGCAACCCCGTACGCGTAAAAAGAAATCGCACAGGAACCATACATTGTGCCTCGATAAAAAGTAGCCAATGGGTAAATCCAAATTCCAAAGCCTTAACCACTACCATAGCGATTTACAGCCACATAAATCCATTCAGTAGTTATTGCGTGAAAGAATAACAAATATACGTCTATAGATCCTCACAAACTTTCACATTTATAATAATAGTAGTAGTATTCCTGTCTATCAATTAATATAAAATACAATACCTACATACCATAGACAAGAAATACATGACGACCTCTGTGGCTCAGTTGGTTGAGCGTGTTGGTGCTCAAGCCGGGGGTCGCGGGTTCGAATCCCGCCGAAGGAACAAAAAGTTTTTCTGTGTTCCTGGGTCATGGATGTGTATTAAATATGTGTATAATATAATAAAAATCTTAAATATGTGTATAGTATAAAAGTATTAAATATATTTCCGTTGTCTGGTACCTGTAACACAAGTTCTTCGGATACTTAGCACGGGGCCAGATTGACATGGTGTGAAGCGTCCATAGGATATTATTATTATTATTATATTATTATTAATAATAAATAAATAAATTAGGTCACCCCCGAGATTGTCAAGCAGTTAAAGTGAGCTGATGATAATGATTAATAAATAGCTATGAAGACGCCAGCTTTTACGTCGGATACTGTATTTACAAAAATCTAAATCAAAGTCGGGCAAAATCTAGTAGGTACTTAATAGTTTCGGATCATTCTAGTAGAAGCATTTTTGAATTTAAAATATTCACTGAAGAAGTAGTTACAATCTACATACAAGTACAGTTTCTACACCAACAACAGCGACAACCTACACCTACCCCTACCCCTTCAATCTACAGGTGATTTGTGAAAGAGTTGTCGACCTCTTGAGTGTAAAAGATAAGAATATCGCTCTTAAACAACGAGGGTTAGTGTTCGAAGGGTAAAAATTAAGGGGTATATTTATGTATTTTCAATGCCAAAGCATAAAATTAAAAAATAAATGTCAAAAAGTTAACCCTTTTAACTTAACACTTATTTCTACTTAGGAGTATAAAAATTGCTTACAACCTCCCAATTAACATTTTGGTAATAATAATAAGCGCTAAATGAGCTACTTAAGAGAAACTTAAAAACCTAAGGTTCTATAAAAGGTCTAACAACTAGTGGTATAGCGCGCTATAACTATCTTATAACCCTCGATTGGGCCCACAATTTTAGAGCTTAAAGTGACATAAAAGTTGTAGAAATGTGATAAAAAGGTGGGAATAAAGAGTTACAATAGTGGTATTGAAGTAGTATTCACTCTCCCTGCGGTGATAAGTATTCTGTGATAATATATACTAGTTTTCATCTCAATTTTGAAGCGCCTCAAAAATAAACAACATTTCATATTATTAGGTAAAATAAATCACTACCACGGCATTTTTTTTTATTTTAATTGTGGTTGTAAATAACAATTCTCAGTACGTCTATGTATATTATAATTGAAAACAGTAAATAATGTAAATCAATAAGTCGGAAAATAATATTTTGACCATAAATTTACTTTTAAAATTTTATAGGTTATGTTTATTTAATGGCCTAAAATCTACTAGCCCAAGAGCTACTGAGAAATTTAAAGTAGGTATTTGAGGCACGATGAAACCTTGTCCTGTACTTCTCCTATTGTACCTCAACACGAGAATGCAGGCCTGGCTGGTCAGAAGCGGAACTTAGCCAAGTTACAAATTTTTGAAAAGTCCATTTTTTTATGCCAAAAATCCATGTTTGAGGCGCTTTGAAATTTTGATATACAGTTAGTATAATGAATAAGGAGTTGGGAAAAAAAGGCCATGTAATTTAGTTGGAACTTTAACCTAGCCATGTCAGTTTAAAAGTAAATAAACTGGCTTTCGATTCATGATTTTCTGACATCTATTGGTCATTTTATGAACTGCAATATATGTACGGTTGAAAATGCGACATCTATGAAGCCCTCAAAGAACTACGTGGTCAAAAAATGAAATAATTGCGTATTGTGCAATAAACTTACTCGTCAAAATGTATTTATAAAACAAATAGGTATTAATGAAATAGAAATGGCATACGAACCAGCATAACCTACCATCTACATGCTTAGGTAATAGTTTAGTTAACTATAATCGTAAAAGCGACATCTAGGAAGAATCAAAGAACTACGTGGTCTTGATAATTTTCGCAAAGTCGATATGAGTCGTTTTTAATTGATTTTCCTATAAAAATCGAAGACATCCATTCGTTGTTTATACAATATTGTGTGCAATAAAATTATATATTGTGCAATAGTCTAATTTACTCGACAAATTGTATATAAAAAACAAATCTAGACACGCGGTAGTGCGTCAAGCCAAGTTCAAGTAACAGAACTGTCGAGCGGCACCGTGTGTAATATTACACGAACCATTTGGAGCCCAAACGGTTATTTAGATATTAACGTCCAAAAATCGTCATTTTGATCACTGACTAACCTATAGATCAAAACTTTAACCCAGTTCCAGATGACCTAAAAATTCAATATTATGTTTGTTCGCAGATAACTTCGTCGTTTATGAACCGATTTTCAATTTTTTTTTTGTGATATAAAGGGTATAATACCAAGTTAGTCCGGTTGTCAAAAAAATGGTGACCTGATGTTGGAATCCATGAGGAATTGAGGGAACTCGAAATTTATATGGATACATATGATGATTTTGACTTTTTCTGAACAAGTCTAAGCATGTGCTACCAAAAAGTAAGATTTTGCTCCAAGGTATACCCTGGACCCAAAGGTACAGAACAGAACTCCTGACTCCTTATAGATACATGTTTCGGGGTTATGGGATTTCGGCGTTGTTTAAAGAACTGCAAGCATATGCCACCATGTCAATAGCCATGTTGCCGAAAAAAATTTTTTTAGACAACATGTTAATAAACAATCCAGAACCCATTTTTGTATATCTGAAAAAATAACTTAGATACAAACCATTGAAATTTACAATATGAAAGAGAGCGATATATTGGCCTGTGACGTCACAGCCTGCTACCGCCATACATTTCTCATAACAAAATTTATGGCGGTAGCAGGTTTTGACGTCACGAATCGTTTTGCGAGAAAGAGATGGACAATATTTTTTATTTGCTTATATTTTTAATTCTGTCACTCGAAATAACTATTTCTTTCAGATTTATGTATCTTTAATCAACAATTTTAAAATTTAATTTGTATAACTGTGAAATTCCACACTAGGCAACATCCCTATTAGAATAATTTAATCCATCATCACATTATTATGATATAAAAGGCTCTTCTCATAGTATTTTACACTAACTCGGAGATCTTTGAACATATCTCTGCCGTTTGTAGACCTATTTGCAAAATTATTTTATTGTAAAGGGTTTAATTCGAAATTGGTCCTTTAGTCACTAAAGTGGAAACCTGATGATGCGATCCATGAGGAATCGAGGGAACTCCTCGAAATTTATATCGGTACATATAGTGATTTTGACTTTTACTCAAGTAACACAAGGCATATGCTACCAAAAAATAAGATGTTGCACCTTGGTGCTTTTGGGAACTCCTCGAAATTTATATCGACACACATAGTGATTTTGACTTTTACTGAAGTAACATCAGCATATGCCACCAAATAATAAGATGTTGCACCTTGGTGCTTTTGGATCTTTTGTATAACCTGGATCCAAAAGCAGTGAACAAAACTCCTCAGTCTTTAAATATATATGTTTGGAAATTTCGGTATTGTTTAAAGAACTGCAAGCATATGCCAGTTTGTATCTTACAGTAATCATCATCATCTTATTAACAAATTAGTGAAAACTTAGCGCGTATTCAATTATACATTCGATCGTTTATTTTAGACGTTCTTAAGATGTATTAATAATAACTTAACAAAATATATTATCACAAAAAAGTATGAAATTATTATTTTTAAACAAAAAAATAAACCGACTTCCAAAGTAAAAATACACAAAAAAAAAATGAAATAAAATTTTATTTTCTAAATTATTTCCCTTTTAAATTGGGCTAAAACTTTAACTATTTCTCTACTCAATCTTCTTAATTTTGAAGTCAGTACCAGCAAATTTGAACGTAAGTTCTATAAAATATTGTTGGGTATTGTTTGGGCTGGTAGCGACTTTGGAAGTCAAAACGACTTTTTTTGTTTACCCATTGGCAATGGGAATGGCACCCATTTAGATCTCACTTCTTTTGTCGTTGAAGTCAACAACCAAGGCATATATCATAATATTGAACTTGACTCTCATTCCACATTATGTTTTTGATAGAATATCATTAAGTACTTTTTGTACATAAACTATACATAGTAGGTACTTATTTATAACAAAATAATTACCAAAGTTAAGTTTTCCTAATAGAATCAATTAAGTGAATTATTTTTAAACAAAAACGTCGGTTTGACTTCCAAAGTCGTTACCAACACAAACAATACCCTACAAAATTTTATAGAACTTACGTTCAAATTTGCTGGTACCGACTTCAAAATTAAGAAGATTGAGTAGAGAAATTGTAAAAAAATTTAGTTAAATTTAAAAGGGAAATTATTTAGAAGTTTTATTTCATTTTTTTTGTGTACTTTTGGAAGTCGGTTTAATTTCTTGTTTAAAAATAATAATTTCATACATTTTAGTGATATATTTTGTTAAGTTATTATTAATACATCTTAAAGACGTCTAAAATAAACGATCGAATGTATAATTGAATAAGCGCTAAGTTTTCACTAATTTGTTAATAAGATGATGATGATTACTGTAAGATACAAACTGGCATATGCTTGCAGTTCTTTAAACAATACCGAAATTTCCAAACACATATCTTTAAAGACTGAGGAGTTCTGTTCACTGCTTTTGGATCCAGGTTATATCAAGGATCCAAAAGCACCAAGGTGCAACATCTTATTTTTTGGTAGCATATGCCTTATGTTACTTGAGTAAAAGTCAAAATCACTATATGTATCGATATAAATTTCGAGAAGTTCCCTCGATTCCTCATGAATCGCATCATAAGGTTTCCACTTTAGTGACTAAAGGACCAATTTCGAATTAAACCCTTTACAACAAAATAATGTTGCAAATAGGTCCATAAACGACAGAGTTATGTTCAAAGATCTCCGAGTTAGTGTAAAATACTATGAGAAGAGCCTTTTATATCATAATATTGTGATGATGTATTAAATTAACCCTAAACATCACAAAAAAAAATATTTGAAAATCGGTTCATAAACGACGAAGTTATCTGCGAACAAACATAATATTGATTTTTTAGGTCATCTGGAACTGGGTTAGAGTTTTGATCTATAGGTTAGTCAGTGATCAAAATGACGATTTTTGGACGTTAATATCTAAATAACCGTTTGGGCTCCAAATGGTTCGTGTAATATTACACACGGTGCCGCTCGCCAGTTCTGTTACTTGAACTTGGCTTGACACACTACCGCGTGTCTAGATTTGTTTTTTATATACAATTTGTCGAGTAAATTAGACTATTGCACAATATATAATTTTATTTCACACAATATTGTATAAACAACGAATGGATTCTTCCTAGATGTCGCTTTACGTTTATAGTTAACTAAACTATTATTTAAACATGTAGATGGTAGGTTATGCTGGTTCGTATGCCATTTCTATTTCAATAATACCTATTTGTTTTATAAATACATTTTGACGCGTAAGTTTATTGCACAATACGCAATTTTATTTTTTGACCACGTAGTTCTTTGAGGGCTTCATAGATGTCGCATTTTCGCCCATACGTATTATTGCAGTTCATAAAATGACCAATAGATGTCAGAAAATCATGAATCGAAAGCCAGTTTATTTACTTTTAAACTGACATGGCTAGGTTAAAGTTCCAACTAAATTACATGGCCTTTTTTCCCCAACTTCTTATACATTATACTAACTGTATATCAAAATTTCAAAGCGCCTCAAACATGGATTTTTGGCATTAAAAAATGGACTTTTTAAAAATTTGTAACTTGGCTAAGTTCCGCTTCTGACTAGCCAGGCCTGCATTCTCGTGTTGAGGTACAATAGGAGAAGTACAGGACACGGTTTCAACGTGCCTCAAATACCTACTCTAAATTTCTTAGTAGCTCTCCAGCTATACATTACCTAAGGTTCCTGATAACTCTTTTATTCCCAACGCAGTGTTAAAAAAATTATAGCTAGCTTTTTAATGCCACTTGGACTTTTATAATGTGGGAGTAAATCCTATTATACAACCTATAATGATTTAAAGGTAGTTTCTGACACTTGCAGCATCTAGCTCTATAATACCTATAGTTATCACTAATTTAACTTCTATAGCTCTATAATACAAATAGTTATCACTACTATAACTTTCTTTTAGCTCTTAGGGCTCCATAGAACTCGTTAGGTGGTACAAGGTATTGACTAACTCCATTTAAGAACTTTAACCGTTTGTAAGCATTAGCAGACACCTTACAATTGGTTCTAGTGTTTTACGTTTCCTAAAGATGTAAGAGTAAGTTATACAAAAGTTCTGACAAACTCCAAGTTAGCACCTTAAGTTATATATTTTTCCTTTATTTCTATTATGCCTCTTGAAACTTTAATTATTTATTCCTAACGCCGCAGTAGAGTCCAAAGCTATTGTCAGAGCTCTTATATGTCGTTTATAATACTTTAAGTGTCAAAAAAGGTTTCCCTTAGCGCCAAAATGTTAGTTGGGCTATTCCTATACCTACCACCTACATTCCATCTACAAATCGATCAAGATGTTTCAGAGGAGTTCTCTAACAAGCTCTGTGAGCTGTGACACGTCAAACGAGAATCTTGTATATTAATAAACAAGATTATGGGTACAAGTGCTAACAAATGGTGCCAATCCCCGTTCACACAACACGTCATTGTTTTGTTATCGTCAGCGAGTTTATTACTCACAGTCACAGAATGTTAAGTCATACTCATTAAATTAGATTTCCTATGTTCACTATTTATGTATTTAACAGCCTTCGTGGTATTGTGGTTTTTAGAGCTCTCTCGACTCTGATGTGGTTTGAACATTTTCAAATTTGGTTAGGACAATGCACGCTGATCACCTGATTGTCTGAACAAGAGATGATCCATGCGTCGGATGGGCATGTAAAAAGTCGGTCCGGCGCCTGATCTCTCACCAGTCGTGTCGGTTATCCGTCCCACTAGGTTTCGAGAGTAAAAGAAGAGAGAGTACTGCGCACACACTTGGGCTCAATAAAATAACTCCTGCGTAGCCGGCTTGTTTTCAATGAAACTGGCCACCGCCACCAAAATCGGGGCGGGGAGGTATTATTATGTATCATCAACAATCTACATAGGTACCTACCTAAAATTAACCTGAATCATAGCCACATAACTCTATTCGAACCGAAGTAAAACGCTTTCCTATTAGCGCTACTTAATATAATAGAGTTCCTGTAAAAGCCATAGTGGAATGTTATAGCCCCAAAAACAAGAGAATAACAAAAAATAAGGACACGGTCGTTGCCCTGGGCTTCGCTATTTTGGCCTAGATGTATAAAAGGATATTCGACTTTACTCGACCTCATACTTCCTATAGTAATCTATACTAATAGGAAGGAATAGTTAATAAGGAAAAGTTTGTTTGCATTGAATAGGCTCCGAAACTACTGGACCGATTTTGATGGAATTTGGCACAGATATAGAGTAGACCGCGGGAATGGACATAAACTTTTTTATCGCGGAAAAATGTACGGTTTCTGTTTATTAAAAATCAATACTTTTAGATATTATACCTAATTACTAAACTACACATAATTTAATATTATATTTTTATGTTAATTTATGAAGTTATCAATTCCTCTATATTTCTGAATATATAAATTAAACTTAATATTTTACATGTAGTCGTCTTATTGTGGCAGTCCTCCTACTATTATAAACGTGAAAGTTTATGAGGATGGATGTATGGACGGACGGATGTTTGTTACTGTTTCACGCAAAAACTACTAAACAAATTTTGATGACATTTGGAATTGGTAGTTTAGGCTCTTGATTAAAACAAAGGCTACTTTTAATCCTCAAAAAGTACAATGTTCCTGTGGGAACTTTATTTACGGGAGCGGAGCCACACGTAAACGCTAGTTCTCCATATTTGCGTGATTGGTATTCACAGGATAACCTTTATGTTGAAGATTGTGGTTGTTCATTTTCCGTCAACACCTACAATGTGGTTGTTTTTCATGACATTTAAAGTTGTAGGCTGTGTAGAAGATAGACCGGGGACGTAATATGTAATCAACACTTATAAAATTACTGGATGTTGCCCGCGACCATTTTTCTATGATAAAAAGTACCGGACCGATTTTGACGAAATTTGGCACAGATATATAGTGTAGACCACGGGGAAAGACATATTTTTATTGCTGTAATATGTACAGTTCACACGGATTTTTTTATGCGCGTACGAAGTCGAGGTAACATTTAGTTATAATTTAAATCTGGGGATACCATCTTTCCCATCGCTTTTGGCAATCTATGAGAAAGATTGTGTGCGTTGCTTTCAGTGAAGCAGGCGGTGGTAAAATGTGCAGCACTGTTTTATACTCAAATATATGAATTTCCATTAATATTAGAGGTATAGCATTATCTTTACAACACCGGGGCCTCTAGTCAAGATGCATTCGATAATTTCGACGGCGAACTTCGAAATCAAAATGTATGGAATTTAACATAAGTCATCGCTAAGTGACATGTCGCTTGCGAGGGCTTATGTCAAATCCCATACATTTCTGATTTGGAAGTTCGCCGTCGAAATTATAGAATGCATCTAAATAGAGGCCCTGATTACGTAATTACATTTGCCGGAGCGGATATTACGTATCGCTAGATGAGGCCGTTCATCTTGTTGAGATTATACCACATTCTTATTCACAATCATAACATCCTCGTCATCATTATCGAGGCATCGACCACTTACGTCCCCACTTTTGGCTTTGCTGTTGTCCACACATTATCATATTGCGGAATGCTGATGCAAGTTTAAAAGTGTAAAAAAGAACTAGTCTGCTAAATTTGCTGATTCAACGTTCAAGGAAATAAATAATGCAATACATCAGTTGCAATTGTAATTTTCGGAGAATTCTTTTAGAACGCGAACGTCTATTAGTTTAGCGTACGCTTGAATCGAGATATTTGATTAAAGCGTACTTTATTTTAAATATCTATTGTAAAATATAACATTTTACAAGTTTATTCAATCAATGCAACTAATAATAAATACAGAACACACCGAGCCACCTCTAAATATGAAATTGACAAGCCATGCTGAAAATACGATTCCAGGTATTCGAACAATTTATCATATCAGTCGTATTGCAGCGACCAGCGAACGTATATTCAAACTTTAGTTTTAAATCTAGTTTGAAAAACAGTAAGCTTGTTTTTCATACATTTTACGTAAGTATAGACACTGATGTCTGGCGTGTCATTTAACCGACTAGGGGTCAATTTCATTATTTTGTGAGCCAAGTGACGTTTTCAAAAGAGATGTTCCAGAAATGTATGAGGCGTGGGCCAGCAGTATGTACACTAATCACTATACCACTACTTGTACTACTATTTATTCTGTGACTATACGTAAATATAAAGTAACTGTTACATAATAAAGTAACTGTTTCCTATTATTTATTTTATTTAATTTCACTTCGTTTCAATGTACGTTTAAAATAACTTCGTCAAGGAGAGCAACACAACGTAAAATAAAACATGGCGGATCAGATCAGATTTTATACAAACAAACACGTGTGACATTCAAGAAGACGTCTCTTCCTAAAACTTTCAACTACGTCAACAGTCAAGTCGAAACAACTGTCATGGCCGCCCTAAAAATAGGGTTCTCGCAATAAAAAACTCTTCAAATAATCATGTACGTACGCATGTACCCATTCTTCAATTTTTTTTAAATATTTTTATGAAATTCCCATATTTTTTTCCTATTTACCTATGTAATGTACATAGAGCTGGCCCAAAATCAAATATCTCTTTTATAAGCCTTAGGGTCAATCACACCGAAACGATATGCGACGCAGAACTGCATTTTTATGATAGGTTATCAAAATGGAACTTTATTCGTAACACAATATCATACAGCGCTAGTGCAGTGTATGACTGATGTCATATGAATGACTGACGTCGCGGTGTTAACTTACCTAAAGAGTAAAGATGCTGTCTGTGTCATAATAGATATGATTGCATCTCTTTAAATAACAAAATATGCTATAGAATACCCATTACAACACATTGTCGTAGACCTCATAAAATATTTGTTACTGCAGTTTGTCGGACCAATGTTGGTAAGCGCTCACCATTTTATAGACTAGCTGATACATACAATAATAACTTTATCTCCGTTGATATATTTAACAATAAGGTAGTCACATATAAAAAAGAAATTCTAAAATTGTTACAGGACGACTAGTTTGTCATTGTATTATCTTAATTAACAACGCTGTAATAATAACAAAATATAATAATAAAAATGTAATAATACTTATAAATAACAATAATATTGCCCACATCCATTCCTAAGCTGAATGTACTGTAAAAAATTGATAAGTAATCTGTAGTTAACGATGTTGGTATCGTAGTTATTATGTATTATATGTTTAAATTATTTGGTAAAATGTACTACTGTTACTGTTTGTTTACTCTAATAATAAAATAATAATAATAAAAAAAGATAAGACCGCACTAGGTAGCAGCGGAGCGAGCTAGTAATACCGCAATGGAGTGCTGCGGTTAGTAGTAACTATTTACTAATATGTGGTCGCGGCACGTAGTTACGCGCGCTGCCTTGCATTTATGTCTCATATAATTTTATACAAAGAATATTTGGTCGTGTCGCGTTGCTTAGTTCCACTGCCGCGTAGTTACGCCTAGTGCGATCCTACCTTAATACTTACTGATAATAAATATTAGTTGACATTAAAATAACAATAGAAATTAGATTAAAGTTGTTTAAGTGCAGTGTGCACATATACCCTTAGTCCTTACTAATAAACGCTGTATAAGCTTTGAATAGTTATACACTATACAGTGTTTTGTCTCCTTCTATCGAATTAAAAATGTCACTTGTGTGACGTGAACAAAACACTGTATAACTATTTTATTTTAAATATTTAATTATAAATATTTTGAGTATCCAACCAAAAATACCGCAAGCTGCCAATTAGCCTAGACTCCAGAGAGTATCTCTACCAAGGCTTTTAATAAGTGTAGGTACCGGGTTATACTTGCTAACAAATATACACTTGGCAGAGAACAAACAGCCAGCTAAATCCCATCATTATCATCACGTTAAAAAAAAACAAAACATCACTCACGAAATCATCGTACGCGTCCTTGACAGCTGTGAGCGCGAGCACCCCGATCAGCGGTATGGCGGTGGTGATGGGCGTGAGGGACGATATCGCCGGGATGAGCTGCAACACCAGCAGACAGAGGAAGTAGAAGTTGGCCAGGCGCTGAAACTGCTCGAGCAGGTTCAGCGGCAGGAACGTTATAATCGAATACTTGGAGGTCTTGATGTAGTTGTTCTGAAACAAAAATATTATGTTGTATACTTGTATGTAATAATAAAACAAGGAAAATCAAAATTATACGGCCAGCACGGTACAGATCTAGACAAATACGATTATAACTAGGTATATAATATACTCTCGTACTACCTAAGATTAGAATTAAATAATACATAATACAGCGTATAGTATAATCAAGTTCTTAATGGCCCTCGGCAATCATCGGAATTTCTACGGAAATGAAAAACGATATATTAACAAAAACGACGATTCCCGAAAAAGACATTGGCAACGTGGTTTTATTGTAGGTAACCTATGCAAATGGATTGCCTACTTGTCGGATAGGTTATTGAGCAGCGACGCGGTGGCAGCTTTCATGATTGTGGGTTTAGAGAAGTGGTACTTAAGCTGGTAAAGCATTACGAGTTACGACAGAATTAATTCATGTACCTATCTCATACAATACTAATGTAGGTACTAGGTAGTGACTAGTGGCCCAAAATAAAATCATGACGTGTACATAGTACATGTAGCAGAAGTGTAACTTCAAAAATTCAAAAATTCTCCTGTGTCTACAGTAAGTATATCACTTCGCTGCTCATTAAGCTATCCGCAATCCAACAGAGGGTAAGTATGTATTTGCATAGGTTACGGTACTCAGTCATAAAAGGACAAATCGTGACGACTGTTCAGCTATTTCGCACTCGACTATCAAGTATCAACAAAACATCTATTGAGTATTGATTTTGAGTATTATAATATAATATTACCAATTTACCAGGCAATAGGCAATCGGACTAATTTTTTTTTATTGCATAAATGAATAGTACTCTTAAATATGAGTAACTTCTCAGAAGAAACCGTATATCAAAAGTCAATATTTTCAAAGGTACAGCGATTTGTATAAAAAAATTCGCGAGCCTCCTAAAAACGCTCCATACTAAAATCGACGTAAAAATGACGTCACTTGTATATGAAGTAGTATGAAGTAGTATATGAAGAATATTGCTCGCAGGAATATATTTGTAAATATCTCCGATATTTGTGCGTTTAAGTTCATACTTACCATAATAAATGTCTTTGTATATGATGTGAGTAAACTAATGATGTAGGTTTTGTTTACCAATTTCGAAAAAAAAAAAAAAAAAAATGGTATAAAGACTCGCGAAATTTTGTATACAAATCGCTGTACCTTTGAGAATATTGACTTTTGATATACGGTTTCTTCTGAGAAGTTACTCATATTTAAGAGTACCATTCATTAATGCAATAAAAAAAAATCAGTCCGCTTGCCTATTACCATATACATATCGATCAGGATCGTGAGTATCATACCGCCCGCGCCATTGTCATAGATATCCGCGGCTCACTAGAAAGCTTATTGGGGACCCATTATAAAATCATGTAGTTTATACTATTATTATTCAAGGATACAGATCCCTTGATTTTCGGCTACTTCGCACAAAAATAATAATAAAAATATTAATTCTACATTTCAATTACTGTAATACTCGAGAATATAGTGTGAATGGGCCCACATGCGCCATTCTGCGGCATATTCAATCGTTCAGTAGGAGCCTAGTGCCGCATTGGTACAGTAGCCGGCTGCAGACGCCCACACTAGGTATTAGATAACTGCAGTCTGCACATAACGTACCATTGAAAAGTATCAGTTCAGACAGGTTCGGTCTGAAAATTCTAATAGGTATTAGTTACACAAAAAATTTTAACTTCGTATTGAGCCGCTACAACAACTTCAACTTGGACTTGAATAAGGGCACTGGCCATGCTTAGGGTTACCTGGTTATCTGACCGGATTTTAAGGATATAGACCGGACTCCGCCCGGGTTTCATTCGAGACCGGATTTTTAATCATGTCAATGAATAGTCAATAGCCAATATCTATTGACAACGCTTGAAAAGTATAATTTAAAAGAAAAGTGCATGTATTTCACGGGCAATAACGCTAGTGTAAATGTTGGAGGTACTGCTAGAAATGTGGGTAACAATGTTATCACACATTTGAATAACAACTTTGTAGTCGGTTGTCCAGCTCATATTTTACCGAGCCGGACTTTTTCTGAAATCAGGATTTTTTAACACTTGCAACCGGATTTTCGATTTTAACCCCTGGTAACCCTAGCCATGCTTGACTTTGTTCAAATCGCATTGCCAAAATAACTCACGGATTTCATTGAAAACTCCATACGAACGTGTGAGAAGCTAATAGATATATACCGTTGCCAAAAAGATTTCACTCTAGACGATATATTTGAAAACACATGACTCATAACACGACTTGTGTTTTTACACGGAAATAGTACTAGATCAAGGCGCTGGCCGTAGCGTCGCAGATTTCTTTGCCCGTGAACATTGCGAATAGGGAGCTGCTTTGGAATTGTATAAGTTATCTGAATGTATAACACGGGAGACGACTTGCAAGTTTTTTGGCAAAAATCCGGTGTACACTTTAGGACGCATATTGATTGACCTAGCCTTATACAGAAGATGGATCCGATCGATGGACCCGAGGCGAGGCGCACGCGGGTGTCGGCGCGCACTTCTCAGGCGTTGCACGGGATACTTAAACACCTCACTACCCCGTGCAGGAGACGAGGCTCGGACAGACCGGGTCAGCACTAGTGTGGGGCTACGGAAGAATTTGGATTCCCGCGGCCCCACGCGCACGTGCGAGGAGCCAAAAAAAAGCCTACAGAAAAGGTTGGGGTAGGTTAACCGCAAAGCAATATTTGATATTTCTTTTTGAAATATAAGTCTCTTATAACAATTAATATAGAGTTACATAATAGTAATTCGATATTACCAGCTTAATATTTAAGTGAGTGTCAGTCAGGTTGGTTATTTTTTTCCTGACACAAATACAGCGTTTTCCATTTTAACGCAAACAACGTTTTACATACAGATTTAGCGTAAACGAAACAGATACACTATATTGGTCATACTGAGGAATGTACGAATGTAAATACACAATGCTGAAGCGGTGTTTAGAAATAAACCGTCAATAATTCAGATCCCTGTCAGAACTAGCGAGCTGCAGTGACGGCTGCCGTCACGGTGATAAGTTCACGGCTAATAGAGCCGAGGATAGAACAAATATACCAGATACCGGCTATGATTACCCTTGGGGCTGAAGGTAGCGTCTAGACCGGCGCGGTGCAGTGACGAGAATATTTAGACGTCACAGATCTGAGTTTTTAATGAAAATATTATTTTTATTCCTAGGAATACTTAGAGAAGATGAAACTTCTAGTAAATTGTAACTAGTAGTCGCATAATGTTGTGTAAAATCTGTCATCTCACATTTGCAATAAAACACAATTATTACATTAGTCGTTCACCGGACTTCCTGCAAAATCAATTACGGATACTTCGGGCACATGATTCACGGCTTGTGTAAAAGCGTTTAGGCAAAAAAATATTTGTCATACTCAAAGTAAATAATCATCTCATGTAAGGGTGACCTCCGCAAAACGCAAACTCGCTCATATAAAATATTTTTTTTTTCGAGTATGACAATTATTTTGCTGCTTAAACGTCATTTACATAAGCAGTAGATTCATATGCCCAAAATATCCGTAATTAATTTAACCGAACCTTATATGTTACTAACGTACTTCCTGTAAATTCCTGTTCACGTCCGACAAATGTCACAAAATCTGATTCCGAAAATGCTAAGAAAAAGCCAACATGAAAGATGTTACAGATCAAAAGCAAAAAAAAAAACTAGACAGAATTACATAACTCTATAATCTACGTTAACTCTACTAATTCGCCTGTATGTCTAGTAATTTGGAAAATTGGTTTACACGTTTCTATGACTAAGCGCTTGACTCGTATCAGTCTAGAATAGAGGTTTCAAAAGGTTACTTATATTTGTATCGCTTTTACGCACGGCTTTAGTCATTCCATTCAATAAGTTTCCATTATATTACGTCATTCTGTACCATTAAGAAACCTGACTTGAATGAAGACTTAAGCTAGCCATACACGAAAGGGCGTACCGGACAGGTTTGCCTACACAGTTGTGCATCATACACGCTCCGGTTTACCTGAACAATTCAACTGTACAGACAAACCTGTCAGGTATATCTTTACGTGTATGGCTATTTTAATAGTGTAATTAACTTTTTACTCCAATAACATAATCTGACTTCCTACAAAGCGCAAATATTCTAGTTTTCATTAAATTATTTGAATTTTGATGTGTCTCTACCATCTTTAATCCCGCTTTTTGCAATCTCTGAGAGAAAGTTATTTTATGCTAATAGAATGGATATGGGTAACTTTTCCGCACGCTAGTTTTTTTAGAGCTATGCCATGCTAGAATAACCATGCAAAGTTTCATCTTTCTACCACTAACCGTTTGGACGGTAAACCGAAGACGGACGGACGGACGAGCGGACGGACATGACGAAACCATAAGGGTTCCAAGGCGTATTAAACAACGGAATCCTAAAAAAGCGTGTTTTAACTTTAAGCTAATATAGAAGAGGGTCGAACAAGAAATTAGATCAACGCAGACGCGCCTCTAACAGAATCAATACAAAAAGTGTCCACGGCTTCATCATGTATTCATTCTGCTCAGGTCTAGAATAATCCAGAACGTGCCGACTGCCGACACTAGCTCAGCTTCAAATCAAATTTATCGTAATCGTCACACCTACCTACAATGTATAGGACTGTATCTAATATTATACATTTCTTTACATTATGGTTTCAACCACGCCTATAATAATATGTACCTAGTGTATTTCCAAGTCGGAAAATCTGAGGCACGAAACTTTCCACGTGTCATATTGGGGAAATTCATTTTTAAAAAACCGGCCAAGTGCGAGTCGGACTCGCGCACCAAGGGTTCCGTATAAACCTGTAGTGATTTTGTTACAGCTTAAAGGTATTATAAACCTGAGTATTTGATATGGATTTTTAATTTAATACTTCTACGCGTTCTTGAGAAAAAGGGTCTTGACAGACAGACGGACGGACAACAAAGTGATCCTATAAGGGTTCCGTTTTTTCCTTTCGAGGTACGGACCCCTAAAAATGATTTCATTTCCTACCAGTAGGTACTTTATACGAATGAAAAACAATATATTATGTATGTACAGTACAAGATTGTATGTATTGGATT
Organism: Glaucopsyche alexis; assembly: GCA_905404095.1. Lineage (NCBI taxonomy): Eukaryota > Metazoa > Arthropoda > Insecta > Lepidoptera > Lycaenidae > Glaucopsyche > Glaucopsyche alexis. Next base: position 8,079,892 of record FR990058.1, read on the forward strand.
GTTTATTAAATTAATCTAGTAATCCCACCAAAAACATTTTCATGTAAAGTGATACCAAGACGATACTATAATTACTATATGACTGACACTGTCAAAAAAGCTATCAGATCTCATGTAAAACCAAGCTTCTGACTCTACATGCCTTAACTCTACAAGCCTTAAAGCCTAACTTCACAAACTCTACACCTTCGTCATGTTATGTGGCCTGAACATTTCGCTGCATTGCTTGGACGTAAGGTGAAAAATGTACGGACTGTTTTTCTCTTTACTATTCTTGTAGGAACGAAACGGCTAAGTCACATAACTTGACTAAGATGTAGAGTTTGTAAAGTTAAGCTTGTACAGTTAAGTCAGAAGCTTGGTTTTAATGAGATTTGATAGCTTTTTGACAGTGCCAATTATATGGTATCGCCTTGGCATCACTTTGCATGAAAATGTTTTTAGTGGCATTATTATTTTCCAAATAAAATGGTAATTTTCTTTCAGTCGAGTTTTCCAATAAATAATTTATGTAACACCAAGTATAGATTCTTTTATTTAACAAACATCTTACACATAACTGGTCGACCTCTGGGATACCGAAGGATCCGCCGATGCTTCGGTGACTGATTTGCGTCTTGTGTTTTCCCATAATCGAGCGGTTTTTTTCGAAGTCTCTACTTTGGAGGCCCGGGGCGGCGGCCCCGGTTGCCGTCGCTTAAATCTGGCCCTGTGAGTTACACATCTTTGCTCTCATTTGTATTTTAGGTCAATTTTAGGTCATTAACAGACGTGGTAATAACGCGGAACCGAGAACACATCCCAATAAACCTAACTCGTTTGAATAAAATGATGAATGGACCGTCCCTGTTTCCTCGATGTGCCTTCCAATTTGGAGTATGTTAATAGCGCGGGTGATGTGGAGTTTTGTAACCGACAACCGTATACAAGGAATTCTGGTTGAAATTGTTGGTTATACACTCTACATACTTTAATGTAGGCACTAGTGATGTAACGAATATTCGCATTCGCATTCGCGAATATTCGCACATTTTTGTATATTCGCATTCGCATTCGCATTCGCAAAATTTTTGCGAATGTTTTGCGAATATGAATATCAGAAAACAAAAGCATATGTGCGAGTTTCTTACGCCGGTTCTTCTTGCCGGGCTAGTTTCCAAACCGGTGGTAGGCATCATATAAGACAATTCTTTAAGCGTTATATATATCATAACCTACATGGAAATAAAAATTTTGAGTTTAAGTTTGAGTGAGCGGAGCGGAATGAATGACGCTTTATTTAGATCATAGATGAGTTCGTATGAACTCGGCAATACTCGGAAGATACGAACGTAACGAACCCATAACAAACCTTGTCCGAACGCGACTGCGCGACAAATTGGCGCCAAATATGAACAAAAACTGAATATTCGCATTCGCATTCGCGAATGTCGGTAGCAGATATTCGCATTCGCATTCGCATTCGCGAATGCTAAAAAAGAGACATTCGTTACATCACTAGTAGGCACGCACAGTCACCTGCTAGTACAGGGTGTCCAAGAAAGTATGGTCAAGCAGAGCTTTTTGGATAGAGCACCACTTGGGCTATCCAAATCTCTCCCACGTTCGTATGTTCTACGATTTTCAATAGTTTTCAATTGCTTTCGAGTTATGATGATGGTTGAAACTTTTCGATATGAACAACTTCAAATATTTAAAAAAAAACTCGAGATTTTTTAAATGCTCTATCTGATCTCGGCTTGAGCATACCTTTTATGTACAGACATACACTTTTATGTATAGGCACAGGGTTACTAAATACCTACCCAGTCAACATAGATAAGCACTAGATTTTCATGTGCAGGATGCACAACACATTTATTCTGATTTACACAACACATTTTGTTACTTATAAATTACTTTAATATGTAGTAACTAGTGAGCTTACCGCGTAACGGAACTGGGCGTTGTACTCTCTATTGTTTGCTTTGATTCTTCTTTCATTATCTGTAACAAGGGAAAAGGACATGTAGATATTGTACATAAAAATGTCTTTGTTTGAAACTATAAAAGATGTAGCTATTTATAAAAGATATGGGATATATCTATTTCTGCCACAAGTCACACTTAAAGTTCCTAAATAATATAATTTAAATAAAATATTCCAAACATAATAAAATGTAGATATGTAAATAATAATAATAATTAAGTACATAATAAAAATTTTAAAAAATAAAATGTTTAACTACTTATATATCTAGTTATGACGATTTATTAAATACAGCCTGTGGTGACATACGGACGGACAGACAGCGAAGTGTCATTAATTAAAGGGTTCCGTTTCTATTCTTTGGGTAGGGAACACATGTAATAATTTATTCACATATTTCTCAAAAGGTTTAATTATTTTTGGACAAAGTTTTCAAGGTTGATATTCAGAGCACTGCCTAAATCATCACGCTCAAAGTAATCAAGAATTACCACGCCCGATTATACTGCTGCTGTCATAATATAAACCCCTATTTATTATTATTATTCATCATAGCATCCGAAGAGTACAAGAGTAACCTTATGAAAAGGGACCTCTTATTATTGCATTTAATCCAACAAAGTATGTAGCAGTCACGTGTTTAGTATTGAACAGTGTATAGGACGTGACAAGCGTGCTCTACTAATGAAGAGCGCCTGAATAGCTGTTAGAAACTTTATAATCCACTCCGACTCCCGGTATATTGATTTCAAAAGAACAAACAAGTAACAATATGTTTTATAATAGGTAGAGATTTGGATGAGGGTCTTCGAAAGGCAAGTGGTAAGTGAAACCGATAGGAACGGAGCTTTAGGAATCCATTAATTAGGCGAATAATTATATGTATATGTTACCGGCCAAACCCGATTTTAGGACAAGCTAGTTTTGCCTAGGCTAAACTGTTTCTTCCTATACGCGATAGGATTAACTAGTATATCCTAGTCCAAACTAATTTGTCCTAAGCCCGATAGGACAAACCAGTTTAGCCTAGGCCAAACTAGTTGATCCTGATATTAATACGCACACTCTAGGACAAATAACTATAGGAATATCGTTAAGGACTGCAGGTACGAAACATTCTGTTGGATCAGGCCAAGGTTTCGTGAGATGCAGCTGCATCACAAACTGTCCCACAAAAGTGCAAGAAGGCAATGATACTCTGCAATTCTAAGTGCCACCAAAGCACACCATGTAAAAATAAATAACAATTTTAATAATTGAGATATGATTATTGCTTCTATTTCAAAACATTAGTTGTTATATAACCAATAAATATCCATAGCTTTTAACGACGAATCATTATCATTTTAATAAAAATGATTATTTTTCGAATTACGGAGTATTTTATTCAGATTATGTAATATTTATTTAGACTTTCTAGATATACCATAATGTTTAGACTAGGCCGTACTAGTTTATCCTGGAGTGTGCGTATTAATATCAGGATCAACTAGTTTGGCCTAGGCTAAACTGATTTTACGTCCTTTCCCCTGCGATATCAAAAAAAAAAAAAAAAAAGGCTAAACTGATTTATCCTATCGGACTTAGAACAAATTAGTTTGGACTAGGATATACTAGTTAATCCTATCGCGTATAGGAAGAACCAGTTTAGCCTAGGCAAAACTAGTTTGTCCTGAAATCGGGTTTGGCCGGTAACATATTATATACTTATAAATATTCTAAACTAGATGTTGCCCACGACTTCGTGTGCGCAATAGTTAATTTCGCAGAAACCGTACACTTTTTCGCGATAAAAAGTAATAGCCCCGTGGTCTACTCTACATCTGTGCCAAATTTCATTAAAATCGGTCCAAGAGTTTCGAAGCATATTCGATGCAAACTAACAATCAAACAAACAAAAAAACTCCTCCACTTTATTATATTAAATAGATGAATTTACATATAATATTTTCCCTAATTGCACTCTTCCCAACAAACGAAATTTTCCCCTAATTAAGGGCGCGAAGAAATTTTTATCATTAGAAGACTAATTGACAATAATTGATATGACAATATGCAACCTCAGTGACCTTAGTCAGTGACATTCATCTATTGCACAAAACTTATTAATACCTAATAACCTATACTAGTGAACAGCTTAGTTCTAACAATGTCTATCCTTCTGAAGCTTATGCATTCTGTATTTTCTTGATCGTAACTATACCCACAATGCGGCACATACTTTGTGAGCGCACTGTGGCGAAACAATAGTGTTACATAAATTGTATCCAACTATTATAAATACAACGTTCGAAGTTTAATACCGAGCTCAATGTTTCCGTAACAAATCACTAAACTCCGATTTTTAATTCAAGATCAAAAAAGCTACTACAGATACGTCATGTCAAAGATGTCAAAGTGACTTATGTCATTGTCAAGTGAATATTTCAGGTTTCGCCAACCTTTTTGCAATATTTTACTTTATTTATTATTGGCATTACTGGTCAACATAATGATTAAACAAGGTTTTTGTCAAATAATCCTTATTGATACAAGCTTTTATATTAATATTAATGGTTTTTACTAGAACCCAGATGACACTCTTACATCTTAGTCTAAAGAGGACGTCTTTTATGTTTGAATAGCATTCGTCCCTCTTGCACTTACATAATAGGTTGGGGAAAAAGTCTTTTCGCATTATAGTATGTATGAACTTGTCATAAAATATCTTGGGCTATACCAATTGTATCTGGCTGATTTTGGTATCGTTAAAAAGTTTTAATTTTACAGAAGACAATTCCAAATTCAAATTAGGTAAATTTGAGATTTTCATTTGTTTTTCTTATTGTTAAAATGAGTGATTCTTATGAAGAATTTCGATACATTTTAAAATTTTATTACAATAAAAAATAATAATTTAAAAAATTTAAAAAACCCGACTGCGTAAAAAGTGAACCAAACTAAGTAGGTACATAATTATAACTGAAAAGAAAAAAATAAGCACTTAGATATCCGGTGGTCTAGAATTCTATAATATATTATTGAATTAATACTATTGGAACATAACAACTAAACAGTCAGGATCCATTGAAAAATTAGATTGGCTGTCGAATAATGGATCCCGACTGTTCAGTTGTTATGTTCCAATAGTATTAATTCAATAATATATTATAGAATTCTAGACCACCGGATATCTAAGTGCTTGTTTTTTTCTTTTCAGTTATAATTATGTACCTACTTAGTTTGGTTCACTTTTTACGCAGTCGGGTTTTTTTAAATTTTTTAAATTATTATTTTTTATTTTATACTTTTTAGTTATGAGTACCTAGCTAGCTATTTACCAGACTGGATTTCCTATCAGCATCAGTCCTACATCACAATTGCGCTGGAATGTGAGAATGGTTGTTACGCAACTTTAAATCGATATAGATCCTAAACGGTCAGTCGAATCGAAAAATGTTGAGAGAAAACTTACAATGATTTTTAAATACCTATTCAACGATACCCCACTTGATATAGTTTGTTGACTTTCATTTTTTTCATTTTCACAATATGGCGTCCAGTAGTCGCCATATTGAATTTTCACTAACGTCATGTCTTTAGTGACACTCGCCGGACTAAGAGGAATCGATTGACGTGTGAATCATAAAAATCGGCCCAGGCGTTTGGTCTGTATAGTGCTTCAAAGGAACATACATACATACATACATACATACATACATACATACATAGGCTGATAAACACATTACCACTCCTTTGCGTCGCGCAGTCGGGTAAAAAAGGTAAAAATGCAACACAAGCCGCGAAAAAAATTTGTGATGTTTATGGACCTAATGCAGTATCTGTGAGAGTAGCGCAAATTTGGTTTAAGCGTTTTCAATCCGGAAATTTTGATATCAAAGATGCACGTCGCTCTGGTCGCCCTGTTACGGACAAAACTGTTGCCATTTTTGAAAAAGTGGAGCAAGATCGGCATATTAGTAGTTACGATGTAGCTGAAGAACTGGGGATTGACCACAAAACGGTTTTGGCGCATTTGAAAAAAGCTGGGTACACAAAAAAGCTCGATATTTGGGTGCCTCATGAGCTCACTGAAAGAAACCTAATGAACCGTGTACTCATTTGTGATTCTTTATTACGACGTAATGAAACCGAACCATTTTTGAAGAAGCTGATAACTGGTGATGAAAAGTGGATCACGTACGACAAGAACGTGCGAAAAAGATCGTGGTCAAAGGCCGGTCAGGCTTCACAGACTGTGGCGAAACCCGGGTTAACTCGCAACAAGGTGATGCTGTGTGTGTGGTGGGATTGGAAGGGCATTATTCATTATGAGCTGTTACCGCCAGGCAGGACCATCAATTCTGAACTGTACTGCGAACAACTGATGAGATTAAAGCAAGAAGTTGAGAGAAAGCGGCCGGAATTAATCAACAGAAGGGGTGTGGTTTTTCACCATGATAACGCTAGACCTCACACATCCTTAGCCACTCAGAAAAAATTACGGGAGTTTGGCTGGGAGGTGTTAATGCATCCGCCGTATAGTCCTGACCTTGCACCTTCAGATTTCCACCTGTTTCGGTCGCTGCAGAATTCCTTAGGCAGTGTCAGGTTGACATCACAAGAGGACTGCCAAAACCACTTGTCGCAGTTTTTTCATCAGAAGCCCCAAAAATTTTATAGCAATGGGATCATGTACCTACCAACAAGATGGCAAAAAGTTATCGAACAAAATGGCACCTATATACTTTAGTCACTTGTAAATAAACTTTATAAAAAAACCTTTTGAATTTTTATATAAAATGCGAAGAAACTTTTTCCCCAACCTAATAGTTTACAGTATAGCACAAATGCTGCTGTAAAACATAATATAAGACATCATTTTATTTTAAGGGAAACAGATTCGGAAAGGTTAAAATAAAATCACTTTTCATACGTATTTTTTATTCATCTTTACTATCTTCACCATCACTGATCTCTGAACAACTACGGTCGGAGTCGGATCCTGGGACATTTATGATGAACTTCTGTATGGTATTAGCAATTAACCCGTCTAATTTGCACATTTCGTCTTTATATTAAGTATGTTACTTTAGCCTGTAATTATTGCACCAAATGTTATGAATACCTGAAGTGATACCAGTAAAATACCAGGTATACTACCAAAAATTACCGATGTTTAAGATTTTATTAGGGCGTTTTGTATTTATGTCAAATAAAATAACTCAGGTTACTTATTTAAATCATCTGATTAAAATTACTAATAATTAAAATTATCTAAGCCTTGTTTTTTAGAAAAAAGGAATATACTCTTGCACAAATATTTTATTGCAGTGGCAATATTGTAGTAGCTTTTTTGATCTTGAATTAAAAATCGGAATTTAGGTGCCGTAAGTCGTAACTCATTAATATTTCGATTGATTTGAAAAATGATTATTTTTTCCGCTTCTTGCTCCTAAGAAGAAATACGGTATCAAACAAGATATTCTCGTTTCGTACATACTACATAATTCGTAACAGAAACGTAATATTAGGTAATACATAATGTTTTTCGTTTCGCGCGCTATGGACATTGGAGAGTTGGGACATTTCTTAATGCGCCGTTACTCTGGGTGTTGTCCCTGATTATTTAATATTTCATTACCTACTCTACAATTCTACATATACATACAATTCTACGTATTATGGTAGAATTTTTAAAATCGGTTAAGTAGATCCAGAGACTACCCCCTAAAACCTCACAAACTTTACTTCTTTATGTATATTAGTATAATATAGATTGAAAGGAATAATTGCTCGTTCCAGTATATCGGATAATCGATCATACGGTCGATTTTTTTACTGATTCAAACCTCACACTTCTTCATCTTCCACTGAGTTTACATACATACATACATACATATAATCACGCCTTTTTCCCGTAAAGGGGTAGGCAGAGACCACTTTTTGCCACTTGCTACGATCCTTACGTACTCGTTTCGCTTCGCTCACTTTCATTCTTACCATCCATTCCTCCTCTTACATTCACGTAGCGAAGCGGCTCTCCATGGTCCGCTTTTCACCTCCGCGAGAAACGAGACGTGATGGGTGGTGAACCACATCACTGAGTTTAACGTAATGAATTTAGCAATTATAACATGAAGCAAGTACTTGGGTACCTACTGCCTAGTATATATGTTACAGTCATTGTGATTAAATAGCTATTATACATAATGACTGGTCATTATATATAATAACTATATCGTCTAGATAATGTGATAAATTAATCACTTTGTTCGGATATTATTCATAATAGCGGGCCAAAGTTAGCTAAAGTAATAAATACGATTCAACTTAGTGATGCAACAGAACTCTGCTTCCGCTTCCGCGGAAGTTCTGCATGTCTTTTCACTTTCGTTTCCGTTTCTGGTTCCGCAAACTTTATAACAGACCGGAAGTTTACAATGCGAAGAGATGTGAAGTTCGGCCGGCTATAAAAGTTTCGTTTATTAAAGGTGCTAACTTAGCACACTGGTGATGGGCCGGGTCGCAGCGCATTGACAGATTTTGAGAACAGTGTACCTACTGCCAGAATTTGTGTGCAACTAACGTTATGGATAGCTCCGACGAAGAACTTTCTTTTTTTTAATGAGGTTAGAAGAAGAAGATAATGAACAACATAGACAAGAAGTTCGTGAAAAAAAAAGGAAATGTAAAATATAGGTACATCCAATTTGTTCCAAGAGAAAGGTATTTTGCGAATACCTTTTTGTTTTGGGGATATTTTCAGATCACTCCTGATCGATATTTTCAATTACTTGAAATAATAAAGAAGGATCTGCATAAAACAAATCCGCTTGCTATAGCACACTGATGACCGGGCGCAGCGGGGCGGGCCGGGCCGCATCGCATGGTCGCAAATCCACCTCGCAATAATGCGAGCCGCTGCGGCCCGACACAGTGTGCGATACTTCATACAAATTGTATGAAAGCGATTTAAGTGGATTTTTGCGCTCCACCCCGGCACGCTACTGCCCGGCATAATGTGCGCGTACCTTTAAGGCTATAATCCGAGGTTGGTCCCGTTTTCACTAAAGTGGTGACCTGATGATCACAAATTCCTCCTCTCCTCAGTCTTTAAAGTTTGAAAATTTCGACATCGTTCAAAGAACTGCAAGCATAACATGCCACTATGTAACTTACAGTAATCATCATCGTCATCTTATTTACAATCCCTAATGGAAGCTTGGCGCGTATTCAATAATTATATATTCGATTGTTTATATTTAAAACGTTAGTTACTTATTTAACAAATATCACTAAAAAGGGTAAATTGTTATTAAAAAAAATACTTCATAAAGTTAAATTTAACTTTATATAGATCACAATAAAATTTTATCTATGACAATGTTATTATGATAAATATTATAATTTTATAATATTTACCTGTACCTACTTTTTTATTACTTTATCCAATTCTTCGAAGATATTATATAAAATTGCCAGTCAATGTGATTAATTCTGTGTCAATTATCACTTTGTCTAAATTGAGTAGACATTATAAATAATGGCTGGATAGTATATATAATATCCGGATTTATTACTTTGGCTGTAACATATATACTATATAGTACCTAGCAAAACGTGAGAGAATGTTATACACAAGATAAACAATAGCGACCTGGTTTAGAAACACCTGACGCGGCGATACAGCTGGATATAGGATCCGAGCTAATGACATTAACGTGGATAATCGATTAATTTGCGTATGTTGAACAACATAAACCGATTAAAATTAACCTGTTCTTCGAATAGACATATAGTGCAGTGGTTAAGGCTGCGCTAGTCGGTTTTTTCTCCATACAAACGCTGTTGGTGATTTACTCTAAAGTCAAACATTGTACACCCAGATATTTTTGAAGTGAAAACTTCTTTTAGCGTGGTACGCATATTTTTAGATGAGATAAAATCTCGCGACACCGTCACGAGACGCAGTTTGACGTATGGTGAAATTTAAATAACTTCGAATCAAAATTATTTATTTCCTATTTTAGTAACCATAAACCTATAGTTTCTATTTTATTTAGATTGTTATAATTTTAATGATAATAATCATGATACAAGAGTGTCGAAATTGTTAACGATGATTCATAAAAGAATATTAAATGTATTTTAAAGTTTGTAGGAATTAATAAAATACAATTCATACATAAAATATAATTCATAAATAAAATACAATTCATAAATAAAATGCAATTGATAACCCAATAACCCTAGTACCCATCAAAAAAATGTCTAACGCGCCAAAATAAGTTTTTGGCGCGTTTTAAGTGCAACCCGTATTTTTTTTATTACACTTATCTAGGTCAGTGTGCTTATATTTCTAAAATTTAAATTAGTTTAGAAGACAATAGCCTCCAAAAATCGGATTTTTAGAGCAACTTTGACAGTAAATATAAAACCAACGAGGAATAAAGATAAAAAGCAAGCACATACCGACACAGTTTTATTATTCAGCAATAGGCAAGCGGACTGATTTTTTTTTATTGCATAAATGAATAGTACTCTTAAATATGAGTAACTTCTCAGAAGAAACCGTATATCAAAAGTCAATATTTTCAAAGGTACAACGATTTGTATACAAAATTTCGCGAGTCTTTATACCAAAAAAAATTTTTTTTTTTTGCGAAATTGGTAAACAAAACGTACATCATTAGTTTACTCACATCATATACAAAAACATTCATTATGGTAAGTATGAACTTAAACGCACAAATATCGGAGATATTTACAAATATATTCCTGCGGCCATATACTTCATATACTATATCCTACAAGTGACGTCATTTGTACGTCGACTTTAGTATGGAGTGTTTTTAGGAGGCTCCCGAAATTTTTTATAAAAATCGCTGTACCTTTGAAAATATTGACTTTTGATATACGGTTTCTTCTGAGAAGTTACTCATATTTAAGAGTACTATTCATTTATGCAATAAAAAAAAATAGTCCGATTGCCTATTGAGATAACTTTACTTCAGACAAAAATATTATTTAGTTTTTTCATAAAACACCAACATCTGAGTGTCGATTTGCGTAATTATGAAGACGCCTTTAATATTTTATTAAAGGCGTCTTCATAATTACGCAGACATACAAAGCATTATAAATGTATGCACTATAGCTTTGCTATAGCTTCTCATATAAGTATAGATAGCTATTTTATGGGTATATTATCCTTTTTTCCCGATGTTAGGCGAAGTAACAAGCATTTCCCCACGCGTCGCACTGAGTTCGAGCCGTTGACTAGCGCACTATTAAATTTTAACGGGTTTGCAATCTCCTGCTTCTGAAAATTGTCATAAATATGAAGATTTCAATACTCTGAATCTGTTCTCGTTGACCGACTTTTTCTAGCACGTCTAGATTTTGTGTTAATATACTGACTTTTTTTCCAAAATATCACATATTTAGGGTTTTTTTTATTTTACCTACATATAGGTACACCATTGAATAATATATATTATGGTTTTTTAATTCGTTGCATTAAAACCATAAACAGAGTATTTAGGTACATACAAAATAAATTTTAGCGCGACTCGTAAGATAAAGAAGGAAAGTGCCAGAAGTAATATTTATTGTAGTAGGGACTTAAATGCGTTACAACAGATAATATGATCAAAAACTTGTCATTTAATCAAGCATTTTTTTATATTCAAACCAATTAGGTATTCTATATCGAAATACATATTTTCTTTTTTTATTTTCGTACCACGGAAACAGAAAATATTAAATTCGATTCGGAATTAGGTAACCCATATCAATGCAGTTGGACACGCAAATTATAAAAAATGCGTACGCGGTACGAAAAAGAGGTTGTATGGAAGAAATATCAAGAAAGAGAAAACTGCATTGCACTAGGTAACGTGTCACATATGTTTCGCTACGCAGTATTTTTGTAGCGTGTGCTAAGGGGTAAGGATTAATGATTAAAATAGGAAGGAAGAACTCTACTAGGAACAGGCATAGAAAGATAAAGGTTTTTGCCCATGTCTCAAACATTCTACCCGATATCATTAAGTTTCTTCTGAAAATATACGTAAGAACTATTATTCTTAGATATACAAACTATTATTATTCTTAGATATACAAACAGTTATACATATGTAGTTACTTTGTAGTAGTGCTCGTCATATTGGGTATGGCAGAGTTGCAACCGTGCCAAAAGATAAGGCCCGGTTTGTTGCGAACATAAAACTGATGTTGGTTAAGGGGCCGACGGAGATATTATTGAGCTAAAAACATTAATTTCTATTCGAAATTACACAATCATCATCATCATGGCCTTGGGCCTAAGGCCGAGTGCGCACAAGCCGGGCTGGGACAGTCAGAAAACATACCATTAACAATAATCATGGCTTAGTGCGTAGGCTCCCATACAACATTATATGTTCGACAGTCTGCCGCAGCCTGGTTGCTCGCCAGGCGTTACAGAAGATTAGCAAATATTGCAATTATTGCAAAATTGCCTTCTACTCACGTTCATGATGCATGATGATTTGTCAAAACGGTTTCAACCATCTGGCTAATTGGTAAAATGTTCCTTATGTTTAAAACCGTTTTATGGGTTCTGAAGTACTACAATGAACTCTTATAGTTTCGCTCTGATACGTCCATCTGTCTGTCTATGTCTCTCTGTCTATCCACCCTTTTGACTTCTGCTATTATGAATATAAATGGATGAAATCTAGCATAGTTATAGATTGTGTAAAGGTTTTGTTTATGGCATTATAAAATAATATCTAATAATTTAATATTTTGGTTCTCCATACATATTGTGAATTGGGGATGAAAAATATATATTTTTATTCAACCCCCATCGTGTAGAGTATCGTCGAATAGGCCATTTTTAATAAAGACAAGGCTTCATACATGACTTGTTTACAAAGTCAACCATTTTCGAGCGATCGGCCTTCAACCTTTAGTTTACCTACAAGTTGGTCCCCCCTTCCTGGCAGAAAATGCCAATTGGCATTTCTAAACCTAAGTGTTAGAAACTTATAAGTTTCCATGCTGATATACATGCTAAAAACTCTTGAAAATTATTTTGAGCGAAATCGCACAATAACTTTAAATTAATTAAAAAACCCTAATTACATCCTGACATGTTTTTGGTTAGGTAAATTGGTTATTACTTTGTAAGAATAGCAAACGGCACGTGTATTTAAATAGTTTTGAAGACGTAGCAAGTCCGATAGATATTCGCAAGAAACAAAAGAGAAACTTAGCGTACACAACACAGGAGCAACATAGCACACATCTCTTGTTTTGTCCTTGCAGTAATATTAGTCGTAAGTAACGAGCGCGCTCTGCAAACCCTCCCAAGACGTCACCATCCATCTTTATATCCCTATCAAGTTATTATATACTTTTTGTCCTTCAGATCCATTGCCGTTATCTTAATGGATCTTTTTAAGGATCAAAGTTATATTCAGTTACAAATGATTACACTTTTATTTAAGAACATAAACCCCATAATATTGAAATTAGTAGACCAATGCGTAAATGTGTGCTTATATAAAAAAGCGTGTTTATTTCCTGTTTGACTAAATGCGTATTAAGCATTAACCTTTGTGTCGTCTTTATTTGTAATGTTATGACAATTGTTTGTATAAAATAAACTGTTAAATAAACAAAAAACAATCCTGCTTCCAATTCTATACTATAATATTATTAAGATTTGTTTGTTTGCATTCAATAGGCTCCAAAAATACTGGACCAATTTTGATGAAATTTGACATGTTGGTGATACAGAGTAGACCACGGGGACGGACACAGGCTACTTTTTATCGCGGCAAAATGTACGGTTCCTGCGGGATTTATATTTGTGCGCACAAAGTCTAGTCTATTATTTGTTATATAAGCATTTCTCGTAGACGCCAATCCAAGAAATTCTGCCGTCCTCAAACTAAAGGGCGGCTAAATGACAAAAAGAGTTTTTGAGGTAGAGCTAAAAAACGTGGGATTATTTGGAAATTAATGCTTGTAATTTTGTACAAACAATTGTTAATGTTGTCGTGAATGTAGTTTGAGGACGGCAGAATTATCTAGGCTACAACACAAGTTTGCCGCAGGATTTATCTAGATAACCTATTTATCTAGACACAGGGCCGACATAGGTTTTCTATATATCCAGCCAAGGGGAACTCGTCGGCGATTGTTGATAGTCGGGGGCGCCGCGCTGTCGCCGATCGATCACATCTCCACTTCACGACTAATAAGGTTTTAGGGCGTCGCGTCACCCACCTAGCCCCCCGTGCCCCTATGCCGTGTCGGGGGGAGAGGGGGCTTTCTGTTTTCCCTTTCATTCATACCGTTGTTAAGGTCGATGTTTAATTTCGCTAATGCTCTAATTATGTCGATGATGTGTTTATGTAAGCCTACAGGGGGCTTTGATTAGTTGTCTTTGTGACTTCATCTTTATGATTAATTTTACTTTTTTTTGCTTTCAGTTGTGTTGTCTACGTCGACTTTTTCCACAGAATTACTGGGAGAACACGCGTTAAACGTACCTTTAAACAAGTAACTATAAAGTAATCTGTGCCTACTACTGTGCTTAATACCTGCACCCCTTGCTTTTGCGACGCACAGCCTACGGCGTAGAGGTCTACGCCGTAGACGCTCGTAGTACCAAAGGATGTTCCTATTACGTTTCCTAGGACTTAGGACAAAGACAATATTTTGTACTTTAATAAACACACATTGTAGATCATGTATATTGTAGGTAATATAAGTTATTGACGTTCAATAATACATTAAGTAATTTTGTTATCCTTTCCAAATCCCAACTAGAGCTTTTTAGACCTATGCAGCCTACGTAGAAATGAAAATGTTTTATCTTTATGACAATCAATTTCAATATTAGGTACATTATATTTTATCCATAGGTAAAATATAACATTGATACTAACATAAACAAGGACATTATGTATATATTATACTACCAAAATTTGGCGATTCGACCGGCACATAAATGTGTTTAGCACTCGAATTGAGGTCAGTCCATAGCCGCCAGACAAAATACATTTCTTGGAATGATATTAATGTACGTAAGTATGATTTACACTCGACAAAGCCACGTTTGTATATCGATATAACAGAAGTACGAAATACACGTTGATCTCCGTTTAGCTATAGCTCCAACGAAAGACAAGACATCGTTTTTGTCACACTAAAAAGGTTCTTAACGTATTCTGAGGAGCAATTCTGCTAAATAAAACCTGCATTAATACAATTACAATCAAGTCCCGATACGCTTACACTTTCAAATAGTGTTTTTATGAACGTTAAACCAACGTGAAACGCGCTCTGATTGGTCGAAACGTCATAAAATCCGTTCATGGTAACATGTCACTACACTTTCAATCCAAATAAAGTAAAATTAAGTCTACTTTAAATACGAGAATTGAGGTTCAGATCTGCTCAAACTCCTCAAAGTGAGGCCACCACAAAACGTAAAGTAATGACTACTAAGTTGTTTACTGATACTCTGGACTCAACTGTCTTAGCATTTAGCCACTAGATGTTGCACGCGACTTCGTGCGCGCAAAAGGAAATGTCGCCGTAACCGTACATTTTGCCTCGATCAAAAGTAGCCTATGTCTTTCCCAGTGGTCTAATCTATATCAGTAAAAAAATTTCATCAAAATCGGTCATGTAGTTTCAGAGCCTATTCAATGCAAACAAACAAAAACTTTTCCTCTTTAATTATTAGTATAGATAAAAATCTTTCTTCTAGCCCCATATTATATAGAAAATTGCAACACGAAACGAAATCATGGATAATTCATTCCATTTTCTTTTACGCAGAGCAGACGAGTTTATTTACTTAGCGACTTCATCTGAGTTCTGACGCATTAGCGAACAATTTCCGTGGAGACATCCGCTTCAGTCTCTTCTTGACGCTTCCTTTGGATTGTTGTTACTTAACATTTATATAGGTACTGGTGTAGTACTTTCTTATGCAAACTAATGTACATGTAGGAGGAATAGCTAAAGAGATGACAAAGAAACGTCCAGAAAGTTCAAACTTTTATTGATGATTTATTTAGTTAATTACCTCTTCAAGATTTAGCTTGCATTAACTTTCCATCTTTAGTTTACAAAAAAGACGAAGTAATTCCGACGAATGAATGAATCTATAGAACTAAACTTTTCTAATTTGCGAATTGCTTCCATGTGTTGGAGGTCCATGCCAAATGACCAATAGGGTTCTTGAACTCTACTGCACTCAATATACGAGGAGGCAACGAAGAAAGAAATGTCAATACATTGACCCCGGAAAGTTGAATCAAAAACTTCAAAGAAACTCGCCTCCCAAATATTTTATTACATACCGAAGAAACATTTTGTGAGTCATTGGGAATTTCGTGAAGTAAATGACTCAAAGCCAATCGCCCTAAATCATCAATCAGTGTAAATCAATAATTCGGTAAGTAACGAGCCGTGACAATCGTCAACTAGCCGCTAAATATAGCCGCTGCAGCGCGACAAATCACAGTTTAATTTGTAAACACTCGTGTGCTAAGAGTTAAAACATGCTAGTAGTAGTTAGGTACGGCATGAAAAAAGCTTCGTAAAGAGTAAAGTGAGAACTGATAGTTCATTGCACAGATTAAAAATAATTTTATACATTATGCTCAGACATAGAGCTTTTAGCTGTACAGTTTTGTTAAAACTTAAAAGTATTATAAACGCGAAAGTTTGTATGTACATAGATGTGTGGATGTTTGTTACTTTGTCACCACAATAACTACTGAACGGATTTTGACGAAATTTGGTAAGGTAGTTAGTAGTAGATTCTGGAAACTTTTTGTGCGTACGGGGATGACCTCTTGCCCCATGAGGGCAATATTTAGCTTAGTGGCTAAATATAAGTTAGTTACAAGTTATTTGACATGCATTCAAGTGGCGTTATTTGTACAGATAGTATATTGATCTTTCTCTCCCCTCCCATCGCTCCAACTTCTACTCCTACTCCTTCACTGTTCATGCAGTTAGATTGTGGAACTCTCTTCCTCACACCATTCGCGACAGTCCCAACATCGATATATTTAAAAGACGATTGAAAGAGCATTACCTCAAATCTGAATCCATATAGATACCGTTATTATGTATACATATAGTATTTATATATTATAGTTATAATAATATATTAGTATTTATATATATTATCTAGCTATAATTTCTACAATTGTGCACGTCCTAACTGCTATATTTAATCCCATTTCTCTCCGTAGGGCTACTGGAAGAAATTTCTATTTAGAAATAAGCAGTCCTTTGTGTCATCTTACTTTGTTAATTGTATTTTCATAATTTTCTGTGTGTACAATAAATTGTTAAAAATAAAAAAAATGACTTAAGGAAATACAACAGTACCTACCAGTATTAAACTTAGGCCTTTTCATCCGTTAATGGATGATTTATACAGTATTCTCCAAGCGAAATAACCACTCTTGAAATACTGTAGTGCCTGGGACAGTTGGTTTTTAAATGTCGTATGGTTGCCCAAACACATTCGGCATTCTCACAACATAGTCAGTATCGTGAGATAATGAGCCCAGAGGAATGACTGGTCAATACGTCTGGGGCCAACCATGTGTGGGTTTCCTCACGGTGTTTTCATTCACCGTTAGAGCGTCCGTATAATGTACTTGAGATCTGAAAAAGTCTCATTGGTACACGCCACAATCTGGGATTCGAACCTGCACTCTCTCGAGTGCAAACAAAACGGTCTACCCACTGGGCCATGGACCTCTTCTACGTAGTACTAAGAGCTACCAGTATTAAGGTGCAAATAAAATATCACTAGCAACTAGTTATAATGCAACCACTACGGTATTTTAAATTAAATGTATAATTTATAAGCATATTCATATGTAAAAGTTCTTAAGACGTATGTAACCTTCCTTTTTATTCGTAACAGTTATGCTTTTAGCTTTTGAGTGTAAGTACCACTTGAGTCTGACTGGAATTAAAATTCCACTCACAACGGCACCAAGCGATATAAACAAAATTAAAAATTTCAAGTATACCCCATAAATGTCAAGCATCACTGCTTGCTGCTGATGAATTATAGCTAAGAACACTCTTGAAAATGTCAGCTTTCATACCAAAAATCTAGATCATAATCGGTTTATCCGTTTGGATCGTCTGTGGTATCTTAGCCGCCTAAGGGGCCATCCATAAATAACGTCACACGTTAAGGGGGAGGGAGGGGGTCGACGAAGTGTGACATTGTGTGACAAGGGGGTGGGAGGGGTCCTAAATGTTGTGACGTCACATTTCAATTTTTATTATTATCTAAGTGTTAAAATACGAACTATAAAATATTACTTTACGAAAACCTCAAAAACATATATAATGACATTTATAAATAATATAAAGGAGTGGGATCAAAGTCCATGGAATGAAGATTATTAAGTTTGTATCTTTAATATAAACATAATTCTATTAATATTTTTTTTTGTTTTGTTAATTTCTTTAGTTAACATAGTCAATCGTTATTTGTTTCGTTAATTAATATAATTAATCGTTTTATGTTTTGTTAATTGTTTCATATGATGTTAATTTTTGTTTAAAAAATAAAACTTATTTTGGAACCGATATATTTATTCAATAATTTCTAAATGTAAATTTTGCAAAATATGTGACGTCACACTAGGGGGGGGGTCCTCACAAATGTGACCAACAGTGACAAGGATTTAAGGGGTAAAAAATCGTAAAATTCGTGTGACGTTATTTATGGATGGCCCCTAACGGGAGCTCAGATGCCTCACATATACAATCTAATAACACCCCTCTGTTATCATCGAGGGTTGATAAAATTACGATGCCCAGTACTTTTATTAATTCCTGCATATACAAAAACTATGGGCAATGATAACCAATGCGGTAGTCACGATAATTTTATACTTAATACATTTGGTTAATGATATACAGTGGGAAAAGGTCATTTTATGACGTGATGAAACAACAAAGAAGTATGTAAATTGTCCCGTGAGAACTCACGATACTTGTGGGAAACGATAAACGACATGCAGATCTTTCAATGAAAACCATAAAATTTAGCTTTTAATTATGAAAATGCATATTCAGTAGATGCATCAAGACGAAAATGTTATAATGCGTCATACTAATCTACTTACAGTTGTGTCTGCTACAAAACCCGACTCACGGCGAAGCCAAAAGGATGGGTAATGATTTTGGCAGTGTATGTTTGTACGTTTTTTCCATCGTAGCGCATAAACTACTGAACCGATTTTCATGAATGAGATCAATGGATTCGTAATAATGGCCCGGATGACATCAAGGCTATATACGGGTTAAAATAGTTTTAAATTTTTGATTATTAATAAAATTCGTCTGTGTTAAGTCTTAAGAAATATTGAATGAAATTATCAGTACCAGAACTCTTTTTATGAAATCGTTAAATGTTTCAGATTTCTATTTTCATCTGATTCTAAGATAATTTTGTTGTTCAGTAGCTACAATATTGGCCTATAATTATGAGGTAACGGTATAATTTTGAATTAGGTATGTACTCGTTACTCAATTAATTGAGTAACGAGTACCTACTACAAACAAACTACAAAACTAGAAACAAACCAAACAGCATTACATGAATCGACTTCATGTTCATAATTGCCGCATCGATTATTATAACCTAGCCACGGTTATATAATTTAGCAACACAATGGCAACCAACAACAATGACAATTACGGTACCTGTTGAGCCGGGGAGTAGGTACCTCCTGCCTACAAATAATAATTAAGAGAAGAAAAATATTGACAGATAATCAATAGAGTAAGCACGCGGGTCATACGGGGCGCTACGGCGCCGCCGCCCCGGCCGTTGACCGTGCGGGGGCGCGTCACGACCTTGCCAATTGTGCAATCATACCGGAGATACATTGCCGACCGAGCACCTAAGTAGGGCACGTCCTATGTAGCCTGTGAACGAATGTAAACATACGGACCGCAGGCGACGAACGTCCTGAACCGGTGATTGTGTCGAGTGCGGCGGGGCGGCGGCTGGTCGCGCCGCACCAACTTGCCCAGCAGCTCCAGCAGCGAGAGGCGCAGCGGGCGGGGCGGCGCGCGGGCCTCGCCCTCACCCAGCACCTCCAGCTCCACCGCTTCCGAGCGCGCGCACATCCACGCTACCGCGCCATGCCCGTCCCGACACACACGCGCGCTCCGACCCGCCGCGGGGCCGACACTCCGGCAACATTGGCGCCCCCACGCCGGCGCGCGCACCTTGCCAGCCGCGAAACTGTGTTGCCGCGCTTCAGTGTTCTCGCGTTATGAAAATAGCTTTACTCTATTGTAGATCTACTACGTCGACTACCTTTTATACTACGGCAAATCGTTTAAAAAATCTCATAACAATTTTGCGCGACTTTACTGTTATCTCACCAAGTGTACCAAACTAAAATAAAATTTACCTACAAACATCACGCAACTTAAAGTAAGGCAAGGTATACCTACATTGCAATAATTGAAAGGGAAATTAGTAATTAATTATTACCGGCGCCTTTTTTTTTTGTTTACATCATAAGTATGAAAATTGAAATTACACGCGCCTTTCAAGCGTGAGAAATGAAAGTTAGAAACACTTGTCGTATTAATGACATACATAATACATTACCACCAATTATGTTTTCGGCTTAAGCAATTTTGAAGGTGCTATTAGAACTTTTTGTCCTTGGGCGTTTGTAGGACGAAAGTTTACTCGTGTATTATTTATTACTGTAATTAGAAATTTAAATTTGTCATGGCGTTAAACAGTGAAATTTATCCGAAACTAATGACCCGGCGAACTTCGTACCGCCATATTTTTTTTCTCCGAAATTCATTTTTTTTTTCACATAAACCTTCTCCTGGTAATAACGAACACATATAAGAAAGATTTATTCAATTTGGTGCAGTCATTTGGAAGTTATGCGCGTACTAAATTTCGGTAATTCATTTATATTTATATAGAAAATTAGGTATCTTGTATGGAAAAAAACATTGTTTAAGACATTGTTTTCATCGACTGTGAAGCAATTAAAATTAACCAATCGAGATGAGTCGTGAAAAATCCAGACAATAAGGAATGAGTATGTACAGTACGAATTAATCGTAATAGGCTACACGAATGAATTTTTTTTATTGCATAAATGAATAGTACTCTTAAATATGAGTAACTTCTCAGAAGAAACCGTATATCAAAAGTCAATATTTTCAAAGGTACAGCGATTTGTTTGCAAAATTTCGCAAGTCCCGTGAAAACGCTCCATACTAAAGTCGTACGTAGCTATGACGTCACGTCCATGTAAAATCGTATGAAGTATACGGCCGCAGGAACATATTTGTAAATATCTCCGATATTTGTGCGTTTAAGTTCATACATACCATAGTAAAAGTTTTTGTATATGATGTAAGTAAACTAATTATGTAGGTTTTGTTTACTAATTTAGCAAGAAAAAAAATTTTTTTTTTGTACTTTTTAGATGTATCTAATAACTAAAATATAAATAAAATATTATATTTTTTTACATTTACGAAGTAGTAATGCCTTAAAATTTCTGAATACATTAATGAAACTTAATATTTTAGATGTAGTCGTGTACCCAATTGTTCGCATCTGATACAATGTTATTTTAATTCTTAGTTTGCACTTTGCACTTACTAATTTAACTTCTCAGTTGTGTTTGCAATTGATGTTGGATTCTGCTAATTAAATCTTAAATAATAGTTTCGATGCAGTCTAGATATTATGTTAAAAATTGAAAAATGGTATTCTCATAAACGTTTAGGCTCACAACCACCATTTTGTGGGGATGCAATTCTCTATGCACGAAATACCCTAATTATTTTAAATGTGAAAATCAAACTGTACAAACGTTAATGTAATATTCAATAAAACGAAATATTGAATAAAAATATACAAAAAATGTATGGAATTTGACATAAGCATCGTTAAGAGCATTGATCGGCGCGCGACTCAGATTTCACGAAAAACGCTACTTTTCAAATGCGTCTATATCTAACAAAAACTGTTTATTCTGATTTTTATATGTAAAAAAAACACTAGAAAATATTGTATTCTAATTTTTCCCTTATCATTTATTTTAAAATAATTTCAAACTTTTGAATAAAACTGACAAAACTAACCAGAAGTTTTTACAACTTTAGGTACAGGGGCATTTTCAAAACATATAATAGCTAAAACCGCTTACATTTTTTAAAAAGAAAAAATCTTTACAAACTTGTTGGATCCTCTTCTAGATTTTCTGTAACTCAGATTATTTTTATATATGTTTCTGTGTCATAAAAATAAAATTTAAAGAATGCGAAATTATCAGGAATTATAGTTATTTAAAATGATGATATTTATGTATTTTACTCGCTCCTTTTGTTTCTTACTTACATAATCTATGAGAAGAATCTTTTATCTTTAATATGCTATTTAAATTTTTAACTAAATTATTTTGACGAATTTTATATGAATTTTTAAAACTACTGTATTTATCGAGGCGCACGAGCGTTTACAAATACTGTTGTAAAGCTCGTGCGCCTCGATTTATAATACCGAAGTAGTCTTTGAACCGAGTGAGTATAAGTAAAACATTATGTCTTCACTTATACTACTTACTACACTTATACAGCATATTTTAAAGATGAAAGTTAAAAGCATTCCAAAGAAAAGATTTTCCTGAGTGATGTACCCAGTACCTACCCAGGTAGGGTTTTTTCTTTCAGAGTTCCATTTAAAAATAATCTTAAATGTTTTAAGTAGTAAATTGTAGTGTCTAGAGGTTCGCTCGGATATGAAGAATTAGGAAATGTTATCCACCGTCTGGTCTGTCTCGCATATCCAGTTACACAAACTCCGTAAAAAGTATAATTCACTAGTTACTTGGGCACGAGACTCTCCGACTCTATTCTTGGACAGATAAACTGGTGGAGCTATAATATGGAGGGCCGCTACTTAATGTCGTTTAGTTTAGCCAGTTGCCACTAATTTGATATCGGCAATACCAATAGGGGTTCGGACTACATTTGAAATATTTAGTTTCATAAATATATTCAGAAATATTGAGGCATTACTACTTGGTAAATGTAAAAAAATATATTATTTTATGTGTAGTTTACTAATTAATTTATACATTTAAAAAGTACCAAAAAAAGTATTTTTTTTGCAAAATTGGTAAGCAAAACCTACATCATTAGTTTACTTACATCATATACAAAAATATTCATTATGGTAAGTATGAACTTAAACACACAAATATCGGAGATATTTAAAAATATATTCCTGCGGCCGTATACTTCATACACCATAAGCATTACCTTCAAGTGACGTCACTTGTAGGTTAAGTTTAGTATGGAGCTTTTTACGAGATTTGCGAAATTTGTATATAAATCGCTGTACCTTTGAATAAAAAATATTGACTTGAGCAAAAAAACATAACCTGATAAGGTCGAGTAACAACTGACATCGGCGTTATGGAAATCAGGCATCAAGTTAAGAGCAGAGTCCTTTTTTTTTAATTTTCGTTTACACAATTAACTGAGGCATCTTACTAGCCATTACTTGAAGCTGAAACTGTGTAAATTTTTGGGATAATAATTATTTATTATAGTAAGTACAGTAACCCACGGGAACCGTATATGTCCCGCGATAAAAAGTAGTCTATCCTTTCTCAGGCTATAGACTATCTGTGTACTAAATTTCATTGCAATCGGTTCAGTAGTTTTGACAAACAGACACACACACTTTCCCAATTATAATATTAGTATGGATTAATACGTGAAGCAAAAATCTTCAGTAAAGTTACGAGTAGAGATGGCCGTTTAAACGAAAAGCGTTTAAAAAAGCGTGCTTTTATAAATAAGTTGAAAAGTCGTTTATAAACGTAAGAGTTTAATACTTATACTTATCGTTTATATCATTTATAGACATTAAGCTTTAAGTGTGGTATGAGCAAAGAAAAATAGTTCTTATGGCAGCGCAATTCTTTAATGTAGCGCATCACTTATTTCAAGTTTTAATAAACGGCTTATTTTTTGTACTTTTAAATTATATGCTTTTTCATGTTTATTCACATTTTTTCTTGCGCTTTGCGGCTTGACGAAAACACGTTAAGTATATTACGTTACGCAATAATTCGTATTTTTAACCGACTTCCAAAAAAAGGAGGCGGTTATACGTTCGGCTGTATATATTTTTTTTTGTATGTTTGGATAACTCCGCCGTCTGTTTGCCGATTTTCAAAATTCTTTTTTTGATGTAAAAGGTATAATCCGAAGTTGGTCCGATTTTCAGAAAATTGGTGACCTGATGATGGGATCCATGAGGAAACGAGGGAACTCCTCAAAATTTATATGGACACATATGGTGATTTCGACTTTTTCTGAAGTACTCCAAGCATATGCTACCAAAAAGTAAGATTTTGCTCCAAGGTATACCCTGGATCCAAAAGTACAGAACAGAACTCCTGACTCCTTATATATACATGTTTGGGGATTTTGGCGTTGTTTAAAGGACTGCAAGCATATGCCACTTTGTCAATTAGAGTAATCATCATCATCACCACCACTATCACAGCATACATCATAACATTATGATGATAAAGAAGGTACTTCTCATAGTATTTTACACTAACACTTTTACACTGCCGTTTATGGACCTATTTGCAAAATTATTTTGTTGTTGTAAAGGGTTTACTTCGAAATTGGCCCTTTAGTCACTAAAGTGGAAACGTGATGATGCGATCCATGAGGAATCGAGGGAACTCCTCGAAATTTATATCGCCACATATAGTGATTTTGACTTTTACTGAAGTAATACAAGCATATGCTACCAAAGAATAAGATGCTGTACCAAGGTATACCCTGAATCCAAAAGCACTGAACAGAACTCCTCAGTCTTTAAAGATATGCGTTAGGAAATTTCGGAATTGTTTAAAGAACTGCAAGCATATGCCACTTTGTTACTTACAGTAATCATCATCATCATCTTAATAACAATACCTAATGAAAGATTGGCGCGTATTCAATTATACATTCGATCGTTTAGTTTAGACGTTCTTAAGACGTATTAATAATAACTTAACAAGATATATCACTAAAAAGGGTGAAATTATTATTTTTAAACAAAAAATTAAATTTTGAAGTCGGTACCAGCAAATATGAACGTGAGTAATTCTATAAAATATTGTAGGATATCGTTTGGGCTGGTAGCGACTTCAAAATTAAGAAGATTAAGTAGAGAAATATACAAATTTAAAAGGGGAATTATTTTTAAAATAAGTTTTATTTCATACTTTTTTGTGTATTTTTACTTTGGAAGTCGGTTTAATTTTTTGTTTAAAAATACAAATAATTGTAATAGTGGTGTTTTGGTGTTTTATCATGAACTTTTAATGTAAATACTAAATAATAAATATAATAATGGTTCATAATTATGGACGTAATATAAAATTTTCGTGCAGTGTTTTAGTATTAAGTTTATTAAGTTTTGTCGTAAGTACTTTTTAATATAAAAATGAATTATTCAGATTTCAGACAGTCCTAAGCCTGCAAAGTACGAAGGAAAGTTCATTGAAATCAGTTTTAGCGATCGAAAAACGTAACATAAGCGCAAAAAACATTATAAGTGGCAATAAGCAGATAAGCAGCTAAGCAGTTAACATAAGTTGGTTTTGAATATTCAATAACGGATAAGTTAACTTCTGATTTTAAGCCGTTTATCACACCTCTAGGTACGAGCACAGTTAAATGTATGAATCTTTATCTTGTCGTCATTTCTGTACCATTAATTCAATTCAGCAAATAGCTTAAACGTAAATATTACCAAGCAGGCAATCTGCATAAAATATAATATCAACTGGAATAGATTGTTCATCGATTTATTACGAGAATAGAGGACGTTTTATATGTTTTCAAGAACGTGGTATAGTTGTATATTAACAATGTAACGATAAGATAGTGAACAGTTACAGGTAATAACATGGCAAGGATTCCGTAGAATTATTAAGTTGTAAATTGTAACACATGTACAATTTAGCGCTGAGTCTTGGGCGTAACTGTAACAGTTTGGCCTGGATACCACCCTGCCACTTGAACTGTTATGAAACAACCTACTTACGAGTATGGAATGTTTAAAGAACCAGAGGGTCAATTCAGCTAAATAAAACCTGCATTGATACAATTACAATCAAGTCCCGATACGCTTAAACTGTCAAATGATATTCTCGTAAACGTGAAACGCGCTATCGGTCGAAACTTCACAAAATCAATTTATGATTAAACAAGTCGCTTCAATTATAATACGATCAATGTAAAATAAAAGTCTATTTTAAATACGAGAATTAAGGTTTAGAACGTTTCCTTACGCTCATAATATAATAAACTATCTTTTGAACACGGCTCCGCCCGCGTAAATACAGTATTCCATGACAACATTGTATTTTTTCAGGATAAAAGGAATCTAGTGTTAATGCAGAATAAATACTACTACCATACCAAATCAGAATCCGTTTAGTAGTTTTTTAGTAAAAAAGTAACAAACATGGATGGACCATCTAACCATCCATCCTCACAAACTTTCACATTAGAATAGTAGTAGGATAGGACATGCCCCTAATCGTTCGAGTAATCAAACCCCCAAAAATATTATATTGAATTTAGAATAGTTTAAAATCAATTAAGTATTATCAATTAATATACAAATTGTTACAGCTTTCTTAAAAAGTTGATGATTCAACAGAATAAAGATATTGTAATAGAATATTCAAGTGCCGGTTTTCTGTCTTCAGAAGGGATAAGAATAAAATAAGGCGATTAAGATCATCCGGACATCGACCCTGCATATTTAAGCAGCAAAGAATTGGGGTATAGGCTATTGCTAATAGCTATTGCTATACCCTACTACCCTAATAGCCATTGAATTTATTAGTACCTAACATCAGAAACCGCAAAACATTGCTTTCATATGAAACTTGGAACACCCTCATAAGCGCCCAATTAGTGAATAAGAAATAAGCAGGAGTCAACGGTGACTAAGTGTTTGCTGTGTCATCCAAGCGTGACCTTCTTAAGGACAGGTGTGACCGTTAGCTAGACTAGTACGTGTTGGACACTCACCTTGACCATGTGTTCTCGCCGAGGACTTTCCCATGTCGGCCGCACCATCGACGCTCACACACTCACACACGCTTAACACTAACACTGTTTACTTAACTATTAGGTCGATGTAAAAGAGGAGTAAAAAAACGTTACACTTCAATATCTAAGGCCACTTAAGAGTTAGGACCGATCTTCTACGGACTCGCAAGCGATGGGGCGGAATCGGTACGGGCGGTGGGCCTCGCGGTACGATCTGCATCCTGCGAGCCAGCTGAGCACTTCACCCTCCTGGAACAAGGGAACCGTTATTAGTGGTATTACAAAAAAAGAGTTTCGTACTCGAGAGAGTGCAGGTTAGAATCCCAGGTTGTGGCGTGTACCAATGAGACTTTTTCAGATCTCTACTACATTATACGGACGCTCTAACGATAAAGGAAAACATCGTGAGGAAACCCGCACATGGTTGGCCCCAGACGTACCTATTGACCAGTCATTCCTCTGGACTAGGCTGACTATGTTGTGAGAATGCCGTATGTGCTTGGGCAACCATAATATGGCATTTAAAAACTAATAGTCCCAGGCACTACAGTATTTCAAGAGTGGTTACTTCGCTCGGAGAATATTGTATAAATCATCCATTAACGGATGAAAAAGCCTAATAAGAATTTATTGAAATCTCACTCGTGATCAGTAGCTTGGACGCTACGGTGTGCTACGGTGGCACATCAACTTCCAAAGTCCAAACATACATGCACAGACTACCAAATTTATGACTCTCCTTTTAGCGTTCGCCGTAGTCGTGTAGCATAGAAATAAGCTAATGTTACAAACAAACAAAAAATGTAAAACAAAAGAATCACTCCTCAGTGTACTGGGAGTTAACTTATAACAAGGGGAGCCTTCGATAATTGACAGTTTTGTTAAGTCTAACGGCCTGTCGCACAATCTACTGATACCTAAGTGCCAGATACGTAGCTTATTTACATTTTTTGTCTCTGTCACTCGATATAATGTAGGCAGCGACAAAACTTCCAAATACGCTATCCGACACTTATTGGCTAACCGCACACACACGATATTATTTATAAATTATAAGTAATAAAGCTCATATTGACAATAATATTCCTTGTGTGTGTGTGTTTTTTTTTTGTATGTGTCGGTTGACTAGTATTAACAAATTTCGCTTATAGGTACATTCAGTACCGCAAAATCCGTTCTCGTCAATAAAGTGAATTCACTGGGTGAAGAGAAAGGGAACACGCTAATGCAATTCGATTTATGCATATATCAGTAAGTTTACCCATGCATTGCATAACCAGTCATATCAATGACGTGCAAATAGATTCGTGGCGTAAAGATTCATTGTAGTGACGAAGTAGACCTTTATTTGCTACATTTGCAGAAGCGCATACTGTTATAACGCATTTCAAATGAGAATAGGAACGTCAATGACCTTTTTCTGTCAAATGTCACTTGAAAAGTGCGATTTTCAGAAAAACTTATGTCCATATAAAATATAAATATTAATAGTCTTGCATCGAATTTAAATAAAAACGTTAAATAGTAATTAATTATCTAAACATAGTTTTAACTATCATAACAGTCTCAATTCGAAACAATATGGCGCCGACTCGATCCTATTCGTTTTTGAATCGCATTATACCATTATTCCTTTTTCATAGGTTAGGTAAGGTAATCAGGTGGATCTTACATTTGAGTGCAATTGTAAATTTAAGTAAAGTTTTTTAAACATTACTAACTTAGGCACTTAAAATAAAAACTGGAACACGCACGGGATGTCCTTACAGCGTTTTCTACTTCGTGTACCTTTTGGACAAAGTCGCTTGTATACCTACTCACACCGCACTCGTAAAATGTACTAAATAAAGTAGGTACATAACGCACTCACCAATTGGAAACAAGAAATAGATAATAAATATTCATTGCCAAGACAAAGATCAACTATAACAATGAGACAAAATTGATTGAAAGAATTGAGATGCGGTGCTTGATACGCGCGTCCAAGTCTCTCGGTACAATTACGTAATGATACGCCGTAATATGTAATAACAGTCATCTGGTAAATCCCATTATATACGTAGGCTTTACTTTTATGAATCTCAGCTCTTAAGCCGAGACGTTTATCCGTTTATGTTATTGTTCCTTGTGTTTCCGTGTCGCCAGAGGAAATACATAAAATAGTTAATTTTCATTCGTCGTACGATAATATTCAGTTTGATGGACAAGTCAAATACGATAGATACGATAGATCCGATAATTCTAAATGTGCCGAAGATAGATTTTTCGATTTAGGACAGAGTGCGCAAAAATTTAACTGCCCTGGTGCACGGAACTTCGTTTGCGTGGACCTAACGGAAACCATTTTTTTTATTTTTTAAACGGATCCCTAAGATAACAGTAGCTTAAGTTACTCCTTATAACATCAGCTATCTGCTAGTGAAAGTCCGGTCAAAATCGGAGTTGGAACAAACAGACGACAGACATAGGTACAGACGGACAGACAGACAAAAATTTTAAAATTTGATTTTTGGTGTAGGTCCCATATCTATACCTACTATCATTATATTATATATGCATTAGTACAAAGCTGTTAATTTGAAATTACAAAAAGGCACTTCAATTTTATTTATTTGTAATAGACTAGCTTTTGCCCGCAGCTTCGCTCGCGTCAGAGGGAAAGCTTGTTCGGGAAAATACCAATACCAAAATTGAATACATAATGGTGTAGGTACTGCACAGCCGTATCAGTTATATTTTATTTGAATGTTTACTGCGACTTCGTAGGTACGCTCAAGAAATCTACCGAGAACTGTACTTACCATAAATAAAATTTAATAAGCTGCAAAAAGTATTCTGTGTTAATTCTGCTTAACCTAATACCATACCTGATTTCATCAAAATTCTTTACGTGTTTTCTTTAGTTTACTTTATTGCATGTAAAACTAAACATATTATTATGTACATACAAACTTTCGCGTTTAGGTATAATATTAAGTAAGGATTTCTTTGTAGCCGATAATTAGTATTTCGATATTATGATTGTTGATAACGATTTCGAAAATATTTTGAATGGGAAGACGTTGTGGACTTTGAACTTAATAAAAATAATTTAGATTGTGTTCGCCCATTCTAGTTGGGACCACGGCAGAGTTTGAGAGAGAGATGAGTTAGCAGTACAACTACGAAGCCAAACTTCTCATTCACTTATTCCTCATATAATAATCATGATTAGGATTAACCTAGGTAAAGTTTTAACCAATTAAAATATCTGGTTATTTTATAGCATTTTATACTACGTTATTTTTTAGATTGATAAAACTTTTTGTAGGTATGAACCGATTGAATTGAAATACCTACACAAAATTATAAGCAGAGCTATCCTAATTCCTAACCGCGTGGAATCCGTAGGTAGTTAGGTACCCAAAAATTTTCCGCGATAAAAAGCGAGTCCTATGTATTTATCCAAGGGCTAAACTACTACGGTAACAAATTTTATAAAAATCTGTTCCGTAGTTTCTGAGATTAGTGCGCACAAACGTACAGATCAAAAATCTTTTAAGAAAATCTTAAAAGTCATTGTTTTGGGTTAAAAACTAAAAACCTATGTATTAAACACTGATAATTCAAGCACAAATAAATTAAATATTATATATAATATAACAACAAAAGAGAAAGAAATATAATTAAATCTACACTCAAAATATTCTACTGAAATAGTAGGTACCTATGTAATATAATAAGTATTATGAATATAATTAATGCAGCAATCGCAAATATTTACGTGCCTAGTTTTTCAAAGAGATTTTCATCAAATGACAACTTTATTGCTTTTTTGACACGATGACAATATATTATGTCAAAATAAAAATAAAGCTTCCCACTCACGGGCTATCGATGGCTTCGATCAAATTGGAAAATAATTCGTATTTGAAAGTAAATTGCTAACGAAAAACTATTACACAAAATGATTAGTGTAAGACCTACCAGCTAGTTTTTGCGGTGGGGGTCAAAAGTTGGAACAAAATTTACGCGTATATATACGAGTTTCATATAAAAAGTATAGTAAGGTGGTCCTAGGATCTCAGACTATATTAAATTTTTATCTAAACCGATTTGCTTGCAACTACGAATCCAGTAAATGTTTAAATTGTAAAGACTAAATCGATCGATCACTTGTGTGTGGGGAGCTTTATATCAAAAGCACTAAGGAGTATTTATATCAACTTTAAAGCAAATCGCTCCCAAGCAACTTAATTTCCCTTTTTATTCCCGTTAGCGGACGAATTTCAATAAACTATGATACACGAATTCCATCAATTCTGTTACATAATGTTTGTGCAAAATATGAAGTAGATTGGACCAAGGAATCACGTTGCCCCATACAAACTGTTTTACCCCTTTTCACCCCCTTAGGAATCGAATTTCGAAAAATCCCTTCTTATCGGATCCCTACGCATTACAAAGAGCAAGCCCTGCAAATTTCAGGTCTCTACGATCAGCGGTTTAGGCTGTGCGTTGATCCGTCAGTCATTCAGGACAAAGGATTTTATATGTATAGATAAAGTTTATCCATAGGAATTAAGAACGATCCTATTCTATGCCAATATTTTCTCGTATGGCTAGCCGCACACGTGCAATATATTTGTCAATACTAGTTAACACATACAAAAAAACGGCATTATTATTATATTATTATACACAAGGCATATTATTGTCAATATGAGCATTATTGCCAGCAATATGGTGTGTTTACAGCTAGCCTATTGGTCTTACTAGTTAAAACCCAAATGCTCTGACTTAACAATTTCCTAAAGAGTTCTGCTTTGTTGTACCAGCTTAATCAATTATAATAACAACTGGCCTACGCATTGCGGCACAAATCAAATTAAACTACCGATTGGCGTAACTGCTTCCCCCTTCGTGTGCATAAGAGGTGGGATTAAACACCAGCAGAACGTACCCATCACGTCTGAAACCTTACTGCTGCACATATTAATAAACCACTACAATATCGTAAAAAGTTCACGCTTGCCTAAGTTGATTTGTAAAGAAAGTATTGCACTTTCCTTGATCTTGGTCAGATAATTATAAAATAATGATCTAGGATAACACGAATAAATAGAACGAGTCCACAATTAAATGGAGTAACTGTGAAGAAAAATGATATATTGTAGGGAATCTTGAATAGAAATTCGCGATCGATAAACAATTATAAATCGACACTAGGGCTTTATGCTCCATATTTTGGCGTTTTTCGCCAAAATATGGAGCATAAAGACCGAGATATGGACCGTGTAAATGAAAATTAAGCTAAGTTAGGTACTAGGCAATTTTGCCAACAAATGCCAACAAATTGGCGAGGCGATCTGTCAAGCCAATGGCGGCTCGCCGCAACCCATGTAAATCCCCCAGCAGGCTGGGACTATATGCTCCGGAATCCGGAACCCCGTCGAAAATTCAGAGCACTGAAAATAGAACTCTGCACATTAGTGCAGAGTTCTATTTTCAGTGCTCTGAATTTTCAACTCTATTCTATTAAGAATAGAGTTGAAAATTGAAGTGTCGAGTGTCACGCTGTCATATATGACATTGACATTTGACTCGACACTTGTGTGTTCAATTTTCAGCCATGTATTAGCGCAGAGTTCTATTTTCAATGCTCTGAATTTTGCCCATCCCATCGGATTCCGTATATATAATTTTTTATTTTGGAACTTGTTCATCGTAATAAGCTATAGCATCTTGGCTACAGCGTATCATATCAAGTAATTCGTTAAATCATTCAAGAGCAAAGCGTTTATGATTCTCATAAGTGGCGTGTCTAATTGGTTCAAAATAGAGAGCCTGTGTGCACTGTGCCGGTGACATCACTTCACGGAGGAGCCTTGATCCCCAACTGAGCGCCTAATTGTACGATATTACGTACACAGTACACACCATATACATTGGCCCAGTGGCGTAGCGTGGGTGTCTGCCACCCGGGGCGGACGTCAATTTTGCCGCCTCCTTACTTGGGTTTTGCCGCCCTCTTACTTAGGTTTTGCCGGCCCCTCACTTAGGTTTTGCCGTCCCCTTAAAAGTGCCGCCCAGGGCCCCCCCCCCCCCCGCCCCTACTACGCTACGCCACTGCTGATTGGCCCCGCCAACAGTATTTCATTGTATCGGGACTATGAATTTTACCGAACAGTAACGTCAATGCTCTATTCATAATTCCTTCATAATTTAAAAAAAACAACCTTCGTGGTCTTGTAGTTAGAGCATTGGCTCTCCACTCGGAGGTCGTGAGTTCGATTCCCACGTTGGAACAACAAAAATTTTTAATTCTAAGTTTGGTTACATGCAGGCTGAACACCTGATTGTCTGACAAAAAAGATGATCCGTGCGTTGGATGGGCATGTAAAAAGTCGGACCTGCGCCTGATCTCTCGTCAGTCGTGTCGGTTATCCGTCCCACTGGATTATGAGAGTAAAGAAAGAGAGAGTACTCTTATGTACTGCGCACACACTCGGGCACTATAAAATTACTCCTGCGTAACTGGCCTGGTTTTAATGAAACCGGCCACCGTCACCAAGATCGATGTGGGGAGTTATTATTATTAAATAATTATTTTCAGTTAAGGCAAGGCGGTCTACGGGTAAAGATGTCATTTGTCATATAATATAACTAGAAATGACTTCTTCATTTATTTTTAAACCTTTAAAAGGCTTATGTTCAGTTCAACGTAGCATTAGACGATAAAGGTATCGTGTACTAAAATTTAATCTTCCTAATAGTTTACATAAAACAATATTGGTTTATTACGAAATTGCCTACTATATTACAGGATAGTGATAAAACAAAAATAGTTCCATAATAAATTAATCGTATGTTTTGAGCAGCATCGTCGGACTAACGATATTTCTATTTTCTTTATAGGTAGTATATTTTAAAACCCTTACTCGAACCTTAAAAAAAATCCAAAATAGCAGCTATTTCTAGGGCAAAATTTCGACTCCGATTATTCCTATATAACTTGTAGGAAAGGATCAAAATGTTTTTAAATTGGTCCGTTTAAAGCCCATTAATTCTGTCGTCGAATACAGCTGAAACCCATAGGAAAACGCATTTAACAGTGGTATTATACACGTCTGAACTATTGACGATACTAAACTGAATCCATCACAAGACGTACGGGCGCATCCGTTTACTCTGTAAACCAATTAAATACCTTCAGGCTTTGATATCGAGCTTTGAAGACGCTACGACACGTACTGTAGCACAACTCCGGATGACAAGAAGTAAGCAATTTACGAAAATGTAGAGCACCAAAGTTTTAAACGCTATTTGGTCTGCTTCAGTTTTACCGGGGTTCTCTATTAGTGTTTTTCGTTAGGGATGAACATACGTGTAAAGCCAATAAGCTATGTCTAATGAGTAAACCTAACCGAATCTGTTCTTAACTCTTTGCGTCACAGATTTTTATTTTCAGAGCATAAGTAATAATTTTGTGTATTCTTTATTACTTAGGGTTACTTATAAGCAGATTTTGCGGATTTTCATATGTGGGTTGATGGGGGGGTCAGATATGGGGTGGTTATCGTGGGTGACCACTGTGACGAAAATAGCTAAATATAGTAAGATTTTTTTATTATTATAAAATACAAATCTGGTAACAAAAATGCTTACATACTAAAACATAAGTATTACAAAGTCTTCTAAAGATAAATTGTTATTTGTGGTGGTCCTCAAAACAAGATTTGCCCTCTCGATAGCATAAGGGAACTTTGGAGGTTGGTTGATGAACCTAGTTTGGTTGGTTGAAAGACCAGTAACACAGTAATCTCTGTAACTTGGGCTCTTTTTTATTCCCATGACTACATTGAGACCAATAAATACTTATATTTCTTCTTCTGGGACAGGTTTACAAGATCCTTCCCCCTTTTTGTTGAACATATAAGTTAGTCTGAAATGTGATAAGTCCTTTTGGCCAGAATAACTGATTAAATGCTAAGTGGAAATAGTTCTCCGTTAGCAGCCAGAGATGACAAGTCAGTAGGTATATCACGTGTGATGTTTGGAGGAGTCATAATCGTCAGGAGGCAAAAATTAGTACGATTTTTTCCATTTTGGAACCTGTATATCAACCCGCGCAGTAGATGGTCCTGATTGTGGAGCTGGTGCTGATGATGAAGGCAACGGCCGAGAAAAAGGTAATCTGGCTAGAGTTGTGTCATCTTCTGATTCAAATTCAGAGTTTGGTAGATTAGTTCCTTCGAAGTCTTCACCAGGAAAATTTCTCCAGTCATGGTGCTTAGACCTTTGACGATGAGCTCATCTTCACCATCATGTCAGAGTCATCATCAGTATTGACATATTCCAATAAAGCATTCTCTATATTCCGGGTTGACAAACCTGTTCTTTTCATTAGCTACAAAAAAAACAATATAAAAAAAAACTACTTGTTATAGAAAAATTATACCTTTACATCACGGTGGTAACTGCTGCTAACCACTTTAAATAAGGTGTAATTTTCAAGAACCTCTTATGTTAATTTGTGATATTTATACTTATTATACATGATTCATCATATTTCAACAATTTGAGCATAAAAATAATTCATATTTGTAAATATTAACTTACCAATGAAATAAAACACTTGCAGAACTACGAATTCAAATTTCACCAGTTTTCGTTTGATAGTTTAGTTCTCCTACTGGCCGTCAGAGTATGACAATTAGCACTATTCAAATGTTACTATGTTAATGTCGTACATAATTAAACAAACTGTAACCAATAGAAGTCGCTATATCATAAAACACTCGAATAAATAGGTGGTTAACTCTACTGACCACTATGACGAAAAGAGTTAAAAGTCTGTGTAGACGGCATTGACTCATTTAATAATGCAAATAATCGTCATTTGCTAATTTTAGATGCTGTCCTTGGCCGATTTTATATAATGTTTTTTCAATTTCTTCACGACATACGCGTACTATAAAAAAGTCTATTCGAAGGTCACTATGATCATTCATAAACAGCGCAAAATGATTACTCTCTTAATAAAATAGTTTGTTCCATAATAGAAAAGTGTCTTTCAAGACCTCTGGGAATTTCTCAGATAAATTGCTCAATTATTGACGCTGGAAAGGATAAAAAATGTGAAAACTTGCAGCGCTGGTATAACTTGTGATGACGTTCAACGTTGTGTTATGAATTATGATTTACTAGCTAGATCATAATAGTATTAAAGAACATACATCGGTACGCTGTGAACCACATTTGGTTACTTATGTCAAGAAGATAAGAAATACATAATATGAGATCTTAAGAGTCTCCGAAACGATCAAACGGTTTGATTCCATCACGTCAAACCAATTTGATCGTTTACAAAGGTAGTTTGAACGGTTTGTCAAACATTTACGAGTTTGAAGCTCGTTCGATGGAATTACATATTTTTATTTTGCAACAGTGAATTAGCAAACCAAAGTCCAAACTGCATAGTGCAGTTTGACAAACCGATAAAACCGACGTCAAACGGTTGCAACTTGCATCAAACACGTAAGGTTTGATCGTCTCGGGCCTTTAGATTTAAAAAAAACTTAGAGAAAGAAGAATAATTACGTCTATAAGTAACAGCATAGATAAATTAGTATACGGCACAGATTACTGAATAGTTACTACGTAATCTATGGTAACAGTTACTGTGTAAAAGGAGTACGTATTATTATTCCAAGAAGAACGTGCTTTGTAGGGCTTTCGCACGATTTATTTGAACAGCGTACCCACACAAACCGAGTTAGCATACCGCTGCTAACTACTCAAACAACAATGCTTTATCGATTTATCGTGCCGGAACTTGTGTCCTGAAAGATATCTAACTTATAACAACGTAAATGTTGCTATAGCTTTCATGGTGTGTATATGTCACCGTAAAATTGTAAAAACCGTTAGACTGTAAAATAACTAACGAGATCGTAAAAATATTTCAAAAGATTAAAAACTATATACCTATTTATAATCTAACGAAAAATAATATGTTAAATTATAGGCAGCATATTCGCGTCGGAAGTCTAACAACATTTTACAATTTCACTAGTTTTATTACAATCTAACGGTTTTTACGGTGAAATATATATTTTTAATTTTTGTACATTAAGGTGCTATCGAGTTTAGTATATTTGAGTAAAATTAAACACTCTCCAACTTAAATGTTTTTAGCAGACTATACCTATTTACATGAGAACTTCAAGGAAGGATTGAATTAATAAATTTATTAAATAGTATAGATACACTAGGTGTGTATGGTACTACTGTGAAAGAAGAAGGGGCATTTTTGTATGGAGCCCGTCACCACTACTGTAGCACTACAAGACATATATCAAATGAAAGGGCTTAAAAAGTGTGTAATTTTATTGTATGACGAAAAATTTCTAAACCATGGGAGAAAAAAGTAAATGGGGGTTAAAATTTAAAAAAAAGTTAAAAAAATCATTCTGTATTATTACACTATTTTATAGTGTTGCTAATAAGGAACAATTTTTGGAAAGTAATGGTATACAGCAAACGTCATAAAAGCGGTATATTTTGATAAACTGCCTCATATTTTGAAGAAATGTATGGAATAATAATAAAATTCTAAAATAAAGCTATTTTCTTAATTTTTTTGCACATAATTACCTTCTGGAAATTGTTTCTTACTTGCGACACTATCGAATATTTCTTCAAAATATGAGGCAGTTTATCAAAATATACCACTTTTATGAAGTTTGCTGTATTGATTTACTTCCCAAAAATTGTTCCTTATTAGCAACACTATAAAATGGTGCAATAATACAGGATGATTTTTTTTATTTTTTTTTAACCTTTAAGCCTCATTAACTTTAACACATTTTTTTTTTTTTAACACATTAACATTTTCTCCTCTGGTTTAGAGATTTTTCGTCATACAATAAAATTACACACTTTTTAAGCCCTTTCATTTGATATATGTCTTGTAGTGCTACAAGGGTGGGGACGGTTTGCCCCTTCTTCTTTGAACAAAAGATAAACGACACAATATCAAGAATAAGATTTTTCTGAGAAAAATGTTATATTGTACCTACAAACAATTCTTAACTAGTAAATTGGAAAAGTTTACACTATCAGAAAAAAATATCCCGTAATAAATTAATATGAGAATGAATTGCCAAGGCTCGCAATAAATAAAAATATATCAGATGGACATAATCATTGCCACAGTAAATTGTAAGATACACATGTATTTCCCAAGTCTATTCCCAAGATAATATTGTTATTAAAAAATATTAGAGATCAGGGAGGAGAATACTCATAAGTCCGAATTCCTATTTATTTGATGATTCGAATACATATGAATGTATTAAATTCAGTTAAAATAGGCAAATAGGCAGGTATAGTTTTCTGAAAAAGAGCTGTTTATATTTTAAAAAGTGGACGAAAGTTGGAGTTAAACTTGCTAAGAATGGAAAGCTAAAGAAGATACCTCAAAATGCCAGATTGCATTTCTATGCAATGGCACTCGATAATGATGGACCCAAATTTTGTGAAAATATGTAGAGATTTCCAGAAATGATCGTCGTGTCACTGGCACAAGTTACATGTACCTACACCTATATATTTAATTGAAATAATCACGGAAAATAATAGTGCAAGTCTTGTTTCTAAATATTTAATAAACTTACTAGCTGCTCCCGCGGCTCCGCCCGCGTAAATATATTATAGAGTATCTCGCGGGAACACTGCACTTTTCCGGGATAAAAAGTAGTCCAGAGCCTAAACTACTACCACACCAAATGTCATCAAAATCCGTTCAGTTGTTTTTGTGTGAAAGAGGAACAAACATCCATCCATCCATTCATACAACCATCCATCCATACATCCTCACAAACTTACACATTTATAATATTTGTAGGATAGGATTAGTAGGATATTATAACATTAGTTTATTTCTATGGTACCCGACTTCGGCGAAGCCAAAAGGAGAGTCATAATTTTGGCAGCCTATGCATGTATGTTTGGATGTTGGTGCCACCGTAGCTCACCGTAGCGTCCAAGCTGCTGATCTGATTTTAATGAGTGAGGTGTCAATAAATTCTTAATAATGGTACTGGTTAAATAGGCTATAGAGGGTTCCGAAAAAGGTTTTTGTTGGGGTTTTTTGAGGTCCTTACTGAGGTCGAATTGTTCGATCTGTAGCATAAGTTGGCTAACGTAAAATCTCTAGGTCTCCTTATTGAAGAGCTAGACTACTAAATTAACCGGCAAACGACCTTGCAACAATGATGCGTTGAATGAGATGAACAGACTGAGAAACCTGTCTAGCGATAACTAAAAAGTAAAAAATATCGTATTTTTTTTAAACAAGCTTTTATTTGAATGCGCTAAAAACAATAAATTAATATTTTCCTTTAAAACTTTTACTATCAACTTATAGCGTCATTACACACTTTATTTGATATAGCTTGTCGCTAGTTTGATTTGTTTGATTCTCGGCAAGCTTTTATCTATATAGTGTACTATATAATAATTAATAATAATATAATAAAGAGGAAAAGTTTGTTTGTTTGCATTGAGTAGGCTCCGAAAGTACTGGACCGATTTTGATGAAATTTGGCAAAGATATAGAGTAGACCACGGGGAAGGACATAGGCTATTTTTTATCGCGGAAAAATGTACGATTTCTGCGAAATTATCTTTTGCGCGCACGAAGTCGCGGGCAACATCTAGTGTCATATATTATTATTTTATTAGTTTTAGCGCATTAAAATAAAAGCTTGTTTTTTTTTTACTTTTAATTTATTTTCTAATTAAAGCTCGAAACATTTCCGAAATCGTCTTACGTCAATGAAATAAATATATTTTCTGCTTCAATTCTTCCAGATTATCTTTAGGTCTGACGGTTATTTTGTTTATTACTATAAGTCGTTGATGCAGAGAACTTTCTGGAATGTTTCTAGAACATGCTTAAATTATTTATATTATGTGCTTGTACCTACTTATTCAGTAATGTTCAGCCTAAATGACTTGCTACTTGACCTTGTCATATCGAGTCCTCCGTCGATTGTACTCACTACTCAGTGCTCGCAATTGAAATAGACAATAGAATTAAATCAGCTGTTTTTATGGACGTGACGCAAATGACACTCGAAGATAAAAACTCAAGGACCTTGGTATTAGACATAAGCAGGCAAAAAGACTATGCCATAGATGTACTACCTGTAATGGCAAAAATAAACAAGAACACTTTCATGTTATAAGTATAAAAAGTCATCAGTCATCGCTCCTTACACGAACCAGGAGTCCGAATGTAATGTTAAAATAATGGTCTAAATTTAGGGGACAGATTTTTTGCCGGAAGAGCGCGCCATTGTTCAAGAAGTACCAAGCGCGATTCGGGACTGTGCGCTGATTGGTCCGCCACAATAGCATCAGTACGTCCAAAATTCTAGCGCAGCCAGTGGCAGAAAAGAGAACTAAGATCTGGGTTTATTAATGTGTACATAAATACTATGGAAAGGCCTATACCGTTCGGACTCCTGGTATT
Organism: Glaucopsyche alexis; assembly: GCA_905404095.1. Lineage (NCBI taxonomy): Eukaryota > Metazoa > Arthropoda > Insecta > Lepidoptera > Lycaenidae > Glaucopsyche > Glaucopsyche alexis. The sequence continues at coordinate 8,120,556 of FR990058.1, forward strand.
CTATACTTAGTGGCTCCTTCCGTAAATACCGGCATATAGTAGTCAAGGACTGCTTTGGAGTTTAGACTTGAGTCTTGACTAGGGCATCGAGACCGGTTTTACCCGGGTTTTCCCGGGTTTTCGGGCCTACAAAAAAACCCGGTTTTCAAAATATTGAAAACCGGTTTTCGGTTTTTTTGGAGCTTTTTTTCATTATGAAATTCTACAACAGTTTATAACAGTAAGGGCCTCTTTCACTATCTCCAAGTAAAGTGTTGAGTAACTACTTGTCAAGTAACGCTAATTGGCAAGTAAAACTAACAAGTATCTTTTGTCAATTTCAGAAGCAAAAATAAAGCTCTGATTAACTACTTGCCCGTTAAGTGAATGACATAACAAATCGTACATTACATTCGTTCAAAATGACGTCAACTTCAATCGTCTGTCGTTGTCACTTGTCATTGGCGGTGAAGAAGAAGAAGTATACCTTTCTTTTGTGTGTTGTTGCTTGTTATCACGAAGTAAGATTAAAGATATCAGGAGTCCGAACGGTATAGGCTTTTCCTTTGTATTTATGTACACAATAATAGGACCAGATCTTAGTTCTCTTTTCTGCCACTGACTGCGACGAGTGATTCATTTCATGTCGCGCCCTTTACCGGCAAAATCTTTTTAAATTACCGTTAGGCAATTACCGTGTTCTACGGTATCTATCTAGTAACTATACTTCGAGAACAGTTTCTAAGAATTTCCTAAAACTTTTATTTAATTAGATTTAAATCCACGTTTCTCATAATATTTTTTTCCAGAGGTGTCAATAGCAACATAACTTCCCGCGTAATTTCAAACGAGTGCTTCTTTTATTGTCGCGCGCTCTACCGGCAAAAAGTCTGTCCCCGTAATGGAGACCATTAATTTAACATTACGTTCGGACTCCTGGTATCTATACTTCGTGCTTGTTATAATAGTTGTTTGAGTCGTTTGTATAAAAATATTATACTGACCTTTGCGTTTTAGGCATTATTTTATGTTTTATTAAGTTATGCACTTGGTTCGCTGTACACTTCGATAGACGAAATCTAGCCAAAAAATCTGTTTCATCTATGTCCATGAAATAATCAACACGGGTTTTAAAGACACGAGGTCTCGATGTTCGTTGCAACGTAAAATAGTCCAATTCATCTAAATGGTGATCAATTAAATCAAAGAAATCCATTTTTGACAAAAGATAAACAAATTTAACCGTCAAGTAAGCTCGCTAATTGGCAGATGAAGTGGCAAGTAAGTTACTGACAGTTTAATCATATGATTAGTGCTACTCGAGGGTCGTGAAATTGACACATGTAGTTATGGGTGACTTTAACTGGCGAGTAGTCTACTCGACACTTTACTTGAAGGTGGTGAAAGAGGCCCTTACAGTCACAAACCGAACGTTATAGTGGCTTGTGAATTGTGATTGTCAATGTAGATTTTTAGAATAATAGTTATAATGTTTTCATGTTCTATGTAGTACATTTGGGGGCACGGCAGTGCCCCCGCCCTGCCAGGACGAGTAAGTGAAGAGCAAGGGCACTACCAGACTACCTTTTCTCGAAGCGATTCGTCGATTTTTTGGACCTTCATAACTTGGTATAATATAATATTCGGTTCCATCAGCGCTCAGTGCGAATTGCTCTCCGTTCCTATGATACCCAAAAGTCGAGTGGGCCTAACGGAATCCGTCCCATTGTGTTGAAAATGTGTGCTCCAGAGTTGGCACCGGTCTTAACGCATATTTTTCGGCTCACCCGCTCTTATGGCACAGTCCTGGCATCTTGATAGCTTTGGTGTGCTATCGCCTGCCCTGTTCATACTGCATATCAATGATAATACGTGATGACGACAGTACGGGTGATGCCTTATACACAGATCGCCCGAACATCTCTCGGCAAAACATCATTGAGAGATGAAACGAACTTGTCTCTCAAATTAAGATTTCATTGGAGAAAATCTCTGAATGGGGTAAACTTAGTCCAATTCAACACCTCTAAGACACAAGTTTGCGCGTTCATCGCTAATAAGTTACCGATGGTCGTATGTCCTCGTTTTGAAAGCATACCTATAACTGTCTCCTCCAACATTGGAAATTGGAATACTTGGTGTTAGCATATCGAGCGAGGTCTAGTTCCGATATCATCTGGAGGGCAAGGCCAAGTTAGCCTCCAAGAAGCTTGGTGTTCTGAACGGGTCAAAGCAGTATTTCAGTCAGGTCCAACGCTTACAACTCTATAAGGCGCAGGTTGGCCTCACATGGAATATTGTTCTCATCTCTGGGCAGGAGCGCCAAAGTACCAGCTCCTGCTACCTCTGGATCGTATCCAACGAAGGGCCGCTCGCATAGTATTTTAAACAGGCTTTACTCCTTAGAGCTACGTAGAGATGAGCATCGTTCTGCATCCTATATTGGTTATATTACGGGGAGTGCTCCGAGGAATTGTTCGGACTTATAACTGCTGCAACTTTTCGCCACCGTTCCAAGGGACAAAATATTTATCATCCTCATCACCTTGATGAGTGGCAGTCCTCCACCGTGCGCTTTACCCGAAGCTTTCTGCCACGCACTGTAAAACTCTGGAATAAACTATCGCCAACAGTATTTCCGGACCATTAGGACCTGCACACCTTCAAGAAGGCAGCGTATTCCCCCCTAAAAGGCCGGCAAGGCACTTCTGTTTCTACACGCCTAACTTTACAAACTCTACACTTTAGTCTAATTCCGTGGCTTGACCATTTCGTCAGGCAACGTATTTTGACTAAGGTGTAGAGTTTGTGAAGTTATTTATTATTTTACATGAAAATGTTTACGGTGGGATCACATTTTACCAGTATTACGTTGTAACAACAGAAAGCAGCTTATAAAAGTAAATTTTAGGACATTCCTAACAAAATTCTAGAAAATCGACAAAAAACCCGAAATACCCGAAAAAACCCGGGTACCCGGTTTTGAAGATGGCTGGGACCGAAAAACCCGGTTTTTTTAAATATGACCGGTCTTCGATCCCCTAGTCTTGACCCTTTACTTTAATTAGGTGAGTAACCTATCATTCCTGCTAATGTTTAGGGTGACCCTTCAGACTCTGATAATAATAATATCTAATTTTTGCGGATAACTTCTTTCGGAACAATTAGTCGCTACTTTTCTCCTTATTTATTCCATCATTACAATAAAGCTTTCTAGTAGGTATTTACAGTTCCTACATACCATTCCCGAATTAAAAACATAAGTTTTATTATCTACCTTTAAGGCCAAAGCAAAACCTGCTTTGTCACATAGATTAATAACTTTTATGAAACATTCTGGCGAACTCCGTGCATATTACACTAAAATTAAGAGTTCGTTGGTTTCATTATTGTTGGTAACACGAACGTTGCAAGTACTTACTACTTGTTTATATGATTTATTCGTTTATTGTTTAATGTTAATCAAACAAAGCATTTTAACAGTACGCAGAAAAAACTTCTGTTTAGGTTTGCTCTTGCGACTATACGAAAATAAGACAATTACCATTAGGATATAATGAGTAGAGATGTGATAAACGGCTTAAAATTAAAAGTTAACTTATCCGTTATTAAATATTCAAAAGCAACTTTTTTTAACTGCTTAGTTGCTTAGTTGCTTATTTTCTTATCTACTTATTGCCACTTATAAGTTATAATGTTTTTTGCGCTTATGTTACGTTTTTCGAACGCTTAAACTGATTTAAATTAACTTTCCTTCGTACTTTGCAGGCTTAGGACTGTCTGAAATCTGAATAATTATTAATATAATAATATGAACTCATAACAATGTTTTTACATGTTGATAATATGCATTAATCTTAAATGTTGCTTATCATTAGTAATAGTTGATTTATAGGATAACAAACATTACACATCGCTACTTTTTCCACCTCATTTCTTTCAAAGTACTTCCATAAATTACTGTTCCAATTCACATCGTTTAGTCGTCATCTTACGACAAAAACTTAAAAAACTTAATACTAAAACACTACACGAAAAGTTTATATTACGTCCATATGGACCATTATTATATTTATTATTTACATTAAAAGTTCACGGTAAGCCACCAAAACACCACTATTACGATTAAAATACGAATTATTGCGTAACGTAATATACGTCAACCCGCAAAGCGCAACTAACAAAAAGTGAATAAACACGAAAAAGCATATTAGTTACTAGCTTTTGCCCGCGACTTCGTCCGCGTGGAGTAGTTACTTTGGAATATCGCTAAAATTTACCCGCGACTTCATTTACGTAGAAGGACGCTTGCCCGCGACTCACGACTGCCCGCAGCGCGCCGCACATCATTATTGCGCGCTGATTATTTTATTACTGCGATATCTTCTAAAATACATATTGAAATCAAATGATGTAAATGGCAAATTTCTTCTAAATTAAATGCTTGTAATGAATAACGTATTTATTTGGATAAGGATTAATATCATCTTTATGAAAACACCCTCACAAATAATGCTTAATTTTAGAACAAATTTGGTTAGCTTAAAAAGGTTATTGTGAGCCAACCTTAAAAGATAAGACATATACTGTCGCGGACTTTTTTTTAGAACTTTTAAAGGGGAACAATTCTGTCATACATAATTTTAGCGAAACTTTAACCGTTTCCGCAGCGTACGCAGCGAAAGCTCTCAAAAGGGGAAAAACACCCCGATTTTGAAACATTATTGATTGGAGCTCCGCTCGTATTGAGCTTAGCATGATGTTATATAGCCTAAAGCCTTCCTCGATAAATGGACTATCCAACACAAAAAGAATTTTTCAATTCGAACCAGTAGTTCCTGAGATTAGCGCGTTCAAACAAACAAACAAACAAACAAACAAACTCTTCAGCTTTATAATATTAGTATAGATAAGTACAAAAAATAAGCCGTTTAAATAAGTGATGAGCTACATTAAAGAATTTTCACTCTTATTGCGCTGTCATAAGAACTATTTTTCTTTGCTCATACCACACTTGTGGCTTTATGACTATAAACGATATAAACGATAAGTATAAGTGATAAACGCTTAAAGTTTTAAACGACTTTTCAACTTATTTATAAAAGCACGCTTTTTTAAACGCTTTACGTTTAAACGGCCATCTCTAATAATGAGTATGAATAATTCATTACTCATTAGTGTAATTTTATTTATTTATTAGTGAAGGCGCTAAGAAGAATTTATATTTGCATATGAAATGTTAAATTAGAATATTTTGCATTCAAATAACATACAATTTGGCCACGAGACTACCTTGAATATTTATCCAATGACAATATCAATCATCATATAATATAATATTAAGATAGAAGAAATGGTCTAGAAGAAGTAAAAACCCAAAGTTATAAAAGTTAATTTTCATTCTGCTACGTTAACGTGACATAACATTATAAAGGCTTAACGCTAATCCTAGTTACCGAGTGCAGAGCAAAAAATCTAATTAAAACCATAACAGGCTTGAATACACAAGCAATTAAATAGATGTAATCAAAATAGAACCACAATACAATATGTTTGAAAGAGTTACTACTCAAGTTGATACATAAGAAGAGTTTAAGCAAGACACTAGACTACTTCGAAAAATCATTTAATAATGCAATCAGACGTATTTATTAGGGTTCCGTACCCAAAGGGTAAAAACTGACTGTACTGTGATTTCGCTGTCTGTCTGTCTGTCCGTCCGTTTGTCGCCAGGCTGCAGTGGTCTTGAACCTACCGATTTTTCGGTATTTCTACAGATTTGGGGTCTCATCTACCAATACGATTTCAGAGTATACATGGATTCTACCGAAATATCCGAAATTTTACATTTTTGGATTTGACAACCCTCCTTTTTAACCGACTTCCAAAAAGGTCTCCCTTTTTATTCGGGGTTATGTATTCGGCTGTATATATTTTTTTGTATGTTCAACGATAATTCCGCCGTCTGTGGACCGATTTTCAAAATTCTTTTTTTGATGTAAAGGGTATAATCCCAGTTTGGTCCCATGAGGAATCGAGGGAACTCCTCGAAATTTATATGGACACATATAGTGATTTAGACTTTCCCGGAAGTAACATAAGCATATGCTCCCAAAAAATAAGATTTTGCGTCAAGGTATACCCTGGATCCAAAAGCACTGAACAGAGCTCCTCAGTCTTTAAAGATACGCATTTGGAAATTTCGGCATTCTTCAATGAACTGCAAGCATTGCTACTATGTAAATTACAGTAGGTAATCATCATCATCATCTTATTCACAATACCTAATGGAAGCTTGGCGCGTATTGAATAATTATACATTCGATCGTTTATTTTAAACGTTCTTAAAATGTTTTAATAAAAATTTAACAAATATCACTAAAAAGGGTAATTTTTTTATTTTTAACACCAAAAATTGAAGTTAAAATACACAAAAAAGTCCCCTTTTAAATTCGGCTAAAATTTAAACTATTTCTCTACTCAATCTTCTTTATTTTGAAGTCGGTACCAGCAAAAGACATGTTTGATTTTGGGCCAGTTCTATGTACACTACATAGGTAAATAGGAAAAAAATATGGAATATCATAAAAATACGAAAAAATTAATTTGAAGAAGGGTACATGCGTACAAAAATGATTATTTGAAGAGTTTTTTTATTGCGAGAACACTATTTTTAGGGCGGCCATGACAGTTGTTTTGACTTGACTTTTGACGTAGTAGACAGTTTTACGAAGAGACGACGTCTTGAATGCCATACGTCTTTCTTTGTCAAAAGTCATGTCATTGACAAAATGATATTATTTAGTTAATTTTGATATGATCCGCCATGTTTTATTTTACTTTGTGTTGCTCTCCTTGACGAAGTTAATTTAAATGTACATGGAAACGAAGTGAAATTAAACAAAATAAAGAATAGGAAACAGTTACTATATTATGTAGCTATATTTACATATACTGTACGTAGGGCTGGCCCAGGCCTCATACATTTCTTGAACATCGCTTTTGAACTTGAGTTCTATAAAAAATTGTAGGATATTGTTTGGGCTGGTACCGACTTCAAAATTAAGAAGACTGTATAGAATAGTTAAAATTTTAGCCAAATGTAAAAGGGGACTTATTTAGAAAATAAGTTTTATTTCATACTTTTTTGCGTATTTTTACTTTGGAAGTCGGTTTAATTTTTTGTTTTTAGGGTTTCGTAATACTAAAGGTTTTTCTAAACTCATGAGTCATGACATATTACGGGAAAACCAATACATTTTGGGAGTATCCTTGTGTTTTACAAATTACAATTAGCTATATAGGTATATCGATTTTGGGTATAAATCTACCGATTTTTGCTGGCAACTCTACCGATTTCTCAGTTGGACTTTCCAGACCACTGGCTGTATCTCGTTAACCGTGGTAGCTAGACAGTTGAAATTTTGGTAAATATTCACAAGTGGGGCTCCACCTTGTAGTATTCGATTAAATGTTTTAGTATTTGTTGTTATAGTGCGAGTCGCAACAGAAATACATCATCTGTGAAAATTTCGGTAATTGTTCACAAGTGGGGCTCCACCTTGAAACGACTGCAAATTTGTTTTTATTGCATATTTTCATTATAAAACAGTCTGTTATGCAATATTAAGGTGGCGGAAGACCAAAAAAAAATGTAAAAAAAAATATATTTACCGCCCCGAAGACGTTTTTAACGTGATAAAAAAGTTCTAACCTAACCTAACCCAAAACTACACAAACGTTATTTCACGCCAGGTTTTTGTGAGGCCGTGTTACCACTCCGAAGACGTTTTGAACAAGATAAAAAAGTTCTAACCTAACTAACCTAACCCAAAACTACACAAACATTATTTTACGCTGGGTATTTTTGAGGTTGACATGTTTTTTATAATTTTTTTTTTTACATTTTTTTTGTCTTCCGCCACCTTAATATTGCATAACAGACTGTTTTATAATGAAAATATGCAATAAAAAAAAATTTGCAGTCGTTTCAAGGTGGAGCCCCACTTGTGAACAATTACCGAAATTTTCACAGATGATGTATTTTCTGTTGCGACTCGCACTATAACAACAAATACTAAAACATTTAATCGAATACTACAAACGAATGTTTTTTTGCCCTTTTGTACGGAACTCTTCGCAGGCGATTCCAACTCGTATTAAACCGTTTTTCTATTATTACAAAACAATATAAGGGTCCATCAACATATTACGTCTCAGCGCATGGGGGAGGGGGGGGGGGGGGTCATACCAATTGTGTCAGTACAAACATATTAATTACAGGCACAGGGATACTAAAAAGTGTGTAATATGTGGACGGAATAAGGGACTTATAAAAATAATCCAATTCAAACAATAATTACAAGAAATGTTATAATAATAGAGCATATTATAAGAAGTTAAAGAATGAACTTTAAGACTATAAACAGCACACACAATTCGCCCTAACCGGTATTATGCACAGTTTTAACCATGACAACGTAAAAATAAGTACACAACATAAAAGAACTCACATCGCAAGGAATCAAGAGTAATGTACCAAAAACAAAACGTTCACATCCACAGAGAATTTTCAAATAAGGAACATCGATCACTTGATTCAATTGTCGAATGTTTTAGAACGATAAATAAAACACGATTCAGTCAATGTATTGATGTATTCGCGAGGACTGAGGCGTGCGCCTACCTCCGCGGTGCTGGCAAAACTGCTCGCTCGTACTGTTTTGATAGTGTAGTGTATTTTAGCGTAGCAGCAAACCCCAAGGTGAGTGGGTGTGCTATAAAAGCTGGTACATGTACTCACTTTCCTTGTAAACTACGGTGAATGTCCCATATAGTGGTGATTTTGAATCACAAAAACACAAGCGGTCTAGAATTTTTAAGAATACACGATTACACTCATCCGAACGTTGATCTCGGTGTTCTGTTGGTGTGTACGTAAAGATGTGAATAAAAATGTAGAACTGAGTAGTAATCTCTTTTCTAATAGATCCTAGTGATCCTACCTTTGTTTAGAGATTTAATAATGCTAGATACCTATACAAATAAATACAGACAAGTTATTAGAAACATTCAAATAATCTTAAAAAAAAAGTTTTTATTACCTATGAATAAAATTTAACTCCAAGATAATAATTCATAATTTGCTAGCTTTTAAACTAACAAATTTAGATTAGAGAAAATTACAATTTCAACTAAAAACTTAGAAACCAACCATATTTGGTTGTTATTAGGATTTAGGATATACAAGGATAAAGCTTTTATTAAAAACAAAAGAACGCGTGCTGGTATAATATTTGTACGTAGTAATTGTCACGCCTTAACCCATTTCCATAAAATTTGGGTCACGGGCAGTTAGTGGCGGTGCCACGAAAACAGAGAAAGTTTTTGTCGCGGGCAAACAATCGGCTCCCGTGGGATTTAAATGCCAGCGAAAAGCCAGGCTAATAATATTATAATTTGCTGTAATGTTATCATTTTGTTGATCATCCTCATCAATCAAAACATTATCGATAGCCGTGGACAGACATTTATGGGAAACGCCAAGAATCTTCCCAAATATTTACTCAACGAAGACAAGATAAAAGAGAGAATAATTAGAAAAGTCATAAAAATATAGATTAAATATTAAAACCCGACGAAGTGCGAGTCGGACAAGCGCATGAAGGGTTCCTTACAAAACAGCAAAAAAGCATAAGTGGTATAATAGGAGCGCCCGCCCGCCCCACTTAATTTTTTATTTTATTTTGTTTATTTACCAAAAATGAATAAGATACAGATTAACTACAATATAAACAGCATTTAAAACCACTGAGGTTTGTCCAATGCTGCATACAATCTTATTCGCAATTCTATTATATTTACTTAATTCTGTTTTTATTAGTACTTGTATTAAAGCGACAACGAAAATATATTCCGGAGCATATAGTCCCAGGCCCCAGGCTTAGTAATAGGGTCCCGTTTTTAACCTTTGTGTACGAAGTCCTAAAAACCAATGACGTAGAACTTTAAAAAAGTATGTCGAAAGTTTTTAAACATAAACAAGTTATTGGACGCTTCTCATTTACCAAAATATTACATAAATTTATATTCAGGTTGATTCTATTAAGTTTCGTAACTTTTACTGCGTTAGGTCTGCGTTACACAATCCTTAATTATTATAAGCTCTCGAGTATCGATCAAGGTGGTTAGTATTATAACAAGTGCTACTGACATTTCTCACAATTTTAAAAGTAAACAAGTCGATTTATGAACAACGCATCCATTTACTGGAAATTATCTGAGTCGATGTAAATATAGCCCATTAATAATAATAATCGGTGACAGTGGCCGGTTTCATTGAAACCAGGCCAGTTACGCAGGAGTAACAGTATAGCGCTCAAGTGTGTGCGCAGTACACAAGACCACTCTCTCTTCCTTTACTCTCATAATCCAGTCCAGTCAATCCAGGATAACCGACACGACTGACGAGAGATCAGACGCAGGTCCGACTTTTTACATGCCCATCCGACGCATGGATCATCTTTCTTGTCAGACGTTCAGGTGATCAGACTGCATTGTCCTAACCAAAACTTGGAAACAACATTTTTGTGGTTCCAATGCGGGAATCGAATCCACGACCTCCGAGTCGAGAGCCAATGCTCTAACCACTAGACCACGGAGGCTGTTAACATGCTGTTAAGCCCATTATTCATAATTTAAAGCGTGCAAGGAAACAAGCACTAAAGGAGGATAATTATAAGGAAAATGAACAGACTTTTTACTCGCTAGTATATTATTAATAAATAATAAGTAGACCAAAAAAAAACATAATACATATTATAAATTAGGGAATGAGCCGACGACGTGAAGGTACAAAGGAATACAATCAAAATGGTTAGGACAAAGAAACGTTTTCAAACTTAAGCGCTCATACGATCATTCATAAAAAATTTGCAATGAACTCTATTTCTAAAAAACAAATGCTACAAATATTTATGACGGTAGACTTGTACGAGTTATGGATGAGACTCAACATTAAAGTAAAACCAAGTTACGGCACGTCCGCGTCGACGTAAAGAATTTGTACCAGCCGACAGCCGAGTGCAAGTTAGGTGCGCCTGCACCCAAGTTGGCACGGAGTGGGGAAACGGATAGACTCTTGCGCAAGGTACACAAGCACGCATAAGACATCGACGCCGTTGCGTGACATACCCAATGACACTTCATTATTTACGTATTGATGTGTGCTACAACAATTTGTTTATTCCAAGACGTAGCAACAATTTGTGATGTCTATTAAGTATTATTATAGAATCCTTGGAACGTTTGATGGCTTTACTGAAAACAATACGCGAAAGTATAAGTAAATGTAACGATCAACAATAATTGAACATAATAATATTACGATTTTAAGAAACAACGAATCATCAAGTCTAGATACTTCAATGCCCATAAATTCTATGTTTATATTCACAACTACGAGACATTTAACATGAGCACGGATGAGCTTTGCAAATTAAAATATGAAATAGTGGCAGCAGTGACAACGTACTATCATAGTTCTAAAATAACAAGCACAGGTTTAAAAGTACGAAATAAAAATGTTAACCCCTACATATTGCACGAAATAAAAGAAAGTCTGCAAAATATTTTGTTGCAGGTCTGCATAGTAAACAGTGTATTATTGAGTGTAAACGCGCAATCAAATACTCAACGTATCAAATACTGGTCATTGCATCGCATTGGAAAGTCATCCATATATATGTAACCGTAAAATTGTAAAAACCGTTAGATTGTAATATTACTAAAGATATTATAAAATGTCGACCGATTGTCAAATAAAAATTTCTTCTTACAATTTACACGTTATTTTTCGTTATATTGTACCAAATATTCACCGTGCCGATTGGTTAAACGGCAAGTGCCCCGCGCCGCCATATTTGTTTGCTTTTTCATAATAATAATTATAACGATAAATAATGCGTACAATTGTAAGGAGAATTTTTTATTTGACAATCTGTCGACATTTTATAATACCACCAGTAATATTACAATCTAACGGTCTTTACAATTTTACGGTGACATATACAATGCGATGGCAAATTATACTATTCCTATTACCAAATACAAAACCCAAAGAAGCCAGAAGGTGGACGAGTACGACCCTTCTTAGGTAGAAGAGTATTATGTTGATGTAAATAATAACAAATTGTAAAGCAAAGGAATATTTAGAACAATAGTTGAGGTAAATATTCCAAAAAATATTTATCTTCTACGTTCGTTTGAACTCTACATTATAAGCTATTAGCTAGACAATAACTATTAATTATAAACAATTGCGACCGTGACTTCATTCGCGTACCATATGGTTTCGGCATCTCAACACTTTCATAATATAATTAACAATTTTACGACATCTCCCACTCAACGGTCGTTACCGGAAGGTATTTTTGCGAATTGCGCATCGTTGAAACATAACAATCCTAAAACGCCCTTCCATGACATAACCCTTTTGCAATATGTCTTGAAGTGGGTGCAAATCAAAATAGATTGCAAAGACATTTTCTTAGGAAGGGTATCACTTTTTTCACGAGCAGATACTAATTGGAAATTTAAATAACAATGGAAACAGCAGGAAAAAAAGTTCTACTATAACATATAACCCCATTCTTCAAAGTCTAAAACGAGCCGAAAATATAATATGTAGTCCATTTTCTAAATTAATACTCAGGTGAAATTAGAATACTGCATTAATTACACCGGCCAATTTAATCACTGCGGTGTTTGTAGAAAAACAGTGACCCTTTTACGAATACCTGCGTTCCACTTTCGTCCAGCCCTTTTAGTACAATTTACAATCAAAGCTGACCGATTATGGGCTTGGCGTCTTCCGCCCCGGTCACTCGGCTAATGTAGACATCAGCTAGAGCGATAGTTGCGATACGTAATAGCGCAATCCATTACACTGATCACGTTGTTTTATTTGTTGCCGATACGTCAATAATAAAACACACGATTTTCTGTAGTAATTAAATTGACAATCACGAAGCAAATCACTTTAACCTAGTTGCGGCAAATACTCTAGTCGATAAGTTGAAAATTTTTAGTTAACAATCGTTTAACTTGTTGAAAAATTAACTTTAAGTAAAATTTCCAACGGGAATAAATTACTTATAGTGTTCAGAATAGACTGTATTTTTTTTTTCAAATTAAAAAAATAAAATTTAATACCTTAAATAATAAATATATTAATTTATGTGTCGTACTCGCTTTTGACGCCGCGCGCGCAACCTAAAAATGTCGCGCGGAGACCCATTTTAAACGTTAAATTAAAATTATAAATAATGGAGATAGAGTTCCGGAAGCTAGAAGTGTTTTATTGTAAATTTCATCCTCTTTCAGAATATTTCTTCGAAATTTCTTAAATATTAGTTCCTGTCGGTGGAGATTAGGGTAGGTATTAGGGTAGGTGGGCGCGGTCGGCGGTACCAAATGTCAGCTTGCCGCGGTGACCTCACGGGCCACTCCTGACATTCAGCACAAAGCCCTACCTTAGTCCGCACTCCGCTATCTGCAGAAAAAGTTCGAGCTTTGCTTTATTCGCGCATCGTTGGCCGCGTTTTTACGGCGAGTTTCGCCTTGGCATTTATATGTCATTTGAAGGCGTGTTTTACATACTTGCGAAATTATAATCTAAGAATACTGGAACATTTTTGCTGTAACGTCAACTGGAATACTTAATAAGATAAAAAAATATATAATCATACTAAGTAATACCTAGCTTTTGCTCGAGGCTCCGCGGCTACTTTTTCGGGATAAAAAATATCCTATATCCTTTCCCGGGACCCAAAGTATATCTATAGGTACCAAATTTCATAAAAATCGGTTTAGCGGTTAAAGCGTGAAGAAGTAACAGACAGACAGACAGACACACTTTCGCATTTATAATATTAGTATAGATAGAATATATATGTCACTGTGAAATTGTAAAAACCATTAGATTGTAAAACAACTAACAAAATTGTAAAATATGTCGAAAGATTCAAAACTACACATACACAACCATAATTTATAAGGACTATGCTAAAGATATTTTAATTTCCCAATCAATAAGTCCTTACAGTTTAAGATAGGTACCTACATCCCACTACTATTATAAATGTGAAAGTTTGTGAGGATGGATGATTGTTTAGGAATCTTCACGTAAAAACTACTGAACGGATTGTAATGAAAGGTATGATAGTAGTTTCAGCTCTGGATTAACCCATAAATAAGCTACTTTTTATCCCGTAAAAGTACAGTGTTCCTGTGGGATACTGTATAATTGCGTGGGCGGAGCTGCGGGCTAAAGCTAGTATTATATGTATAACACGTCACTGCCCAGGCGATAGTCGATATACCTACTTCTATTCTAAAAAGACTAGCTGATACCCGCAAGTCGCAACTTCGTGTGCGCAGAACTAACGGAGGCGGAACCCTATTTTTGTAAACGGAACCCTAAAATAAAAGTAGCCTATGTTACACCTTATAACATCAGCTATCTGCTAGTGAAAATCCCGTGAAAATCGGTCCAGCCGTTTCAGAGATTAGCCGGAACAAACAGACAGACAGGCCGACAGACAGACGGACAGACAAAAATTAAAAAAAAATGTATTTTACTGTGAGTATCGAATATACTTTCAGATGCATTATGTGAAAAGCTGTCAATTTAAAGTTAAAAACAGACACTTCAATCTTATTTATCTGTATAGATGTATAGATGTACCTATAGAAGATAGATTGTTACATTTGTAAACATTTTGCTAAACAGAATTATCTCATGTAACTGACTTCATCTATTTTCAGATTTAAAAGCTTACCAGAAAATCAATAAAATCAATAATAATAAGAAAATTGTCAAAGCTATCAGAGTTCAGCTCATAATCCGCTTTTCGTGTATAGCTATAACCTTTTATATTTATTCAATCATAAAAAGTAATAGCGAGAAAATCAAATAAAGATAATATTAATATCGTAGATAAGAAAAAATAAACGAGGCACAATTTGTTCAAAAAAGTGCCTCATATTGCTACACTTACATATCTTACAAGACTGTAAGTTGTAATATTCAGATAATCTGTTAAATTGTTCTGTGTAGAGTTTCCTAATAAAAGGTACCGTTTGAAATTTTTATTGAATTGTTATCAATATAATTAACTCAGCCATTAAATAATAACCGGTTATATATTAGGCAATATCTAACAAGTAACAAGTTAACAACAGCAGTATAATGGTAAATTCAATATTAAAAAATTAAAAAGTTTATTTTTTTACTACATAGCCTACATTTATTTTCATTATAAGTAAAGAATGCAAGGCCTATGTGCTATTAAAGTAGTATCGTAGTAGCCCATAGCCTGGGTGACACCATAGTGCGTGGTCGTTTTTTTACACATTACATCATTTATAAACACTAACCAATGACGTAATACAATAAGTATCTTGAAAAAGTAATTAATAATACACGGCAATTCGATCAATACGTTGATAGTTGCTGTAAACCCATATTAGCCCCATAAAAGTTTTGGGTATGACCGATGGCCCACATCTGACCCCGTAAAGTTACTCAAGGTAAGCCAACATTCATTAAAGCCCAAACGTCACGTTATGGCGTAATTCTGTTCTCTGTCCTGATTCACGACCGGCGGCTTACGTACAAACAGATCTTAATCACCTGCTTGTCCACCAAGTTTCATGTTGCGCCTGGTTTACCTCGCGGTCCTGCACAGAATACAGAAATCATCCAGAAACCGTCACGACTACTCCAAATTGGAGAAATAATATGTTGCCACAGAATAACGGAATATTTTACCCAACTTTTTTTCAATTAATTTTTATTGAATACCTAATTGAAACCGCGTAACATAATAACGCGATTTGTTTTGTAAGTAAGTGTAAAGAGTAAAGAGCGGGCGGGGCGGTGTTTCGCCATGGTTTTGGACACAGTGCGCTGCGTACATAATATGTGATCGAACACTAATTCTGGATGTGCAGTCCTGTTGGAAATCTGTCAAGTGACTTTCTCGACGTATCTACAGTGTGAAATGCAGCATTGAGTAGCTAATCAGTTGGCCCACCACATATTCCCACCACTGCAACTCCTATGATCCAGGGTCGAAAGCAACAACCAACCAAAGCAGGTAACCAACCACAAAAACCTTTTGATATGATCTCAGGAGTGCCCGAGGGACTTGCTAAATCTGTCTTGGGACCCGCAACAAAATAATCAGAATTTTGAACTACAACCTTTCGGATCCTTTGCACTCATCCGAAAACCCCTGTTTCCCTAGCTGGTTGGGCGGGGTGCATTGGATTCGTTTTTTGCTGTTCTGGTTTTTCAATGAACATTTGCACCAGCATGCACTCTAACGTTGGCAACTCCTATTACAGAGGAAACTAGATGCCAAAAGATGAAAGAATAGTATATCTAGACTGCATCAAAATAATTATCGACTACTAGTCTTAGTCACAAGATCCATTTCAGTGAATTTCTCATTGTTTATAACTTTTGCACTTTTTCGAGCCCCTCTTGAAATTTTTCAAAAAGTTTCTAGAGGTCATTCCGAGTCGAATGAGCCCTGGATCATAACTTTCCATGCCCTTGGACAGAAATTCACTGAAATGGATCTTGTGTATCAGACTATACTGTTTGGGACCTAGTAACATATAATTTAATTTTTTACCGTTTACTAATGAAACTAAACATACGATAATATTCGAACTACCTATAGCTAGCTGCAGTAGCTGTCGATATCTACAATACCTAACGTTGAGAAAATATTTATCAACCTCAACTACCTAATTAAACTGTAGGAAAAACCAACTAGATATTACCATTATAAATGTGAAAGTTTGTGAAGATGAATAGATGGATGGATATTTCTGACTCTTTCACGCAAAAACTATTTAGTTATACTATAGGTACTTTATTATAGTATAAATAGTTTATAGTATAATCGGATTTGGTCCGCTCCGAACCAAATCCGTGCGTGTGTAGAGCACTCCGGCGGTTAGGCCGTACAACGGTGTCAGTGTTGCCAACTTAGGGATTTACCCCCCAAAATTAGGGAAAATATCTACGGGGGTTTACTAGGGGGCAGGATGTTTAGAGTTTACTCCTTATGAATCAATTTGTATGTAATAATAAAAATTATTTTAATGTATGTATATAGCCAGGAATATGAAAATGTATAGGGAGTGAAATCAGAATAAGACAAGTTAGTATGTTATTCACGCGTAAGTCTTTATGTTAAACACATAACCTTTCTTTCTAGCTTATTATCTCTTAGAAGTTAGACCTGTCAATAGTATAAGTAATCAGGGGTAAAATTTGGGGAGAAATATTTTTGAGAGTTGGTATCACTGCCCGTTATCAATGAATTGTAGGAATCATCGTCGTCGTTGAAAAACAGCACTGTAAATGGAACTCTGTTGCTAATGCAATAGAGCATAAAATCGAACACACGAGTGTCGAGCTTTTCGGTCCACTGCACCGTACCAAATCAGTGCGTGTGTAGCGACACCGGATATGGTCCGCACTCCGCTGTACGCTCCGTACCAAATTCGTGTGTCTGTAGATACCATTACACTTTCTCACTTCTTTTTATTCTAGACCCACCTGGAAAGTTCTCTGCAAAAAGAAAGTTCAAGGGCGCTTGTATAGAATCGACAGCCTGCTATTAAATTATTTATAGTCGTAATTGATTCATCGTGTGACTTTTGCCACCCGTGTCTTACCGCGTCTGCACGGTTGTTTTCCCACACAACTCGAACAAAACAAACTTTAGAGGACATTGGGATATTACTATGGAAAAATTACCCACGGCGACCAAAGATAAAGTTAGGTTAGTTAGCTGTAAGCGTAATTGTATCTGGATAACAACGGCATAGGTCGCATTACGTTTATCTGCAGGAGATGGGACAATAGGGGATCGGACAACATCTGAAATATTAGGTTGGGGAAAAAGTTTCTTCGCATTTTATATAAAAATTCAAAAGGTTTTTTTATAAAGTTTATTTACAAGTGACTAAAGTATATAGGTGCCATTTTGTTCGATAACTTTTTGCCATCTTGTTGGTAGGTACATGATCCCATTGCTATAAAATTTTTGGGGCTTCTGATGAAAAAACTGCGACAAGTGCTTTTGGCAGTCCTCTTGTGATGTCAACCTGACACTGCCTAAGGAATTCTGCAGCGACCGAAACAGGTGGAAATCTGAAGGTGCAAGGTCAGGACTATACGGCGGATGCATTAACACCTCCCAGCCAAACTCCCGTAATTTTTTCTGAGTGGCTAAAGATGTGTGAGGTCTAGCGTTATCATGGTGAAAAACCACACCCCTTCTGTTGATTAATTCCGGCCGCTTTCTCTCAACTTCTTGCTTTAATCTCATCAGTTGTTCGCAGTACAGTTCAGAATTGATGGTCCTGCCTGGCGGTAACAGCTCATAATGAATAATGCCCTTCCAATCCCACCACACACACAGCATCACCTTGTTGCGAGTTAACCCGGGTTTCGCGACAGTCTGTGAAGCCTGACCGGCCTTTGACCACGATCTTTTTCGCACGTTCTTGTCGTACGTGATCCACTTTTCATCACCAGTTATCAGCTTCTTCAAAAATTCATCGGTTTCATTACGTCGTAATAAAGAATCACAAATGAGTACACGGTTCATTAGGTTTCTTTCAGTGAGCTTATGAGGCACCCAAATATCGAGCTTTTTTGTGTACCCAGCTTTTTTCAAATGCGCCAAAACCGTTTTGTGGTCAATCCCCAGTTCTTCAGCTACATCGTAACTACTAATATGCCGATCTTGCTCCACTTTTTCAAAAATGGCAATAGTTTTGTCCGTAACAGGGCGACCAGAGCGACGTGCATCTTTGATATCAAAATTTCCGGATTGAAAACGCTTAAACCAAATTTGCGCTACTCTCACAGATACTGCATTAGGTCCATAAACATCACAAATTTTTTTCGCGGCTTGTGTTGCATTTTTACCTTTTTTGTAATAAAATTTTAAAATGTATCGAAATTCTTCATAAGAATCACTCATTTTAACAATAAGAAAAACAAATGAAAATCTCAAATTTACCTAATTTGAATTTGGAATTGTCTTCTGTAAAATTAAAAGTTTTTAATGATACCAAAATCAGCCAGATACAATTGGTATAGCCCAAGATATTTGGGGGTCCGAAAAAAAAAATCACCAAGTATCACCAAGGGGGGAGGGGGTATAAGGAGACATCACGTGTATTAATTTTCGAATCTAGTCTATGCATACCGAACTTATTATCGGTTGTAGATTCGTAGTGTTGTTTAAATACTGTTACGTGTTGGGGTTCGAGGATTTGGAGAGAAAGCCTGCTGACTCCTTTTAAAGACTTTATTCACTAGCACTTAGTCCAACATTAAGCACTAGGTCCACACATTAAACACTAAGTCCAAACACTAAGCACTAACAGTGTCCTTAATCGTAGCCAAGTCGCGGGTTTCACTCACGGTATCATTACATCACTAGTATTCACATCGATATCGCCCGTTTCGCTGTTCAACTCGAACTCCCGATCACTAGTTTTAGTAGCGCCATCTAGTACTGTACTCAGTAGACGGTTTCACGTTGTCCCTGTTCGCCCCAAGTGGTTTCATTGGTTGACGCTAGATGGCGCTGTCTCTTTGTGTTGTTCGTAACAATACTTACAAGACAAATGACTCGTATAGTTTTTAATTGCTTAAATTATTCGATTTTTTTTTAAGTTAAAATTTTTCTTCAAACATGGCCTGCTTACTATGTAAAAAAAATACACGTGATCTTAGGTGGGGGAGGGGGGGTAGTATAAAACCTCACCACGTATCACCAGGGGGAGGGGAGGGGTCTAAAAAGTTGTAAAAAACATCACGTGATTAATGGACGGTATGGTAAATATGAACTTAAACGCACAAATATCGGAGATATTTACAAATGTATTCCTGCGGCCGTATACTTCATACACCTTAAAGCTACAAGTGACGTCACTTGTAGGTTAAGTTTAATATGGAGCGTTTTTACGAGACTCGCGAAATGTTTTATACAAATCGCTGTTTTCTGTACCTTTGAAAATATTGACTTTTGATATACGGTTTCTTCTGAGAAGTTACTCATATTTAAGAATACTATTCATTTATGCAATAAAAAAAATCAGTCCGCTTGCCTATTTATTGATTACATAACTTTACTGATACCTCCACTTCTCCATGGATTAAAAATAAACGAAAATTCTAGTATTTTGGTTTGTGGTCGCGACTTTGTTTCAAATGCTATGCGCATTTTGAAATAGATCTTGAGTCAAATTATGCCTTTTATTCGATTTTTTTTTTGTGAAATAGTTGCATTTTTAATGGAGGAGAGCAGCAGTTCTAAAAGGCTACTTCGAGTGTTTCGTATTTCTTTGTTTCAGTCATAAAATGGCTTTTTAGGTTTCCGTACCTAGAAAGGAAAAAAACGGAACCCTTAAAGGATTTGGTTGTCCGTCCGTCTGTCTGTCAAGACTCTTTTTCTCAGGAACGTGTGTATCAAGCTGGAATTTATATCTTTGATTTAAATTCCAGCTTGATACCTCCACACTGCTCCTTAAGCTGCGCGTCCACTGCATCGGAATCGGAGCGGACGGAGCGGACGGATTTGTTGCTTTGTATGGATTTCTATGGTACTGCGTCCACTGGACCGGCATTTCTGCGCCTGCGACCGGTATTTTTGCCGATGACGTCACCGGCAGTGAACCCGTCATTCGGATTCCGAACGTTTCAAGTTCTGACGTGTTTGCGACGACGCGACGGCTATACATAAATACTTATTCACGACGAATGACGATATTTTAATTACTTTAGTGGAAAAATATGATGAAGTTTACAATCTAAAACATCAACATTATCTTAACCAACTGAGGAGAGACGATATATGGGATGAAATTGGGCAAATAATAAATAAAAATTGTAGAATATAGTGAAGTTCAAAAAACTTTTTTCGAGTCATATGAATGTACCCAAAAAATCTATTTTCATCTTCTAATAAATCAGAATATAATGTATGAAATTCTCCAAAAATTATTCTTTTTGAATTTATATTATGATTTATGAACCCATATCTTTCGTTTCCTCTTGTTTCTCTTTTCCTCTTCTGATAAAATAAGCTAATTACAACCTATTCGGTCTGAGATTACAACAATATATCTCGTCACTATCCTCCATAATGCAAGTGCACGTTCAGGCTGACGGATTAAAAATAACTAAATTGCCGATGCCGAATCCGGATGCAGTGGACGCACCCCATCGGCATTTTGTAAATGCCGACGCTCCGTCCGCTCCGATTCCGATGCAGTGGACGCGCAGCTTTACTCAGTACTCAGGTCAGTATGTCCCTTAGAGATGTGAAAAAATCAAACTTAAAAATCGTGAAAAAAACAAAAACAAAAAGCCAACTCCATCAAAAGATACAGCGGTTTGTGGCGCAAATTTTCGACACTCGTAAGGGAATCTAAAAGGAAATAAAACAAAATATGAAAATACAGAGTACTTCCCGTGAACTCAGAATCTTGAAATTTGGTACAAAGCAACGTCTTATAGCACAGATAAAGGAAAAATTGCGAAAACCGTAAGTTTTTAGTTGCATCATATAATAAAAATATTTTTAATAATTTTAAACTTACTGACTCGATTGTTGTGATGGGTTCAGAACTATTACTTATGATAGGTACGAATTTGAACGGAACCCTCGGTGCGCGAGTCCGACTCGCACTTAGCCGGTATTTTTGTTTTACATGTCAGATGAATATACAAATCAATACAATACAAATAAATAAAGTTGAAGTGTCTGTCTGTAATTTCAAATTAGCAGCTTTGCACAAAATGCATCTTGTTTTGAAGAGAATTGTTAGTAAAAGTTACTGTAAGAGCAACTTCTTAAATACATAGATGATATAAATTCAGCTAATGTGGTCATTTTACGACTGTAGATCACCCCGATGGAAAACAATTACTTAGCAATTAAGTAATTCGCACCGGCAACACTATTAGGGTTTGCATATGCGCAACTTTATACTTTTTAAACCCCGCTCCGATGCAAAACCCCTCGTGTTATAAGTTTGACGTGTCTGTCTGGCTGTGTGTCTGCACGTGGCATCGTACCGCCTAAACAAAAAATCTGATTAAGATTTGTTTTTTTTTTTGTTTGAAAGCTGACGTGATCAGGATGGTTCTTAGCCATGCTCCAAGAAAATATGCTCAGCTATTTTAACACATCATTAGCTCTTATCTAATTGATGAAAGGTTGTAAACAATTTCCAAGGTTTTGTATCCTGCGACTTTAACAACTTGGTAATGGTAAGCTGATGCTGCAGCAACTCCTCACAAACTTAATAATATTTTTAATAATATCTATGGATGCTTTCACACCGTCAATTTGGTCCTGTGGTAAGTTCTCGAAGAACTTCCAGAAAGTCCAGATTACAATGCAAAATCCGTTAAACGTAAGAAAACAACAAAACGATGCACATCAATAGCGTAATGTACTTGTAACTAATAAACAAACTCATGTATAGAACAAACAAATGACGTGCGTGTCGTCACCTACTCTCACTCTAATGAGTCTAACTCATTAAATGATATTATTAATGTGTTCTCCTTCTTTGCATTTCTCCATACAGTTTAAAAAAAAATCCTTGTATTCTGTTTAGTTTCTAAGTTTAGTAAGCATGAATTAAGTTAATTAATTAATTAATTAACTTCAACGTACAATTTTTAAGTAAACATCTGGCTGATTTCAATGTAACGAGTGTTTTTGTTCGAAATTCTAACTAAAGTAAAACATTCAAAATGTGTTCTCTGTGCACTTAAAATAGCAAAAAAAAATTTTTGACGTAGCTTAATAGCAACTATTTTACTATTTTAAAAACTACATAAAATGAGCAACTTTTTAAAGTAACAACCCAGGTTAGTGTGGTGTATTTTTTGTTCAGTATGGATAGTGACAGTTAGGAGAAAAAGTTTTTGAAATCACGATTAGGGAAAAGTTTTCTTTTTTTCTACAAAGTTCAAACTCTATTAGCTTTGTTTATAACCGTGGTCAATAGCAGAACTAGTCAGGATTCCGCAATACAAATTTGTATCCCACAATACGGGAAATTGTAGTTGCGGCAGTCTAAAAACTGACATGAGGTGTAATTTTTAAGAAATTATTAAAAGTGTCAATATCTCGAAAACTAAAGATTTTTTACTAAGGTCATATTACGATATTCTGGTGAGTCATGAGCTGGTCTATCAGCCTTCGAAGGGACGACGTCGACTTCTGGGACATCCTGTATATTTAAGATTTTTATTACATAATACACATATTTAATACACATCCATAACCCAGGAACACAGAAATCCGGCTTTAG
This sequence comes from Glaucopsyche alexis, assembly GCA_905404095.1. NCBI lineage: Eukaryota > Metazoa > Arthropoda > Insecta > Lepidoptera > Lycaenidae > Glaucopsyche > Glaucopsyche alexis. Next base: position 8,143,965 of record FR990058.1, read on the forward strand.
CACCAAAGCGCTAACCACTGAGCCACGGAGGTCTTATAACATAGGTATCATGTTTGGGCTCATTTTAGTAACCTCAATGAATCTGAATTATGTTGAGTTTTAGGGCAGCAATATTTGACCATAGATTTTTATGCGTTGTTGAAGTGCGTCTTTTAAAAAAATACAAATTAATTATTAACATAAACAACAAAAAATTACAAAGAATTCAGTATGAGATCAACAATTCTTTGGTTATTACCAGTGATCGGAGTAGGTAGATTGAAATGAGGTCAACGATCTGAAACGTACATAATAATATGGACATTCCCCCGAAATCCCGGACTTTGTTAATGTTTTAAACCGAAATTTAAATTAGTAGCTGTATAATTTAAAAAAATAAGTAGTAAATAAATAACTAGGTAGTTATTTACATAGGTATGCTAATTTCGTGTTTGATATTTAACAATAATTCAAAGGCCACCGCGCAGACCTGCCGTAATTTCGTATTTGTTATTTAACAATAATTCAAAGGCCACCGCGCAGACCTGCCGTAATTTCGTATTTGTTATTTAACAATAATTCAAAGGCCACCGCGCAGACCTGCCGCCGGCATCCTATTATCTATTCTAGGAAATTATCTTTTGTTCTAAATAATGGAATTATGGTCCGCTCCCCCTCCCGCTCCGCTCTCCACTGATTTGCCGTGTGTCCTGCGCCGCCGCCGTGTGCGAGCGAGATATTGCAACACTCGACACTCGTTTACTTCGGTTCGTAGAGTGCGCATCTTTGTTACTGTGTTGTGAAATCGTTTTTTGACTCGGGCTTGTATACTGGACTTATGGAATCTGCTTAAACGACGACTTGGCTTTGATATATGGACTTGGATACTTACATCACTCTTGGATTGGAATTTTATATCACCACTGCTGGTAAGCACAATTTTTTCTTATTTTTGGATGCAAATATTTTAAGCATTCTATTCGAGTGCTTATGCAACAGCATAAGCACTCGAATAGAATGATTAGTAGAATGCTTTATACCATAAGTTCTTAAATTCAAAAATCTTTAGTGGAGTATGAAAACTATGTGGATTTTTTCTTGGAAACTAATTATTTTACTGTTAGTTTTGATTAATTTTCTGCCAATATTTTATTGAAACTTGTGTTTTGGTACTACAATTTGGATCACTTAATCAAATTAAAGTAAAAAAACATTTACTATACAATATGTTCAGCCATACAAGAATATGGAGATATCAGATTTAACTAATTTAATCGTAACCATACCTCGCTTGTGTTCTTGCGTTGAGCGTACAACATTCTCAAGTTTACACATGTTTAACAAATACATACATAAATCTTATCTACGCATAGTATACAACGCACACGCATAAATGAAATAGGGCTGCCTGTGTAGCTTACCGCTGATAACGAGAATTGTGTACAATGTGTTTTTGCAAAGTTTCAATAGATGGCATTGATTTGTACAGCCATGTATTGTATTATATTTGTACTAAAATATCGTGCGCTTGAACGCACACGATATATTAGTTAAATTTCAATGTTTAGATTTATTGTTAACATTCAAGCACGAAACGACCATAGTAAGAAATATGTCGTTTTTAATTTAAAATGCATGATTTGTTTAAGATTTCTTTCATTAAAAAAATAATCAATCCTATGTTAAATTAGTTTTATTACTCGAAAGTGGACACAGACCTAGCAAAAAAAATAGGTATCCTATAGTAAATACACAATAGAATTTGAAAACATTACAAATTTGATTGCATTGATCCGATAATGAATGAAAAAACATTACAAGCTTATTATATTTTTTCCTTTTTTGTGTAAATAACCATACAATGCACTATAAATACCCATTATAGTACAGTATTACCGTAAATATATGTAACTTGTAACAAACTAAAATTGTATTTTTTTTAAACAAATCTAAGTCATCTGCGGGAGTGAAGTAGCTTGTTTAGGTGCGAAGTGGCCGTTAAGTACGTAGTACTATTAGGTATTATGAACCGTCGTAAGCAAACCAATAGGTACCTCTTTTTCAATCAAATCACAATACATAAAACAATAGAAACACTAAGTATTTAAGCAGTCTTGTAAAATTAATGTCATCATTTTTTTTTCTTTTAGGTGAGATACGAGGCTTCAACTTTTCAACAGCGTAGACATGGCAAACGTCAAGGCTGAAACTGTAGAAAAATGGATAGCTGGTCATCCTGAACTACTTTACGACCATGCTAGTGGTACAATATATTGTACAAAGTGTGAGAGTCATTTAAAAACTATAAACAAAGGCAACGTTAGAAGACATATCGAAGGCGCAGTACACCAAGGAAGGCTTAAAAGGCCGCAAGAGGAGTTTTATTTTGACATTATAAAATTTTTGATTTTGTGCAATATTCCTTGGTCACAGATGAAAAATTCTTCCTTTCAAGAATTCTTCAGGAAATATATGTGCGGTACCTGTTGTTGTGCTTGTACTAATCGTAAACTGCCCGATGAATCACAGTTACGTAAAGTTTATTTGGACAAGTTGTTTAAGGAAAAAATCACAACTATTCAACAAAGTAATAAAAACGAAAAGCTGTGGATATCACTAGATGAAACGACCGACTTTTTAGGTCGATATATAGTAAATTTTTTAATAAAACCATTGCATCCTAGCAATGTGAGCAAACCTTATTTAATAGCCTGTAAAATGCTAACCGTTGTTAATGGGCAAACAATTACGCAATTTGTGCTAGAGTGCTTAGAAAATTTTTGGGAAGATTCATTTGAAATCAAAATGGACAATGTTCTTATGCTTTGTACTGATAGCGTAGCATACATGCTGTCTGCAGGGCGAAATCTAAAAAATTTTTTACCTAACATGAAACATGTGACATGTTTGGCGCATTCTCTGCATCGTGTATCTGAGCAAATTAGGTTAGAATATAATGATGTGGATATTTTAATTGCTAATGTCAAAAAAATATTTTTAAAAGCCCCAGCAAGAGTTAAAATTTTAAAAGAAAAATATCCCGATTTGCCGTTACCTCCCCAACCAATAATTACAAGATGGGGCACTTGGTTGGAGGCGGCGGCTTACTTTGCTCAGCACTTTGACAAAATTAAAGATGTTATATCCTGTTTAAGCAGTTCTGATGCTGTGTCCATTAGAAATTCAAAAAATATTTTAGAAAAGGAAAATTTAAGACATGATTTAAATTATATAAAAGATACTTACACAATAATACAATGTTCTTTGAAAGAATTACAAAAACATAATTTATCTTTGGCCGATTCTCTTTTAGCCTTTGACCAGGTTAGAGCTGCTATAAATGAGTGCGATTCCCAAATAATTAAAAATAAAATAGAGTCTGTCATGGAACGAAACCCAGATTTACATACAATAATAGAATATAGCGAAAGCATTGAGAAAAATGAGGCTAGTAACTTAATATCTTTTTTTAAATTTGCTCCCTTGACGTCTTCTGATGTGGAACGATCATTTTCAACATATAAATGGTTGTTAGATGTAAAAAGGAATAGAATGAAAATAGAAAATATAGAAAAGCTAATGGTGATTTACTTTAATTCTGTAGAAAATTATGAGGACGTTGAAACAGTGACGGAAGATGATTAAAATGTAAATATAAAAACTGTATTGTATATTCAAAATAAACGTCGTTGATTTTAATCTATATTGTTTTTAATTTACCCTTACTATCAAGGAATAATATAAAAACCTGTATATATTACGACTAGTAGCGGTGATAACTACTTTTAACGCTACAAAGACTTAAGACTATCAGACTACCTGTGACAGGCTGCATCTATTTTAATCCAGCTAAAACTAGATCTATCTGAGCTTCGGATTTTAATGTACGGCAGTATTGAAAAGTTACAAATTAAATATTATAGTAAGCAAAAAAAATTACTTATCTACCTAACTTTCGATTGAACACAAAAAAAATAATATATAATTCTATTTATTGTATTTTATTTACAGCATAACGAAAATCTATTTTAATTACGTTGATTTCATCCATTATTTATTCAGATTATGGTAAATTACCAATATAAACCATCTTTGATTGAGTCCGGAAATACCGGAATGACTTTCCGGAATAATGGCTTATCCACGTTATCCTTTCTATGATCATTTATGATGCAAGTAGCAAAAATCAATCTACCTACTCCGATCACTGGTTATTACTCATTAATCACAAAGTCAAGCCTAATTATTACTACTAAGCTAATATTTACTTATTAAAATACAAAAAAAAAAACAGAAAATAATTAAGAAAAAACAAAGTACTTAGAAAATCATTAAGATTGAACATAACAAGATAACATAACAGATACCTATTACTTTCAATGGATTTGAAAGTGGTTATGACCTATGTACTAGAGTTTGTACATAGGTCATGTATCCAACCACTTTCATGTGTTTACGTTTACTCACTTAACTAAATAGCTTAAATCGATGCCACTCTACAGCACAATAAATAAGCAATTAAGCAATAAGTATTAGACATGATATTGTCAGAATACAAGTTTGGCCATGGTATAATGCATGGTTATTGGTTTCTCAACCGGTGGGTCGCGACCCTTGGCGGGTCGAGTTTGTTTTTAAAGAGGGTCGCAGTCTGCTGTAAAATAATAAATACAAACTACATATAGGTACAAAAGATTCGACAGAAAGATGTTTAATAGTTTTAATAGAACGTAAGGTGTTAACGTAAACCATCAGGGACTAAAACAACTGAAACATCAGACTCAATTGGTACAGAAGGCTTTTAGTATAAACATAACTTCTTAGCTTTGTAGTACAATGTACTACAAGGATTAACAAAGATGTACAAATAAAGCAGTAGTTTTTAATTCTATATGAATAAAATAATTCTTAAATTAAATCCGTCAGTTTATTTCAAGTACTTTTTTTACATAAACTACCTAAAAATAGAAATACCGTCAACACGCAAGTCTACATTGACGCCGATAACAACAATTTTATATACATCTAATATAAGCGTCCACCAGACAAATTTGTATACGAAAGTGAAAGTTAATAAGAAAAAGTTGTTAAATAATACTCACAATCACAGTAAATAGTTAAACTTACAAGTTACAACCAAATATTACCTACCTGTCCACCATAGCACACGAAACCAAAATCAAACATGAATACACGGAAATGAAACTATAATAACCAAAGGTCGAGAAAATTGCAGCACACTTACTTTTTCTTTTAAGTCTTTAATTCAGTATTTTTTACACTTTCATAAAATCCATGCACTCTCGATGCACAAGCTAACTGACACTTCACACCACTTACACTTGTGACCAGTGTTGCCAGATTTTTTTCACCTTCCCCCTAGATTGATTCAAAAAACCCCTAGTTTCCCTACGTAGGGGGATAAAAATCTCTGACTTTTTATTCCAATGACCTTCTAATACACATGGACAAATCACGCCATAAAAAACAAAGCGTAAGCATGGCACGTGTTTTTTATATTTCACCATATTGTGATTCGACTGCTCTGTCCATACATCCATACATTGCCGCTGATGTTCGTGTCCTTTAAAATATCCTCGGTCGCTAAGCAGTAATGTAAAACAAAGAAGAAGAGGCATTTTTGTATGGAGCCCGTCCCCACTAATCTAGCACTACAAGACATATATCAAATGAAAGGACTTAAAAAGTGTGTAATTTTATTGTTTGACGAAAAATCTCTAAACCATGGGAGAAAAAAGTTAATGAGGGTTAAAGGTTAAAAAAAGTTTAAAAAATCTGTATTATTTCACCATTTTATAGTGTTGCTAATAAGGAACAATTTTTGGAAAGTAATTGGTGATTTTTTAAACTTTTTTTTAACCTTTAACCTCGTTAACTTTTTTCTCCCATGGCTTAGAGATTTTTCGTCATACAATAAAATTACTTACACACTTTTTAAGCCCTTTCATTGGATATATGTCTTGTAGTGCTACAAGGGTGGGGACAATTTGTCCCTTCTTCTTTGTAGTCGAAGCTATATTCTTGTCGCGTTCTGTCGCCTGTCTCTTTCTGGCGCGCGTGAAAGAAAAGAATGGGAATAGCTCAGGCATACTCGTTAATAATTTACAATATTTATCTAAATTTCAGTGTTTTTTCTACTTTTTTACACGTTTTCGCTTGTTAATCTTTTATAAATAAAATTAAATTATCGTTGGTATGTCACACCATCTTTTTTCGCGTTGTTCTAGTATTATTTATACACTTTTTCAAGACACACTTCGGCATCCTTACTATTTTACGCTCAAAACACGACTAACGTAAAAAGTGTGCGCACTTCGCATTTGAGCACAGTTCTGCCGTTGCGTTTACAACGCGCTCATGCAAATTGCAATGTCCATGTGTATAAGAAGGTCATTTTTTTATACAGTCAAGTTTCGTGTGAATCAGATTTATTACATATAAAAAAGTTAATACTGCATACTAGCTAAGTAATATTAACAATGTAAAGTAAGTTAATTTTTAAAGTTTTATTGAGATCAACATTACAAACAAGTTTTCTTCATTCAATTCAAATTATTATAATTCTACTACTTGGAAGAATACTTCGTCTAATGTTTCTATCGATTTGCTTATCCATTTTTCTTAATAAATTTTATCTGTTTGAAATAGCCGAAACATTTCTTCAGATATTCTAAATGAAACACATGTTTCTGAACGCACATTTTTTAAGTTTTATTATCTGGATAAACGGATATCTGATAATTCTATACGGTGAAATTAATTATCGGCATTGTCTGATTAAAAAAATAATTCGGAAGTTGGTAAGAAAAACCTTCAGAAAAACCTCTAAAAACCTCAACGACCTCCAAAAACCCCTAGATTGAGGAAAAACCTTTAGATCTGGCAACACTGCTTGTGACAAATTGCATACAAATTGGCGAATTGACATTTAATTTGACGTCAATATTTTTTTATGACGCTTTGCTGTGCAGCACAAATCTTATGCCAACTATGTAGGTAGGCTACCTGCAAACCTTCTATTCTCCGTACTGCAAACTTTTATTCAATATTTCAATTTTCAGTACGAACTCCAAAGTTTGTAAGCCGAATCCTGCGCCCAAGCCGCACGTCGTAGCTTATTATTAGTTATTACAAACGTGTCGTACTAGAATGTTGAAGTATTTTTGTTATATTTTTTAATGGTTGCCTTTTGGTGCCATTTGACGTTGGAATTACGACTTTATGGCACATAAAATAAGCGTTTAATAGCCTCCGTGTCCAGTGGTTGTGAGCTTGGCTCTCGACTCCGAGGTCATGAGTTCGATTCCCGCGTTTAAACAACAAAAATGTTGTTTCCAAGTCTAGATGTAGACAATAATATATGCTTATCACCGGATTGTCTGACAAGAAAGATGATCGTTGGATGGAGATGTAAAAATTTGCGATATAAGGAAAGTGTTATCATAATATGGGATTAACATAATAGAAGACTAATGGAAAAGGTGTAACAATAAAACACTTGTGCTCTTTATTTTATTTGTAATAATTGCATTCGGTCACAACGTAGTTACATACAAGATCATAGAATTTTGACAACACTAGCAATCTAGTAGGCGTCACATTTTTATGCACTCTCAAGTCTCTCAACCCACACTTGCAGTTAAATAATATTTGTTAAAAATCAATTATATTTGCTAAAAAACCTTAGCTCTGCAACTTATTTTTAAAAGTTCCCACCTACATTACGTCTCATTGCCCGAATTGTAGTAAAATTAAATAATAAACTACCATACAAATGGCCTTTTACAAAAATGTACTTTTGATCTGAGAACAATTATGATTTTTTTATGTTTATTTCATGCAAAATGATGGATAGGATTTAAAATTAATATGAAATCTGACACATGTTAAGGTTCAAATAGTAGCAAAGTGTGTCCACTGCATCTGCACTCTAATTACATAATTTATAACGTAAGAGTGAATGCAAGCCACATAAATAGTACTAAATACAATAGCAAGCTACAAATCCTGTGCAAATTATAAACGTTAAAGATTATAATAATTATGATATTCAACTCTTACTTGCAGCACAACTTACTGTAATAACCATAAGATGTTTGGATTCAGAAAGCTTCTTTTGAATACTGTACACTGTCTCGAAAAAAAAAAAAAGTTATCATATTGCCGAAGATACCCCCCCCGCACGCACATTTTAAGCAAAACTATTTACATAAACCTACAATTTACGAATTTAAACATAAAATATTTTTAATATGTCCGATTATATGAATTTTTATAATACACACCAATGTCCGATATACCTTAACCAAAATTTTTAAGGGAAAGGTTTCATTAAAAAAATCTAAAGTAACATAAAGGAATGGATTTATATTATTTAGCATGAAAACCACCATGAATTAGTTTATATTTGAGTAGTTTCTACTACTCATAACATATTTTACTCGCTTACACCACATTGACAAAATAAATAAGATTAGTATAAAAATAGGATAAATGAATACAATACGTATTTAAATGTAAGATTGTGGAATAAATTACAAATTGCATAAAAAGGAGGCACAAGTCACGTTATTATTTTTGACAAAATGTCGTTTGGATTGGCACGATGTCACTCACGCGCCAACTGCCAAGTCCAACCAAGTCGTGCGTGTGCAAGGGCGATAACATGCTTATCCGAATGACATTTTGTCAAAAACAATCAGGGTTACTAACATGCGAATATTTTTTATTTATTTATTTATTCAACCTTAAATCTATCATAAACAGGCCTTATTGCACTAAAACCTGCTTGACAGCAAAGTTTAGATTATGTAACGAAATGTGTACGACATATTAGTGTTTATTTCACGTAAATTTTGAGCACTTTTTAAAATTTCCGCGATAGCGCGCGTTCGCCGCGTGACGTCAGCGGTCCCTCCGCCCGTGCCCGTGCTCAACGTTGGCTACACTCGTGACGTCACAGCGCGACCGAAATCTTTGCGAATATAATAAAATACAGATGTTCTTGTATTTTTTTCTAGATCACGTAAGCATGTATAGAAAAAAAACCGTGGTCAGCCTCTTTACGTGAATTACGCCCCAGATGTGTATTATGAATATGTAATGAGTACAAAACCAATAGTACCTACAATGTTCGGAATGTGGTGTAAGGTCTAGAATACAATAGGTTTCCTAACAAAGGCGTTGTTAGCTCATGGACAGCTGTCCGAGGGCCAGTAGCCTCTCCACAGCCGCGTTTACGTCTCCAAATGTGGCAATCAGCGCTGGAATAAAAGAATTAATTTAAAAATCGAAAAAAAGAATTATTGCACAAAAAATTCATCCATATGTCCTATAATATTTGTTTGAATAGTTTCTACTAATGTGATTTTTTGTTACAAATTAATCAAAATATCTGAAGAATATACAGTAAATTGGCCCAAGAACTTAACTAGATAATAATTATAAATAACGCAGGGTCATTGTAATTATTTAGTTTGATACTAAAAACTAGTACGAAAAAATATCTTACCTTGTAAGTTGGCATCTCGATTTAGGAATCCCATCGCTGTGAGTTGCTCCAGTTGCTGCGAGTAGCGTTGTTCTGGGGGCTGCGAAGTGTTGGTCTGGTTGTTGGCCATCGCTGACATCATTCGTTGCATAAACTGAAAATGGAGTCAGATCAGAAGTGCATCATTTATTCAATAAACTTAAGGCTATGTAACTGTAAAATAGAAAGTGGCAATATAGTTTTACAAGATAGAGACAAATCACAAATCATCACTAAAACAAAAGAGATAAATATTGAGAAGGGAAATGTACGAACAATTTGGAAGTAGAGTGGGAAGATACGTTAATAAACACTAGAAACATGGTGCTTCAACGTGTTTCTAGGGTTGTTCACCATGTTGATGACACCACATTACAAGAGCTAGTCAAGTAACTGAAGAAATTGTTCAATAACTTTATACATGCATGGTTAAAATAAATTCAATAAGTCACTACAAAATATAAAATAAAACATTATAAGCATTTTAGGAATAAGAGACCCCCTTGTGTTACCTGTGTGAAGAGCTCGGAGTTCTGTTGCTGACGGGGGTTCGTGTTGGTGGTGGAGGTGTTAGAAGCAGTAGTCGTGGGCGGCGTGGCGGTGGCGGCGGCTGCACCGAAGCCGAGCGTGTTGACGAGGCTCGGCGCAGCCGTCCGCAGCTGCTCCATGCCCTGTTGTATCTGCAGCAGCGCGTTCAGAGCCTGCAATGTATGAATATAATATAGATAAATGGAGTTAAGGCCTGAAAAGTATAGAGATAATCAGATTATAAATTTTGAATTTTTATTCTATGTAGGTATATGTATTTATTTTGACCTGTGGATTGGACATCATAGACTGCATTTCCGGGTTTTGCAGTTGGTTGAGCATTTGAGGCATCATTGTGCGGATTTGTTCCTGTAGCTGGGGGTTGTTAGCAAACATGGGATTCTGAAAAACAAAACATGTTACATGTTTTTATTTCAAATGTGACTTTAAAACATCACAAAGACAATCTACTTTTATTATTGCAAATGTTTTATGTATAGAAGAGGGTTAACCTTCAGGTATACTATTTTAATAGTAAGACTTAAGTCTGGATGCCGATATTACTACTAATATAAATTAAACGACTTTAGTCTAAAGCTTCTCCCTCAAAACAACCCAAAAATTTTAACAGTTAAAAAGTCACCTGGTTAATAAGCTGTGACGCCATCTCCGGATCAGCGGATAACGCCTGCAGCATGCTGTTGGTATACGGCGCGGACAACATGGACTGCATTAGCCGAGGATTCTCCGACATCTGCTGCAGCAGCGACTGCATACCCGGAGTGTTGATGAGACCAGGGCCGGTTGTCCCTCCACCAGAGTTGCTGGACCCTCCTCCCCTCTGCCACGGATTTGGCAGCGGTTGTCTATTTTCTGACCCCTGCTGGGGGTTAGTTCCATCTGTAATAATTAACAATTAATATATTAAAACTTACAACTTAATTTAGCAGTTATAAATTAGCTGACAATAAAAATCTGTCATGGTAGGGTATTCTATGACAGAATAGTTAGTGTTTGAAGGGTCATATGTAACTAATTACAATAGAATTAAAAGAAAATAAAATGCAATGTTTAACAATTTGTTTGTGCAGTACAAACCACAATCTCAATGGCTTTCGGGAATTGTCGTCTTTCATACATCGTCTGTCATATTCATATAATAATATATTAACATTAAACATAAACAAATAGACACGTCAAACTTATAACACCCCTCAGTTTTTGTTGGGGGTTAAAAAACTATGATTACTGGTCATTGCTTGGTGCATCAATCGGCAGCATGGTTTTGCTGTAAAATAGTTGATACTTACCAGAGTTATCAACCAGTCCCGAGAATGGATTCCCTGCCATGCTGCTAGCGACATTCAACATCGGCTCCTGAATATCACGGTACACACGTTGTAATGCATTGTACCCACCTAAAAATTAAAATCAATTACTCTAATGTTTCTGTGACGGACCAATCAGCGCAAAGTCCTGAATCACTATCGAAGTTTCTGTAGTTGGTGCAATCTATACAATGTCTGAAAAGACTACTATGGGCTTTGACCTGACTGAGCATAATGTACTCTTGGTAGGAGATCTTCCTTATAGTGGCTCTCACCATTTCCAAATTGAGAATCCTTGATCCTAATTTAATTAATAAAATAAAAAATTAAAGAAAGATCCTAATTTACCAATTATCCTAACTAGTGATGGGTAAATGCCTGGGCGTTTTGGGCAGATTGGGCATAATGCCCATAAATGGCCGATAAATGCCCGCCCGTGGGCGTCTATTTATCTGGGCATCTATTTTGTTATAAAGTAAACTGAATATTTTAATATTTTGTTTCCTAAGCTGGCCTAAATGATTAATTTACGTCAGTTTTTTGCTTTAAAATATTTTTTAATTAATTTCAGATTATTTAACCCCAAAAGTGGGTCAGTTTAAGTGTGGACAATTTTAACTTATACATGCCTCCGCCCTGCTCTCTAATAATATATGTGAAAAAAAAGTATTAATTACATAAAGTAAATTAATAATGAAAATTTGTTCCCCCTTATTATCCCTGCAAACTACATATTTTCTTCATGATGTGAGATAAAGAAATTTGAAAAAATGTATGCCATTTTGGAATTTCAAAAAAGATTTAATTTTCATATTACTCAGCACATAAATCTTGAAAGCGACTCCCATACCAAAGGAAAAAAACTCCAACAGTATCCAATAATATGATTTTCCGTAGCCTGTAAACTCACTTTTAGCAGCCGTTAATGTATTAACTCAATCTGCTTTTATAGCTGCTTTTTACATTTACATTATTATTTATTTATTGACATTACTTTTTTACATCGTATAGTGGTCACCAACTCGAAAATTAAGTATATATATAGTAAATTTTGCCACTTTTAAAATGCCGATTTTTGTATTTTTTCACGTGAGTGCTTTCACCAGTTTAGTAATTTAGTCGCCAACATATTAATTCAGTAAAACAGTACGGTCATGTGTATTGTGCAGTCACCAACTTATTTTTGTTCGCAAGATTAATTATTTTAAACGATTTTAAAGACTAATAATTATTCAGATTAAAATATGTTTTTCTACTTAACCTTTAATTATTACACCTGAAAATAAATTAACCCGGTGTGTTCCGAGTCGGCGATCGATAACTATGGGTTCTCGATTGTTTTTTAGCTTCTTCTAGCTTAAATTATTCGAATACAGTGTCAATTTTTTTACGCCCAGTGATTGGACATTTATTGGTCATTTATCGGGCGTAAAAACGTTGCCCATCTCTAATCCTAACACATGTATATCGCGTCGACAGGACTGTGAGCTGATTATTTGAATTTGTTGACTGGTATGACTCTGCCCAGAAGTGGGACACCAATTTTACAACTAAGTAGGAAGGTCTTAAATAATGAAAAAAACCATGACATTTTGGAATATATTGTATACAGTAGCCTCTTTCATTTGGAATATCTATGCAGTTCACATGCGACAGAAATGGAATCTTACCAGGTATGCTCTCAAGGTTGGATAGGGCTCTGTCGTGGGACCTCATCAACTCCTGTAACATGGCGGGGTTTCGTGCCAACTCCATTGTCTGACGCAACAGCTCAGGGTTGTTCAACATGTGACTAATTTCTGGGTTTCTCTACAAATAAAAATATGATATCAAGAAATTTTTCCTATGATGTTTATGCTGATAGGAAATAAAATAACTAACAGTTGTTGATGGTAGTTTAAAACATAATAGGTGTGTTATAAAATATAATATTCAACTTTGTATTATTAACCATTAATATAAGCCATCGTTTCTCAACCAGTGGGTCGCATTAAAGTTTGTTTTTAAAGGAGGTCACAGTTGGTTGAAAAATAATAAATACAAACTACATATAGGCACATGAACATCGTTTTTCGAACGAAATCATTCGAACCAGGAAAGGCTAATACAATGTACTTATAGCTGATAAAAATAGCATACATACATATTATTAATTTACAGTAATGGGGTCCCAAGACATTTTACTTTTAGGCTTTTTCGTGGGTTGCAACACAAAAATGTTTGAGAAACAATGATATAAGCAAAATATATAAGAAATATATTAAGTATGTGCAAAAATAGTTTCAACACTCACCGCCATAAGGTCCTGCATCTGGGGGTTAGATGTTATTAAAGAGCGCATATTTTCCGGGTTGTTCATCATTTGCTGCACAAGAGGATTATCTAGCACTTGCCTCAGCATATCTGGATTTGAAAGCAACTCTTGTTGCATTCGGGCCTACAACAATATTAATCAAGTTTGAATAAGCAAAAATCAATATTAACATAAAAACCAAATATATAATTTCAGTTTATCACCCTTTTAATTTTCTTTTTTTATTATAAATGAAGTAATATGTACTTTATATTAATCTTCTAGGCACTGCAGAATATAAAAATCTTACCTGTAAATCCATAAACGTACTCTGTCCAAGACCTAAGCTTTCCAGTCCAGCTAGACCACCAAGGGAGTTTAATCCAAATGGTGTGGCACCAACATCAGCTTAAACCAAATAATAAATTAACACTTTGGGATTTCACAATGAAGATATAAGTTTACATTTGACAGTGACAGTGGTGCTGGTATAAAATTGTAAACACAAAATACCTGGAGGTCGCCGTGTTCCACCTTCAGGCTCCGGTCTCGGCGGCGTTTTTATAACAAGGTGAACTGTTAGTCCATCCTTGATATTATGTTGCTTCAGAGTGTCAGCATCGTTCATGATTTTACCAGCAAAAATAAGACATAATTGCTCGGGCTCTGCATTAAACTTTGGCGACAGGACCTCTTTAAGCTAAAATAAATAAAAAGAGTGATAAGTATGCTTATTAAACTGTAAAATAATAGTCATCGCTGATTGCGTATGCACTGGAAGTGATAATACGCCATGAATTAGTGGTTTCCTCATAGTAAAGCATACCTTTTTGATATCCGCATCTTCCTCGATTTCCACTTGTTGTTTTTCTTTAGGAGTTTTAACTGTTATTGTGATCTTTTTAGGTTCTTCCTGTCCCTCTGCCATTTTATCAGTTCTAGATGACTCTGTACTTTGGCGGAATTGATAATTTGTGGAACAAAAATTTGACGATTGTGGCAAGTGGCAACCACAGACTAGCGGCCCGTGTTACCTTTGACAGATAAGAAAATATTATCTATGGATAATAGTTTTGAGCAAAGAAATGGGAGTTTCAGTTTTGAGTTAAGGTGGGTTTAGACCAAGCGAGCGAATGCTCATTCTAGTAAAGCTCTTTTGATGTAAACAAACAACGAGCATTCTTTCGTTGTTCTGGTGTATTCGCCACGTGTTCGCCGGTAATTTGGTAGAATGCTCTAAGAACACTCGCTCGTTTGGTATAACCGACGCAAGAGCGCACAAACAGTTGCTTAGACCGTTCTTTCGTGTTCGGATGTGCTCGCTACTTGAGGCGGTCTCTTCAAAGGGATTCTAGTGTTCTTGAATTCTTGTACATTTTGGCGGCTAGTTTTAAGTTTATTCGTAAATATGGATTGGAGCAACGAAAAATGTATGATAGAAATGTACCATAATATAAGGTGTTTATGGGATCCAACTTATGTTTTATGAACATTATAAAAATAAACTGTACACGGAATATGCCTGGAGGCAAATTGCAACAGCAATCGTCACCCACCAACGTCTCTTCCTTCTTTTCTTTTTCATTAATTACGTATTATCAATAAATGAAGCACTTGAAATTACAATAATTATAGTCGCTATCACACTCAGACATAGTGTAGTGTGAACAGTAGGTACTACTTATCGTTGGCAAATGAGCAATGAGCATTCGCTCATTTGGTCTACATGATTCTCATATAAAGAGCAAAAATTCTTGTTCTTATTGTTCTTGTTCGGAATGTTTAGTGTAAATGATGTAAACTATGTCTTAACGAATTATCGTTTACATTAAACGAATACAAAAGAATGTTCTTGTGTAGTTCTTGCTCTATGTTCTTTTGGTCTAAACCCACCTTTACACGAAGAATAGATACCAGGAGTCCGAACGGTATAGGCTTTTCCATAGTAAATATGTACACCATGAAGCATAGATACCAGGAGTCCGAACGGTATAGGCTTTTTAATAATAATTATGTACACAATAATAGGACCAGATCTTAGTTCTCTTTTCTGCCGCTAGGCGTGCGAGACCGACGAGTACCGAGTGTTGCCAATACTATTATACCGAGTGTTGCCAATACTATTATTTATTACAATTATTTTTAAATTACCGTTAGGCAATTACCGTGTTCTACGGTATCTATTTTTCGAGAACAGTTTCTAAGAATTTCCTAAAACTTTTATTTAATAAGATTTCAATCTTTCCAGAGCTGTCAATAGCAACTTTAAACTTCCCGCGTAATTTCAAACGAGTGCATATCGGACCGTCGCGCGCTCTACCGGCAAAAATCTGTCCCCGTAATTGAGACCATTATTTTAACATTACGTTCGGACTCCTTGTTATCTATACTTCGTGATGTACACAATAATAGGACCAGATCTTAGTTTTCTTTTCTGCCGCTAGCTGTGCGAGAACTTGTTACGTACCGAGTGTTGCCAATACTATTATACCGAGTGTTGCCAATACTATTATTTATTACAATTATTTTTAAATTACCGTTAGGCAATTACCGTGTTCTACGGTATCTATTTTTCGAGAACAGTTTCTAAGAATAATTAGTTAAGTACTTAATTACTATAGTTGCAAAACTTCTGAAAAATTCCGAATAATTCCGGAATACTTCTAGGAAAGTTTCTTTAAATTTGAATTATTCAAAATGAATTTAATTAAGATTTTTATTTTTGCTGAAAAATCGTATTTTGCATCAATTTTTGATCGCCGCCGCGCCGCCCTCTATGCGTCGCCCGCCGGCCGCTACCACACGAGCGAGACGGCGGGGCGCGGCGGCGCGGGAGGGAGATGCTCCCCGGAGAAGTTTTCCCCGCGCGAGAAAGATTCGTACTCGATTGCGATGTTTCCGAATGCGATAAACATTCGATTGCGATGTTTCCGAATGTTTCCGTCGAATATTTCGCCGGAATAATTCAATGGTAATGTACCTAGGTGTTAGTTTATGGTGTATGGTGGTTGAATGAATTATTTGTTCAGTGGCACATACGTAAGTAAAATAAAATGTTTATTTTATTATAAATGGGATTGATTAAGTATATAATGTTGATATTTTTTGTATGTACAATAGCTCTGTACGCATCGATTTTGATGCAGTTTTCAGAACAATATTATTTAGTACCTACTATATGTATACGTGACAAAAAAAAATGTTGAAATAAATAATGTTTAAATAAGTAAAAAGATGGAACCTGTAGTAAGGACGAGAAATAAAAATACGTGTACCTACCTAGCTCGAATTAGAATATGTATTCCAATATCTATACTAATATTATAAAGCTGAAGAGTTTGTTTGTTTGTTTGAACGCGCTAATCTCAGGAACTACTGGTACGAATTGAAAAATTCTTTGTGTTGGATAGTCCACTTATCGAGGAAGGCTTTAGGCTATATAGCATCATGCTAAACTCAATACGAGCGGAGCACCAATCAAGAATGTTACAAAATCAGGGGTCTTTTTTTCCTTTTGAGAGCTTTCGCTACGTACGCTGTGGAAACTGTTAAAGTTTCGCTAAAATGATGTATGGCAGAATTGTTCCCCTGTAAAAGTTCTAAAAAAAAGTCTGCGACAGTATATGTCTATCTTTTAAGGTTGGCTCACTATAACCTTTTTATACTAACCAAATTTGTTCTAAAAGTAAGCATTATTTGTGAAAGTGTTTTCATAAAGATTATATTAATCCTTATACAAGTAAATACGTTATTCATTACAAGCATTTAATCTAGAAGAAATTTGCCCTTTACATCATTTGATTTCAATGAGTATTTTAGAAGATATCGCAGTAATAAAATAATCATGCGCGCTATAGTACGGCGCACGGCGCGGGCGGGCAGTCGTGACCGTGAGGTGGAAGCGCTTCTCCTTCTACGTAAATGAAGTCGCGGGTAAATTTTAGCGATATCCCAAAGTAACTATTCCACGCGGACGAAGTCACGGGGAAAAGCTAGTATCAAGATAAAATTATTGACAATATAAGTCAAAGTATTAATTCACTTTTTAAACTGTTATACAATACAGAGGTTTTATTAATTGGACTTTTGTAGATACCAATAGAACCGACTTCAATGAAGCCGGAACACCTCAATTGACCTCAAACCACCACCAAGCGAAGACTTTATTGAAGAGGTGCTCTGACGACTTTATTAAATGATGCGACGTGCAATCAAGTCACAACCATAAACTCAAATATACCTACCGCTCACAACACAACTGAAGATAAACCCCCTTACTAATAAACGCTGTATAAGCTTTGAATAGTTACACAGTGTTTTGTCTTCTTCTATCGAATTAAAAATGTCACTTGTGTGATGTGAACAAAACACTGTATAGTCTATTCAAAGCTTATACAGAGTTTTAATAAAGTTGTAAAGTTGGAAGTTGTAAACTAATACCCCCTTACTTATGTAAGGGGGTATTAGTTTACAACTTCCAAGCGCAATTTTTCTCGTTTTTTTTTTTGAGTTGAAATATTCCCAAAGTTTCGGAATATTTCGGAATACTTCCGAAGTATTCGACGGGAATGATTCGGAATTTTTCCCGCCAGCATCTATAGCCCGGACAGACTGCCTGCGGGCATGTCCGTGTAGTGAATTCCCCGCTTTAGAGTAATATTAAACAACCAGAGCAATTTTACAGTGGGCTTCACCCTGACCGTGTTTGCCACCTCTCTCGATCGGAGATCTCCCTTTTGGGCTTCCACATTCGCACATTGGTGATCCTCAACAGAACACGCCCTATTATCCATATCATCACCATCACTCCCAGGCCCGCGCCCCTCCGTACCACGCCTGCCAGCTTCAGTCTCATTGGGTACCTCGTTACAATCCTAAATTGCGCTATCGAATATATCACAGTACGGAGCTATAATATACAACATATATAATATAACTCCCCACACCGATCTCGGTAACGGTGGCCGGTTTCATTGAAACCAGACCAGTTACGCAGGACTCATTTTATAGTACCTAGGTACCCAAGTGTGTGTGCGGTACACAAGAGCACTCTCTCTTCCTTTACTCTCATAATCCAGTGGGACGGATAACCGACACGACTGACGGAGAGATCAGGCGCAAGTCCGACTTTTTACATGCCCATCCGACGCATGGATCATCTTTCTTATCAGATAATCAGGTGATCATCCTGCATTGTTCCAACCAAACTTGGAAACAATATTTTTTTCATTGTTCCAATGCGGGAATCGAACCCACGACCTTCGAGTCGAGAGCAAATGCTCTAACCACTAGACATAGGTACTACTAGCATACCACTGTTCGGTCGGAAAATGGAGATCTCTATGGGGCTACCACCACATATCCCACAACTGACGTACGTACGTGGATGCTGCATGCACCATGCACCAGCCTTAGCCAAAATAATATGCTTAGTGCTTACTTAGTATAGTTACAAGGTTAGGTCTGAAAGTTTTACTGCAACTATTTTTAGCTTGTACCTATTATTTTTTTATTTTAATAATCTACACTAAATTGTTATCTTTGACTTGGCGTTGACAAAATAACTGTCAGCTTAATTCATGTTAGGTAGGTATTATTTCGTTTACGGCCGTTTACGTATCAATTATCACATAGTTTTTCCAATGATGCGCATTTGGATGCGCATGTAACAAACGTTTCGGATTCAATTTGTAAATTTAATGGAGGTGAGTAGGTAACGAAGGGCTGATTCAAATTTATCTTATTACCTAGTATAAAATATAAACGTAAAATAAAATGACATTGGAATCTAGCTGCTCAGTGCTGCTTTAATGACAGAGCGAAAGGGAGCATTCGCATAATAAGTACTAAGTACCTAAGTCGAAAACCAAATGAAAATGAAGAAAAAAGGTAGTCGGGCTCTCGTAGCCCCGAGCTCAGTCCCATTATTGCTCAAACTTTACTAATTTACTTAGCAGGAGTCGTACATATAGAGAACATAAGCCGTTTTCATCCGTTCAGTAGCTGTATTCTCCGAAGTAACCACTCTTGAAATACTCTAGTGCCTGGGACAGTCGGTTTTTTATGTCGTGTAGTGGCCCAAGCACATCTGGCATTCTCACAACATAGTCAGCCTAGTCCTGAGGAATGACTGGTCAATACGTCTGGGGCTAACCATTTGTGGGTTTCCTCCCGATATTTTCCTTCATCAATAGAGCGTCCGTACCTACTTATAATGTACTTGTGATCTAAAAGTATCATTGGTACACGTCACAAGTCACAACTAGGGAATCGAACCTGCTCTCTCTTGAGTACGCATCAAATAGTCCACTAAGCCACGGAGCTCTTAGATAACGTAATTAAGGGTAAGGAAATATACATACAAACAAACATATAATCACGCCTCTTTCCCGTAGGGGTAGGCAGATATCCCTATATATCCCATACTTGTTTCGCTTCGTCCACTTTCAGTATTACCATCCATTCCTCCTCTTACATTCAACGTAGCATAGCGGCTCTCCATGGGCCACTTTTCACTTCCGCGAGAACGAGACGTGATATGTGGCGAGCCACATCGCCGCCATTTCGGATAATTAAATTAATTTTATGATTATCCATTGCATTCTCACGGATTAGCGGAGAGGGTAGGAATAGGGAAAGGGAAGGATAGGTGGTGTGGAAAGGAAGATTGGTAAGTTAGAGTGGGAAATAGGAAATGTAGGATCCGTCCAGGAGGGCAAGGGATAGGACTGTAATAGCTAGGGAAGCCGTGGTCGCATACCCGTATACTATACCACAACTACCGGACAGGTAAGTTGGGATGAGTATCCCATGACAAAATCAAGGGGATATTGTTGTGAAAAATTAGTATTTATTCTAATACTTACTGTTACTACTAGTTACTTAATAATACTTTTCATAAACATTTGCGCATTTCTATTGAAAAGGACCAAATCAATCATATTTCAATTCTACTAGTGGAGGAACCGATAAGTTCGGTTCAATATCGCAGTAGGTAAAACAATTCTAGTAGGATTTAACCCTGGTCTATGTTCAAGATGGAACAGATATCGCTGTGATGGACCATTGTGACAATGTAAATTGTTTGTTTGAAGAGGACCAAACATCAAATCCATCCACAACCACACAGTCGGTCCCTCAAACTAAACTGGCGAAAAAGAAAAGAAAAAGGTACCTATATAGTACATTATGTTACTTTGTCGTGGACATTAAACGTCCTCGGTTATTTTGTGACCATCTGCCTAATGGCTAATATGCACACAAATTATACCTACCTATGCTAAGATTCATATTGGCATTTGGCTTGAATAGGTTATAAATTCGAATCTTCTATTCTGTTCTTTATTGTAGGAAAGCGTCTCTAGAAACTTTTAGGGTTGTTGAAAGATAGAAACTAACCTATATCTCGATTTAGATCACAAATAACCATATGCCTAACCAACTGTCGCTATGAGTGCATTCGAAAAGTGGCAAGCGAATTCGGCATGCGGGAGGTATCTGAGGATGATGCTTGGAATTTCTACTGGACTGATATGAGCGTCTCTGTCGAAAGAGCGAAAGAGATGAAAAGGTTCCAGAGAATCAATCACTTTCCTGGGATGTTAGAAATATGCAGGTATCTCTCTCAGTTTCAAATAATTATAGATTACTAGAATTATAGAAGGAACATTTAAGTTATCAGTAGACAACTTAAACGTTCCCAGGTAGTAACATTATCTTTGGTAGTAACCTGGGAACAAAATACAGTTCAAAATGTTATAAAGTCTCTTATTAATCTTATTAACGACGACGTGGTTTGTCACCTATCGCATGTTTTCTGCGAGGGCGAAAAGTAGTTTACTGATTTCGCTCTGTGGTGTTTACTGTCTGCCTACTATTTATATTTGGCAATAGCTATAAGCATTTTGTGTAGCCTATAGGTATGTATATCGACTACCTACTTACTATATGTATTTCAAGTTCACCAAATTGTAGAGTTTTGCGAACCGTATAGCGAGGTCCAGCCCGGCCGGTCTGAACTACGCCTCGCCGTGTAATTACAGTGTCACCCTCACACATGTGACATGTTACGAAACTACGCCTTACCGTGTAAAGCGAGCTGTCGCGGCATGTGGTTTTTATGTATGCAGTACGTAGATACACGCGCACTACATAATATAAAAAATCGGCCTTAATTTTGTTTGACAAAGCTCCTGTCTTACCTTTTATTTGGCCTGATGTTAACCATAAGTATTATTTACTTCTAGGAAAGATTTGCTAGCTCGCAATTTAAATAGAATGCAGAAAATTTACCCGAAAGATTATAATTTCTTTCCAAAGACTTGGTGTTTGCCTGCTGAGTAAGTATTATATTTACCACTTCTGTGTGAAGAAAAGAAAAAAACAAACATTACCTAATTTTCAAATTTCAATAACTGTGAAAATTATTTTTCTTTAGTTTTAGCGAAGTGATAAATTATAGTAAGTCACGAAAAAATAAAACATTTATTATAAAACCAGAATGCGGAAGCCAAGGCCGAGGAATTTATTTAACTAAATCTCTTAAAGATATCAAACCTACAGATAAACTCATTTGTCAGGTAAATAAAGTACTTTGTTAATTTAATAAGAATATTACTCACTTAAATTTCAAACATAAAATTTAATTTCATGTATATAATTTTCAAAGAAAACCGTTGTTACGTGCGTCAGTTAGACATATTATGGCATATTATACTAATGATAAAACTATAACATCTATTCTTATATACTTATAATAAAAGAAAGTTGTGTTAGTTACACTATTTATAACTCAAGAACGGCTGAACCGATTTGGCTGAAAATTGGTAGGGAGATATCTCAAAACCAGGAAAAGGACATAGGATACTTTTTATGCCGTTCCCGAGGGACTCAAAATTCAAGAACGGCTGGGCCGATTTGGCTTATTTTGGTCTTGAAATAATTGTGAAAGTTCAGAGAAGGTTTAAACAGTGGAAAAGGTTTAGGTTGTAGGAGTAGGTCTACGACTATAGGACGTAGGTTGCATTGTAGGTGTAGTTATTTATTCATTCCAGTTCATATTTCGGACAGAACAACGTGTGTCGGGACAGCTAGTATATTATATTTTCCCACCACAGAATAGCAGAACATCCAGAATAAGTGTTCAATCACATTTGTACGCAGCGCACTGTATCCAAAACCATGGCGAAACACCGCCCCGCCCGCTCTTTACTTTACACTTACAAAACAATTGCGTTATTATGTTACGACAATAACGTATTCAATAAAAAATTATTGAAAAAAAGTTGAGTAAAATATTCCGTTATTCTGTGGCAACATATTATGTGTGGATAACCACTCCAATTTGGAGTAGTCGCGACGGCTTCACTTTCAAGAGCGTTGACGTTTTCGGTTTTCCGCATGTTCTGTATTCTGTGGTTCCCACTTAATGTTACTACAATCTACTCTACGAACATAGAGAAAATAGCTTAGGTAAACTCCGTTAACTTACGAATCTATTTGTTTTAGGTGTACTTGTCGAAACCATACGTCGTAGACGGCTATAAGTTCGATATGCGCGTTTATACGTTAATAACATCCTGCGATCCACTCCGAATATTCGTTTTCAACGAAGGATTAGTAAGGTAGTTTTGCATTTTGCTTGACTTAATATATCTTTTAAACGCTGTCGTGCAACGCATGGCAGAACCGTAGAAGGTAAACATCAATGGCTGTGTTTGGCGGAAAAAGCGCTTAACAGCGATTGCTAGCGCTAACGAAAATACAGTTGTCGGCCAGTACCCCACTACCCCAAGCAGGAACATTTTGCGGTATCATTACGTGTACGTAAACGTGAAATATGAGAAATTTTGTATGCAAATTTTAGTTACTTTTACGTTACGAGGCGCTTTCATGGTTTTTAATTTTCATACAATATTTCTCGATTACGTACACGTAACGACACCGCAAAATGTTCCTGCTTGGGGTACAGGACACGCTTACTAACTTCATAAGCGCTAACCCAATCCGCCATTTTGCTTATTTATCGCTTATCGATCGCCATTTTACTTACAAGCGTATCTGAGCGCCTTTTTCCGCCATTCGCAGCCTATGTTTTTATTATTTGTGGGCTTACGTCTTACGTGGACATGGCGCGGGCGTGACGTCATCTGCAACTACCAATCGCACTGTATATTTTAAGTATAGATTTCCTAAGTATGTACAGACGATACAATTGAATATTCCAGATTTGCAACAAGTAGATACGCAGATCCGAACACCAACAACACCACGAACGTCTTCATGCACTTGACTAACTACGCGCTCAACAAGCACAGTCGCACCTACGTGTACGATTCAGAAGCGGGAAGTAAACGGTATGTTCAGGGTCAGTTCACTCAGCGACGATACGCGAAACTTCACACTACGCGGCGCTGCATTTCTAAGATAGCTATTAAAAAAGCTACTTTAATAATAAGTGAGAAGGTAATGAGGGTAATAAATACTTACTTGCTTAGGTGCACCTAAGGGCATGCCCGTTTTTGCTAACGAGTGTATTTATAAGATGTTTTAATATGTTAAGAAATGTTCTCTTTAGTCGAAAGCCTCAGTATTTATCCCGTCAAGGGTGATCGTCCGAAATTGACCCAAAGTCGACAGCAATGAAATGGTTGCCAATGTGCTAACTTTAAATAATATTGGTTGTCTAATGGTTGGTTGAAAAACACCGAGTATAGAAGCGTAACCGTTTTTACTAACGAGTCTTACTCATAACTTTTGTCATAAATTTTTCACTGTCAGCAAGATATCAACACTGAACAAGATCCTAAAGTCGCAAGGAGTGGATATAGAGGCACTGTGGCACTCGGTAGACCAGGTGATAGTGAAGACGATTATCGCGGCCTGGCCTGTCCTGAAGCACAGCTATCACGCTTGTTTCCCTTCGCACGATACAGTTAGTTATTATATTTTGTTGAAGTAGGTACTTAGTTGTGCTCACATTATAAAACAACTAGCTTTTGCCCGCGGCTCCATTCATCAAAATCCGTTCAGTAGTTTTTGCGTGAAAGAGGTACAGAGATCCATCCATCCATCTACACAAACTTTCACATTTATAAATAGTAGTAGAATAGGTAGTGTACATAATATACTTCTTAGAGGTTTGGGTATTGTCCTCAAAAGGGGGTTGGCTCGAATAAATTATATTATAAGAAATTATTATTAGATATTTATCAGCATTGCAAGACAACCAATTTTTTGATCATAACATCAATTTGAATTTTCAGGTTCACGCGTGCTTCGAAATACTTGGCTTCGATATTCTTTTGGATCAAAGACTACATCCATACATTTTGGAAGTATGTATCTTTATTTCTCGTAATGAAAATGTTACTTTAATTTAAATAACTCAACTTTATCCATCGAAAATAGGTGAACCATTCGCCAAGTTTTCATACTGACACCCAACTGGATCGAGATGTGAAGGAAAGTCTACTCCGAGATACATTCACTATGCTCAACATTTGGCAGTGCGACAGAAAACGCGTGCTAGAAGAGGACAGAAAGAGAATTAGAAATAGACTGCTCCAGAATAAGTACATAAATTTAAAGAATTACTGTTACGAGTAGATTTTATATTAAGGAGACAAAATTTAGTATAACAGACAAATATATGCTACATTGTATACGTTATCCATTGTGTAAATATTTTTAAAAGTAAGGGTGAATGTGTTTGCTAGACTTATGGAATCTCCAATCGAGGACATAGAGCCTGAAATAAGCCCTTGGCAAATACAAATACAGTGGGAGGAAACG
Source organism: Glaucopsyche alexis (assembly GCA_905404095.1). Taxonomy (NCBI): domain Eukaryota; kingdom Metazoa; phylum Arthropoda; class Insecta; order Lepidoptera; family Lycaenidae; genus Glaucopsyche; species Glaucopsyche alexis. The sequence continues at coordinate 8,169,436 of FR990058.1, forward strand.
CATCTTGGCAACTTCAGGTACTAACTAACAATTATTATTTTTTAAAAAAATCTAATTAAAATTAGCCCATGTTGTAATCCAGAACCTAAACTGCTACCATACCAAATATCATCGAAATCCGTTCAGTAGTTTTTGCGAAAAGAGTCAGAAACTTCCATCCGTTCATCCCCACAAACTTTCAAATTTATAATAGTATTACAATGTAAAAATAATATTATTTAGGCAGACAGGACTAATTTTTGGCAGTTATAACTTATTTAAACAAAAATATATATATACATCCGAACGTATAACCGCCTCCTTTTTTGGAAGTCGGTTAACAATATAGAGCAGACGGATGCTAAAGAAAGTTGAGTGTGCTAAATATGAGAAGCGGACCTCGTGTATATTGTATTTTTTTTTTCTCTTAATAATCGCTTAATATTAAAATGTAAAAAAATATACTTAGGGGTCGTCCATTAATCACGTGATGCCTAAAGGGGGGAGGGGGGGTCCGAAAAAACATCACCAAGTATCACCAAGGGGAGGAGGGGGTATAAGGAGACATCACGTGTATTAATTTTCGAATCTAGTCTATGCATACCGAAATTTTTATCGGTTGTCGATTCATAGTGTTGCACTGTGTATTTTTTGTCCAAAAAATTGGCCATGCCTTTTTTTTTGGAAATCACATACAGAAATGTTATGTAAATAATTTATTAGTATTTACATGCGTTAATTTCTTATTATGAACAATAAAAAAACACTTTTTATTTTTTTTTCAATAAAATTAAAAATTGCCATATTTTTTTTAATTGTCTTCTTGATTATTCTGATCGACAATAATCAAAAAACACACAATTTAACCTGATTTACATATTTCTTAAATAAGTTTTTAAAGATTTATTTACGATTTAAGTTTTTTTTTCTTTAATTTTTTATGAACGTATTTCTAATTATTTGGGTTTTATTTTTATACAGAATTGTTACTTAAATGTACTAGAATTCGTGTAAAAAAAATTAGGTCAAAATAATAAAGGGCACTGAAGTTAGAAGCTTCTAAAGTTTTCTATGGTAACTATGGCTTTAGGGTTGTCAATATTTCTATACCAAATTTTTTTATTCATTTGAACTTTGTTTTTTTTATTCCTGACTAATACTTAAACAGAAGATTAGAGAAACTGCATTGAGTCACTAAAGTGACTCGATAAATCGAGAAAATATTTTATTAATGCCGTGAAATATTTTTGAGCAGAAACAAATAAACGATTACTTTTTATTTTAGTTTTTAATATAAGTAAAGCAATATGCTATTACAAAAGCAAATTTGCAGTTTTCATATTAATTTGACCTGTCAATCCTACAATACTGACTTGGATTTTTTTAACAAATTAATACTTTTCTAATGTACACATGGTGACACATTTAAAATCTTTTATATATTTCCGGTATAAAATGGACTCGTATATACCGGAACTATAACCGGAAATCTAGTGTTTAATAGGTAGCCGGTGGACACCGGGTCCGGTTTCGGATTTTATTACCTGGTTTTAGCTGTAGCCTAACGAGGGAGGAACCCTTCCCTGCACCACATATTACCTTTCATTGGATTTTAAATAGAATGCCCGTCTGTCTGTTTGTTTTGCTTTTGACTAATCTCTGAAATGGCTGCATGTATTTTTAACCGTGACTTTCACTGGCAGACCGAATTATCAGCATATTTGTTGTAAAAATATTAGGTATTTTTGTAAATATATTATAATATATTTATATATTATAATATTATATTAATATTTTACCGGATAATAATTTGTATAGAAAATATTAAAAATTATCAGACTCTCATTGAACTTAAAATAAATCTTTAGTATTAAAAAAAAGGGATATAAGCGAACAAAAAATAAGTTGGCGGCTGCACGTGAGCATACTTTTACTGAATTTGGCAGCAAATTAATATGCTGGTGACTAAATTACTAAACTGGCGAAATCACTCAGGTGACAAAAAATTCAAAAGTCTGCAGATAAAAAGAGGCGAAATTTAATCCAAATTAGCACCGACATTTATAAGTTGGTGACCTAATTTCCGAGTTGGTGACCATTATACCATATAAGCAGCTATAAAACCAGATATGGTTCAATCTGCAGGCTACGGCTTCAAAATTCAATTTGCAGGCTACGGAAAATCCTATTTTTGGATACTGTTGGAGTATGTTTTTCTTTGGCATGGGTCATTTTCTAGGTGTCTGGGGGTGCAGAATAATATGAAAATAAAATCTGTTTTGTAATTCCACAATGGCGTACATTTTTGTTATTAAAATTAATAAGGATGTCCTTTTCCAGGTTTCTGGAGGTTCTGATTACAAAATTGTCTTCCAATTTCATTTTCCAAAATGCAGAATATTCAATCTTCGTAAAATGAATATAACATACATACATATAATCACGCCTTTTTCCCGTAGGGGTAGGCAGAGTCGCAGAGACCGCCTCTTTCCCGTAGGGGTAGGCAGAGACCACTTCTTTCCACTTGCTACGATCCTTACATACTTGTTTCGCTTCGTCCACTTTCATTCTTACCATCCATTCCTCCTCTTACATTCAACGTAGCGAAGCGGCTCTCTATGGGCCACTTTTCGCCTCCGCGAGAAACGAGACGTGATGGGTGGCGAACCACATCGCCGCCATTTTGGATAATTATTATTTTTATGATTATGCATTGCGTTCCCACGGATTGGTGGAGAGGGTAGGAATAGGGAAAGGGAAGGATAGGTGGTGTGGAAAGGAAGATTGGTAAGTTAGAGTGGGAAATAGGAAATATAGGATATTACTGCCCAGGAGGGCAAGGGATAGCCGATAGGACAGTAATAGCTAGGGAAGCCGGGGCCGCATACCCGTATACTATACCACAACTACCGGACAGGTAAGTTGGGATGAGTATCCCATGACATAGACAATGAATATAAATACTAAATTAAAAGATCTTGGGGATTCTGATTAGGATTGATGATTATTATTACAGTATGTTATGTAGTTCAAAGTAACAGCTATGTATAGAAATTTTTCAAAATTCAGGATTCACGATTTTTTCTGCTATTTATGAAGAAAATATGCAATTTCCAGGTTTAAAGGGGGAGGAAATTTTCATTATTTTTCCAGTAGGATGCACCGTTTCTGAGATAGAAGCGATTATAGAAAAAAAAATGGCAATGCTGTACTGAGATACGAGGGATGTATACAAATCTATAGAAATGTTGGAAAATTCAGGATTTTCGAATTTTTTTCTCCCATCATGAAGAAAATATGATGTTGCGAGGTTTCTAAGGGGACGAAATTTTCATTATTTTTTCAATAGGATGCACCGTTTCCAAGATAGAATCAATTTTATAAAAAAAAAATGTTAATGCTGTACATTGAGATACGACCGATGTATAAATCTATAGAAATGTTGGAAAATTTCGGATTTTCGAATTTTTTTTTCTCCCATCATGAGGAAAATATGATGTTGCGGGGTTACTAAGGGGGACGAAATTTTCATTATTTTTTCAATAGGATGCACCATTTCCGAGATAGAATCAATTTTATAAAAAAAAAATGTTAATGCTGTACATTGAGATACGAGAGATGTATAAATCTATAGAAATGTTGGAAAATTTCGGATTTTCGATTTTTTTTTTCTCCCATCATGAGGAAAATATGATGTTGCGTGGTTACTAAGGGGGACGAAATTTTCATTATTTTTTCAATAGGATGCACCGTTTCCGAGATAGAATCAATTAAAAAAAAATGTAAATGCTGCACATTGATATACGAGAGATGTATTATATCTATAGAAATTTTGGAAAATTCAGGATTTTCGAAATTTTTTTCTCCCATCATGAAGAAAATATGATGTTGAGGAGTTTCTAAGGGGACGAAATTTTCATTGTTTTTTCAATAGGATGCACCGTTTCCGAGATAGAATCAATTTTATAAAAAAAATGTTAATGCTGTACATTGAGATACGAGAGATGTATAAATCTATAGAAATGTTGGAAAATTTCGGATTTTCGAATTTTTTTTTCTCCCATCATGAGGAAAATATGATGTTGCGCGGTTACTAAGGGGGACGAAATTTTCATTATTTTTTCAATAGGATGCACCGTTTCCGAGATAGAATCAATTTAAAAAAAAATGTAAATGCTGTACATTGAGATACGAGAGATGTATTATATCTATAGAAATGTTGGAAAATTTCGGATTGTCGAATTTTTTTTTCGCCCATCATGAGTAAAACATGATGTTGCGGGATTGCTAAGGGGGACGAAATTTTCATTATTTTTTCACTAGGATGCACCGTTTCCGAGATAGAATCAATTTTATAAAAAAATGTAAATGCTGCACATTGAGATACTAGGAATGTAGAAATGTTGGAAAATTCAGGATTTTCAAATTTCTTTTTCTCCCATCATGAACTCTCATCATGAACATGAACAATGAAGCGGGGTTACCAAGGAAATTTAAAATGGATGACTTTTTTGTTATCAGCACCCCCAGAAACCAATAAAAGGATACCCATATTATTTTTATAAAATTAAGTATGTCCGCCATATTGGAATTTCAAAACGAATGCCATTTTCGTAATCCAGCACTCCCAAAAACCTGATAAACGATACCCATATCAATTTTACGAAAAATAAATATCAACCATTTTTAAATTTCAAAATTAATCTACACAATATCTAATATTTTATGCTGAAATAAATCTGAACACTTAAATATTTAGATCGATACTTCTAACAAATATGGAACACGGCGGAGGTACATCATATAATATGCAGTATAATAAACATAAATAACCAAAAACAGAAAGGTTCAAACCAAATAGTGACCTTGAGCTTCTCAGTATCTCACTGACTTCAAAACTCAATATAAGAGTGGAACAGCAGTGAAGCAAAGGGGAGCAAAGGTATAATGCGAAAAAAATGTAAACTGTGGATAACATAATGAATTTCCACGCGGGCGGAGTCGCGGGCAGCAGCTAGTAAGTAAAAAAGATTATTACTATTTGTTTTGTTGAAGTTACGAACTTCATTAGAAAAATGAGCATATAAAAACCTACTTCAGATATTATTCAACTATGCGGTGATAACCCTATCCAAAATAATATAAAATTGAATAACTCCGATGCCCCGCCTCATTTGGATCCCATTTTTTTTTTGGTTATAAGTATCAATAAAAAGAATATTTCAGTCTTAGTTTCAAATCCAAATATGAAACGGCATGGCGTTAAAAAAATTAAAACATAAATTTACAAAATCAGTCATAAATACGTTATCATGAACAAATAAAGCCTGGATGTTTTTCGCTATCGTAGGGCTTTTAAGATACTATTTAGACCAATTAATAAAATCTTAAAAGAATATCAAACTTTCGAGCTATAACTGTTTCTATGTTTTTTCTGGAAACCATAGAAATTTTTTTCAAGTACTAATTTACATTCTTCTATGTGAAATGGGCAGTCGGGTGTTCTCGTCCTGCATTTATAATCACAAATCCTATAAAATTAAGTAATAAAAACGGCATGGCCAATTTTTTGGACAAAAAATACACTGTGTGTTGTTTTAAATACTTACAAGACAAATGATTCGGATAGTTTTTAATTGCATAAATTATTCGATTAAATTGTTTTTTAAGTTAGTTTTTCTTCAAACATGACCTGCTTACTATGTAAAAAAAAATACACGTGATCTTATGTGGGGGAGGGGGGGTAGTATAAAACCTCACCACGTATCACCAGGGGGAGGGGAGGGGTCTAAAAAGTTGTTAAAAACATCACGTGATTAATGGACGGTCCCTTACCTGTTTTTGTTAATATCGGCGTGATATCGGATAATGGGAAAACGCATTATGCCGTCTAAATAAAAGCGTTTTCGATAAGCGATATCGCTATATCGTAATGTAGAAATGCTCTTACGGTTTTATGTGTGCTAAAACGCGGTTGGCGTTTAGTAGGAATTTGTACATGGATAATAGCGGTAAGGAACACCATCTCTCTAGGGCAGAAATGCTAAAAAGTGTCCGACAAAAGTAATCAAATAATAGTTCTAAAACTGGCCATAATGGCGCTAGAGTGAGAAGAGTGTGTGATATGAAGTTAGCAATAAGAGATGGAGTTGAGTTTAGTTATTAAATTTTTTTGATGACTTTATTATTTTGTATTATTTAGTAGTTAATTCAGAAAATTATGAAAATTCAAATATATTCAGATCATGAAAATATTTTTATAAATGTAACTGAAGAAGAAGCTACGATTAAATTCTGTGTTTTAAATTTTGCCGCTTTACACTTTTGCGACAGAGATGGTTCTCCTTACCTCGACTATCCTCCATGAATTTGTATGTGATTTGACCTAGTTGTACACGCGACAACTAGATGGCGCTGTACAAATCACATACAAATTCCCAGTAAACACCAAACGGGTTTACGATCGAATGCGGATAAAAAAACTCACACTTAGCACTCTGTATAACAGACGTGTTTACCCGGTCGGTGAGCTGTACGCAAGGCTGTTCCAGCAGCCAACGGGCTCATTGTACGCCGCCACGGCCTCGTCCCGCGCGCGCGGCGACTGCACCCGCGCGCAGATGGACGACTTTCAGGTTACAAATTGATGTGTAACGAGTAATACCTTGGTAATAAGCAGCATTAAAATTGTGGTAGCCAAATAAAAGCTTGTTTAAAAAGGGGACTTCTATAGCTTACTGTTACACTTCTGTTGCATATTACATCAAATCACTCACACAAGCAATGACAAACGAGCATAAACAATACCACAGTGAACGCAAGAAATGAAATTCAAATTAAATAAGTAGGTATGTGATTATGAACAATTTGACTTTTTTTTAATTTTTAATAAGGTATTAAATTTTTTGAAAAAATATATAAAAGTACTAAATAAAACTACAATAGGTACGCCCTTTATGGCGTTTTTAAGTTCATACTTCATTGACCTAATAGGTAATATGCACGTATTTTTTAAATTTTTAATATAGATCTATCTTTAATTTACCTTATAGTAAAATCAGTTTTTTGATATCATTAAAAATAGCAAAGATATGAACATTTAAAGTAGGTAGTCTATTAGACAGAGAGATCGGATGTGTAACGTGACGTCACATAACACGACTGTCATAGAAAGCTCTTAACCTCTCGAGCGTCCGCCCGCAAATATGCAATATGGTGCAAGTGTCCGGAGCATGTCACATGTCCCCGCGCGTGAGTGCATGAAAGTGCCCGCCTTTTATTTTTTATGAATTATATAGATAAATTGTTACTAAAACCTATGCATATTTAGAAACTAGAGTAAATTCCCTATAAGATCATGTAACTGGAATTAAAAAGAAAATGAAGGAATAAAAGCAGTCTCGATGTGAACACAAAATACTTGTATGTAGGTAATTTATTCCGTTTCTAAGTTTCAAATGTCAACTAAAACCTTATTTATGTTTTTATTTATATTAATTACATACAATGGATACATTTTTAATATTATTTATAGACAAAACAGGCCAATGTAAGCAATAAACATTATGAACCGCTTTAAGAATCCCGCGGCACTATATGGCAGAAAGCATCCGCGCTTATTTTTTCGATTTTCATTAATGAATAGTTAGTAAAATCTAAACCTAAAATAAACAACAATCAAAGTCACCCTAATTCGCGGGCGGTCACACCGCCTTGGACACTTGCGCGATAACTGTCAAGTTGGTCACACCGCCCGGGACGCTCAAGAAGTTAAGTAATCTCGTTTTGCTAGAAAAAGATAGATTAAAAACTTTGACCGCTCATATCTTGCTCATTTATCAACAGATATTGAAATTTTTCTCGCCATTTCCTTTATTTTAGTCTTTATTATAGTCTAGTATCATATAATTATGTTTTAAGTTATTTTTATGTTTTATGCATATTCCCTATTCTTGATTGCTGACACACATTTGATTGCTTTGATGTTATTTAGACAAATTCCCCATTAAATCAGCTGTTTTTGTTTTAATTAATTTTATGCCTAAACGTTTTTACATAAGCAATAGATTATATGCACAAAATATCCATAATTAATTTTGAACAAGTTGCATAAGATAATAAAAATTACAGCAAAATAAAGCAAAAGCAGAAGCATTGAAGTCACCGTCGCAGCCCAAGTCTAAAGAAATAGCGAAAAAAGCAAAAGACGATGCAAGTTTACAAAAGCAACCAATAGACGGAGATGGCAAGCGAAAAGACGACGCTAAAAAGAAACAGAATGTAAGTTATTCTATGCTGTATTCCTATCCCAAAATCGACCAACGCACAGCCATAAAATATATAAAAGGAGATGTCGCCACTGACCTATAGACGCTCGCACCTCGTACAGCCGTAACCACTAATAGTAGAAACGTGAAGTTTGGACAGCTATTTTAATTCATAACGTAAACTAAAGCAGCTAAGGATCGAAATACATACCTCACGGGGGTGCAATGGGGATCCACGCGGACAAAGTCGCGCGCGAAAGCTAGAAAATATATAATACCTACAAGAATTTCTTGTTTACAGTATAAGCTTATTCGCCACGATGGTATCCCGTTAATTACATTACAGGGTCCTGACACCAATCAGAATATACCAAAATACGTCGCAAGCTCGTTCGAACCGGATCCAATCGTGGAGAAGGAGGAACGAGAAAGAGTTAATTTGTTAGCGCAACGAGACTTCCTCATTCGAAGCTATGGATTGCTGGAGCAGGTTTAAAATATTATGCACTTTTAATTTTTTAAAGTATAATAAGACTGACTAGAACTAGACTATGAACTTAAAGGCGCGTTAACAGTGAATTTTTAAGTTATAACATCATTATTTTTACCCAAGGCTAAACCAAAAGAAAGGCTAATGATTTTGGCAGTCTATGTATGTATGTATTTATGTATGTTCTAAAGTGGCGACTAAACTACATATCCGATTTTGATAAATCTCATATTTATCAAAAGATTCGTAATAAAAGCTCGGGAAACATAATTTACGTAGTCGAGTTAGATTTTCTTACAAAAATTATAGTTATTTAATATTCATTTGTAATCTAATTCAGATATATCTGGCTATGAAGAAGTTAGGTACCCTTCGACCAGAGGATGAGCGTAAATATGGTATCTACGGACGTCTCTCCATTGTTTCAAACCCTAATAAGGTAACTAACCGTAATTTTGAGTGACCTTTAAGACTGTTTAGCAATTATAAACAGAGTCCTGTTGCCAAATTTAGACCAGCTCTAAAATTGGCAGTAGCTCTCGAGCAATTTTTAATTACGATAATTTTTCTGAATTTAAAATTATAACTCGCATTAAAAAAGAAATGACTTATGACTCTCTTCTTTTACAGAATGTAAGCTAAAAGAAAAAAGCAGTTTCGTAGAAAAAAATACCCGAATGCGAGGACTACTAAATTCTAGAATCAAAATATCTAATATTATATTATAATCGACAAAGCCTTATTTGTAAATTGTGTGATGTGATTGTTAAGTTCCTTCAATGTTCAGATTTATATGTAACATTTTCGATGAATTTAATTGTAATTTACATAATGAAGGTTTAGTGTTGTTTAAATAAATTCTAGTAATATTAAAAAATAATTTCCTTTAAAATTCATTTTTATTAGATTAAATATACCTAATATTGGAAGTTGTCAATAATAAAGTCCGGCTTTTTTGCGTTAATTCAAAGATATTGTCGCTTATAATTGAACTAATTTTCGTGTCAATAAACTTCTATGAAAAAGTAAAAAAAAAAATATCTACATAGCTAATTAAAACTGAAGTCTCTTGGCCAACGATCCACCGTCGATAGAGTCCAGAAGTTTCCTCTTGAGTGACGGCTTTTCTAATTCCACTTTGGAGATGTTTGACGGCATTGGCAACTTCGATCCCACAGATGGCGCCGGCTTGTTGCTGTAAGAAGTGGTATTTGTCAGCAAATATCTTTGCTAATTTACTCTCAGGGACCAATAATAATTCATACTTGTTTGGGTTTTTAGGCCTTTATTTCACTATTATATACTATAACAAATGGTTTGCGGTGGATAAACAAAGGTTTATTTGTTACTCTTTTATGCAAAAATTGCCAAATTTATAGCAACCAGCAAGGACTTTAAGGAAACTTTAAAGGCTAACCCAGAAACTAATATTTCATAATATCCAAATTCAATAAAAATGATTAAGAATATACCTAAAATATGCCATCTGCAGAGCTTGTGTACAATCACACCTGCTTGGTGGATACAGAGCTAGTAAACTTTCTAGAAGTTGTATCAGATCATCTGCGGCAGCAGTGAAGATATGTCTCAGTTGTTGCGCAGGAAATGGTTTGAATTGCACATAATCTGTTAAAGTTTTCACGCCCTGAAATAAGCAAAAAACATTTGAATTTTAAATTAAATAAAAAAACATTTACTAGGTGCGGTCCATGAGATGTTAGCCTCACATAGAAAATAAACAGAACGTAATTTGGTTTTTCCTTTCCAGGTACAAGTCTCGACATGCACTGTATGGAGTTTCAACTTGTTCCATTTGGTACTTTAGTTTTGAGAGCGATTTTACATGCATGCAGTCGAGTGATTTTCACTAAATGTATAAAATTGAATATCGCGCTGTTATAAAGTTTTTAACTAAAGAAGGTCTAACGCCAACGCAAATAAAAGAAAGATTGACTGTCGTTTACTGTGACTCTTGCCCTTCGTATGCAACAGTAAAAAACTGGTCTAAGCTATTTCGTTGGGGTAGAGGATCATTGGAAGATGATCCACGTGAAGGAGGCCCTGTCACAGTGACGACCCCAGAAAATATTCAATTTGTGGAAGATATTGTTCTGACTGACCGTAGATTAAAAGCAAAAGAAATTGCTACACAGTCTGGTCTTTCAAAAACAAGTGTCGTTAGAATTCTTCACAAGCATTTACACATGACAAAAATTTGTGCAAGGTGGGTGCCACGAATTCTTAGTGCAGTCCAAAAGCAGTGACGTGTTGAATGTTGTGAAGAATTTTTAGAGCTTTGCCGCGATGACCAGGAACCAGTTATTCAATTGATTGTGACGGGCGATGAAACTATGATTCTCTACTATGGTCCGACGTCTAAAAGGGATTTGATGGAATGGCACAGAAAGGGAGAACCGGCACCAAAAAAAGCTAAGGTTACCCAAAGCGTTAAGAAGCTCATGGCTACAATTTTTTGGGACTGTGAGGAAATTCTTCTCATCGATTTCAAGGAAAGAAACACGGTTGTAAACGCAGCTTATTATAGTGACTTACTACGACAATGACGCCAGAAAATTATTGAAAAAAGACGAGGGAAAATAACTAGAGGTGTCCGATTGCTTCACGACAATTCTCCAGTCCACACTGCTGCGATTTCCAAGTCAACAGTTAAGGAATGCGGCTTCACAGAGATAAATCATCCTCCTTATAGCACTGACCTGGCCCCCTCAGACTTTTTTTTGTTTTCAAAATTAAAATCACATTTGAGAGGGAAAAAATTTAACGACGATGAAGAAATTAAACAGGCTGTTTACGACCACTTTGATAGTAAAGATTCAGCATATTTTTATAGTTGCATAGAAGCATTAATCAGACGTTCTGGAAAATGTGTTGCAATAAAGGGAGAGTATATTGAAAAATAATATTAGTTTTATTCAATTTCCATCTGTCCTTCTATGTTAGGCTAAGAACTCTTGGACCGCACTACGTATGTATATCATGCAAGAGCCTCAGATCAAATAAAAAACCAAGATAGCGCGTGGCGTTTGTTTGAAGTGAAGCCTAAAAAACTACGCTACTTCAATTTTACACACGCGCTCACGCACACACAAGCAAAAAAGTACTTTACTTTTTGTCAGTATAGATTAGTCGTCGCGACGACTCATTCGATACTGTCCAAAAGTAGCGTACTTTTTTGCTTCTGTATGCGTGAGCGCGTGTGTAAAATTGAAGTAGCGTAGTTTTTTAGGCTTCACTTCAAACAAACGCCACGCGCTATCTTGGTTTTTTATTTGATCTGAGGCAAGAGCAGCCTCTCTTAGCAAGATAGGGTCTCCTCAAAATGAGAAGGACAGACCCTATGGGTCATGACATGACATGGAGCTGATAAAGAAAGGAGACGGCATTAACAACTGTGCATTGTGATTTTTAGTCGGCTCGCTACGCCATCACAATGGGCGTGGCCTAAATAAATTTACTGTCAGCATTCATTCTATGCACATTGATTCACATTCAAAATCTTTTTGTACTTATCGAGTTTCTAAGAATAAAATTATGAAATGTTGTGTTTATCATGTAAAAAATACTCAAATAGGAGTTCTGATGCTATGAAGGGCATTACATTTCATGTGTAAGTAATTAAAAATTAAATTTATTTTAATTGTTCTAAAAAAGTCTCATACGTCAGTTAAATTAGAAATTATTCTACATACTTGCCAATAGATGGCCTTCTTAAGCTTTGATCACAGGGATTAAAAATATATTCTATATATGAAGTAACTCAAAATTAATGTGTTATATTTAGCAAAGCTTTTATAGTTTAATCATCATGCAAACTAAAGTTTTTTTGCAGTACTTCCTAAAGACTTTTCAGTTGTAAATCAATATTTAGTTTTTCATGTCTTTACATGAAAAACTAAATATTGAGTATCTTACACTAGATGGCACTAAACGCCAGACAACATCTTTATGTTATCTGGCGTTTAGTGCCATCTAGTGTAAGATATCAAAACTACTAAGTAAGGTTGATAACAAACATAATATTATGTAGTTATGCTATTGATTGGTAGATGAGTGGGCGTGTCAGATATCTCACCTCGCAAAATCACTCCTTTCTGTTATACCTCCATGGTCTTAGAAGATTGTTAGTCGTCACTGATATTCTTTACTTAATCATTGTAATAAATGAAAGAAAAAAAATAAATCTATATATATAAAAGAAAGTCGTGTTAGTTACACCATTTATAACTCAAGAACGGCTGAACCGATTTGGCTGAAAATTGGTAGGGAGGTATCTTAGAATAGATGGCACTAAACGCCAGACAACATCTTTATGTTATCTGGCGTTTAGTGCCATCTAGTGTAAGATATCAAAACTACTAAGTAAGGTTGATAACAAACATAATATTATGTAGTTATGCTATTGATTGGTAGATGAGTGGGCGTGTCAGATATCTCACCTCGCAAAATCACTCCTTTCTGTTATACCTCCATGGTCTTAGAAGATTGTTAGTCGTCACTGATATTCTTTACTTAATCATTGTAATAAATGAAAGAAAAAAAATAAATCTATATATATAAAAGAAAGTCGTGTTAGTTACACCATTTATAACTCAAGAACGGCTGAACCGATTTGGCTGAAAATTGGTAGGGAGGTATCTTAGAACCAGGAAAAGGACATAGGATACTATTTATCGCGGGAAAATGTATGGTTCCCGTGGAATACTGTATTTACGCTTTTACGTAAAAACTACTTAACCGATCATCATGAAATTTTGCACAGATATAAAGTAGAGCACAGGAAAGGACATAGGCTACTTTTTATTGCAGAAAATGTACAGTTCCCGTGGAATACTGTATTTACGCTTTTACGTAAAAACTACTTAACCGATCATCATGAAATTTGGCACAGATATAAAGTAGACTACGAGAAAGTACATAGGTAACTCTTTATTGCATAAAAATGTACGGTTCCCGTGGAATATTGTATTTACGCTTTTACGTAAAAACTACTTAACCGATCATCATGAAATTTTGCACAGATATAAAGTAGTGCACGGAAAAGGACATAGGCTACTTTTTATTGCAGAAAATGTACGGTTTCCGTGGAATACTGTATTTACGCTTTTACGTAAAAACTACTTAACCGATCATCATGAAATTTGGCACAGATATAAAGTAGACTACGAGGAAGTACATAGGTAACTCCTTATTGCATTAAAATGTACGGTTCCCGTGGAATACTGTATTTACGTTTTAACGTAACTACTTACCCGATCATCATGAAATTTGCTATAGATACAAAGTAGACCACGAGGAAGGACATAGGCTACTTTTTATTGCAAGAAAATATACGGTTCCCGTGGAATATTGTATTTACGCTTTTACGTAAAAACTACTCAACCGACCATCACGAAATTTAGCACAGATATAAAGTAGAGCACGGGAACGGACATAGGCTACTTTTTATTGCAGAAAATGTACGGTTCCCGTGGAATACTGTATTTACGCTTTTACGTAAAAACTACTTAACAGATTATCATGAAATTTGGCACAGATATAAAGTAGACTACGAGGAAGTACACAGGTAACTCTTTATTGCATTAAAATGTACGGTTCCCGTGGAATACTGTATTTACGTTTTTACGTAACTACTTACCCGATCACCATGAAATTTACTATAGATACAAAGTAGACCACGGAAAAGGACATAGGCTACTTTTTATTGCAGAAAATGTACGGTTCCCGTGGAATACTGTATTTACGCTTTTACGTAAAATCTACTTAACCGATCATCATGAAATTTGGCACAGATATAAAGTAGACCACTGGGAAGGACATAGGCTACTTTTTATCGCGGGAAATGTACGGTTCCTGTGGACAACTGTATTAACGGTTTTACGTAAAACTACTTAACCGATCATCATGAAAATTGGCACAGACATAGAGTAGACTACGAGGAAGAGCATAGGCTACTATTTATCGCAGAAAAATATGTTTGGGGATTTAGTAAATAGGAGATTTAGGGATTTACAAATAATGTGATTTACGCGACGATACGCAAAGGAAAATTCGAAGGTGAGGAAGTTCTCATTCCGAAGATCCCGATGATCCCTACCGAATACCGATATGCCGTTTGAGTTCAAACGACTTCAATTTCCGATCCGTCTTGCATTCGCCATGACCATTAATAAGTCACAAGGCCAATCCTTGAAAGTTTGTGGTCTGAATCTACAAAATCCATGTTTTTCACCTGGTCAATTATATGTGGCATATTCACGGATCGGAAGACTATCTGCGTTATTTATCCTTGCGCCTGATAATAAAACGAAAAATGTCGTCTATTACGAGATGCTTTACTGAAGATTGCAACCCATGCACCAAAATACATGGCCCATTTTAACAATCATTAAAATAATTGATTTCTTTTTAATTATATCTATTATCCTAATGAAAAATTGCACTTAATGAAATCCAAAATCTGCTCATTTATTGCCTCTAAGGTAGAACAAAGTTTGCCGGGTCAGCTAGTTAAAAATATATTATGTGTATAAAGCTTAAATTCTTACTCACAGGCCATACTTCCTCAGTAGGGGTTCCAAAAACTTGGAATATTCGAGTCAGTTGGTCCAAGTCTGACTCGCCAGGCAAGAAGGGCACGCGAAGAAGCAACTCAGCTAAGATACAACCAACTGCCCACATATCTACACCGGTACCATATTGCCTCGCTCCAAATAAAAGCTCTGGTGACCTACAATTTCAAAAATTCTTACTTATTTTCTTCTTTTAATTACTCATAGTAAAAGAATTTATAATAAAGTAAATTTACTATTTCCCATAGCCACAAAAATAAAACATTGGAGGAGGCCTTTACTGACCATATTAACACTAAGTATAAGCAATAAACTAAATGCTAAACACAACAATAATTACAAATCATAATGTTACCTTTGATATTTAATAAATGTCTTATAATTATAATTAAATTTACTATATTACTCTGTTGTCTTAACACAATTCCATTATCTAAAAGTCTTAAATACACCATCCCAACATTTTGCGTGTCCACTCCCATGTGCTCCCATAGGAGCTCCTATGTGCTAAGGTAAGCTCACAAAATAAAGATAAGGTGACATGACATAATAATTACTTGTACCCATCTTACCTGTACCACCTTGTCACAACTTGGTGTGTGTTTATCCTTGTTGGCGATCCAAATGCTTTTGCCAAACCAAAATCCCCTATCTTTAGAATTCCTTCTCTATTTATCAGTAAGTTGTTTGGTTTCAAATCTCTATGTAATATCCAATTTTGATGTAGGTATTCCAAACCTGAAAATTATTTTTTTATTACAAATTTTTAGGATTAAATGACAAATAGTATTTTAAGCCTAAGAATGATTAGTTGGTATAATTTTATTCTATCTATATAGAAGTTTCCAATGCCAGTCTTAATAATTTGAAATTTGATGAAATGAGAAACCACAAACTTTAAATTCAATTAACTAAAAGTTCTTACCTTTTAAAGTCATAATCATATATGCCTTAACATTGGCGGGTGTTAAAACAATATTACTATCCTTAATAATTATTTCTAAGTCAGTATCCATAAAGTCAAATACTAGGGACACATTTGATTTCTGTCCGAACACATCTGAAAACACATTCAGGAAACATGTAACATTCAGCTTAATATGTGTTGTTGTATACAAAAAGCTGATGGCAATGTAAAAAAAGTATATAGAAAAATAAAGCATACCTAGCAATCCAATAAGGTTAACATGTTGCAATTCTTGTAATAACTTAATTTCCCTGAGAGCAGTACGATTGATACCATCTTGAGCCTCTAACCTAGATCCAATTTTGATCTTTTTTACTGCCACAATTTTATCAGTTTTCACGTCACGAGCTTTGTACACAGTTGCAAACTGTTGAAAGACATTAAGAAAAATTATCTCTCTCTCTATCATGTTATTAATTTGTAGGTAATTTGAAGTAGTTAGTAAAACTAAAACTTTACCTGTCCCTCTCCCAAAAAGTCAATTTTCTCATATTGCAGAATTGGATCTTCCATTTTAAAATTAAATTGCTAATATTGTGTGTGTCAGGTTATTATTTTATGAGACCATGATACCTTTATGTTGGAGAGATAAATTATTAGAAAATATTTGTAATTCAAAAAACACCCAACACACAACAGACACCAGTGTATTTTAAATTTGACGTTTATTATTTTTAAATATTCGATATTTTTTTTATTTATTAATGGCGTCGGCTTATAACCATTTGCCAGTGAGAAGTAAAAAAGACGGGATAATATACTCTATGGGAAAAATAATATTTGTTCAAATTTTCATCATCGTATAGAAAATCGTCAAGTCCAAAGTCAAGTCCATGGAGGTTAGAGAACAGGAGACCGATTGCTGTAGAAAATAGTGTCCTGAAAATATTGACAAAATAAGCGAGGCGCTGCGATCGCTAAGTTGTCTCAGAAAAAGCAGAGAGCCCACCAATGCCTTGAAGAAAATTATACTACTTACAATGGAGGTTAGAGACCAGGAGACGACAAAATGAGTGAGGTGGCGCTGCGATCGCTAAGTTGTCTCAATAAAAGCGGGCAACCAATGACATGCCAATGACCAATGCCGCGACGAAAATATGTACAATCAACTTACTTCATCTACTAATTGAACTCATAAGCAGCTAACTTCGTAGATATACTACTTACCGACGGCAGCGCGGCTGGTGTCTAAAAAATGAACTAATAAATTCTACAAATTTTCAGGGACAGGCGGACAATGCTTCAAAGTCTTTGGCTTCAACACACGGTACAGTCTGACAAGGATCTTTTGGCACGAGGACAAAATCAGAACTAACATCGCAGTCTCTTAAAATGTCACTTTTAGTATTATGTATTGTTTTGTAGTTGCGACACTTACCTTTTGGCACGTGGATTTAAAATCAGTACTAACATCACCGTCTTGTAATATTTCACCTTTATTATAGTAATAAATATTGTTCTTATTTGCGACACTCACGCCCCCATCCAAGTGCTAAAAGATCCTTGTCCGACTGTAGCGTTCGGTCTCCTGGTCTCTTCCTTCATGCTACTTACCGACGGCAGCGCGGCTGGTGGCTGAAAAATGAATTACAAATTTTCAGGGACAGGCGGGCAATGCTTCAACACGTAGCGATCGGTCTCC
This sequence comes from Glaucopsyche alexis, assembly GCA_905404095.1. Taxonomy (NCBI): domain Eukaryota; kingdom Metazoa; phylum Arthropoda; class Insecta; order Lepidoptera; family Lycaenidae; genus Glaucopsyche; species Glaucopsyche alexis. Next base: position 8,187,371 of record FR990058.1, read on the forward strand.
TGTTCTCTAACCTCCATGGTCTAGTCAAAGTCCAAATAAATGGTCCGAGTTAAGGTCCGAGTAGTCAATGAGTCAAGTCAGTCGATTCAGTAAAGTGGTAGACGCTTTGGGTAGACCAAAGGGTAGACCTAGACCAATAGACGCTTTACTGAGACTTCCTAGAGAGTTGGCATTCCCATCAAAACTAAAACTCAAAATTCAAATTGATGTCAAATTGTCAACTGTTTTTTTAGTACGGCGGTATACTATACCGCACGGAAGAATGACAGGCTGATTGACACTATTTGCAGGCTGGATTACAACCGCTGGACCGTGAGTATCGGAACCAGGATCCTAGAGCATCCAATCAAACTAGTCAAGTATTCTAGAGCATCCAACTAAACAAGTATCATTGGTGGCAAGCTAATTTCCGGACTTCGGAACAATCCTATGACTGATATTTTATTTTATATTTAAGGACTGTGGAAGGACATTGGTGGATCCATTGCTGCATGTGTTTAATTGTTGTATTACTAAGACAACATTTCCTGACCGTTGGAAACTGACGCGAGTGGTACCGGTGCCCAAAGGTAAAGTAAGTAGGGAAGCTAGTGATTACAGACCGGTGGCGATTCTCTCAACACCTGCAAAAGTATTCGAGGTGGCTATCCACAGCAACTTGTACGCACAGGTGAGTAGACACTTATCCGACGAACAAAATGGTTTCCGTCCAGGAAAAAGTACGACGAGCAATTTACTTAGCCAGCTAATAACCATGATTCCAGCAGTTGATGCAGGACTGCAGGTAGATGTTACTTACTTGGACTTCCGGAAAGCGAGACAATGATGTCCTGCTTCGTAAACTGGCAGATATGGGTTTCACTCCTCGGCCCTCGCACGTTAAAGTTTTTCGCGAGCTACCTACGCGATAGGCGTCAATTTGTCGACTGTGGCGGGTGCCATTCGGAGCCTTACTACACTAGATCTGGAGTTAGTCAAGGAAGCAATTTGGGACCATTTCTTTTCATTATCATGATTAATGATTAATGACCTACCTTAAATAGTCGAGGAGTCCCTAGATTTGCTTTATGCTGATGATCTCAAACTTATCAAAGTGATAAAAGATAAGGCCAGGGATCATAACACACTACAGCGGGATTTAGACAGGGTTGTAGATTGGAGTAAAAGGAACAAGTTGTACTTTAATGTACAAAAATTTTCGGTGTTGTCATTTTCTCGTGCACATGCCCCTAATCATTACGAGTATCACATAGAGGGGCAACTAATACAGCGTGTTACAGAGTCAGGGATTTAGGAGTTCAATTTACGGCAGATCTAAATTTTAGAAAGCACATTGTGGGGGTTTGTAAAAAAGCTTACCGTAACCTAGGGTTTGTTTTACGCCAGGCCAATGAGTTTACAAACATAAAAGCTTTAAAAGCGTTATATGAGGCTCTAGTCAAAAGTCATTTAGAGTGCAATGCCGTGATTTGGAGTCCGAATGAAGCCAAGTACAAAGCGATGTTGGAAAAAATACAAAACAAATTCATTAGATTCCTTTATTTTAAATTATACAAGGTACATCCTGGTTACCCCTTACTATATCCAACAATAACACGCTTGGCGTGGTAGGGTATTACCAATACCCAAGTATTAGTAGGTGTTGGTATTACAAACTGGAGGTTAGACGAGAAGTAACGCTTGCTACTTATTTATTTAAAGTTATCAGAGGGAAAATTCATAATCCCAATATACTGGGAGAAGTGAAGTTATGCATCCCGAATAGATACATGAAACGGCGGCGGCGACCGCGGCTGCTAGAGGTTTCGACAGCACGCACCAACCTCTACAGCAGGCGCCGCTGACGCGCGCACTGCGCACGCTCAACGCGGTAGACGAGAAAACTGATATATTTGATTGTTCATTGAACGACTTTACTAAGGCTGCATGTTTTATAGTATGTTTTAAATTTTTTTAATTCTTAAGATGTCTGAAGTAAGTAATTATTGTTATAGATATTTAAGATATTTACTTTATTAGTTATTAAGATTTTGATGTTTATGTTATTTTTATTGTTTACTTTTAAATTACTTGTCTGTCATATTAGGTTAAGCTCCTGTAAAGATAGAATTAAGTTTGGAAATACATAAATAAATAAATAAATAAAATATTTCTCTCTAGCTGTATTGGCGGTAAGCAGATTTTGAAATAATATATATCTTTCCCGTCTATTTAACTTAACACTGGCAAATGGTTATAAGCCGACGTCATTTATTTAAAAAAATATTCAATTGACGTGAAACACGTGAAACGTGAATTGACATTCAACTCTGACAGGACAGTTCAGGGGGGTGAAACTCTCATACATGCACAAATTAACAGAGTACAGAGACATCTAAAAATGACTGTCCGGTACTAACAGTTTGAAAGTTTTCGGATTGTCACAACAGATGCCACTAAGCGACTTCTACATCGCGCTATCGCTAACACAAGGCGTATTTATAAGGGCTCGCGAACATTTTACTATGCAGCAATCATATCCCACTATTAAAGAGGAACTTGGTCGTTGTTGTGTCTACGACTTTCGATAAAACTTAGTTTCTGTCCATAATTCAGTTCAATAAAAATTATCAGGCGGTACTACTTCCATCTAGCGGGTTTGATAGTAACTAAAACGGTACAACGCCATCTAAAAACGACATTCCGAAACTTTTGCAAGACTCAGTTTCAATTTTAGAGTTGCGCATCTATACTAATATATATCTGTATTATCTATGGGACAGTTTTTGATTTGGTTGGATTTTGGGAAATCAATCAATGTGGGAAATAAAATAATTTATTTATTAACCTTTAACTGCTGACATGACAAATTTGTAACACTTTAAGGGACGTGACGCCTCACAGGCTACTACTTTGAAAGTTAATTTTTTTCATAAATTGCATTTGGCTTATTCAAAATTGTCTTGATATTTAACAATTGGAATATAATAAAACAATTATAAATAATATCGATCAGTTTTTATCATTACTTTAGGAGAAAAACACAATTAACACTTATTAGTACTTTTTACCCTTAATTGACATGAGATTCATTTTTAGGCATTTTAATAAACCTTACATAAATAATTCTACATATTTAACACTTTTTACTTAAAATCTAATTATTAATTAAACAATAAAACGTAAAAGATTCTTCTGAACACAAAAATTAAAAATTCTGACATCGACTTAATTTGGCATAAATCATTGGCAATTTTTGCACAAAAGGCGAGAACATTTTAAACATAATATGGAATTGTCACACCCGACACACGTGTATATATCACAATATATCATATTCATCTGGATCACTTTCATGAAGCTGCAAAAAATCACGATCGGAAACCAAAAACTTTTCAATGTCTCCTACACTGTCAGATTGGTCTGAAGCCAGCATGAAGGAATTGACCTCCTCCTCAAACCAAAGAGAATATAATCACTACGTTTTATAAGTGATTTACACTCTCGCGCGAGTGGCGAGGCGAGGCCCGAAGTGAGTCGCGAGGCGAGTGTGTAAACGCAGTTCGCATCGAGGCGAACTCCGTTTACACACTCGCCTCGCGACTCACTTCGGGCCTCGCCTCGCCACTCGCGCGAGAGTGTAAATCTAGTATTAAGAGACCGCACTCCCATAGAAACAATTGAGCTCACGCACACATCAACAGTTGGACTGCATCTTGCACCAACTTAGAGATTTCTTAGATACACAGTACTGCCAACCTTCAGACAGATCATAGTTTGACAGTTCTAGTGATGTGGACTAGTAATATCGATACTAGTGTTGGGGTCTTTCTATCGGTAATATCCTAGGGGTAGGTGGGGCCTTGGGGGTTTTTTTCTGGGTAAAAGTGAATGTTACACAGAAAGAAAATACTTAAACACGGATAATCAAATAAAAAAAAAATCATGTTTAAATATATCTACCCGTGTAACATAATTAAAAAATACACAACATACAAATTTAGTGGTCTTTATTTTGTTGTTGAGCTCTTTTAATTTTGTCCGCGACATCAATTTCGGATTTTAAGAACTCATTATTAAATATTTTACAAGATTTTCTTATAAATAATTTGCTCAAAAATGTCAATAAATATTCATGTACAGAGTTAGAGTAAACACTACACTTAAACCATTCCATATTGCAGTGGACACTTAATTGCAAGGTACAATATTGGGCAATATGAAGCTGATGTAGCTCAGGCAAAATTGTACTTTCATAAACATCTTTTGCTTCACTCACTAAAATACAAAGTTCTTTTTTTGGATAAGTAAGAGAAATCTTATCTTGCCACCATTCTTTTAATGATATAAATTTGTATAATGGCTCATTTAAATCTGGATTTTCTTCTTTTAGAAAATATTTGCAACTTTCACAATCAAATTTTTTAAGAACTCTTACAGCTAAGTATCCACTAACATATACAATTGGTTGTTCCTCAAAATTGCAAAAAGAAATTTCGACATGTTTAATCTCGCATTCTTCAGGCAGCGACAGCATAGGATAACAAACATCTGCCTCTTCATTATCAGAATTCTCATTTAGATACGTAGCTTCAAGCATTAATTCAGACTCAGATTTTTTAGTTAATTCTGCATGAGATATAAACAGTTAATTATAGTCAATTTCACAATTTGAGCCACGACTATGTGGCCCTGTTAATCCAGAAATCACACTGGATTTTAAAGCAGCATTAAAATGACTGCATGTTGGATTTCTATTTGTTATGCTGTGCTGTCTAATATTCCCAAACAAATTTTCCAAGGAATCTTGGTTAAGTTGGCGTAAATTTAAATACTTGAAACTAGCTTTTCTGTGTAACACATTCCAAATATCTTTTAATAACTTTAAAGAAGTTTCTAAACCCTGATTGCAACGCACATTTCTCAAACGTATTTGAGTCTGACTTTAGAAATTTAATTGTATGAATATATTTTAAATAATAATTCCAAGATTCCTCGTGTTTTGTTTTTTTGAAACATTTTCCCCAATCCCTTTTTTTACATCTTCGGGCGATGCTGGTCCACTTGTGCAATCAAAAAGTTTGTCCATTTCTTCAACAATGTAGGCAGTATCGTTGATCTCTTCTGACCGTGGGTCGCTCCATGCCATCATCTTCAAAACCGCGGCCATCGTGTTGCTTATTGCTTGAGCTGCAAATTTAATTGCTGTAACAAAAAATACACACTCACAGATCAGGTATATGAAACTCTAGATGACGCCCGCAACTCCGTTGCGCCAAAATTCGTTTATCGCACGGGAACCGTACATTTTTCCGGGATAAAACTATCCTATGTCCTTTTTCGGGACTCAGAGTATCTTCATGCCAAATTCCAGCAAAATCGGTTCAGCAGTTTGAGCGTGAAGAGGTAACAAACAGACAGACATCGAAGTCTCAGTAATAGGGTCCCGTTTTTGCCCTTTGGGTACGGAACACTAAAAAAAGAAATGTCTACCTTGATAAATATGTGCCTATGTCTCATTTATTTCAGTGCTTGTTTCAACTGCCATATTCATGTTTATCTTTTCAGTAGTAGACATAAGTTTATCTGGAAAAAATGCATAAGGTTTAAGATGTTTACTATACCACTAGAATTTAGAAAAAGTCAAAAGTAGAAAAGTTTTTTCAAAATCTGCCTAGGTTGACTGACTTCATACATAATAATCGACCAAGTGCGAGTCGGACTCGCGCACAAAGGGTTCTGTACTGTTATAGAGCAAAAATAGGTCAAAAATAGGCCAAAAATTTTGTTTTTTTGTAAGGGAGCGTCCCGTAAATTTATATTTTATTTAAATGTTATTATTAATTATTAAAGTACACATATAATTCAGGCCTTAGTGAAAATTTCAGGTGCCTGTTGCCATTACTGATATAGAGCAAAATAGTTTAAAAAAATCATGTTTGTTGAATGGGAGCCCCTTATATATTAATTTTATTTTGTTTTTAGGATTTGTTGTTATAGCGGCAACAGATATACACAATCTGTGAAATTTTCAGAAGTCTAGCTATAGCGGTTTTTGAGATACAGCCTGGAGACAGACAGACAGACGGACAGACAACAAAGTCTTAGTAATAGGGTCCCGTTTTTACCCTTTGGGTAAGGAACCCTAAAAATATAAAAAATGCCAATGGTCACTCACCTGTATGTTTTCCAGCAGGATTAGTTTTGTCATAATATGATTTAATATGCAAAGGAAACTCAGTAAAAAGGTCATCAGATAAAGGGGTTCTCATGAGACCTTCAGTTGGCACTGCACTGGCTAATAACCGGTTCCCTTTTGCATTAAAGCATTGACGGGCAAAGTGGGCACCACAGATAAACTTGAACTGATGCAACTTTTCAATTGGCACATAAACTAAATCTTCAATGCCCGATGCTTTCACCCATAATCGACATCTGAAAGGTATAATAATTTGTTTGTAGTCATTCAAAGCAGTCATCAGACTTAGTTCTCACAGGAATCAAAACAGTAGCCTATGTTACTGCTGGATAATATAGCATTCTTATACTGGAAGAAGTTTTGGAATGGATCCAATAGTTAAAAAGCCTTATTCGATGAAAGCAATAAAATCTTTCCTCTATATAAAGTAAATAGCATGAGAGGTACAAGTTACAAGTTTTATATTTTAATATATAATTGGATGGATTACTTAGACTTTATTACTGATTTAAATACATACCAACACAATGAGTGCCAAAACCCTTAGGGTGACATTACATGCAAAGGTACAAAAATTCAGGGTCAAGAGGAAATTTTGCAAGAAATATTCTCGATTTGGGGAGTCTACGTACTCCACAAATCGTACACTTCTTGCAGATGCGACTTTCCATGTTAGTTGAAATATTTTCAGACGAAAATAATATTGCAATCCCACTTTTCAAGGAGTCGGTGAAAATGTAATAAAACACACGAAATCCGTGACACGCAACAAAACTTAACATAGAAGCACAAATTGAATAGCCAAATCACTTGATATTCAAGCAAAAATCAAATTTTTCAGAAGTTTGTTTTATACAATTTTCAAACAACCAAAAAAGTGACATAACGCCATTTTTCCAAAGGTATCTATGCTTCATGCTACCAACCTTGAGTACTCAAAAAAAAGATTCTGTATGTTGGTAATGATTCGCATAACAAACTTGAAGCCTTGCGGTTATTCAATTAAAGACTTTATTTCAAAAGCGATAAAGTCGTATTTTTAGTGACTGGCTTGGGGGTCTGGCTTTTTATATGGAAGTGTCGACCCACTGCCTCAAACCAAAGAGAATATAATCACTACGTTTTAAGAGACCGCACTCCCATAGAAACAATTGAGCTCACGCACACATCGACAGTTGGACTGCATCTTGTACCAACTTAGAGATTTCTTAGATACACAGTACTGCCAACCTTCAGACAGATCATAGTTTGACAGTTCTAGTGATGTGGACTAGTCAAAGAGAATATAATCACTACGTTTTAAGAGACCGCACTCCCATAGAAACAATTGAGCTCACGCACACATCGACAGTTGGACTGCATCTTGTACCAACTTAGAGATTTCTTAGATACACAGTACTGCCAACCTTCAGACAGATCATAGTTTGACAGTTCTAGTGATGTGGACTAGTTATGAATTATTATCGAATATCGATACTAGCGTTGGGCCTTTCTATCGATAATATCCTAGGGGTAGGTGGGGCCTCGGGGGTTTTTGTGTGAAAAGTGAATGTTACAAAGAGAGAAAATACTTAAACATGGATAATCAAATAAAAAAAATCAAAAATCCATGTTTAAATATATTTACCCGTGTAACATAATTAAAACATTTCTCAAACGTATTTGAGAGTCTGACTTCAGAAATTTTATTGTATGAATATATTTTAAATAATAATTCCAAGATTCCTCGTGTTTTGTTTTTTTTTTAACATTTTCCCGGATCCCTTTTTTACATCTTCTGGCGATGCTGGTCCATTTGTGCAATCAAAAAGTTTGTCCATTTCTTCAACAATGTAGGCAGTATCGTTGATCTCTTCTGACCGTGGGTCGCTCCATGCTATCATCTTCAAAACCGCTTATTGCTTGAGCTGCAAATTTAACACGCATTTTAGTTTTATATAATTGAAGATTTTGTGAAAATTTCAAGTGTCTACATGTTACCATTATTGATATTGAGCAAAAAAGGCCAAAAAAATCATGTTTGTTGTATGGGAGCCCCCGTTAAATATTTATTTTATTTTTAGTATTTGTTGTTATAGCGGCAACAGAAATACACAATCTGTGAAAATTTTATGGAGTCTAGCTATAGCGGTTTTTGAGATACAGCCTGGAGAGACAGACAGACAGACAGATATCGAAGTCTCAGTAATAGGGTCCCGTTTTTACCCTTTGGGTACGGAACACTAAAAAAAGAAATGTCTACCTTGATAAATATGTGCCTCTGTCTCATTTATTTCAGTGCTTGTTTCAACTGCCATATTCATGTTTATCTTTTCAGTAGTAGACATAAGTTTATCTGGAAAAAACGCATAAGGTTTAAGATGTTTACTATCCCACTAGAATTTTGAAAAAATCAAAAGTAGAAAAGTTTTTCCAAAATCTGCCTAGGTTGACTGACTTCATACATAATAATCGACCAAGTGCGAGTCGGACTCGCGCACAAAGGGTTCTGTACTGTTAAAGAGCAAAAATAGGCCAAAAATTTTGTTTTTTTTAATAGGAGCCCCCCTTATATATTAATTTTATTTTGTTTTTAGGATTTGTTGTTATAGTGGCAACAGATATACACAATCTGTGAAAATTTGAGAAGTCTAGCTATAGCGGTTCTTGAGATACAGCCTGAAGACAGACAGACAGACAGATGGACAGACAACAAAGTCTTAGTAATCCCGTTCGTCGGGTCCCGTTTTTGCCCTTTGTTACGGAACCCTAAAAATAAAAAAAATGACAATGGTCACTCACCTGTATGTTTTCCAGCAGGATTAGTTTTATCATAATACGATTTAATATGCAAAGGAAACTCAGTAAAAAGGTCATCAGATAAAGGGGTTCTCATGAGACCTTCAGTTGGCACTGCACTGGCTAACAACCGGTTCCCTTTTGCATTAAAGCATTGACGGGCAAAGTGGGCACCACAGATAAACTTGAACTGATGCAACTTTTCAATTGGCACATAAACTAAATCTTCAATGCCCGATGCTTTCACCCATAATCGACATCTGAAATGTATAATAATTTGTTTGTAGTCATTCAAAGCAGTCATCAGACTTAGTTCTCACAGGAATCAAAACAGTAGCCTATGTTACTGCTGGATAATATAGCATTCTTATACTGGAAGAAGTTTTGGAATGGATCCAATAGTTAAAGAGCCTTATTCGATGAAAGCAATAAATATTTCCTCTATATAAAGTAAATAGCATAAGAGGTGCAAGTTACAAGTTTTATATTATAATATATAATTGGATGGATTACTTAGACTTTATTACTGATTTAAATACATACCAACACAATGAGTGCCAAAACCCTTAGGTGACATTACATGCAAAGGTACAAAAATTGTAAGACTTATCGATCAGGGTCAAGAGGAAATTTTGCAAGAAATATCCTCGATTTGGGGAGTCTACGTACTCCACAAATCGTACACTTTTTGCAGATGCGACTTTCCATGTTAGTTGAAATATTTTCAGATGAAAATAATATTGCAATCTCACTTTTCAAGGAGTCGGTGAAAATGTAATTAAACACACGAAATCCGTGACACGCAACAAAACATAACATAGAAGCACAAATTGAATAGCCAAATCACTTGATATTCAAGCAAAAATCAAATTTTTCAGAAGTTTGTTCTATACAATTTTCAAACAACCAAAAAAGTGACATAACGCCATTTTTCCAAAGGTATCTATGCTTCATGCTACCAACCTTGAGTACTCAAAAAAAAGATTCTGTATGTTGGTAATGATTTGCATAACAAACTTGAAGCCTTGCGGTTATTCAATTATAGACTTTATTTCAAAAGCAATAAAGTCGTATTTTTAGTGACTGGCTTGGGGGTCAGGCTTTTAATATGGAAGTGTCGACCACAGAACACTATTACTCCTATAGAGGTGTCGACCCACTGCCTCAAACTATGGACTGTCTGTCCGTAATATTTTGTTCCTTGATGAACTCGTGGGCTGAAGTTGACGTTTTCTACAGTAATTTGCCATTTTGCAATAAAATTAAAAATAAAGTTCGTAAAATATTTATATGACAATTAGGGACATGTAGCCTGACAGGCTACGACCGATTTTCATATAAGTATTACTCACGTGCATGGATATAGTACCTATGGATAGAAGACTCCGAATTTTGAAATTGCTAAAAAGAACTGTATTACCTTAGTAATAGAGTGTATTTCACAATGCACGTATCATAGAGGCAAATCCGAGCCGAGCGAGATAGCCAGGAGAGAGGCTGTGTGTCTCGTTCTTGCATGTTGCCAACCAGAAAAATGTTGGTATTTATAAAAAGTAACTTGAAAAATCTTAGATAAAACGAGTGTACTATATTATTATTTTAACAAATGTTTATAACTATATCATATTCTAATTAAAAAAGTTAGAAATAGTCATATAATACTAAATAAAAATGCAGTTTACATTAAATCCTTTTCCTTCTTTTTTTATTAGATGGTATCATTCGCAAGACAATAGATACGCCATTACACATATTTTATGCTGAACACCGGATAATATTAAATTTGAAAATAGTTTTTATTTCTTACTTCATGTATCTCCGTAACAATGTTTTTATTATTTGTTTGATGATTTAACAGTCAAAATGGTGAAAAAAATGTTGTATATATTCTTGTCGAAGTGAAAGTTCTGCTGGTTGCAATATTTCGTTTATTAGTAACATTAGTAAGTTAATTGTTAATGTTAATCTAGTTATTCTAGTATAAAAGTGTTAACATTAAAGCAACTGACGTTATTAAGAGTTATAATTGTACTACGTTTTGTTATAAACTAGTCAGTAGCGATAGCGACTCGCCTAGAATCGTAGTAAGCTGTAAGTACCTAGTTACTGAGAAAAAACGTGTGAAGTCGAGTAATGCCTTTAATGATAATATAATACAGTTTTTATGGATTTTCCAACAATGAAGAAATGCGACAAAAATGGCTCAATCGTGTTTAAGTAAGGCAGAGAATTACATAAAAATCTGTTACATATTAATGCAGCCGTCACTTCAAACCTTCTTGATTTTACACTATTCAATCTAGTCGACTTTTAAAGCCTCAGCTGTATGTCATTCAGTGTTTCACAATTTGTCTCACACAGCTTTGCAGTTTGCCACAGCAGAAAATATTATTGTCACCCTACTAGAAAGGGACACACGGCCTCTCTTCCAACCTCTCGCTCGGCTCGTTTTTTTGCTCACAGTAGTCTGTCCTGTTGTTATACTAGGTCCATTCTCACGTGTTAGACAACCGATGTTACGTCCGCCTTCTTCCCGGGTCGTTTTAGCACCAAAACAAAAGCTACTAAGGCGCAGGGACGCAGCAAGCAGGGGGAAGGGGTCAATTCTGAGAATTCGCATACCACGCGACGCCTGTGAGCACGAAGTATAGATAACAAGGAGTCCGAACGTAATGTTAAAATAATGGTCTCAATTACGGGGACAGATTTTTGCCGGTAGAGCGCGCGACGGTCCGACATGCACTCGTTTGAAATTACGCGGGAAGTTTAAAGTTGCTATTGACAGCTCTGGAAAGATTGAAATCTTAATAAATAAAAGTTTTAGGAAATTCTTAGAAACTGTTCTCGAAAAATAGATACCGTAGAACACGGTAATTGCCTAACGGTAATTTAAAAATAATTGTAATAAATAATAGTATTGGCAACACTCGGTATAATAGTATTGGCAACACGCGGTACTCGTCGGTCTCGCACGCCTAGCGGCAGAAAAGAGAACTAAGATCTGGTCCTATTATTGTGTACATAATTATTATTAAAAAGCCTATACCGTTCGGACTCCTGGTATCTATGCTTCATGATATAGCACACGAAGTATAGATAACAAGGAGTCCGAACGTAATGTTAAAATAATGGTCTCAATTACGGGCACAGATTTTTGCCGGTAGAGCGCGCGACGGTCCGACATGCACTCGTTTGAAATTACGCGGGAAGTTTAAAGTTGCTATTGACAGCTCTGGAAAGATTGAAATCTTATTATATAAAAGTTTTAGGAAATTCTTAGAAACTGTTCTCGAAAAATAGATACCGTAGAACACGGTAATTGCCTAACCGTAATTTAAAAATAATTGTAATAAATAATAGTATTGGCAACACTCGGTATAATAGTATTGGCAACACTCGGTACTCGTCGGTCTCGCACGCCTAGCGGCAGAAAAGAGAACTAAGATCTGGTCCTATTATTGTGTACATAATTATTATTAAAAAGCCTATATACCGTTCGGACTCCTGGTATCTATGCTTCATGCCTGTGAGGCTACACGTCACTGGTTAAAGGTTAAACTCCTTTGGTGTTTGTAATGAAATTTCTTCCCAAAAAGGAAATACTAATCATTACTTTATTATGTATATATTATAATGATTAATGACGCAAGCTATTGAATAATGACGAACATCTATAATTTTTTTATTTTAACTTCAATCTGATGAAGCCAAAAGGTTTATGAACTAAAATTGTTACCAAGAAGCAAGATCATAGATGATAGAAATATACATAGAAAACCAAGACAATTCAAGGCTCAATTTCAATTTCACGTCATGTACTCACCTAGACAGAAAATTATTTGGTTTGCATTTTTTTCAAGAATATTTGTTTTGCTGCTGCAATGTATATCAAACCTTGTGATCCCAGACCACGAAGCAAACGTATTCGTAAGTCCAGAAGATCCTTCTCTTCGGAAAACTAATGCAGATTTCATCATTGACAAGTTACTGGGTGGCCTGAAACGATGGGACTCCCAATATTTTATTCACATAGCACAGTATGGATACACATATGAAAATTGTTTAGCCTTTTTTCCATTATTTCCATTAATAGTAAGATATGTTGCATTTGTCTTAAATAGCATTTTAGGTACTATTTTTAACTTTCATAGCATTTTGTTAATATCAGCAACATTAGTTAATTTAGTTGTATTTATTAAATCGGCAGATATGCTCCATAAACTCAGTCTTAGGATTCTTAGAAGTGAATGCAAAGCATACAAGTCTGTTATATTGTATTGCGTGAATCCAGCAAGTATATTTTTCACAGCTCCATATTCTGAAAGTTTGTTAGCTCTGATGTCTTTTTATACCATGTTCAAATGTACGGAAAATGAAACACTAAGATTTGGAAGCATAGATATATTGAGTGCATTCCCTGCTGGATTCTCTATGATCAGCAGATCCAATGGCTGTGTTAATTTAGGTTTTATACTTTACACTAGTTTTAAGAATGTAGTGGAGAAAACATTTCCTGAAATTGTGTACAAATATAGGACACTGAAGCACAGAATTATTCTGCCAATTTTGTTGTTGCCATTAATAACATCTTGTTTGGCGTTATCTGTGACTGTGATAATAGCCGTGATACCGTTTTTGCTTGTGCAAACTTACAATTACTTCAAGTTCTGTGTTCACAATGATCACAATTTGCCCGAGTTTCTAACAAACACTGAATTTGTTTTGCCTGGAATAGCCGAGAGTCCCTGGTGCAATAGCTCCATACCATTCTCATATTCTTATATTCAGAGCCATTATTGGGATGTAGGATTCCTAAAGTATTATAAAATTAAACAAATTCCCAATTTTGCTTTAGCTTCGCCAATTATTTTCCTTATTTTGTTTCATTCTTTGTGTTATATAAAAAATAATTTCAAATTATGTTTAAGGCTCGGCATAAGGGAAAATATATTGAATTATGGATACAATCATAAGAATATTAATAGGCAAAAACATTATTCTAAAGGATTTGGGGCCAATGATCCGACGATGTTTGTGTATGTTGTGCATGCTATTTTTTTGACAACATTTTGTATTCTTTTTGTACACATACAAGTTTCCACTAGGCTTTTAGCATCGTCTAGTCCTATATTGTACTGGATTTGCTCTAGTAAAATGAATGTGGGGCCCACGCCAACCTCCGACCAGAACACAATCAATGAACACTTCCGTCGCATTGGGATCGGTAAGAGAATACCGTCTCATCACCTGTCAATTGCCAATTTAGAAGGCGTAGACAATATGTATAGCAAGTGGAACACATTCATTATATCACGAAGAATGCCCGACTTTCAATCTCGTATGATACAGTGTTACTTTCTAGGATACCTAGTGATAGGTACAGTCTTGTTTTCAAATTTTTATCCATGGACTTAATCATTATGCTTTTATTAGGTGCTACATATCACAAGTGAGTAAATTATGCAAGTCCAATTTAAAACTTTTGATCAGTAGTTGTAAGAATATTTAAAGGCATATCACTTCATAAATCATATTTTGAATTGTGTTCTATTTGTGTGTGAATATTGAAAACAAGCAAGGCGTGTGCTATTAGATAGTAATTTATCTAAGTACAAATGTCACAAAATATTATGCCAAGATAAGAATAATAATAATAATTGACAATACTGTTTTTGAAACTAGCATTATATTCCATTACTAATGATCCACTGTAAAATATAAGAACATTCATAATATTCAAAATAATGCACCAATAGTATAAGTACCGCTTGGCAGGAATAGTGTACATTAGGTTTACTGCTTTAAAAATGTGTGGGGCCTTTCATGATAACTTTGTTTTACAAAGTATACAATGATTAGACAGATAATTTTTTTATATAAATTAAAAGGCTCTTGCCAAAGAATTATTAGAATGCTAGTCATAGTTTGATAGTACTTAATTTAATATTTTATTAGGCTAAGACTTACCAAGTTTTTAACTTGTCTAAAATCTAAATAGGTAAGGAATGTTATGGACTGACAAGTGGATTGATTTTATGCCATAACATTTTTGCATTCATGTTCTTGCAGTTAAAATGTGCTTTAAAGGGGACATCTGGTTGTGATCAATCTTTGTGTAATTTTTAAAGATTACCATGACATGCACAATATAAAATAACGCTCAAAAGCATTTGAACTTAAAAATGGCACATTTATAGAATAATTCTTATTCAATGCCTGCGCTTCTAGTCACTTACGAATCCTTAAATTATTTTTATCTAACTGCTTACAATGACATGTCTTAATCGATTTGAATTTTCTCCAATAAATAATGTTTCTCTTTAAAATTTTCTTTTCTTTCATGCCTTTCTGTAATCTCTACTTGTTTAGTATGTAATACAAAAATTAAGATAGAATAAAAAGAAGAAAGTTATTTTAGAAAGTCACATACTGTATGTTTTTTTCTATTATAGAAAGTAAAGGGGATTGGTTATAGAGGAATTGAAATAATATGGCATAAATTACTTAAAGCGATATATTAATACACAGTGAAAAACTTTACCATAAAATACAACACATACACCAACCATAGTATAGGTCGCGCAACGAATTAAGATCTTTCGACAAAAGTAGAGGGGGTATGCGCAGAAGTCAGTTTTTGGGTGTTTGGCGGGCTCGGGCGGGGAGGTGTGGATGCGCCGAACGCATGCCGAACGTGGTTACCGACACGCTATTGGTACGTTAGTAATATAATATATTCCTAGCTATTGGTCACATGCGCGAACGATCCCCTCCACTTTCACTGAGCGCTCATAAACCGTTGCGCGACCTATACTAATAGGTAAAATACCCAACTTACAACTATTGACACTTAGGGATGTTGTACAATCTACTGATAAGTTCTAAATAGCTTATTGCATGTTTTGTCCCTGTTAATCGATATAAAGTAAGCAGCGACAAAATTTCCGAATAAATTATCCAACACTTACATTATTATTAGAAGATTGAAACTGATTAGACAGCCCTTAGATTTATTATTATTGGCTCTTCATCATTGTGTATAAAGAGAAAATTCAAAGATGTTCATGTAATGGGGGCTTTACAATGACCTCTATATTATTGGTGTAATATATATTCATTTTTGAAACCCTTTGAAGCCATTGGGGTTTCGCCATACATAATTTTCTTTTTAATAGGTACTTAATTTGTGCTATCAACAGTTGCTTCGGATATTGACGGTTTAGGAGATTCCTCTGTGTCTTCTGTGGAGTCGGGCAGCATTTGTTCGGGCTCGTCTGTTGGCGCGGCGGCGGAGTCCGCTTGGTCTCCGCCGGCGCAGTCCTACGCAACTACCAGAGCTTTTTGCAGCCTTTGCCGGGCCTTCTTAACTCGCTCCTCCTGCTTACGGACATCCTCCTTTGTGATGGTAATAGCCGCAATCAACGGCTGCTCAGGGTTTAAAAAAACACCAGGATTCTCCAAAATTGTCTGCTTCGATCCTGTCTGACCTGAAAAGTAAAATTTTTGATTAAGTTTTTTTTTTTTGATGGTTGATCTTGCAAACTGTTTCATTGAAACATTCAGCAAAAGATTAGGAATGGATGAATTTTATCTTGGAGGGTGGGCTAACCCAGTGGCTGCTCCCTTTCTTTGCTGATTTCTTTATAAATCTCTAGGTGTTTTTCTTTTGAGCCTTTGAAATGCTTCATTTACATTCATTAGCTGTGTGGCTAATATATTTGGATGAAAATTTAATCTTTTTTTGTATAAAGTAATTAAATACTTTGTCTCTTCTTGGACAGTTCTAATTTTAAGATCATGGTGTAGTTGTTTGTTTGTTATAAACCAAGGAGCTTTTGTAATTATTCTTAGTATTTTTGATTGAAATCTTTGAAGTATTTCTAAATTTGAATTTGAGGTTGTTCCGAAAAGCTGTAATCCATATGTCCAGATTGGTTTAAGAATACATTTATAAAGTAGCAGTTTGTTCTCCAGTGACAGCTGTGACCTTCTGCTAAGCAGCCAGTACATTTTTCCTAGTTGGATACCAAGCGCTTTTCTTTTCATAGTTATATGTTTCTTCCAGGTCAGGCGTCGGTCCAGATACAGTCCGAGATATTTGGCTTCGTTAGCATGTGGTATCTGGACACCATTAAGAGTTGTTGGTGGACAGTTGTCACGCCGCAAAGCAAAGGTGACTTGCACCGATTTTGTTTCATTGGCTTTAATTCGCCAAGTCCTTAGCCATTCTGTGATCTTATCTAGCGAACGTTGGAGCACATAGCTTGCTTGTGTCGGATCATCGTCTACAGCCAGGGCCGCTGTGTCGTCAGCAAAAGTGCCGATCAAGACATCATCAGATAGAGGTAAGTCTGAAGTAAATATCAGGTATAGGTTTGGACCAAGTACACTTCCTTGTGGCACGCCTGCGTGAATTCTATATAGTTTGGTTATATCTTCTCCTTGCTTGACGTAGAAAAATCTGTCGGCTAGATAGGACTTTATGAAGAGGTAATAGTTTATTGGAAGTAGTATTTTTAATTTATAAAGTAGGCCATCATGCCAGAGTTTGTCAAATGCTTGGGAAATATCAAGAAATGCCGCGCAGCAGTATTTTTTGTTTTCGAAGGCTTTATGTATTTCTTCTACAGAAAAAAACACAGCACAATAGAACAGATACACAGACGTGTATCTGTTCTATTGTGCTGTGTTTTTTTCTAAAACCGAATTGGTGGTCAGGAATGATTTTATTTTCTGTTATAACTTTGTTAAGTCTCTTTAGAAAAAGTATTTCCATTACCTTTGACATTATAGGCAGTAGGCTTATTGATCTGTATGAGGTCACTTCTTCTGGAGCTTTGCCAGGCTTAACGATCATTTTAATTTGTGCTACTTTCCATTGATCCGGAAAAATAGCTCTCTTCAAAACACAATTGAATAAATGTGTGATAAAACAAACAGCTTTTTCTGGTATTTCTCGGAGTATTTTTGCAGTAATCAAATCGTATCCAGGGGCCTTGTCTTGATTCAATTTAGCTATTGTTTCTATAAACCTCAGATTTGGTAACTTTTGTAATTGGCAGGTCAAGTTGGTAGGGTTGATTATTTCCTGATATTTACTCCCAGACTCGCAATGGGCAACATTTGGTGTGAAGACGTCAGCAAGGTAGGATGCAAAAGCTTCGCCTTTTTTTGAGTCGCTCTTGGCCCAGGTGCCTTCGTTTTTTCTTATTGGTGGATTGGAAGCAGTAGGCCTTTTAAGTCTCTTGGTAGTTTTCCAGAGGGAATAGTCAGTGTTAGCTGTTGCATCTAAGTTGCGTAGCTGATTTTCAATGCCAGCGTTCTTTTCCGAGCGCAGTAGCTGTTTAAGTTTTGCCGCTAAGTAATTAAATCGCGATTTGTATGCAGGAAATCTAGTAATTTGCCATAGCTTACGTGCTTTTCTTTTTTCGGCTACTAGTTCACGTACTGGTTTTGAACAGCTCAGTTCCGTCTGTTTTTTATCAGGTGGGGTGCTTTTCCAGGCTGCATTTTGAATACAAGCGTTGAAATGTTCCACAGCTGTCACAACGTCCTCTTGCGATTTAAGGGAAATATTAAGGTTAATAGAGGATTCCACCAAGTTTCGAAATTCTTCCCAATTTGTTCTGCGATTATATAACTTTGCCGGCGGTTGGACGAGCCTGACTTCTTGGGTTACTTCTAGTAACACTATACTATGGTCCGATGAAAGTTCGTGCAGGGAAGTGCAATGAAAGAAATTGGAAGGAATGCCTTTATGACATAAAAGTCAACCAAGTCTGGGATTTTCTTTGGATCGCTCAGCCAATATGTTGGTTCCCCATTAGAAATTGTGTTTAGGTGCAAGTAGTTCAGGGCTGCCTCTAGTTGCCGTCCTTTCGGAGTTGTTAAACGTGAGCCCCATCGTGTATTCTTAGCGTTATAATCTCCACCTGCTATAAATCTTGGACCAAGCGTTCCAAAGAATTTGATATAATCTTCCATTTTTATTGTATGTTTAAGGTACAATTCCGTGGATCGCGACAGTCGTAGGCCGCTCGCGACAATAGTCAGAGTATGGAAATGTATGGTACCGCTTCCGAGGCTCGCGACAGACGCGCGCGACCGACGAATGTCGTGAGCCGCGCGCGGCCGTGTCTTGAAGTTAGTCGGTGTTGTTCGTCAGTTCCCCCTAGACGTGTGTCTACCTATCAAAGATAGATCAGCTTTAATTTAATTTTCTTTGAGCAGAAAAACAAAAAAAAATAATAAAAAAATATACACTTTTTTTGGTGAAATTTTTAAATTATTTGCTTTTTGTGAAAAATCTAGGCCATTAACCTGCTTGTTTTTTGTTCTAAAACGATAAAAGAAGACGTTTGCTAAAATAAAATACAAACTCCTTTACTCTCAGTGCAATAGTTTAGAAGTTTTAACAATTTGTTGGTATCATCTCAGGCAGGGGGCCAGCCAGTCATCTTTTTCAAATTGTAATATATATTCACCCATAAGTGCTGCGTCTATTAGCATAGAAGAACTAGCTGATCTATCTTTCATAGGTAGACACACGTCTAGGGGGAACTGACGAACAACACCGACTAACTTCAAGACACGGCCGCGCGCGGCTCACGATATTCGTCGGTCGCGCGCGTCTGTCGCGAGCCTCGGTAGCGGTGCCATACATTTCCATACTCTGACTATTGTCGCGAGCGGCCGACGACAGTCGTAGGCCGCTCGCGGCCTACGACTGTCGCGATCCACGGAATTGTACCTTTAGGAGGAGAATATAAAGCAGTAACATTCAAGTGTCCTCTCCAGTCTTCAATGGTGATACTAGTGCCTTGTATCTCAGGCATTATAAACGGTTCCAATTCATGGTGTTTTATATTATTTTTAATAAGAATAGCAGATCCTCCATGCGCTGTACCGCATAGTGTGATAAAATTTGTAATTGTTATTGTTATTTGTAAATGATTAAGTATTTAAGCACAATATGTATAGACACTACAGAACATTGCAAATATATAATAGGTTGGGGAAAAAGTCTTTTCGTATTATAGTATACGTATGAACTTCATGTCATAAAATATCTTGGGCTATACCAATTGTATCTGGCTGATTTTGGTATCATTAAAAAGTTTTAATTTTACAGAAGACAAATCCAAATTCAAATTAGGTAAATTTGAGATTTTCATTTGTTTTTCTTATTGTTAAAATGAGTGATTCTTATGAAGAATTTCGATACATTTTAAAATTTTATTACAAAAAAGGTAAAAATGCAACACAAGCCGCGAAAAAAAATTGTGATGTTTATGGACCTAATGCAGTATCTGTGAGAGTAGCGCAAATTTGGTTTAAGCGTTTTCAATCCGGAAATTTTGATATCAAAGATGCACGTCGCTCTGGTCGCCCTGTTACGGACAAAACTGTTGCCATTTTTGAAAAAGTGGAGCAAGATCGGCATATTAGTAGTTACGATGTAGCTGAAGAACTGGGGATTGACCACAAAACGGTTTTGGCGCATTTGAAAAAAGCTGGGTACACAAAAAAGCTCGATATTTGGGTGCCTCATGAGCTCACTGAAAGAAACCTAATGAACCGTGTACTCATTTGTGATTCTTTATTACGACGTAATGAAACCGAACCATTTTTGAAGAAGCTGATAACTGGTGATGAAAAGTGGATCACGTACGACAAGAACGTGCGAAAAAGATCGTGGTCAAAGGCCGGTCAGGCTTCACAGACTGTGGCGAAACCCGGGTTAACTCGCAACAAGGTGATGCTGTGTGTGTGGTGGGATTGGAAGGGCATTATTCATTATGAGCTGTTACCGCCAGGCAGGACCATCAATTCTGAACTGTACTGCGAACAACTGATGAGATTAAAGCAAGAAGTTGAGAGAAAGCGGCCGGAATTAATCAACAGAAGGGGTGTGGTTTTTCACCATGATAACGCTAGACCTCACACATCTTTAGCCACTCAGAAAAAATTACGGGAGTTTGGCTGGGAGGTGTTAATGTATCCGCCGTATAGTCCTGACCTTGCACCTTCAGATTTCCACCTGTTTCGGTCGCTGCAGAATTCCTTAGGCAGTGTCAGGTTGACATCACAAGAGGACTGCCAAAACCACTTGTCGCAGTTTTTTCATCAGAAGCCCCAAAAATTTTATAGCAATGGGATCATGTACCTACCAACAAGATGGCAAAAAGTTATCGGTTAAATGGCACCTATATACTTTAGTCACTTGTAAATAAACTTTATAAAAAAACCTTTTGAATTTTTATATAAAATGCGAAGAAACTTTTTCCCCAACCTAATATGTCACCGTAAAATTGTAAAAACCGTAAGATTGTAATACAACTAGTGAAATTGTAAAATGTTGATAGACTTCTGATGCTAATATGCTGCCTATAGTTTAAAAAATTATTTTTTGTTAGATTATAAATATATAGTAATGAATCTTTCGACATATTTTTACAATCTCGTTAGTTATTTTACAATGTAACGGTTTTTACGAATTTATGGTGACATATATATTTGCAAAGTATAAATAATAACCTGTAATAGGTTGTGATGATACGTGCAGTGCAGTTGCTAGAGACTGTATAGTTGTAGCATCTGATATGTATGGGCCCAAAGACTTGATGTACTTGGGGAGAGAAGTACTTCCAATGACTCCGTTTGCATCACAGGCTGTTAGTCCCTGAAAAACATTAACATTGTGTTATTGTTTAAATTTCATATTGTAACTGAATTAGCAATTGAAGTATACTATTATTTTACTTACAATATTGAAAATATAAAAAACAAAAAATCTTTTGTAAGTGCTTACTTCTAATCGCTTTTCCCAAAAAAGTTGTTTGGGCTTCTCCTGTGAGCCATGTTTGAGATCAGTCTTCACTTTGCTCTCTTGTGTTTTATATACAGTTACAGGCTGCTTGAAAATAGATGCAGTTTGTCGTATTGGAGGCACGAGAGAAGCGTCGGAACGCACACCCCTGTGAAAACAACCACAAAATCATTTTAATTCAATCAGACAATAAAAATTACATATGTTGGTAAATCATGTTGTGGCTAAGATTAATATTTAGAACTGTCTCTTATTCCTTGATTATATTTAAATTTTGCTAATAAATTACAGAGTGTAACCTGGATATAGCTTTAATTTTAGGAGACATGCACAACAGTTAAAACATGCAATTGATGATAAAATTTTTCACCAAATATATCAACACGAACTACGTTATATTACAGAATATTAAAAAAAGTAAAACCACAGATGTTAATAAACCTAGATTGCAAAATTTTAACTACACTATTTAACACACTACATTTATATAGACACAAATATGAAATATTGCACCAAATACACCACTTATTGATATAATTTTAAAAGATAATTTGATATGTACATAGTACCTAATCATTGGTTACAAATAAATTTTGAAATTTTAATCTATTCCAACAGATAGTGAAATAAATGTGAGCCTCTTAGCTTATATTATATAAGGAAAGTCTTTCCTTAATAATGAAGTGAATCATGCATACATATTAATATGTCAAAGTTAACCAAAGTTCACACTTCATAAAAGTTTATATATGTAATATAAATAGTTCACAACTATTTATATTATAAACCAAATAAATTTTGACATATGTATGCATAATTCACTTTATTCTTATCGGGAATATACTATAAAATATATTTGTCTTGCAAACTGACAAAAGATGTAAGCTTTGTGCACATTTATATTCTATGAATCTGGAACTGATTATGTACTGCCAAAGTGGTTGTAGCTTAAACTAATGTACATTCTATAGCTCACCATGGAATAGCAGAAAATGTGTATATCAAATTACTTTCAGCTTAAAATAACTTTTGCACAAACCAATTTGTATGCGAAAACCAAAATGAATCAATTTGTTAAGATTCTATGAACTTTTGTGTAAATTAAGAGAAATGACAAATTGTCTATGCCAATAGTTGTATCTTCTATAGGCAAATATGGGTACAGCAACATATTATAGTCCTAAGCTATCTAAGTTCTAAACATAAAACTCATTCTAAACATAAAAGTGAGGATATAAAGCCGCTAGGTGAGCGAGTATTATGATGGCAGTAGTATTTAGTTATCTAAAGCTTGCATAATATTGTGACGGTGATAAGAAAGTCCGATATAATAATAATGAAGCTAAACTAAATGTTTATTGAATACCATAGTTATTTACAAAGCGACTATAAATAGCACTTTTAGTATTTACATTGCCTAATAAGTGCAGCATCTATAGGTGAGTGGAAGGCACGTTGATGATACAAGCGTACACACACAGGTGGAACACAAAGCATAAACGGCAGCAATGTACACAACAGATGAGAGAAGGTATGACACTGATATGGGAACCTGTAATCAAACTGCGCTCGAGCTTTCTTGGCCTTGCACAGCATCATAGTGTTAAATTGACCCTGTTGGAAGTCGAAACATGATAGGTCCATACTATCACCGAGATAACGGACTAGTTCCGGCTTACTGCGGAACTTTTTACCTGTTGGGCTATAGAAAATATATCATCACCAAAGTTATGATGTTAAAAATTGATTAAGTTAGTCATGTTAATGTAAATTATTTCAATGATATATGAAAAAGAAAGGTACAGTATAAATATTAAGTAAGTGTATGAGTGTGAACATTCTCACATTGGAACCTTTGTAATTGAATAGTAGTCTCAAATTTTTAGCTACTGTGTCAAATCATCAATCTTTTTACTACTGTAAAATCATTTGATATTAATTTTATACATTTTGTCACTTACCTGTAATAATAAACATCTACTTTTCCGGCAGAAAGGCCAGTCTTTCTAATCACTTCTTCTCTTTGCCAACCTTTTGGTAATGCTGCACAGTCAGAACGTTTCTTTTCGATTGATATATTCATAATGGTTAATTAATTGATATCAAGAATTACAAATCTTGCTCAAACAAATAATAATCGATCACAATAAAGGACCACCACCGAAAGGACATTCACTTCGTTAGGTTGTACTATACAGACATTTTATATTATTTTAGCAACCGGCATGTCAAGTTTAGTCAACTTTGTTTAACCGAAATCCAAATTGCATAAATAAATATTTGTTGCAACGGATTATAATTTTTATCGCAAATCATGCACAAAATATCGCAAAAATATAGTAATTATTTACAAAGTACAAACCAAAGAAGTAGGTATACTCTATGGTATACAAACCAAAGACTAAAGAGAATAATATAAATACTAGCTGCGAAACCCGGCGTTGCACGGGTTAAAATATACACCGTATGTTTAATGGTGTAAAAAATACATGAAGATACATTTTTGATGTAGATATTATAGATTCCTATCGTAGATATTAAGACTTATTCGACCATTAAACTTACGGTGGATATAGAGTACATCTTATAGACTAATAATTATCAAATCGAAATAATGTAAAGAAATAATTTAGTAAATATAATTTTTTTCATTTTATTTATATATTTGTCTATACATCATATCATTCATACACAGATTACATAAAACGTTATACACTAATACTATTATGTATATTGGGATATAATTAATCGAGCGAACAAAAAATAAGTTGGCGGCTGCACGTGAGCATACTGTATTACTGAATTTGGCAGCGAATTAATATGTTGGCGACTAAATTACTAAACTGGCGAAAACACTCCGGTGACAAAAAATTCTAAAGTCGACGGATAAAAAGAGGCGAAATTTAATCCAAATTAGCACCGACATTTATAAGTTGGTGACTTAATTTCCGAGTTGGTGACCATTATACCATATAAGCAGCTATAAAACCAGATTTGGTTGATAAATTAATGGCTGCTAAAAATTCAATTTGCAGGCTACGGAAAATCCTATTTTTGGATACTGTTGGAGTATGTTTTTCTTTGACATGGGTGTAATTTTCTAGGTTTCTGGGGGTGCAGATTAATATGAAAATAAAATCTGTTTCGTAATTCCACAATGGCGTAAATTTTTGTTATTAAAATTAACAAGGATGTCCTTTTCCCGGTTTCTGGGGGTTCTGATTACAAAATTGTCTTCCAATTTCATTTTCCAAAATGGAGAATATTCAATCTTCGGAAAATGAATATGAATACTAAATTAAAATATCTTTGGGATGCTAATTAGGATTGATGATTATTATTACAGTATGTTATGTAGTTCAAAGTACTAGCTATGTAGGTATAGACATTTTTAAAAAATCAGGATTCATGAATTTTTCTGACATTCATGAAGAAAATATGCGATTTCTAGATTAATAAGGGGGAGCAAATTTTCATTACTTTTGCAGTAGGATGCACCGTTTCCGACATAGAATCAATTTTATAAAAAAAGAAGTAAATGCTGTACATTGTGATACGACGGATGTTTATAGCTATAGAAATGTTGGAAAATTAAGGATTTTAATTTCCGAGTTGGTGACCATTATACCATATAAGCAGCTATAAAACCAGATTTGGTTGATAAATTAATGGCTGCTAAAAATTCAATTTGCAGGCTACGGAAAATCCTATTTTTGGATACTGTTGGAGTATGTTTTTCTTTGTCATGGGTGTAATTTTCTAGGTTTCTGGGGGTGCAGATTAATATGAAAATAAAATCTGTTTCGTAATTCCACAATGGCGTAAATTTTTGTTATTAAAATTAACAAGGATGTCCTTTTCCCGGTTTCTGGGGGTTCTGATTACAAAATTGTCTTCCAATTTCATTTTCCAAAATGGAGAATATTCAATCTTCGGAAAATGAATATGAATACTAAATTAAAATATCTTTGGGATGCTAATTAGGATTGATGATTATTATTACAGTATGTTATGTAGTTCAAAGTACTAGCTATGTAGGTATAGACATTTTTAAAAATTCAGGATTCATGAATTTTTCTGACATTCATGAAGAAAATATGCGATTTCTAGATTAATAAGGGGGAGCAAATTTTCATTACTTTTGCAGTAGGATGCACCGTTTCCGACATAGAATCAATTTTATAAAAAAAGAAGTAAATGCTGTACATTGTGATACGACGGATGTTTATAGCTATAGAAATGTTGGAAAATTAAGGATTTTCGTTTTTTTTTTCTCCCATCATGAAGAAAATATGATGTTGCGGGGTTCCTAAGGGGGGCGAAATTTTCATTATTTTTTCAATAGGATGCACCGCGTCCGAGATAGAATCAACTTTATAGAAACATAGTAAATGTACATTGAGATACATTCCTAGATGTATAAAGCTATAGAAATGTTCGAAAATTCAGGATTTTCAAATTTCTTTTTCTCCAATCATGAAGAAAATATGAGGTTGTTGGGTTACTAAGGAAATTTAAAATGGATGACTTTTTTGTAATCAGCACCCCCAGAAACCAATAAAAGGACACCCATATTATTTTTATGAAATTAAGTATGTCCGCCATATTGGAATTTCAAAACGAATGTCATTTTCGTATCCAGCACTCCCAAAAACCTGGTAAACGACACCCATATCAAATTTACGAAAAATAAATATCCGCCATTTTTAAATTTCAAAATTAATCTACACAATAATCTACACCTCCCTAAAACCGAGAAAAATAAAAAATTGGGAATTTTGTACGCTCCTTTATGGTTTTTTTGTGTGCGCTCGTTTCGCTGCTTGTATGGTTTTTGAGTTACCTACATCAGGGAAAATATATGTGCCTATTCTTAAATTAAATGTGTACTCACAAATTGTCGCCAGGATGGTTATTTAGTCGCTAAAACATAATCTGTCTGCCAGTTTGGAAAATTCAGTGGTATTATTCAGTCACCAGATTAGTAATTTTTTTGTTCCTTACATTCTTTCGCCAACTTGGTAATTTAGTATTCAATATTGGGTATTTTCACATCCAAAATTTAATTGTTTTGTCGCAAATTTAAATACATGCCTTACATATTTACATTTGTTACGTATTTTAGTTTTATTTTTTGTTTTAAATTTATTTTTATAATATTTGCTTGTACACTACATTTATGGTTCTGTTGTTTGGACTGTAAATAAACAAATGTTGAGGTGATCCAACTCGTGAGCATGCGACGTAGTTGGCCATGTGCAAAGCATGGTTCCTTCAAGTTGTGGCGGACCAATCAGCGCACAGTCCTGAATCGCGCTATCGAAGTTTCTGAGACTCGGAAGTATATATATACGCATAGAAAAAAGTATACATATAGAGATATATACGACAGCTGAAATGATTACAAGTGGGCTTCGGCCTGACCGGGCATACCATCTCGCTCGGTCGGAGATCTCCCTTTGGGGCTTTTTTTTTTATGTAATATGGGGGCAAACGAGCAAACGGGTCACCTGATGGAAAGCAACTTCCGTCGCCCATGGACACTCGCAGCATCAGAAGAGCTGCAAGTGCGTTGCCGGCCTTTTAAGAGGGAATAGGGTAATAGGGGAGGGTAGGGAAGGGAATAGGGTAGGGGATTGGGCCTCCGGTAAACTCACTCACTCGGCGAAACACAGCGCAAACGCTGTTTCACGCCGGTTTTCTTTGAGCCCGTGCCTATTTCTCCGGCCGAGCCGGCCCATTCGTGCCGAAGCATGGCTCTACTTACTTTACTTTGGCTTACCACCACTATTCCACAAAGTCAACGTCACAGTACTGAAATGTTTGACCTTGTGCTTTATTCACTGTCATACTGTAAGCCAACTTTACCGGGAATTGTAATCGTTTAAAAGTAAAGGGCAATCCATTTGATATCAAAGGTATCCGTGGTATAAATACTGTCTGTCCTTTCTCTTTACCAGTCATTATACTGGCTTCGATAATGTTATTGTGTAATTGTTTGATACAAAGTCTCGTACCATTACACAGTTTCGGCGAGTTCAGATTTCGTAGTAAAATAACTGGTGAACCAATTTTTAATTTAAGGCAGTGTAATGGCATTCCTGGAACATTTAATGAATTCAAAAATTCAGTAGGAAAATTAACGCTTTCTACCTCATCAGTCATTGTATCGATTGACGTGTAAATTTTCTCTTCTCCCGGAATCATTCCCTGGATGATGTTGTTGATGTCGTTGACAATGTCGTTCTTTGTGGTATTTGGATATACTTCATTTATTAGTTTTTCAGGTGTTTCAACGACATTACATAACTCCTTAGTTAATACTATTTGACCAGTATTTTCGTCTACTGGATAGTTGCCTTCTCCTATTTGCAATAGTTTTTCAGAGAATTCCTGTGCCTTTTTAACTCCTGACATTTGCGCTCTCATGTTTGTTGTTAACTTAATAATTTTCACGTGGTCCCATATGAACGATTTCTTCAAGCAAGCATTAATTTCATCAGCCGGCGTCGATTTGGGAATAACAGGCAGAGTTTGACGAAAATCGCCTGACAGTATTAACAGCACACCTCCCACTATATTATTATTGTTGCATAAATCTTGAAGTGTTGTATTGAGCGCTTCTAGAGATTTTTTATGGGCCATTGTACTTTCGTCACATACCGGAAATTCACAGTCAGCTACATTTAATGGTAATTTTAAACCAGAATGTGCTGTTCGTCCACCATCCATAAGAGTAGCCGCTATCTCCGATGACGCCAGGGCGAGAACGATATCTTTATTTGCACGGATTTCAGCTAGAATTAAATTGATTAGAAATGTTTTTCCGGTGCCACCAGGTGCATCTATAAATATTATGCCACCTTGCTGTTTTCTATAATAGTCCATTATTATATCATATGCTTGTTTTTGACTCTGAATTAATAGGGATTTGTTGTGTTGGATGTAATGTTTCAATTCTTCTATATTATGATATAATTTGTTTCTCTTAAAAATTCACTATTCATAGCATCTAAATGACTTCGTTGAGGAGATTGAACACCTAGTTGTTCTAATGTTTGGATAGATATTTCTAAACATTTATCTTCTATCAATATCAAAGCTTTGTTAAAAATTTCTTCATTAAAAGTTATTTCTAAGTCCGGATTTTGTCGTCGTAGTTCAGCCAAAATGTCATCGCTCATATATTCTCGATATTTTAGCCATAGTCGATTTGGATTAGAAGGGTTACATGTAGTTATTATAATTGCAAATAGCTCACGAATTTGAGTCGCTGTTGCTGTTTGGGCTGCTTCGTTCATAGCTAACTCCCAATGATTATCGTTTTCTAATAGACCTAGTCTTTGACATGCCTCGCGATATGTTTCACAAATGATACCATTGACACTTCTGAGGTCTTCAAAACACGTTGGGCCACGAATATTGTGTAGTAATAAACGCAGATAAAAACATTCTGCGTTTTTTGGGTGCACTGTCTAGACTCGTCCTATTGCGTTACTTTTAAATATTCCATCATGTCCCTCTACTGGTATTCCACGTTTTCGAGGATTAAATTCTTTACTTGTTGCATTCCACGTATAATAATATGGTACCTCTGAATAAAATAAAGTCTTAGCAAATGAATCTTTCTGGCATAATTCAAAAAATGCTGTTAAAGTTGTTCTTGCTGGTGGTTCTGTCGCAACTTTCTGTGCTGTTTCTGTAGTAAAAAACACACGTTGTCCATTTTCTAAGTGCACGGATAAATGGAGAACTGGCGGATCTCGATCGTGAATTGGGAAACTTAAAATTCGCCAAACCGCTTCATTAGTATTAATGTAACGACCCATTTGATATTGTACTATTTCATCATGCTGATTTTCATTGGTCACCGTAAAAACAGCCATATCGCTGCCTTTGTTAATATACTTGCATACATATTTAATTGATTTGACAGAACTGCAGTATTCGACAATAATATGCATTAAACATTTTGGATAAAAGTGGATTGTATGGAACTACCCATTGATTGTTAATTAGAATTTCTTGATTGCCTCGTATTTTAATTTTAGCTGTAAACCCACCTTGTTCTGGTGATCGACGCCTGTATTTCGGATATCCATCTTCACCCGTAATTGTTTCATTCAAAAATGGCTTTGGATAACGTTTTGTACATGTTTCATCTTTCATACACGGAGAACTTTTATTTAGTACACCATACGGGCCATGAATCATATTTCTCACGATTATATTATACAGGTCAGGATCTTCGTCCGGGTTTGGAAATTCAGCCTTGATAATATTATTATCTATTTGATCCGGATCTATTTTATTTTGAAGCCAAATTAAGTTGTGAGAATGTGGCAGTCCTCGTTTCTGCCATTCGATTGAATACATCCAGCAGATAACAGCACCAAATATTTGATTTTTTACGATGGCATCAATAAACTTAATTTGTTTTTGGCGAAAAACTCGGGCAACAATATCATGTCGATCGCTGGCCGTTTGCTTATATTGTAATTCATCTTTGATTTCCACCCATGAAGAATTACATGTAAATGTTATGAATAAATCTGGTCGGCCGTGTTTTCTGACATAAGTTATCGCATCTTGGGCATATTCATGCATGTAACGTGGACTTCCAGTAAACGTAGAAGGCAAGATGACCAATTTTCCCATGTTATCAACGTTTCTATCATTTATCATAGCATCTCTCAAATGAATGTATTCATCAGAACGCAACTTTCGTTGATTGTGGCGAATAAATTGTAATCTTTCTGTCTCTATTTTAGCATACATATCCACGATAAACTGCTGAAATAACTGACGACAATTTAAAATATGGTTATATTCATTATTTCTAGTCATAATTCGATAAGCATAAAATTGCATAGCTGACACTTTTTTATTAGTTTCTACACCTGTAGCCGGATTGATCTGTTGAATGTTAAAGTGATAACCATCTTCCAAACCATCTTCCAAACCACCTTGCCAAAAAATTAACGGATATTGTAGTGCATCATAACTGCGATGTGTTTCAGCAATACTATGCAATTGATTACTTCTACGTTGAATAATAATATCACGATGGCTATATTCATTATCAACAATTACTACAGCAACTTCTTCCGTTTGAGGAGCATTAAACCTTCGTTCATGTTGACCGGCTGGTCTTTTATCCGCTCGAATGACGATCTTGTAATTGTCTGCAACCATTTTATCTAATGAAGTTTTAAATACATTGATTAGTTGATTATTATCGTGAAGTAGACACTGTAATTTTTGAATGATGTCTCGTTGTAGCCCCTGAATATGAGAACAACGTTGATCTATTTCAAGCTCTTCGTTACCAATAAAATATACTTGAAGAAACTTTGGAGTTCCATCTGACATCGGCATCAGAGATCCTATCCGATGGTAAATTTGGCCTTGAACCTTGAAACTGAACTGAAATTTTCTTCCTGACATATTAAAGTCGCTCCAAATAATGAAGTCATTTGAAAATAACAGTTGTATCGTCGTATATTTTGTAGAAAATGAATGGAATCTGGTGTTTCTCCTTTCATATATGCGAGTAATTCTGGTGGCGGTGTATTCAATGGTGGTAAATTTACTTTACCACTTGAGCAACACATACCGGGAGTTTCTCCTGGAAAGCGTGCATTACAATACTTGCATATCGTAGGTATCCATTTTTCCAATAATTATATTCGGATGTTCACTATATTGCTTTTTAACCCCCGACGCAAAAAGAGGGGTGTTATAAGTTTGACGTGTCTGTCTGTCTGTCTGTCTGTCTGTGGGTGTGTCTGTCTGTCTGTCTGTGGCATCATAGCTCCCGAACGGATGAAGCGATTTCAATTTAGTTTCTTTTGTATTAAAGGTGACTTACATGCGAGTGTTCTTAGACATGTTTGATGAAAATCGGTTGAGCCGTTTAAAAGTTGTGGGGGGTGAAAGCGGGGATGAATAACCGAATGTGCAAATATACTCGAGTAAGGTCTCAAATGAAAGCGCGATGAAAGAGAATATTGATGACTTAATCGAGAGTGTTCGTAGCTTCGTTTGATGACAAAATTGGTGGTGGGAAGATCAGCCGTTTGAAGATGATCAGCTCTTTTCTAGTTGATGAGGGGATCTGACTAACTTTCCAATGTCCGATCGATTCAAAATTTGGTACTGTGTTACTTCAACGATATTCAAAGAATATGGTAAGGTAACCATGACCTGATCAGCCGTTTGAAGATGATCAGCTCTTTCTAGTTGATGAGGGGATCTGACTAAATTTCTTATGTCCGATCGATTCGAAATTTGGTACCGTGTTACTTCAACGATATTTAAAGAACATAGTAAGGTAACCATGACCTGATTAGCCGTTTGAAGATCATATTTTATTTATTAGTTGATGAGGGGATCTGACTATCGTCCACATGTCCTATCGATTCGAAATTTGGAACCATGTTACTTCTTCAATGATGTTGAAAGTATGTAGGTATATGGTAAGGTAACCATTATTTATACCTACTTTAAAAAGGACAAAATAAAAGTAAAATTAAAAATTTTAAAAACCCCCCCGACCCAAAAAATAAACTCTAAAAAATAATAAATAATATTTTAAACCTATTATAATAATTATATTATCACGTCATATAATATTATGTAAGTTGAAATAATTTTATTTTCCAATCGTCGTCTCGTCGGGGGACCGCTATGTGAAAACAATAGTTGTAGTCGCAGAATGAACACAAGAATTTACTCCGAAAAAAACTTTGCTCATACCTAAATGTAATTCATCATAATTAATTAGCTGTTGTTGTAAAATACTTTATAAACTTTAGCGGTCCCCCGACGAGGCGACGGTTGGAAAATAAAAATAGTTCAACTTACATATTATATGTGATAATATAATTATAATAGGTTTAAAATATTATTTATTATATAGTTTATTTTTTGTGTCGGGGGGTTTTTAAAATTTTTAATTTTACTTTTTTACAATCATAATGGAACGCCTGAAGTTCTAAGCTTTGTCGTAATCGATTTCTACTCGGGACTGGGTTTCTTCGTTAGTGCGAACTCTAAACTCTTACTTCGGCGGTTTGATTTTCTCTGAGTTTCTTTATACGTTCACGATTATTCGAAAGTCGTTTTTCCGTTTGTTCTTCCGTTTCATTTTGACGTGCTTCTTTCATTT
Source organism: Glaucopsyche alexis (assembly GCA_905404095.1). Lineage (NCBI taxonomy): Eukaryota > Metazoa > Arthropoda > Insecta > Lepidoptera > Lycaenidae > Glaucopsyche > Glaucopsyche alexis. The sequence continues at coordinate 8,220,326 of FR990058.1, forward strand.
TTTTTGCTCTCACTTGAGGTTTTGTAAATTTTTACGCTTTGGCATTGTGTATAATATACTGTGTGTAAAGTATATTATGTAATGTAATAAAATTACACAAAGTCGATCTCTCGCTTATAACGATGATAACACTAACAAACTCACTTAATTTTGGTATATAAATAATCGAACATGAAAATTTCTAGATTTGGAACACTCTAGAACCATCCAAAAGTTTGTTCTGTTTTATTTGTCAAAATCACGTGAATCGTTTTAAGTACTGGTCACTTTTAATTCTCACTGATCTTCACTGACTACAGACACAATTGAACTAACGAAAAGCTACTGATTTCGGGTTTATATACCGTCAGATATTGAAATTTCTAGATTTGGAACACTCTAGAACCGTCCAAAAGTTTGTTTTGTTTTATTTGTCAAAATCACGTAAATCGTTTTAAGTACTGGTCACTTTTAATTCCAACTGATCTTCACTCGACTGCAGACACGATTAAACTAACGAAAAGCTACTGATTTCGGGTTTATATACTGTCAGATATAGAAATTTCTAGATTTGGAAGACTAGAACCTTCCAAAAGTTTATTCTATTTTTAGAACTTTCTGAAACGTTCCAGAATGATAATAACCGATATTATTAAAGAAATTTTCAGAACTTTCCTAAAGTTCTAATGAGTTAGAAAAGGACAGATTTCAGTACTTTCTAATTCATTCTAGAAAATATTAGAACTTTCCAGAACATTCTATATCATCTACATTCCGTTTTGCACATTTTGGAACGTTCTAGATCATTCTAGAAAATATTAGAACTTTCCAGAACATTCTATATCAACTACATTCAGTTTTATACATTTTGGAACGTTCTAGATCATTCTAGAAAATATTAGAACTTTCCAGAACATTCTATATCATCTACATTCCGTTTTGCACATTTTGGAACGTTCTAGATCATTCTAGAAAATATTAGAACTTTCCAGAACATTCTATATCAACTACATTCTGTTTTAAACATTTTGGAACGTTCTAGATCATTCTAGAAAATATTAGAACTTTCCAGAACATTCTATATCAACTACATTCAGTTTTATACATTTTGGAACGTTCTAGATCATTCTAGAAAATATCAGAACTTTCCAGAACATTCTATATCAACTACATTCAGTTTTGCACATTTTGGAACGATCTAGATTATTTTAAAAAGGCATGTATTTAAACTTGCGACAAAACAATTAAATTTTGGATGTGAAAATACCCAATATTGAATACTAAATTACCAAGTTGGCGAAAGAATGTAAGGAACAAAAAAATTACTAATCTGGTGACTAAATAATACCACTGAATTTTCCAAACTGGCAGACAGATTATGTTTTAGCGACTAAATAACCATCTTGGCGACAATTTGTAAGTACACATTTAATTTAAGAATAGGCACATATATTTTCCCTGATGTAGGTAACTCAAAAACCATACAAGCAGCGAAAGGAGCGCACACAAAAAAACCATAAAGGAGCGTACAAAATTCCCAATTTTTTATTTTTCTCGGTTTTAGGGAGGTGTAGATTATTGTGTAGATTAATTTTGAAATTTAAAAATGGCGGATATTTATTTTTCGTAAAATTGATATGGGTGTCGTTTACCAGGTTTTTGGGAGTGCTGGATACGAAAATGACATTCGTTTTGAAATTCCAATATGGCGGACATACTTAATTTCATAAAAATAATATGGGTGTCCTTTTATTGGTTTCTGGGGGTGTTGATTACAAAAAAGTCATCCATTTTAAATTTCCTTAGTAACTCAACAACCTCATATTTTCTTCATGATGGGAGAAAAAGAAATTTGAAAATCCTGAATTTTCCAACATTTCTATAGCTTTATACATCTAGGAATGTATCTCAATGTAGAGCATTTACTATGTTTTTATAAAGTTGATTCTATCTCGGAAACGGTGCATCCTATTGAAAAAATAATGAAAATTTCGGCCCCCTTTGGAACCCTGCAACATCATATTTTCTTCATGATGGGAAAAAAAATCGAAAATCCTGAATTTTCCAACATTTCTATAGCTATAAACATCCGTCGTATCTCAATGTACAGCATTTACTTCTTTTTTTATAAAACTGATTCTATCTCGGAAACGGTGCATCGTATTGAAAAAATAATGAAAATTTCGCCCCCTTTGGAACCTCACAACATCATATTTTCTTCATGATGGGAGAAAGAAAATTTCGAAAATCCTGAATTTTCCAACATTTCTATAGCTATAAGCATCCGTCGTATCTCAATGTACAGCATTTACTTCTTTTTTTATAAAATTGATTCTATCTCGGAAACGGTGCATCCTATTGAAAAAATAATGAAAATTTCGCCCCCCTTTGAAACCCCGCAACATCATATTTTCTTCATGATGGGAGAAAAAAAAATTCGAAAATCCTGAATTTTCCAACATTTCTATAGATTTATACATCCGTCGTATCTCAATGTACAGCATTTACTTCTTTTTTTATAAAATTGATTCTATCTCGAAAACGGTGCATCCTATTGAAAAAATAATGAAAATTTCGCCCCCCCTTGGAGCCCCGCAACATCATATTTTCTTCACGATGGGAGAAAAAAAAACGAAAATCTTGAATTTTCCAACATTTCTATACATTGATACACCCCTCGTATCTCAGTACAGCATTGTCATATTTTTTTCTATAGTCGCTTCTATCTCAGAAACGGTGCATCCTACTGCAAAAGTAATGAAAATTTGCTCCCCCTTATTAATCTAGAAATCGCATATTTTCTTCATGAATGGCAGAAAAATTCATGAACCCTGAATTTTTAAAAATTTCTATACCTACATAGCTGGTACTTTGAACTACATAACATACTGTAATAATAATCATCAATTCTAATTAGCATCCCAAAGATCTTTTAATTTAGTATTCATATTCATTTTCCGAAGATTGAATATTCTCCATTTTGAAAAATGAAATTGGAAGACAATTTTGTAATCAGAACCCCCCAGAAACCGGGAAAAGGACAACCTTGTTAATTTTAATAACAAAAATTTACGCCATTGTGGAATTACGAAACCGATTTTATTTTCATATTATTCTGCACCCCCAGAAACCTAGAAAATGACACCCATGACAAAGAAAAACATACTCCAACAGTATCCAAAAATAGGATTTTCCGTAGCCTGTAAATTGAATTTTTAGCAGCCATTAATTTATCAACCAAATCTGGTTTTATAGCTGCTTATATGGCATAATGGTCACCAACTCGGAAATTAAGTCACCAACTTATAAATGTCGGTGCTAATTTTGGATTAAATTTCGCCTCTTTTTATCTGCCGACTTTAGAATTTTTTGTCACCCGAGTGTTTTCGCCAGTTTAGTAATTTAGTCGCCAACATATTAATTCGCTGCCAAATTCAGTAATACAGTATGCTCACGTGCAGCCGCCAACTTATTTTTTGTTCGCTCGATTAATTATATCCCTTTTAAAAAATATTAGAACTTTCCAGATGTTTTTAGAACTTTCTAGAACATTCCAGATCGATTGAAACATTTACACACATTCTGGACTTTTCTAGATCATTCCACAAATTTTCAGAACTTTTCTAAAGTTCTCATGTGTTAAAGAAGGACAGAATATATATATTTTTCACATTTTCGCCACCCACAGCCACCCACTTCCACCCACGGCGCCCAAACTCCCTTACTTTTTTCTAGGACCCAAGGGGTGTCTACCACCACAATGGGGTGTTGATTGGAATTGGTGGTGATATAGAAAACCGGTCACATACATTTTCACCCAAGCATTTTATATATATATATTAGATTAGATTAGATTAGATTAGATTAGATAGATTAGATTAGATTTCTCTGACCAAGCTCTGTCTACTAATGCCGGATCAGCACGTTTGCCAAACCTCGACAAGCTGTCACAAATTCAAACGTGCGGATAGAGCTTTGAGTATATAACCACAGAGCGTTTGGCATGGTTTGTGTAGGTTTGCAAGCGCTTGCAGCCGTTCCGATCGAGTGTCGGTTTTTTGACACAAATCAAAGGGAATTTGTCGCAAGCGCTTGCGATGCATCCACACGTTTGCGCGCGCTCACTGCTCAGTCTGGTTTGTGTCCTGGAGACGGGCAGACGTGCCTACGCTCGCACAAAATGAGTGGTGATTGGTCAAATTAAGACATCTTATTTTTTTCTCGAATGTTATCAGGCTGAATCATGCATTTGGGACCCGAAAAACAAGCATCACAAAGATGAGACGACCTCTGTGGCTTAGTGGTTGAGCGTGTTAGTGCTCAAGCCGGGGGTTGCGAGTTCGAAATTCGAATCCCGCCGAAGGACCAAAAAGTCTCCTGTGTTCCCGGGACCCGGGTCATGGATGTGTATAATACACTTATATACAATAAGGCTGGGACTATATGCAACGGAATCCGGTAGGCCGTAGAGAATTCTGAGCATTGAAAATAGATCTCTGCACTAATACAATAGAGTTGAAAATGGAACATCCGAGTGTCGAGTCAAATGTCAATGTCATATATGAGAGCTCGACACTCGAAACTTCCATTTTCAACTATATTGTATTAGCACAGAGTTCTATTTTCAGTGCTCATAATTCTCTACGGTCTAACGGATTCCGTTGCATATAGTCCCAGCCTAAAAATCTTAAATATGTATATGTCACCGTAAAATTGTAAAAACCGTTAGATTGTAATAAAACTAGTGAAATTGTAAAATGCCGATAGACTTCGAATCCGCATATTCTGCCTATAATTTAACACATTATTTTTCGTAAGATTATAAATATATACTTAGTTTTAAATATTTCGACATATTTTTACAATGTCGTTAGAGTTTGGCTAGCGAATGGTGAACCCATTAATTTTTTAAGTTGCAACATTGACATTTTGATATATGCTGTCAACTAACTGTCAACTTCTCTGTGGTCGCATTGTTGTGATCATAGAGTATAAAGAGTAAAGGCTATTAGCAAGAGGAAAATTATACATCGTTCCTTATCCCCCTATATGACACATGCCAATGAGAAAGAAAGAGATATCTAGTTGTTCGTTAGTTTCGTTTTTTGTAGACGGTTACAGGTTTTGAACATATGTAACCAACTTCAGACAGATCAGCTGTCTGAAGTTGGTTACAAGTTGCCATACTCGTATTTATCAGCAACTTCATATGTAAATATATTCCCGTCCGCCAGTGAAGTCCATAATGTAGTGTACGTAAGAAATCTGCAATGGTCTCATCCGATTTAAGTGTAGATTTTAGAAGTATGTATCTGGCGTGAACCTTATTCTTTTCTTTGAGATAAATTTTATCTAATAATTGAATGGTCGAGACATCTTTTGCTTCACGGATATGCGTATACACATTGTAATAACCTTAGTTTATTTTCCTCTGAAATCGTTTCTTTTCCTATCCCTTCACTGAGATAATTTGAGAACGTTGTTTTCCAGTATTCGTACATGATTCGTACTTTAATTCGGCTGCCAGTGACCCAGGTTCGACGTCGAATTTTTCTGGCTTTAGTAATTGCGCAATAGTAGACATCGAGGTTTGTAATGGTATTTATTGTTATTTGGAATAAATTGTTATGTAATAAAAAGACAAAACCAAGGAATATTTGGTTTTATTTCAAATAAAATGCTACTTAAATTAGTAATACATGTCAAGCTATGACAACAACATGAGATCAATATATGAGACATCTAAAGATATAAAAGAGGTCTAAATGTACACTACACCTAGTCGGCATTTTGTGTCGATAAAAATCAAAATGTGGATGAAAATGTTAATCTTTTCATAGCATAAAATGAAGTCTTTTATTCCGCTTTATGTTTGCTTAGATCTTTTAAACTAGGTATTAAATGAATTTAAAATGCAGTTTGCAGCCAATAGATAGAATGATTAAAGTGGAAGATTTATGCGTAATGATCTATGCACCTTTGTGATTTATAAATTATTATCAGTCGATCAAAAACGAATTTATGCAGTAGGTATTGTCTACAACAAACCGAAATATGTTGGGGAAGCTAGTCTCTTGAACTATATATTGGTATCTACAAAACTCCAATTAATAAAACCTCTGTATTGTTAACAGTTTAAAAAGTGAATTAATACTTTGACATATAATTGTCAATAATTTTATCTTGATATATTGGAATACATATTCTAATTCGAGCTACACGTATTTTTATTTCTCGTCCTTACTACAGGTTATGTGCCCTACGTTTCTGTAAAACGTATCTCGAAATTCAGTAAAAGGAAAATTTTCAGACCCGAAATCGGGAAACCATTTTTTTTTTTCAGCCCAAGATCTTTCAGCACCATTTTCAGTTTGTGGCTTAAAAAACAGTATCTACCCATATCCAAAATAACAAGCAGAGAGAATAACGTGGAAAAGCAACCGAAAATTTGGAGTTACCATTACAAGGATACTTTGTGAGCATTGGGATCGAAAGGAATCACGTTAGAAAGGATTAACACAAGAGTTGAATTTTTGCAACGAGAAGCTTAAAGCTCTACTGCTCATCAGAATCACTCGTTTCGAGTCAACAACAACAATCAGGAGAGTACCGTGTGATGTTCTAGCAATGTTAGTTGCGCAGTCAAATTAACACTAATATTCAGAAATTCTGTTTTAGATCCCGGAGCAACCAATAATATTGTCAATGTGAAGGACGTCTGTTAATCTTCTGTTGATAGATTTGCTCCCAAGTATAACTAAAACAATTTTTACCCTAATCTGGATCATCGGTATCTACTATCTACATGGAAAAGTACAAAGCCCTATTAGTGCATCCAGCCAACTGAGGAGCTCAGGGCCACGAAAGGATTTTATAATATTATGTGCACCGAGGTATCACATAGGTATATACTATACTATATTGTATATATTTTTAGTATATACAATATAGTATAGTAGAATGCAATAAGCAGGAATATACTAATTGTTTTTAATACACAATAGAAAATACAATATTTATAATGAATTTTAAATAATATAACCCAACAAGCAAAAATGCTATATAAAGGATGATTAATTATAGGGTTAAAATTCTTGTTTATATTTTATAAAAGCAATAGCTTAATATTTTCCCTTTATAATTGCATGCTATAAGTATTCTTTTGCTAATAATAGTATTATGGGTCTTAAAATTTATATTAATAGTGTATTTAAAAGCATAATATTATGGCTATTATGGTTGAAGCAAACATTTCAAAACTAAGTTGAAGTCTCATAAGATCAGAAATATTACCTTATATGACAATTAAAAACTATTATAAACCTTTACCTTTGCAATGTTTGATAAAATGCACATAATGCAAAAAGCAAGATATGTCATAGCTTTTATAATCAATATTTTTTTTTGGCTGGTTCTGTGGTTGTGCACTACAAAAACCAGTATTGTTATACATTTGTTTAATTATGCCATTATGTAACTTCCTCAGCCAGAAATGGATTTAAAAACATGTGATATTAAACGGTGAAAACCAATTTTGATACAAATCCATCTATAAACATTATGTTTACTTGTTAATGATGCAAGAAAAAAGGGGTTTTAAGCAATAGATTGTGGAGACTGAACCCTAATTTCTTCAATATGGCTGAATAGGCATCTTATAGTCTCAACTATAAGAGAAAATTACTTTTATATAAAAGCATTGTACCAGATAATTCTTATTATAATATAAATTATCAGACGCCTAAAAATGAAATAAGAACTGAAATGCTTAATATAAAGATATCAAGTAAAATAACGGTCAGAGTATGAATTACTGAGATCATAATTTTTTAATTGTCGGTAAACGCTGAAAGCCATACATTCCTTGTCCATAGAAAGATTATTCGTTTTTATTTTTACATGGCAAGATGAAAGATTGCTTATCGTAATATGATAAATTGGTAACAACAAAACGTCTACTACGATTTAACACATAATTTGTGCCCATAATACGTTTAATGACTGTTAATTAAAGAACTACTGTAAAGCAAAGAAATATTGTTTTCATAGCAATTATAAAGTAAGTTTTTGCTAGTTGGGAATATCGCTTTCAAATGAGATGTACAAAATATGTTGTATTACAAAATACAAGCAGATGTCTTTGTGGTGTAGTCTGGTAGCCCCGACTACTACTTACAAATAATAATAATTTGTTACTTAATAATTGTTGTTTCTAAAGCTGATTTTTAATTTTTTTTGTCAGCTACTACATGAATGTTTTATTTTTAATGGTCGATTACAATAATGAAATTCTGTAAAAAATGAGCAGTGATGTTTGTAAGGGAATAACATAATTAGTTTAATCGCTGAAGTTCCCCGATAAAATGCGGTGGCCAAACGCATAATTCATACGTTTAACGTTTACCTAATTCACTATGGCGCGGGCGTCAAGTATGAAATTAAATAAAAATCGAGGCAACAGCATATGGAAATCAATTAATTTATTATTTTATTTAAGTAATAAAAGAAAAGAAAAAGCTAATAAGCGATGTGACATGGTATAAACCCGAAAAATATTTAATATGTATTATAATAATTATTCCTGCAGAAGTTTTACTGCAGAAGATTTGTAATTGAAAATATTCCCGCCGAAATCAACAAACCAAAGATGGTCAACAGGCGAAGTTGATGGGCAATAAATTAGAAACACAATAAGCCAAAATCAACAAACCGGCGGAGTTGAAAGGGAAGAATATTACAATAGGTATACATACTTCCTAAGATTTTAAGCAACTGATTCAATATAGATTATTCAAATGTCTAATTAAATAATACTAAGCTGTGAATAACTATAATTATTATCATTGATAATAATAATAATTTCAATTACGTTAATGAATTGGCTAGATAGAGAAAAATGGTCAAACACTCAAAACAAATTGGTTCGTTACAAAGTAGACCATAATATGTAATAAAACAAATAAGTACCTAGGTATTTAGTTGATAATTCTAGTAATGTAAATATCGATTCTGGAAAATGGATCTTATATTTTATAATAAATATATTAAATTTTAAAATGTTAATTTATATATATTTTTTATTATTTGTTACTAAGTGTACAATGGCATTGAATACACGGAAACAAAGTGTATATTTTTGTCTAAGAAACATAAGCCAGGCATGTACACAGTTTTGTGAAGCTATAAAAGAGCATAAATGTTTATATTATTATGTATAATAGCTAGAAACTAAAAGCTCATATTTTAGCAGCATAATTAATATTATTTATATGAATGAACCATGACAACAGTTGTTGCACATTGGTATAGAAGGAAACAAAGAAATTAATAATTAAGATATATTTAGGTACCTACAATAATATAAAGTAACTAATTACATGAAGTTCTATCAAATCCCATTCAGCATTATGTTGCAAACAGATTTGCGATGCTGGTTTTTAAATAGGCATGAAACAAAATTGTATTATTAGTGCATATCTGCTTATAGCAAATATTTTTATATGTAATTTTTAATATGTAAGATAATTTAATGATTGGATAAAAATCCTAAACAGCTGATAATATACTAAAATTAATGTAATATTTTCCACAGAATAATTACTTTTAGATATCTTCAGAAAATACCATGGAGGAATTATATAAAGACATTGTAGTTCCTTAATTTCAAGGAACAACATGGAAAATATAAATTAATATCATCGTGTTAAAAGATGAAATATTATCAGTTACTTATTTTAATGTTTGCCTATACTGTTAAAGCATTATTTACTTAATTGAATTTTTGAGGGGGTGTATTGGTATCTACAAAACTCCAATTAATAAAACCTCTGTATTGTTAACAGTTTAAAAAGTGAATTAATACTTTGACATATAATTGTCAATAATTTTATCTTGATATATTGGAATACATATTCTAATTCGAGCTACACGTATTTTTATTTCTCGTCCTTACTACACTATACACCCACACACTATGCAGGCTATCGTCCAATCGACTTGTCATTTCTATATCCTACTACTATTTTAAACATGAAAGTTCGTGAGGATGTATGGATGGATGTTTGTTACTCCTTCACGCAAAAATTATTGACCAGATTTCAATGAAATTTGGTATGGCAGTAGTTTAAGCTCTGGATTAAAACATAGGATACTTTTCCCTTGGATACAGCTGGTAAATATATAAACAGTAGACGTATAGACTTTTTATGCATTTCTCCCTTTAGTTGGGGTACCTACGTGGAAAGATAAATGAAAACAGGAAATTTTGTGTGCGTGTGGTTTGAGGGACCAACCCGAATTTCCCCAAAATAAGTATACCAAGTTTTAGTAGAAGTCTAAAAACAATTGTAGAACAAATCTGGGAATTTGTAAAAAGATAGTTTAAAAGATATAGCCCTCAGAGTGTGGTCCCTCAGTTCACACACCGCTATTTTCCAGATCTCGAAAAGTATGTGGAAAATTATGGTTTTTTCACTACAGAATTTTAGTAGAACTTTTGTAAAAGTTTTTACAAATTTATCAGATACATAGCATTAGAAATAAAAAAGCTACAACCACCGAAGTGTGGTCCCTCAGTTCACACAAAAATGACATACTCATTTCGCGATATATGACTGACTTTTTTAATTATTTTTCTACGTAGAGTTTTAGTAGAAAATTTGTAGAATTCATAGGCAAAATTTCAGAAAAATCTATCGGCGCATTTGGAAGATATATACCATTATGTTGGGTCCCTCAGTTCACACACTTGTGTATAAGAAAAACTCAAATAACTAATAAACGAGAAAACTAACAGAAAGTCTACTATACTTAAGTTTTAGTAGAAGTTTTTTTCTCTTGGATTAGCACTTAAAATATTTAATTTCTTGCTTCCTAACTGAGATAATGTTAATTTTTTGATTGTATGAAAATGCAGAGTAGGGTTACCACACAAGAAGCAAAATTCGGACAGTACCTAATATTATTGTGTGTGTTATACATTATTAAATTTACCTTTTCACTATTATATGGGTTCATAGTACTACAAACAACCTATATACCTACTTATGTACCTATTTGTGGTTTCGCTCTGCCCGCCCTTTTCTCTGTCCGTTCTTGCTAACTCCTTATATGTAATTACATATATATTATATGAATAAAAAACTGGCCAAGTGCGAGTCAGGCTCGCGCACAAACGGTTCCGTACAAAACGGCAAAAAAAATCACGGTTGTTGTATGGAAGCCCTCGTTAAATATTAATTTTATTTTGTTTTTAGTATTTGTTGTTATAGCGGCAACAGAAATACATAATTTGTGAAAATTTCAACTGTCTAGCTATCGCGGTTCCTGAGATACAGCCTGGTGACAGACAGACGGACGGACAGAGAGCGAAGTCTTAATAATATTTTGGTTCCCTTTGGGTACAGATCCCTCATTTATGAAATTTCATATTTTTATTATACCTACCTATTTTCTATTAAAGAAATATAGAAATCTTAGGTCTTTAAATTAATGTCAAGCTTTTATGAAAAGGAGAAAGTTAATTTGTGGGATGTACGGTGTACATAAGGCTTTTATATTTTAATACTTGGGGTAGTCACATTTATAAAAACAGAAAAACAAGAAAATCTGGTACAGTATAATATTGTTTCTCTTCATAAAGAACCTTTATATGTACCATATAAACACAAAGGAAGTTACCGCACCAACTGCAGACGTGGTTGAACTACGTGTTTACACGTAAGTACGTGTTCGTGCGCACGATTCAACGGCGGTGTTATGCGATTTACATCGCAGGCATACGATGTAAATCGCATAACAGCGCCGAGCGGCAACTTTGTTAATAGTACCTATTTAATATTATACAGAGAGAATTATTTTTAAATTTTGCAATTATTCAACAATTTGCATTAATCATGAATGGATGAGTACAGCAGCATTTTAATTCAATATAAATAAAAATATAATGTTAACATGTAATATCTTTGTTAAAGTTGTCCGCTGTACACAATTGAGTACAGCAGCATATCAGTCACAAATAATTAAAAATTACAATATAAATGTGTACACACAACTATAAATCTCACGCGACATAAAACTTAACGCTAAATGCGTCACTTTCTACTCACTAAAACTTATACTTAGTCATAGTTTGTATGATGAATTAAACTCATCTCCTATGTCCTTGTAAATATTCTAGATTTATTACGGTCATTCAGGGTAACTTTGAATCACGAGGGTAACTTTGACAGTTTGTTCACAAAATTCTTTTCTATTGTTTTATGTGGGAAACAATTGGCGCTTAAAATTTAATAACAATTCGTGTACGTAACATACTTCGTAAACGAAATCTAAAAAAAAAGCAGCTGTCAAGAGAAGATAATACCAAAAAAACTTTGTTTAAAAATCTCGTTAACTTTGCTGCTATCAAGGTATATAAAAACATATTTAAATGTAATAACTTTATGGTTTTTTTGACTTGTCTATGACCCCACTGCATCAATATTTAATAAAAACATAAATTAATGTCACTCTGAAGCTGTAAATTAATTAAAAGTTAGTTTGTGTCAAAGTTACCCAAGTTAGGTGGTAACTTTGACACACGACAAAATTGCCAGTTTTTAATATAATTAGTCATTTTTAAAGACGTTTTATAACTTTATAGCATGAAAACCAACCTGAGAGCACAGATTAACTAAACTCTTTTGACTAATTCTTAACATAGTAAAAGTTTGATTAAAAAATATGTCGATGATAAAGCGCGACAAATATAATATTATGTATAATATATCAAGCGGTCGCTCATATCGTGTCGACTGTCGAGGCGAAACTCGAAAGGGTCCAATTTTTAACTATTTGCATTGGGTAAACCTAAAAACATTTCAGTATTGTATCAGAAGTATATTGCTGTAAGTAGAGACTTAGAGAGTTATTCGCCGAAGTAGTTTTTTCTCCAAGAACACTATTCCATGCGGGCGAAGCCGCAGGCAAAAGCTAGTATAACAAAAATATTAGGTGCAGTCATAATATTACATTGAGTATGTATAATCTTTGGTGCTGGGGGCGAGACGACGACGAGACGAGGACGAGGGCTCCGATACAACAACCGTGATTTTTTTTGCCGTTTTGTACGGAACCGTTTGTGCGCGAGCCTGACTCGCACTTGGCCATTTTTTTATTCATATAATATATATGTAATTACATATAAGGAGTTAGCAAGAACGGACAGAGAAAAGGGCGGGCAGAGCGAAACCACAAATAGGTACATAAGTAGGTATATAGGTTGTTTGTAGTACTATGAATCCATATAATAGTGAAAAGGTAAATTTAATAAGGTATAACACACACAATAATATTAGGTACTGTCCGAATTTTGCTTCTTGTGTGGTAACCCTACTCTGCATTTTCATACAATCAAAAAATTAACATTATCTCAGTTAGGAAGCAAGAAATTAAATATTTTATGTGCTAATCCAAGAGAAAAAAACTTCTACTAAAACTTAAGTATAGTAGACTTTCTGTTAGTTTTCTCGTTTATTAGTTATTTGAGTTTTTCTTATACACAAGTGTGTGAATTGAGGGACCCAACATAATGGTATATATCTTCCAAATGCGCCGATAGATTTTTCTGAAATTTTGCCTATGAATTCTACAAATTTTCTACTAAAACTCTACGTAGAAAAATAATTAAAAAAGTCAGTCATATATCGCGAAATGAGTATGTCATTTTTGTGTGAACTGAGGGACCACACTTCGGTGGTTGTAGCTTTTTTATTTCTAATGCTATGTATCTGATAAATTTGTAAAAACTTTTACAAAAGTTCTACTAAAATTCTGTAGTGAAAAAACCATAATTTTCCACATACTTTTCGAGATCTGGAAAATAGCGGTGTGTGAACTGAGGGACCACACTCTGAGGGCTATATCTTTTAAACTATCTTTTTACAAATTCCCAGATTTGTTCTACAATTGTTTTTAGACTTCTACTAAAACTTGGTATACTTATTTTGGGGAAATTCGGGTTGGTCCCTCAAACCACACGCACACGAAATTTTAATAGATAAATTTATTATTTATTAACAATTGGACATCATTTATTAGCTTACACGTTACGACAACACCAAAAAGCTCTCAGATTGTCAGCATGTAGCTAAATATGTAAAGAAAACAGTGCACAGCAGTCCGTTTATGTGGGAGAGCCATGCTTTGGCACGAACGGTCCACCTGGACCAGATAAATACCACGGCCTCCAGGTACTCAAGGAGTAGTTGCGGATTTTAAGACCGGGATCGTACTTGTGACACCTCCTATTGCGAATATGTATAGGTGGCGATAATCGCTCTCCATCTGGCGATCAGTCTGCCCGTTTTCTGGTCAATTAAAAAAGTACAAAGAAGTATTTTTGCAAAAGGCCACCTAATTCCCTGCAAAACCAAAAAGCAAAGTTAAATTTGAAAATTTGTGACATGTTTTTGTGATGATGTACAACAGTAACTCCATTATAATATACAGGAATTATTAATTAATAATTATAATTTAATAAAAAATACACCACACTATTTTATATTATATATTATCACTTAGTTTATATTTTAGATCTTACTAATTTGTATAATTGTATGGTGTTTGGTAAATATGAAGTAGGCAAAACATTTTTCTTTCAGATTAACATATTTTCTCTTTCGAAGGTTTATCGATATCCAAAACATCACTATGTAAATACACAACCTCTGAAATTTATACAAAATTTCTATTATATTATATTGTTGAAATCCGCATATAATGGACAATAAACACATTTATCTACAAGAATATAATAACTTCAGTGTAATTGCTTGTATTTATATAACCTGAAACAATTCTCAACATACTGGTGAAAAGTTAACACTTCTTCACGATTTTCTTTCCTCGCAGAGTGTGATTTACAGCCCTCCACCAAACGGGCCATATTAACTTGAGCACAGCTTTGTTTTCTATTAAGACTTTTTAATATAAACTGAGATTTTTACCAAATATGAAATAACACACTATAAATTCATGATTTGCTTCTTCTTCTTCTTGTATCATAATGCACACGTAAACAAATGGCATTAGCTGTCAGTGGCTAACTTCAGGCCACATCTACTGCTACTAATTCAAAATGTCACTTATTGTTAAAGCAATAAAGTCGTAATTCCAACGTCTAAAATTGGACTCCAATTTGGACTCCAAATTGGAGCAACCTTCGAAAAAAACGTATAGACATATAGATGGCTTTCTCTTTCACTCTTATTGGTTTTGCCTTTGATGTTTTGTGAGACAAATAGCTGTCTACGGCTTCGATTTTTGTTTTAGTTCTATTATTCTCCTATTTCTTTGGTTGTGATATTTAAAACGAGTTTTTTTTTGTTATAAAGAAGTTAATCATGAGTAAACCGATTAAAAGTAGCGTACGAGAGCTTCTTTTTAACATAATGAACAAGTATAAAGAAAAACAAAACGAGAAAGAATCGTTAGTCAAACAAAAAACGGAATGTTTAGACATCGTCGTAAAATTTATAGGTTAGTTGAGTACAGAGATTTTGATACTATATGAAAATGTGTGCTTTTTTAATTGCTTTATAACTTTTATTCTTAAAAATTTTGCTTTATGTAATATAATAATTGGACGGTACCAAAATTTTATAAATATAGTTGAGGGTATCCGTATTATAAATCCGCTAAACGCTCCTTTTAAATCCTGTCCTGTGAACCCCTCCCCTCGTTCCCCAGTGAACACGATATATAAGACGTGCGTACATTACGCACGAGCAGTTGTCAAAAAACTTAACTTCGCGTCGCTCAAAAATAAAGAAATTTGTGTGAAAGTTGGCCGTATTAACCAAAGGAAGACAGTGAATGCAAGATCTTCGCTTCGCACCAGTTCTGCAGAACAAGAGGTTAGTGTTCACTGAATCCTTCTTCAAAATCCCAAGAATAGTTCCATTAATTACCTACATAACTACAGTCCATTGTTATCTGAACTTAATTCAGGAATCACCATTTTTTCTGGTCCTTCGAGCCGGATTAATTCCAGTTCAAAAATTTAACAGTTAAATTTACTGTCAGTTCTTGATTTCACCGATAATTTGGCCTATTCGAACGTAAGATAATTTCTTGTTCACTCTAAATTATTAATTTAAATCGTGCCTAGGTATAAATTTATATTTCATTTATTTTAAATCCGCATTAATTATTTTCACCGCTATTAACTATTAGGTGTATTGTGCAATCAATGTGCTTGAGTAATCGAAATAGCTTGTCGAATAGATAGGTATTTCATTTTATATTTCTCCCGCATTACTTGAACGGCATTTGTGACAATTCCCTAAAATTAATCGGTTTCCGCTGTAAATTTATGCTCATACGTTTTGAAGAAATAGTTTTCCAAATTGCAAGCCGCCATTTTATCGACACGGAGTCGTGACTCGTAATAGTTTGAATTTCAAACGACACAACCCGCGCGTAACGGTCAACTGTGAATCGAAATTATTATAATTGGTTCACGCTAATTATTTCACACAATATATTTAAGTAATAGCATTTATTATAGTATCCCGCTTCGCAATTATCAGTTATTTATTAGTTTACTTTATTATATAAAATATTTCGCAACTACTATTTAAACATTTTGTTAACCGCATTTTACGTATTTTATTAGTATATTTATCACATTAACATTTAATTAAGTGGGAGAGCCAAGCTTCGGCACGTGTGGGCAGGCTCATCCGGTGAAAGACCACGGCCTCACAGAATACCGGCGTGAAATAGCGCTTGCGCTGTGTTTCGCCGAGTGAGTGAGGTTCCCGGACGCCCAAAGGAGGAAACGCATTTGCGACTCCTCTGGTGTTGCAGATCGTTCCTTCTTATATTATATTTGTGTACGTGTATTTATTATATTATTATATATATTATTATCAGTATTCTATATATATAATTATATGATTTTAAACCCTAACCGCATTATAAAATAAGGTACCTACCTACATTATTATAAAACTTATAACCGCTTTTTTAAACCGCATGCAGGTGGATATCCTACCTACAGGTATATTATTAATTTAGTTTGATATTATTCTCGTATACCTGAGTTGCTACAGCGATTTAACGGTAAATTAGCATTTTATTTATCAAATTTTTATTTCAATTATAAAATGGTAAAACCAGGCAAAAGAAAGGGCAGTCAATCGGTCGAAATGGAGGATTATCATGATACTAATAAAAATCAACTCACTTTGTATTCAATCAAACGTGATGTTTTATACAAACGCATGGAAAATATTCTAAATCTTGCGCACAAGGCAGAGACAGATTCGCGACAGGTTAGAGCTTTTCGTACAAGTGCATTAAATATAGAAACAATTAGGTCCGATTATCAAAATGTTCTTGAAGCATTTAGTTTATTGCAAATGCAGATAGACCCGAATGCCAGTATCGACTACGATTCTTGGCCCGAATTTGAAGACATGTACTGCTATGTTAGACAGGTTTTATTAGATACCGAATCAAAGCCACCTTCGAACGGCCCTTCTACTGCGTCTTCGAGTCGGCCTAGACCTCATTTGCCACCAATAGACCTTATGTCTTTCAATGGGGACATCAAAATCTGGCCTCTTTTCTATCAACAATTTAAAACCATAATTCATGATAACGAATCGCTTACGGATAGTGAACGTGTGTATTATTTAGTAGGTAAATTGTCTGGCCAAGCGGCCTCCGTATGTGTAGGTTTGGCGCCGACCGCACAAAATTATCCAATTATTTGGAAAGCTTTAATTCAAAAATATGATGATAAACGTTCGCTCGCTAGTTCATACCTAAATCAATTGCTACGTTTTAAGCCTTTGTCGAGCACGAGTTCGAACGGCCTTGAATCTTTTATTAATAATTTTAATTCTTCTGTAGAAGCGCTTAGGCAGCTACAACTCGATGATCTAACAGATTTTATGTTACTCCACTTGGCACTTCAAAAGCTGGATTCTGAAACGGTTAGGTTGTTCGAACATACGTATCGTAAGGAAAAAATCCCGACTTATGAAAATCTAATCGAATTTGTGAGGGAAAATAGTAAAGTAATTTCCCGTACAAACAATGCAACGATACTAAAACCTAACGTTGAATCTCAACAGCTGACGCGTGTAAACATACCTACCGCTCCGCCACGAGTTTCAACTAAATCCTTTGTAGGTAAAAAGGCGCAGAACGCTTCGCGCGCCCCGGCGGTCTCACAACACGCTAATGAATGTTTGCTTTGTAATAATAAGGCACATGAACACTTATACTCGTGTCCGGAGTTTATAAAATTAACCCCGCGTGAAAGATTTAACTTCATTAAACAGAATTTATTTTGCAACAATTGCTTAAGTGTAAAACACAAAACATTATCTTGTACATCCAAAAATACGTGTAAACATTGCAATTTGAAGCATCACTCGCTTTTACATTTTAATATGGATGCAACAGGTGCCCATGTTTCTATTGAAAGGGTTATTGCATCGGGAAATAACTCTGAACGCGCTAATATCGTCTCTGTGCCACATACTAATAAAGTCGACAATAGCTTGCAGCATAGCGGTGAATCTAGTCATTGTAAGTCATTATGTAACTTATCATGTGACAAGGATCGCAGTTATAATATCACCGCGTTACTAGCCACAGCTAAGATAAAGTTTATCGATAAATTTAATCGTGTGCATTATTTAAGATGCTTAATTGATCCTGGATCGCAGAGCGACTATATCACGGCTGGATGTTGCAAACGCTTATCGTTGTCAGTTGGTAAACAAGCTCGCTATTTAGAGGTACAAGGTATAGGAGGTATTACCCAAAAAATATTAGGAACGACTGAACTCAGGTTTACATCCAGGTTTAATAACGATAGTCGTAAATATGTCGCACAGCCTCTGGTCGTGGAACACATTACGTCCCAGCTGCCCGACTCGAAACTTGATAGGGCCGCTATGAGTCATATTAGATACCTACAATTGGCAGATGACGAGTTCGCACAGCCGGGACCCATAGATATGCTTTTAGGCGTAAATATTTATTGCGATATTTTATTATTTAATAAGATTAAATGTTCCAAGCCCGATATGCCGTGCGCAGTCGAAACTGCTTTAGGTTACATATTAATGGGAACCGCACCCGTGGTCTCGTTAAATCCCGCGTCACGCACCCTGTGTGCCTTTTCTACGGAGCCGCTATACAAGGTAGTCGAGAAGTTTTGGGCGACCGAGGAATTGCCCTCGCGTACGTTTTTAAGTCCCGAGGATCAAATGTGCGAAGATATTTACGCTTCTACTACTGTTCGTCGCGACGACGGCAGTTACTCGGTCGATCTTCCTTTTAAAGACAGCCCTAGAAGTTTAGGAAATTCTTATATAACCGCTAAAAACCGCTTTTTTCTTTTAGAAAAAAGGTTTGCAAGAAACCCTGAACTTAAAATAAAATACGATGATATAATTCGGGAATATCTGACTGCCGGTATTTTGTCTCGTGTCGCACCCGACGAGGACTTATCGCAGGGGTTTTTCCTAGCTCATCATCCTATTGTTCGCAACGACAAGGTCACTACTAAGGTGCGCCCTGTTCTAGACGGCAGCGCTAAAACGGACACCGGTCTGTCACTTAATGATATTTTATATACCGGTTGTAATTTACAGTCTAACATATTTGATATACTATTAAATGTCCGTGTGTTTCGTATCGCGTTTTTTTCTGACGTAAGGCAAATGTATTTATCTATCCATACAAATCCTACTCATTGTAAATATCAACGAATACTATACCGCTTCGCGACCAGTGACCCGCTTGAGGTCTATAATTTTAATCGAGTTACGTTCGGACTTAGATGCTCGCCATTTCTAGCATTACGTACATTACGGCAGCTCGCGTCTGACGAGCGGAACAGATGGCCAAATGCGGCCACTGTGTTAGAGCGAGACAGCTATATGGATGATTTGGCTTCTTCCGTCTCTTCGGTAGAAGAGGCAGCTAAGACAGCCAAAGATCTTATAGCCCTGCTTAAGGCGGGCGGGTTCGAATTACTTAAATGGGCTTCTAATTCGCCCGAATTACTCGATCATATTCCTGAGTCTCACCGCCAGCCTAGAACGGTATCCTTTGATAATGACAGTGTATTCAAGGTGTTAGGTTTGCGATGGCTACCGGCACAAGATACCTTCGTGTTTGATATTTCTAACCCGCCGTCGACTTGTACTAAGCGAGTAATTCTTTCTACTACCGCACGCCTGTACGACGTACTAGGATTAGTAGGGCCTGTTATTTTATACGCTAAATTAATTATTAAAGAGCTGTGGCTTCTCAATATCGACTGGGACGATAGGCCGCCGCTTCGTATTGTGAATCTTTGGCAACAATATTTAAATGAATTACCTCAAATTTCTCGCATTTCATTCCCTCGTCATTTAGGAGTGGAAATTAACTCGGAGGTAACAATTGTAGGGTTCTCAGATGCTAGTGAAGCCGCATACGGGTGTGTGATATATCTACACGTCGTAAATAATAACGAGGCGCCGATCGTTACATTATTATGTTCGAAATCGCGAGTCGCCTCCGCTAAACCAAGAATTACGCTCGCTCGTTTAGAATTAAACGGAATATTATTACTTTCCCGTGTTCTGAAGGAAGTTTATGATACACTTTCAAAAAGACACAAAATAAATAAGGTGTTCGTGTTTTCGGACTCTGAGGTGGCAATAGCATGGTCGATCTCTTCCCCCCATAGATTCGACACTTATGTCGCTAACCGTATTTCACAAATTCAATCTAATATATCTCCGAATGATTTGTGTCACGTGGCCGGCTCAGAAAACCCCGCGGATTGCGTATCACGAGGCCTTACGCCTAGTCAGCTGATCGAACATAAACTGTGGCTCAACGGACCGGTTTGGTTATCGCGATCGATAAGCAAATGGCCGGTGCGCAAGTTCATGCCTAACCGTCTATCGCTGCCGGAAGAAAGAACCACAGTACATGTATCCGTGAAAATTAACGAAATTGAGCACCCGCTGTTAGCATTAGCAACACGCTGTTCCTCTTGGACTAAACTGCTTCGATCGGCTGTATATGCTCTTCGCTTCGCGAAAAAACTTAAGCGTAATGACACTATAACGGCAGAAGATTTATCTGCAGCTGAATGTGAGTTGATTCGAGCCGTGCAGTCTGTTTATTTTTCCGAAGATATCAAAAATATTAAAAATGGTGTAAAATGTTCAATTAAGTTGCAAAAATTATTTCCTTTTATTGAAAATGGTGTATTACGTGTCGGGGGTAGATTGTCGCACTCGTCTTTAGACTATTCGTCAAAACACCCTATTATACTACCTAAACAGGGTCACATAGTTAAATTATTAATTTATCATTACCACCGCGAGAACTTTCATGCGGGACCGCAGCTATTAATTAGCATTTTAAAAACTAAATACTGGATAATATCCGCGCGACGGGTAGTCCGGCAACTTACGCAAAAATGTAACAGTTGTTTTAAAGTGAATCCTAAGCCAACCTTTCCGCTTATGTCGGACTTACCTAAATGCCGTTTAGAACAGAGTAAGCCGTTTCTGCATACGGGTGTCGATTGCGCGGGGCCGTTATTTGTGACACCGTATCGCAAGCGTGGAATTCGGAGTATAAAAGCCTATATTTGCCTATTTGTGTGCCTAGTTACAAAGGCGGTGCATATAGAATTGATTTCGAATCTAACATGCGCTAACTTCGTAGACGCGTTTAAACGATTTATATCTCGTCGCGGCCCATGCGTGTACTTGTATTCGGATAACGGAACTAATTTTGTTTCATCGAAAGCGTATTTTAACGAACTACACGAGTTTTTAACATCTGATGATTATTATCAGACCTTTAGTAATGAGCTCGCTAAGCACCGTATTACGTGGAAGATGAACCCGCCTACGGCTAGTCATTTTGGGGGTATATGGGAGGCGAATATCAAAAGCGCTAAGTCATTATTATTTCGTACAATCGGCAAGCAAGTTCTCACGTTTGAGGAAATGTCAACTGTCCTCGCACAAATTGAGGCGGTATTAAACAGTCGCCCTTTGTACGTTCTTAGCTCTGACCCGTCCGAGCCCTTGTCTCTAACGCCTGCTCATTTTCTATTTAACTCTCCGCTGGAATGTTTACCAGCGGCGGATGTATCCAAAGAATGCACTAATTTGTTGTCCCGGTTTTCATTAATGGACTCACTCGTCCAATCGTACTGGAAAAGATTTAAATCGGAATATTTACATAATTTGCAACAGCGCGAAAAATGGAATACTATATCTAATCCTGTAACGATTGGTACCATAGTTATACTAAACATGGACAACGCTCCGCCGTTACAATGGCCTTTGGGAATTGTCACTAATGTCTATCCGGGCAAAGATGGGGTTACTCGAGTCGCGGAGGTAAAAACCAAAGGCGGTATTTATAAACGTCCGATTATACGGCTTTGTCCTCTGCCAACTCAATAGAGTTATCTAAATGTTTAATTTGTTAATTTAATTTTAGTTTAAATAATCTGTTGATAATTTTGTCGACAGTTTATAGTATCTAGATTCTAGAGGTAGGTTAGGGTATTATTCTAACATTGTAATTTATTTATTTCATGGCACATTGATTGTACCTGCGCTTGTAGTTGATATAGGTAAGCAGTATTGCTTTATCCCGTTAGTTCTTGAAGGGGTCCCTTCAAAGGGGGGGAGATGGACGGTACCAAAATTTTATAAATATAGTTGAGGGTATCCGTATTATAAATCCGCTAAACGCTCCTTTTAAATCCTGTCCTGTGAACCCCTCCCCTCGTTCCCCAGTGAACACGATATATAAGACGTGCGTACATTACGCACGAGCAGTTGTCAAAAAACTTAACTTCGCGTCGCTCAAAAATAAAGAAATTTGTGTGAAAGTTGGCCGTATTAACCAAAGGAAGACAGTGAATGCAAGATCTTCGCTTCGCACCAGTTCTGCAGAACAAGAGGTTAGTGTTCACTGAATCCTTCTTCAAAATCCCAAGAATAGTTCCATTAATTACCTACATAACTACAGTCCATTGTTATCTGAACTTAATTCAGGAATCACCAATAATGTTTACTTAACTTAATATGATGTTAAAATTACGAATATTCTTTTTAATGTTGCCCAAGTTTGAATAGTAACATGACTAATGCATGGAAAATGTTTCATGAATCTTTTTTTTATTTTTACAGAAGATCTTGACCTAGATTCCGAAGCAAAACAAGAGGTGTTGGAAAATCTATCCAAACTCAAAGAATTGGAACAAAAAGAGTTACTTAGTCAGAATAAATATTTTCAAGATATCTCTTCTATGACAGGTAATTAAATCTATACTAATATTATTACCTATAAATGCGGAGATACCTCTGTACGTCTGTCTGTTACGCTTTAGTGCCTGAACTACCCGACTGATTTTAAAGAAAGCAATGGATATAATTTAAAGTACGAGGATGTCATAGTCTACACTTTATCCCGAAATTTTGAAGATTTCTTTTGATATAGATATAATTAATATTGTGTCTATTTCGTAGGTGTGAGCTGTTCAACATTAAAGAGAATAAATAATGAAGGTAAAACAAATGGCGGTGTCTTCAGAACTCCAGGCAAAAAACGACCTCACCCGTCTACAATATCCAACCTAGATAGTTTTGATATTCAAGCTATCAGGAACAAAATAAATGAATTCTATTTGGTTAAAAAACAAGTACCTGTCCTTAGAAGCCTTTTGGCTGATTTAAGAGAAAGCATAAACTTTACTGGATGCCGAGAAACACTACGGCAAATTTTGCTAAAGAATGGATTTGAATTTAAGAAAAATAAAAATCAACGATCTGTACTCATTGAAAGATATGACCTCGAAGCCTGGCGACACAAATATTTAAGGACTATTGCTGAAAAACGTGCTGAAGGTAAACAAATAATATATCTCGATGAAACATACATCCATCAAAATTATAAGCCAAAAATGTCTTGGCAGGGACCTTCGACACAGGGTGTTATTGACAACATTTGCACAGGAAAACGATTTATAATCGTTCATGCTGGCTCAGAGAATGGTTTTGTGCCCAATGCATTGTTAACATTCAGCACTAAGTCTACCAAAGCAGACTACCATCATGACATGAATGCCTCAAATTTTAATAAATGGTTGTGCGAGAAACTGGTACCCAATTTGAGTGCAAATAGCGTCATAGTGATGGACAACGCCAGTTACCATACAGTTCAAATTAATAAGATACCCAACACCAGCACTCGGAAAGCAGATATACAAGATTGGCTGCGGGCCAATCACATTATGTTTGAAGAAAATCAGACCAGATCGGAACTATTGGTTTTGGTACAAAAGCACAAACCTGAGCCAATATATGAAGCAGATGAAATGTTAAAAGAGCACGGTCATGAGGTATTAAGATTACCTCCCTACGACCTCAATCCCATAGAGCTCATATGGAGTCTTGGAAAACGAAAAGTGGCAAGCAGAAATATTTCTATATCAGTAGCTCAATTACAAGAACTAATAAAAGAAGCTTTCCAAAGCATAACAGCAGATGACTGGAAAAAAAATGTCGACCATGTACTGCATGTTGAAGACCAATACAGAACCAGGGATGGGATAGCGGAAGATATGGAACAATTTATAATAAGTGTCCGGGACGAAGAGTCGAGCAGCTCAGATGAATCAGATATGGGTGTAGAATATTTAGAATTAGAATTTGATTACAGTGAATAAAATACAATCATGTTTTATTGAATGAATGACTTTGATTTTTACCTGATTATTTAAGTGATATTCTTATCTAAGTAATTATTTTCATACAAATTTGCTTGAATCTGTTGTGTCTTTTCACACCATTAATCAATCACACAAAATTTTTGAACAGATTTGGATGAAATTTTGCTTGCACGTAGTTTATATCCTGGGTTAACACACAAAATACTTTAATCCGAAAATTTTAAGTTCTGGGAGTAAAAATATATTATTAATTTATTATTTTATAAAAGTATCAAAATCGTTTTTTCCAACTATTTTCTGTGTTGCCTTCTTCATCAATTTTGAATTTGCCGCGCTTTGCTAGGTTCATGTTCCGCTAGCCAGACTCTAGTTATTTTACAATCTAACGGTTTTTAGAATTTTACGGTGACATGTATAATATAAAAGTATTAAATATATTTCTGTTGTCTGGTACCCGTAACACTTCTTTCTTCTTCGTTCTTCGAGAACTTACCACGGGACCAGATTGACGTGGTGTGAAACGTCCGTAGATATTAATGTTATTATTATGAGAAAAAGTAGCTGATGCGTCGCTTAGTACATTATTGAATAAGCCAGTACACGGTTTTTATGAATTTGTGACTTAATCCACCATCTTCTTTGCCGTTTTTTTTGTTTCTTTTTATTTATGTATTTTTTTTACAATAATAATAACTCCCCACACAGATTTCGGTGACGGTGGCTGGTTTTATTGAAACCAGGCCAGTTACAGGAGTATTTTTTATAGTGCCCAAGTGTGTGCGTAGTACACAAAAGCATACTCTCTTTTACTCTCATAATCCCAGTGCGGGAATCGAAGCTTCGACGTCCGAGTCGAGAGCTAAGCTCTAATCACAAGACCACGAAGGTTGTTGTTTTTACAATGAAAATAACTCAAAGCAAATGCTATAGCCGATACGAGCTCAACGTCCGTCACGCTTGCCTGTTCAGAACACACTAACTCACTTTACTCACTCGCAAGCGTGCGGATGGCGACGTTTGATTCCCTTTTTCAAGTCAAGCGTTTGTGGAGGTTTGGAGTTTGCGGCATGTGGCAAACGTGCGGACGCGGCATAACGAAATGGACCTAGTATAATGGACCGAGTACTGTGGGCAAAAAAAACGAGCCAAGCGAGAGGTTGGAAGAGAGGCCGTGTGTCCCTTTCTAGTAGGGTGACAATAATATTTTCTGCTGTGGCAAACTGCAAAGCTGTGTGAGACAAATTGTGAAACACTGAATGATATACAGCTGAGGCTTTAAAAGTCGACTAGATTGAATAGTGTAAAATCAAGAAGGTTTGAAGTGACGGTTACATTAATATGTAACAGATTTTTATGTAATTCTCTGCCTTACTTAAACACTATTGAGCCATTTTTGTCGCATTTCTTCATTGTTGGGCAATCTATAAAAACTGTACCTATTATATTATCATTAAAGGCCTTACTCGACTTCACACGTTTTTTTTCTCAGTACTTACTACGATTCTAGGCGAGTCGCTACTGACTAGTTTATAACAAAACGTAGTACAATTATAACTCTTAATAACGTCAGTTGCTTTAATGTTAACACTTTTATACTAGAATAACTAGATTAAGATTAACAATTAACTTACTAATGTTACTAATAAACGAAATATTGCAACCAGGATAACTTTCATTTCGACAAGAATATACACAACATTTTTTCACCATTTTGACTGTTAAATCATCAAATAAATAATAAAAACATAGTTACGGAGATACATGAAGTAAGAAATAAAAACTATTTTCAATTTTAATATTATCCGGTGTTCAGCATAAAATATGTGTAATGGCCTAAGATTAAGAACCTCGTAATGGCTTATCTAAAGGCGTATATCTATTGTCTTGCGAATGATACCATCTAATAAAAAAAGAAGGAAAATGATTAATGTAAACTGCATTTTTATTTAGTATCAAATGACTATTTCTAACTTTTTTAATTAGAATATGATATAGTTATAAACATTTGTTAAAATAATAATAAAGTACACTCGTTTTATCTAAGATTTTTCAAGTTACTTTTTATAAATACCAACATTTTTCTGGTTGGCAACATGCAAGAACGAGACACACAGCCTCGCTTCTGGCTATCTCGCTCGGCTCGGATTTGCCTCTATGATACGTGCATTGTGAAATACACTCTATTACAAAGGTAATACAGTTCTTTTTAGCAATTACAAAATTCGGAGTCTTCTATCCATAGGTACTATATCCATAAAGATGTGTCAACTGTCAATACGTCAAAGTCCTTCTTGTTTTCAACTTTTCTTGCTAGGTTTTTTGGGCATAACTTTCTAATTTCTTTAAGAGTTCAATAAATAAAGTTAATTCGTGTGTAAAAGAATTGAATTAGCGATCAATAAGTTAATGATTTAATAATGAAATAGTTAATTGATCAATAAATAAATGTAAAATTAAAACAAGTTTCTAGAGACCTAATATTACTATATAATGTATAAATTACTGTAAAAAGCCATGTAAACATAATTATTTAAATAAAGGTGTGTCAGAAACTAAATAATTGCTAATAACCATGAATTTAAATAGCAGTGGTCGCGATATTTACTACGATGATATACCCCCGGAATCCCTGGACAAAGATGAATTTTTTTGCACCGACAAAATTGTTCCTCGAAAGATTAAGCCTCAGAATATCGTAATGAGGCTAATGGAAAGAGAAATATTTGGATCTCGTAAAGCAGGCTCACATTTCCATGTTGTACGTGAATTTTATCAAAATGTCTTTCCAAATTTGACAATAGTAAATGTTGAAAAACCTCCATGTTTCTTGAGAAAGTTCAGTCCTGATGGAAAACATTTTATAGCATTTTCTGCGGACCAGACATCATTGGAGGTAACACAGGTTCTTTGATAAAATTCCATTTTACTTAAGCGATTGCAAAACATTTTACTACTATATTATGCATCTGTTTCCATAGATATATGAATATCAAGGAGCATCAGCGGCAGGGGATCTTGTTGCTGGTTATCCATCGGACTTAATTAATGCTGATGCAGACGTACACCATACAATTCGGTCACACATATTTTACAGGTTCTTCAAGGTATGTTTTAGAAATTATTACTATAGAGACCAAAGTTATTTCTACAAAGTATTTAACTGATCTTTTTGTGTTTTGTTAAATAAACTGAAAATTGTCCTAATAAGTGTTCTTATAATTATTTTCCAGCCAAAATTTACAGTAAATGTTTGTCAGAGAATGGTTTCACGGGCTGACCGTGTTGCTGGACAAATGCCTTTTATGGAGCAGCAGCTTAATAGGGAATGTAGCCTGTTCACTGAAGATGGTAAATATGTCATAGTAGGATCTGCCATTCACATACCTGATGATTTGAGGCCACATTTCTACAATATTCACAGTAATAATGAAGCAGTTACACCTACCATCAGGTAATCTTATGGTTTATCTGTTACGATAACCTAAAAATTATATACTTGTAATATGGATAAATATATGCTTGTAATATGGATTGCAAGT
The DNA here is from genome assembly GCA_905404095.1 of Glaucopsyche alexis. Lineage (NCBI taxonomy): Eukaryota > Metazoa > Arthropoda > Insecta > Lepidoptera > Lycaenidae > Glaucopsyche > Glaucopsyche alexis. The sequence continues at coordinate 8,248,610 of FR990058.1, forward strand.
TAAGTTGATTTTTTTATCATTCTTATATAATGTGCTTTCTGTACTTGCAACATTTGGATAGTATTTTATTGACTTTATTAAAAAAAACCATTAAAACATGGAGGTATCCATGTTTTAAAAGTATTTACCAAAATTTAAATGTGATTTCAGATCTGCACTCGAAGACTATTCACTCCATTTAGTTGATCTACAACATGGTAAATTGTGTGATACAAAACACTTCAGAACTGACAAAATATACCTCTCACATAATCAAGGAATCTACTTGTACAAGGAAGTATTAGCTGTCCTTTCGGTGCAACATCAGACTATACATTTGTTTCAAATTGTAGAAGGAATGTTGATAGAGATAAGAAAAATAGGTAGATTTTGCTATGACGATGATCCATTTATTGTTAGCTCAGTGTTTGCCCCGATGATGAATGAAAGACCCTTTCATGAGGAAACTATAAATAGTCTTAAACACAGATTACTTGTGTTTCTCTTCAAACGAGCTAAAGCTATAAGCGAAGAAACTAATGATCCATTAGAACTGAGGAAGTTCTATAAATACTTTGACATGTTCAAAAGTTTGAGAATGTGGAAAATGCAATTGCTGGACGAAGATCATTTATTCATAAAATATGCTTCAGAGGAAGTTGTAACATTGAGGGTGGCCGAGCCGAACAGTCAATCCTCATTCTTTGTTATTTACAACATCAGCGAAAGTAAAGTATTGGAAGTTTATGAAAATACATCTGAAGGACTATTACAGCTGTTTGAGAACTATTGCGACTGCTTCAGGAATGCACGATTGTGTGCAGACTCGCAATTTACATGTTCACCGTCAAACAATCTTTACGCCAGATTGACTCAGCAGAGGTTTAAACAAACCATTGTAAGAGCTATATATGGCGGACGTACGGAAGCCACGAAACGAATTCTGGCACAATTGCCCATAAGTGCACAGTCCTACAGTGGTTCTCCTTATTTGGACTTGGGGCTCTTCAGCTATGATGATAAATGGGTCTCTGTAATGGAGAGGCCAAAAGCTTATGGAGAATATCCTATAAGGTGAGCATATTTATTGTTAACACAACTGTCTGAAATGTTTTTTACTAATAAAATCATGTTTGTGTGATACACTATAAAACTTTTCTGTGGATAAAAGCTGCCTGTTTGCTTTCTTTGTTCCCAAATTACTTGTAGCTTATATAAAACCTTCCACATTCCAAAGGGTAGTTTATTAGGCCAAATATCACATTTTAAGTCTAAAAGAAAAGTTATTTTGGTTTGGTTCAGATATCTCTCATCCATAATTTTTTTAGTAAAACATCCTAACTTGAAGTTATTTTCAGGTTTTACGCACGAGACTCGGGACTTTTAAAATTTAGGATATACGCCGGAGTACTCGGTCAGTCCCTGCCAATCAGCGCTCGTCGATTGGTCGCCTTCACATTCCACCCCACCGACCCCTTCGCTATAAGCGTACAACGAACTAATTCGGAGTACATAGTTAATTTTCATCTAAGAAACGCCGTATTTAGTTGACGACCCTGATATTGTATAAATATTATAACAAATAATATTGTGATATTTTGATACATAATAATAATTATGACTATTTTTTTAACTGCTGTTTTATTTTAGTCAGATAACCAGTTATGAAATTGACAAAATCATCAACTTCACAATATGTACCACAATTAAAAATTTTATGTTGGCAAGTAAAGTGAGTTTGGTGATTGGTCATGCTATTTCTATGTCTATGCTGAGAAATAAAACATGTAAGCACTGACATTTGAACACGACATACGTGTCATAGCTAAGTCATTGCACAATTCGCCATCAAAACACGCGTATTATGGACCCATAAAATACAATAAAATGAAATTAACTTCAGTCTTATTTAAACTCCCAGCAACAATGTAAGCCGGTCATCACAATGTATAGCAATCAGATTCCTAGCACAGACTTTCAGAGATTCTATGGCCCCCAAGTGCCTTGTAAGTTCTATACTTTTCTTTGTCGCTTTTTCGTTACACAGGTACGATCGCTTTTATAACGTTATAGTTTTAGACCACAGACCACCACCAGATGTGGTAGGAGAGGGTGATGTCATTCCTGCAAATGCTGCAGATGGTTCCGTACAGCTATATTTTGTGCCCGTGTTGAGAAGGTACCCGTATCCGCTATACCCGGGTATTAGCAGCGCGTACCCATCGCCCGCACCCTCTGAATGTTGGTACATACGGAGCATCTGTAATGAGTAAGTAATTGCTAATTTTACTGACTTATTCAGCATCATAGACCGCTAACTTCACCTTGAATATCACCAATAATTTGAGGACGGTATGACGTCATTTGCGTTACTCGAGCCTACTTCGTGCCGCGAACACGTCCCGGTTGCCGGGTAGTCGGTGGCGAGTGGCGACTGTCCGGTATCGGTTCGGAAGACATTCACATTTCACACGGCCCGGTTTTGTTACTAGTAGTATTCAACATACTGGACGATTGACCGCCCGGCCGTTGCGTATGAAAGCGTGCTACGTATTCTATACACCACTGTGAGTTCGGCCGCCGGCTAGCCGATACCCGGCCATCGACTCACAGAAGTGGACCCGGCAGCTACCCGGCGCGAACCCGACGCCGGACTGGCCGAATAATGGTACCGGTACGTGTGAAAGCTATCGTAGGTGGCCATACTTACGCGAATCGCGACCGACTACCCGGCAACCGAGACGTGTGAAACGGCACTAAGGGTTTAGTTTATATATTATACAGGTATTTTGTATTTAATAGTTATGTTTGAATGGGGATATTTTTAGATCTCCTGATCGATATTTTTATTTACTTGAAATAATAAAGGAGAATCTGCATAAAACAAATCCGCTTGCTATATCACACTGTTGACGGGGCGCGCCGCATCGCACGGACGCAAATCCGCCTCGCAATAACGCGAGCCGCTGCGGCCCAAGTCCCGACACAGTCAGAATTAGTGATGTAACGAATGTCTTTTTTTTAGCATTCGCGAACGCGAATGCGAATGCGAATATCTACTACCGACATTCGCGAACGCGAATGCGAATATTCAGTTTTTGTTAATATTTGGCGCCAATTTGTCTATGGCTTAGCGGCAGTCGCGTTCGTTACGTTCGTATCTTCCGAGTATTGCCGAGTTCATACGAACTCATCATGATCTAAATAAAGCGTCATTCATTCCGCTCCGCTCACTCAAACTTAAACTCAAAATTTTTATTTCCATGTAGGTAAATTAGGTTATGATATAACGCTTATAGATTTGTCCTACATGATGCCTACCACCGGTTCGGGAACTAGCCCGGCGAGAAGAACCGGCGTAAGAGACTCGCACATTTGCTTTTGTTTTCTGATATTCATATTCGCAAAAGTTTTGCGAATGCGAATGCGAATATACAAAAATGTGCGAATATTCGCGAATGCGAATATTCGTTACATCACTAGTCAGAATATAATATAAGGTCTCTGAAAATCAATTACGGATACTTCGGGCACATGATCCACTGCTTATATAAAGACGTTTAGGCAAAAAAATGATTGTCTTACTCAAAGTAAAAAAATCACCTAAAGTATGGGTGACTCTCCGCAAAACGCAAACTCGCCCATAGAAAGTGAAAAAATTTTTTTCAAGTAAGTATGACAAGTATTTTTCTGCCTAAACGTCTATACATAAGCAGTAAATCAAATTCCCAAAATATCCGTAATTGATTTTACCGAACCTTATATATTGACACAGTGGTCAGTGTGCGATAATTCATACAAATTGTATTCAAGCGCTTTGAGCGGATTTTTGCGCTCCGCCCCGAGCCCCCGACACGCTGCTGCCCGGCAATGTGCACGTACCTTAAATAGTAAACAATATCGAGTTTCCAGAAATCCTTCGACGTTTATGAACTATCTCTTAAACAACGTTCATATACCCAACGTTTCTGGAGGTGAAATGCTCACCAACAATTTACCAAGTGATACAAGTTACAAATGTTACGGCAATCAATATTTTCAAAAGGTAAATCAAAAGTTTATTACCTAGTGTCTTTATTACTATTAGCGCCCTTCACACGTAGTTCGCGTTTTATATCACAGATGGTTCTGTGCAGTTTGGACTGAGGATCAAACTGCGTGCTAATAACGATTCATTATATTATTATTGACAAACGATAGACACGTTAATTTTGGAGCGAATGTCGGAACGCGCTGTTCTATAATAACGCTGATTTTATTATCAACTAGCTGTTGCCCGCGGCTCCACTCGCGTAAATACAGTATCCCTCTAGAACACTGTACTTTTTCGGGATAAAAAGTATCTCATGTCCTTTCCCAGGACTTTTAGTATACCTATCTGTACCAAATTTCATCAAAATTGGTTCAGCGGTTAAAGACACACTTTCGCATTTATAATATTACTATAGATTATTATTTTCAGTTTCACAACGACCATTCAACGTCTACAACGGACATCCATTATTTCTATCCCTCCCTACGTTACGGCGATCAGAAGCTGAGTTTAAGTGTAGCAGTTCAAACCGACTACAATACCTTTATATGCTGCAGCTGCATACACAATTTCGCAGTGAATTCTCCCAGAAACACTAACGAAGAAATGAGTGTTGATGACGTGCAACGAACAAAAAGTAGGTACACGAATATTAATAATTCAGGTGAAAAATCAAACAAACTTGTTGCAACTTACACGGATGCTTCTAGTAATTGTGCCGAGGGTAATGGCCGCCAAACTCAGACTGCGGTGAGAAAAATAGAAAGATGTGACGTCACAATTGACCAATATGTACCGCGGAGGAAAGCAAGGAGAACCAGAGAGTCTTGTTCCAGTGACTGTAGCTGTACGGATTTGCGTTAAAAATTTAATTAAAACCGACATACACGAACACTCCTTTACAATATTATAAAATTGCTAAATTTTGTCGGATATGGACCTAAATTTTAATAGTATAGTGTGATTCAAATGAGAATAGGATCAAGTCGGCGCCATATTGTTTCGAATTTAGACTGTTAAGATACATAAATTTATGTTTAGATAATTGATTATAATTTAGCGTTTTTATTTAAATTCGCATGCAAGACCACAGGCAAGACTACATATTAATATTTATATGCACATAAGTTTTTCTGAAAATCGCACTTTTCAAGTGATATTTGACAGAAAAAGGTCATTGACGTTCCTATTCTCATTTATACTATTCGCTTTACCTAATAATAAATTATACATTGCGGAAATAGGGGGCCAACAGATTGAAATAACCATATGATTATAATTTCTTATAATATTTTCATTCCTTAATCTAACATGTATTTACATTTCGAAATATTACAATAATAAACAAAACAAAACGAGATTTTCCTTTTTTATTGAAGTCTGCAAGGGCTTCAGTTCACAATTTCACAAAATTACATTAAAATGTAGCTTAAGTTTTTAGGTTTTTGTTCAAACCTGGCCTGCGCCATCACGCTAACAACACAACCATACTTTGTCTTGTAATACAAAGCTTGTATACACAATATACATAATATTATAATGTATTCGTTTTTACAAAAGCAAAGCAATTTGAAATAGTAATATGGCAGTATAAGTAGATAAGTGCATTTTGCACTTCCAAAATTCTAAGTACACACTATAGTGTATTCAAAAGCTACAGCGAGTTTTTACAGATTAAAATTTTCCGTTTTATGCCACGTACTTACGTGTACAAATAAAAATGTGTTATCATGAATTAATTTAATAATAAAAATATCAGTCCAGTTATTTTATTACCAGTAAAATTACAAAAAAAAACAATGTTGTTCCACGGCGAAACGCAACGACAAAAACTCATAGGGATTGACACTAATGAATCGACCATAAATATATCGATAGATAGATGACAATTCAAATACTCGTTTATGTTTGACGGCGATTCGAAAATCAATATGGTTTTAGCTTACAACTTTTTCGATGCGACAGCAATATCGATTTAACTTTCTGGCACAACACTACAAACTTCAACTATGATGTGTCTAAACTAGCTTTAGCTTTTGAAATTATACGCAAACACTTATAAGATACCAAAATGTAGTAATATACATCAGCAAGCATTTTTATTTAGTTTGAACAAGTTATAATTTGACATATTTAAATGTGACATTTTAGCGCAGGCCTCTAAGGAAGACAGGTAATGTGTAACTGGACATCACTTTGGTAATAAAATGACTCCTATGAGTCTATAGGGTCTATAGCGAGTGCTCACCTTTATTATGATTGTAACTTATTTCTGATAATACCAATATATTTTTTCACATGCAATATGAACTTGAGCAAAACAAATCATGATTTTTTTACTTTGACAACATAAGTAACTACTAGCTACCACGCCTTATATAACATTTTTTACATAGCTACTAGGGTCCATCCACATATTACGTCACATTTGATGGGGGAGTGGGGGGTCATACAAAGTGTGACAGTACATGTTAAATACAGGTACAGGAATACTAAAAAGCGTGACATGGGGGGTAGGGGTTCAAAAAGTCGAAATTTTGCGTGACGTAAATATGTGGATGGCCCCCTAGTAATATAATATTTCATATTATGGTTTACCAACTCACCAACCATACAGATTAATTTATAGCAGCACAATAACACTGTTTATAAAATTTCGATACATTCACAAGGAATCCTAACATTGACGATAATTACCAAAACAATATTATCCTGACTTTTAAAGGAAATATATTTTTTGAAACTTTATATAATACTCGCCACATATTCTACATAAGTAGTTTGATGTAATGAAAAACGAATTTTTGTTTTATTTACCCCTAAAAACATTTTTCTTTATGAACAAAGCAGTAACCACATATTACCAATTTGATCGAACACTTGATTCTTATTATGGTTGTTCATTCTGAAACAATTGATTTTACAGCAAATTAAAGATGTTTAACATCAGTCAATGGAGACTAAAGCATCTCGCTCATAGACCATAATATTTCAGATAAATATACACCAATTTTATTAAAAGAAATTTATAAATAAATCGTTAAAAAACAATGTAACACTTACAACTAATATTGCATAAGAAAAAATGAACATACAATATCTCCTTAAAACTGTAGTGAAAGGAGAAATTTATTTAAAGAAACATTTAAAATTGAAATCACATGCTTAATATGTTCTTTACATTTTGAATACTGACAGTCAATGAGCTGAGTTTGACAACGCCTGCTAAGATCTCAGCCCGCCTCCCGACTCCCCATAAATTCTCACTGATAAAATGTATGTCAATGTAGTATAAACTATAAAGGGCCATACTGACCATCCAGCCTGCAAGCCCAAGGCCGCGGATTTGCAGGCAAAAATTATTAAATGATTATTGACACTAATGACGGTACATTAGTACCGGTGCTGGGTTCGCTGGATGCGCCGTGCGTATGGCCCTTTAGTTGTGTACAATGAACGTTTGTATACCCGCCAGATTCTGCAGTGGGCCAATTCTCAGGTACACGGCGCCAAAGGTACAAAAAAAATGTACTAACTTTTCTTTGAATTGATTCTAACTTATAGTAGATTATTGACATTTGATTATATAAACTATAAAGTGATATTTATACGAATTGCTTATTTCTATATTGTAGATTTCATAAAAATAAAAAAGTAAAATCATCCACTTAGAACTAAAAATCATTAATTTTCTAACCTTTATATCTCTGTTCAATGACTTTAATAAGTTTTGTTCCTTACGTTATTCTGAATTAAAAAAAAAAGGTTTAATACTTTATCACCATCTAAGTAAAGCGAGTACAATTTTCTCGCAACTTTAGCGCATTGTACCTGAAAATGGGCCCACGGCACAATCTTGCGGGTATGCATACGTTCATTGTACACACTAATACTATATTATGAAATACATTTGATCAGTAAAAATATAACGGGAGTCTGGCGGGGTGGGGATCTCAGTCCAAAAGTACGCTCACATGCTATACGGCCACAAAGTTGTAGGTATTGAAATGAAATAATTTCTCCTTTCACTACAGTCCACCTTACAGATCAACTTTGAATTTAAAATTAATGGCTCTCTTATGCTTGTGACTAAAACACAATTTCAACATAAAGATATATACATACAACATTATAATAAAGGTGTATAATTACAAGCATAGAAGACACTGAAAGTGTGAAAACATTCACCGAATCGCCATTTGAGATTCAAATCCAATTTTATTTGTCGCGAGAGACAATCCGAAATATTATCTAAAAACCATATCACCGTTTAACTTTAACATGATGTTCACAAGATTTAGATAACTGAGTCCTAAACATTAGCACACAACCATTAATGTTGGCCTAGGCATTACCTTAAGATACCACTAAGCACGCCTTATCCTAAAACACAGAGTGCGAAAACAAAATATCCATAATCACAACGTATGCAGATTAGCTAGAAATGCAGCCGTTATCAGACTTTATATCTACCGTCGTAAAGGAATGAATCGCTAAGACGTGTCACACTCAATAAAATATAGCAATAATTTATCTTCGTACGCTAATATAGTGCAATATAATATTAGTATAGATTTTCATAAGATTGGGTGAAATAAAGCTTAAT